>JAUDZF010000004.1:2422760-4845520 GCA_030407055.1 Armillaria mellea | reverse complement strand
CCTAACCCTAACCCTAACCCTAACCCTAACCCTAACCTAACCCTAACCCTAACCCTAAACCCTACCTACCCTAACCCTAACCCTAACCCTAACCCTAACCCTACCTAACCCTAACCCTAACCCTAACCCTAACCCTAACCCTAACCTAACCCTAACCCTAACCCTACCCCTGCTCATTGCATCTTACTCCGAGTCGGCAAGGCCGATCTTTGGTGCGGGTCATTGGACTATTGGTGACCTGATACGGTGGCACGTGCCTCATATGTTTCCCTGCTCCATTCAGGCCATTAGCAGCATATCAAGAGCACACAATTTACCTCCGGTTCGACACCGACGGCACTAATAGTTATCGAGCTATTTTTACCGGCAGGCAACGACTACTGGATGATAGATGATGGGCTATGTGGAAGATCACGGCGATCCGTCTCGTTCCGCCATCACTACTGCAGAATCCTCGGGACTCGTTAAATTTATGATCGGTGCATGTACACATCATGCAGCCACATCCGCAGAGGAAGACCACATGCGTGCAGCTTTCGAGCGTTGGGCTACAGCCAGCCAAGACCCTTCTATCGGACCAGAGTCACTACGACCCTGAAATATACCGGATTAGCCTTGATCCTTTTTACTTTCCTCGGTGAATAGAATCCACGATTCCGTGATGGGTATATACCAGCATCTCTCAGACTTATACGCACGAGGGTCGCTGTCTTGGCAAATAGACGTGATTCGATTTCGAAGTTTTCACATCGAATCGGAAGCAGCTGACTTTGCCTCATCGACTACGGCGAGAAACTACTCGGGGCTCGTCAGTGCCTGTGAAAAAGTCCGCCGGTTCTTAGGCTTTTCAGCGACTATTGCTCCATCATTCTGCCCAGATTTCGACGCATCGAGTCACCGACTCACCGCCAAGAGCTCTTAGCTCCTCCAGGGCAAGAGAGGAATCAGTGTTCGGACCAATAATGCGTTGCGGCGACGATCGTATCTGGTATCTCGCCCTCTGGCAAAATGGCACAACTTGACGTTGGTAGACAAGTGTGAACTTTCTTTTTCCTCGGTTCGGCTGCCTCGAGCGAGTGATTTCCTAGACAAAGGTAAAATTTTAAATGGTAGTATGTTCCGTCTTCAAAATGAATCCATTCCATCAAAGTTTACTAGAGTTATTCAGCAATCGGAATACTAAATAGCGAATTGAGGCCACGCCATACACCGAGTATTACCGGTTGGAAAATATCCCGGAGCCGAGCACCACCGTATCAAAATTTCAAAGGCTTTCCGATTCGGCAATGGTTTGACTGTTAGTCGACTCTGACCACCATCGCCTGTTAGCGTCAACATAGAAGGACATTGCTTCTTTCGGTCGGCTAGAAAACATGTAGAAACGGTATGAGTCATTTGCCCGAATCGTCCCTGATAACCTGATGGTCGTGTAGCGAATACAGTAATGCATGTCCGAGTCGGAGGATGTTGCCTGTTCTCTTCCTTGCCGACGGTCCCCCTTTGTGTGCAGTGTCCGACTCGGCTGCTGAATGAATACATAAATCCGTGGACACACTGCCACATCCCTCAACAGCCTTTCCCTTGCAGTTCAATCATCCGTTCTCACGTGCCGCCATGTCTATCCGTCCCTCTGCTAGTACCTCTACCGTCAATGTTAATGCCCGGGTGCACACCAGCGAAGAGAAGGAAATCCAGCCTGCAGCTGCTCCCAAGCTCTTCTCCAATGACTTCACCGATAAGGAGCTCGTGGCACAGCGGAAGGAGTACATCAAGAGTTTGGTGGTCGGGTGTTTTTCCATGGTTATCTTGATGTTCGGCATCTTCTCAATATACTGGGGAGCGTTATGGAAGGTACCTGATCACAAGTTACCTGGATGGGTCGTGGTGCGTGCCTTTCCAGCGACGCGTCTAGCGCGTGTATCTCATCATTTTGATAGGATTTCGATGGATCCACAATCGGCGGCAACGTCACTAGTGCTCTCCTGGCAGACGTCTCCTCTTCTTCAAGGGTATCATGGACGCAGCGAGCAGCGTCAGATTTCTTGGGCCCAGAAGACGTGGGAGATCATGTGGTAGACCAAAGAGCCTGGGTCGCAGTCGTCAGTAAGCTGCTTTCCGTTTCTACCAATACTTTTTCCGAATACTCTCTCGTAGTCCACGCCAACGCTACTTCATCGCTCAACACTGCCGTCTCGTCTCCCGCCTCTTCGTACAATGGCTCTGCAGCTGTGACTGTGTACGTCGTGGAAGCAAGAAACGAGAATGCATAGTGAGTGGCGCGCTCCTGGGATTTTTGAATACTTTTCTCAATTACCGACAGCCGCTCATTGATACGTCCTTACATCATGACCACCATGGCTACCATATCTCAAAGTTTCGCTCAATGGTTTGGGACTCAAATTGCTGCGTCATCTTCGTCGGACGCCCTAGCTTCGATCCTCCAAACCGCGCCTCAAATCGTCACGGAGCCCATCAGCTACACGATTGACAACCTCCGTCCTTTCAATGTACCTGTGTAAGCGCCCATATTTCGACAGTCTTGTACGACAACTAACGCACATTTTCAAGGGCGAGTGCTATCACCTTCGTTGGCCTCATCTATCTTTTAGTTCTCTGCTTCTTCATCGTGGTAAGCCCTGCCTATGGTAGTGCCGAAGATCAATCTTTAACTTCTCACTTCAGTTGATTGGTTCTGGCGCTCGTATGGCCTCCGGCATTGAAATGAGGTTAACGACGAAGTCGCTCATCAAAGTCCGACTCTACTCGACAATCGCCTTGTACTTCATGATCTCAATCTTCTACTCCACGTTGAGTAGGGCTTTCCAAGCAGACTTTGACACCAAGTAAGTATCAACCAACGTGTTCTCGGCTCACACCTGACCTGAATTTCTTCACAGGTTCGGTCGTGCAGGCTTCTTCATTTTCTGGATGCTCAACTTCGTTGGCATGCTATCGGTTGGACTCGCGCTTGAGGCCATGATCACGCTCTTGACGCCCAAGTTCATGCCATTCTTCATGATCTCATGGATTATCAGTACGTATTCCTCTCGCGCTTGTTTCTATCGATTTTTAACAACTCCTCTATAGCCAACGTGTCCGTCTGCTTCATGCCTATCGAGGTTCTTCCGCACTTCTACCGCTATGGCTATGCGTTCCCGTTCTACAATGTCTCGGGCGCTGTCAGGACTATTCTCTTCGGAACGAAGAATCAGCGTAAGTTCCTGTTTCTACAACCGTGGGACGTCTATTGATTATCGTTCAGTCGGTCTTCATTTCGGTGTGCTCATTGCTTGGACCGTCGTCTCTCTAATTACTCTCCCACTGTTCCAATGGAATGCGAGACGCATGATGGCGAATGCAGCTGCTCGTGCCGTAGCTGCTCAAGCTGAAGAAAAAGGAAAGAATTGATTGGTTTAGAGAGTGGGGTCATAAGCATTGTAAATTATCATCACACACACAAGGTCTTTCCTATACCATCGCATGTACCCGTCATGATCGTAGCTACGCTACAACACGAACATTTTAATGTAATTCAGAGTGGACAAGTCCTTTTTCAGAGCCTGGAGGTTGTACCGGAGACGACACATCTGCATATTGGGCATATGAATCTGAATGAACCATTCACTTTTGCGCTCCCGATATGTACAACCCTGGAATCTTATAGAGAGCATCAGCACTGCATATTGATCAGAGCAAGGAGCAGCGAGCATGAAGATTCACATAAAACAGAATTCAATTCCTTACAGAAGAGCCTATGACTAGTAATACAGTTCCGCTGAAGCAAAGAAAGAAAAAGATGTCCCGAGAGAAAATGCATTAAGAGTCCGAAAAAAGAGAAATGGGTCGATGTAACGAAGCGGTGTGCCCACCAAAACTTGGCGCCCTCGACCGTAGACTTGCATTATCACGCACACTTCCGCCAGCAGTGACTGGTCTTTGTATCGGAGCCAGCTCCACCTGAACCTGAGGGATTGGAGAAAACGGTTCGTCCATCCGTGGTATTGGTACAAAGCGCGAAGGTAGACGATCATCGGGTAATTCGATGGGATCAGGGCTTCTTGGCACCCTCCGACTCGGAGGAAGATCTGGCAAAGGTCGATCTGTCAGTAGTCTTGGATTAAAGCTCGCGTGATCGCTTGGATTTGAAGGAGACTGAGACTAAAGAAAGGTCAGATACTCAGAAATGCATATCGAGAGAATCGCACCGGAGGTTCGACTTCGATATTGACTCCGGCAGGACTCGAATACGATCTTTGGAACCGCTTCCTCAACCAGGCAAGGGGTGACATCAATCGCTTTGGCGGAGATTGCCTAGGTGACTGTTCGCCTTCCCCTAGCATGTGCTGACTTCCCGGATCAGTCTGGTTATATAAACTAGATGCATGATATGAAGCCTCAGAAACAGGCGATACAAACTCCCAGTCAGTTGGACGAGATGGCGTCTAAAAAGCGACTGTTAAAAGAGAGAGAAATGGATACAAATGTGGACCATACATCCTGCCCTAGGTTAGCCGGCGAAGAAATAATATCATGGTTTTGGCTTCTCCACTCGTCCGCAATACGTTCGGTCTGCTTCCGCCCAGGGAACCTGTCTGGCTCTGATGCGGGAGGGCGTAACATAGCATACTGTGAAAGAGGTGTAGAGGACTCTCGAATCCCCTCCACGATCGTCGATATGGGGGCTAAACTTCGAATAACGCGTCAGCGCCCGAAAAGGACCATCCATGGGGGTGGTCGATTCTTCAATCTGTTCGAGGGATCGTTGTTGTTCGTGGTTAGGTGGTGAGTGGGAATGAGACGGGGAGACTGGTGACGGGGCATATATCTGCGTAGGTATCGGGCATATGACTTCCGGCGAGACGGGGAACCGACGAAGAGGTAAGGAGGCTTCCGAATGCGAGGGCGACGGGCTTGCAGAGTTCCCCTCCGAGACGTGAGAAGGTGATAAAACGGGTTCCGATGAAATAGGTTCATGAGGTTCATCGGGACATGGATCAGCCGTTTCGCGACGCCTAGATGGCCAATCAGGAGGATTGGCAAAGGATGAGGCGACACTTCTATTAATCGATGAATATCGAACAGAAAGTGACTCTATACTTAAAAGGCACATACCTCATGACAGCGACCATTGGGTTTGGATAAACAGGAACTTTCAGCTTCTCCTCCAGGTCTTCGTAATCAGCCATTAAGGAAATGGACAGACTCGACTTCGCGGTCCTGAACAGGAGGTCACATATGCTGCACCATATATAACTGAACACATACCTGCCACGGGTTGGAGGGACTACCGGAACAGGAACACTTCTATCCCTTGCCGAGTGTTTCCTGGACCTGATCTCCCGGAACGATCTGGCTATTCCAAAGCCTTCCTCGTACCCCTCTTTATAGCCTTGCTCCTTTGCTTCATCCATCGCGCGTTCTATCAGGAGCCTCCTCGCAGTCGACCTGTCTTTTGCTGCTTGTATTTCCGCTTCAATCCGCTGCCGGTCTACATCTGCGATGATACCCTCCGCGCGCTGGAGCTCCATCTTCGCATTTTGCAACTGAACCTTATGAGCAGACAAAGAAGCCGTCGCCTCGACGAGCTGAGTCCTCAGAGCTGCAAAACGTCGCTCAAAGGCATCAAGTATTTGAACATCGCGGCGAAGATTGTCGGTATTGCGTGTTGTCCCGAAGCTGTGGATGAGATCGATTTCGGAATGTGACGGTGGAACTATGCGATGGTGGCGTTGTCGTGGAAGACTTCTGTGGCGTCGCTTGGTGGGACTTTGCGGTGCAACTGAGTGCTCGGGCCTTGGAGCATCTGACGATGGTGCGGGAGATGATGAATCTGCCTCTTCCGTGACCCCTGCTGGATATTGGAACCTAGTGGTATCTGTTTAACTCGTGAATTAAGAACAGGAAGGGCGATGCACTACCTGGTGTCCGGATCAGCCATGATACCTAACCGATTTGTCGATAGAGTCCACCGAAAGGTAAGGAAACAAAGAGAATTCTGGGGTAAAGTGGAGACGGCGATATGATGGGGGCTTGCGGCAAGCAATGCCTGCCTCGTGTTCCCGTCACTCCGTGGCTATCACGCGGCATGAGATCATCACCGACACCACTTCCGTCTGGAATGCAGGACGAGAAAAAGGATGTCCTATGAAATGGATGTGTCTTGCGTCTCATTACAAGACGTCGAACACGTGTCGGCGGCGTGGGTGCTGTGGGATTTGCCCTCTTCAGGAACTGAAAATACTCTCAGCGGATGTCGGATGTGAGATAAATGACAAGGAACCTACCTGAGCAGTGGGAAGATCTAATGTTTTGTTCGGGAGGGCGTCTTGATATACTGAGACTTGCAAACTGGTACGCCGCAAATACCAAATTGCTTCTTTGAGAACATTCGACGAAGAAGAGCGTTGAAAGATGTCATACAGCCCAGTGTCATGAAAGCCATGAGGACAAGGCAAGGACACCCTCCGTCGGGATCCGCAGATATTTTGTGGCGAGGGGTTTATTGATGTTCAACCGGTATCAAACGAACTTTGTAATGAAGGAAGAATAAATTTTAGATCAGTATGAGACTGACGAGAAAGAAGCGGGAAAAAAAATTTACAGCGTTTTGTGAAGCTGATCCGTTCACGTCCTTGCCCAGTCTTCTATCCAGGGTCTTTCAGCAAAAACCAAGACGAAGGCGCAAAGCAACTTCGATCAAACTTCGATGCCATCCGACCAGTGACGCGTCATACGTTCCCATCACATGATGTGTACACGCCGATTGAAATTTCAAATTTTAGGTCAACACGTTGTGAAGTGCCAACTCTCTTCCACAGGTTTTTCAAAGCTATCTATTTACCTCCCCCCCATCTTCCAGCTTTCCACTTCATGACCGGTTCCCAATATATGTACATAAATCCGTCCAGTAGTCGCTAACCTCAGTTGTACCTCGATGCGCAATTATCCAATATAAGTCGCGATTGTCAGCACCCGAGCAAATACTCCCTTGGACGTTCAGAGATCTCCGAGTCCACCTAGAAAGTGAACCGTAAAGGGTGAATGTGTGATCGAGGCATCATATAGAAGACAACTTCCGCAATGTACGTGCCAGTCATTCTGAATCAACTACGTGTACAATTCTTTAGAAGAAACCGAAAATAGGAATAAGAACACATTAACAGGAGCACAAGTTAGAACGCGAGAATGGTACAGGGAATAAAAAATCTAGTTAATTCGAGGCGATGGGAGAGGGAGGCGCATGAGGATCATCTGAAAGCCGAAGAGAATCAACTCCGTACTCTTAGGAGAAATACCGGGAGTCGAAGACTTCGTGCCTGAAAATGGCGACAACTTTGTAGTCCTACCCGTCAACGTCTCCAGGGTTACGAGAAAGCATTAACGCCAGGCTTGTGAGTACAATCTATGTTTTCGATCATCTTTTGTGCAGAGTAAATCGACCAAGGACATCGATGTACAGACTCGACCAGGCTTAATCACGCCGCACTTGAACAATAGCCGACCACGATATTAAAATGATCGTTAGCTATACCACCTAGATATGTAGGGCCGGTATCGGGAAAGTAAGCAGCCTGGAAAGCAGAATTCTTTGATCATCCTCATTTAAATTGGTGAGATCCCAGCTGGGCTCGCTAATTATGCTCCACTCCATTATCCTGAGGCAATATCAACAAAATCAGTGTGACAGACTTTCTATTATCATTAACTGTGAGCGTTGCGAAATTTCGAAGAACAGAGTGATGAGGTCAGATTAAAAGCACATTCGGAGGGACACCCTTCAGGCTCCACGTTAACGGGACTCGGGATAGGAGCGATGATCAGATGCCCGCTTCGTATTGGTGTCGATGAGCGACAAGACTATTAGGTAACTTAGAGTCCAACAGGGCAGTGTGGTCCGAGCTAAGAACGCGAGCCTTATACGTAGTTAGATCCGGTAGTGCCAGTCGGTTTGCTATGCCGTATAGTCTTATTGATGTACGTCACAGACCACCGCCACGATGGCAATCCACTGCCCTATATTCGACCTGCTGCAGTCAGCCTTCAGATCCTTGCTCAGCATTGGTGGGTGTTTCTAGGTGTGACGATATTTGCCCAGTGGGACATGTACATGTCCATCAAGCAAGAAGGCGATCAATGGAAAGGAAAAGGAATTCCTCTGGACATAGCGCTTGACGTTTGCTTGACGCCAGGAGCATGTGACTATCACTGTATCAGATGGACTCGAATTCAAATTGCTCGCCTTTTCTAGCTTCTTTCCCGCCCTTCATCAATGAGGACAATCGGTGCCGAGATGGTAATTTCATGCACTGGTATCGAGCTGATATCAATAACCCCATTGCAGGAAACGGTCTTTTATCGCAGCTACAAGTTGCTTTAGGGCTGCTTAATGGAGAATGAATATCTCAACAGTCCTGAACCTCTATTTTCGTTGGATCGTCACCCCGTTCACACTCCATCTCTAGGGGCGATGTTATATGTACCACGGATTTAATGTCGACAAAGAGCGGTCCGTATTCAACAGCCCTTGCTGTGACTCGGACCGACCGAAGCTGTTGATCATCCGCGTAGAAACCATGGTACCGAGGTTCCCCTATTTGTCTGACTCAATCTGTCTGATCCTGAATCCAGTGCGCTTCTCTTGAGCTTAAGGCTGAAGTTTCGACTATGACACGAATCTGTTCTGCCGTCAAATGTCACAGCCAATTTCCGGTTGATATGGGAAATCCTCAGGCTCTTTAGTACCTTCAAGATGATCTCATTCCCATCGCTGACTTGACAGCTCCGGATGCTTTTGCCTATCTCCACCTTACCACCAATAATATGGTGCTTGTTTGCTCTCGTGCCTAGACCGCCAAAACCTCAATATCACACGAGTGAGTCTAAGCGTAAGAGGCCACAAAATAACGATCTTTACAGGGAGAGGTGATTCAGCTTTTTTCAGTTTTTAATGGAGCAACGAAGGCCAGGGAGAATGCTCTGACGACCGTTTTACGCGGAGCTGTGTGAACGAATCGCCAATGGCCATCTGATCAAGGTACGCACGTGTGCTCAATGCCGGATACCAAACATTACCTGACTTTCTATCTCTATGGCATCTTATGTTGAACAATACTTTTCATCCATCTGCCCTTTTCCTTATAATATTCGACCCCTCAAGTGTCTCAAGACATCATAGACGCTGGAGATTCCTGACAATTGAATCCCCTTTCGGGCCGTCCATGTGGACCGGCGTCCACAAAAATAACGCGTTCATTGCCGAAGTCGATGGATCCTATCTCCCCAATTGCCACCCTCCTTCTGCGACGATTTTCTGTGTTTCAAGGCTCTTTTTTCAGTATCATCCTGCCGCCTTCTCTTACCAAGCATGACTCAGACGCATGATCCTATCAGCACCATCATTTTCCTGTGTATCATCCCAGTATGACGCTTGATGATCCTAACATCAAGCTTCCGCTTTGCCTGGTTCCGGAGGTGCCCCACGCTAATTTACACTGCCCTTTGATCTCTTCAATTATGATACTGTTCGGGCGCTTAATGGAATTCATACATAATGTCGCTGTTCTGATGACGTCCTCCAATTCCGTCTACTCTATCTAGTCATGACCACTCTGGAAATTCCTGGCGCGTACTCTCCTCGTCCTGGGCGCATATCTACATCATCATCAGCCGCGGAAACAGTCGTTGATCCCGAAGAATATGCTGAACAAGGTTTCCCCAAACTCATACCGAAGACGATTCCTCCAAATCACGAATGCCGCACTTTGGTACTCTGCTTCGATGGAACTGGAGACCAATTCGACGCCGATAATTCAAATATCGTACAGCTCTGTTCTTTGCTGAAGAAAGACGACCCTTCGCAGCAGATGGTGTATTACCAGGTACGACTTGGCTAGCAACGACATTAGACTCAATTGACGGGCCTTTCAGTCAGGAGTTGGTACATACGAGCCGTCCTCAGATCCCTAGTCTTCTCACGTCGGAAATATACAGGGTAACTACGCTATTGGCTCTTGTGTGTATCATCGATCCTAACATCGTGGTAGACACTTGATCTTTTGATCGCTTGTAGCCTTGATTCTCATGTCATGGGTACGTCCATCCAGTTGTAATTATCCTGACTGTATCTTCATGTTTTCATTCCAGATGGATATCAATTCTTGATGCAAAATTGTAAGTCCTTGTTCCTCTTTAGCCTGGAGCCGGTAATAAGGGCATTTGTAGATCGTGCTGGTGATCGCATATGTATCTTCGGCTTCTCACGCGGTGCGTACACCGCTCGGAGGTAAGGAACATTGATCACTTTCTCGTGCTGTAGGATCAATCACCTGATGCTACGTTCAGCCTCGCCGGAATGCTTCACAAAGTGGGACTACTCCCGCCCGATAACCGTCAGCAAGTCCCCTTCGCATACAAGATGTACACTAGGACGGATGAGGTTGGGTGGAGCCAGTCAATGGCTTTCAAAGAAGCGTTTTGTATAGATGTCCCGATTGAATTTGTAGGAGTATGGTACGTACCGGCTTTCATACGCCATTCCCCGATTACTCGGAGATGCTTATGAATTACTGGCAGGGACACTGTTGATTCGGTAGGGCTCGTCCCGAAACGATTGCCGTTTACCGCCTCCAACACGATCATTCGGACCTTCCGGCATGCACTATCGTTAGACGAACATCGAGCAAAATTCAAAGCGAATCTATGGAATGTGCCGACCGCGAGAGACATCAAATTGAGCACACCGAAGTCATCGCCGTACAACTCACGGAAAAATACAGTGGACTCCACTTTGCATAAACGAAAGCATATTCACGGATCGGATTCAGGAATTAAATGGTATCCGCAAGTTGATAAGGTATTGGAGAGGATGGAAGAGCTTTATTCGTCGCCCTCTGCGCGACCTACTGACGTTGAAGAAGTCTGGTTTGCGGTGAGACTCTCTTTTCCGTGGCGCATTGAAGTCATTACTGATTTGTCTCTGTTTAAGGGATGTCATTGTGGTATGTCCCCTCGTACTTCCATCACCATAGAATATCGTCAATTAACCACTTCATTACAACAGACGTCGGTGGGGGTTCCGTACAAAACTCGACGCGCTATTCTTTATCACGAATTCCGTTACGATGGATGATTCGAGAATGCTTCAAAGCGGAAACAGGAATCATGTTCAATTCCGAGCGACTGAGACTGATAGGCCTCGAGCCTGAAACACTATATCCTGCAGTTCTGCCACGGCCCCCCGCGCTCTCGGTGGACTCTTCGGCGATACCGACGGGACAAACAAAATCCCCACTGTCACAGAGGATACTATCCATGTTTCTGCGCCAACCACCTCAAGCATCCGATGATGGTCAAGTCTTCGCACAAGACGCTTCAATCGAAGATCAGATGATTGGGACAGAGGAAGAAGAGGAGTTTCGCGACGCGCTGTCTCTCATATACGATCAGCTCAATATTTCAAAGTCGTGGTGGATTCTCGAGCTGATTCCATTGGAATTCCGGCAGCAGCTGGGGAACGGCAAATGGTTGTCCTGGTTCGGGTACGTGCGGTAAAATCATCGTTCATCAATGTGACTTAGAATCAATGTACAGACTAAATCTCGGCCGACCTAGAGAGATTCCCAATTCATCCAGCAGCGTCAAGGTACATCGTAGCGTACGGATGCGGATGGAGGCTTGTCACGAGCATAACCGTCGAAAGTATAAGCCGAGGGCTTATTTCAAAAATCCTATATGGATAGATGACGACGTCTCTTCTCAAGATGACCAGCGGAACTGAAGCCAAGTATTCCTTCTGTCCCGATACTTGACTCATAGACGAGCAACAAGTGTCGCGGGAACCCATACATGGCCATGTACGACGATTTTGAAGGTATTATGTGCAGTCGTCTAGACTCAAGCTTGTTCTTTGGCAAGCAGAAGTCACTGTGCCAAAAGAAGGAAGGTAGTGAATTGAGCTGGCTGGCGCAGACCCTGTTACGCTATGGATATGCGGGTGTCAAATGCGAACTCGTTGTAATAATTATTAGATAGTCTTATAAGTTGTCGACAAGATGTTCGTTTAGATTTAAAAGAGAGATAATATTAATCAGAATGAAGTGTTAGGTAAATAATACTTTGTTTAGATCTGGTGGCTTTAGCCATAGCTTGACTTGCATTTCTAGAAATAGCTGGGGTTTGCAACTAATCCGTACCCATCACAGCTGAGTTTAAGCTATTTGAAAGTAGATGTCCGTCTGCAAGAACTTATTTACGTTTCCTGTTGTCGTAGAGCGAAATAAGGACTACTGTATAGGTCTTGTTCGTAGGGAGTCTATATATACTCCTCTAAAAGAACTCGTCGTTCTACGACTTTTGTTATCCAAGTCGGTCCCTTCTTCGTCGGACCATTGCAATGTGCATGTCGCTCATCGTATCCCCCGAATCTTCCGCGACGAGCAGCTCGGAGCATTCCAAAAACTATGTTCTATTAATATGATCTCGTTGAACATACATTCTGTCTAGCTCAAAAAAACTCAGAAAACGAAGTTTGGAAAATGATGGTAATGGACGAATCCGTTGAACATCCAGTGGATATGAAAGAGAAATGCTCTGTCAGGTCATGAATACGAGGTGCGAGAACCTCCAGACTACCCTGTCCAGCTTCGAAAATGGCACACGCGAGATGTTGCATGAAAACCACCATCTCATCTGACTAGTCATGGGTACTCGCCTTTCTATGTGTCACCAACACAGGCGGCATGGTTAATCTGCGAAAAGGGGAAGGCTGAATTTGGAGCATCATGATCATCAATAAATGCGGGGAAACCAGAATGGATGGGAGTACTTTGGATTATCGGCAATTTTTGTCCTCCGGTTTAAGCTTGAAAGAATACCCCTTGATTAGGGAGGCGTTAGTGTTTAAAAAAGCATCGAGAAGAAGAGTGGCCCTACCTCGACACCAAACTGGCCGCCGAGTCGTCCGCCCATATAACAAGTCGCGAGCTATGAACCGCCAGGGATTACGGAGAGGGCACCAAAGACTGTAGAACAGATATAAGGATAGATGAAGAAAAGGGAAGCGCTGTACTGACTTGTTGAGGAGAGTACCAGCGTCGAGAACGGAGGCTGAAAGGGTGAATACGTGATGGCAACCACGACGAGACAGACAACTGAAGATCCTGTACTCCGGAATGGCGTGCTTTATTGATAGCATGAAAGGTGTTGTTGTCCGAAGGAGGAGAATTCCGTACTAGTGCGGAACGTTGATCGCTTTATCGCAAAATAGTATCAGTAGTCAAAAAAAGTGCGCTGTTATGCTCTCTGCTTGGAAGCTGGATGCCGACTCTACACAATCGAGTCGCGAGGGTAACGTATTGGTTGGGGAAGGGAGGTGTAACACGGGACTATTTTCAAGAGACATGCTCCGGATGGCAGGAAGTGCCTCCCGATCCCCTTCTACTTGAAGAAAAAATGAAACGTGTATCGACTTCTTAGTTGAAGATCGAGTAAAGAATCGCGCTGGGGAGCGCAGTTATGAACGGGTCGTATTTCATCTTGCCGCCGTTTATCTAGCTTTCAAAAAATCCTAGTATCCAAAGAAAAACAGAGCGCTGGACCTCGTCCCAAGAATGTACGCAAGTTTGAGAGGAGAGTGGAGATGGATGGAGGCGAAGAGTGTTGATAGGCTCTTTACTAGGAGACAAGAGCGGACTCTCTTGTCCGAGCGCCCTTGAAAATCAGGAGGATAAAGACGCCGTTGCAACGTTTGGATCGGCGGAAGGAAGTGAGATAGCGCCGCTACGTCGAGGAGACCTGGCGACGATCTTCCCTGCATGGTCCTTCCGAAATATCGGGATGACGCGATCGCCACCAAGACTTGGATAATGATTGGTTAGATAGCCGCCGTTTGTTATGCTGCCCCCCTCGCGTCAGGTTAGAAGAAAGTGACTCTGCGAGCCTCCGCATCTATGGGACGGAGCCACGCTCCAGATCCCGGGACAGGGTAACGAGGCAATGGAGAAATCATCGAACTTGAAAGAATTTGCGGTAGCTGTCGAGCTGTCAGATTCTAGCGGTGTTGGAGGATAGATGTTGCGTACGCCGTGATATATTGTCCCCACGCACATCCCCGAACCAATAATATGTATCGAGCTGGGTGCAAAATCTCCCCGGACTCCAGTACATGATCTAGAAACCAGTTATGCATGATGGTTTCTCGCCATCAGGAACCGTACGCACCATTCAATACAACTAGCCACCCTCGAGCTAGAAACCGCTTAGGAAAAGACAACACGACGACGTTTCTTTTTTGTTTGGCTGAGGAGCGGGACGTCCCATGAATGAACGACGATTCATAGGAGGACAGGGAGAAGTCCAGGTCTCTTCGGTAACAGTTCGCTTTCATCCTGCCATCTCGTAATTACACTCGCCTAACCCTCGTATCTGGTGTGGGGAGGGAGGAAAGAGACCTGCGTGCTAGGGGTAGTAATCGGTCGAGGGGAGGAGGAGGAGAGTTGTCAGAGAGGAACATAGGTGACGATCTTCTCCTGTGTGTTCCTCCCAAACATATGGATGGGCGACGGTCCCGATCGTTACCAAGGGGACCCTGAGTTGGGAATGGGAGCGGGGATTCATTAAGGAGTGATCGATTCGCGCCGCATATGTGGACGCGAGGACCGGGCCGTGGTTTCTGAAGCAGAGTGTTTATCACACAAAGTGCCGCACGTAGGACTGGTCGAGGTACCGGAGCAAATGTGACGTAAGCTCACACTTTTGGTGGTACTCCCGAAGAACGCGCGAATGGGAGGATTCGTCTTTCTGAGAAGAGGCGCTCTAGAACCTGAGTGGGACGAGACTTATAGTAATGCATTGACGAGGCCAGTCGAACTGTCAGAGTCTAGCGAAGTAGGAGGATAAATGTTGCGTAGCCGGTGATATATCTGACCCTGCGCGTAACCCCGAATCAGTTTTCATAACCTGGGTGCAGTAGCGTTTGACTGCTTACCGGTATTACCGGTACCCCACGAACGGACCATGGAGCGCGAAGCTCGAAGGGCCAAGAGAAATGGCAGCACCGAATCTGAGAATGAATCCATGAGGAAGGATATAAGTCCGGGCCAGCGCTGAAGCTGAGGGTTCGAACGACGAAAAGCGCAAGTTTCACGGTTCACGGGAGCTAAGCCGAACCGTGTACAGTCCCGGCAAATGCCGACGTATCTTTCCTTATCCCCACGACTTTGGCGGATATCTGCGCGGTGAATCATTCTCGTCAGCAGGCACACTGGTACGCAACATTCAATACGCAGGCTTTGTTCGGTTATGCATGACACTAACGCTTGTTGGACAGGTACATCGCTATCTCATGATATCCGGGAGAGCAATCATCGAGCTACGAGCTAGCAACCGAATAGGATAGCACGATGACTCCGACATCGTTTTTTTCTTCTTTTCTTCTGAGGGGCAGGAGAGGAAGGAGGTAGCAGGACGACAGAAAGGACGGCCCCTTAATGAACGACGATCCATAGGAGGGCTGGTCGTCGTTCGAGAAGAGAGCAAGACGTGTCAGGGTCTCTTTGGTAACGATCGGGGGACCCTGACAGCTCGTTTTGTTCCCGCTATCTGATAATTATCCTCAAACTCTCATATACATATACCATGGATGCTTCTCCTTCTGCATGGCCGCCCTGTACTCTGAGCTCTACGACCTCATCATCGACTACCTCGCGGACGATACCTCGACGCTCACGGCCTGCTCCCTCGTCTCACACGCGTTCCTTCCTCGATGCCAGCACCATCTCTTCCGCCATGTGACGTTCTACCCAGACAATAGTCGGTGTGCGCGGTTCTTTGTGGACAAGGCTCCACTCGTCGAGGAGCTGACGATCTTTGAGCGGAGGCTCCCGGGCGACAAGGGGATGCGCACGGATGCGTGGACGGAGGCGTTGCCGAGGGTGCTCCCACTGCTTGTCTCGCTGCGGCGGGTCAGGTTCTCGGGTCAGATGTATCTGGATGCGCAGCATAGAGTACGGAGTGGTGTGCAGGGGACCCTAGCGCAGCTTACGAGCCTAACCCTCGACGGTGTCTTCTTCAGCAGTCTCGCCGAACTGACGGGATTCTTCGGGTGTGTCCCTCGTTTGAAGAAACTGGCGATGAACGTCGTCACCGTCGGCCGAGGTGATGACGACAACGATATACACTCGGGTGTGCTGTGCAAAGACCTGGAGACGCTCAAAGTCGGGACTGGTAACCTGTGCCCGAGGTGGATGCGCTTCCTGTTTGGGAAGGATGGCGCGATGTCGTTTGGGAATCTGAGAGAGCTGATGTTCCCGGTGACGACGGAGGTGGACAGCTGGATGCCGGGTGTGCATGAGCTCTTCGGTCGAGCGCCGATGTTGGAGACGGCGATGCTATTAGACTGGCGAGGATCTCATCATAATCTTGATCGTGAGTCCCGTCTCGGCTCCTTTGACGTGTCTAACCTGTCTCTCGAGATGTCACCCCCGTACCCGATATCATTCACCTCCGTTCCCTGACGGTCTTCGTCCCACTAGCATATACGGACCGATACGAAGTTCGCCGGACTATGGTGCCCAAAACTGCCAAGGTGGATACGGCGGATACGGCGAGATCTGTGCTTGATTGGACGAGGAGGATGCTGGATACGGGTACGCAGTTGGAGGATGTGGTTGTTATCGTGAACCACAGCTCTGTGGTGGATGACGAGGGAGTGAGAGCGGCGTGGATGGGTGTGCTGCGGCCGAACGTCGTAGTGCGTGTGGAAGGCGGGTGGTCAGAGACGGTTTGTGCGCAGCTAGGGAATGGGAGGGTGGAACCCGCGCAAAGGAGAGAGATGTTCTATGATCTGTGAGTGCCTTGCCCCATCTGTTTCGGCTCTCGCTGACTGTCACCTCCAGGTGACGGCATGCTGTGTTTTCTTTCGCTACCGAGAGACGCATACTATTCCACTCAAAATACAGGGTACACGACGAGGAGGACTGGCCCTGCTGCGCTTGGTGCAGGACCCTCATCCTCTCCTGTACGCCAATGACTTATGACGAACCAGGGAAGGAAGGTTCACAGAACCTGAATGGCAAATGTCTTGTCTTTACCCCTTTCCAATATCATAATTTGATTCGACCGAGTTTACCTCAAAGCTTCCGACTTGAACCAAGTCATCGGATATTGTATCCTTCTATACTTGCCATGCTTACCTCCCTTTTCTACATGCATCTCGAATTGAGAGATGCTCTTGGCTGTGACGACATTCACCGATACTGGTTATCTCAAGATACGACCTCCGTACCCACCTCCGTTTGTTCATCCCTCTCCCATACACCGACTCATGTGAAATCGTACCCAAGAATACCAAAGTGAACGCGGCGATATCTGCATTGGATTGGTCACGGAGGATGCTGGATATGTTTACTGCGTTAGAGGAAATCGTACTTGTTGCGAAAGTGAGCTCGATGGTGGATAATGAAGGAGGCGTGTGCGTGTCAGAATGTCGTGGTACGAGTGTTTGGAGTCGATTCGGGCGTGTCTAGGGATTGCAAGTGTAGATCCATCGCAAGGGCGAGGGGGATTCGAGGTCTCAGATCTCATCCCTCGGTTTTGCGTGATCCCATGGCTTACTGATACATTGAATCATAATACTCGTTGCTACAACATCTCGAGCCATTGTGGGTACCTAGTGGATCGGTTATGAGGAGCTCGAATGAGTGGTTTGAGCTCTACATGAGAGCTGGGCACGGAAAGGAACGGTTATAGTGATGAATTTTGCTAGAGCCGACTTCGTTCAGAAATGCATACATGGCGCCTTGGCACTCGTCGACGTGCTGCGCGCTTGTACCAAGTATCTCGAGGCGATGAATGTTCACTGTGGTTGTAGGGAAACGAGAACGCTTTGTAGATGGCGGAAGAAATAGATTGAAGTTCTGCTTTGGAATTCCAACAATCATTAAAGTCAAAGTGAGGTGAGGTGTTCAAGCTCGGATTCAGGAGGGACCGCCTTTTCAGTTCTAGACGCACGTAGCATTGGCATGTGCCAGACGTGTGGGCGTTCGGATAGTATAACATCTGGATCCCTACAACGTTTGGTCTTGCGATTGGTGAACCGAACCGGAATAAGAAGTTCTGAGCTCCGCAAACTACCCTTTGCAAAGGCCGACTCCATTCGGAACCGGTTCTATGAACATGGGGCCTTCGCATTTGTACATGTGCTACGCACTTTTTACGGTGTGTCCGAGTACCTCTCAAGGCGATGACCCTAACTCTCAGTGGTGCATACTAGCAAATCAGCTCGTATCAATGCGAACGTTCAGGGCTCATTTTAGGCCCTGAACTCTATGGAGTTTCGTTCCGCATACTTCTCACTTTATAGGATACCGTATCCCAGTGTAAATTTCCTGAAAAGAATACGGTACCCACGCTTTTCAGCAGGTTTTATCGCGATCCCTCAAACCCTCGGAAATCTCGTCCTCCTTGTGCTGAATTTGTCATCGGTTCGAAAAGTGTTTGAATGCACGTAACACGCTGCTTTTTTTAGTGTTCCTGAACTTGCGAACATGAGGTAAATTGAGTACTCTTGATGTTCCACCAACAGTCATCCAAGCCAAAGTAAAGTGAGGCCCTCAAGCTCATATCCAAGAGGCACCTTTTTTCCGGGTCTGGACTCGCATTAACATGGGGTTTTCGACGCCTTAACGAGGTGGGAGTTTGCTACTAAGAGAGGAGAGATCACGGGATCAATATCACAGTGAATCTCAAAACATCCCACGAGGCAACTTTGAACGAACTTCGACAGTTGCCACCAGACCCCACCGATTCAAAGATCCTTGACTACGTTTCCATCTACTGCCTGTGCAGTGAATCGTCTCATAACTCTGTGAAGATATTTTTTCATTTCCACCATGGTGAACCATGATTCGTAGGCGTTGCATTGCCTCGTGTTGAACGATTCTTCTAGGATCAGTGCCCAGCATGCAACATGGACCAAAACCTGGACCATTACTCGGGCGCTGCTCAGATGTCTGGCTACTTACTCCCACCTTCCTTGGAGCCGTTCATTATATCCAACGCTCCACCATCACACGATGATTGTACATTGATCAAAGATTCCCTTTTATCCTTATCTGCCAAATCTGTGCAACTTCGCGATATACTTGCTGAGCAAGATGAGGCTATAGCCACACTTTCGCTTATTCTTGATCATTACAAGGACTCCCGTGAGGAAATCCTCTGTGAGCAGTCCCGTGATCAAGACCTCGCTGAGCGCCACCGAAGGGCTCTATCATCTCCCGTACGCAGACTACCCGTTGACGTCATGCGGGAGATATTTATCCTAGCGTCTTCGAATGCAGCCGACGTCACAGATTTCGCATGGACTGCTACTCGTACATGCACGGAGTGGAGAGACATCGCCATGCAGACGCCCATGCTCTGGTCAAGGATACATATCGCTACCAATGGCATACCCTACGCACAACCATATACTTTCATCGCAATGCCTAAACTCGAATGGTTGCCCTCCACTTCGAAGGGAGTGTTCAACTCAGAGTGCATAGGTCGCGCGCTTGCGCTCTCTCAAGATGTCCCACTGATTATTTCCTTCATTAAACCTACTGTATCATTATCATTATGGGACGTAAGGGACCTCAGGCTGTCGGAGCAAGAAGTAGAGGTGCTTGATATGCTTCTGGATCATTCACCTCAATGGAAGGTCGCATATCTCGCTGTCTCTGATGGTGGCACCTTGTTTTACGACAAGCTCCAGCGCCTGAGAGGGCGTGTGCCGATGTTGGAAAGCATTTCCATCAATACTGGCTTTGGTCCTAATCGATCAACGTACGCCCGTGACATTCTTCATGTGGCCCCACGGCTGTGCACCGTTACCATCCATAATTCGTTGGGACAGTTAGTACTCCCATGGCAGCAGATCCAGACTCTCATTCTGAATGATCTCGATGACATGTCAGACTTGCTTCACGTCCTTCGTTCTGCGAAGAGCGCTGAACACCTAACAATCTGCCATTGTGGTGATGTCAGGGGTGCCAGCACTAGCATTATTCTCCCTACCGTTCACACCCTCGACCTCCTTTCTCAGTCGTACAGGGGGTATTTACATGTACTTCCCGGAATGATCCTTCCGGCGCTGGAAAGGCTTCATGTCGGAGATGGGAAGATAGAGTCATTGCGGTACAGCATTTCCAATCCCATCGTACCGAGCGTCATGAGAAAGGTGGGCGAGCTATTGAGGAGTTCTGGGTGCGTCTTAACGCATGCGACATTCTTGCCGATTGTGGATTTCGGGCCTGCATTTGAAGATGTCATTTCTCAGTGCTATGCACTGACATACCTCGATGTCGGCTTTATTCCTCCGAGAGAGAACATCGACATGGTGTTTTCGTTCATAAATCAGAAAGACATCCTTCCTGCACTTCGGACGTTGAAAATCGCTTTTTACAACTGTGATATTTCGGAAGATGGCCCATATATTGGCGAACGGTTCGTCGAGACGGCTTTGTCACGGAAGCACAGTCATCTGAGGATCTTCGAGGGGTTAGTGCATATATGGGCAGATGAAAACCTTCGATATACGCCCATTCTCAGCGCTACGGATAAAGTATCCCTGGGAGAGCTGCAAGCGGAGGGTATGTCAATTATGGTCAGGTAAGCAGCAATTATCTCTGGAATTGCCCGACTTTTGAGAGTGAGACCCATAAGACTCATTACCGTTCCCCGTTGCCCCTCCGATGCGAACGGGAAGAGAACTGGATGGGAGCAGTCTTTGGAATTTTTATAGATGCATGGTTGGTTGGTATTGGTAAAGGGATGTTGACACACGGGGATTTCCGATCTCGTGCGTTGTAATAAAGATCCTCTCATATCATAGTCTCCTTCTGAGAGTGCAACTATAGCTCCGCCGTGATCATATTAATTCCTCAAGTCTGAAAGACTAGATCAAACAAGGTTCCTGAGTGTTAATGGTTTTGAATCGAGAAGAAAAAACGCTACGACAAATTCGACGGTGTAGCTCGCGGAATGGCATGCGACTGTCGAATCACGACGTTACCAGATTATAGAGAAAGGAAGCGAGACTCAAGTCTTTCAGATAGATGTAGAAACGGAAGTATATTTCAAGAAAGGTACTTATAAAATAGAGCTTGAAATGAAGGGATTCCAATGAGACAATCACCTCGCCGCACCTAATCTCGAGCGCGGGAGGTACATCAGGACTGGTAAATTGTACGTCGGTCGCAATGATTGGCTCCAGAGATGATGCGTGAGGATGGAATATGTGGTAGACGAACAAAAAGCGCGTTGTAAAGGTCGCCATACACCCTTACTGGATTGCTCCTCGAAATTGGGAGCAGGTACATCCCGACAGTTTTGAAACCGTTGACTAGGAATGAAATTTACCATGTCATTTCCAGTACAAGGGACCTCCTGGAACCGTGATTGGGAGTTCAGATCTCGATTTTCCTCATGAGAATGCTTCCAGGAAAGGTGTAGGTTTTCGAACGCGGAGTCGGCGCAGACATGGCACTAGCAAGTGGTGATTTCGCAGATGAGGAAACGAGATGAGGGTTGGTCCTTCACACGCGGTTGTGAATAGACGTTGCTGCTGGGGGTTAGAGAAGATTAAACTTGAAGAATAAATGGTAATTTCTTCCAGCCTCTCAGCTGTACGTTTTGAGTTGTGAAAAAACGTTCAGCTCGAAGACACATAAGTAAAAGAGGAATGTACTCAGATTTAATTCATTATCACAATGGAGAAATACAGTCCCATCGTCCACAAATTTCAAGTCACCGAGGCTCTCGGCTTCTTCTTGGACATTTGGCTTCACGATAAGAAGCATGTGCTCCAAGACTGGCCCTACATACGCCCAATCAATAGTTCCAAGCTCCTGCCGGTCACGTACGAAGGATATGGCACCAACGCTTGCTTCCTCGGTACACACCTTTACAATCAAACCCTTGAGCTCGGAAAGATTGATTTTTTCCTCCTCCGAAATCATTCCTATAATTCATGAACTTCAAAAACTCATCGCAGCAGCACTGTAACACGAGTTTGGAGAGATTTCCGCATGAGAATCGGCAGAGGAACTGAAGTATCAAAGGTAACGATTCCTCGTCTGCCCCATTTAGCTCTTGTTCCGAAAAGTCTTCTGGGGAAAGAGTGATCCCAATGAGCCTGAGGTCAAGTAACTCCTCGAACCGGACGTAATTCAACACGTCGACTAAGACAGTGCTGTGATCTTCTTCCTCGTTATGGCTATCGATAGACAGCGTGCGAAGGGCGGGGAAATCGAAGGTTCGGAGAATCTGCTGTGCTTCGCGAGGATCAATGTAGATCAATTTGAGCTTCTTGACATGGGGAAGCTTCAAACGAGACTGCGAAGGAGGCGGATTCCCAGGCTCCTCGTCAAGACCGATCGCATAAGTGAGTTCCAGACATTCCAAGGTGTCTTTGCTATTGGAAAGATTTCCTCGCAAAGTCTCCATCGAAGGCCGTTCCTCTGAAGGCTGATTCTGAAGAATGAGCACTCGCAAGTCAGATGCGCAGAAGCGCCCCCATTCCATAGGAAGACCCGACCAACAGACTTCTTGGAGAGCGGGATACAGCACACTGCAGCAAGTCTGCAGATCCTGAGGAGTTACTACTAGGGCATGGTTACCCTGATCATATTCGAGTAACTGAACGGGTTTGGTAGCTTGTTCGTAGACGTCCATGGCCGCCTTGATCTCGGAAAACATGGCGGTGAGGTGACAGGTTTGCAGACGTGGCAGTGGGATTCCATGCAGCTTGGTGCAGAGCTGATGAATTTCGGGCCAATCCGATGTCGTAACGCGGAATGACCGGATACGATGGGCCACATGATTCGCGAGGAAGTTGGAAAGTAATAAGAAATGATCTTCCGTGAGGCGGTATTGTTCCTCCTCATCTTCTGGGTCTTCGTACTCAATACATATATCGATATCCCGATCGGAAGAACGTTCAATGATCAGGGCTTCTCTTGGAAAAACCAAGGAAATAGGAAAGGGAAAGTCAGCTGGTATGGGAGGTAATTCGATGGCGGAAGTGGGAGTGAAAATGAGATTGGTCCACAGACGTGGTTCGCCGATGGTAAAAGTTCGCCAGGATTTGCAGATGGTCGATACGAGAAAGGAGAATGATGCATCGCCACTGCTGAGGGCACCAAAAGTGAATATCTCGAGGAATGTTTCATCTGGAAGCATGTCGATGGGGGTGTCTGGGCATGATTGATCAGGGCTATGAAAAAAAATGAGCCATAAATTGACGTAGAGTCTTTTTGCTGCGTACCTAGCGATTATAGTACCTGACGACATTACCACTAGAAATGAGGATGGGGAGCCCTGTGACTCTAAGACCGCCCTAGTATACCCGCACAAATATTGGTGGCACTGAGAAAAATGGAAGAAAATGATAATAACGACAGGGGGTATTAGACATGTCCTTGTCCTTTTTGAAACCCGGAACATGTACCCTTTTACAGTGCAGACAAAGGAATTGTAGCTTCCGTGGGTCTTAGATAAGGTCAAATAACATATCCCTATAATTGAAGAGACCTGCGCACCGTTTCCTGAAAATTGGAGTCAGCCCTCGACTTCTGAAGTTCTGCAGGCCATAGTTTCTTCGAAGAGATGTTAAAGTAACGTATTCCAGAAATTGGTTAGCGCCTAGAGCTGAAAGAGAGGACTGTGGAGAAAGACTGTATCTAACATGAGAAAGATATAAGCAAGACTCGCGAGTCGCGACTACTAGTTTGGACGTTGAAGTCGGAGTCGATGGCGGTAGGTCGCGTTAAGTTCACGGAACCGGACATTGACGGTCTCGGCAAAAGCCGACGATTCTCTCCTTGCACCATAACGTTGGTAGATATCTGCGCTACGAATTCTCGCTAGCAGGCTCACTGGTAAGAAACATCCAACATTGACTGTTTTTTCTTATGCATGACACTAATGCTTTTTGGACAGGTACCTCACTTTCTTCTGAGGGCTGGTACACTCGAAACTAGCAATCGTCAAGCTAGCAACTTAATAGGATTGCACGATGTCCCACCGTCTAGCTGACGAACACTGGCAGGGGTAGAAGATGGCAGTAGGACGAGAGACAGCGGCCCCTTCATAACAATCATCCATAGGAAGCCTCATCGTCATTCCAGAAGAGACCAAGACGCGTCGGATCATCGACCGCCTCGCAGACGAGACCCTAGCACTAACGGCATGCTCCCTCGTCTCCCTATGTTGCTACCGCACTGCCAACACCATCTCTTCCTACACATCACATTCTGACCTGGGGCAACTCGATGGGTCCAATTCTTCGCGGCCATAGCTCTGCTCACCGACCAGCTAACGATATATAAGTGAAGCCTGTCGGGTGAGTTGTATCTTATTTCCATAAACTTGTCTAATATTTCTCAAGATATCACCCTCGTGCCCAATATCAGCCACCTACGTTTCCGGGCAGTGTTCATCCTTCTCGCATATACAGACCGATACGAGGTATATCACGCTTTGGTGGATGTCTAAAGACGTCAAGGTAGAGCGAGTGGATACAGCTATATAGGCACTAGAGTATGAGGAGGATGCTGAATACGGGTAAGCGGTTGGAGGGCATGTATTATCGTAACGTGAAGCCGGCGTGGGCACGTCTTCTAAAAACCAACATCGCGGTATGTCTGGAAGGAGTGTTCAGGGATGATTCAGGTGTTGCTGGGGATTACAACAGTGGAGCAAGTAGATGGTAAAGAGGATGGTGAAGCGATGTTTTATGAGTGGTAAGCCTCTTGCTCCGGCGTCCTCTACTTTTGCTAACCGTCGTCCCCTAAAGATGTCATGCGAGCGCTTTATCCCCTTGGTCCCTACGACGGACGAGGGCAAATCGTTATGATCAAGAAATACAGGGTCCCTGATCATTATTCTCGTCGAATGTCGGAAGAATAAGAGCATTTTTCGGAACAGATGAGAATCCTCGATTGTACACAGCATAGAGGCAAACTTTGTCCAGAATCTTCCGAACGTTTGGCGGTAACTGTCAAAACAGCTCCCGGGGATGACCGTGGTCCCTTGATCCGTATTCTCTTTCTTGGCACGACGGCGACAAGGAACTTGCCATCTCAAAGGTGTCGACATGGGCGAGCTGCATACGTTATACAACTTTACGATAATATGTATGAGGGTTTGCTATCCATCAATCTCTGAGATTGCGGACAGCGGTCAGCCATTCGCAGGCATGTGCTGTATTTGAAATTCGAATTGATCATTGCCCCATCGGGCCGGGTTGTGTACGACAGCCATCACCTCGAAACCAGCTACTGGACTACACGGTCCCCATCGTACCTGTTCTGAGCAATCTTCCTCGCTCATAGTGATTCTGAGCATTGTTCATATCTCTATTGGCCGCTATCTCTCACCGCAGAAGGTCTCGGAAACACCATGATATGGGCCGCGTTGACTGTGGTTTTCTCAATGTTGCTACGATTCTGCACAGCTAAAATCCCTCTACTGATGAACGAAAACTCTGAGACTTTCGTTTCCCAGCAGATTGGTTGTGTGCATGGCAACGTAACATCTCTTGCTAGCTTATCTGTGACCTGTTTCACGACCATCCGACATTCCTTGTACCCTGAACACGCCGTCAGGATCAAGAAAACTGCTTTCTGCGATGGAACAGTACAGTGCGCGTTTCCTACACATTTTCCCAGTAAATATCTAACTACCGAAGAACATACACGGGGTACATCGACATCTTGCAAACCCGCCATCTATTTTTCTACTTCTTCGAGAGCAGGACCGACCCGGATAAGGATGACATAGTCTTTTGGACCAACGGAGGGCCAGGCTGCTCCTCGTCGACAGGATTATTCATGGAACTCGGTGAGTTTCAACCGTGGCTGGCACGCTGAGATGTTTATCAGGGCTGATTGATATACACAGGTCCCTGCCGCATACTCGACGCGGATGGACCAAAGTATCATCCGGAGTCATGGAATACGAACGCGAACATATTCTTTATTGATCACCCCGTGGGCACCGGGTTCTCGTATGGAGAAACGATTGTAAGGAATCCCCTCCGAGTCCGCTCTTCAGCTAAATCTTTCATTCAGAGTACCACTGAAGAGGCAGCACGAGATGTCGCTGTGTTCATTTCCATTTTCTTTGAGACTTTCGCGCAGTTCAAAGGACGCGCTTTGCATATGGCAGGTGAGTCTTATGGTGTGAGTCCCTCTGCGTTCATTTCACTAGACCAGGCTAACGACAAGCGTATAGGGACGGTTCCTTCCACTTTTCGCTTCAGCAGTTTATGCTAACAATGACCGCCTCCATGGAGATGGCCGGCAGCCAATTAATCTGAAGTCGGTTATGATTGGTACGTTCATTTTTTCTACGTTCCTTCTCAGATTCTGATAGTAGAAGGAAATGGGTTGACGGATAGTATTACAATGGTTCTATCGTACTATGATATGCAATGTACAGCGGTATCCTTTCCCCCTATCCTGGACATCTCGACTTGCGTCGCGATTAAGTCGACGGTCGGTCCTACCCTCTCGTTCCAAACCTACTACTAATGCATATTTTGATTCTCAGGTGAGCAGATGTGAGCAGTGGATGAAAGACGCGTGTATTGACGTCTTCGACTCTGTCAACTGTGGGGCTGCATATTCATTTTGCCGCACCGCTATTGGCACACCATATGCTCAAACGAGTGCGTGAAATTTTTACCCTCCAGTTTATATTGACAAATATTAGGAATGAATCCGTATGATATGAGCCGCGAATGCGATGGTGATTACGCTGAAACAGGCTGTTATCCTATGACAAAGTAAGCCTTCCTCCGCGACGCCTCCACTCTCTAACTGTCTACAGGCACATCTCTGAGTATCTCTCCCTGCCTTCCGTGCGCTCGCTGCTCGGAGTCGACCCAGAGGTTCCAGTGAACTTCTCATCATGCAACCAAGACATAATCAACATCTTCCACGCCTCTGAGGACGAACTGCACCCAACCATCACCAAAGACCATGTCGCTGCTCTCCTCGAACGCGGCATCAAAGTTCTCATATATGCTGGTGCAAACGACTGGATCTGCAATTGGGTCGGGAATGAACGATGGACACTTGCGTTGGCATGGAGCGGTCAGAAAGAATTCGTGAGTGAGAGCTTGAGGGAGTGGACTGTAGACGGGAAAGTTGCTGGGAAGACGCGCCGTGCAAAGGGACTGACCTTTGCCACCATTGATGGAGCAGGGCATTTTGTGAGTAGGTTTTATAATCGCTTTAAGGAGATTTCCTGATTCCTCGAAGGCCCCTTATAATAAGCCAAGGGAAACACTTGCCTTGCTCCGGCGATGGATGGCGGGAGAGGCTCTTTAGAGGGAGGATAAGTGTTCGGGGCCCAGGCAGAGATTAATAAACGGATGATTGGATATTCGACATCGATTCTTGCGAACCTTTTATATTTTTCATACAACTGGGCATTATGTTCGCAAAGAGAAATGTAGTGTTGCATTCCAGGTAATAAACGTGGCTGATTTCGTATGCTGTACTCCGTAGAGACTTGTTCATCAGAATTCCGAAAGCTTTGGTAGTGTCGTGGATATGGGAAGTCAGTTTGTAATCCCGTTGTACAGAGGAGCTATGAACCTTACCTGTCATACAGTGGGAGCATAGATGTCACCCGCAAAAGTAGAGCCTCAAGATCCCCCAAAGCAAATCTATCCTTAGCGGGATGGTTCTCCTTCCTGATATATATCGTTTTTATCTGCATTTCGATGGATGACTGATACGAGTTAACAAAATCACCCTGTAACATAAGACATTATCGTGTAGAGGGCTGCTAAGTACGTAGATTTTTTCACTATCACCCTGCAAGCTACAACTGTTTGATATATCAATCGCCTGTGGCGAGGAGGAGGATTGAAAAGTATGGAAATGCAATGCTGGATAGCTGATAATCAAAATTCTGAGCACATACATCCGTCTATCCTCGTCGACTAGATTCATAGCTGGCCGGGTCAAATCGAGACTCAGTGCGAATGGGGAGGACAGTCATTATCCTCCTTCCTCCTATTGGGCCCACGATTATTGTCTCTTGCTTAATGAAATTCACTCGCAAGCCTATCTGCCCGAAACACGGTAGAAACGCAAGAGCAACCGAGGATGAAAGTACAACTGACCTTATTAAAAAATGAATACCGAATACCAACAACCCTTCTCCGTCCACGACCATCCTCTACGCGTTTTTCTTCCTTGGTCACAGGAACGCGTCGCGGTGATAGATCTAGCGAGTACGAAGCGCCGATTTGTCGTGGCACGGCGGCTAGGGTACACGAATGAGAACAACATCCGGTAGTAATCGCAACAAGGGTGAGTCCTTCCTATTCTGCTTCGTGGGTGGAGATTGGACGATGGTGATAATCAGGCCCCCTGTATTTTCGAGCGGAACTGGAAGCTTTAGTAGGGAATAAGATGCGGGGAAGATGTCGTCTAGGGTTATAGCACCCTCCTCTCAGTTCCGCGGGCTCTACCCTCGCACACCCTTATAGACATACCCAGATCGTCTCCGAACGCTCGCCTTCTACGCACACCCCGATAGTTTGCCTGAGCAAACGCATACAGGCGTTCCTCACGCCGTTGCGATCCACCACAGAGCTCGCTTTCACCAGAACCTCCTCCTCCAATCGAGTACCTGTATCCAACATGCTCCTCGTCCAACCAAACGCGGATTTATCCTATCTGCCATATTGACCTTGGTATCTTTCGGTACGAGAGCGCGACGATCCGAGTTGTATCGGTCCCTATATGCGAAAGGGACGACAGAAGTGAAGAGATGGAGGTGGCTGACGTCGAGCTCGACAAAATGACAATCAGATGCTCTGTAATGCAATGAGAACAGGAATCTTCATGCCTGGATCGCTACGGAAATCGTCAGTGTGGTCATTGCAAGACACGTCAAAGGGATCACCTTGATGATACGTTACAATCCTCGGTCAGGCTATTCGCTTGGCTCTCGTAGTTGAGGATGGCGTTATCTGGAAACGACGCCCCAGAGTCGACAGCGTTTGAGGATCTCGACCTAAGGCTAAGGGCTACCACACGTAGGACACCTCTCTCGTTTCTGCCAGTACCATCCTCCTTGCAAATGCATCATGACACTCGGCCTCAGCAGACGCACCCGCACGTGGTTCACGCCCTTGTCGTCTAGTACGCCCTTGTCATCTAGCACAGCAGCCATGTTTACGATAAGAGCGACCACATTGAATCGTGTACCCGTATCCTTCTCGTCCAATCAAGGGCGGATATACTCGCATCTATTGCATTCACCTTGGCTTTGTTCGGTTGCCAGAGGGCGACGAACTTCATATTGATCTGTATATGTGAGAGGGACGAATACGGCTAGGAAACGGAGACGGCTGATATCGGGGACAGGGGTTATATCTGGAGAGAGATTAGACAAGTCAAAAGAGAAGAGATGCGGCTTACAGTCAAGGTTTTGATGAGAACCTCTCCAGCTCAGCATCATCGCCGTCTTCAATCTAACCCTAAGAGTTCGCGCACACCCGGCATCCCGCTCTCAACCTCCGACGTCACCGGGATACGAGCTCTGTCAGATTCTCCAACGAGATGCCGCCGTCTCTCCCAAAAAGGCAGCGCATCCACCTTGCACGTAAAGTGCCCGATCATAACCTTGCGCGTATTCTCCGCTCTTTGCAGTGCTATCGTCCTCATCGCCTCTGCAGACAGTGATGATGACGACTGTTCCCCCCAAACACGGCACACACCCACAGTCCAGTGAGACCACTGAAGAACACGCTATCGAGTGTAATACTCGTCAGCTCAACACCCCCTGTATGACACTCAGCGCTCTATCCCGCATCTTCCCGGAGAACCTGACCCTCCGCAATGAGATGGACAATAGTCACACCCTCGGCGATGCCTCTGTCCACGGTCCAGCCTTCCTTCAAAGGTCATCAGCTCTTCGAAAAGCGGGGCATTGCCTTGAGAAAACGCCCGCACCCATTATCACTAGGGTAGAATGTATTGTGCTGGAAGAGACGGTGGTGACATCGACATACGAACCCCCACGAGACGAGGGAGAAAGCTGTGAGTGCTGGGTTGTCTGCGCAGTGGTCGATTATGAGGTCGTACAGCTCGGAGCAGACAGATGCCATGCGGAAGGAGGAGCATTGAGAGCGTGGTATGGGAGGATTAGAGGGCAATTATGAGATGGATGGACGGGACAAAGCGATTCGGAGCTGTCGGGGTCCCGATCGTAACCACGGAGACCTTGATGTGTCTTATTCTCATCTCGAAGCCCTCCTAAAGATCTTCTTTCATTAAGCGACCGCCCTGTCCCTTTGTGCCGTTTTCTAATCCTATCCCTGCCCCTTAGCGAGAAAAAAACCAGATATCGCAGCCTGTTCATTTCCTAGCCCGACGCGGAATACCCTCTGAGAGAAGTCGTCCTATAGATCGTCGTTCAATGTTCATTACTGAGGGGTGTAATCGGTCGTCCTGCTGCTGTCTGTTTCTCCTACTCCTCAGACGAAAAAACGAGATGTCGAAGGATTATGCTATCATGTTCAGTTCTTGGCTCAACCACTGCTAGTCAGAGAATGGGATACCTGTTGACCAAATGTTGGTGTCAGAAAACAGAATCAATCCCGTGCTATATTTGGCGTACCATTGCCCCTGCTAACGAAAATTCATAACGCAGATATCTGCCGACGTTATAGTGTAAGGAGAAATACGTTGGCGTTTTCCGGGATCATAAGTGACGTCCCGGCAGCTTCCTGTGAACTTACTGCCATCAACTTCCACTTCAATGTCCCAACCAGTAGTCGTACACACATAATCCTGCTTATAGTATCCACACGTTAGGTGTATTGATGTCTTTCGGCCGTAGCCAATAGCTAATCTCGGGAATTCCAATTAGATGCTGAAGCTGAAGCTCTACGATCTATAGTCTGGAGAGCCCAAGCGCTGATATTGGTAGCGCACCCCGGGCATTGTACGTTCAAGTTCTCATCTTAGACGCGGTCATTTCCGTCAGGACGCACTAACTATTATATGGCATGGCAGTTCACTATTGCACCCATGTCATGGCATTGATTCAGGGATCAGTATAAAGGCAATTCATCACAATGTACTACATTTATCTTCCAGTTTCGTTAGCCTCTGACGGTTGAACAGCTCGATCCATGACCGGTGACCTCGTCAACGAACCTCGGCCCAGGATCCAAAGCATGTCTCCCTTCCACAAAGACGACATACATCAATAGTTCACCAAAAATACGGTTGGGAGGACAAATGATGTGTTCCTCGATCTCAATCAAGTCCCTTCCTCATCGTCGTACAAGCCTATTTTACCTCACAACGACAACCCTACTCGTCGTCACATCTGCTGGAATAAGTCAAGAGTCTGCGAGACTCGACATCCTGCCCTCACCTCCACTCCCTCTAGGTGTTAACCAAATTCCAGCTATTATCAAACCCTCAAGACGAATTTTGCTCCCCCTGCTTCCTCGCTACACTGGATGGCGCTTTCATTAAACGCCTCGCACGCACAGGAGAGTTCGCAGAGTACCTGTTCCTACGCGGGTAACAAGGGCGTTTTCTGAGGACATGCTTCTCCTACGCTCCACCCCGCCATTATTCCCTTCAGCATCTTCGTTTTCTCCATTCTTCCGGTGTCTGGCCCTCTATTCGAATACGACTCTTTCCTCTTCTGCCACCACTCCTTCAATGCGGAAATGTTCGCACGCTTTATCTCTAGAGCTAATCATTGTGATGCAACGGGACGTACAATCCACTGGTCCTGATGTACCTCCCGCGCTCAAATTAGGTGCGGTGAGGTGATTGTCTCGTCGGAATCTTTTCATTGCAACCTCTATTTTATCGGTACTCTCCTCGATGCATGATTTCCTTTTCTGCATGTATTGCAAGGACTCGAGTCTCACTTTTTTCTCCATGATCTGGTAACGTCCTGATTCGAGAGTCGCATGCCATTCCACGAGCTACACGGACAAGTCACTCTCGAATTTGTCGTAGAGTTTTTCTTCTCGATGCGAAACCATTAACACTTAGGATCCTTGTTTGATCTAATCTTTCAGACTCAAGGAATTAATATGACTACGGTGTTTGATGAACTATCCTTGTATCCATAACTTCTCATGCCTTGTTGACCGATAACCTTGCTCAGTTACAAGATAGCATCCGCCTTTTCCCATTCATTGATCAGCGAGACACGGAGCAGAAGTCAACACCGACTCAAGTGATGATCAAAACACAGTACCAACCTAACCAGATGGCGGCTTTTATTCAATACTTCTCGTTAGATATTCCGAGGCTCCAGATAAGGAAATACTTCCTGGTTTGTAGAAGAGCAGGTAATGAAGGCGTGCCATCCTTTTCTGTAAGGGATCTGGATTTACATATGTACTATTATTTACCTACATCATTAGCAGCGCCCGTTATCCTTCCGTATTCGGACTCTCGCCTCTTAATCACTTACTATCACTTACGCTTACCTTACTAGCTTGTATCTTTGACTCTCCCTCACTCAATACACCCCGTTGGCGTGTGTAGCTTTCTGGTCAAAGGACCTCGTAAGGTATCGTAACCTTTACATTTTCAGTCATATTCGTCGCTTTCGATGGAGCTATGGTCGCTCTCTCAGAAGGAGACTATGATATGAGAGGATCTTTATTACAACGCACGAGATCGGAAATCCCCGTGTGTCAACATCCCTTTACCAATACCAACCAACTATGGATCTATGAAAATTCCAAAGACTGCTCCCATCTAGTTCTGTGCCTGTTCGCGCCGGAGGAGATACGGTGAACGGTAATGAGTCTTATAGGTCTCGGTCTCAAAAGTCGGGCAATTCCAGAGATAATTGCTGCTTACCTGACCATAATTGACATACCCTCCGCTTTCAGCTCTCCCAGAGATGCTTTATCCGTAGCGCTGAGAATGGGTGTGTAAGGAAGATTTCGATCTGCCCATATATGCACCAACCCCTCGAAGATCCTCAAGCTACTATGCTTCCGCGACCAAGCCGTCTCGACGAACCATTCGCCAATATATGGGCCATCTTCCGAAATATCACAGTTGTAAAAAGCGATTTTCAACGTCCGAAGTGCAGGAAGGATGTCTTTCTGATTTATGAACGAAAACACAATGTCGATGTTCTCTCTCGGAGGAGTAAAGCCGACATCGAGGTATGTCAGGGCATGGCACTGAGAAATGACATCTTCAAATGCAGGCCCGAAGTCCACGATCGGCAAGAATGTCGCATGCGTTAAGACACACCCAGAACTCTTCAGTAGCTCGCCCACCTTACTCATGACACTCGGTATGATGGGATTGGAAATGGTGTACCACAATGACTCTACCTTCCCATCTCCGACATGAAGCCTTTCCAGTGCCGGAAAGATCATTCTGGAAAGTAAATGTAAATACCCCCGGTGCGAGTCGGAAAGGAGGTTGAGGGTGTGAATGGTAGGAATAATAACGCTAGTGCTGATACTCCTGCCATCACCGCAATTGCAGATGGTTAGGTGTTCAACGCTCTTCGCAGAACGAAGAATGTGGAGCAAGTATGACATGTCACTGAGACCATTCAGAATGAGAGTCTGGATCTGCTGCCATGGGAATATTAACTGTCTCAACGAATTATGGATGGTAACGGTGCACAGCCGTGGGGCCACATTAAGAATGTCATGGGGGTACGTTGATTCATCACGATCAAACCTAGTATTGATGGAAATGCTTTCCAACATCGGCACACGCCCTCTCAGGCGCTGGAGCTTGTCGTAAAATAAGGCGCCACCATGAGAGACATCGAGATATGCGACCTTCCATTGAGGTGAATGATCCAGAAGCATATCAAGCATCTCTACTTCTTGCTCCGACAGGTCCCTTTCCTCCCATTCAGTAGATTTAATGAAGGAAACAATCAGCGGGACATCTCGAGACAGCGCAAGCGTGCGACCTAAGCACTCCAAGTTGAGTGCTCCTTTGGAAGTGGAGGGCAACCGTTCTAGTTCGGGCATTGCGATGCAATCGTATGGTCGTGTGTAGGCTCGGATATTGGTAGCGATATGTATTTTCGACCAGAGCATGGGCGTCTGCATGGCAATGTCTCTCCACCCTGTGCATGTATGAGTAGCAGTCCAAGCGAAATCTGTAACGTCGGCTGCGTTTGACGATGCTAGGAGAAATATCTCCTGCATGATGTCGATGGGTAGTCTGTGTATATGAGATGATAGAGCCCTTCCGTGGCGTTCAGTGAGGTCTTGAACACGGGACTGCATGCAGAGCATTTCCTCGCGGGAATCCTTGTATTTGTCGAGAATGACAGACAATTTGGCTATGATTTCATCTTGCTGAGCGATGATATTGCGAAGGTGCACAGATTTGGCGGATAAGGATAAAAGGGAATCTTTGATCAGTGTACAGTCATCGTGCGACGGTGGGGCGTTGGATAGAATGAATGGCTCCAAGGAAGGCAGGAGTAAGTAGTCCGACGTCTCAGCAGCGCCTGAGTAATAATCCAAGTTTTGGTCCGCATTACATACTGGGCAAGCCTAGAAGAATCGTTCAATACGAGGGAGTGGAACGCCTATGAATCATGGTTCACCATGGTGGAAATGAAAAAATATCTTCACAGAGTTATGAGACGATTCACTGCACAGGCAGTAGATGGAAATGTTGTCAATGATCTTTCGATCGGTGCGGTCTGGTGGCAACTGTCGAAGTTCGTTCAAAGTTGCCTCGTGGGATAGTTTGGGAATCATTTGTGTGATTGATCCCGTGACCTCTCCTCTGAACTCTCACAGTGGGGCACTAGAAATTCAGCGTGGTCACCTGCGTGGTACCATGGCGTGTACATTCACCCGGGAGTGACTTAGATAGGTCTCGCACTGCTCGTATGCTCAAAATTCTTTTTTTCTTATTGTCTGTACGCACTCACATTGTCTATGCTAGGGCTGCGATGCTGTACCCTGCGGGGACATGTCCGTATCAGTGAAACCAGATGTATGTTCAGTACCGTAGCATAGTGCAGTAAACCCGCGTGTAGTACGGATTCTGGACCGTTTCCTACTAAGGAAGATTTATCATAATAAAAACTTCGTTAATGTGTCGAGGTGTACATACTATCCGAAAACCCAGACGTCACTGCATTTCCTTGCTTACGGGAGTCCAAAACTGGAAAAAGGGGGCCGGGAGAATTTCGCGTTTGCGTGGTGCGTTTTTGCGTTTTGGTGCGTTTGAGATTAGATTATTATCGCCTTCAACCTCTCACAAAGGCATTACTGGCTATCTAAAATCATGTATCTGTATATTAGCTCATATCATAAGTGAAACCAATGCTTGTAGCATGCACCATACCTTTGAGAATGCTCGGAACATTGTCCTGTCGGAGAGAATTAATGTCTTAAGTCCAAACGCATCTTGCATATCAATCAAAATTTGAACGCACATCTCGCAAGTCCGAACGCATGCGTTGCTGGATCTAACGCATGCGTATCAATGCGAATGTTCAGGGCTTACTGTTAGGCCCTTAACTCTATGGAATTTTGTTCTGCATACTTCTCACCTTGCTCGATTAATCACGCTTTATTAAGTAGCCGAGGCATAACATTTGAATAAAGAGTTGACTTCCCGGAAGACGTCGAAAAGAAACACAGTTTGTAAATAACTCATACCAGATCTATGCGGTATCTCTAAACTTCCGAATGCTTAAACGTAGGCCTGGACTCACTAGGTGACAAGGTACGGAAGCATAGAGACTGATTCATGAAAGCAAAACCAGTCGGAATTTGTTGCTGTGAAATCAGGGATCCGTGACTGATCCTAACCTCTGTCCTGACGCCCGGACATTTATTTATTGATTCTGCATAGGATACCGCATCCCGATGTAAACTTTCTGAAAAGAATACGGTACCCACGCCTTTCAGCTGGTTTTATCGTGATCCCTAAACCCTCGGCAATCTCATCCTCGTTGTTCTCAATTTGTCATCGGTTTTAAAAGTGTTTGAATGCACGTAACAGGCCAAGGGTTAGCGAACAATCCAGAATTAAAGGCGACTGAAAGCAGATCAAAATTTGGGAGTCAGTGAGACGCACTGAGAACAAATTTCTGGGGGGAGGGTAGGAGCTTTGCAATAACTGGCTGGTCCGCATACGACGTACCTACTGTATCCCTTCCTAGAAAATTTGAATTCATACAATACTTAAATAACAAATTATCTGTACCAAGTACGAACTCGTCGCCTTCAACGGAGATGAAGAGTTCTGAAATAGGTAAATCAGGTAAATTAGCTGAAGGAGTTCCGACCACGCACGGAGGAAAGACTCGCGTTAAGCGTGGAAATAATATCGTCCTGACGAGCCACGTCGTCCCTGTATGGGTAATCCGCACCAGCAGTCTCATCGTTGGCACCACGTTTGTGGGCTCCACAACCTCTCCTCGTCGAATCCCAGAGCGGGAACCCCCCCCCCCCCCATCAATGTCTTCCATCGTTCACAAAACTAAGAGTGAGTAACATTCATCGCCTCGAGAGACACTGTAAAAAGTGTCGGCCTTTGCAGCTAAGGGTGGTTTGTAGAGCTCAGAACTTTCTTATTCCGGCTCGGGTTCATCAATCGTGAGAACCGAACGTTGTAGCATCAGGAAAAGCATTAATACGTGTAAACGACATATGATCGCGCAAAGCCGAGGGATGAAAGCTCATCTGAATACGGGCAGCACAAGGAACCATGGATTGAGGCATAATATAGCCGATCTTTGTTAAAACCACATGCATGCTCGTATGCCTGATGCATTCAGTCAATACCCCGCCGCGACGCCTCCAATCCCATCCCACCAGTCCATCGACGTTAGAGGAACCTTAACAATATCCATACACTAAAATGATAGCCATAAAATTAAACGCGACATCTGTCTTTGATTCTTCCCGAAAGTACTCATGACGGCTTGATGAGGTCGTGTGCTAATCGCAACAGGGCATGTCCAGCAATCCTGCCTCGTGGGTGGAGGTTCGTCGATGACGATGACGTCATCTGGGAGGGCATTCAGGGACAGAGCAAGCTCATAGAAACCCCCCGCTCTCTCTCTCTTGCGACGGCTCTACACTTTGCAATCCCTAGACACCCCCGAACGTTCGTACCACGACATTTGGCCTCAGCAAACGCGCCCACACATCCTTCATCATGCACCATCGAGCTCACTTTCACAACGAGGATGACTTCCTTCCACGGCAAAAAATGCTGTATCCGCCATATTCACCTTAGTATTCTTGGGTATTACTTCGAGGGATGAAAAGAAACGAAGGTGGGCACGAGGATCATATCTTGAGATAACCAGTATGGGTGAACGTCATCAGAAAAGGGAGGTAAGCATAGCGAGAATAGAAGGATATGATAATCCGATAATCCGATGACTTGGTTCAACTCGGGAGCTTTGAGGTAAACTCCGTCGAATCAGATTATGTGGAATAATGACTGCGTAGACGTAAAGACAAGACATTTGCCATTCAATATCCAGGTTCTATGAACCATTCCCTGGTTCGTCATAAGTCGTCCGCGTGCATGAACAGAAGCGGATGAGGGTCCTGCACCAAACTCAGCAGGGCGAGTCTTCTTCAGCTGGGTACTCTGTATTTTGAGCGGAATAGTATCCATCTCTTGGCAGCAAACCTCACCTGGAGGCGACACTCAGCGAGAGCCAAAACAGATGGGGCAAGGCACTCACAGATCATAGAATGTCTCTCTCCTTTGCGCGGGCTCCACCCTCGCATTCCCTAGCCGCGCACAAACCATCTCCGACCACCCGCCTTCCACGTGCACTACGACATTCGGCCGCAGCACACCCATCTACGCCGCTCTCACACCCTCATCGTCCACCACAGAGCTGTGGTTCACGATAACAACGACCTCCTCCAACTGCGTGCCCGTATCCAGCATCCTCCTCGTCCAATCAAGCACGGATCTCGCCGCATCCGCCGTATCCACCTTGGCAGTTTTGGGTACCGTAGTGCGGCGAACTTCGTATCGGTCCGTATACGCCAGGGGGACGAAGACTGTCAGGGAATGCAGGTGGATGATATCGGGTACGGGGGTGACATCTCGAGAGACAGGTTAGACACGTCAAAGGAGCCGAGACGGGACTCACGATCAAGATTATGATGAGATCCTCGCCAGTCTAATAGCATCGCCGTCTCCAACATCGGCGCTCGACCGAAGAGCTCATGGCACACCCGGCATCCAGCTATCCACCTCCTGTCGTCACCGGGAACATCAGCTCTCTCAGATTCTCCAACGATATGGCGCCATCCTTCCCAAACAGGAAGCGCATCCACCTCGGGCACAGGTTACCAGTCCCGACTTTGAGCGTCTCCAGCTCTTTGCATAGCATGCCCGAGTGTATCTCGTTCGTCGTCATCACCTCGGCCGACGGTGACGACGTTCATCGCCAGTTTCTTCAAACGAGGGACACACCCGAAGAATCCCGTCACTTCGGCGAGACTGCTGAAGAAGACACCATCCAGTGTTAGGCTCGTCAGCTGGGCCAAGATTCCCTGCACACCACTCCGCACTCTATGCCGCGCATCCAGGTACATCTGACCCGAAATCCTGACCCTCCGCAGCGATACAAGCAGTGGGAGCACCCTCGGCAACGCCTCCGTCCACGCATCCGTGCGCATCCCCTTGTTGCCCGGGAGCCTCCGCTCAAAGATCGTCAATTCCTCGACGAGCGGGGCCTTGTCCGCAAAGAACCGCGCACATCGAGTATTGTCTGGGTAGAACGTCACATGGCGGAAGAGATGGTGCTGGCATCGAGGGAGAAACGCGCGCGAGACGAGGCAGCAGGCCGTGAGCGTCGAGGTATTGTCCGCGAGGTAGTCGATGATGAGGTCATACAGCTCGGAGTAGAGGGCGGCCATGCAGAAGGAGGAGTGTCAAAGGCATGGGTATATGTATAAGAAGGTTTGAGGATAATTATCAGATAGCGGGAACAAAACGAGCTGTCAGGGTCCCCCGATCGTTACCAAAGAGACCCTGACGCGTCTTGCTTTCTTCTCGAACGACGACCAGCCCTCCTATGGATCGTCGTTCATTAAGGGGCCGTCCTTTCTGTCGTCCTGCTGCCTCCTTCCTCTCCTGTCCCTCAGAAGAAAAGAAGAAGAAAAGACGTCGGAGCCATCGTGCTATCCTATTCGGTTGCTAGCTCGATGATTGCTCTCCTGGATATCATGGGATAGGGAGGTACCTGTCTAACAAGCGTTAGTGTCATGCATAACCGAAAAACGCCTGCGCATTGAATGTTGCGTACCTGCTAACGAGAATTCATCGCGCAGATATCCGCCAAAGTCGTGGGGATAAGGAAAGATACGTCGGCATTCGCCGGGACTGTCCACTGTTCGGCTTAGCTCCCGTGAACCTTGAAACTTGCGCTTTTCGTCGTTCCAACCTTCAGCTTCAGCGCTAGCCCGCACCTATACCCGTCCTCAGAGTCATATGTTCCATTAGATTTGATGCAGCCATTTCCCTTGGTCCTTCGCGCTAGCTAGAGTCCATTCCTGGGGTACCGGTAAGCAATCAAACACTATTGCACCCAGGTTACGAAAATTGATTCGGGATTACGCGCAGGGTCAAATATATCACCGGCTACGCAACATTTATCCTCCTACTTCGCTAGACTCTGACAGTTCGACTGGTTTCATTACCATAAGTCTCGTCCCACTCAGGTTCTAGAGCGCCTCTCCTTCGAATCTTCCCATTCACGCGTTCTTCGCTTAGGTCACATTTGCTCCCGCACCGAGAACAGATCCTACACGTGGCCCTTTGTGTTATAAACTGCTTCAGAGACCATGCGCACAGCCTAAATCGAGAAACACGTACTCGTGTCTACCTGAATACAGTACACGCCGCGTGAATTGATCACTCTTTAATGAATGCTTGCTCCCATTCCCAAGTCAAGGTCCCCCTGGTAACTAACGATCGGGACCGTCACCCATCCATAGTATGTTTGGGAGGAACACACAGGAGAAGATCGTCGCCCACCTCCAGCCTTCGAGTGCGACGACCGATTACTACCCCTAGCACGCGGATCTCTTTCCGCCCTCCCCGCACCAGCGATGTCGTAGCTTCGCACTGCTATTCACCATTCCTTCTCCGCCAATCGACGGTTCACTGGAGCTATATCACCCCGCGCTAGGGATCCTCTTATCAAGCCTTACCGACCTATTAGTTACACCATCTGTCCTCCTCTCCTCCGTTGGCCCACCTCCTTTTCTATAACCCACTCTTGTGCTCTTCGGATGTCTGGGGTGTGTGGGGTACGGCGTCTAATGTCTGCAAGTCCCACTCGTTGATTAAGATTAATCAACTCTCGCTCGATACAAGACGTCGCCTGTCTATCCGTTTCCCTCATCGATCTGCCTTTGGCCCGTATACACCATCTCGCGACTACAGACAACCCCAAAGTCGTCCTCCCCATCGTAACCCAAAGCCCTTCCCTTCTCTATACGTACACATAAATCCCCAAACGCCAGCCCGTCGAAACTTACGTCCGCCATCTGGCATTCATCTCCCGCTTCGTTAACCCGCACAACACAGAACATCTCTTCCTTCCACCAAAATCGACTGCCTAACCTTCATTCGTGTGATCAGTGCGCTTCTCATCCGTACTTTCATTCCTTAGCATGCGGACCGAGCGACTCCTGGAATTTAGCCTTCGTATACTATTCGTTGACGGATAAACGTCCGCTCGATACAAGATCCGACCGTAATCTCCTAGCATCGACCGCCCCGCCTTTAACTCGTGTGATATCGATAAACACGCGTCTCGTTCGTTTATCCAATGACCATTACCCCCAGTCTATGGAGAGAAAGCCGAACGCCAAGCAAGGAGGCCGCCTAGGGCCCAGTTGATTTCGAAACAATACGCCTCCCGTCTTCTCCCTCCGACTCACCGATCTGTACATTCCCTACGTTTAGTCTATATATGCTGTCTCACCATCCAATAAACCATCTTTCTCCACAACAGTAACGATATGGAGGGAGGATCGGCACCGGGCTGTATGACATTGGCTTCCGTACTCGTTTCAATCTATGCATCGCTGGTCATCCCGCAACCACTCTACATGTTCCCGAATACTTCACCAAAACTCGCCATCAAAAAAGGGGGGAAAGAATACGGAGGTCGTGAGGGAAGGCCAGGATTCGGGTTCGGACGAAGGGGTTTCAGAGTTTTGACTCTGGATGCAAGAAGTCGTCTATTCAGGGGATCCACTGACATCCCACTCTGTAAAGTAGTACCTCCACTTCTACTAATATCAAGCCTGCGGAACCTCTCGATGGTCAGGTATCTGCAGAAATTATCGTGGATTCGCTGCCAGACTCCTTACCAGCCGAGCACTCAGTCTTCGTATATTCGTCAACTCGAGAGATAGTTAAACCCAAATGCAGCAAAGTGCATAACGTGTCGTAAACGCTAATACTTCTGCCGTTAATTTATTTGAGATTAGGAAAGCTATTCATTGTGCCCAAGTTTCACTTGAAGCTGTAACAGAGCGTTCCATCCATCCCATCCTATCAAGTACGAACGGCATACCCTAAGTGCCATTGTTAGTACAACATCCGAGGCCAACCCTAGGCTCTTCAACGGAGCAGGTATCCAACACGTCAAGTCAGTGAGCAAGGGGAATTCACGAACAAAGACTTTCGCGCTCCTTCTAAAAACCGGCCTAGCGACTCAATGAAGCGCATAAGGCAGCAATGAATGAGAACAATCGGCGTGAAGGACCAGCTACTTACTTACTTGTTGAGTTATATATGATAGAGGGACGATGCCAACCCGGAACCTAGTAGTACGCCCGGTGGTTAGTCGCGTCACGAATCACTCAGCCCTCGCCTCTAGACTGAACCCGTCGAGAGGAATAGGAGTAGAAGAGGATGATGCGAGATGTGGCGATAGATTATAAGCAAAAATCATCGTTTCAACAGAGGATGCTGCCGAAAGCTCCAATAGTAGTATTTCTCGAAGGGAAGATGACTGACCAAAAGGCTTTCTTTTGAATTTCTTCTCGTCCTTGCTGGATTAACAAACACTATCATATAAATCGTCTCAGCTGTGGAGTTCGTAAAACCGACCGTACCGCTCACATACAATGTGATAACGTGTTGACAAAACCTAACGGACTGTTCATTGCGCCGAATTAGCAAGGGTTCGATCCCATTAAATACGGGAAACCATGAGACCGAGTGCCTCATAAATAAATGCACGTTGTTGTCGTTAACGGAGCACATCGAGCCAACGAATAAAGGTCACGAACGGAAGATTTACACGTACCTTTTCAAGGTTTGGTGAGCGAGCCCCCTGGTGATAAAATCTATGAAGCACACAAGTCAGCAATGAAAAAGATTCCAAGCAGTCTAAATGAACCCACTTACCATTATTGGTTCGATGATAGAGGAACGATTCTGTCCCCGAATGATCACGCCCCATGCTCAGGTACCAATCAGTAAAACTAACAAGGAGAAGATGAGAAAAAGAAAAGTAAACGAAATAGAATGGAATAATGTACGATGTGATGATGACGTCTAAGCCAAATATCCCGAATGCCTGCTAAAATGAAATGGAGAAATTTTTAAACAAGGCGAGAATCACAGAATGTCCGGTTTTGATTTGCCGCATTGCTCCTTTCCTTTTCGACGGAATGTTAATGCGCTGTCCAATGTGTTGGGATTTTAGGCGCAGCAGTCGGAAGGAACGTGGTGGTGAAGCTCGTCAAAGGTATATTCCAGGGTATGAAACACGGGATGGTGGTGGTACGAAGCCTACATTTTACGGTAACGATCGGTAATGTAAATAATGGTCAAAATAATGTAAAATAAAAATCGGTGGCTGGTGGCTGTGAAACTCCATCCTCAACACAACTGGTAGTAGTAGCTGTTCAAGCAACATCGTGCTTCCTCAGTACAACAGCATACTAGCGTTTCGATATTGTACGCTTTTCTTTGACTCGGAGCTTTGAACAAAAGTCTGAGACATCGAGTATCTGCCCCCAAGTTGAAGCCGGTTTCGTTTGATGCAATAGCTAGTGCATTCAAGCATAGAGTATATAGATCGAGATATGACCTGCTACAATACAATCGACAAATCAGCGGCAAAGGAAGGAATAAAGGAAAAGGATCTTACAGGTAAGACAGGCATGCTCGCTCGTGTTCAAGAGCCTCCTGCGGTAAAATTGGAAGCAACGGAGGTCCTGATTGAATGGAAAATAAGATAAAAGAATCCACATTTGATTTCTGCGGTACTTCCGGACACCTCCAAGGCTAAATCCGGTGTACTTCATGGAGGAATCAATATTGAAGATGTCGAAGGCGATCGTTTCCATGTCAGGGCTTGCTGCCAGGATATCGTACTGTATCCGCTCGGCCTCCACTGGCAGAGTATTTATATGCCATGGGTTTGGCACGTCTCTGAGTACGAGGCGCGTTGAAATGTGAGCGAGTTGAATTCTCGATTTTACTCACCTTCCTTTTTGACGTTACATCACTACCCGGATCAGAACGCATCTTAAACGGGTCCGGGATTTCAGAAGCTTTAATGACCTTGCTCGAAGGTTATCAAATCTTGTATTCAGGCGGAAACTTGAAAGGAACGCTCACAGTCAACAGGTATCTAAACCAAAATTTACGAGTCAATCTGTTATGGATATTAGGGGACCTGCCGACTCGGTGAACTGAGTCTACACATGCCCGTACTCGGTCTTTTCGGCCTTAGCAGTGACTCACTTGTATTTTCTCTCACTTTCTATTACTTTCTTGATTCTTCGTACTCATACTATAATATTGTAGAATAGTAATGACTCAAACCATCCCTTAGTATATAAACTCGTAGGATAACTTGTATTAAAAAAGCGAATCAATTTACTACTTTCAGTACCCTTCACACTGCGTGAACCCTCAGCTACGCCGAGCGCTTGCTGAACAAACCATTGGATACGCCTAGCGCTTTCCAAGACCAATCCGAAGGTTACGCCTAGCGCTTGCTTTCACCTCTGCCCAGTAATAGCCTCGCGCTTACCGGCTACTTCCCTTCAGTAATTGCTTCGCGCTTACTGTCTTCCTTTATCTTGCAAACCGGACCACTCAGGTCTCCTCACGAACCCTTGCCGGAATCCATTATATTCCCTAACGACGCACATCATTTCTAATCAATCCTACCTCACTTCGATCATCCTTCAAAGCCTCGTGCTCCCATATCCGGATTTCGGCAGAATCCTAACACAATCCCGGTCCCAGTGAAGAGCGAAGAATGATACCTACTCGATTAGAGCTCGATGGATAATTAAAAGCCATCAGTAACACCTAAAATGGAGGGAAATCAGGGTCTAGATGGCTACCGCAAAGAAGACGAGTCCCACCGGAGTGAATCCCCAGTGGCGTTCAGCTTCATCAAATACGTCACACTCAGGCAATCCAGAGTACTCCGAAGTGGAAGGGCCAAAGGTATTCGTCCAGAACAAAGGTATTCCCGTTACTGTTGTTTCAGCCGAGTCTTTTAAGCAGCACTCCAACGGCGCCCATGCAATAATATCTGAACAAGAACAAACGCAAATCTAGCAGCTGATTTCATATCACACTGGCACGATGTCAGGGAAACGAGATAGCCTGCGAAAGAAGAAGATTATCGACCTCACGATGGGATGAGGGAAAGAGGAAAGATAGGGCTTGTCTATTTCAGGACGCGTCCGGGCACGTGCCACAAACCGGGAATTCAAACCCTGATTTCACTCCTTTCATCTTCCCTTGACCTTCCCTCACCATCTTTCTCGGCCATTTTGTGTCCCTCTTCGCCTCATTTATGAAATCAAAACAGACGCTCGAAATATCACCATCTTCACTGAAACCACACTCAAGGAACCAGTTATTTCAATATCAGAATAAATGATCGCATATCATTAACATGGGGCCAGCTGCAGGTTTCTGGCATTGTTGTCGGGTGCGTCGAATACTTCTATGGTAATAGTAAAAAGAAATATCACCATAAACAGTGAAACTCAGCGCTGGCGACATCAACTTGGATAATCACACCATGGTTTTCGTTCAGCATCTCTCTTAGGTTACGTCTCAGGATGTCAAGGAGACTATCGTTCCACTGCAGGGTTATCCAACATCCATCATCACACTATACTTCTCAACGGTCGTTCGGTCTGATCAGCTACGTCCTGACTCTGTAACTGTGAGAGATCCTGACGCCAGAATGAATGCTGCTGCGCGTTATAGGTCAACCATCAGGAATCACGTCAGTACGGACACCGGAGCTGTTCTAAGTTTTGAAGCTAAGATCGGATATGTACGTGACGTTAACGGATAATTAAATTGGTGAGGTACGTAACGCAGCCTTCCGTTCTGTCTTGGCTATTGACTAGTGCGTCTAGTGAATGGCTGAAACTGGATCTGCTGATGATACCAGTATTAGCGATGCTTTCAGACAGCATCCACACGTACCTCGAGGCCTTTGAGACTCAGGAGTTCCGGGTATCCTGATTCCGAATGTCTTTCTTGTTTTCAAGATATGAATAGTCATCCTTCATGTAGTCATCAATCCAATTGATCCTATCTTTATCTTTGAACCCATTCGATATGATTGATGAAGATTACGGTCTTGACGATGGACATTAACCCGCATTCTCCCTAGCAGCCGTTTTCACGTGTCGCTCTCCACCTGCGCCTCCGTAAGTACCTGCCTCTTGACGCAAGATAGTTGGCTTACTATTTTATTCCGTTAGACAAACCGTTTTCTTTGAGCAATTTCCTTCCTGGTATCTGATACGGTGGACAGCCTCAAGCATACCGCTATGGAACAATGGACGATGGCCAGTCTCTCCATGTGATTCCAAGTGTGTGCGCAGCGTGCTATCGAAAGAAGAATACATACACATACAGTCACAGATGCTGTACTGTCTACATCCATCTAAGATGACGAAATAATGTGATGGCCCTCGCATCTGTAACATTCGCGGGTTACATGAAACTACAGTAGTGCATTACGTTCACTATCCGTATACGTCAACTTGGACTCTGAGATACGGTAGGGCGTCTATCTTTCAGAACCGCAGGTGATAACAACGCAACGATCTGTTTGTGGGCACTGGATCACGTTGTTCGCATCTTAGTGTAGGGGGACAGCAAGACTCAAGCTTGTCGACACTCCCACGTCTTGCTACTCTCAATATCTCAGCTAAACCTGGATTGACTTACTCTCGTACGTCTAGTTATGTTATTTCAATGCATCATATCCTCATTCAATCGTGCCAGCTCGAACGTCCTATGAAAACGCGGGACGAGGTTAACCAGTGTACTTTGGATGGCAGGAGGTCACCGGTAAGCACATCATAGCATGCACAGAGGGCATGAAATAATATGTTATAGGATTACGGGAATCTCCCCGAGGTCACTTTGTCTGCCTACGACGAGAGCAACGGAGTGGAAAACGTACCAGTGCTGAAACAACAGGTCTACACTGGTAGGGTATTACCATCCTCTGTCGCCGATACTCCCTGCGTCGACCTGGGTGTTGATGGAATGCTGGAGAAGCTTAACCTCCCGGCCTGCACTCCAGAAAGCCGCTTATACAATGCGTGTAGAGAATTCGTCACAGAAAATTGCGACCTCGGCACTGCCTACGCTCATTTGCGCCCCCAACTGCATGACCTCATCGCTGACAGACATCAAAGCAATGCCATGGACGCACTGGAGAGGGACGTGACGATGCGACAAAATATCCTTGTAAAGAGCAAGACCTTGGATAGAGAAGTGCCCCCTCGGCGCATCTGGGATCTTCATGCCAATCGTGTTGTGCCTTGGTGGGTTGCCCGTAAAGTTCCACGGGCAATATCGCATGCATGGGTGAATGATGAAGATCTCAGAAGCGAGATGACGCCGATAAATGGATATGGGTGGCCGGTACCAATGCCAAAAGACGCCGATCTCAATCTCATCAGAATCGAGATGCTGAACCTCGAAGCGGAGTATATCTGGTTGGACGTTCTGTGCTTGAGGCAGAAGGGTCTAGGTGACGACTTACGAGGCGAGACAAGCGAGGAGTGTGGACGCAGGGAGGCTCTGCGCCTGGAGGAATGGAAGGTCGACCTGCCAACGATTGGATGGATATATCACAGTGCCAACAGAGTGGTGTACTACTTCAGTGGACTGGGTCTTCCCCTGAGTTTCAAGTCCGGCGACTTCGAGAGGGAGCGGTGTTGGTTTAATCGAGGGTGGACACTGCAGGAGGCTAGGGATAATTTCGTCATTGCAGGAGAGACCCATGACACTGATGGTACGCTCACTGTGGAAAAGGGCAAGAAAAAGAGGCACAAGTTCCGCAATTGCAATCAGGTTAAACGACTGTGGCGATCAAAGAGGAGTATCGACGACCATCGCATCTCCGTAGAGTCCAACAGTGATGACGTGTTCTTGACAGTGGACATGCGGAAGCTGCTCGAAAAGAAACTGGTGTCTTTGCGGCAGATGAAGGAACAGGGATCAGTATTTCACATCTTGTCACAAATGCAAAGACGAAAATCAACCAACCCTGTCGACAAAGTCGCAGGTTTGATATACCTGTTCTGCTCACAGTACATCCCAACCTACGATGCGGACCAGTCCGCAGAGGACGCTTGGACGGAACTCATTGGCATCACGCAGGATAGGTTTCGCGCAGACTTACTCTTCTCATACCCTAGACCTGGGGACGGAAACAAATTCTGGCATCCGTCATGGGTGCAAGTAATGACGGAGATGCTTCCCAAGTCATCACTCAATAAAGAACTTTATACTCCAAAGATTGATCGGAAGAAGAAAGGTGGAGACAAGTACTATGGTCTCCGCATTGACTCGTGCACTGTGGAGGGATTCGGTGCTAAATCACCGGTGATACCCCAACGCGGAGAGTTGCACGTCAATGCTGGCCTGAAAAAGCACACCTTCAAAATCGTCGCCTACCATGCGTACCTGATACCTGATGGCAAATACACGCTCATAGGCACATCCAAGCAAAGCTCAACAATGGAGGGAGTTATCTGGGTCGTTGGGAAAATCGAGGTCCTTGGGAAGAAGTTCAAGAAAGTGTCGGTGTTGACTATGGCAGACAAACAACAAGAAGAGAAACTTTGGAAGATCAATGCTCACAGGAACACCGTGACGTCTCTTCTATGATACATTTATGCAGTTTGGCTGTGTGCTTACTCTTCCCTTACCTTGTTATTACTAGGATTCGGGCATTACATTATTCATTTCACACTTTGTAGTCACAATCTATCCCGTTGGCTACAGCAGTATACTGGATAAGCTAAGTATCGCCTGGAGGAATGTGATATAATATTTACTAGTAGTCTGGATGTATAGTGATGGTGGATGCAAGAGTTGTACACTGGATACGTGGTAAGGATACCTGCATATACGGTGGGTTGTCTGAGACTTGGGCTTCGCGGATGGGAATCGAACGGCCAGAGGGAAAGTGGCATGAGAATTGGGCTGACTTGTTGAGGTCCCAGAGTCGGGATAGCGCTGCGAAGCCTCAAGTCTAGAGCGCTCGGTGAACCAGAGAGCGGAAGTACCGAATCTGGCAACACCAAACACTGAAGGGAGTAGGTGGGTGGGTCGAAAGAGGACGAGACGAGATTTGGATGGTTGTATGCTGTCGAGCGAGGAGGAAAGAGCCTAGTGACGCGTCAAATCACTCAGAAGACGCGGTCAGTTACTTGGGGATTGGGGTATGGTATTTGTACATGTATCTAGTGAGTGGCTAAGTCCTCTTGTGTACTAGCTTAGTTTATCCTCCGATAAGCCTGTAGCGAGGTACGAGCGGCAGGCTTATCTCGGATTATTTGAATATTGCGCAATCATCTTGGAGCTCTGAGGCTTGGACAGGAGTTCAAGCCATCTGAGAGGATGAATATCTGAACGTGCTGAATTTCGGAATTTATTCACCTTCAACCCTTGTTTGCTGTCAAGCCTGGGAGTTCGGACGCCTTGAGAACCTTGCCAGAAGAATATCAAGTCTTGTCGGATCTCGTACCTAGTGTCTATCCACCAAAAATGAGGGCCGACAGGATCTGAGGATCTAAAATAAACTTTATAAGTCAATCCTTGTCCCGTTCAAGACATAAAGATGATACAGACTCGAATAGAGCTTGACGCATAGTTAAACTCTGATAGTAAAAGGGAAATCAGGGTCTAGGTAGCTTCGTCAGAGAAAATGAGTCTCACCAGAGTTATTAAGTTAGTTATCATGAGCGGCGTTCAGCATCGTCAAACGCCACACTTCATCAATCTAGACTAGAAGAGCCAAAGATAGGCATACAGAACGATGTTGTTCCCGTACTGTTGTTGAATTACTGTTCAGAATTAGTTCAGAACCATTGACAGGACTGAATCGTTCGAGGGGCACTCACGGAATACCTGAACAAATATAAATTCAGCGAGTGATTCTATGCATCACGAGACATATATGTAACGAGGTAGTCTGCCGAAGAGGAAGATTATTGACCTCGTGATGTGATGAGGGAAGGAAGAACGATATGACTGATCTATTTCAGGACGCGTCAGGGCACGTGCCACGAACCGAGAATCAGGACCCCGGTTTTGCTGTTGACACTTAACGTGACTAGCCATTATGGGACTAGGTTTTTGGCATAACTGTCTAGTGCGTTGAACCCTTCCGCAGCAAAAGTGGAAAAACCATCACTGCAACGACAGTCACAACTCGTAATCGCACCTTGATTTTCGTTAGGCAATTCCCTGATGCTGTCTCGGGATGACTAGGAGTTTATTCTTCCTCCACAAGGTTTTCTGGCATCCTTTACTATGCTATACTTTTGCTTTCCAACCTCATTTGTGCAGATCAACTACGTCCTAGGACTGTAAATGAGCGAGATATCAACACCGGAAGGGACGCTGCTACACGTTATAGATCCATCACCTCCGAAGTACGGATTTCGGGAGCTGTTTTGAACTGAAGGCGCTAAGACCGTATAAGTACCTGGCGCCAAGGGATGATTGATAAGGTACGTAACATATCCTCCGGTTCGGTCCTGGCTTCTAGTGTATGGCTGAAACCAGTGCATCTGCTGATGATACCAGGATCAGGATTTTTCTTCCCTGTAGGAACAACATGTAGCTCGAGGTAATCTGTGAGAATTACATATTCTAGGTATCTTGATTCCGAACTCTTGTTTTTCAAGACGCAATTAGCTATCCATCATGTAGTCATCAATCTAATTGATGCTATCTCTGTTGTGTCATCTATATGAAAGAACAATGATGCTCCATCCACCCATTCACCGAGTAGCCTTCACGTGTCGCTCTCCACTACATTTCCGTAAGTGCCCGCCTCTTGGTACAGTAGAGCTGGCTTATTACTTTATTACATTAGACAAGCCATGTTCTTTGAAGACATTTTTTTTCAGTGGCCCCTCGTCTGACCACGTGTGGGAGGGACAGCCTTAAAAGCATTTCGGATGACACAAGATCGAAGAGTTACAACATTAGCCCTTCATGCATCCTTGTCTCAAAGACAAGGTACTTCTTGATGCCAAATGTTGAGAAGCAGAAACCCGAATGATGGAGGCAATGTTGCCCTCCTGTATCCTTGCTATTTATTTTTCGCCAAGCTTTCCCAGCCTTTTACCACAGGCACGATGAAGTTGAACACCCTCATCGAGCCATCGAGGTCAACAACATGCGGCCTGACTACGGGCTATTGGGAACCCATACAAGCTGAGGCAGGTGCGACACATTAAAGCTTTCTCACTTTGTTACATGTACTGATGCTTCTAAGAGCGGGTCAGATATCATTTAATAAGTAGGGCATTCAATTACTCACGTCTTTTTATCGGCTCCAGTGATGCTGATCCTGTCCTTCCACCAACAAGGAAGACCATAAGAAACAATCTCTTTTGAGGCAGTGTAAGAAAGGGCTATACTATTTGTTTATTTCTGACTGTCATGACTTATGACTCAATGGAGGACGCTGTGAGATTTTACTTCATTTACAAAACAATGGACGCGCGGAGATGAACCTATGGCTTCTATGTTGATGTATTTCAATCTACCAGTGATCATGATGCTACCAAACGAGGGCGGTGTCATTTGACGGAACAGGTACAAGATAGAAAGTGAGTGCCGAGCATCTGGATAATTATTACACGTCATCTCTGGCTTTTAGTTCTAAACTGCTTCCGGCGACTTTTGCTTTTCGTGCACTAAGTAGATCTGAGGCCTTATCAACCAAATTCTGAACTCTAGGGGACATGTCTTATTTTAATCACCACTACCGCCCACACAGAAACGCGCGGCTCGCAGTCTTACTTGACGCTCAACGAAGATATCAAGTACAAAGATTTTCCATCAAGAGATGAATGAGCCATCTTACGTGGATTCAGTTACGTTACTCCCTGTTAATAAGGTCTGGTATCCATGCACGTTCTCTCCGTCCTTGCTAGATTAGTTTATCGGGCGTCTCAGTTTCGTTTAGCTAGTGATAGAAATCAAAATCAGACAAACAAGTCTCAATCAGTTGCAATGCAGTCCACTATCCTAGTCTATAATGTACTCGACAGCCTCAGTATACCGCTATGGAACAATACCCAGTCTTTCTCTATGCAGGTGCGTGCTCAGTGTGCTATCAAAATGAGAATACATACAGAGATAGTCATAGACGCCGTATATATGCATCCATCTGAGATGGGACGGAACGGCGTGATGGCGTTTGCATCTGTAACATTCGCGGGTTACAAGGACCTATGGTACCTTACGTTCACTATCCGCATATGTCAACTTGGAGATCTGATAAGGCGTCTATCTTTCGACACCGCAGGTCATCGAAGACGATTGTAAGCACTGCATTACGTTGTTTCCTCTTAGTATTGACAAGACTCAAGCTTGATGATACCCCCCGAATCTTGTCAATCTCAACATCTCGTCTATACCTGGACTGACTTTCTCTTGTACGTCCAGTTATGTTATTTCGACTGCATCATATTCTCATTCAACCATCCCTAGCTGGAGTTCAAACTCTCCATAGAAATGCGGGACGAGATTGATCACTATGCTTTCGACGACAGAGGTCCTCTGGTAAGCATTTAATGGCATGTACAGAAGGGCGTGGAATAACGTGTTATAGAATTACGGGGATCTACCCGAGGTCACTCTGTCTGCCTACGGCGAGAGTAGTCGAGCGGAAAGCGTACCAGTGTCGAAGCAACAAGCCTACACTGGTCGTGTACTACCATCTTCTGTCGCCAACATTCCATGCATCGACCTGGGAGTTGACGGGATGCTGAAGAAGCTTAATCTTCCGGCCTGCCCTTCAGAAAGCCCCCTTTACAAGGCGTGTAAAGAATTCGTGACAGAAAGTCGTGACCTCGGCACCGCCTACGCCTATTTGCGCCCCCATCTGCATGACATCATCATTAACGGACATGTCAGCAATGACACAAAAGCATCTGAGGATGACAGAGCGATGAGACAAAATATGCTCGTCAAGAGAAAGATTTTGGACGGGGATGTACCCCCTCGGCGCATCTGGGATCTGCATGCTAATCGGGTTGTGCCTTGGTGGGTTGCCCGTAAAGTTCCATGGGCAATATCGCATGCATGGATGAAGGAAACGGATCTCACAGTCAAGATGACGCCGATAAATGGAACATCTTGGCCGGTGCCAATGCCAAAAGACGCCGATCTTAATCTCATCAGAATTGAGATGCTGAACTGCGGTGCGGAGTATATCTGGTTGGACGTTCTGTGTTTGAGGCAGAAGTCGCCGGGTGAGGACGCATGTAGTCAACCAAGCGAGGACTGTGGATGTAGGGAGTGCCTGCGCCAGAAGGAGTGGAAAGTCGACTTGCCAACGATCGGGTGGATATATCACAAAGCCAATCAAGTGGTGTACTACTTCAGCGGATTGGGCCTTCCGCTAAGCTTCAAGTCTGGCGACTTCGAGAGTGAGCGATGTTGGTTTAATCGAGGGTAGACACTACAGGAGATGAGGGATAATTTCCTCATTGCAGGAGAAACCCATGACGGTGGTGCCGTGATCGTGGAAAAAGGCGAGAAAAAGAAGCACAAGTTCCGCAATCAGGTTAAACGACTGTTGCGATCAAAGTCTAGGATGTTCGACGACCATACCATCTCTGCAGAGTCCAACAACGATAACATGTTCTTGACAGTAGACATGCGGAATCTGCTCGAAAAAAAACTGGCGTCTTTGCGGCACATGCAGAGACAGGAATCAATATTCCACATCCTGTCGCAAATGCAAAGGCGGAAATCAACCAATCCTGTCGATAAAGTCGCAGGGTTGATCTACATGTTCTACTCACAGTATATCCCGATCTACGATGCAAACCAGTCCGCAGAGGATGCCTGGACGGAACTCGTTAGCGTCACGCAGGATTGGTTTCGCGCAGATTTATTTTTCTTATATCCCTGGGAACGGAAACAAATTCTGGCATCCGTCATGGGAGCAGGTGATGAAGGAAGCGCTTCCTAAATCATCACTGAATAAAGATCTTTATACTATAAAGGTGTACCGGACGAAGAAAGGTGGAGACAAGTGCTATGGTCTCCGCATTGATTCATGCACTGTGAAGGGATTGGGTGACAAAAGTCCGGTAATACCCCGACGCGGAGAGTTGCACTTCAATTCCGGCCTGAAAAAGCACACCTTCAAAATCGTCGCCTGCCATGCATATCTGATACCTGACGGAAAATATACGCTTGTTGGCACTTCGAAGCATAGCGCTACAATGGAAGGAGTTATCTGGGTCGTTGGGAAAACAGAAGGACTTGGGAAGAAGTTCAGGAAAGTATCAGGTGGTGAGTATGGCAGACAAACAACAACAAGAGAAGCTTTGGAAGATCGAGGCTCACAGGAACACTTCCACGTCTCTCCTTTGATATGTCTATGTAGTAGTTTGGCCTATCAACGGGGACGAAGCATAGTTCTAGAACGTTGTTCGTAATTAAAACGGTGGACAATTCACTTTTCGTCTCTCTCTCTGCGTGCTTACTCCTCCCTTACTTTGCAATTTGTATTTAGCTTTACAATTTAATAGTCACACTCTGTCCCTTGCTAATCTCCTTGATAAGTGACTAATATTGCATTTATCATGAAATGACGGTTGGTCTTTGGCTAATACCATATTTTATTTATTGTAACACCGGCCAACATTTGGAAAGACGGCTAGATGCTAAATGTCTTGGGTGAAATGAAGAACGTGAAGCAAGTATGGTATATCTCGACACTATCGTCTATTGAGACTGCGGTCTACAGTAAAAAAAATCTCTGAGGTATGGTTGTCTCTCCGGGGAGTCGACAGCCTTTTTAGTGTAGAGAGACGCTCTCGGATAGCTGAGCTTGTCACTGAGAGCTACACAACCCCCGCCAGATTTGAGATAACCTACCGTCCATCAGAGAATGATCCAGAACATCCATCAGTCTTCGGAGGAGCTTGTGTTATGCGTTCGCTCGACACTGAAAGAAATTAAAACGTACTCGTTCCTTTTGTCTTCTGGGACTTCGTTGTAAGTAGGAACATAAACAATCGTAAGACAGGGAAAGCTGAGGTAAACGGTAGACTTTGCTCTTAAAGTGCATTCGATGACTGAGGAAACGGACTCCAGCCGGTCGTACTGACTGTCGCGCTGCAAAATGATGGGGGGAACTCGAATTAGAGTCAAAACCAGTTAAGCGAAGACTTGATAGTCACGATCATCTAAAGGAATGTTAGAGATATCAGGACATTTCTGGTTTTTCCAGAAGTGCTTCCATCCTCTTGCAAACGACAGCAGCAGACCTAAAATCTCAGATGCACTGAAACGGAGTGTCTGGTAAAGCTGTCTCGGTAAATTTCCATCGTCCACTGTCTACACCGATATCGTAGATGTGCTGAACAAATTCGATATTCATGCAAGTCACCGTTCCCGGGAACTCGTAGAATGACGCATGGCCACCTCCAGTCGGAATCCATCTATAATCCAAGTTATCACCAAAATGCCTCTTCATAAAAGCTTCGTGCTTATCGTGCTCCATCGGCTTGTCACCTGTGACTTGGATGCAGAGGATCGGCAACTCCTTTGATACGGATAGCAAAGCCGTCTCATCTTGCCTACACGAGATGGAGAACGTCCTCGCCGCAGCATTCTTCACTCCCCAATCAACCTTCGGACCAGGACGGCGATAGACCATAAACTCACTATACTCGCCGCACTGCCTATCCAAAGCATACTTTTCCTCGGATGATACTTTCGCGATATATCCGGGGGAGAAGAACGCACTGATGAGTTCTTGAAGTGCATTCTGGAAACTAGGTAGGTCTGAAGAGAAGGGCGGAGGGAGAACCTTGGTCGAATAAGGCGTTAGAATCTCCACAAACATGGAGCGCCATGGAATTGCGTTGAACATAATAAGACCTGCTACAGGAAGGGGGGAGGTACCGAACAGAGACAGGATGTCGGGTACGATGATGCCGCCCAGGGAGCTAAGTTAGGAAGCTCAGAAATGTCCAAGCAAGGGGGAGTTTAAAGTACATACCAGCCTACGATTACCGGTTTAGTGATTCCGAAAGCGGTACATACGGCCTGGAAGTCTTCCGCGTGTCTTGCGGATACGTAAGCATCCTCTGACTCCGGCTGATCACTATGAACATGCCCACGAGTCTATTTAAATAAATCGGAGGATCTCGAAGAACAGCGGCTTGTGGCTCACCTGATATATAATCTGGAATTCTACGAGATACAGACTCTCCAGCAACGGCCTATCCCTAAATTTGCGAGTCCAGTTCAAGCTTTATGTAAGGAAACCGTGTACGAATACGACGGATGGGTTTCCTGGTATTCCGGCAGCATCAGCCCGCATATGCGTACCGTCATGAGAAGTGACGAATTGACCAGACATCATGCGTCCAGAAATGGCCCTGGGACAAGACCAGCTTTGAATGGCCAGTATTACCGCTCATGCCCGACGTTCCACATGAGCAAGGACGATGAAGCCCGGGCAAACGACTCTGGATGTGGGTTCTGGAAAAACGGAATCGGTTGAACGGAGTGGTTTCTATTCTAAATATGAGATAATCCTCCCGCGATAGTAGAGACTCACGGACCACCGACTGCGACTGGTCTGATTAAAGTTCACATCGCCCGGTATATGGCATCTACGAAAGAGCGAGCTACACATTGGCTATCTCAATCGTGAATCAATGAAACATAGTTATCAGGAACGAGAGAACGTACTCGCTCTTTGGTCATCCTTATAGTAATGCTTATTGAGTTTGTTGAACAAATTACGATAGTCCGTCATGTTTTTCCCGTAAAATGCGCCTCGTGAAGACTTACCTCATCGGATGAATCCGGGCACGTAGTTCTGTTTGTACAAACCTATGTTAAAAATGCTGCGAGAGTCACTGGGAAAGAGAATTGGGGACGAGCAGGCCTGTGCATGAAGGTCGACTTCCGCGTAAATTCTGGCGTCAGTAAAAGGAACGAGTTTATTGAATGCGATGCACTTGGAAGGTAAGGAGAACGTACAAGCTCATGGATGATCCGAGCGTCGAGCACGAACCGCTTCCATAGATCGAGATCCCACAGACACCAAGCGTAGAAATTGAATCGCTTGTCTGCTGAATCATCTTTGCAGACCGTACGCAAACAGGACAGTAGACGCAATAAACGACTACCTCAATGTGAGCTCGGTAGATGTCAAGTTATACTTCAACGCTAGTTAGAAAATTCAAACTGATATAAATGAAATTATAACTTACAGAGAAAGCAATTTACGTAGGAGAGATATTGACTCCTGTATCCAAATCGATGACGCATGAATTATGGCAACATTACATGAGCTAAAGTCAGGCCCAATTCTAATTCCCATTAGAGAAACTTGAAGGATCATTCGGAAGTGTCGGCCATAACGAACGCGAATCTGACGATGCAAAGATAGATGTTACCGTACTTGTTGGCATGAGGCACCTCTCCGTTAGGCTTTTGCTGGAGTTATCTCCTTTGATCGGGACCCAGGAAGTAGTCTCCATACTACCGTCTTCAACCTTCCCGTTTGGTCCGATTAGATTTGATACCAGACAGTTACCTGGGTCATGCTTCCCTTATCAATCGGTCATCAGCGATCCCATCGCGTAGGTCCTTTGGTGAGCCTGAGGCACAAAGTGATGCACCCAGAACAAAAGCATTGCACATCCCGAAGCCCAGGGTGAATCCGGAAGGATCATCTGCCGCTGCACTTATGTTGATATGCCAGGTAAACTATAATGATATTTGTATCGTCAGACCTGAGCGTACTTAGCGGCGGCGGACAATGGTACGAGTTCGTCCCCAAGTATACCACCCATAGGAAAGAAGAGGGTGGGGATATGTTTCATATGCGAAGAGAAGGAGTAAATCATCCTGCATTGCGTCTTTTGTTTAGCCTCCGTTTCGAGGGTTGTTTCTGGAGGCGTTCCGGAACATAGATGAGCAAGAAGATGAAGAAACCCACCTCGCATATGACTCGTACCGCATGTGACATAAAGAACACAGAATTTCCAAAGAAGCCATGCAACTTTTTCTTCAAGGTTCATCTGAGCATCCCTAACACGGAGTCTGATAATCAGTCGCAGAATATCCGAAGTCCTGTACACGCTTCATGAGCATTTGGGCATTTTTGCTTACTAGAACACCTACGCGGAGAAAACAATAATGAAATTCATGCGACGAAAGAATCTACAGGGGCAAAGTGCAGATTCGACAACGCCCTAGCTCTGGTGATGAGAGGACCGGGATTGGCGTTCGCCGTCGGGTTAGTAAGGCGGATCGCTCGGCGCTTATTAGGGCATATTTCGGAACACACCCTTGCAAGGTCCGAGTGCGACTAGAATCAAAATCAGGCTCATGAATGGAAAGCTGGACTAAACAAAGTATACCTTGATGGTGGCATTGTAAAGCGGGCTAGGACCGGGGACCGGCAGATAATCATACGCTATCGGTAGGCAGCTGAACAGCCGACGCAATGTTCGCAGGTTGCCGTGCATCGATGTCAACATCGTTTGCCTTAATGCTGTCAACTGGAGGTGCCGAGTCATAATCATGGAGGCGCCGCGCACTTCTGCTGCATTGATCCGTCCCAATTATCTAAAAGTACAGGTAACGTTTTCAGCATGAGCCGCAAAGCGTCAAACTACGTAATTGCTTCTCCGATTTCCCAAGCTCTGTTAATGAGATAACTTCCTATGACTCGAGTTACGATTTGGGTCAGACAAGAGGGCGACGCTAGAAGCGCGTACATGCCGGATGTCACAACCCCGCATACTGCGGCGATCAGTAATAAATGACGAGGAGTATCATGACGAAATCGGTACGGAAAAAGAAAGATAAATTGTTTTACCTCATGCAGCAGAGAATCAACAAACATACCGGATATCATACCACCCCGTTCTCCGTGTCAACGAGAAGGAAGAATCAAGAAGGATGCAAGTCATGTGAGCGACGGCCTATTCAGTGGTGCCTGAAACGAGCCGTTGGTCCGCGATGTCGTAAATGGCGAATTTGGAGCTCCTTAAGGGCGACCACCACCATCGCCGCCCAGGTATGACGTCGGTCCCCCGCCGAAGAGGGTGCGACTTCTAGGGGGTGGAGAACAATGGGACCAGCAAACCATGAGTCTGGGCCATTGAAGGAAGCGCGTTGGTGTTGGCGTTGAGTGGATATATCAGCCTTGCGTGTACGGGATCGTTATCTTTACTACAAACGCGTCGCTGAAAAGGGTATGTTCAAAGAGTTGAAGCTTGGAGGAAATTACGCCGCTTATTGCCGCGGGGAAGGGGATGGGGATGTACTCTATGACGCCACGTTCCCAGAAATTCGAATGTTGCAAGCTATTTTTGAAGAAAGGTGTACTGAGTCATATACTTTGGGACGTTCGAGATGGAAATACATGGTTAACGGAAATGCTGGATGGAGATGGATACGTAGCGCGAACCAGCTTATTCACTCACCGTCGACGATTATTATTGTGGCGAGGGGGAGATAAGAAAAGGCATTGATGGTGGCATGGCGGGGTCCAGACTCAAGACGCATCATGCACAAAAACTCCCGAGGGACGGTACACGTGTGTCGACCGGCGCAAGACATACTCGTCTCCGTATGTGAAGCAGGTGAAGTCTGGTGATCAGCTGAATGTATTTCTTCATCAATTTGACGCGCGATTGTCGGAGGAAGAAGGGCTGAAAAACATACCGCTATTATTACTTTTGATTGCAGGAGCACTATCCAAAAACTCGGAGCCTTGACAACCGAGAAGATCACTGGGAAACCAGATTCCAGGAAAAAGAGGTGATACTGTGAAATATATGACGCGGTGTCAATCAAAATTCACCATATGGTCAGGATAATATATTCTCACCGTGACCCACCCGGCCTCTAAATACAGAGCGCGTTCTGAGTCAGTCTGCAGCTACGTGAGAGCAAAAAACCGGAGACGCGTGTTACGACATTCCGACTGATGAGTCTGATGTCCCTGACTCCACCGGTGATCTCGCCTAGTATGGCATGTCAGAACAATGCATCTTCCAACATCGGACTCAATTCTTTTAGTTCATACCTGGTGTTTGAGTACGGGGCTTTCCGTGTTGTGTACCTGCATATTATACAGAAACCCAAGCAAGGTGATGTATCATGTTTTCCTGAAGAATTTATTTCGAGAGTATTTCGCAGGAGGATTGTTCCTGCAGAAGCACGGGGAGTTCGCGTCAGAAGGGTCGTTAATATAAACGACGGACCACAGGCTACCGCGACATTGGCAAGCTTTGACCATCAGGGGATGAGGATTGAAAGGCGGTAGCGAACAGCTCTTCCTCAGCATGACTGGCTATTAAAGCCTAAGGGTCAACCAACTGATATTATTCTTCCGTAGGAAGATGATACGTATCGTTCAGATAACCTCTCACGTACCAAACGAGTCAGACTGCCCTTATAGGTTAAATTGTCCACAGATGATCCCTAAAAGTAGTGCACATGCATCAGCGAGAATTGCTCTAATGTATACGCGTGCCGGAAAGAATAGACACCTACTATTGAGAAAGGAAGACCAAAGTCTGCTTTCCTTGTGGTCTAGAATATCCTTGACCCCCGATGAAGCATTCCTACAGATCGAATGTATTCAAGTAAATTGGATGATCGCCGCTCGCACATGCGAGCAGCAAATCGGTATGAGTCAGTACATTGTCCGCCTAGAGAGGAAATTGCTCCCCAGTCTTCCCATCTCGACATGTATCATGGCGTCGCGCGGGACACATCAAACGTTAAGGGGAGCGATTGCGTCAATGCGACGGTCGCTTCAGGGTTCGCTTTGGAGTTGCCTTCTTAGGTGCGATGACTAGGTTTTTTATCGCGGGACCGACGCGTCAAAGACTTCCCGTGTACGGTATGGTGGCGTACAATGCATACTTTTACCTTGGCATTTCCAAAGGTAACTGCTATGTATCTGATATTACGATGACAGGCGTACCAATACTTCCGTCTATTGTCCGCCCATTGAGGATAAGTTACTGATCATCTTGATTCTTGCTTGGCACAGACTTGAGAGTTTCTGTGGCATCTGTTAGGGAAGCGTCACGGCAGCAACGCTTTACTGTAGAATTTGACTGTCAGAGCGGCGATCAGAAGCGCGTCACCGGCTGGATGTACGATTGAAGCTGTTCGCAGAGCAAATGGAGTTCAAAAGGCCAAGAAATACAAAGAAACTCACATTATTCGATGTAAGACGCGTCAGAACACGCTGTTAGACCGCTATTGAGTGATATGTAGTGGGCGTGTCGGTGGACGGGACGGTGGCTGTGTGAAGATTTGTCATCAGCCGCCAAGAGCCGACCCTGGACTGCGCTTGCCAGCTGTACATACGACCACCATGACGATTTTCATCGACGTTCCACGGCAAGGATACTCTCTTCGTCAAGTGCCAGAAGGCTTTTTGTGTTCTTGAACGTTCATTCAGGTGTCGAATCGAGCCCGGCAAGCGGGCATTAGCCCCAACACTTTTTGCAGCTCCATATTTGCCGTTTTTGACAGCTTTGTCAACAATGGCAGATCCACTAGCATTTTCTAGCACGAGATACTGTGCACATTAAGCATGTACCACTAGCATTTGGAGGCCTCGGGATGGTTCACGGTGCGTAGCGAAAATTTTTACAGATTTCGTTTCATAACATTCGAATATCAGATTGTATTTCCGTCACCAATGACTGTACGGATGGTGTATCTTTCCGTTTCAGCAGTCCTCGATGATGATTTTCGATGTGAAGTCACAAACTACGCTGTGTGTGCCTTGGTCTCGCTGCGAATATCGACCTAATTTTCGTGGCAAGTAGGCTCCATCCATAATATCGTTCGCCTTTCACCTCGCTCTCGAGCTGCAATCTAACATCAAGCGCAAGGTCCAAACTCGCTTCGAATTGCATCAATAGGGCTTGATAAATCCGTATGTATTGCCGCATCCTAGTTTCGTCCTTCGGGCACTGATCCCTGTTTTCTAGGCTTATTCACGAAATTTTGAAGGCGCTTCGTTTTCCAACAACTTTCACTCTCTTAACTCGGACGTTAGATATTAACTGTACAATTTCCAAAGGTACGTGCTGTTCGCTGTTTCGTTCATTCCCGTTGAGTAAAGTTAGATGTCAAAAGGGCGTGAAGGCATTCGCTGCTGCACGTTCAACAAGCAAATAGCGGAGGGATGTAGGGATGGATATCCTCTGTGTCGCTTATGTGCATGTATTCGTGGCGAATTTTTTGTGCAGAGGCTGCGATGGTCGCCTACAGATGTCAACGTCAAGATTCCTCTCGTCATTGTGGCTTACTTCTACGCTACAAGTCTGTCTAGTCAAGCAGCAAGTATCGCTTGGTGTTCGTGACGTATACACGTTCCTAGATCAGGTCCTCTCGACTACCCGCGTCGCAGTGAGTGTTTCTTCTCTTCTTTCATTGTTCATTCCTTTGTTGACCGACAGCTATAGCAGCGCCCTTCCCTGTCAGGGAAGTGCGACGCCGATCAGAATCGAACCTCAGGGCTTACCCCCAGTTGAGCCGCCCAAGAATTAACACTTTGATGGACCCATATTTGTACACAACGGGTTGTCAAGCCGAAAGTGAAGCGTCTTCCTTGATTGACCGAATCTGTGACATTTTGAGCTTGTCAACCGAACTATTCAAGCTAAAATCTTGTCGCTGGTCAGTTAGTCGTTGTTAAATATCGGCCTAGCTGGTCTGTCTTTAGTAAGATTTCTCATCTCCTTTCACGACATGCAGCGTCTAAAAAGGTGTCATGTTTCGAAGATGTTCTTCAAGGTCATCGATCAGCTGAATCTCTGTCATTGCTCAACGTTGATTTTCGCAATGTGCGTTGCGCCTCAAAATGCTCTCTTCCGCTCGGTGATTGATAGTGAGCTCCTTCTGGATAGACATCCTACTTGGCCTGTACAGTGCGTTTCCAATGTCGAAGTCACCACATTGGGCTTCCCACATCTATGTCGCCTTGGTTGGCAAGACTTGGATACCCTCAGTGTTAATAATGGTCGCTAATTACCGCAGCCGTATCCCGCTTTAGGGATATGTATAATAATCAGTAATCAACCTTCATGCTCTACAATGGTGACGACGATCGTTGGCTTTGCGTGCTCGCGTCTTTTTGTTCAGACTTCCCCAGGATTAATCATTGGTTTGCGCAATGTCGTTTCCATAACAGTGTTGCGAAGTGTATCGTTTGTTGCTATGGTCCGAGTAACAGATGGGCTATGCATAATATCAAGTACGGTAAAGTCATGGTGTTACTATCGCAGCACTCATTGTCTTCTCCAATGTTTCATCAGAGCAGTAAAGATGAAGCGGATACCCTTTCAATGTGGACCCACAAGTCAACTTATGACGTCGTGGGCGCTAAGTCAGGGTGCGATTATCTTTGAGAGCATGTGTCCTATCTTATTGTCTTCTTTCTGATAAGGATATGATATCTCCACCCATCCTGTCAACGTCTACTCTTCCATCATTTCATTATTTGCGCTTGGTCTCGACCTCTTCCGTCGACATGTCCTGTCACTTCGCAGTTGACGTGTATCAATTTATGGCCCGATAATATTGAATATCAGAAAACTGGAACACTGGGCGCTCTTCGTGTATTTCGAGATAGAGTGATTTGCGTGAAATCGTGCGCTGAATCATTGACAGTCCCTTGTTTTCTTTTGCTCCCAGCCCGGAATTCACCGGTGCACCGCCAGCTGCGCCAAGATACCGGCCCGGGCTGCTGCATAGCCACGGTGCTTTCTAAGTTGGTCTGGTCCAACGTCGCGGAATACTGCCTATTTATGTATTACCACCATGTCTCGTCAGGGTGCGAATAGACCTACAAGAGGATCTTCGCGAGGTGCTTACTACTTTTTTTATGGGCTTAGAGCTGCTTTTCTGAATATTCACATTGCTAAGGGAACGCTTACTCCAGACTGCGATCTCTTCAAATTGTGTCAGACAAGTAAGAGATCAGAAGGAAATGTTAGGCTATATAATTTCGGGTCCGAGCATTGGTCTCATTGTACATGAAGCGCGTGGGGGCCGAATTAATACCGGAAAGTAGTGTACGAGTAATTTTCCAGAGTGGATAGGGCCCGGGTATCACTCTCTGGGTTTGCGTGCATGTGCATTTGTAGGATAATTGATATCGTAAGTATGGAACCACCTGGAATTCTTGCTTGTATGAGTCTCCGAAAATGTTGCGCAAGTGGCGTGAGATGCATACAAATACGGCGTCCTGCTCCCAGATAAGATGCAGAGTGGATCTGTGGAATAATCAGAAATTTAATAGACGCTTGCTGAACGCCGTCAAGCTCCTAGGCAGCGGTACTTGAGGTGCCGTCGAATGTTTAGAAGGGTATAGAGTGCCAATACTCCGGCTGATAGCTGCTGAACATGACCTTTTGACGATCACTATAAGACTTACCCAAAGCGAGGGGAATCGAGAGCATATCCTCGATGCATTTTTGATTGAGTAACAAGGTTCAAATCTCTGCGTACCGAATCTTAATTACGCACGTAGATGGCCTAGTGGCCGCAGATTCGCTTCAAAGTGGATCTGTAGAACAATCAGAAGAAGCTTCGTTCTCAGAGTCGGGCCACCCTGATATCTGTGGGAGTGCTTGAGCCCATCTGTTTGGCGATGAGAAAGAACAAAGGCAAAGCAGATGGGAAAGGGAAATATCTATTGGATATTTTTCCGGGGGCCAAAAGTACCTGCTCGTGTGCTCTGAGGAAATATTCAACGAGCCGAGTCTTAGATCATGAGTAAACTGATTACCGTCCTTTGTAATATCCTACTAAGAAGACAGTTCAAGATCGGATTGTGAAGAGTTTTTAAGAAGAACTTAGAAACATCTAATAGTCGAGAATATCAAGCGGTTTTCTCCATCTGAGACCATGCCAATGAACGACTACGGCGGACGCCGGAACTGAACTTGTTACTTTGCAATGTGTCCTCGGGGAAAGAGATTTCGAACCGATCTAGTTGACAAAATGATCACGGTGCATAAAGAAGTAGGTCTCTACCCCACTCAGGGGATCGCAGCACCTTGACGTCCACAAACATAGATCGCACGGCGCGCCTTGAGCTTAGAACACGTCACTCGGTTCTTCGGACCGGATCAACGACTTCGTACTGTGTGGCTGTGCGGCGACGTTTCCCAACCACCCAACTTCATCCATGCATCTAGAAAGAGTATCTTGATAGTTTCTTAAGGTTTTCTTTGGTAATATCTTCACTCCAAACACGCGATATTTCCTCATGAATTGTAAAACCTCTTTGCATGCCGAAACAACTCTTGCTACCTCGGATCAATGGCGCTGCAACTACCGTGTCTGGACCATACAGATGAAGCACTGCATGGTTGGCAACCGCTGGTCTTGTAAGGAGTTGTACCAGTACTAACGGCTATGCTATCAATGTATCTAGATTATGGCGGACCCACTGAGCACAATATCTGTCAACATACAGTGCCATCCTAGTTGTCAAGGCAAAGTTAACGCGGTGCGTTGCCCGATCGACGACACGTTTCTCGTCGACAGTAGCTCCTGTTTGAAGGTCACGCGCGCGGTACGCCTATTGTATTTGAGACATACTCAAGGCCCGGCGGGATCTGATGTTCACTCAACCATTCTCACGTGGAAGCCCGCCTTGCCCGCTCGGTATACATCCGGGGATCATTTTGGGCCCGTCGTTTCAGCAGGCGGGCTCCGATGGATCGTCGTCTTGTTCACCCCCTTCCAGCTATTGATGAACGTTTCAGGAAGCGCTGCCTAAACTGGTAGAGGGATGATCATCGACTGACGACTTATCCGTAAAAGATCCTACTGCTCCACTGACTCTTTCCGCCGTTCGTGATAAGCCCGCAGATCCTTAGAACCGGGCGCCATCTATTCAAAATTCCATTCTGCGCCAACTCTCGTCCCACGAATAGGCAGCCGACTTCCCCCTCGAGGTGCTATGCATATGGGTAATCAATATTCTCGTGACTATGATCGAGATCAGCACACCAGTCATGCTGGGCTCCTGCGTTGGAGCTAACAAGGCGCCGATCGTAGAGACCTGTACACAGTTGTCGACTCCGGTCTTTCGGGCTGTACGGTGACATCGACCCCTGCGAATGTGATGTTTCTTTCGTTTCATCATTCATGGGAATATGTACAAATTTTGTTGAAGAATATCAATAAATGTTTCGGAACTCGAAATTTCCAGGTACAGAGGGATTCTTGTCCTGGCGCTAATCTATCCTCCTTATCACAGGTAGTCGGTAAAATTAGATGAGTGGAACCTTGAGCTACATATGAAAGTATTATGATCCCACGGGCTACTCACTGGACAATTAGCATCTGATGGATTTGGTTAATAATACGAAGCACTGCGCTAGATAATGTGCATGGTCTGAGAGTCCGCCAGTGTTTCTGGAAGGGAGCCTGGAATTTACTATATTCTACCGGTAGCAGATAGACTTCAACGTACCATTTAAGTATGCTTTGTTCATCCCATCAACAACCTTTCATTAACGAGTCTAAGTGAGTGTATAATATTTCTAAGCTTTCAACCCTAGCTTCTGTGGCGCATCTCCTATGGCGTTCGAGCTTCTGTTAAATGATCTGAGGCTGTCTGATAGTTCTCCGTGCACGCTCATGGCCGTTCCACTAATCCGTTTTTGACAGTGGGCCGTTTTAGGTCATTTGGGATCGTGTGCCTGTATATTCTGTTTCTTATTCACAGCGGAACCTAGACCTCCTCGATCTGTTGCTGATGTATGTCCTTAGTAGATGCTGCTGCTAGCGACTATCATTTAAGTATCTGACAGCTTGAGTGCAACTCGCGCCCCCTTCGAAGGAGATACTATTGTCTGCAATCAACTCAGAATATATCAACGTTTCCACTTAGTATAGGTACCTTGAGATTTAGCCACGGCGTTACTCTCGAAATACTTCTAGCGTACCTACAGCACCCGCGGAAACAGTCGCCGAATATCTTACAGCGTCCCCAAAAATAAAAGGCCTGACAGGCCTGAGAGTGGAAGCCGGGAACGACAGCTTGCCGGTTTTCCTTTGTTCTACGAAGTTGATGGACACAAGGCGCCATAGCACGAGGCTCCCATACCCATGTGGGGTAAGTTCCTTTGTCAGATAGGCACCTCCTGGCAGGATTGGGGTGTTGCCTGAAGCCGAAAAGCAGTTACTCGGCTCTGAGAATGTTCTGATGGATCCATCGCCATGCGAAGGTCTATCTACTGGGATGGCTATCGATATAATGAACTGTCACCACAATTTGATGGGAACGTGATACTAGGTAAGACCGCGGATGATATCACAGCGAAGAAGATGCGATGTCGTCACTCGTATTACCTGAAGGAGGAACGGAAGCAAAGAGGGTATGCAAATATCAATCCCCTTCAGGCAGCCCGGTCAAGTATCTGTAGAGAACGAGGCCACCGGCGGAGAAGAATAATAATATTCAAGTGAGACATTGATATTCACTGATTAATTCATTTTATCGACTGAAATTGATATGTTTACCTTAGGCTTAAACCTTAGTGATTTGATTCGCCAACGGCTAGTTGGCGAACAAAGCAGCAGATACCTAAATAATACAAGGCAGACAGTGTATTTCCCTTCCGATATCCCCCGTGTGCACTCGATTTGGTCCCGGTGATAATGTGAAAAAGAAGGGACCGGCGGCTTTGATATTTCATTGAGCCTCGAAGGAAATAGGGTTCACACGACGCTGGCCCTGCACCATCTGATCTTCACTCCTTCGTTATATTGTATACCTAATGCGCGTCGAGGACGGGCATAACTAATTCGCATGCATACAAATCGTTTAATCAACATCAGAGATGATCAGAGAGGGACTCGAAGTAAGGAAGGTTTCGCCCCGAGACCATTCATACAAGGGGGGAATGTGAAATACGGCTGTCCGCAGGCGTTCCTAGTAATTCCAATATGTGATTACCGCCGGTGGATATCGAAAGAGGAGGCGGATAAGTCGGGGACGTCGTGCCCGAAGGTGTGTGTGTGTTTCCAGTCGGGCCCCACACTCCTAGCCCGGGAACCTCACACAATTCCAGGTGAGACAAAACAAGTTAAAATGAGATAATCAAAGGATGTTTGGACCCGGCTAGAAGCAATACCTTGAAATTAGCGGATACCCCAGAATTGAACGGGCTAAAGGAGTATTTTTGAACGCCTGGTCACGGAGCTGGAGAAAAGAACTTGAAATCATATAGGACCTGGATCTTAGCTCTTAGTGGTAATCACCACCTTACGCAGCTTTCATATAGCTCGTTCAGAACAAGATACACGTGTTACGGAAGGTGTACGGCTGATGTACCAACTGGAAGAAGTCTGATGAAATCGTTGCCTAGTTATAGGGATACGACGAATAATTAGACGAGGTATCCAGCCCGAACACGAGAGAGAGAGGGTGAATTAGACGGACAGAGCAAAAAGCAAAATCAAGATACACAGGGCTCAGTCAAGGAAGACACGAACAAAGTTCAACACGTAGCCTTAATGGATTCTAGCGTCTAACCCGTTCGGGAGACAACATCAATCATCCTTCCATTCAGGCCTTCGTTTCTGTCTTTGCGCAAACGAGTCAAATGACCGCCATCCAGAACCCACGGTTCCTCTCAGCTCCTCATCGACAACATGCCATCGAACCCGTCCCGCCCTGACGCCTGCACAGCGATCTGTTGATGCAAATATAGCCCCAACCTTCGATCTTCCTCTTCCCCCTCATTCATCTGATATGGGAACCGAAGATCGGAGTCGCTCAGTCATCACCCCGCTAGAAGAGATAGTAGTATGAGAAAATTCAAAAGCACCAGAGACTCGAGGCTTATCAGAACACAAACGTTGTTCAATTGACGGCTGGAATTCGCACGGCATTACCGGGCCGGATGTAAACTGGGGACAGATGCCCTCGACTTCGCCTTCGAGTTGCTTCCCATTATGTTTAGTCCTTCCCCCGCACTCGACAAAGGATAAAGTTGAAGCTATCGCTCCCTTCTCTCCACGAGTAGAATACATACTGATTAATGGTACCGTCCTCGAGGCTCACATATGGCCAGCGAAGGAAAACCGAGTCTGGCGAGGAGATGCAGGCTAGCGAATTCCAACGATGAAAGGTACCGAGGCGCACGAGGCTGGCTGGGAGTCGAAAAAATCTCTATGGAGGGTTTGCGACGCGCGATTGGAGAGGGCTTCTGCCATGGTATCTAGCCCGGAAGAGAGCTGGCATCATCTCGGACCCTGCAAATCTTTAATACGGTGTAGTAAGCTTCAATGCAAAACACGCACGAGGCCCGACGTCGAGGGCACGCAGCTCGAAGTGGTACGAGCTACAGCTGGCGGAGAGATGACAACCCAATGATTCTATCGCCGACTCGTATTGTATCCTGGTCCGCAGCGGGAAGAAGAATCGCATCTGAAAAAATCGTCACCGACGTCGACGCCCTGCGGATGTCAGTGGGAATACTACGCTGCAGAGGGTGGGTGGAACAACTCACGGTTGAAAAGATGCACGCAACGCTGATAATATCAAAGGACAGGACGACCCGTGTATCATAGAAACACGGCCAACGTCAGCGCCACCGTCGCAATGTCAGCTCTTGTCACGGGACCAATGAGAAAAGAGCGGGTTCCGGAAAGCCTCGAGTCGAGAGGGAAGACAGAGAACCCGGCGGTATGTGAGGACGAAGAATCCTCCTGACTGCGGCGGCGATGAGTCGAGAATTTTAGAGTTGCGCGTGTCGATACCCTTTAGGGCGTTATGAGGATTTCGTCTCCAACCTGTCAAGATCGGAGAGAGAGAGCAAAAACAAAGTCTCCGCGGCGTCGTGTTGGACTTTCCTCTTTGGTGTGGACGTATGGTGATTAGGTTTGATTCGGCACGACATGGGGACAGATACCTGGGTCAGAGCTGCCCTTATCGGAAGTGGAGATCGTTGATTCCCAAGGTCCGGGCACTGGGTGATCTAGGCAATGCATTTTCAGAAAGAGGAAGGAGGGAATATATAACATGCGGAGAGGAGGGGGGATGGGGGGCGATGAGTCAAGATCCGTTTGTATAGACCCCGCGTCAGGGATAGTGGGTCCACAAGAATGATGAAGGGTCGTTAAGAAAGTTACCGAGGATGAGGTACCTACATATCGTCGAGTTGGCGGCGGCAAAATACGCAACGAATCATATCGCAAGGAGATTTTCCTGCACCGGAGAAATGGAAGAGAGATGAATGTATAGGAACGAAGAGAGCCACACACACACAGAGGAAACTTTCGCCAGAGTATGTAGCACCCAAGTGGTTCCACTTTCATTTCCAGGGTGATACCTAGAGTTATTCGAGGACATTTAGAGGGGAGCAAAACGCTCTTACATGTGATTGGGAGGCGGTGACGCATGTTTGATGATTTACTCGCGGAGTTGTCAGGGAAGAGGGGCACAGCATTGTCCTCGAGGTGGTCCGTCACACGGAGCTTAGGGCAGAGGATTAGCCGCGGGATCTACACGTTCAGAGGTTAGTGTCACACGTCGTAGCGTACGGTGAAACGACAAAGTTGTCATATGGACGAAGACCGGGCTACACGGGGAGTTAGCTATATGTCGGGTGAGGTGATTAGGAAGTGAACGTTTGGATTATTAGGAATCGTTTACGAAATTAATAGTAGAGAATGTAGCGGAACTGCGGTACGATGTCATTTCCATCCCCGTCGTTGAACGTTACGTTGAACCCGCAGGAAGATCCGCGTCCTACGAATTCAACACTTTGCAGGCGGCGAAATATATGATGATGCAATGCGGGGTAAAAAAATGCTGAGGGGGCGGGCGGCAGAAAGATAAGATAGTATAGGCCCGGAACGAAGGGATGACGTCAGTGAAACGATTCGCTATGCCAGCCGTTGTCACGGTTAGGTTGCCGCGGATGCGGACTTGAGAGTGCGTTGATCCGCCTCGCGACACGGAAGGGAGATATCCCGAATTGAAGCCCCCCCCAATACCCTCAGGGTGTCGGGCACGATGCGCCTCATTGCAAGGGTAGGCGGGAGAGAACTTACCAACGCGCTCGGTCATGTGCCAATTATGCCGTAACGTTACTCGTAATTTCCGATTTCGAGATTCGATTTCGCCACCCCAACCAAGCCTAACCGACGTAATGCGGACATATCCCGCCTGGCGGGAGCGAGTCGTAACAAACACGTTACTGGATATAGCATGTCGAAAGGGAAGGAGGCAATCTGCCGCTTAATGCCACGAAGGCAAAAGATTTGGCGTGCACGATTCATAGCTAGGAACCGCGATAGGGAATAGGCGTGCGCATCTCAGAAGGAGCAGAAGAACCCAGTTAATTATTGACGCCAGTCGAGACTCTCTGCGAATGACGCCACACGTGTATTGACGAGCGCAGAGCCCCCGCTTCGCATCAGTGCGATCATCCGGGAGAAACATATGTACCATGAAATGCAGGATCTGTGGGACGCCGAGGATCTGCGAGACGATGAAACATGTGCGTCACCCTCTACACACGCACATGTGGGAAAGAGAGAGAGAACGAAGAGGTGGAGAGAAAAAAGACGACAGTTGTCAAGGACCCTGAGCCGCCAGTCGATCATGATCCCAATATGGCATGTCAGAAGCACGGGCCTATTTTCCCACCTCACACAGACACACCTCCCTCGAGTGCCGTACTTATTTGATTTTGGAGGTGAAATGAACGCAAAAAGAAAAAAAGAGAAGACTGTTTTCTCCGTCCGTGCACAAGACAAGGCGGGCTTGACGTCGGGCCAACGCGTGCCGGTGAAACTTGAGTGGTGATGAAGAACGACCGTGACGCTACTAACCACGATCAGCCGACGAATGTGAGGATTTACAAAACGTCAGGAATTTTTTGACTTGCTAGCTCGGGAACGCGCCGCCATCTAAAAATCATTTCTCACGCATTGACCGAGTCAAGTTGCTTCTTTAGGACTGGGAGAGAACCAGTCATAACTTGACATTGCAAGAAGACCACGGGCTCTGGGATTCTCTCTCACGCGCCCGACGGACCGAGTCAGCAGTCCCTCTAGATCTCTGGGCGACACTGATATTACCCATGATGCGTCGGGCACAATACGCTGATCAAGGGATTTCGTATGCTTGTGTGGTAGATTTTTTTTGGTTAGGACCATTGTGGCAGAAGCAACTTTTATATTACGGGAACGATCCGAAGGGTACATTGTCCTCCTAGAGCGGAGAAAACCCGCGTCTCGTAAGCTCACCGACGCGAAATGCCACCACCCCCCGCGCGACGTTTTGCCATATCCAGGCCTGATGACTAGGACGCGCGGGACCGACGCGTCATGACATCCTTCTTCGCCTTCTTATCTTCCTCGACCCGTCACACGAGGCGACCCCGATATACCTAACCCATTGTCCGCCCTTTTAGGACACACACACACACATTACCTTCCAGTCTGTGTTCTTGATTTCTGGCCTGACACTTTTTTTTTTCGCCTAGTTCTTGCATGTAAAAACATTACAAAGAGATGAACTTCCTTTACTTTGTTCGAATGTACCATGAACATTGATACAGACAATGGATAGGCATTGTTCCTCTGCCAACCAAGCTAGCCGTCCACCCGCCAGATCCTGACGTCACTGACACCCCCCTCATATCTCACTTTCCAAATCCGTCGAACAATGCGAATAGGGAGGGAGAGGTGCTTTGAATTATTTCCGTGGCGGTGAAATACGCAACCCTACCCTGGCGCCGCCGGGAAAAGGCCAAATGTCTCACATGGGTAGATCGGCACAGCCACTGGTTATCGAGATCGCGGAAGGGTGCCATTTCCGTATCGGGCGAAATACAAACGGCCGGGTCTCAATTGCCCGAACGGGAAAGTTGAAAGAGATCTGAGAGTCTTCTGTGCCCCGTGACATGAGGATTGTAATTCCGAGGAGGGAGGGGGATGGGGGGATGATTATGAGGAGTATTCATCTGGGAGGAAGGAATTACTGGCGGTCGACAGAAAATGAATAGGAATAATAAAATTACCCACCAGATAGGGGAAGGGGGGTTGGGAGGGGGTGTGCGCAAGAGATGATCCTTACGTGGGGGGGGTCAAATGATGAAATGAGCGACGTCGAAAAAAGAGATAACGGAAACAATAAAAAGAAATAATCGATCAAGGCCTTTGGAATCCCGGAATAAGATAACCGACCGACAAGAACAATAACGCCACGGGTCCTCCATTTCCAGGACCAGCCCTCGCCCAATTTAGCCTGACAATGAAAACACGCGGGCCCATGCGAACGTTATAAAACCGAAGGCTCGTAATTGTCTTTCCAATTGTGCCCCGCGAGACAAAAAACTTGGCAACTCTCTCTCTCTCCAACCCTCCCTGGCGACACCTATACTATAGGGTATTATCGTTTTCCTCTCTTCATCCTCACCGCCCACCATCGATAATGCCCGCTCTTCGCACCCGCGATGCCCAGTCCCAGTCCCAGTCCCGATGTGAGTCGAGCTCCAGCTCGCGTTCCCCGCACCTGACCTCCTCTGCAGCACTCGAAGTGAGCACGGACACGCCGCAGCCCCCCACCCTCGCCATAATCTCGCCCACCCCGCGCGCATTCACGTTCCCTACATCCCACAACCTCGCCGACAGTCCTTTCTCCTCCCCCTCCCCCTCCTCCTCGCCCTTCGAACTCGCGTGCACGCCCCCGCCCTCCTCGTACCGCACGCTCTCCCCCGCCACCACCGCCTCCCCAAGCCCCACGTCCCGCCGCCCCAAAAAGGGCGACGAGGACTACATCAAGCGCCCCGAGAACGCGTTCATCCTCTTCCGCCGGAAATGCTGCGAGGACCGCCAGGACGCCGCCGCCGCCGCGCCGACGAAGAAACAGCGCCAGGCGGACCTCTCCAAGACGATCTCGCAGCAGTGGAAGGGCCTCTCCCCGGAGGACCGGCACTACTGGGAGCAGCTCGCAAAGGAGAAGAAGAAGGAGCACGAGCAGATGTACCCCAACTACGTCTACCGGCCGCAGCGCACGAAGAAGTCGAATGCCGCCGCAGGGAAGAAGGGGAGTGGGGGGAGGCGGGAGAGCGTGGATTCAGAGTACATGTCGTTCGTGCTCCCGATGCGGCAGCATGGCCGCTCGTCGTCCGCGCCGAGCCCGTACCAGGCCATCCAGATCCCCAACGTGTACATGTCCGCGCCGTCGTGCCCGACATCGCCCTCGCTCCTGCCCATGATCAGCGCCAGCAGACGCTCCTCCGACGTCGGGTTTCGACTTTCAGCCCGCGGCGTATTACGAAGCAAGTCTTCAGGTGAGTCTTTTTCGTCCGAGTATACCCGTGGGGGTCTTGGGGCTACATGCATTGGTTTGTTAGCCACCAGAATACGTGTACGACGGAGGAGGAGGAGGAGGACTCACGAGCACGAACACGAACGAGCTTCTCCCGCCCGCGCAGATCACCTCGCCTCCATCCTCCATCTGCTCATCCCCGCGCTCCGGCCCGTTCACGCCGCAGAACTACACGCCGCCCTCGTCGCTCGACCTCCAGCAAGAACAGGCCGAGCTCGACCTCACGATGCATCTCTTCGACTCGAGCTCATGGTGGGCGCCCCAGGACCCCACCACCACCTCCTCGGCGTTCAGTACAGACGACTTTGACATGAACTCCATCCCGCCGATAGACCTCGGCATGCCCAAGTTCCACGGCGTCGTCGACGATTATCCGGGTTCGTACGCGTTTGATTTCGAGAGCGGTACCGGGCTGGTTGTAGATGATGGACAAGGTCACGCGTTCGGGCTTTGAAAAAGGACGCTGGCCGTCCTTGCATTTTTTTATTTTATTTTTCTACAGGTTGTGGTGTGGACTATTTTATTGCCCCTTCATTCTTCTTCCTCTCCTCCCCTCCCTTTACGCTCCGCGTTGTACAGCTCGCCCGACCTTCACGTTCTGTTGTATTATCATTGCTTGACACGTTTTACGACTACGTTGCTTACGAAGCTTTACTTACCCTTATTCCCCCCCCCCACCCCTTCTCCATACCCTTATCTCCTACAATTATTCCTGAGACAATAAAGTCAACCCGTTCAAGAACGAACAATAAAATTTTTTAAAAAAAACCCCAACGGCAAAAACTCGGCCCTGAGAGAGCGAGGCAAAAGGAAAACAATAAGACCAAGTCAAAAAGCCAAACAAAAACTCCGACGGATGCCCCAAAATCCAGAATAGGAAGGTACAAACAAAAATTCTCGCGGAGAGAACGTCAACACCGAGTCTTGGGAAATGAATTCTAGACTGAAGGGAGAAGAAAAGGAAATTTGAACGAACAGCGTGAAATTAAAAATGAACGAGACAATAAGTCGTGGGCGGGGGGCTACGGTCGGGGCATGACTCGACTTGAGCCTCGTGCCATAAGGGGTGTCCTTGTTTATCGATAGATGACCTGGGAATCAAGGCACAGCGAGTTATCAGTAAAGGAAACTTGAAGGCCAGAGGCGTACGTCCGTCCAAAGACCCCTCGTATTGAGCCCGACGCGAGTCAACAGACAAGGGTGGCGGGACCCTGCTCGTGGGACTCCCGAGCAATGGAATGTTGGCACTGACGGAATATAACCTGATGGTGGTGGTGGTGGATTATCCCGAGCAGGAGGTTCCCGAGTCACTAATGCCCTAAAGCCATGAGCGGAGGCGAACGAACGAATGGTGCTTGCCGATTTTGTGCGAGGGACGAGGGAGGTGGGTGAAGGAAGGAAGCGAAAGACCAAAGAGACGCCTAGCAGCCTCGCCTTCATATACCCTGCCCACGCCTTGACCGCGTGGTAACAGACTGGCACACAGGCGCTGACAGCGAGCTAATAACGGCTCCTTGAAAGGAAAGGGACCCATCGCCTTTTGAAGTATCCACGAACAAAGGAAAGGACACAAAGACGGAACAAAGAAAAGCATACCCTCATCGACAATCATCATTGTTCTCCAAAAGCACTACACAAACGGTTTATCACGAGCGTACATACTACGCCTGCTTCGGCTGCACAGAACAAGCAATCAGCCACGAACTCCGAAGAAAGACGCAAACACACACACCTTGATATCATCCCCCAGTCTCTTCACCGTCAGCGCCGGCCTCTCCGCCGTCTTGGCCCCCGCCTCGCCCTCATCCCACGTATACGAACTCGCAATCGCCAGCCTACTCCCATCACAACTAAACGCCACGCTCGACACGGGGTTATTGAACTTGTTCAGCTGCCTCAGCCGTTTCTTCGCTTTTGGGTCCCAGATCGAGACGATCCCGTCCGAGCCGGCGGAGGCGAACATGTTGTACCTAAAAGAGGGATTGAGAGTGAAAGCAGGGGGAGAGAGAAAAGGGGGAACGCACGTAGGATGGAAAGCCAGGGCGTTCACCGGCCAGACATGGTCCACGCCCTCGATAGTCTGCCTATGACACTTGAACGCGTACTTGTTCGCCTGCACCTCCGGGGACGCATCGAAATACTCCACCGCGATCCTCCCCTCCGTCGACGCCATCGCATACCCTACCCCGCCCCATCCATCCATCAGCATCACCAACCCACCAAAAACACAGAAAAAAAACCCAACTCACCCTCCCCATTCGCCATACACGCCAACGACCGCGTCAGATACTTCAAGCTGCTCTCGCGCTCCTGGAGGGGCGCCTCCATCCTGCGCGTATCGTAGATCCGCACGAGGCGGCTCGCCATCGCCAGCACGAGCATGTGGCCTACGATATCGACGTGGTACACCCGCTCTGGCATCGCGTGTTGCTGCTGCGCCCCTCCTCCCTCCGCGCGGGGGTCCCAGAAGCGGAGCGTGCGGTCCCAGGAGCCCGTGATCAGCGCGTTCGTGGAGGCGGACCACACCATCGAGGAGATCGAGTCGTCGTGCGCGCCCAGGGGGGTCGTCTTTTCTGTTTCTAGCGCCAGGCTACATACGGGCGGGGGGTAAGGAAGAGGAGGAGGGGGAAGAGGGAGAGGGAGAGGGAAGGGGGAGACGTACTGCCGGACGGTGCAATCCAGCCCACCGCTATACGCATTCGCACTACCCTCCCAACAACAGCTCAACACCGCCGCCCGATGGTCGAACTTTGCTTTCTGCTCGTTGGGCTTGTCCGTATCGCCCGTATCGTAGAACCGCACGGTCTATATAACCCGCTTTCCTCAGCAAAACCCCCACGCGACGCGACGCGACGTGGACTTACCGTGTCCCAAGACGACACGAGCAGGTGCTCGGGGGTCGTAGGCGAGAAGCGTACCTGGGAGATACTGTCAAAGGGGGGCGACTGGAGCGTCCATTGGGTGGGGTCTGCGGGGCGCGTCAGTCGGGGTCGTCATGGGAGGCGGTGGGGGTTACTACTTGCCTGCCATGGAGGTACGAAAAGATGAGGCTGTTTGGGCCTGTTTGAAATGGGGCGCAAAAGCAAATAGCGAGGGACGGTCCGGTGAGCCGGTCCTTTCTCTCCTTCTGCAATAAGTATCTTGTCCTTGCTATATATCACACTGATATTCGGTGATCCTCTTCTCTTTTCTAGCCAAGCAATCGCTGACTTGTTCCGTGATAAGATAAGTACGCGAAAGTAGAAACACGTGGTAGCGCGCCGTCCTGCTCTCTGCTTCCACGTCGTTTCTCGCGTACTCTCGCCTCCGTCCTTTTTCTCGTCCCACCCACCGTCCCTAGCGTTGGTGTCTGGATTCGGTTAGCATCACCTCAGCCCGGTTACCTAACGCTCAAGGCGGGTCCTGGCCGCGTCGTGTTCGTCCTCTCATCTCCCGCTTCACACCAGCCTTTGTGCAGTCGTGACGAACTCGACTCCGAACCTCACGGTTCCCAGACCCCCTTAGGCAACCCCACCGAATACCAGGTCTTTTGGTATACGGTGTTCACACCATCCAGCCAGCAAGCCGTCTCACGACTCCTCCTTCTCGGATTCGAGACCTGTAGCACCTTGTCTTATCTCGGCACTGTCTGATTATGCTTTTACCCTCCAATATGCTCATGTTTGCCCTTCCTTCCATACAAGCTGATTTAACCAGATTGCTCCCTCGGTCTACGCTTTATTCCTTCTTTCTCTCTTTCTTTTCATTCATCGACACTAGGTGACCTGCTACGAGCTTCCGATACAACAAGCCATACTTTACAATCTCCCTATCGTCTTGCTCGTAATAGCCGAATTCCTGTGCACCCAGTCGTTTTGCCCTTTTAAAATCTGACACTCTCGCTAGCACTCTGCGAATTGCCATTTCCCCTCGTCTTCCTTCCACCATCGGAGCCGGAAGGGTCCCAGCACGTTTCGACCTCAGAATGGGCCAACATACCCACCATCATTAACACGAGAACTCCTTCTCCACTCCTCGCGGATTTCTCCTGATATAGTGTCTCCTCATCAATTCATTCTCACGGCTCTAATCGCCCCCCTTGTAAAACAGGGTAACCAGACGCTGGCAGTCGTACAGCCTCGTAAAAAATTAAAAATTAAAACAGCTGCCGCACGAACTTCACATCTCCCGCTTCCTCCGTGCCGTGATACCAAACGCACACCCGTCCAGTCATATCGCGAAAGAACAAACCACCTCCCACGATCATTCGTCTCAGGGACACAACCTAATATCTCAAACTCTATCTTTCCGATTATAAAATCTTCCTTGCCTCATGGTGAACCGACGACAGAGGTACATATCACATTCAGAGATAAATAGTACGGCCATGAAGTTCGTACCCGAAAAAGGCCAGTTTCAGAAAAAATAAAGGTCACTGCAATGCGATAAACGAGAGAGAAAACTCGTAAGACAGCGAAATATCCCGCTACCAAACATACGGCAGTGATAATCCCAACTTTCAAGCGGAGCACACGCCAGCGGAAAAGACACGACGGGATATACGCTCGCAACGGCATCCACGTGGCAGCATTCTAATCTTGTGCGCTTCGGCACGGCACCAGGGAGGGCAGAGAGGAGGGCGGGGACCCACAAAAGCATGTAGGTCCACAATGATCAGCGTTCTATAAGCAGCCCGCCCCATGCGTAGGATCTCGGCTAGGCCAAAATCTACACGGCGGTTACCTGCCGAGCGGGAGATCCACATGCCCAGAATGGAACTCATACCCGACATGCTCGCGAAAAATCTTGGGAGCACAATGTTTGCGGATATGGGCGCTTCATTCCTGGGCGGCGCAACCGGGGAAGGATCGTGCTTCCCTGAGAGGGAAGGAAGATGTAAAATGAAAATAAGAGAGCTGCGAAGCGGAGGGGGGCACTTCGCAGTGAGGAGGGAAGCTTTGGCGTCGGTAGCCCCATCGTGTTGTAGCCTCTGCATAGAAAACGAGCAGATATCTTACAGGCGGCTGTCTCCACTTTTCACGGCCAAGAGCGAAGGAAAGCCTGCGTGTCTTCTTGACACCACAGTGGGATGGAACGAAACAGCTAACGGCACATCCTTTTGGCAATTATATCCAACGTCGGAGCCCAGCGTTGGAAAGATAACTGAGCTTGAGCTTGAGGCCTGGGTAACCCGGGTGGTTGTAAGTGACGTGCCTAGAAAATAGGAATCAATGGCCAAGGACGAATCGTGCGGTCCATGCAGTGCACATACCGATCTATCAAGCCATATTTATGTACTTTGAAGCGACTGTTACGATTTGGGCTGACGGTTGAAAGGCATCCCGGGAGCGGAGTGAAAAGAGCATGATATCACTATTAGAGCGCATGCGTAAGGCCCAAGTTCTGAAGAAAATTAGATTGATATTCACAGAGAGACCAGGCCACGCACCCCGGAATCGGAACCCCTTTCATACTGTGAATCATCGACCTTACGCATAGTCGCTGGCCAGACGCGAATAAAAGTCTGATACACACTCGAATGTTAGAAAACGACATCTGCAAAAATTTTACGCTACGCACCGTGAACTAATCCAGGACCTCGAAGCGCTAGCGGTGCATGCTTGGTGTGCACAGTTTCTCATGTGTCAGAAAATGCTAGTGGACCCGCGCCATTGTTGACGAAGCTGTCAAAAACGGGAATTTTTCAGCTGGCAAGAAAAGTATTGAGGTTTAGCAGGCTCGAATCGACACCTGAATCAATATTTAATAGCGCAAAAGGCTTGAAGAAGAGAGTATCCTTGCCGCGAAGCGCCGATGAAAATCGCCATGGTGGTAGCTGACAGCCGCAGTCCAGACGGCCGATGACAAATCCTTGCACAGCCACCGTCGCGTCTTCCAACAACACCCCACCACATGTCACTCGATAGAGGCCTAACTACGTGTTATTACGCGTCTTATACTCGTAACTGTGAGTGTCTCTGTATTAGCCTCCACCACCAACTCACCTGACTCCCCAAACAGCCTCTCACTCATACATCCAACTGATGACGCACAGACAGGAAAGCGCCGTAGCCTGAAACCTTTCACTGATCGAAACAATGAATATCCTCAAACAACATGCCGGGGATCCAGAATCAAGATGATCAGCAACTTATCCTGAATGGGCGGACAATGGACGTAAGTATTGGTGCGCTTGTCATGGTTATATCAGATTCGTGTTGGTGCCTCATTTAAAGCCCTCAGAACACAGAGGCCAAGGGGATAAAAGCACGAGCGACGCTTCATTATACACGAGTAGTATTTGACGCGTCGGTCCTGCGAATGCGACCCAGCCATCGTATCAAACAAGCCAGCACATGACGCAACCCCCTTCTCAACCTTTAACGCGTTCCGCCACCCTAATGATAGATATCGAGATGAAATGACCGGGTACGAATTTCCTCTCTAGGAGAACAATGTACTAACTCATACAGGTTTGCCGCTCGCATCCGCGGATGGAGGGCAATCAACCAATCACCCAATTTATTCGGGTACATCCAATCTCTAACAAGGCACCGGCAGGGGTTGGGAAAATTGTATACCACAAGGGAAAGTATCACAGAAGGGCAATGCATGGTACGTGCCTATTCTTCCAGAGGCACGTCTGAACTCGAGAACAGGCCTACAGTGCAGCGGCCCAGAAACTTTACTTCATCCCGGAGATAATTTGACCAATACAAGTAGTCGATACGTGAGAAGTTATGCACCCGCTACATCTCATTCTCCTAGAGAAGAACTAAATTATTCTTGGCTAGAAATATTATTGGTCAAGCCTTAGGAAAGCGCGCGACCATTACAAACGGCAATCTGCTTGTTCTACCCTTACAATTGATTTCCTCCCGATGATCAAGCTCACCGATGCCGCGACATACCGCATTCCGCCTTAAATTATAGGCCTCTCTCCCCTGAAGGATGCTTCTGCAGGAACGATCCCCCCCGCGACATCGGAAATACACTACGGGAACAAGACCAATCCCTCTGGCTCTGTCGGAGGGTATGTCGGCACACGAGGCGGAAGGGGCGTTTTCTCAAATACCAGGTCTGAAGGAAAATATGCACTCCCCCCAACTGCCCTGGAGGATCAACTGGAAGATGCGTAGGTCTGACATGCCATATCGGGCGCTAACACCGAGTAGAGTAAGGGTCATCAATGATCACTCGGAATGCCATAACACGCGTCTCTGTTTTTCTTCCCACGTAGCTGCACAATGACTCAGAACACGCCCCGTCTTTGGAAGTCAACGAGTTAGAGGTGGGAACATCTTATGTGGGCCATATGATGCTTTCTGATTGACACCGCGTCATACTTTTCACAGTTATCACTTCTCCTTCCTGGAATTTGGTGCCCCAATGATTCTTCTCGGTCGTCAAGGCTCCGACCTTCCACTGCAATCAATAATTAATAATAACAGGCGGGTCCTTTCTCCATCACTCTTTATCCGAGACTCGCATGTCCTTTTGATGAAAGAAATAACATCCAGCTGATCATCAGACTCGTCTATACCACCACTTTCGGAGACGAGCATGTCTTGCGCCGATCGAACTTCACCTGTAGCGTCGCTCGGGTGTGAAGTATGACGCGTCTTGAGTCCAGACTCCACCGTGCCATAATCAATAAGTGCACCTGGGCTTATTTCTTCCCCTTCGCCACACCGATCTTCAGCGGTGAATTTATTCCGCTGTATACCGTCAGTCAGGGCCGTATCCCCCGTTCTGGAAGTCCTGGTTTTTTGTATGACTCGACGGTGCGCCAACTGCGGATGCATTCCAATTTAGCTGGCAGCTTTCTGCTCGAATTTCCTGGAACGTGGTCTCGTTGAACACATCCCCATACCCGCATCCCCTTTGTGGTGGACAGTAAGCGGCAGTCTGTGCTCGAGGCGTCAACTCTTTGAACATACTCCTTTCAGCAGCTTGTTTATGATGTGACGATCCCCCCCGTTCGCGAGGTTGATATATCCGCTCTTCAGCAGCGCCTTCGGTCCTCCTCGCAAAACCCGGATTTATGGATCCTATTGTCCTCACTTCATAGAAGAAGCTATTCCATGTTCGGCGGGGCGTTTGACGACATCTGGGCGGTGATGGCAGCGGTCGTCGGTGGCGTCATCGAAATTTACATCATCGACGCGATATTATCACTGAGGCGTGCCAGGCACAGATAAGTTGTCCGCCACTCACATGATTCCATCATTCGTTCTTCCGGAGGCAGTGCACCATGTTCATTGTCAACGATGGCATAGGCATGTTGATTACTCCTTGTAACTTCCAGATATGGGGCACCTACTAAATGTCACGTTTCGATTTCCGTACTGGCTTCGCCATGGAGCTCCTCGACTTGTGTTGTTAATCTCCGCATACTGCGGCTTTGTGGCGACGTCTACGTGCATTCGTTTCTAGAGGCGTTAATAATCCCGCCTGAGCAACTCTAGCTTGAATCGTAGGAAGCCTTCTCGCTCTGTGGACATTGAGGAACTCTTACGTCTTTAAGTCGTCCGGGTTTCGCTTACTCTGTTCTCTTATTTCTAGATACTTTGGCCGGATCAACGGAGCGCAAGTCCGCGGTGCTCTGCAATGGCACCCGTCGCCAGCATAGGCTCGTACGATGTCGATGAGGGATGTCAATTGTTCCGCAGACACGGTTCCTAATCTCGTCTGCCCCCGTCCCCGAGCCAACCCCGCATTGCAATGCCACCATCAGGGTTGGCCATGTTCGCCCTAATTTTTCCCTACTTTTAGTCTCATTCAATTCTAGCCTCTCTCGGATCTTTCGCGGTAGTGGTCCAATTATACCCTGTACCCCGACACCAGCTCCCGGCTCTCATCGATACCAATTTCCATCTGTTCTATCTGTCCGTACTAGCCTCCTTCCAGGACCCGACGTGATATGACTATTTCATTTCACCTTTGCTGGCTGAACACTGATACCCTAATATTCAACGTGGACCTCAATTTCGCCTCGACCTTCATATGAAGCTTCAGCATGACTTCCTAAACGTGTAGGAAAGATGGAATATTCTCCAACTGATTCTCCGCTTGGCGAATGCTTGAGCCTTGACAAGTAGACGGCCCGTTTCCTTTGCAAATACAACGTGCCCCACCAAGCAATGAGCATGCGCACCGTAATCACATGCAAACTCGTTTCCTTGTCCTTTCTTTGTATGTTCTGGAACTCCTTCAAATCCGCCTTCAAAGTTCAATCGAACTACAAGTATTTTCCTCTGCTCCGTTTTTCCTTCTACATTCTACAAACATGATCATCTTCCTCAATCTACCTGAGAGAATTCATGATTTCATCTGCCGTCGCTAACTTTACTTGGGTCCGTCCATACAATGACACCTCATTCTCTCTGACATATCTATACAGTGGAACTACGTACGACTTCACGTTCATGATCCTTCCGCAATTTTCCCTGTTCTCGGGTCGGGATGACATTGTAACTATTCTAGACGCATCATTCCTTGCCTCAGGTTCGCGAGGGGCCCCATACGATGCAATCGACGATGGTCTTCTGATAAGGGAGGTATGACCCAAGTAACTGTGTCGTATCAAACCTAATCACCACACCCCAGACTAAACAGGAAGGTTGAAGGCGGTATTGTGGAGAGTAATTGCTGGTTCCCGATCGCTGAGATCCGCCAACATAAGGCCCGACGGAGTATTGACCTAGAGAGTGCGATGTTGCCCACATACTCTTGCCGTATGGGTGCATTTGACCTTCGAGACATGATCGCCAACGATCGTCCCTTCATCGGAGTCTCTGTCTTCACGGCCGATAGTCCGAAAGGTGAATCCGACTACTTTTGACGAGGCTCCAACGACAGAACTGATGGTGTAATAATGCCGCCATGACCATGCAACATTGATGTTAGAAGGAGAAAGACTTCCTCCTACGTAAGGAACTCTCCTACACGTTATAACTTTCACCCATGTGGATTCCATAGGTTCGTAAGCTTGAACGAGGTTTGTCGGCCCATTCCCTGTGACTCGATTATCCCCCGCAGCGAGGTTTGTACCTAGCCCTAAGCCCACAGGTTATACCGCTCGTACGTTAGGAAAACCGAGGTCCGTTGATGCATGATCTTGTACGTCCCAATAAGTTTTGCTTAAAATAGGGTGTCATAGATTGAACAGAAAGGCCCCCGTTAAACTTGGTAGCATGTTTGCCATCTTTCACATTTGTTTATGGATCTGACTCCATTTGCTTACACGGTTTAAAGTTTAACAAACCGATATAGAAACAGGCACTGGCAATAGATCTACGCATGCTATATCATTTGACGTCATGTTACTGCTTTCGCGTCTGATTTTTGTGCGTTCTGATGTTCCCCTAACATTGCAGGGGACTCAAAGTCTTATGTGTGTACGTCTACCGTAATGAGCTGGTAGGCGTTCGATCGCGACTCTGGAGTCGTCATGCATTGTTATTTTAATGAGCGGCAGATCCACGCGGTGCTAGGACAAAGATTCGACTTGCACAAGGGACCTGAAAACTTCCTTTGCTCGCTACTGAACCAAATATAGTGCGAGGAATATATTTCCTCAGTCGTGGAGGTACCGAATTTGACAGCGCTAGTCTACTTTGTCCCAGTTCACGTTCAGTTTATTCAACGTCATATGGTACGCACATGACGCCGTGGAGATTCCTAACGGCCGTACCGTGCCTCCATTAGTCACATTTCAAGTCCAAACTCAGATACAGGTGATTCCATGGGCATTACTTTCTGACTTCATCTTATCTTCTCTGTGCTCGTGACTGACTCTCAAGAATAGCCATCTCGCGGTCCCTGAATGTCTTCGTTCCTGAGGCACGATCATCTAATGTTGGATTCGCTGTTACTGCCTCCGACTATTCTGATTCTCTATTCCTCTTCATCAGCGATTGCGAATATCTTAATAAGACTACGACCCACTATCCTTATGCGTAGTCATCTTTCTTTTGAGAGGACATTGTCTTATTATACAGAGCTGGTTTGCTCATACAAGCTTCCTCTTTACTATTCGAGTACGTTACCATTCCGACCGCGCAAAGATTACCGGAAGTTTATTTCCAGCGACTGTTTCGCGCCCTTCTGGGAATGCTCTCACTGTGAGGGGAACAATGGCATACGGCTTAGAGACATTAGCGTGCGAAGCGTTATTCTTCGCCCCTCTGTTATTGTCTGCCCTGGTCATCGCTCGTGATTTATTAAAGCTGCCGAGTATTTGAATTCTTACAGAAATACACAGCTCACACAGTGTCCTTCGGAGCCTATACTACTCTATTATGTCCTTCGATTGCTTCCTTCAGAAAATCAGCGATTAGATTGCACACTCAAGCACTATCTAGGTAATTGCGCTTTGCGATGCGAAGGCTCCGTCAAATCGGGGGGAACAGTAGCGCCTCGCTGCAAATACTGGGCACTTCAAGAATCTTTTGGTACTTCAGTCGTGAATATGGTACAGATGACCAAAGAGTGGTGCTTGACTATCAGAAGTAGAAGCCTTATTTTCATCTCCGCGAACCAAGGATTTTGACAACTACGGCATAGAACTCCTGCGTCATGTCTTCCGACGATCAGGATAATGACAGTTCATTATCAACGATGCTAGGAGTAAACCCACGCCCCAATCAGAGCGCCTACAATCGGTTTCCGGATCCAGGTGTTGCACGAGCCCGAACAAATAACTTCTAATTCGTAGAAAATATCTATCTCAAATGGAGTCGTTCCCCGAATGGACAGAGAGCCTCGTTGGATCGTCGCGTGGACTCCATTATCGAATAAAGGAAGGTCAGGCTAACAACCATTCTCCAACAGTTGGTTCGGGATTCAATGTAGGCTTTAGCCTGAGATTTCACTCGTTAGGTACACTGGGGATTTTCCATAGACACAGCAGGAGGAGGATAATAATACAAGTCGAACACCATGATTGACGGTGTTAATACGTGTTTTTGGTTTCGTCATAAGATCTTCCGCAGGGAAGAGCAACCCATTCGCTCTTCTTCCACCTAAGAATTGTCCCAAGACCCTGATATTGGGATATAGGGAAGGGCGTATCTCACATACGTGCGGTGAGCAGCCAGTGATTGGAATTTCGAACGACTGCGGCACGAAATGACTGTATAGTAACGGATAGTAGAAGTTCTCTAACTGTAGAAATAGTTGATTAAAATTAGTTGAAATGAGGGTACAACGGGTATCTTCGCGTCCATATATCTACCAAATTGTGAGATACAAACCCAAAGATAACACCAAAGAGAAAATAAACGGTAAGGGTTTTGTATTCGTCGCATCGCCTGTTTGAACCGGAACCGGACTCGAGCTGGGGTTGGAGCCGGTGTCAGAAGGCGCATTCACGGTCCCAGCGGTGCCGTTTGACACGTATCGGAACAACTTGAGAACGAATAAGACTTTAGATATTGTGGAAAATACAATGAGCATTACCTTGTCTATTCCTGCTTCGCTACTCGTCATGCCTTCGTTTGAATGGGATACACCCTCGATCCAATCAACAGTCGACAAGGCAGGTATACCGCCGGTCAAGCTCTGTAACATGGCAACAAAATTCTTTCCCCTTTCCAGATGGGTATGCCCTTGTGTCTGCAAATAATGGGACCTATGAGGCAGACGAACGAATCGAGCTTGTAGGACAGTTGCTCACAAACGCTTCACAAGAAATATCTCCAGGGCCGTTATCTGCCTATGGAAGAGGAAAATGGTAAAGGATTAGTAGCCGAGAAGGGAAGTATTTTGAGAATGGCTCACCGTTCCCCAGGCATAGTTTATATTTCGCCCGTTGTATCTCGAAACGATACCATCCCGGCCCAGCTTATTGGTGTCCGATGTCGCATAGGCCGGAAAATTACCGGCTAAACCGTACTTGTATTGGTCCGCATCCGAGCAAGAGCTATTGGGAATCGGTCGAGCATCAGTCAACCAGCATAGAGAGCCTGGGTTGGCTAGAAGGATACCATGGAGAAAATATACTCCAGCAGATGACGGATGAACGAAACGAAGAACCCACCGATCCAGAAATGCAGTCGATCGTCGTTCTCGGTCGATTTTCGTAATGCAGCATAGCGTTGTGCCATTTGGCCTCCGGCAGAATGACCTCCTACGACGAGAGTCTGTAGATGGTTCGTAATAAACTGATGCCGTATGCGTAAAAACTCACATTCAGGTTTGGGAAAGTGCCTGTATCCATATAATACGCCACCAACGCATCAAGCACATCAAAACTGCCGAAGTTTGTTACGGAGCTTGGCAGAATATTTTCTTTACCATCTATCCAAGTCGTTATTCCCCACAATAGTACGTCCTCCACCGCCGCGCCTGCCTGCATATCCAGTTGGGTGAAAAAGCACGGTGCCATGACGGAGATATTTTCCCGTCTTATGCTCGAGTCGTGATATGTGGCGTTGTACAACGCGTTGTTGATGACATTCCAGTCTGGTTGGAAAAAGGATCGTTCCTGTGAAACGGGGTAACTTGAAGATACTTACAATACCAACAGTCTCGGTTCTGTTGTTTTGCTACATGAGGAGCATGATGAAGGGCTGCGAGGAAGAACTCACTCTCCCAGGTAAAATGATGATCGCTCTGGCTACTTCGGAATTGTTCAGTCCGCTCGTTTGATAGAGTGGCTAAGACTTGGATGTTAGATTCAGAGACGATGGTTAGGAAGAGGGTCAACCGAACCACTTTAGCGCCAACGTCCTGATTCACAACCCAGCCAGGGTATGCGGTAGCATCGCTCACTTGAGGGAATTCTTGCCAGCCATTGTCGGGATCACCGCCGACGGTAGGGTTCTGGTTGACCTGTTGCCGCCGATGGCGCACATTGGCAGCAGCCAGAGGCGCAAGGTAAAGGAGAAATGAGAGAAGCATACAAAGGCGTCCTCAGATGGTCGACGGTTCGTGTCCTTTCATATCAACGGTCAACCCTAAACACTTATGGCAATGCCGTACGTGAGCGGTCCATAAATGAATGTCGGTAATTGATGTCGGTAGATTTCCGGTGAGAAGCTAAGCTGTCTCCCTGCAGTTAGGGAGTGGAACCAGTACCTGGAACGGTTTCACAGTATATGGACGACTCGGTGAGGGATATCTGCTTTTCTAAACTGAAAATACGCAAACGAGGGTCAAAACCTTGGAAATCGTCGCATCAGTTGGACTGCGGTACCGAAGAAGGAGAATACTTACTATATTCGGTTCACGCGCACCCAATTCAGTCCACAGAAGTTCGGAGATTCTCTGTGGGAAGAGCAGTAGAGAAACAGCCGACGGGGACATGTATCGTCATGCCGAACAGGTCGCAGTCAATAAATTATTGCCACATTGTAATCGAACCTGAGCGCTAGCGCTGAGCACACTTAACTCTCTAAAACATAAGTCCTGCGCGGATTTCTTCCATTCTTTAGAGAGGCTGTTTGCATATAATTTGTCAGTAACATGTGTTTTAGGCTTGAGAGAATGGTGATTTGGATATCGTTATAATTGCGGTTCAGGGACTTGTTGAAGTGTTTGCAGCTGGTTTATGGTTATTTCGGCGATCTATGAGACCCTCTAGAGACTCTCGTGCGCTTGATGTCCCTGAAAGATGGTCTATGACGAAGTTCATCGCTACGAAACAACTATGTGCAGATGCGAGAACCCACAGAGAGCACAATTTTTCACCCTTTCGATAATTTAGTACCGACACAAGTCGCAATAAGGAACGGCAGGGTCTATGGCGAACTATGTGCTGTGGCCGCAGGTGAAGATGCCGGGAAGGCACCGTTGTGTGGCTGTGCAACATTGTCACGGTGACGTGATCCTGGTTGAACCACTCGTTCGGCTCTCCCCCCACTAGCACTGGACATAGTCTCATAAAGATAGTATGTCGCGCCATAACACCGACGTATCCCTTGAATAATACTTTCTGCTTGATACGAAACAAGGAGCCATGCATATCGACTGAAACATGGGCGGCCATGGCAAACGATCGTGTCGAGTCCGTGACGACGTTGCGGGGGTCTCGGATTACTTCTCTCTTGAAGTTTCTTCCTGGTCTAGCCTTTCATCTGAAGAGTCTTTCATAATCAACATCCTCGGCGAATTACTTCTTCAATGGGATTCGGCGTCACGTTCTGTGGTGCTCTCAAGTGCTATGCCGACAACTGACAATGGACCAGCGCCTATCCAGTCTCTGCCAGAGTTATTTGATGTGCGAATTTGCATCCTTGGAAGCTGTGATTTATCGTATGGACACATTGTATCCATTGGTACGAGCGCTCGTGGAAGGGCCTGTATTGGACCTGTTAACTGGAGCCTTTCTTCTCGACACTGGTTAGTAAGAACAGGTACGGTAAATTTCGCGCTTGCGTCATGTGCTCGTGCGTTCAGTAGTTTGAATTAAATCTACATGCCTTCATGGTATTATGCACGCACGGTAAAAACGCGTTGTTCTGCTGTTTTCTCCTCCGTACATGACCCAGAAAATGTTGTATAATATTCGACTGGAATTTACTGTCGGGACTCGGGCGCCAATAACGCCATATGTAAATCTGAGTCTAAGGTCGGCTTTTCCCTTACGTTTGTCCTTATTGAAACGCGCGAATTTGATTAGGGCACGCAGGAGAAGAACAAGAAAATGCGGGAGGAGGTGTAGGCCCTTGCACAAGCCAGTAATTATCTCCAAAGATTGGAAGGCAACATCTGAGGCTGCGGCCCGGCTGCGGAGGCGGGCAATACAAGGTCATAGCAAGGCAAACCTAAATAGGTGCCAGTGGGTGAAACATTTTCGCAAACGGGCAAAAAGAATTCAGCGTGGTAGCCTGCATGGTTGCGTGGTTGCGTGGTGCGTGGCTGCGTGGTTGTCAGCGTGGTTGACAAATCGTGGGACTCCGATCAAAAGTTGATCAACTCCATCAAACACGACGAGAGTCAACGCGTTCCGTTCATTTCTGTTCTTCCTTGCATAGAATAAGCTTTATGGTGATCTGTCACACCTGGGATACAGAAATTTGAGAAAGTCTGATCTTCTTACCTATGTATAAGATTTCGTGAGAAAAACAGGACTTGCTGATACCAGTACCCGTATCAAAGGTTCAAGAAAGTTTTGAATCATATCCGGAATGTAAGATATCAGATTTGAATCCGGACCGCCGTAATCGAGGTCTGTAATCGAGGTCTGAAAGCAAAGATTCAGGAATTCCCTGAAATAATTACGAAAGCCTCTGTTCAAGGCAAAATATCGGCACATGGGCAACTTAAGGTTTGACGCTGTCCGGAACGAATATGGAATGTCTAACGGTCGCGCTATGTACCTACGTCATTCCAACCATTAATCATACCTTATATAGTAATAGGACTCCTGGGAGCGCAACGCGACAGGCACCATGTATCCACGCAAATATAACAACCATTTAAGGGATGTTCCTTTAGGAGGACTTAAGGTGACCTGATATCTTGGGCTTTTTTATTCCTACCACAAATATTCGTTCTAAATGTTTTAAAATATTTAATAACTTGCATAATATTCATTGATTTCACTATATTCTATTCCCTCTTCCTCCATGATTGGCCAGATGGTTGAAAGCAGCAGACATGGTAGGAGATCAGAAATACTCCATATCTTCCATCTCCACAGCCATCTGTTTGCACTGGAAGGAGGGGCCTCAAAGAGATAATCTTGACACAAAGGTGTCACACTTATGTAAGGTGTTAGCGTGAGTCCGAGCTCGGACTCACGGTCACAGTGTTGTGATGTGACTGACCCTATTGTGTCAGAACTGGTGCTATTCATTTTTGCAGTTATGTTGATCCACACATGAAAAATAGTTGTCTTAGGGTTTTCAAGGTCTGGGAATCTGACTCTGGTACCCAATTTGTGCTCAGAAGTCATCCAGGGCCATGGTAAGCAAACAAAGACTTTGGATTTTCTGTCAAAGTGTATTTTAATTTTCTAGCAGTTGTTTGGATGGCAGGACTGATGTGATAAAGGTGTCCTTATGTTCTTGAGGTCAGGGGGCTCAAATTCACCATCTGATTTGAAATGGAAAGCCACCATGTTCCACAGGAAGTGACCAAGAACACATGGCCAGTGATCATACAGGATCGGTGGCAGTGCTCATGGCTCCTGGGCCCAGTGACCAATGCAGGAAGGATGCAACACTTTACATTCATCATGTCCACTCTTTCCTGGGCTCATTGGGGACAGCTCCCTGGCACACCTTCATTCTCTGCATCACCATAGGTTTTGGTATGCTCAGCAACCCTATTGGCAGCCCCGGTGATGAGCCTCCAGGCTCTGTATGCTCAGAATTCGCAGATTTATCCATTGACTACCCAATAATAACAGATTTGACTCCCATCTTCCTTATCCTACATTGCCGCACTCAATTTAATGCCCCAACCTTCAATTATATGCTACACCCTTCAATATCCTTCAATAACCATGATATACCATGGCTATAACTCAGCAAACCACATTAATACCCTTCCATTCACGTTTATTCTCCATATTTCCATGAACAATCACGGCAATACACCTTTCATTGATGATTGTACCCAAAATGGAGTTGCCGCATCAGTCCTAGGCACCCAAATTGATGCACCCCTTGATTCCTCAATCATAGTGACATCATTTAGACCCTGCACTCCTCCATCAAAGATATTGACCCAATATGGATACTCCAGACTGCAGTTACTCAGGCTGTTACTTTGCCAAGTCTTCACAGCAGCTTATATCCATTTATCAACCTCAGAACATGTACCATACCCTCACAGTCCGCAGTTAAACAGCACCTAGCTGTTTACTCATTATTCTCCACTTCCACATGGTTTCTCATCCAGACACAGCAATACAGACAAGCTGTTATGCCTCAGCTGACAAAAACTTCTTCTATTTACTACAGAGTTACTAATCCAAGGACTTACAGCCTTACCAATGCTTAGATATCTTTTCTATTTATAAAACCAAACTTTTAGTATAAAAACTTGTATTCTACAGAGGAGAAGAAAGTTCTTTCACTCCAGGTTATCCCCCATTGTTTGCTATAGTCTCAACATTATTGGATGTGTTAATTACCACCAATACATGGATTCTTGCTCTGATAACTTGCTTTTGTCTTTTAATGCTGCAACATCATTTCAATTTCACCAGATAGGATTGTTTTATCATCTTCACCTTCTACATCATCGTCGTATCCATTGCCCACACCAGTATAGGGTATTATTGCCTCCGTGAAGGCCCAGCTCCACATTGTTCACCTACGTCATTGTCATTGTCCCTAGTTGCAATCCAGTATTGCTGTGACACTCAGTTATTATATTTCCATCCAGTACCTCTCCATTTCAAGCCCCCACATGTCTATTCAATTCCTCACACGTTTATTCAGTTCTCCATATGTTTATTCAACTCTCCAAACATTTATTCGATTGTATAAACATCTATTTGATTCTCCTCACATTTATTTGATTGTCCAAATGTTTATTTGATTGCCCAAACATTTATTAGGCCAGTCTCACGTTTACCAGACCGGTTTTACGTTTTCTAGATCAGTTCCAAACATCTAGCACAGTTTCTTGGTATCTGTATCATACCAGATTCCACTTCCTCTCATTTATCAAGATCCCCTCGGCTTACAGCCTGAGCCTCTTAGTACTTGACTGCTAAAGGGTACTACTTCCAGACTGTATAGTCAAAGTGTATACCTGCATCTAGAGGAATTGACCACATGGAGGTGCACCAAACCACTCGCACAAACACATAGCCTTGATTACTGTGATTGCACACATATTTCCTTAGCTCTCTCAGAGTTTTGGGTGTTGCCATTGCCATGGAAGTCTAGGCTCAACACCGGAAGCTTGGTTTTGGCCGACATTGGATGAGTAGGAGGATTAGGAGGCATTGTAGGGTATTTGGCTTGCTTGAGAGCACATTCCCCACATCTCAGACCATTAGACCATCTGAAATGCCATCTACAATACTGACAACAGTCCTCAGGATGTAGAGACAGTCCCATATACCCCTGTTCAAGCCATATAGTGACTCTGGGCCTAGGAATCGTTGACTGGGTATTGACATTCATTGCTGCTCAATTTCGCTATCACCACCTATTGTTTTGGTCATGTAGTTGTGTATAATTCACAATCATTCATAACGGATATCTGAAGATATCAGGATGTTACATGACTACTGAATGTCACATCCATTATATAGTCAAGTCTGGTGTCGCATGCAGTGTGGTAGGATGGCAGTGAATTATAGGCATGAGACTAGGGCACTGTTATCAGCATTGCAGCAGTGCAAGAGAGAGATTAGGATTAGGCTGAGGGGTAGAAGGGTTCACTGGGTAGTACAGTGAGTTTTACCTTGCCAAAATTGACAACATATGACTGGTGTGTTAGATGGTGAGAGCACTCCCATACCTTCCACACCTCCATGCACAAGACTGCAAAAGCTTTCAACACATACACCAGCGAGCAGGCCCTATGCCTACACTATGACACATTGTCTGTTCCAGATGAACTATTTGACAATCAGAAAGATATAGGCAGAGTGGACAATGGCATCAATGACCAGGTCTTTTTCTGTGCATAAATCCATGTTCAGTATGGGGTATAGTGGTACTGAATGGGTGTATTTCTGCATGCATACCTGACATTGTATATAAAGTATTTCTTAATCTGTATAATTAAATATATTTTTGGTTGTATATATAACATATTTTGTTGATGTGCCTGATAATAATAAATACTGTCTGATCGATATAATGGAGCTGTCTGATATATCCCATGATACCTCATTTCAAACCCTCAGGTGTCCCAGGGGTACTCAGGCACTGAGGCAGCCATATAAGGCAGGTACATAGTGCGACTGTTAGACATTCCATAAACGAATGCCTAGACCATAATTTCTAGTACCGACATCGCAGATACAAAAACTAGAATTTTGGACCATGTTCCGGCACAGCACGCCCGAAACTAAGCCCCAAACCTTAGTTTCGGTTTTCCCTAACAGGATGCTGAAATAGATGATTCTGGACTAGATTTCGGTATCAGTCATATCTTTGGTACTGATCCTGCCAAAATATGTACCGAAATGGGTGCACTCGGGAACAATTCAGGGTAGCTAGGAACAATTAGTTTCAGCTCGAGCACTGGATCGTTGTTATGCACTCCTGGTTTCTTTGATTTGGAATCGATTTCATGGCATCCTGGAACCTTTGGTATCGGACAGAATTCCAGTAAGTCTTATTCATGGTCCGAATGCTTAGTTATAGGTACTATGATCAGGACGCCCTAAATTTCTGGATTTCTGGTATGTGTAAGGCTTAAATATGAACGATTTGCTAAGATATTGAGATACTCTAAAATATGGTCAATATCACAAAAATAATATTCGAAGGGATTGCCAAGTTTAAGAGTATCAAAAGCATTGTAGCCGAAGTAGATAAATTTATGAGTATCCTAACAGTATAAACTGCCTTAGAGGCAGTTGTTTAAGCAAGAAGTAATAAGGTACACAACGTGGGGTTCCTATGAAGAGGACACCATGAGAAGAGTATTTTGTAGTTGGTATGAGTGACACCAAAGAAACAAGCCGTTTAAAAAGCAATGACACCAGGTCGCCTTCAGAAAATGGATCATTTGTATCAACTTGCGTGATCTTAATGTGACGGCTGCGTGGTGAGCCTGCGTGGCGGCGTGGTGGCGTGGCCGATCAGCGTGGTCGAGCGTGGTGTGCCTGCGTGGCTGCGTGGTTGCGTGGTACATGAGCGTGGTCGGCTACGTGGTCAAGGGTTAAATTTCAGAGCAAAAAGTAACCTCGTTAGTGTGTTTTATGGCCAACTGGGATAGTACTCGACGCATCTAAGTTGTATAGATGCTGTATTCGTGTGAAATTCATAGGTAATTTATGTCTACAATACAAGTTGAAAAAAAATTAAGTACTTAGAACGAGAGAGCACCACAATTTCAACATATAACCATCTCAGAATCATATCTACATACATTTAAGATGTGCTGGTGACTAGAAATCATAGATCCGAAGTTCCACACACTGTACTTTGCAAGACTTAAGCTTAAAATCATTTTCCGATCCACTTATGCTTGCTCCAGATAATTCACGTTTGAAAACAAAACAAACATACTGATATCTCACAGAAGATTTCTGAGCGTTGCGGAATATATATATACTAAATTTATTGTGTTCAACCGGAGTTGAACGAGTGACGTGCGTGGCTGCGTGGCCACGCACCACGCCAGCGTGGTACCACGCAGGTGACCACGCTGAATTTCTAGTGCCCATGTTGCTGCTAGTCAGCCCTAACATGGCCAGTTGGTTGGATGCAATGACGCACTAACGGTTTGCAATGCCTGCGTTTTCTTCATTAACCTCCTGCATGGTGCGCATCGTTGCTTGCTCAAATTGAAGGCGGGGGGAGCTGCGTGGTATAGTTAGACAGACCCTCATGTGAACGAGATATAAGTCGTGCGTTTCGACATGATGCGTATCAAGTTCTTCCGCTGAACGAGGCTATTTATTAGTGGATCTTCCTGACAATCACAGGTCCGTAGGACAGACGATGAACAGTGCATCATTAACGGACCAATCCCTGAGTTAGAGATGCCTGTTACGTCCTGACGACTCGATGGACGTAGGAATCCTTTCGCTCTCCAAGGTACTTCGTAGTACCAGAATAATACATTATCTTTCTGGTTGACGGAAACAGGGATGGTGCATTTTCGTATATCGAATTATAATCAAATCCATACACTTTAATATTATATAAGCTACTTCCGACTTCGTGTGCCGTGCTACTAAATCAATTCTGCTGCATTTATTAGACGATAGAAGAAGTAAGTCCCTTTACATTCAGATGCGACGCGTGATGCGGATCTCGAACGGCTTTACGTGACTGTGGTGGGGGTCTATCGTCAAGGGTTGATACCGGAAAAAAACCAGTATACATTACCTGGTGATTCCCGAAGAGAATTCAATATCCGGAAGGGGCTTGACCGGACAAGTGATGTTAAATTTGGAGAGTATATTAGACATTGAAAGAAGCATGGACACTTCGGCGAATTGAACACCTAGCATCGGAATCAGCACTGCGCATATCCACGGGAAAGAAACCGATGATCCGCACCTGGACATGTACGACGACCATAGCCGAATGCAAATAGACGAGGGTCTGGGTTTACGGAGTAAGCAATTTGTTTCGGTTCGGTGTATCTGCCTGGGTCAAACTCAAATGGTTCAGGGTACAGCTCAGGATCATGCATTATTGCCCTATCGAAAATTGGGTATGTTGAGCGTTTATTATTCAAAGTGGGGTAATGAACACACCAAACATTGGCTATTATCGTCGCGTCTTTTGGTATCCGGAAGCCCTGGTATTCGTCTTCGCAAATCAATTTATGGGGGAGCGCTAATGATCGAGAGTTTCCGGTGAGAGGTAGATACGACTTGTCACGGGTACTTACCGAGGTTAGCGACGGGGGCAAATCGAAGGATCTCTTTAAGAACTGCGGGCAAATATACCAGTTTGGAAAGGTCTGTTGTACAAGGAGGATTTTCTCGTCCAATTATGTTGTCTATCTCAGCTTGAGCTTGCTCTTGTACCTCGGGGTAGCGAGCCATGAGCATGAGGAATGATACCATAGCTGAAACGGTCTGTGAAATACTACGTTAAAGCAAGGTCCTAAGAATCGATCCCCACTGACCGTATCCGCAGCTCCCGCGTATAAACCACCGGCGCACCATTTGATAATATCGTCCTCTTCGGAATCACTGCCCCTTTTTGAATGGAGAAGACGGGAAGTGAAAGACTCGGTGTATCCGCCCAAGGCCTATTGGAATTGATGGGCCGTTGTACTGTTTATATTTGACCGTATGTGAATACACTGACCATTTGTTTTTTAACCCATTCGTGTGGAACCCCGGAGAGAGCATCTAGACGCTTCTTCCACTCCGCACCTTGACGTTTGAAGCCAGTGAATGGTAACCAAGATGGGAGAAAGCGAACTGTTTGGGTATTTACCGTCACTGCCAAGGGAACTGTGAAAAGTAGACGTACCGATGGGATAGTAATCGACAAGCCACCGACCAGGAGCTAGTGCCTGTGCAGAAATCAAAGCCGACTCTTCAGCGACGCCAATGAAGTCGTCATTTTCGGTAACTGTATATCCGTATGCCACTTTCATAATTACTGCAGCAGAATTTCTATTTGGTGATCGTGGATGGGTAAATGTCACCACGTAAGTACACAAGGGGGACTTACCTCCGTAAATGATGAACGTATTCTTCAGGGCTTTTGATGAAACCCTCCACCATCATGTCTGCCATAGAATCTAGAAGCGACGAATATTGTTGCGTCGCTTTTGCCCCGATGCCTTCTTGAAGCAGTCGACGATACTGTCTGTGGCGACTATCCAAGGACGAAATGTTGAACACCGATTTTCCGCGAGCACATATCTCATGGTACATCCATGCTTTCGGCCGGTCCGAGTAGATATTAGCACGCTTATCAAGCAAGTCATGTACGGATTTGCTGTCATTGAGGACGATGACGCGACGATTGTATACACGGAAGGATATCACCGGGCCTTAATGATAAACGGCTTAGAGATGTCAAGGATAACATGACGCGACCTACTTCCGTAATGGATTGCCCATTGCGCATACTGCTTCCATGGCGCAGAACCGGCCAGGCGATTCTTGACACCAAAAAAGAAGCTCCCTCGGGGTCCAGGAGGTAGAGATAGACGTCGAAGAGTGGAATTATAAGCTCGTACAATGATTAAGACGAGGAAGATTAAGGTAAAGACAATGTAGGGGGCAGAGAGACTCATCGAGGGATTATTTTTGAGAAGGCCACTTGAACTGACCTTTATATATCGAGGAGCCTTAGTCGAAACAACAAGGAATTTTTTGGAGCCACACAGCGTAACTATCTGGAGAGTTAACACAGGATGACGAAATCTGAGAGCGGGTAACTTTACCCCGCTGCTGCGACTCGTACCTCACAAGCTGTAAAGATGATTAGATTCTGGGCTACAGATCTCCGTTTCATGTGAACGGTAGCATTTCACGGTCAACCACGGGGATAACTAACCTCGGAAAGTACGTATCGGTAAGTGTTGATGATATGATTAGTGCTGAAGCCACCAAGCGCTTGAAGGTTGTCAGGCTCCCAGACGTCCAGACTGACGCGATATCTAGCAAATGAGATGTCAGAGATATGAATGGGTGGTAGTCAATTCATCCAGTGTGACAAGCAGAATGAATTCAAGACACGGAACTAAAGCATCTGCCGCCGCCGGCTACTTGCCTTGCGTTGATGGCCACGTCACTGGTGACTTAAGGATATCCGCACAGCCAGGATCATGCGCGGCAGAAGCCCATTCTGACTCTCGATGATCGTACCGAAGAGGCCGGTCTTACCGGTCACTTTGACTGCCAACGAACGAGAAAGAATTATTACGAGAAGGCTGCTATTTCTTGGTTAGTTGGTCAGTTCTTGACTGATAGTGGCACTTGGAAATACGGACCCATCAGCCTCGATTGCAATTTGTGTATCAAAAACCTTTGGAAACTGTATTTTTACTATTCATTCGCGTCGTCCACATGGAAGAGACCTGGCGCTAAAAGATACAACCACGTGCTGTATCAGGTTCAGTGCCTTTACAAGTCCTTTGATAGGATCAGAGACCAACTCACAAGGCAAGGCATACCACTGGATTATGCTTACACCGGCCGCGCTCCATTGTACGCGTTGCTTGGGTAATGTGCCCATCCTTCATGTTATGTTTCATCGCTACATAACGATTGCCGTCAACTCCATGTTTCTAGTAGTAGCGGATGGATGGATGTAGGCGCTATTAGAGAAGGACGAAACTCCAGAAGGAAAACGCTCACCTGACCATCGTTAAGATCAGGCCCAGATAAAAGGGAAAACCTGAAGTGACATTTCGATCTTTGATCTGGTCTTCGTGGTCTAGACAAACCCATGACAAGTATGTACATCGGTCTGAAATTGACTTTCGTAGCAGGTCAAGGGGTCAGGTCCACATTAAAACGATAGCGTGAGGATCTTCATAGCCCAGTCACCTGTATGGAAGATATTGAATCCCCAAGAAGATCTGAGGTGGGAACACTGAGGCTGTCGGACGGCGATTCTAGCGTGAGAGACAAGCGTAACAACGCTCGAGATGTCTAAAGAATGCTTCGCATGGCTGGCTATCGGTTACCTTCTGCGTTATCGTACAGATTTGCTGAAGCGTTTGGCCGTTTTTCATGAGTATGTTAGATAGCCAATCGGGTAGACTGTTTCCTTGTGGTCCTTGGACGTCCAAGAACCTAAGAAGTCGTTCACAATCATTGTTTAAAATGAGCAGCCTTTAAAGGGATGCTGCTGACTTGAAGGGTCGGGAGGCCCAATTAAAGGGAGAAAAAATTCCCTCCTGCTATATGATGATGACAAGAAATTGGCATTGATTTGAAGCGTTTAGGAGAACGATGAGGTTCTCTAAAAGGCGTTGCAGAGGAAGTTTCGGCGCTGGTAATTATGGTCAGAAATCAGAATGAAAGACCGATATCGATGCTCTTGAAAAGGTCACAGGTCGAACTCAAGGATGATGTAGTGTTGGTGGTAAACGGCAAAAAGGAAGGAACTTTCGGTCCGCGTCATCTGTTTCATCACTGCACCAGGTAGCTATACGTACTCCGCTTCAAATTCGTGTCCCGCATTTTGACAGGGACCGATTCCGCTTCCGTCCTTTGGATTCGCGTTACCACATATCCTCCAAGATGATACCAAAAATTGTTCCTCTGGGCCCCCGGATATAGCCCCACCGAATTCAAAAGTCAGGAAATGAAGGTGGGGGCTATGCGCCAAAGTATTGGGTCAGTGGCTAGGACTACCAGTTCTTCGAGTTCTAGGTGTTATGATTCGTCTCAAAATCTCTTCGGACCAGCCTAAAATACCACCCTTTTTGCGTGATGCAATAATGGAAATTTTCGATGGTGTGAGCGTCGATCTAAAGATTATTCCATCGTTAGGCTTGTGCTAGGCCTCCAAAACTAAATTCTTACAAGGTTTGACCCCCTCTCGGATGCCTCGTACTTCAATAGTACATTTGAAGCTCCTACTTGGTATTCACGAAATTTGACCGATTCTTCTCGGTGATAAGATTAGATCGGAACGGACCGCCCGCGATCGTGATGACGGTCTCTACAGTGTTGCCTCCTCTTCAATTTTCACCGCCATCACAACATGTTCGACTCAGCGCCAGCAAGTACACTGCCCTATCCACCCGTCCATAAGGACAAGAAATTCGTTGTTCTATCCGATTGGTTCGAAATCGTAATCATCGGAAGAAGGAGGTACTAACGTGCCTGTGCAATAGGGATGGCACGATAACGACGTGCGATTCGAACGATTGTGCGTCCAATATATGCAGAAACTGGGGAATAAGTGTGCTTACTCACCGATGAGAAGATATGACTGATAATTTGGGGTACGGCAAGGAGAGAAGGAGGCAAGGGAATCTAGACATTCTTACGGGGAAAGCTACTTTCAGGTGCGCTTGGCAGAAATACCAACGATCGCGTCGATTTACGGGCTAAATCCAGGGATGCATTTCGGGAGATGCTATCTAGTATTGTTGCCAATGGACATTCGTTTGAAGAGTGCAAGGACGTTTTGCGCAAGAGTCAGTCTCAGTTTATTGTTCAACGCCTGATGAATGACATGTTACTCAGATATACAACTCGATTCTGGGTTCAAGGATTTCTATGCGTGGTGTAAAGCGAATGATATCCCCGTTATTATCGTGTCTAGGTCGGCCTAGTCTCCCTCTACCCCGCACCTTTGATCTGACATGACTCAAGTGGTATGACCCCGACTATTCGTGCCGTGCTTTCGAATCTCCTTGGGGAAGAGGCAGCCAACGAGATCGAAATCATATCCAACGATGTGGACCTCCACGAGGACGGAATGTGGTCCATTAAATTTAGGCATCCTACCAGGTCAGATTCTTTCCTCGGTCTTATTTTTTTCTGATGGCTCGTCGTAGTGGATTTGGACACGACAAATCTTGGGCGATTCTTCCTTACAGGGATCTCCCAGAGCCGCCGACGCTGTTTTTCTTTGGCGACGGAGTATCAGGTGAGTGTCTACACGCATGTGTCCTGCGGCGCGCTAATATTAATCCTGATAGATATGTCTGCTGCGAAGCATGCGGACGTTCTGTTCGTAAAGACGAAAGATCAAGGAGACAACGACCTGGCGGCGTACTGCACTCGCGAAGGGATCAAGCACATCCTCTTCGATGATTTCTCTAAAGCACTGCCTGTCGTGAAGTCCGTCGTTGAAGGAGACATGACTGTACAGGAAGCTCTCGCCATTGGTCACGCTTAGATGACTAACATGTAAACGCATAAGATAGAATTACTGAGCTAATAGATTTCAGCACCATCGTTCGTGGTCTGCCGCTTTGATCTTAATGAGTCCGGAAATAAATATGAAAGGAAAACCTATGACGCGGAATGTAATGTGCTCACAGGTTATAGGACATAAATATCTACCATCGTTTCCTTTTCCAGTGAGGTCGTTCCGATATGTTTACAGTGGTTCGGGTCCCACTTGAATCGATGGCTTGTGCGGCCGATCGGGTTATGGACGAGCTGAAAACACTTGTGGCCAGTCGTCAAGGATGCAGGACCTAAACAAAGGCAGCCCGGATATATTTAATTGATCTGGGCGCCATGGCCCTCCTCTGTGTTTTCTGAAGAAATAATCCCGAAATCCTCTGGGTAAGAAAAGGCGCTGCCTGCTCCTGAGAAATGCTTATCCGTATGTTCGATCTAATAACGTGAGGATTAGCCGCTCTGAGGAAGAAGAACCCAGATACTCACAAAGGAGTGCGACGTATATACGTTCTTTGAGTTCCCGTCGACGCGATAGGCCTCCTATGGGGCAGTGGTAGAATTGCTTCAGTAAAGCGACATTTTCCACCTTGACAGCTGTCGAGTCCAATCCATGGCCCGTATGAACGTTGACATAGAAAACATCAGATATTTCGCAGTCCACCGATACTCCCGTTCAGATTCTGGTAGACACATGGTCTGAGGATCTTGGGAATACATACAACATTCATCCTCCAAGACTTGGAAAAACAGTCCCTGCACGAGCATCCCCTGCAGACAAAAACGGTGTAAGCGAGCTGTGGTTAGGCGGGTTTCTGGATGTTTGTCTGCAACTGCTTTGATTGAGTACTCCCCAGAAGCCGAATAAGTTCGTCGTGCGTTTGCTCCGTCCATTGTTCGCGAAATGCTCCTACGACAGGCTTCACGTGTCTTTCGTCGACAATGATCCAGACGAGAAGGTTAAGGATGTCATTGAGAAGATCCAACGATAGGAAAACAACCATCGAGGGAATTCTTGGGCTGAACACAGGTCAGTAGCGAGGGCGATGCGAGTCTCGACGGCCAAAGACTTGGCTACAAGCTCATGGTCTAATGTTTTGATCGTGTCTTTCGCCAGTTTGATATGAGTACTAGAGATATTGGACCTAAACCTTTCATTTGATTCAAAAAAAGACGAGGGCAATGTAGAAGCAACATACCTCTCGCTACATCACGATTGCACCTCGACCCACATCTCGGGCAGGGTGCAAATTCATTGAAGCTCATGAATTTCGTCCAGTACGCTGATTGATTTCGCACGGCCTGAGCCAGACATGAAGGACGCGAATAAAAACACGGCTTTAACTGTGAGGACTCTGAGGAGAGCGTTCAATCTCGGCACTTTCGGCGACCAGTAGCCGGGACAGGCAGTCACATATTTCAGATTCCGTCGATGGACTGACACAATAACCGAAATGGAATGAAACCAGGTTCCGTGGCAATTCAAATTGGAGATGGACGTTCGAAGTTATAGTTCAATGCCCCTCCAAAAGAAATTTTATGCCCTAACTTAACATTCATTAAAGACATAGGTTGCCCACGGAATCCATATTCTAATTTCTATTGATTCTAGAATTGAATCTCCTTTTGAATGTTCTTACCCACAAATTGAATAAAATTTTGCTAATCAGGCTTAATCAATGACTAAAGGAAGCACCCAGAATTGAACTGGAGACCTCCACGTTATACTGCCATAGGACTCGAACTTCTACTCTGTGGCTCTGCCAACTGAGCTACGTTCCTAGCCCTAGGTTTCATTATCTTCCAATATAAGTACTTGTGGAAAGTACTCATTCCACGCGACGGTGGCGACATGCCAATTCTATTGCAACACCAAATGATGGATTTACTATTTCGAAAAGTCCAAGTTTTCACTTCTCGGATAGATGGCTCAATTGATTTATACTCCTCCCTGCTTTCCTGGCATAAGTTATAAATGAGGGTATGACACGACAGATTCTCTTATGTCCAACATAAGGAAGGACATGAAAGCAGATATTTACAGCAAGGTCTATAGGTATACCTCACGCGACAAATTCTCATCTGCCCTTCACGTAAACGAAGGACTACCCTGTAGTCGCGTCCTTCATTTTATTAATTAAAATCTATCGAATCACGACGGCGAATCACGTTATGGCAAGACACGGTCACGAGCCATTTATAAACAGGAAATAGCGAAGTGTCGACCTAATCTACACCCACCACCATCGCTAAGACGAGCAGACCGTCATTTATTTTTTCTTGCTTCGAGACTAACAGATACTGACTCCATTGTCACCTTCCTGGCCCAACGGAGACTATTCTCTGATATTTCGAACGCGTCGTCAGCACCGATATCTTCGAGTCGAGCGACAGCCACCGCCGATACATCGTCGAGGTCAAATTTTACACCAGGTTCTCCCCCGATCAACGGGTACTTGGCAACACGGGAGGTTCACCACCGTCCAAACGTGAACGCGCCTACACGGCCGCATGCGAGCGGATTGCACCCAGGATCCAGGGTAAGCAGCACCAGACCACCGCTGATCCACAGTCTGCGCCAAGCGATCCCAAAGGCACTGCAGAGGACACTCCACAAGAAATAAATACGGTGGGTCGCGAGGGACCAGGAGGAAGCCGTGAAAACCAAGAAAACCAAGACGATGGCCATGAAAGACAGGTCCTTTTCAACAACGAGCTTCACATCCGATGGATCGAAGCAGCAGGACACAAACCTATCTTCGCGAATAACGCGCCTCCCGTTGTCGCCACATCTCCCACAGGAATACTCAAGCCCCGGCCCGATGATCCGTTCACTTCTCCAGCAAAAATTCCGGCCAGGTTCGAGTATGGCAACCCAGCACTGGTGGATATCTTCTTGACAGCCGACCCAAGACTCCAAGATTACAACAATTGGAAGCATCATATCTGCACTCCCAAGGTCAACGGCGCGGTGATTCTAGTAAACGGCCTGCCAAATCCGATCGAGATCCCGACTAGCGAGGGCCGTTTCCTGTCAACGCGCCGAGTGATGAAGCTCGTGCATTCAGAGCTGATGAAGGATGTTGGGAAAAACTGGTGGATGTTCGTTGAAAAAGAGCGGAGAATGGAAGTTGGGAGGGCGTGGGAGAAACGTGTCTATCGCCACTCGGAGGGGGTAGAATCGGCCTCGAGTCGGCCTCTCAAGCTGATCGACTATTTGCTGGGGAACATCGTCTTTGACGGGTTCACATTCGTGATGCGGGATGCTTCGGGACGGACGTGGTTGAAGATGCACACCAAAGCCGAGCGGTATACCTAGGCCGGGGTAAAACGGAGTTCTATTTCTTATCAGGACAATCTCATCCAGACACGTCAGCCTACGCACCGATTTGTATCACTGCTTCAATCTTCCAATATATATAGGCATCCCACCCAGCATTTGAGGAATCGTGCGGTTGTAGTGTGATTACACTGTTATCTGTACAAGGCGTTAGTATCGGAAGAAACTCAAAAGAAATCAACTCATACCTGGGCAGTGGGCCGTGCAGCCATAATGATTACCAAGGCTCACTGAATGGAGCAGATCTTTGATAAAAGAGAAGTAGATAAGCGGATTTCAAACGGCTAATGTGCATGGCAGGCGGGAGACTATGAAAGAGATACGGGTGTACGCCGTTGACGGAGGTAAGGAAAAAACAGAGTATAAACAATGACATACATATCGGTAAAGTCCGCTGTCGGCACGACGGCGCGGAACACGGTCCGCATCGTTCGCTCATTTCTCTGTATTCATGCTCCGGGCCAGTCTCGTAGGTAGACGATGATACGTTTATTGGCACGGCCCCAGTTCAATTTCATTGTCCATTGGCCTCTTTGGCGCATACCCATACTTATTGACGCGCTTTTGACGCGACTTTTGTTCATTTTCCGGGCATCTTCAGATCCCAACCCCCAGCGAGATTCAGATAGATAGCTCCACCTCACTGAATGAACTATGTAGGCCGCATTCCATGTTCCAAGGAGACAAGATCACAAGTTCTCCAGCATAGCAAATGATTCTTACAATCCTTCTCCTCATACGTCGCTGCGGCTTCCCAAGGTCTGCAAAAATTCGAAAGACCGGGCACCCTTGTTCCACCTTTCAGCCTCAATCAGTCGACGGTTTGTGACAGAGAACACTAGAATAGACCTGTACGATGTCAAGAAAGAGCCTATCGGCTCAGAATAGTAAGAAACTATTGCAGAAAAGAATGGAAGAATTAATCGAGTACAGTAGACTCGGGGGAAGATATGAGGTAAGACAATTATGCTGATACACTTCGAGCAGTCAAGACAACAACGCCTAATACTGGCAAGGGAACGATACATGGGCAGCAAGAGAAAACAGAAGGTGAGAAGACGAGGAGACAATATCAAAGAAGTGATCTATCCGCTGCTCTGGGGTTACGCCATTCCAGAACTGTAGGCTTTCTAGATAGCCTCGTATAGGGCGAATAATCCTCCCTTTGTGGAACGAGTATGGACTCCTCATCGTGTACACGGCGTTCAACAGTCTTCTTGATAGTCACTTCGAGCTACGATGCCAAGCATCAGCCTCCCTTCATTAATGGTGAATAGTGAAACATACCTGTCTCATCTTACCCCTCGGACGATAGGCGACCTGTTCAAGAGATATTCCATAAGCTGGACAAGGAGCGACTAATACGCAGGATCCTACCTCTGCATGACGGGGTTGATATTGCGTGTAAAAGTCCTCTGAAGAAAGGACTGGTAAATCACCCCACGCCCTCACTTTTTCGCGGAGTTCGCGAAGTTCCTTGCGTGTATTGAGCGAGGCGAGGACGGAATTTGCGTATACTGGTGTAGATCAGTCAAACAGCGGGCCTCTACATGAGGATAAACCTTCTTACACTTTTCGATTACAAAGTGAAGGCCGAGGAACACGAGATTTGTAGGCATTTCCAGCCACTGTCAGCACAGGGGATCAACACAATAGGCGACGATGGGCCGGGGAACTTACACAAATTAGCGAGGTCGTTGTTGCTACACTGCGAACAAGTCATTTAGTGTTCCTTGACAAATAAAGAGCGAAACTGCCTTGCCTTGTAAGCAGTCCATTTTCCAGTGTGTAGATTGTCAATGAATCAATGACTTGTAATATCCTATCCATAGAACACGTCAGGTCCCATATTTTCTTGGTGGGTGATGAACGTACGAGGATGGAGCATCAATCCGCCGTCGCAGCAAATACAGGAAGTAACATAACCACGCCGTAATGAGCATGTCGACAGCAGATGACAGGGAGAGCCCAGTAGTAAAGATCCACTGTGATCGGAGTTCAGTTTCAATTTCTGTCTATTTGCAGAAATGAGACTAACACCAGGATAATCATCGTTGAAGGCAGAGAATCGGTGCAGCCGTATCCTGCAGTGGTAGCTCAGGAACGGATCATTCAATGTGACAATGGAGGCTCTCACATTTCAAAAGTTGAAACTACATATCGCAATTCAGTATAAGCATCATTGTAAGAGAACACCAGGTACGGTGCTTACCAGACGCCGCTGCTAAAGCACAAGGAATGGACGGTTCAAAGAGGATCTCTATCACAGAGATCGATATCCCTCACCGAGTCGCAACAAGGCTAGAAAAAGCTAGCAGAATAAAATGTTACGTGCAGCCGGTTCCGAATACTGTGTGAGCCTTACGATAGGAGCGGTTATGGTCCAATTCCGATCACTAGCTGGAAAGTTTAAATGTCAGCAGTGGGTCCCGGTAACAGTAGCCATATTCAATACCCATACATTTATGTATCTTCTCGGAGAAATAACTGAGATCACTAGTGAGTGTTCCATACAATAATGCAGAATTGAGGGGCACATACCAATGTGCAATCAGTGTTTGTATGGCCTAAGGACCTGCTTAAGCGCCTGTCATGAGACAATAGAGTAGAATAACGCACCGTAACTACGATGGTAAGCTTGCGATAGGAAATGAGCCCGAAATCCACAATTACGAGAGGAATGCGCGCTTACTGCAATGGACCTTAGTTTATTTGGGGCGTGAGTCAATGTTGCAGGGACACAGAAAGCTCTCACTCACCAATGAATGTGATCAGTCCTATCCTGAACGCCGAAGTATGTGATAAGGTAGTCAAAAAGAGATATGAAAATGAACGTGGAGTGGACGATATCGAGGAGCCTGTGAATGAATTGGAGATCAATCCTTGCAAGTACTATCGAAATCGGGGCATACCAAATAGCTAGCACCTATTTTGCGTCGCCAAATCAACCGGCTGTACAAACGAGAGTGAGTGAAATGCATACCATGACCTTCTTCCGCCAGGAATCTTGCATGTAGAGTCTGAAGTAAATGAGAGCCTGTATAGTGACGACGCCACTCAACCTGTACTCCGAGATCAGCTATCAGTAGCAGTACCAGAGATAGTACGTGCTCACATCGCTGCGACAAACCCGCCCGCTAACATTGCGCCATAGGTCCCCAGTACATCCATTGGTCGCGGTCTGGAGAACTGTAAGAGAGCAGCTTCCCATCCAAGGTTGGTCTGACTAATATATATGAAGGATGCCGGAAGGTTGATAGGCTATGTTTCGAGCGACGATCGCGTAACGATCGCAGTCCGGGAACTTCATGGGTATTGTGGCGCCCGCATGTAACCATAAGAGTGCAAGTCTATTTCTGCATTACACCTGTCAACTCTATTCGTCAGTTTGCGTGGGTGATATTGTGGTACCCGAATGGCTATGGGAAATATCCACGAGGAAACATCACTCCAACGAAGTGGACGATCCTATTTGTGCATTATTCGCGATTTCTACGGTCCACGTTAACACAAGAATCAGACTTGCTCTTATTTATACATACCAATCACCATCTTATCAGCATCCACCTCGGACCGTTGCCAGGCGTGCAACGGCCATTCTCATCAAAATATGACTTCCTAGGGTTAGCCTCGCTAAGACTCCCACCCCGACTGTCATATAAAGATCAGACATGATGGCCTTCCGTCATTGACAACGAGCCACTGTGTCAGGTATTGTCGCTTCAGTCTTCGAACGAGCGACCTTTGCCCACTGCATAAGCTTCATAATTGAATACAGTACCCCAAGTGTTTTATTACACACTTGGGCGTATCGACACGGGCGCGGGCTTTGCTACGAATCGGCGAATGTATGATCCACTAAAAATACACAGGACAAGAACCCGGAAAGCACGGTTTAAAAATTTTCGTGAAACCAGACCTGATGTGAGAAATGCAGAAAAATATCAGTAATGGAAAGACGCACATGAACTTTGCCACATTCACGCCTTTTTCCATGTCTATATTCTTCTCATTCTTGTGGTGCGCAAATACACACTTCTTTTCGCGCCGTGAATAGAACCGCTGATAAGCGCAATATTCTCAGATGTGCATCTGCAACGCATGAGGTGTTTCGAACTTAGTGTCTATTGAGTAGACAAGAGTGGGGTCAATATCGTTATGAGGAGGCAATGTGGATTACGTACCAATTGAACTCTAGGCAACCCAACGAATCACCTCTAGATATAAACCATGGGCGGCAGTTGTACCACAACAGCGAGTCCTGCGAATTTCCATCAATATGATAATATTTAGAGCCAGCTGTGAGCCACCATGAGTGGCAAAACGAAACGGTCGAGTCGGAGAGTCAAAACTCAATGAGCTTACTAGACTCGGAGTGATGTGTTTCCCGGGATCACAACACTACGATCATACCATCTACGAGCCCTTTTTGAGTAGGAATGCTCACCAAACCAAAATGAAGACAAACAAGAACGTATCCGAAAAGGATACAACACTAGTTACCTGTAAAAATGTTGGTAGAGGCATTGGAGAGGGGGAAAAAACTCAAGTATAGTTAGCCCATGACCGCGACAATCCGTTCAGCGCTAACTCTGAGTTTCACGTCATTCAATGTTCCCAAATTGGCACAGAAGTGAACACGCTCCAATGCTAACCTAGGGAAAAGCTCGACTGATTATACACGCGTGCCTAGTCCAGGAACGAGTCTGCTGTTCGCAACTAGAAGAGAGCTTGTGGCAGTAGGCGCGTTCCTAGGAGGGTCATCAGAGTACCGACTTATAACCGACCCTTGGGACCTTACCGCTAGGGACTGAGCACTGGACCGTTCAGATAAAACCGGTGAACACACTCACAATGCACTGCAGGACAAGTTAAGCATCCCTGCACCAGATAGATCCGAGACGCAGAATTTCGGAGCATCCTATCATGCCGAACATGTGAAAATTTGCCGGAAGAGGAAGAGAAAGCCTTCAATTTCTCATAGGCCCCGCGATAACGTTGCGAATGTTCGTATATAACAACATTCAGCTTTGACGACATGCAGGACTAGACTTTGTATTGAGTTGAAAATTATTTTTGATTCATTGTGACGCATTATCTGGAAGTCGACGCGCAGACTCAAGACAAACGAAAGCCGGCAGATGAGGGGAGGAGGCAACCAACATGTGATCAAAAATAGATCGGTAAGGCGGCCCGTGTCACGTCCTGCTTTTTTACCAACCACCACGGCGGAACATCCATAACGAACTTCGAAGTAACTCGAGTCTAACAATTGAGCGCTCGTCTCTCGCTATCCGGGGTATGAAATCAAGTTACCGTTACCACGTGGTTTAATACGGCATCAAGTCAATTTGAATTCAGAACTCCGTCGCAACTTTGTTCAAAACGCCCGCCGCATCTACAAACCGGCAAATACTGCCGATATTTCAGGTGAGTGGCTCTTTTCATAATTCTTAGCCTAGTCATAAAATATAAGTTTCCGTCCTGCAGAGCCTAGACATGCAAAGCGAGATTAAAGGCATTCTTCGTGCGGGACAAACAGCCGAGGATTTGGATGATCCGACGATCCAAAGATTGAACGGTCGCATCCAGTCGTTGGCGACCGAGGCTCGATCCCGCCAAGTCGATATTGATCGTCTGGAGATCGCGTTATCTCAGCTCCGCATCAAACAAGATCTGACCTTACAAGACCTGGAGAGTCATACTTCCGTTTTCTCCCCCATCCGACGTCTTCCAGAGGAAATCCTTCTTCGAATATTTGAGATAGGATCACGTCATGATGATAACAGCGCTGACCCCAAGCACTGGGCGCCATGGGTCTTTAGCTATGTCTGCCATCACTGGAGGGTGCTTACGCATTCCTCGCCATCATTATGGGCTCGACTCTATGTGAATTTTGCATCGCTACCACCCCGCAATCTCCTGACAATTTTCCTTTCCCTGTCGGAAAATGTTCCGTTGGAAATCACTTTGGACGCCAGGGAGTTCGGAGACGAAGGAAAGGAGGTCCTGCATAACGCTATCATCCCTCTTGCTCATCGCTGGTCTGATTTGACGATCATGATCACCAAAAACACTATTTTCGAGTTTTTGCCCATCGCAGATCGGTTACCAATACTCAAATCTCTCCGTATTACCGTGGTTCCGGACTATGAATCTTCGCAACCTGCCAGTGGTCCCATTCATATGTTTTCATCTGCACCGCTACTTTGATCAGCATCGATCTTTACTGGCCAGCCTATTGACATAGAGCTGCCGCTATCTCAGATTACCAACTTATGCCTCATGAATTGTCCCAATTGGGCTTTCTCACATCTGACGATGGCTACAGCTCTCGAGATGTTTATCTTTCACTGTTCGAATTCGAGCGTTTCCGATGATGATTTCTCATCCCAATCTCTCATCCACGAAAATCTCAGCTATCTAAACTTCCCGGTGGTCATTCCGTCGGTTCTCCATGAATGGTCGATGCCAAACTTGGAAATACTTGAGCTCTATTTTATGCTCGGAGACTCTTCACTTTTGGTTCGAGACGATGAGATATCCCACATTCTTCAGTTCGCGCGGCGCTCGAGGTTTCGTCTTCGCACGCTGAGAATTTTCAGGCCTGTTCGCACGCCAATCCTTAGGGATTTATTGAGGCAGTTGTCGTCGGGACTACTATCAGCGTTGGTTATCACAGTTGATGGTGCAACGGGCAGTGTGCTCTTCCGGGAGTTGGGGCCGTCTTCTGGGATAAAATTCCAGAACGTTCGCGAGTTTACCTTACGTATCTCAGATAGACAAGTGTTCTCCCTCTTGGAGGATGATGCCTTGGTCCGACTTGTCTCCTCGATGCATCACCAAAATCTGCACCACCTCGCGATAATATGCCAGAGCTCGCAGGAAATGCCCTCTCGCCCTGATGTGGTGGAACGACTCATGTCTTTGCGCGCACTGAAAAAGCAAGGCTTGTCGGCGTCTTTGACTATCCAGGGCGTCGATTTTCTCGGAGACGATGATACGTTCCAGAGTATCTCGTTGTTGCCTCAGTAAGAACTCTGCGGCTATAATTCTTGGTAAGTTCTTGGAAGGATTATTTGGAGAAGGTATCTTATTCAAAGCGACAACAGCAGGGCGACAGTTTTATGATTATATTCGACATATTGTATCGTTTGAAGCCGAATAATAGCAGCGGAGGCTACCCGACCAATAGCCAAGGGCGTATATATAAGCAGGAAGCATATCAACGACTAAAGCTTACTGCCGTATTCAGATGAAGTTCGGAAAAGTAGAACGCACAGTTACAAATGCACAGAAATAACGGGAGACACCCCTACTTTGATGCAAGCTCCCTCGTTCAACACTCTTGATAATGGCAGACAATCATCGTTTAACTCGACACTATCGCGGCGTTTATCAACTCCTAAATTGTTGAGATACGCCCACATTTTCCCGCGATGTGCGCCCAAACAAGGAGAAGATATGTAAGTCTTTTGTCTTATTAGACAGCCTTGTATTTCTTGTCACCTTCTACCACTTTGGGCCGGGCGAAAGTTGCTGGCGCAAAGTGAAGGTTAGCACGATTCGTGTACTACGATGTTGCTATTGGTCGTATACGCGTTTCCTATATATGTTTGCCAGACATATCAGCAAGTAAATCATTGTAATTATCTAACATAACTTTCATACACATCAAGTAGGATTCTTCAAATCAGCCGGTCTTAACAAAGTCTTCCTTCGACACCTTCTTCCACACATGTCCCGTCCAAAGAGCATTGGCGCTCTCGGCGCTCTCAGCGCCATCCTTCTTCAAAACATGGTCCCAGCCCGTGCTCCCGTACCCTTGCTCGAACATCTTCTGCACCATTGTGCAGAACTGTGTGAGTCTCTCGCTATCCGAAGGAACAGTCTCTACTCTAACTATTGGCAACCCAACCCTCGCTGCTATCTCTCCGTACGAAATCCTCTCGCCTTCAATGCGGAAGATCCGATCGTTCAGTTCGGAAGGTGGAATGGTTGTGAGCATATGTGCGACGAAGCCTTCTGTGATTGAGCGACACTTTGGATTCAGAACACGCTACGCACCTCCCACGTCCTCATCAGCAGTGAACGATCCCGGTGTGTTTCCTGTACCAACTACAAGATTGATCTTACCCGTGGATGGGTACCCCAAAGCAATAGGTATCCAACTGAAGAATTGCCCAGTCTGTACATGAATGCCGAGTCAATAAACTCTTTCCTCGAAAAGATGGTACTGACGTAGAATCTCGCAGAGGGCAGCCCGATCGCTTTCAAATGCTCTGTCAGCGGTATCAGACAATGCCCGAAAGTAAGCGGGTCTACAACTCACTAGCGACATCGTCCTTTGCCTTGAAGAAACCTGCCGTGGCATTCAGAGTAGGCACGCCAAACTCGGACGGCACGAACAGCTTGACGCCTGCCGCGCGTGCAGCGTCCACTAGTGCCACCTCCTCCGTGTAGGTCGCCTCCTCTGTCTGCCAGTTCGCCGTCGAGATGAAGACCTCGATGTGGTGGGCCTGAAGGATGCCGGCGACCACTTCGACATCCTTGTAGTCTTCCACTTTGGCGATCTTCACTTTGGGGGAGGGCGATATGGCATCCGCGGATGAGGAGGACGTACGAGTGATCACTAGGATAGAGGAGGTCGTGGGCTGGTCATGCAGGGCGGCAAAGACGTGTTTTCCGATGCGCCCTGCTGCGCCGACGATCGCGAAGGATTTGTAGGTTGAAGACGACATGGTGTGTTATGGACTTCGGATTCAATGTGCACCAGTCATCTATTATTTTATACCTATCTATTACAACTGCACCGAGTGTAAGCAAGCAAGACCGGGCGGGAATCGCAAGTAACTTAGTAAGAGTTTTCCAACTGAAACTAATTCGAAACTTTGAATAAAGTACAGGAAAAGAATGAGGATCGTGATGGCGGCATGGGACGCGTAGTAGTACCCAGCCGAGCGGGAAAGCCGAAGACGCGTAAGCCTGACGCGAACCTAAAAATAGGATAGCTACGACATAAGGAGAGTCCCGCAGAACACATAGACTCAAGGTCCAACTTCCTAAGAATAAACATATATAAGCAGGTTGATTTCGTAACGGAACAGCTGGGTATACTCCAATTATTCTACATCTGTTTGATTCAATATTGCGCCCAGACGGCAGTGAAAAGAAGAGTTAGCGTGAGAATTTCCGGTTACTTAATGCAGAGTCCGGACGGCCATTCTGGGACCAAACATCCGCAACTCATTTTTGTATTTTGCCCTCTTACCACGACGAGCGACATTGATGGCTCTCATTACTGCAGTGTACCAGCTCACGTACAACTTCAAAACACTCTTCTCGGAGCTTCAATGTCAGCGTCGCGCTCAATACGCTTGCTCAGGTCTGTCGGATTGAGGAAGAGATGTTGTTGTGGCGACAAACGGGCGAATTGGGCGCGCTGCTTTGGTGTACAGGTCGTGCACTATGGCATCACCTCTATGGAAGCCTGCCTTTGACTTCTGGAAAGTCTTATGAGGAAAACTCGGTTTACGCTCTGTGTACGACAGAATCGTGCGTGGCCTTATTTCACGTTCAATAATTTTTTTCTTAATTCACTGTACCAGATTTTCGTCGGACTGGGCTACATATCGATCATTTATCGGTATGAAATTTAGGAGCAAAGTAGATACGGCAGCGGATCAGACACAAAGATCGCTCCTGACGTCTATGCGCCGATATTGGAAGTGAGTATATTTCTCTGTGGCGCTGGATGTCGCCTGATGATTGACTTCAAGGTTGGGTGATTCCTTCATGACTGGGTGGACTGCTCTGTACCCCGAGCGTGGGTCTTTGTATATCGTGGTTTTTAGTTATGTACGTCGATCCTTCCGCCCAGGAAGCGCACTAAGTTAACGTTGGATTTATTAGCATCACCTTTATCTTGCATAGTCAATATGCCCCGGTTTCTTCGACGGGGAAACTGTCTCCTTCGTCCGCCGAAGAGTCCCGACTGGCTCATAATGGCGCGATTGTATATCGATTATTGCGTCTGAAAGGACACCATGGATATGGCCCTACTAGGATATCCTTAGTCCACAAGCCGACATGGTTCATAATCGCTGTGATATCAGTCTGCGCCAAATGACCTACTTCCGTCGGCGTTGAAGGTGGGCATAGATTTTCTTTCAACCGAGAAGACACACGCTCAGCAGCCTCAGATTCAGTTGTTTGCGAGCTGACAACGAACGTTGTCGTGTGACCATCGCCATGCCTCTGCCTTCTCACTCAAGTTTGACTGGCAAGCTTCGATGCCCCATGCTCCACAAGCTCCACCTCAAGCTCCACCTAATCGAGAGATATAGGAGTTTCTGCTCTCGTTCATGTCCCGTGTCGTTATCTCGTTGACTACGCTTTCACACATGCCGAATCGCGGCGGCCGACCCGCTTGCAAATGACGCTCCGTGTCAACTTGAAGAATATCGAACGACACCCCAGTCCATGACGTTCAATGTTCTATCCCTCAACAAATTCAGATGGATTCCGCCCTGCTAGAAAGGAAACACCGCATTCCATGCGGCTCATTCTATCATAAGGAGATTGGGGTCAGGATTGGCCTCAGGACCGTCGACATCTGGCTCGGTGCCATTTCATAGTACTATCCTGGATATACGCAGGTTGAGACTATTCTCTGTATTTCCCGGGATCGGCTGCAATTACAGTAAGTTTACGCTCTCTGCTGTTCACCGATCACTCTAATCAAATTTTGTCCTTGGGCAGATTTTGGTGGAACCGCTTCTCATCCCGTTACCATGCACTGATGGGTACAAGTACTCGTCGCGAATCGATCCGCCATTTCGCCGGTGCAAGTACTCGAACTTTTGACTCACCAAGAAGGCCCGTGATTAGATCTGTAACCGATCGTCTTGAATGGGAGGCAAGCCCACGATCAAGACGAGCTTGCCTCCCATTCAAGACGATCGGTTACAGGTCTAGCCCGTGATTTTTACGGCTGGCACTTCGGGCCATTTCCACGTCCGATATCAGTCTTATTCTACCTTTCTGGTAATAAACTTTCGACGGCTTGATCCCCACACCTTAAAGCCACCGCCAATTTGCTGTTGTGTCCTCAGATATGGATACTGCAGTCGTATCACAAGATGCACTCAGCGCAGCGGCAGAAAGGGAATGCTACATTTTTTGATGAAGGCCCAAGTTTGCGCGTCAGCACACCTGTGAGGTCGGGATGGCAGGTTCTGGAGTCTGTCTTGCAGCAAGTGACGAGTTCGGAACAATGCGGGAAGGGCTTGAACGGACTAGAATGTTGTCTCTATACCTCGGTTTCGTCACGGTCTATGGCTCTATCGGTGTTTTGAGACGTTGAAACACGAAGAAATTGCCGTAAGTTGTATGCTGTCCGTGATTTACAGCCCTTCTTACGCAGAGTCCTTTCCACAGTGATTGTCTGCACTCTTCTTCCTCTCGTATGCATATTTTGTCGCTCAGCACTCGTCCTGCTACGCATGAAGGAATTTCAATAATGTAGTACCGCTCATGAACGAACTGTGATCATCGTACTTTGAAGATGGGAACGTGGTTAAGAAATGGAGAGGGTGGCGTACTTCGAGTAACGTATTCGAAGTCCCGGCCCCACGGAGCACTAGCCCCCGTCGCCCATGCCCCTCGACAGTTCTATGCATGGTCGTTTTCGCAATGACGATTTATGCTTCTTGTAGTTTGTTTGCTATCTACAATCCAATTGTCGCCATGGATAGGAGAAGTATACGCCATTTCAACGTGTAAGTCCTTGTTCAATTTACAATTGTCCCAGTGCTAAAGACATGATAGTGTCTTTACAGGCTGTGACGATGATGCTATGACTAGTACAGTGGTGGTACATTCCAGTTATGTATGATCCGATCGAGTGTACAACATGCTTTGATTTGATTCTTCTCTGCCGTCCGTGCCTATACTCGATACCTTACCCTCCTCAAATGCATACGCCACTTGCTCTGGTCTCCGTTGCTTCTCACGCTCAAACCGTCAAACATCGTCGTAAAACCGCTCCTCCTATCGACAAGCGCCTCACAACCGCACCCGCACCTCTCCTTATAGCACCCGCCTGTCACTCCCGGCTCGAGGCGTTCACGTAACACGTTCTGCAGCCGTGCGATCACATCGTTTACTGAGACGAACCCGCCGCTGCCAGCGTATACTTCGACGTTGAATCTCTCGATCCTGTCTATCTCGACGAGGATGAACACCCTCCCGAGAGGCGGGTTGGACACAGGTTCGGAGGCTATGAGTGGGTGAGGCGCAATGCGGCTTGAGGTGAAGAAGTCGATGGGCTGACAAGTCCCCAGACGGAGGGCACGGTGGACAGAGAGATGCGCGAATGGGAGCGGAGTTCGGGTAGACGTGTATGGTGAACGTGCGCTGGTGTGGGGATGCGAGATAGAGTGTCGGCGTGATCGAGGAGAAGGGGACGGCGCTCGTAGAGATACGCCGGGCCGAGGACCCTGCATACTTGTGGGCCGACGCGAACGCCTTGGTGTTGCTGGCTGGTGGAAGGGTGTCGGTGATGGTGATGGTGGGCGGAGACATGGGCGAGGTGCGGGAGATAGCCTGTGTCTGGGAGATGAGGGGAATCGGCCTGGTGATTGAGGAAGCTGGTGGGAGGGAGGTATTGGACTGACGAGGAGCGTCACATAGAACGGTGACGGCGCTGCATAGCGGTCGAAGTCATCCTCCCAATGGACTCGTTTAGTGGAGATTGGAGACATGAGAATAGTTGAGTACTGCAGTGAAGATCGCGTGCCCATTTATACTCATTTCAATAGTGTATATTATGTCCCAGGAGGCCTTGACGTTGCCGTTCGTATTTGTCCTGTTGTTCCGAGCTTCATTCTATGATTCCGTCCGTCCGTTCCGTCTTCTGCTGAGGTTGATGGTCGCAAATCAAAGATTGAAATCCCTCAATGTGGAGCCCCACATTCAGGAGCTCTTGTATATTTTTCTCGGAATGCAGTCTGTTCGCCGAGGAAGCAGAGTACCCAAGTCTCTGGCTAAATAACCTACGGGTTTCCCAGCTTCCTGCCTCTTAATAGGTCTCCTACCCTGGCATGTTTATCTCCTAAAACGACGCCTGCATATTGATGGACTCCAAAGAAGAGATACCATCGTTCCTATTGACGTCAGACGGGACATTATCACCTGCAACTAAACGGAAAGAACACATGATGTCAAATTCAGTACCGCCTGTTGACGTTGGGAAAGCACCAACACGCGCAAAGCGTTGGCCATGAGGTTGAGGACATGCATCATGTTTCCAGAATATAACATAACTACTATATGATCGAATTGGCACGCCCTGGCAGACGCCAACCGTAAGTTCAGCCAACCAGAACGACGAGGGGAAGAGGTCAAGATGATCGGCGTAGCGATCCGGGGAGCGGAGGATAATATTTCATCTTATTCCTCGATGTCTCCATTCGCACAGATGGAATCAATTTAGTCCGGCCGTATGGCAACCGAAAGCAGTGTTGTCTGGTCGCCCTGAACGACACCTGCACTTGCACAGCATTACTTCATACGAGATGAGTTGTATCTTGTTATCGCAAACTCGGTATAGATCATAGCCTGGCGCCACCCTCATAGCCACGTCTGGTATCAAAACGATGGGCCAAATAGCTGGTTTTATAGGTGACAGACGGCTGCGCTGTATCTGTCCTCGTGTCACGGAAGACTCTTGAGAGCGCCTCGAGAAAGCTCTCATAGGATACACGTGGAGTTCAAAAGGACATCAACCTTTGCTCTTCACTTCATAAGTATACAGCGACAGAGCACCTTTCGACTCGGAACAAATCAACGATTTGTTTCCAGCCGCCTTTATCGCTGGTTAGGACTCATCATCATCTTCATAAACGATGCTTACCAGTAACCCTAATTCCACTTACAGCATGGTGCTCTTCTACCTTGCCCTCCCTGCGGCTAGTCATGCCCGAGTCGATTTAATCGCCCCGAATGACCATAGCTGGGAGGATAGCGAAGGTGTCATTACATCACGCGTGAAACGGGACGGAATCAGCCCCGCGAAAGACAAAGGTGCCTCGAACTCTCGTGATCCCTCTCCTCTTCCGATCGCCCGTTTTTTGTCTAAGGAAAGGTTGGAAATCGAGGCAAAGATAACAAGATGACCAGAATGTTTCTTACCTTCGCTCCTCCGCCACGGATTCTGTTTGTCTTTGCTGGAGCTAATTCCAGTACTACCTTCTAGTGCGTGAGCTGGGGACTGGGAGGGACGAGGGACATGATGGTGTTGGAGTGCAAAAACCAAGCCGCGCGTGAAGTAACAGGAACGGGCGACATAAGTAATGAGCCTGAGTCTCCTCGCCTAGAATTGAGCTGCCTAGAAGAGGAAGTGAGAGAGGGTCCGAGAAGCTCTGGTTCGAAGTCGTCATATTTTAACCTCCACTCTGGTAAAATCCCGATAATCTGATATGTTCTAAACGGAGTGTCATATTAAATGCGATTTTTGAGAGGCGCTTCTTGCCATTTTTCATGGGCAAACCTTCCCGGGGACATGTTCTCGGGAAAGAGGTAGCAACGTGGTAGCTCTTGGGCATGAGATCATCCAAAACAGCAAGACGCAGGAAAAAACGGACTCGCCTGCAAAATAAACACATAGACAGTTGTTTCGGGTTCATCGCGAGGCTGATATCCTCACAGGATGCTCCAGGTAGAATAAGGCTTCTGCTGGCATTATACAATGAATGAAATGCACCATTCCCCCCAAAAAGATCCGATGATTCTTGGTTCTAAACGCCAGCTGAAATGTGAGAACGGGTAAAGTTTGAAGATGAGACAATTTACTCACGCAGTGCGACCAAACGACGGACTCGCTGTTAGCACGATCTGCTTTCTTACCCGATAACATTGTACTTTGATTCTCATCCTTTTGTCTTGAGGGATGTCGCTAGTACCCGAACGCCTACGTGACTTCATAACGGTAAGATCGCCTGAGCCCGAGTTCACCAGGACAATAGCCTGAAAGTGATTATCATTTATACCGGGCGCAAGCCGATGCATGCATGTTTTGCTTCCATCTAGCATATTGCAACAGCGACCACGGATGAAGAAATATCGTAGACTACAACGTCTGTGAGGTCAATAAGAGACGCGCGCGCAACAATGAAAAGGCCACAAAGCTGAAAGTCTGATCTAAATCATAGACGACATCAAGGATCGTACCCAGGGAGTAAACCTGCTTTCCTGTACGATAAATACCGGAGTCAAAGAATAAAAAACCGAGGTGCACAAATATTCGCAGTGAAGAGAAAGAGCTTTCTACAACAGCCTCTGTTCTATGAGAACTGGATAAAGGTACTCGGTCGCAAACATCTAAACCAAGCCTGGTAATACGTCGTCTACTCGAGGACGGTTAACATACAATGCAGATATCAAGCTCAATCTGGCAGGACTCACGTAGGCAAGTAACGAAGGATCATGATGTTCTGGATAGAGAACTGACCTAGTGCCTACAGGTTGGTGTCAAGGAACCTTGAAGAAATTAAAAATACCAATGAAGCTGGAATATAAAGAACACCCCATTGAAGGCAGAGCCAACACATATGAAAGGACTAAATTTACCTGAACTCAATTGAAGTCAGTCATGCTGTCAATGATAACACGTCAAGATTGCAGCCTAGTAGCATCAATCTGTAGTCGAAAGACATCCCGATATTTGACACGAGCAAGCATTGAGTAGAAAGAGAGAACCGAATAAGGAAAGGATGGGAAGCTGCAGAAAAGATAAGATCAGAAGCTCGGGAGGCCGGCCCGGATTTGTCGCGTCGATTGTCACGTTCACGACCCCCACTCAAAGAGCAGCACTGCATAACGACGAGGGATACGGGGGGAGGAGACATCTCAGCTCGGCTAAAAGATATAAATAGGTGTAGCTCACGAAAAGGTGACCAAAGCCGAACGGAGCTGAACGGCAAGCACTAACCGTAGCGTCCCATTGTGATGCGGACGAATCCGAGCTTACCCTCTTTCTTCCCCCGATGTCCGGCCAATTCGTCGCCTCTCAGGATGGTACTCGCATTTGGGCAGATGCTGCTGGCACTCCGGGAAAGCCACCTGTCATCTTCGTTCACGGTTATCTTTGCTCAGCCCTCGTTTGGGTTAAGCAGTTCAATGACAAACAGTTGCTGGATAATTTATACATGGTATGATTTTCCCCGCCATCTTAGCAAGATTTTGACATACATACTTTTGCAGATCAAATACGAGGTGATCCAAAACTACATCTTCTCTGGGAAGTCCTCTTATCCCTTTGAATAGACTCGCGGACACGGTCGTAGCGACCAGCCAGAGTCAGCGGACGCCTACGCTTCTGAAAAACACGCAGAGGATTTTCAAGCCGTGTGCACCGCTTTCAATGTCACTAAACCTACTGTCGTGACCTGGTGTGTCCTTTACTTTGTTCCATTGCTCTGTAATCCCAATGTTTCCAGGTCGCTTGGGGGGGTTGTCGTGGCCGACGTGTTGTCTAGATACGGCACGTCCCCTCTTCCTGTGGCCGGGTATGTGATTCTCAATGGGGGACCCTTGATCGCTGGGGCGCGAGAGGTCCCCAGTTCCCAGAATACCGCCGTTATGTCTTCTCTCCTGTCCCCTCAGACAACCGAATTCCAGAATGCGCTGAAAGCATTTGTCAATGGCTTTGTCGCTCCTGGCAAGTCGATTACTTTTGAAGATCAATGCGCGTGGATGGGCGGTGCGGTGGGCATGGTGAGTATGATTTCCGCTAAGCATTGGAAAGAAACTTACTGAAAGGCAAAGAACGTTGCGGCAAGGACGTTTACGCTTACACGGGCGCAAGATGAAACGGCCATACGCTCAGTGGCTAATGAGCTGCCCATACTCTGTATCCAGGGTACGGACGACGTGCTGATAGACTCGGCGAAACATGAAGAATTGATGAAGAAACACTTCGGAGACAATATGGACTATCGGAGGCTTCCCGGTGCAGGTCACGCGTGTTTCTACGACCTCCCGGAAGTTGTGAACCCGATGATCATCCAGTTCGTTCAACGCGTGTACGAGAGTTCGTCGTAGTAATACGAATTCCTTCTGACGCTTGCAATGCGATGAGCAAGCACAAGGCAACGGGAGATCGGGTCAAAACGCATCAGCCCGTAAGAGTCCGTATGCCCTATTGCGAAATATTCCGTCCGTTAAGCGAACCTGTATCTGTCACGCTTTGGATTGCTCCTTAAAGTATGGTGGGTCGCGGTTGAGTTTTTTCCGTTCCAAAATCATCGTTGAGTATGATTATCATTGATACGTACTGACGCCTTCTTTGTCCCTGCTTCTGGTGAATTGAGGTTTGTTGGGATGTATCTGTGGTCTCATTCATGGGGCGACGCACCGTCCGTAACCGACCGTACACCGCAAAGTCAACTCTGCTGACGACTTCGGTCCGTACAAGGACAATGACATGGCTTCCCTTATGTCTCCATGATAGCGCTCGGCCAGAAACTCTGATGGAAAAAAGGTAAAATAAGCATAAATGACAGATGTTGACTTCCTATTTAACGTGTTTCGTTCCAGTTTCTCCAGCAATGTCCGGCCAATTAGTAGCTTCTCAGGATGGTACTCATATTTGGGCTGATGCTTCCGGCACTCCAGGGAAGCCTCCCGTGGTCTTTATTCATGGTTTTCTAGGCTCGGGCATGAACTGGGTTAAACAGTTCGATGACAAGCAGTTGTTGGATAATTTGTATATGGTGTGCATCTCTCCCTGCGTCATCAGGTTGTTTAACGTCGATATTTCTAGATCAGATACGAGGTGATCCTAAATCCCGCCTGTAAACCCTCTTATTCATTTGAATAGACTCGCGGACACGGTCGTAGCGACCAGCCTGGATCCGAGGAAGCCTATGTTTCCGCAAAACATGCAGAGGATTTTAAGGCAGTCTGCGCCGCTTTCAATGTCACTCAACCGATTGTCGTAAGCTGGTACACACTTTAGTCTTTCCCTCTTGCATGTTAGCCTCATTATCGGGAACCTAGGTCCCTTGGTGGTATCATTGTGCCCGACGTCTTGTCGCGATATGGCACGTCCCCTCTTCCGGTGGCTGGGCATGTTATGATCAATGCCTTAGCCTGGATCTCCATGGCACAGGAGATCCACAAACCGAACGGCGCTAGTGGGATCCCTTTGATTGGGTCTCCACATACGACCGAATTCCAGAATGCATTGAAAGCCTTTATTGGCGCTTTCGTCGCTCCTGGCAACTCAATAACCTTTGAAGATAAATACGCGTGGATAGGCAGTGCGGCGGGTATGGTGAGTTTGATTACACCATGGATTTGAGCGGGAAAGCTGACGGAAGGGCAAAGAACGCTTTTGCAAGGACGTCGTCGGTCTCGCGGACGCAAGATGAAACTGCGTTTCTCTCTGTGTCCAGTGAACTACCGATCCTCTGTATCCATGGTACAGAAGATGTCCTGTTTGATGTGGAGAAACATGAAAAGTTCATGAAGAAACACTTTGGGAACAATTTAGACTATCGACGACTTCCTGGGGCCGGGCATGCACCTTTCTATGAGCTCCCAGAAGTGGTTAACCTAAATATTCTTCAGTTTGTCCGGCGGATCTATAGCGGTATATCGTAACGTGAATACGCATATTCCTGAACATTTGAATATTTGTCCATGTTGAGCGCGCAAATTGTTTGGGAATTATGACTCTAAATAGGTGTCTTGAATGCAGTTCTTAAGCGATGCAAAATGCGCTTATACATTTCCGTCTGGGGGAGGAATACAAACAATGATTTATCGTCTATCGTCTTCTCTCCCTGGGCCTTCTGAGTCGTCGGATGCGCAACCCATAAGTCAGAATTCTGGCCAGCGTAAGAGAGTAAAATCTAGTCTCATGTTGTAGAGCGGTGGTGGTCAGTGACTTTTTGTTAAGCGTACTCCTTGATACTCACCATGCTTGATATTTGGAGGTAAAGGGGAAAGTTGTCAATGAGAACCCTAACCTTAGTACTGCAGCGCCTCCCCGACTTGGACATGACGTGGCTGACTAACGATCAATTGTTTTCTCTCACTATCATGATATTCTATCATCTGTCCCCTTTGTAGTCCCGCCGACACAGCACAGCTGACAGGATGTTTCGAAAGGTTGATACACATCTTAATCCTTGCGTCAAGATCTGAATTTTTTTCTAGTACTGAAATCCTCGGAGCCGTGACCGTAAGGGGATCTGATCATGCAGTGCTAGCTCCCATTGGTGGTAGCTCCAATCCCTCTGTTCTGTCTCCACGGCCTTCGCTACGCCGCTGACAGCGACGATATGCTCACGGTCTCAGCGGTGCCGACAAGCTTCCATTCCATGGACTGCGGGACAAGTACTCCAGTGTCTGGAGCCCTGGGATCGCCCTCAGAGGTGCGTTCGCTTGTTCTTTTTGTGTCCTCTCCATTGAAGTATATCCAATTAACAATAGCCAATGAGCCTAAGGCTGTCCCTGTCGTCGAGTCAGACGCCGGAATCCAATTTCCGTGCGGCTTGACATTGTATTCTGTGCCAGTCATTCGCTAAACAGCACTTCCCAACGAGAACATATTGGCGGGAATTTGTCATCTGGTGGACCTCGTGCTATCTCCACATTTCGGGATCTCCTAGCCTCGTGCCTTTCGATGGTGTCCCTAGTCGGTGTATGTGGGTCCTGCAACGTGTTCTACATGAGGCATCACGATCAGGTGAGCGCTTAGAGGCGCTTGGGTTCTTTTTCTCTAATGGAGCTCACCCGAAGAATTTTTCGTATCTAGACACGTCACCCATACCATGTACATGGTTCCCTCCTTCCCGAAAGTTACCCGCATCGTCGGTCTTGTGGCGGGCAAGGATAGGTCTCCATGGTCAAGGGGTATCGCCACCAATACCAATGCCAACACCAGCGCTCCTCCCAGTAAATGGATGGCTTGATATTTTCGGTCTCCAAGGATTCCGTCCTCCTTCCGCTGTCTCCTATGTGCTTCGCTTCTTACATTTGGCAGGGTGAGATTTGATTGCGCCCGATATCAGCGTGTGGGAAAGCAGTTCCGCAGCCATATCGTCCTCCTTGGGGTGCATTAGCATCTCGGATTGGGGTGACCGACGAACGTAGAACGTGGACGTCAGACGTCATATGTTGCCGGAGCACTGCGCTAATAAACCTGTGTCCATGACACAGTGCGTATCTTCGCCTGCATATTCCATTTAGGGACGTTCGATCGAGCTGTGCACTGGGCGGGACACTGCCTACAAAGTTACATCAGTCAGTACGCGTCAACAACGAAAATCAAGGCTATTTAAAGCTTGGAGCCAACGATCTTTCTTTTCATTCCCCTCTATTCTGACCTACGATGCCAGTCAAGCAAGTTCGCTTCGCCCTCGACCAGACCTACAAGGTGCCCTCGACATCTTCCCCTGCTAAAACATCCACAACATCACCCTCTTCTAGAGGATCATCCTCGCGACACGAGTCTCGCCTTCCAGGGCCGACTCCATACGCACTCCCCAGACCAAAAGTTCGCGTCCTTCCACAGGTGCATTCGCTGCTGACAGTCGCAAAGCCCCCTGCAATAAACTATGACCTTACGAACCATCCTTCCACCGTAACCACTTCCTACTCCACCCTATCTTCCAGACCCAACTCGCTCTCTGAGCCTGCCATTTCACCGCCAGTATCTCATCTAACCCTCACGTCTCCCCATCTCCCCTGGCGGATCTCTGTCCGTCCGTTGCTGAATGGCACCTACGTGACCGTTTCCGACGTCCTCTTCGCGATGTATAACGGGCTTCGGGAGAACATTTCTCCTGCCGAGTTTTACGGACTGCCCTCGAAGACGGAAGTTCGGAGGGTCACGGAAGCTTATGAGCAGAGGTATAGGCGGATCAAGAGCCGGAGTGGGTCGTATGAGGAGAAGAAGGCTGGGGTTAAGCGGGTCGACTTTTTCATGGGTCGGACGAGATTTGCTGGGCTTTCGCCTAGCACGAAAGGCCATGATGTGTGGGTGATGAACATCCTATAATTGGGATGTCGCCATCGAACATTTTCGTTTCATTCTCTCAAAAAAAGCTCACGCATCATTTACCGTACATTATTCTGTTTCCTTCTCAACCATCGCGCACTAGTTAACTTATAACCACAATTACTCACGCATCACTTGTAGCACAGTCGTCTTTTCTTTTCTTTCCTTATGACCTATGTAGCTATGTTAAGTACTACATTATGCCAATCGATTTATGATCTCAATCTGCGGTAAATCTGCGGATCTTCTCCTATAGGCTCCAAATTACAAATTTGTACCTTACGGGCTGTACGATTCAGTGCGGCGTATCAAGGGATTGGAGGCGCGGGCATAGCCAGATAAAACACAATGAAGAGCGAGTTACAATCATGTCGACCTCTGATGTAGAGACAAGGCCCGCTAACCGAACCGGAGCTGATAGACCGTGTTCTCACAAAAAAAAACATTGTAATTCGTAACCTGGTCGACTGTTGAGACGTTGTTGTCGATGAATACGGGCGACCAACCAGTGCAATCAGCAACCTCATAACAATGGTTGAATTGCTACGCAACTCTTGGGATACCCTCTGCGGAAATAAGTAGGCGCAGTCAGTACTCTTTACATAGTTCCGGCGTACATTTAGGTGTTGCTCGAAGATCCTTCTCCAGAGCCTGGAGCCGTTCACTCCCTGCCGATACACCCTTGACAGCTCGTGGCCATCAGAACTAGAAGGATCTTAAAACAACTAGTCATTCAATTCACGCTCAAAATCCTAGAGCATTGGAGAATACGTGCATCGAAAGTACATAACTGGCAAATGCACAGCATCAATATCATGATCGTCTGATATTGATATATATAAGAGTTCATCAACGAAGGGTAACGACACCAAAACCACGAATGTGTGCGCAGCACTGTCAGAGCATATGCTAAGGAAGCAATACGATCACATAACTGTAGAGCGTCATCAGCTTCGGACCGATGGAAGGTGTAAAGACTAACCTCACCCTTCAGCGAAGTCCCACTTATCGTTCCTCAACTGTGTTCAACCTCCGAAGGAATAGAAGCCGGGAGGTAACTCCGTGAACAAACAAAGCCTTACTGCTTGAGAGCTACTTTTACAACTCCCCGCGCAAATTGCATCTATGGACACCCATTGATGTCAAGTATATTGTGGAGGTATCCAAAAGATGATGCCTGGTAGCGTAACGCTACTGTCCTGGTCACGTCTTTCTCTGCTCGTCGGATGAAGACCTCGACGCAGGATCATGATCAAGACCCGTCTGGACGCCTGCTATCCGAGCGGCGACAGATGTCAGGTAAGGTTGGCATCTCGTAGTGCCAAAATGCACAGCACTGGTGAGGCAGGCGTCCTTAGCGGTCGATATATGACCTTCAGAAGGGCCGAAGTCTGTGCAGCACTGCTATGAAGAATTTTGTGGCTACCTAGTGATTGCCAAGAGATCGTTGCACTTTATCTAAGAAAACAAGAGGACTTCAGCTTCAGTCAGCGAATGCAGCAAATGAGATCTTACCATCTAGCAAGTACCTGCCGATAGTAGCTTCCGTTTTCTCTCCGCTAGCTCCGCGTCCATCTTCAATTCCAGTTCCTTCCTCAACGCGACCCAGTCCGGCTCCTCAGCATCTGCGAGATACGTGCCCCCGGTAGCGCATCGATCCGCCTCTTCATTCCCTTCGATACCCGTGTGCCCTGGCACGTAGTCGAGAGCGATCTTTCGCCCGAGGCGTCGCACTCTCTCACGGAGCTTCGCAAGATAGCGAATGATCGGCTCGTTCTCGACGGGTTTGCCTTTGCTGCCCATAAAGCCATTCAGCTGCCAGGTGCGGAACCACGTTTCCATGCCTAGAAAGACGGATCAGGATACATGGCAACAAAGAGACATAGGATAACCGTACAGTTGATGGAGTACTTTGAGTCTGTCTTTATGGTGAGGGGGGTCGTCACGTCCATCGTTTGCTCGTGGACACGTACGAGGGCCTATCGAAGGAATCAGTGAAATCGATTCAAGGAAACGGATTTTGTCCACTGACTATTAGTTCTGCCCGGTTATTAGATTGCCTCCCAGGACAACGTTCCGAGATATTTCTGAGATATAGGTTTCATGAGCGCCGTTCTGATAAATGATAACCTGCCCACCGTATATCACCATGGCTCCACCAGACACCTACACCAGCAATAGCGCCGACCTTTCCATTCCCTCTACAGGCACCATCGCAGTAGACGGTCGCAGCATTACTAGCCGGTCGTATCTTCAATAACGCGCCCAGCCCAATGTAATCCTCTGCCTCACTCCTCATTGGGAATTTCTTGTACTTGCATCCTGAAAACCTTGAGATCTGTCGCTGACACTCGGTCCTGCGCACGAAGGGTTAGACCTCCACCTCCGTTCGAGAAAATCACTGAGTCGTACCATGTCGTGTAGATACCCTTACTCCTCCCAACCTTCACGGCGTAGTACTCGGCTGGCTTTTTCGAGAAAGCGCTGTGGGTGACGCCTGCGGGTACGTGAGTGGATACAATATATTCTTCCGCGTCCTGTTTGACTCTGAACTTCTTGAACATGCTACCAGGGAACCCATTCGTCTGAAGCTGGCAGTCATTCCTTTCAAGAATCGCGTTAAGCCGAAAACTGTTGGGATATCAGGATGAAACACACCATGAAGAGTAGATTCCCTTAGTCCTTCCAACTTTAACGGCGTAGAACCATGATTTCACCTTGCTCATCGAACAAGGGCGTCGTGAAGAAAAGAGAAGACGAGAGTTGCAACGGCAGGCCGGTCACATCAGTCACACTACCACGTGTTTCATCAGTTTCGTCAGGGCCGACCGACGGTGAAGAGCGACCCTTCATGTAGTAACCCAAGCCAAACCACCATTCAACCAGGTTTCAAGGGCTTGAAGGAACGACGGCCCTGAATTTCTCTGGATTCACTTCCATTGGACTGCTACTCTGGCTTGGAAACCGGAAAAGAAGTAACCTTTTCCCCGTGTTTTATGTCCGAACATCGCAGACTTCTCACAAACTTCTCCTCTCGAATATTTCGTTTATACAGGATTAATATTCAATCCCCACGAGTATATGATAAACTCGGCTCCCCGGTTCGAAATCGAGGATTCTCAGCTCTCAACGGTGTCCTAATAAGGTTCTTACGCCCCCTCGTGACCGGTATCCAATCGGCAGCCAGTTCTATTTCTATACATATTCAACATTAACGATCTGCCGTAACTAAGAGATCATACACATTAACCCATCACCATCTCGTGTCCTGGCCTGAGTACCCTGTGTCGATCATTTACAACATCGCCCTGGGACCATCTTTAGACATGGCGGCGATTTCAGTACTCTTCGAATACCAATGAGCCGTCGCCCAACCGAGGAGGACAGCAATGAATGCGTCGATATCACTGAATGTGGTTTCCGCATGGATCACCACTCGAATGCGCTCGTGGCCCTTCGGTACGATGGGGAAAGGAATCGCTTGGGCGATGTATCCTTTCGAATTGAGATATTCCGCGAGCTTCAGGGACTGGCTCGTGAGCAGGGGGAATACCGGCGAGACCAGAGGATCTTTGCTTCTATCAGCCGCACACATGGCCAGGACAGATTCTGGAATGCCCTTCAGAGCTAGCCGGATTTTGGCAGCAAAGTACTGGCTGGACTTGTAAACTTGCTTTCGAAGCTATCAAGTACGTTTTTAGCAATTCGTTTAATAATGTGGAAACCATGATGCTCACCCTATCGCCTTCAGGACCGGAAATGAACTCGAACGTGCTTTGGATTGCTATCAGGTGGAGATGGGGCATCGACGTCGTGTAGATCAGAGGTCGAGCATAATTGACAAGGTACTTCCGGACAATTGGTGACGTGAGAATGACGGCTGACGATATGGTTCAGGTCTCCGTAAAGTCTATGCGAAGAAGAAAAAGGGCTTACCTCCCGTCAAGCCTCTAGCTTTGCCGAATGTGTGTAGGACTGTGTCTACCTCGTCCTGCAATCCCAGATGATCCACATACCCTCGCCCCATCGAGCCATACAAACCAGTGGTATGCGCCTCATCTACGACCATATGACAATACGCCTTCGAAATAAGACAACGGAGACTCTCAACGATCTGTGGTAAAGGAGAGAAATCACCATCCATACTGTACAAGCTCTCCACGGCCACAAAGACCGTCGCCTTCCCAACCAAAATCTCCGGGCGCTTCTTCAAGAGCCCGGCTACGCAGCTCTCGAACGACGCGACCGAGTTGTGGGAGAAGGGGTAGGCGTTACGCGTCCGCGCTGCCGCAATTCCATCCCTCACTGATGCGTGGACGAGTTCATCAAAGATGATGATGTCCCCTTCCTGGGGTACGCACCCGAAGAACGCGACGTTGGCGTCGTAGCCGGAGTTGAACATGAGGGCGGCGGAGGCGTTGAAGTGGGATTGGAGATATTTCTCCGTCTCTGCATGACTTGGGCTGTTCCCGTTTAGCAGACGGGAACCGGTAGAGCCAAGCAGTTTCTTTGATTGGCTGAGCGCGCTGAGGACATTGCTGTTCAGCTGAGGATTGGTGGTGATGGAGAGGTAGTCGTTAGAGAAGAAGTCGGGAACGTTGGTTGGTACCGCTGGATGAAGAAGGTCAGGCACTGGTGCACCGATTTGTGCCCGTTTGTCGAGACTCTTTTGCAATGAGATCTCGAGTGCAGTGTCCATGGTGAGCGGATAGTGAGGTAGGCATTGTAGAAAACACTGTATTTGTACTGTAGACTCATTTTTTTCTAGGTTTACCAAAACAGCAAACGAAATACTCGCCGTGACCATCACACAGCCGATTGGTGCTCAAATTGGTCTTTAACATCACTGATGGAGCTTTTTTTTTTTGGATGGGTGGAGCTTTACTATGCTGGGTTATCTGCAATGATGAGATGATATCGGGAGACTCGCAGATACCCGAGCTGATTCGTATTTCCGTCATACTCTCTGATTCTTATCTGAATGACCACTGGTTCCTTGAACTGAGTCTCCCATTTGCAAGACCAGACTTCCAAAGCGGCATTTTGTGTAGGTACAAGAAGGGTGCGGACAATGGGTACTTCTCAAACATGGTCACGAGAACGGATTGAAGAGCCCCTTCGGGTCTCCACTCAATGGTCGTGGGAGGGATACTACGGTCTATGTATATAATGAATAACCATATTTAAGTTCAAGTCCAGAAGCGCTCCCGGACCAATGCAAAAGAATCAGAACGCTGTTGCTATTGACGCGACTGACGGAGGTAAAATATAATATGAACTCGTAGCAGGACTTTGAACTATATAGCATCGACGGGCCTCCCTTTGCATGCGTACGATGAGCTGATGGAACAACTGCGATGGGAGCTGGATCCGTCGGTCGGTACTAGGTAGGTAGCATGACACAACAAGATCCGTACTGACTGTTCAAGTCCTTTATTTACGCTGGCTGTGCTATCATGTTGAATGCAAGGGAGGCAGATTTGTATGGGTACCTACGTCCTACGTATGACATGCCGGGCCACTGCCCAGTAAGACCAGGTCAGTGTAAGACCCCGGGGACAAACTAGCACGTGCTCGATAAATTCGGACTCGAATTTGTATTGTTGCCAGCTCACATTCCTAGGCTTTTCTTATCTTACACCTCTACAGCGTCGGCTACGCTGCGTTTACTCGCCTGATGCTTTTTCGACGCACTGCACGACTTCGCCGGCGCCTCAACCGGCGCTCGCCTCTGAACGTCCTACACTTTTCCTTCGACACGACGGCGCTCGTTCGACTTCTGAACGCAAGCGCTACTCTGCCGGAACCTCCACCCGCCTCGACCCCCGGTTTCTATGGATGCTGGGTCCGTTTCTTAGCACACGACGTCGTTAGTGGGGGCGTCGCACTCAGGCTGCTCATACTGCTGCCCACTCGATTTGCTCGTCGACTGCACCATTCGAGGTCCAGGTCTCACCGTGTACATGGGACTTGGCTCGACGTCGCCGATGCTGTGAGGGGGAGGCTCGTGGTCACGTGGTGAGTCTCTTCCCATCTTTCTTCTTCATCTGCTTGCTCTTCGAGTGGCCTAGGTGCTTGTGCTCGTCTGTCGACACCCCCACCACAGCGCGCAGCTCTCCTGAGCTATGTCAGCTCACGGACAAATGCATCACCATCTTGTGTACCGAATTTGTCCCCGTCGTGCTCACCTCTGGGGCTTCACTTGCCCTCTCTGTCTCTTCCAAAGCTCGCATTCCGTCGTAGCTCGTCGTGCTGCTACCCTGAACCACCCCGGGCCATGGGCACCTATTCCTTTACCTCGCGAAAGGACTCGTCTCCCGCCGCCTTTGCCTCCTCTTTCTGCGCTGGCTCGCATATTATCTGCTCGGCCAGATAGTCAATCCCAGGATATGACAACTGTGTCGCTACTGCCGTCCTGCTCGCCACTGGATGCCAAGAAATCAAGGCTTCATCATCCGGAGGTCCCTTCAACACCGCCGGGTCCTGTTTGCATTCCTCAGAATGCAGTACTTACTCCTCATTATGTACAGGTACTTCTACCGCCTCGTAGTATATCTTTTACTGCTGATATCCCTAGCGATAGTCATAGTAAGTAGTTTGAATCGAAAATTTTTTTCATGTTCTATCTAGTTTGATAATACTAGAGGTTTTTGCTGAATGATTCCGAGTTTCCCTTCTATAGGTCCCCAAGTTCTACAACGGCAGATTACTCTCGGTAGGTGGTTTGGTCATGAGCTCGGCTGGGGGCATAAGTAGAGGGCTAGTGAGGTGAGGGGTTTCGTAGTGCTTTACCTGTATCCTCGCGTCCGGCGTGCCTGAAGGTACCGTGCCATGTAATGATGAGATGAGATGAGATAACGATAATAAACCTGAGAAACGTTTTCATGGTGTAAGTAATTTTGATAATGCATTCTTGCGACGTCATGCCCATCTAGCATTGAGGGAGCGATTCAAGATGTGGTACAGGATCCAGTTGTGAAATGTGAGGATATTTCTTTGTGTTCTGCTCGTGTTGTCATGGAAGCTGAATCATTTCTGATTCATAAGGCAACTAAAAATAAATTCCCCAGTCCTCCGCCTGCAGAGATCACTTCAAAGTTCACCTTGCATTACCGTGTTCATCAATCGTCGACTTGGGAAAACAGAAAGTCGGTCTGAACTATTCCAGTCGGACCCGGTGCTCTGCGAAGTGTGTAGATTCTGATGATTCAACAGCGCTACTCGACGCTTTAAGGATACCTTGCGTACTTGTGCCTACGACGCCTTCGCGTGGTGTTGCTGGCGTATCCATCATTTTAATTTCCATCATGATCTCCCCGTGTTCTAGGACAATTCCACTCCTCGGATCTATTGGACGGCTCCCATTGACTGGGATTTGATCCCGTGCGTCACAGACATTTCCTCAATTACCCACTTATTTTCAGGAACCGAGAACAAACGAGACATTACACAAGCTCTTATTTAAAAAAATATAAGTATACAGCTATACAGCATGCGACGTAATTTTATCAGCACCATCCCAACCGTCATCACCAGAAAGACTTCGCGGTTTCCCATCAACGATGATCTCCCCGGCTGTGCTTTCGAAGCCTGTTGGTCCACTAGTAGTAGTTTGAGTCGTAGTAGTATAGATTCCAATCTTCATCGGGTAAGCCATTGAGGTGCCCGAGATTATGCTCGGTCCCTTGCGCCTCCTTCGATTTCTCTCGGCCCACTCGGGATTATCCCGTGTCGTCTGGTCAAAAGTCGAAATAGCAACTTCAAGGGTAGATTGCAAGCAAACAAGGGTGATGATCAGAGTGGGGTAGATGGCCTATGTAATATCAAAAAATGAGCTCCCGGGCCGTATCCATGGAGTATTTAGAATCAAAGATTTACCGTGAGCTGGGAAAGCATGTCCACGACGATGTAGACCCCGTTGTTCCCACAGATAAACACGATGATCACAATAAACTATGTATTATTTTCCAATTCAGTTTCTCGGACTCTTGTAAAAAACGGAGAGGACCGACGTACCCAGGTGGCGGAATAAAAAACGCCTGACTCAATAAGCAACGAGAGAACGCCGTTCTGCCTGCGAAATCTATCTGCAAGGCCCTCTCCCGTGATTTCACGGATAATTTTGCTGTGCGTCCTGTAACCAGATCGGAAATTAGGCAAATTGCTAAATTAGAGGCAAAGATAGGCGTACCAAGTGCGATATGCTACGAGCGTAGTAGCCCAGACGTTCGTTACCAACGTAGAGGCGATGAATGCAATGGCCCACGAGCTTAGGATTTCGTTGTTGAAGATACTGATGCCCGGAGGTGCAGTCGCAAATGCTCGGACAAGTCCCACGGCAGCCGCTTAAGAACATCGGGCTTGTAAGGGTTATACACCGCTGAGACCAAATAGAATACCCACCTGCTGTTCCGGCAAGCAGCGTTGCGGATGTAAATATCACCCATGTTTTCCGACTCCATAACGTCCAGGCTCTCCATATCACGATGCTGTCCCCAAGCACGATCTACAGTCGGGTCCGTGAAAAAATGCAGCGAACTCGGGGTGAGTTAATGTTTACTTACGTTGATAGACTCCAGAGTTAACTGCGAATAAATAGTCGGGGAGGCGTTGTCTTCGAAGACGCCGCTGCCATCTGCTGCATGTTGCTTCAGAAAGGCGACGTAGTTCTGCCGAAAGCTGACGGACATATGGGACGTCGCTACAGCCCACATGATAGAATTCACTACGATCATAGTTATGATGACCTTTGTCTTATTCCTTTTCATTCTACGACCTACTATAAGAGATAGGCATAGCTGTGTCAAACATGTTACTTACAATAGAAGGCACATCGAAGCGATGAAAAGGCTGGTGTACATTCCTATTATACTACTGGTTAGCTGTGACGAGCTCGGAGAAGATTTAACGGTACCATTTAGAAGGATTTCAAGACCCAAAGCAATGAAATATGCCGACGGGAGTGACAGCGCCATAGCCAACAGATGATATTAGCTAGTAGGTGTTCGAGGGAGCCAAGCGAAGGCGCTTAGTGAGTTATCGCAGTGTATAAAAATACGTAGACCTAATATTAGAGCAAAAGTTCTCAGGCTTAGGGTCTGCCATAAGGAGTGGATACAAACATCAGATAAGGCGAGTCGGGGCGCACAATTTGGGCTACACTCCGATGAAGCGGGCGAATGAACAAGCACATCTACAGTGGATGACAAGGTACAGAGCAACATGCCCTCTCGCGAAGTCGGTAGGCAACCGGCATTGACACGCATCGTCCGTTTTTCACTGACAGTGGGATGATAAGACGGTGTAAGCAATACAATATGGTGGACGGTTTTTCTCACATGCCAACACAAACGTTCTTCTGGGCGACGATCACCATACGGTGCCTTCATAGAGAATCGGAGCTCAACACCCGGAAGAACCCACGGACGACTAACCTGAACCAAGCGTGGGAATCCGTGGCTCTATTTAGATTTGCACAGGCGTTTGCCATCATTTCATCATGATCTACAAATCTCATGATGTCCGCGAGATGCACGTTGTCTTTCCATGGGCCGGGTCCACAGCCCTGCGTTCTAGGTCTACTTGTTACCGTAATGTCTTCACCCCCGGAGGAAGCCTCTGGCATAGATGCCAACGTACGTATAGCTATTCGAGACGACATCGAAGCCGCTGCTACCGTACTGACGCGCGCTTTTTCGAATGACCCTGCCATGAACTGGTGGGGATGCGTCAAAAGAGAAAACGAAGTGACGGACTGTAACTCACCAAGTCCTTCAATGGTGCAGACAATGCAACGTCTTCTGAATTTCCAGCGCTGCCTTGTCAAGATTACTATGCTTGTCGGCGGTATTGTTACGCTCGCTGTATTACCGCCGAGTGACGGAAAGGGAGAGCGCGTTCTTGCGGTTTCTCTTTGGTTGAAGCCAGGACAAACTTTCGATCTGCCGCTGACCACAGCGCTCAAGGCTGGATTCTGGTCTATTGCCATGGGTTGGGGTATACGCGGACTCAAAGTAGGCCATTTTGTCGGATTCAGCCTGAATTACGGGTATTGATTATTGACCACAGCGTCTCTTTGTGGATTTTACCCCTCACGTAGAGGAGACTCTACTAAAATCGTACAAAGCAAGGAACATTGACCGCCTAGATTCGTGGCATTTGCTTGCAGTCGTCGTAGATCCGGATTGGCAGGGAAAAGGTTCGTCCTTTCTACTCCCTGTTGAAACCTTCGACTCGGAGCTAATTTGGCTATTGTAGGCCTGTCTTCTCTTCTCATGAAAGAAGGATTCGCTCGTACTTCACCAAAATCTGTTCATCTCGAAGCGACAACCGTGAAGAATAGAGATATCTACGCTCACTTTGGATTTGAGGTAGAATTCATCCAGGATTTGTTCGCGTAAGTGTACTTATCTCATGCACAGATCGACGAGAAGCATTTATTTGGAAAAGGCAGGGTCGACCGCCAGGGACTGGCAGCTAAAGGTACAGCGGCTACTGGCTATCCGGAATGGGTGATGACGAAGGTAACTAGGGGATATTCTTGGCGAGTCTAACACTGATGTGTTTTTTGTCAAGTGGGAAACTTAGGAATTCTCCAAAATTATCTCGGACTGGGTCCCTGGCCCTCTTTTTCGAGTATTGAGGTGCCTGTATGAATCGTAGGAGAATTTTGTTGAAGAGTTTAAGTTCTGTAATTAACCCGTGTTACATAGGAATACGAGTTATTTTTTTGGGGATAGATTATCACCGATCCTGGTGGTGTAATTTGGAATTGGGCAGTAGTTCACTCGATCTTTATCGTACGTTCAGAGACAATGCCAATGTCATTGTAGGTAAACGTTGACGGAGAAATTTTATCGCCAGAATGGGCTGGTATCTTCTCAGAGTCACAGGGACTGAGGAACGTTAATTACTCGTATTTCTACTGGGCGAAGTGGGAACCCCTGCCCAGTAAGGGTGATTCTGTTAAAGGACCGCTGACTTCCAGTCTTGTAAAAAAAAAGATCGCGCCAAACGAGGAGGAAATAGTGGTGGTTATGATGATGATATGATTTGAACCCAAAAATCTAGTCCCAAGAAGAGGGATACTGTTGCGTTCATGTTATCGTAAGATGGGGTCGGAAACTGAAACCCGAGCGCTGAGTACCGAGTTTTGTTGAAATGTTGGAAACCTACTCAAAATGATTGATGCCAACAGTTCTGGTTCCTTGAGAGTTTACAGATCCTGATAACGCCCACGGATCTGATCAAAATTTTAATGAACCTGCCGGTACTAATACCACGGTGGGAAGTGTGATTTTGGGAAGAAACAGGCAAAATATGGTATCATTGATTACCTATATTACCTGTCTAATGGCCCGAAACGGTGGGAGCATCCGAGAGCTCTACCAAAAAAGCTACATCCACAAGTAAAAGAAGCGGAGATTAATATCACTCCTGCAGGTGACCAATTTGCTTTTTCAGTCAAAATACAAGGAAATTTTTGGAATAGTGAACCCTCTTTTGACCACAACAAAATCCGTCGGGGTCACCATAAAAGAGAATCCCGACTCATTTTGCGATGGTCCAAAGCATGGGCGTAGGTTCCGTAGGGTATTCGCCGGGTTTTGCCTGACCCGAAATAACTGTTTATCAGGAGTATCCATCAGAATCGTCCTACATCATAACCGTGGTACATAATCCGGCTCCTGGAACGTCGCACATTATGTATCAAGGGCTTTAGAAGAGGCAGAGGATCCCTGATAATCACTGCGAAGGAAAGTTCAGAACATTGTTGACGGATTGAGGGCCGATCGACCGCAAGTATTGAGGAATGCTTACCTCGTCTGGACTATTAGGAAACCTGATCAGGTGCGTCAATGTGGTACCTGGAAGCAGCATTTCAATCATTAGTGATGTTAGATGTCACCCGTGGTTGACCCGGAACGTGATATTTCGAGCCCAGCTGTACAGAGAAATTGAGCTAGGAATCGATAGCACCTGAGACCACAGGCTTACAATGTTCGCACTCCCGAGAATCCTCGGTGTTCTTCATCGGTATATACCGAAGGAATATATCCGCATCGTCACGGAGATATATGGGTTTAAGACATAGAACTCTGATCAGACAGCAAAGCCAGATCTTCCCATACGCTCAGAACTTCGAACAATACTTGGTCATCCGGCGCTACATCATGTATCAGTCCCCATCCTGGTCGAAGCCAGGAAGAGACAGGCCGAAGGGGGAGATCATGAGTCATCGGGCTCTGTGTTTGCCACGCAGCTATCAGCAGACTTTGCTCGAAAGCTCAGCACAGCGCGGAAGGGGTGAAGATATTGTCGCTACAATTTTCATACACGACTGACGATCCAGTCGTCATCTGTCCTCAGCAATGAGCTTCGTTCGACATAGACTGTCCTTTATTCAGCCATCAGAGGGCATCATTCCGTTGATACCAACGTTGTTTTACGACTGCGGGCCTGGGTCGAATGATGATTGATTCGCATGGAACATGTGTGTAGCGTGACTATGAAGGAAGATTGTGTTTCTGGCACTGGAATGATGACGAAAACGATGCTATGACGCGATAAGGCCGGTAGTCGGGGTGGGTAGAGCCGAGAAGGCATTGTTGGCAGCGGTATCACTATCAGAAGTCCTTCAATATATAAGGAGAATATCGTAGGCCTTCGTGTTTAGTACAAGTTTATGGACCGTGGAACCATCGCGCACTGAAACAAATCGTTAATGCTGGATCCCCCGCCATGAAGATAGCTTAACTTACTAGAATAGGCCACGACGAGTATGATCCAGCCGGCTGGTCTCTATATCGATGAAAAGGGCCTGAAGAGGATTATACTCGATAAGGCAATTGTCAGACATTAATTTGGGCCCATCCACTACTAATGTGCCGAAAATTAGCGCGCGCTAACATCCAGGCAGAGCATCAACATACCAGATGCGCGTGATTGGAGCAATCGGGGGCTGGCGTGAGTAAATGACGTTGACAGTAGTACTCTGAGTTTGACAGCGTAGATGACGCTGTGAACTTCGTGGCATGCAACACGCCCATTAATATTGTCGGGTCACATTATTCCTCTTCTTGGTTGTGCCGTCCAAACGTGCATACTGGTGCATACGAGCACGTCGGCGACCTAGGAGCACCTGCGTTATTGACAATTAGAATCACGTTCAAAGCCGCAAGATTGAGGGTTCCCACCAAAACACTCGGCACTCCGTAGACGCGGTATCCTTCGCCGAGGAGAGAGGATGCTGCAGGCTTTGAGTGCAAGGAGAACTCTCGGATGTGTACATTTTCAGGGACGGGCGACAGTATACAAAGACTGGAAGCACGCTGGTTGATACTGGGATCAATACGCAATCGTGTATGCCTATGGCACACCTCGCCAGACGAACTCGAGGTAATGAAGAAAGCAGTCGTAATGTTTCCCTAGAGACTGTTTAGAGAGCGGAGAAAAGCGAAGAACGTGGGCTTTACCTTGATTCACTGGGGAACTATGGGGCTGTGGGCCAGCTAGATCTATCATTTTGAGCAGGCGAGCGTAAGAACGGATCCTGATTGTCCGTCGACTGAAAGTGAGATGATCAAGCTAACCAATCTCACTTCCTTCGTCGGTCGCACACGCCTAGTCTACGCCTGCTAACCCAAGCGTGAGAAAATGAGTCAGATAACGAGGACTGTCGCCATGAACAAGCATTCGCTATGTTACAGAAGCGAAAGGGGACAGATAGCTTCGCCTTCGTGCAACCAGTTGCTGTTAGCTTTCATCATCAGGACACACTTATGATGTCTTTCGGCAAAAGACTCACCATGCCTATGAGCCAATTTCTACGAGGTGTGACGCCTTGCCACGGTTGTTCGCACGCCGTAATCTCAACAGCAATTCCCGGGACAATCTGCCGAAAATGCCGACACACGAAAATTGGCAACCTGGAGTGGTGGTCATTTTCTCGTTTCGACAAGCTTGTGAATACCATCGGGGCATTTAACTCCGCTCCCGGTAAGACGCGGCATAACACAGACGTAGGATGGCGACAATGCCTGAAAGAAATTGGCAGCCTTTCGAACTCGCTCTAACGCAGCCAGTGTTGAAGCCTCACTGGTACGTGGCATTTTCATCGCGAAAACGGCATCGTGGCCATGGAATAGGTCCATCTTTTTCGGTATAAAGTTGCAACCGCTATGTATGATCAGCTGGTGCGGGTAAAAGAGCGACGCGACACTTACAACGCTCTAGCAGCTCAGGAGCTTCCCCTCGAAGCCATCATACCGACCTCTTGCAATCTACTTCGTTAAAGAGTATGTGGATTGTAGATGCTGGGTATTAACGACAAGCGGGGGTGCCACACAGGTGATGAAACACCGAATCGGTTGTGACAGTCGTGAGATGTAGCTCGAAGATTATCGGCCTGCTCTGCCCGTAATAGGACTCTGCTCCGCCTTCTGTTACATCTGTATAATAGACGGAATATCAGCCATCAGCACGCTATTCTGTTGAGAACACGCGCACCTCTAAGGCGAAGAAAGAAACACCATCAGCCAGGGCAGAATATGCTGCATAAGGACCAGCTTCGTGCGCAGTCACCAACACTTCTCTTTTTCTGATATGGAGCCTTGTGACAATTCCTCGAGAATTTATTTGGCATTTCGAAATCACGAAGCGTGAAATAAAGGAAGCTTGAACCTAGGGTATTTGCGTATACCCTCAGATCATATGAAGGGTACTGGTGACTATGAAAATCGTGTTGTCACTTCGAAGATGGCTTGAGGAATTTTCGGAAGATGGCTGCAGCAGACTTGTATATGCTGTTGCCTGTTAGTTACCATTTTTACCCGTGAACAAATCAGGCTCACCACGGTACTACTTCAGTGATACGGTCACTTTAGTGTATCATGTTTCGACTTCGATCCATGGTATCACAGAATATATCGCTCTTCTAGTCTCGGTCCGTATGATTGGGCGAGGAAAAGTGATGTGGACGAAGACCTGTCGCCTCCAAGTATGTTATTGGAAAAAGATAAGCATTCGTACCCGTGAATACAGAGTATGTCCATTCCACGAGTGAAAGCAATTTGAGAAACAGAGCAGAGAAAAGATACGGTCGGCCGTAGAGCATGGTGGTGGTTGGAGTTTGAAAAAGGAACTCGGGCCGTGATCCGGATCGGACGCATCCGAGCTGCCACAGGTTCACACTGGTCGGTACTACTTACTTGTCAATTCCTTGTTGCCCAGCTATCTTTCCCTGCTGTGTCTATGGCCTACTGCCTTACATACGATGCTCTTATTAAAGTACCGCCTCCCCATGAAGTGTCTCTACGCGTGTCTCTTTTTTTCGACCATCAAAATTTCTTTCCAACTTCCTTACAGAGTTTACACTGCTGGAGAGTCGCCACAATTCCATGAAGATAATTTGGTCGTTCCTGCTTCACCATATGTGAGCATTCTTCCTCATTTATACTTCCATTCATATTTTTCTCAATGGGATACTCTCCGGCTCCGAGTCTGGTCATTAAAGTTTACCTCACGTGTTATAGCTAACTTTTCTATTCATGTCGGCCTGTAACGTCAATTTTGCCTCGGAAACTCTTAGGAACCACGTCCGCTCGATCTGCTGAGTGCCTACCGACAAGTTAGACCGTGTCGGACCCTTGCAACACAGGCATGTGGATGAGCGCTTGCGAAATTACAGTCATGGGATTCTCAGGCCGTCGTACATGAAGTAAACGACCTAGCGAACTTCGGGGAGCCGACCTTCTCATCCGGGAATGTGTGTCATTATCTCGCCATCCGCCGTAGAGCGTGAGGAACTGTCGTCAAAGCTCTTTCATTTTTTACCCTGCCAATCAGGCTTTCCTGATCTTATTCCACATACTTTTAAGGCCGTCAAATGCCAGAACCCGCTGCTATTTTTCCGTTCACCCAAGAAATGTGATGTAGATGCTGCGGCGCAATACACCAACCCATTGAATCTGATCTTCCCTATCCGTCCATGTTGTGGATGCAGAACGTTTTTACACGAACGTGAAAACCCCCCTTTAACAGAACGTTCGTTCTGGCAAATATATATTCAACCGGTGTAGATGACGTTACAAGCCGTAGGTAAGGGGGGATCACACGAGAATAGGATGGTAAATCGACACCTCGAGCAGTCCTGGTGTCATCTATCAATCGCGCATACCAGAACAAACGAACGCCATCCGGTGATTGTGGAAAGAGAACTAAGCGCCTTGCGCCATAGCTCGCCAGAGGAATGCTATGTAGCGAGTCCATATTGGCTGCCGCTTCGCATTCCTGGCCTAGAGGTGGGTGCAGATCAAGTCACGAGCGCCGAGAAAACCCATTCCACGAAGAAAGACCCCCAAAAAACTGAAACATCACGCGCACCCCATCAGTTGCGCAACATTCACCTCTGTCTGACTGGTCAAGGAACAGATCTATGCATGCCTGCCGCACCCAGCCGGCAGCACGTTTGACCCCAGGGCACACGTTCAATATGTTCTCTTTCCTTCCTAAGACGATGTCTCCGTGTGAAGAGAAGCCCAGAGCTCGAGAAAAGGGGAAAAACGAAAACCTATTTTTCCCCGTGACGGTCGCGGAACGACGATGGAGCGTTTTCTCCGCCATAAAAAATTATGTTCTCGACTGGGAGGGTCTGAAGTCGCACTTGTGATCACCCAGAATGGACGAAAGATTTCGCGGGCGGATCCACTTTGCCCACCAAAAGGAGCCCATTGTCTGAGGAACATAACAGTCGCAGTCACGGCGTTTGAGATGGATCTAGAGTGACCATATGACAATCCTAAACGTGGCCTTATGACGGCAAATTATTGCGAAGTCTGAGCGTAACAAGAAATTCAAAAGGCCGTCACGCCTGATTGCCCTCGTGTAGCGCCATCGCACCAACAGTGACCTCGAGTCATTTTTCCTCCTCCTTCTACCGTCGCCCTCTCGTTATAAACCAGCATCCACAGATATTCTGATGAATCAACGACGCTCAGAGGCCTCCCGCGACAGAGAAAGAGGCATGTCCGCTCTCGGCGCCAAGATCAACCGAGCCCTTAGTGGAGAGAGCAACAAGAAGAGACCCGGAGACAGAGAATCTTTGGCCAGCACACTCGTAGAACAGCCTAGTGAGTCTTAAAATTCATTTTTTGCGGGAGGAGGTAGTGGTAAGAGACAGAGATAAGGACCCGGAGCCTTATCTCTGCCCGCAGGCGTCCTTATCGCTGCAGGTTTTTCCTTATCGCTGGCTCTTATCACGAAACGCCATCTCGTGATTTCCTCTATTTCATGCACGTATGCTTACAGAGCTGTCGCAGGCATCCCTTCGAACGGTCGTAAGCCGCTGGTACGTGTCATTTTGCTCCTACTGGGTACAGGCGCTGACTCTGCCGTGGCAGGCCTCATTCGGCCGCGGCGGTCTAGGAAACATTCGTCCCCAACCTTCACCCCCGATTCCACAATCTCCTCCGGACGAATCAGAGCTGCGAGGCAGAGACCGTACCATCAACCCCAACATTCAACACCAAAAGGTAGGCAGGCCCATTTTCCCTTGACGCGTCTGAGACTCATATTTGCAATAGCTGTTCTCTACAGGTCGTGGAGGGGCAGGGAACTTCCGCGCGGCGTCTAACTCCCCGCACGAGGACATAAATATAATCAGGAAGCAGTCGAAGAGCAATGAGGGAGAATCGCGTTCATCTGGCCGGGGCGGATTGGGGAATATCACTCGTATTGGTGGAGCTCGTGAGCCTAGCACGACCTCCAAAAACAATTCCACTGCGAACCGTTAGGTATGAGACATCACTGCCATATATCGCTTGCCGATGCTGACTGTCCGATTTTCAGGTAGGTTGCCGCAGCTCTAATCGTTTTTGTAATATAGAAAATCCATGTACAACTCGGATCTGGTAATTTATTTAGGACCACCTTCCCTCTCAATCAAGCTATCTGCTGAAGTGCACGCTTCATAGCGGACCGTGTTGAGCTACAGGAAGCCCCGTTCAAGAGTCAAGAGGAGGGGCCGAATACATATCTGGAGAAAACTTACGCCGATTGACATGCGTAACACTTTGGACCTGCCTACTCTGGAGCACACTAGATATCAGATCAGTGACTAGACGCATGGCAACATGTCATGAGGTCGCAGTTGGAAATAGCGGCCTTCCGACGAAGAGGCTTTTCCGGATCGTGCGGTTGCATGGTCCATGGAACAAGTGAATTCACCTGGAAGGGGAATTTGTAAAACAACGAACGCCTCCAGCCAAAAGAATGACCACACGAACTCATCGAATTATGAGTCTGAAGCTAGACAAGGTGTTGACGGCCACGACATTCGTAAACAGGACAGCGGTTTCCTGACACGAATCATTGAATAGTGTCTGGCGATGTCGCGCATGTGAACAAGCCACAGCGTTCATCGTGGGACTCGTGTGGAATGGATTACATACAGAGTCAGTTAGGTGTGTGTTGCGTAAGTTGTAGCATCAAGTGACTGTAGTTCCGAAAAATCAGAGGACTACATAGTACGTGTTGAACAATAATGTCAAACGTCGTCATGTTCTTCTACAACTGATATCTCACTTGTCCATTAAATTCTAAGATTTCTTTGTTCAGATGAAGAGAGACATTTCAAAGAAACACGAGTACTTGAAAGCCATCGAGCCTTGACAATTGTTTCTCCGGATGTGAACGGTTCCAAAAAGGATTCCAGCACGCTCGCGCGGCGATCCGGTCCGGTGGCTTTCGGAAACTTCCGGTGGCTTTGCTTACATACGAGGTTGATGCCTTTCCTTACCGCCATCATGTTCTACACTTCATGGACATCGTCACGGTTTACTACGCCCAATCGTGCTGCACGCCGTTCATATGAGATAGAGAGAAGACCACCGCTTTGACGACGGCGGCTATGGACGTCTGACTCGCGAAAAGGATAACGGAAAATCGCAAGAACTAAACGCTCAGGGAATACAATCATGGTGAGCTCATTTAATCCTAGATGATTCCTAGCTTATCGACGCAGACAGTGCACTCGAGGCGCTATGCAATAGCAAGCTCTTTGACGTTGACGACCGAGGCTATATCTCGCGCCGCACCGAAGAAGCACAGACGCACGCTGCCCAGAGCAAAGAGATTATCCACGGCTGATAGAATGAAGGCCTTGACGCATTGAGAGACTGTTACGGCTTCTTCTATAGGTGAGGCGACACGTTGGTTTCTTCCCCATCAAGCAGAGATTCAAATTTCATTTTCAGAACATCCAAAACATTGACCCCATTGGGCATCGTATGAAAATTGCAGTGTGGTTGAGTCAAGTATGTCTGCTCTCTTGATGTCCGTTTGCCGACGGTCCTCATTCCTCCTTCCAGCGCATTATTATCCGGAATTGAGGTAGGCAGACTTGGCGTAGAATGGTGAGATGAAGTGCTGAAAGTGTGGGTATGTTGACAACGCACTGCTGTGAAATATCATTGATCGTATAAAAAAGGTCCTACGAGTAACCCGCAAAAGGGCACGAATCGTGATACGAGAGACTGGGATCGATTGTTGTAGGGACCTCTCCCTTCCAGTTCAGGAAGACGGAAGAAGGGCAGGGGAAGACAGCGGCAAGAGGAACATCGGACGGGACAACTACAGTTGGGCAGACTCAATGGCGTTGACAATAGTCTAGGTGTGTGGGTCTGCGAGCGACTATCGTCCCAGAGACTGAAGTACTGAAGACTCCAACAGCTTCGTTAGAATTGGTATCGAGTCTCAACAATCACCAGTAGAGGGGTAACCCTTTGCGCTCCCCCCATTGTCAGGTCCCGAGTCTCTTCATCGTGAATGATATTCCGAATCGCAGCTCGGCCTATACCATAGCCCTCGTCATTCCGCGTCAATATGCACAAAGGATGTTTATTGCTAGTTGAGTGCGTCGTTCGGCGGTACGATGTGCTCTGGTAGGACAAGTCATCCGGTATTACGCCAAAGAGGTTCGAGTGCTGCAGACCCCGTACTGTCTGTCGATATCGACTTTGCTGTGGGTTTGGTTCACATGTCGGCAGGATCGGGGGAACAGTCCAGTGGGATGGGGTCTTCGACGTCAAACACGCTGCTCTTATGACAGCACTCGTAGGGGCGACGGCAATGTCGGTGCTTTTGCGGGCGTGGGTCTTTGGGGGTCTACAGTGATCCACAGTGAGGAAGCTACCATTCCAGCAAAACTGGTCTGTAGCAACATTCTCAACTATTGATGGGAGGTGGTGCAATAACCGAGTGGAACCAACGGTCAGTAGAGAATGATTTATTGGCTTGAGTCCTTCTCACTGAGTCCTTCAATAGATTTTGGCACGCGTACACGAGCAAACAATGAATTTGACGATTCCCTTTCCTCTCATGTATAGTTTCCCTGTCTCCCTTTTGATCGCCCTGTCGTCAGACGTATGGAAACCTGGGTCTGGCAGCCAGAGGCCTCAACACAAGCACATCGAGATCATACCGATTCTCTTCTACCTCACGAAGATTTGCGAGAGGGCGAAGGTCGACCTTGAATATGTGTCGGAGTTGGTCAAACAACGTGCCGGAATGGAGTACTGGCTGGGGTAAGGGTTGTGGGAGCCTTTTTTGTTGACTGAAGCTGACGTCCTCTCATAGATCATGTGTGACGTAATGACTGAAATTTTCATGGCAGTGCTGTACAACTACGGCCCCTTTGAAAGTACAATCAACCGTGAGCCGGTATCACCAGCGCTGTGCATTTCAGTACTAACCTTAGCTGGCATCCAGTGCATTCCGTGATTTTCTCCTTTGTCGCTCCAACAGAAGCCAGCTCAAGAAGCAGCTTGTCGTCACCCAATATCTGAGGAGCGGTGAAGGATGCCCGAAAGTGCCGGAGGTCTATATCGCTGCAGGTTGATTGTAAATATCACAGCTTGGTCGACATAAGCAGTGTCCGTGTGCATCTTTAGTGGTAGGAAGTCGCGTTACAGGAAAGTGACGTGACATAATACCGGGAACTTTATTGAAGGGTGAGATTGATGTTCTTTTCGAGACTGAATGAAGTTCATGACGCTTTGCAGATTACGACCTTGTTCTCTCCTCGACGTTTGAACTGGCTGTGGTTTCGGCATTGATAGTTATAGTTGGGTACACATATACCATACTTTCTCCCGCTAGTTTTGATCGTAGACTATCGTGCGTGTATTATCAGGGAGCTTTTTCTGCAGAGGAGGTAATCTGATATGTGGGGAGGGCCGACCGATTGCTTGCCCTTTGACATAGTTGCTCACTGTCGGTCAATTTAGTGAAATATCGAAAGGAACTTGTATTAATACTATCGATTCTACTCATCCCTTGTGAACCAGAATATGTATTACCGGAAAAAGGCATATCCACTTGGGCTAAGCCAAGTACTTCCGCGCTGGGCTTCCCGCCCGCCCTTCTTTTGTTTCTTACCCCCGGTACACCGAGCAAGATCGTATAGCACTTAAATCATCTGACGTGCGAAAGATAAGGATCCATGAAGCTCAGCGTAGAAGATCCACAGGGTCCAGTGCGATCGCGGATACAGCCAATCAGGGGGTCATAAATCATCGGGTTTGCATAATGAAGGCTACGTGAAACACATAGGTCGTAACAAAAATAAAAGAAACGATGGTTGTTCTACAATGTAAGGCGTACACACTTGCGGGAATAAGTTAACTAGTGCGCGATGACTGAAGAAAGATAAAGTAACATATGCGATGCGTGCGAGAGCTTTTGAGTGAATGAAAACGAAAATGTTCGAGGGCGACATCCTAATCAAAGGATGTTCATAACCCACACATCATGGCCTTTCGTGCTAGGCGAAAGCCCAGCAAATCTCGTCCGACCCATGAAAAAGTCGACCCGCTTAACCCCAGCCTTCTTCTCCTCATACGAACCACTCCGGCTTTTGATCCGCCTGTACCTCTGCTCATAAGCTTCCGTGACTCTCCGCATTTCAGTCTTTGAGGGCAGTCCGTAGAACTCGGCAGGAGAAATGTTCTCCCGAAGCCCGTTATACATCGCGAAGAGGATGTCGGAAACGGTCACGTAGGTGCCGTTCAGCAATGGACGGACAGAGATTCTCCAGAAGAGATGGGGAGACGTGAGCGTTAGATGGGATACTGGTGGTGAAATGGCAGGCTCAGAGAGCGAATTGGGTCTGGAATATAGGGTAGAGTAGGTGGAGGTTACGGTGGAGGGATGGTTCGCTAGGTCGTAGCTGATTGCAGGAGGTTTCGCTACTGTCAGCAGCGAATGCACCCGTGGATGGACGCGCACTTTTGGGCTAGGGAGTGCGTATGGAGTCGGCCCTGGAAGGCGAGGCTCGTGTCGTGAGGACAATCTTCTGGACGAGAACCGTGTCGTGGATGTTTTAGAAGTGGAAGGTGTCGAAGGCACCTTGTCGGCCTGGTCGAGGGCGAAGCGAACTTGCTTGGCTGGCATCGTAGGTAATGAGAGTTGGGGATGAGAAGAGAGCAAGCTGACCCAACGCTTTAAATACGTCGAAGTACGCGTATTGACCTGAATTCGGAGGCAGTGCCCCGCCCCAAGCACCGGCCGGACTTCCCCGAAAGGGCATGTACAGGCAGTAGTGCTCACTTTTATCATCTACACAGCCTAGTCAGCGCGGTGTTCTGGCAGCAGATGACGTCTGACGTACACGTTCTGTGTTGGTTGGCCACTCCGAACAGAGATGGAGACGCACCCCAGGGTGGACGGTATGGCCACGGGACTGCTTTCCCACCACAGTGGAATAAGATCTCGCTCCTGAAAAATGTAAGAAGCGAAGCACATAGGAGATAGCGGAAGGAGGGCGGAATCCTTGGAGACCGACCGAAAATATCAATCTTCCCATTCACTGGAGGGAGCGCTAGGTGATACCCATCAACTATGGAGACCTAGCCTTGCTCGCCACAAGACCGACTTGGATATGTAGGCAAACTTTAGGGAGGAAGGAACCACGGACATGGTTCGAATGATGTGACTAGATACGAAGAAAATCTTCAGATGAGCTCCATTAGAACAAAGACACTCAAGCGCCTCCAAGGGCTCACCTGACCGTGATGCCTCACGTAGAACACGTTGCAGAATTCACATAGGCCGACCTTCGAGGGCTAAAGAGATCCCGAAAAGTGGAGATAACACGAGGTTGAGATCATGACAAATTCCCGCCAATATACTTTGTTGGAAAGTGCTGTTACCTGTAGACCGAATGGCACAGAACACAATGTCAAGCCACCGGAAAACAGATTCCGATATCGGACTCGAGCCAGCCATGAGGTCCCTTACAGTATCTTGACAACCAGTGGATACGTCCTGAATAGAAGGTAATGAATAGTTAAGCCCCTTCATATTTGTTGCGGAGTGGAAGATATCGTCGGCTTCATGTCCGTGTCAATATGAATAACCTTGTGCGCAGTGGACCGCCTAAGCAACTGGGTTTAACAAACGAAGGCACAAAGACAAAAGCACATACGCGTATTCATCAAAAAACCTAGTACCCTACGGTCCTTGTTCCGCAGTCGATACAATGTAAACAAAGGTCGGTACGGATGGAACCGTGAGTATCTCGTCCCTTCCTGCGGTGCAGCGAAGACCGTGGAAACGACAAAGTGACATTTGGACCACTGCCTAGTATCAAACATAGATTAGCACCGCATCACCAGATTTCCTTGTAGATGCGAGTCCGTGATTTTCATGACTAAGAACTGCGATATGTAAGGATCAGACCAACAAGAGGACGTGAGCTTTCTGAGATTTTGACTTGCAGTGCGGACAGAATCATGATAATGGCAGTTTGAGAAAGAAAACAAGACGGCTCTAAGGTTAGGGTTTGATTCTAATCAAGTTCCATCATTTTCCTGGGATTGTCCTTCCTTTTTTGACTCGTTTGCAATTCCCAATTTCTGACCCTTGTCTCTTTTTATCGCTCACCATTGTTTCTCGTTGAATACAAAGGGCGCCGATTTATCCATACAAACTTAGATTGATATCCAGGTTCCAGACTTCCCGTCCAAGCGTTATTATGGCCGCCGTCTCGCCGCCTAATATTCTATCTACGAAATCTGGATTCTAAACGGTACAAGCGAGATACTTGTCTTGATTCTACATCTTTGCCAGCTCAATTGCTTATCGGTAAGGATCACCGCCATGAAGGTCATTCTCAAAGCTGACAATTGTTTTCAGGACTAAATCAGCGCCTGACACTATTTAACAGTGCTACTTTGCAGCGCTGGCACGCATCCATTACAAGGTACAAAGAAACCTACCATCGTCTCTGGGATGGGATGTTGTAGTTTGCTTCATGGCCGCAAAAGAGGGAGAATTAGGCATAGTCGCAATCTGGGGGATAAATCTTCCGCCGCAGCCATCTATGCGGTGTAGTGACATTTAGTATAATGCAGAGCTCAAGGAAGCGGTTGTAACGGATTCTCGGGAATGGGGGGCCCCAGGCTTTATCGCATACGCCATTATTCCAAGTTTGTGTGCTGTCACGGGGCGCAGATGGAGTGGCTGCCTGTGAGGAGCTAGGTCATATATCCCACACCTACTTCACAGTTCGATGTGATATCGTCAGTGGCAAATGCGGTTCAGGAAAGAGACCGCAACCAGTGCTTCGTTACTGGAGCTTCATTACAGGGAGACACCGATTTAGTATGCATGTTCCCTCCATTCTTTTGGCGCCTGGTGAGGCTCACCTTTTCCGTATTCACTCAAACGGTACAACTGTTTTTAGTATCTTTGTTCGCCACTCAGGGGTAGTGGCAAGCGCACGCCAGAGTTTTTCGAAACTGCGTCCAATGCCGCATTTCTTCACAAAGACCTCACCCTGTTTTTCCTTGACAGCACTTTCAGCGTTGACGTCGACGTAAGTGCGCCTACCTACTTGTCTTCAAACTACTGCTAGAAGAACCTTCAGGATCATCATCGCGTCTTGGTCTTTCGCGACATGGGGCCCACTCAAAAACTTCTCCCGTCCCATCTCCAGGTTACCGCCAACGAGAGAACATTTTCGGATCTCTCTCAAAGTAAACATTCACGATTCCGGTGACATTAGCGAAGATTATCAGCCCGCTGCGGTTCTTGACATGAAGGCCGAACTCGGGGGTTGGGGGACCTCAAGTCTCTCCCAGGATAGTCTCGACGTATTCTGCAGAAGGCCCCGCAGTCCGGATTCTGGTGTAGCACTTGGCGCTCGTAAATGTTGGCCGAGTACCGACTTGCCTGTTTTGCGCGACTCTCCTCCTTTACTGGTCCTGCGGCTTGACTGCGAATAAATCGGCGGTGATATGAGGAAGACTTTCAATAAGAGAAAGCCCGAGGAGAGGTCAGCCCGAAGAGGCTATGATTAAGCGCGCCTATCAGGGGCGGTCCTTGAATGTCGGGACATGACTCGTAGTGACCAGAATATACCAGTCATCTGAGATTGTGGGAAACTAGACCTAGTCGGTATAATAGAATTAGTATATGGACCGAATGCGTCTAGTGGCGATTGGAGAGGAGTCAAATATCCGAGGTGATGCGAAGCTGTTGAAGTACTATTCACGTCCTTGATAGAATACATAGTGCTGTTAAGGCAGTTGTATTTTTGGGTAGGAGATAGTCAGAAGAGGTCATGAACGATCAATTGTACCAAATCTTTGGTTCGAGGCTGCCGATGGTAACTGGTCGAATACGTAGACAGAGAAGCTGTGCTTGAATCTACTAAGAGCTGATCTCCTTGGCAAGCAAAAATAACAGTCTTGGCTCTGACCCTGGATAAATTCATTCCCTTTCCCGTCCTTTCCCGCAGTAATTCTGTATTTAACTCTTCACAGCAGTACTGTGATGGTGCTGTGAGGGCTCCAGATAGCTGTGTCTTGAAATGAACTCATTGATTTCTTGCTACGCGGCTGCAGTTTCCTAAAAAGATAGAACCTCAGACTGTAAATTCTAATACGAGAGCTCGGAGAGCACGTACAAAATATGGAGACAGGATGCAGTTTTGATAATAGATGTGATAAAAATAACGCGAAGTGTAATTACTACCAAGTCCATGAATATAGACGGGACCAACTTTCAATTTCACGCATTCTAACTCTAAAAGGCCTTTCCATACGCTTGGCCTAGTTATCTTCTTCTGTCGAATATTCTACATCAACCCAATGTCGCATCCTCTCTCCATATTTGATAGTTAACCACAACGTCCTGTGCCAAAAGCATAAGACAGAGTACGTGTCGTAAACATGGAGGAACAACTTACAGAAATCCCACCCAAGAAAATGCGGCAGCGACCGCATCTGTAGCAGCCACACCAACTGTATTAACCATGGGTAATATCCCTGCAATTAGTATGGACATAATGAAAGACCGTAATGCACTGGACAGTATGAGCTTTAATATGTATCCATGAGCAATTAGACAACGTACTTATTCGCTGCCATGCTCTCCGCGCTCCTTGAATGCATGATATCTACACCGTACGCCGATACAGGGCTGAGTACCAAGTCGACCTACATGTCAAGTTGTCAGACCGTCGTAACCATATTTAAAAGAAACTTACACCAAACCCGTTGAAGAACAAACACACGAAATTGCCTATCAACCCGACTTTTCCGGGGACATACGCAGTCAACAAACCAGATCCCAAGACAGAGAGAGGGACAAAAACCCCGGCACCTATTAGAGTACCACGTAGGCGGTCTTCAGGGTACCACTCTCCACCCCGGCGGTTTCGGTATCGTTTCACAACGTAGTCGGAAAATCGACCTGCAGCTGGTGCGCCGACTGCAGAAAGGTATCATAGTCAGAAACGAAGGATAACAAAGAAGAGATACACACTGAAGTTCCCTAAACCTATTGGTATAAAGCAGAGTCCTAGATACGCCTCGTTCGTTATGTTGTACCGAGCACCCTGGACAGGTTTCACGGAAATGAAATTTAATTCAATGCAAATTGCCGCTTACGATTGTATAAGGTAAAGCCGTCAAGAGGACGTACTCGGTTGTCAGCACCGTTAGACCTGCTATAGTCTGTCAAAATATATGTCAGCCCCAGGCTGGTAACCGCAACAGACAGCCAACACACACCACTGCTACTAGGTTGGGACTGCGGAGTAGGGCAAGCGAGCGCAACGGGTTGACCCAGACAAATGGAGCCCTTGAATGCTCCTCGACTTTTAATTTATCGACACCACGAACGCCGGGATGGCTCGTTTCCGAGAAGAACGAGTACATGCAGATGAATGCACCGAAACCTGCACCGCCCAAGATAAACTGCATCGTCCGCCAGGAAGAAAAATGGGCTACGACGCCTGTTTGAATAGGTATATGTCAATCAACCAGCGGAGAACGGGCCTTATCTTGCCTGCAGATAATGGCGCTAATGCAGGACCAAGGAGACATGCCTGTGGGTAACGTTAGAGACTAAGAAATGCCTGATGTAGAAGAACGTACCCCGAAGAAGATACCCATTGCTCCGCCTCTCTCCTCTAATTTGTACATATCCCCTATGACTCCCGCACCGACAGAGAGCCCTGGTGATGCGCCAAAGGTTTGCAGGAATCGCCAGACCATAAGCTGGGATACCGTCTGAGAGAGAGCAACGCCTAAAGACCCCACACAAAGCAACGGAAGACCGACAAGGTACACGGGACGACGCCCATCTGAGTAAAGGCGGTTCTGAGTTGAGAAGCAGAAGGTGAAGTGTGTACATACAGAAACTTGAATACGACGCAGCAGCAAGAGAGCCGATACTCGTTGCAAGGACCGACAAGCTGACCGCAAGACTGGATATAGCGTATATGAGACATTTGGATTCCGCCAAGAAGTAGCACGCACCTGATAACTGATCCACTAGAATCCAAATCTCGCGCAATGGCCGGGACAGATGGGAAGAAGGAGCCAGAAATGAATACTGCCAGATTTCAGTGAACATGCCACAGCTCGCGTGAAACGAAAAACGTACAGGGTAAGATCCCGCACCAAGAAATCAACGCGAGAATGCCTCTCTTCCTTCCTTTCGTGAACCGCTCATATACTCCTACTTCATGCTTGTTCAAGAGGGGCGTCTGTTCGCCAATGGTCATGGTGTCGGTAAGAGAGAGATCCGCGTCGGCTAGGCTGCTTTAAACTGGAACTGACGGGTACGTGCGAGACTTCACGCCAGGGATGAGTGGCGGAACCATCCGAGCCGAAAGTGGCTGTGAGAATTGCGGAGTTTCAGGCCCGGGGTGAATAGCACCGGCTGAGTGAATCCGTCAGAGAATCCAAAATTTGAATGGCAGTCTTCATGTCCAAATGTAGCTCGACCACGACCTCAATTTGCTGATAAACTGTTCAGCGGTCAAAAGGATATTCGAATTACTAATGATTCTTACAAACACGTCGGACGAACTGGAGTATCATCGGATTCACAACTTCTGGGAGCTTCATCGATCATCGATCATCATCGACACCTTTCTCCTTTAGTATCCTTCCTTAAATATTATCATTCCCTGAGTCTATCAAGACATCCGACGGTGGAGAATCGGACCCGGTCAACAGGAAGTCGTGACAAACTGTGCTCCTGGGCGATAGCGAGTTCTCGATGTGCGGTTATCGAAAGGAGATGAGTACGTGCAAGAGGCATTAGTTCTATGTGACGAGCTACGAGGGAAAGGTGTCGGAGCATGATGGGTGTAAGGGAGAGAGGGTATGAGTAGTGAGTGGGCAAATGCCAAGGGAACCCGGGAAGTTTGATCGACCACGCCATGTCGCATTCGGGCCGATCATCCGGTTTCTATCATGAATCCGACGACTCCTCCAATCTAAATCTTGTTCAACTGTGTTAAGTATGTCTGTCCTCTTACTAGCTGCCGAACTTCATATCTGAAAGACCATCAAAATAGATTTTTTTTACATCCAGATTATATATCAAGACATTCACCATTGACGTGGTTGCTTTCCCAATGCTTTCATAAAAGTGTCGAAGGTAAGGATACCCCCTAGGGTCTCTATGTCGAGCTCTGACACCTGCCCTCTCCGAAAGTTTTTTCTGTGCGTCCTGTCGGCCTTCCACGCATCCCAAAACAGTTCTCTCAAAGGCATGATCCATTCATCCCACAGTGGGATAAATTCCTCATGAAAGTGAGAACGAATACGATCTGCCCGCCTATCATTACTCCAGAACTGACTCTTGTTATCGTAGGCCTGGATGAATTCTGAAGGCGTATGCGCCTCCCATGGAGCAAGGATTTCATTCGTTGCCCCAAGAGCGTGACGCCGAATATCAAAGTGAACTCCAGCCCAGACAAGCAGGTAAACGAACGACTCCAGATCGTGACGGTAAAAACGGGGCATGGGTGCCTTAGTTTCATCTATAATGTCTAGAGCCATGAATGGCACTGCTTCTGCATAGCTGGTTTCGTCGTCGCCAGCCGATGCTGAGGCACTGCTGAAGCCGTCGAGGCATCCTACAATGCCGCCTGTTTTGTGCCGATAAAACATAGCGTTTTCTGCACTGATCTCTCCATGGAGAGCTTTAGCTTTGGAGAACGCTCGATGATGGCCTGCATTAAAACACGTAAACAGCATATCCCGCAAGGGATTCCAAAAAGGTTAAACTTACATTCGAAGATGTCAAGGAAGGCTGTTTTGAATTCTTCAAGAGAATTGACCATCCATAGTTTGTAACAGCGCTCGGCGATGATTGTCGTCACGTTGCAAACCTTGATTTGATTCTTGTCGGACTGGGCATTCAAATTGAGGCGAGGATCGCTTTCAGAATCATAAAGCGGAATAACGCAAATATGAGGGAGATGTTTCTGTAGCTCTGGAGCGGCATCGAGAACTTGCTTGCGGATGTCCTGAGAGCGAGGGGTAGTGTGTTCTCTCGACAGACTCACATCAACATCGTTACAAATGTCCTGGGCAGACTGACGTGGTATGGCTGCAAGCCCGTGGTCTATCTCTCCTCTGTCCACTACCCAGATTAAGGACGCCCATTCCCTATCATGCGACACTTGATCACGGTGATTACGTCGGTGGAGGTCAATCTGAAGCTGCTTCCTGCTTTTCGAGCGTTGAAAGTTGTCAATTGCGGTGACGCCTGCTTTTTCTTATAACGACATGAACAGAGATTTACTGAGAAGTAGAATGGACTCACTCATTATGCGTATATATGCACTGGCAAATGGTTTTCTCTGACAGGATTGAACGTTGAACGGTGGCAAGTAAAATGTCCGAGCGGAAGTTAAATTGAAATTGAATCGGAGCAGTTTACTAGTAGGCACAGAACAATAAAACAACTCAATCAATAGAACGAAACCTTTTGAAGTAGGAAGCACCTTATATAAATGGAAAATGACGTCCTCATGATGGGTGAAGACTACGGCATCCGAGTCCCTTGTCGATACTTTGCCACAGACCTAGAATTTCAACCTTAAGATGAAGGTGCTTTTATCTGTGGCAGTCGATGTCATACACACGGGACAAGCCAGATCTGCTTGTTGCGCCGAATTGTCTAGCTCGGTCTCAATGTCTAATTTGCTATCCAGCTGCCTCACTGCAGGTTTCGGATTGATTTCGGCCAAGAACGGTATCTTTTTTTAGTAGAGCGTTGTATGTTCAGTATTCACGCATAGCAGCCCGTGCAATGGCTGGGACAGATAGGAAGAAGGAGCCAGAAATGAACATTGCCAAGTTTCAGTGAACATGCCACAGCTCGCATGAACGAAAAACGCACAGGGTAAGATCCCGCACCAAGAAATCAACGCGAGGATGCCTCTGTTCTTTCCTTTCGTGAACCGCTCATATACTCCTACTTCATGCCTGTTCAGGAGTGGCGTCTGTTCGCCAATGGTCATGGTGATGGTCACGGTGTCGGTAAGAGAGGGATCCGCGTCGGCTAGGCTGCTTTAAACTGGAACTGACGGGTACGTGCGAGACTTCACGCCAGGGACGAGTGACGGAACGAACCGAAAGTGGCTGTGAGAATTGCGGAGTTTCAGGCCCGGGGTGAATAGCACCGGCTGAGTGAATCCGTCAGAGAATCCAAAAATTGAATAGCAGTCTTCATGTCCAAATGTAGCTCGACCACGACCTCAATTTGCTGATAAACTGTTCAGCGGTCAGAAGGATATTCAAATTACTAAAAATGATTCTTATAAACACGTCGGACGAACTGGAGTATCATGGGATTCACAACTTCTGGGAGCTCGTAAAAGGGCGAGTGACCTGCTCCCGGAAGCCGGCGATAATCCAGGTTGTCCCCAAAGTTCTTCTTCATGAATTCTTCATGCCTCTCTAGTTCCATCATGGTATCTTCTGTACCCTGGATGCAGATTATCGGCAATTTCTTCGATACACGCAACAATGCCGTCTCGTCCTGTGTCCGTGAAAGAGAAAAGGATCGAGCAGCAATACTCTTCGTTCGATCGAATCAGTACGCGAAGATCAAAATCAATGATTTACATTAAGGCTCACCATATTCGTCGCACTGCCCATCCAAGTGCATCGATCCTGAAAAGAAACCATTTCCTGATTGTCCGGAGCAACAAACCCGCTGATGAACTCTTTCAAGGCATTCTGGAAATCGACAGTATGCGGAGAGGATAATGGAGGAAGGACAATGGCAGTATTCGGTTTGGTGATCTCCGGTAATAGAGAGCGGCAGGGAACTGCATTGAGCATGACATGCCCGGTCAAGGGGAGCGGTGATGTACCAAACCGGGACAAGACGTCGGGTACGATAAGCCCGCCAAGGGACCTAGGTTTGAATGTTCGGAACCAAAATTAACAGAGAACGGAAAGAGCCACGTACCAGCTCACGACAATCGGTTCGGTAACATTGAAAGCCGTGCACACAGCATGAAAATCCTCTGCGTGCCGTGCAGAAATGTAGGCCTCCTCTGATTCTGGTTGACCACTGCGACCATGCCCACGGGTCTATTTGAAGAAAGATACGCCTTGATAAGGCGGACATTATTCGACGTATCGTTTGCCTCTAACCTCATACTTTATCTAAAAGTCATGAGCTTCACGAAAATGGTACGGACGCTGTGCGTACCATATATAGATTATCAAGCAACTGTTCGTCGCTGAACTGTTTAGCCCAGTTCAAGCTTGAACAGAGAAAACCATGAACGAAGACGACAGGCGGTTTCCCTAGAGTGCCGGCAGCGTCGGCCCAGATGTGAGTGCCATCCTGAGAGGTGATGTATTGACCGCCCATAATGCGAAACGCACGGAGAACACGGGAAGTCGAATGAGGAACGTCTGAACTTTTAAAGGTTTGAGTATTCTAGATTTATGCATCGGCTAGTTTTTATATATTACCATCATGATGGCCGTCATTAAACGGCGCGGTACCAATTGTTACACGGCGCGCCGGTACCACTCATTCCCACATTTCCAGCTAGACTGAGTATTGCCCGGACAGGGCCATCGGATCGGAGGCTGATAATTGAATTCTTGACAACTGGAATGTTACGTCTTCCATTGAGTCCAATTGAAAAATATCGTACCTTTACAGTCATGAAGTGAATCCACGAGAACTTGCTGGCCAGAAATCAGAGCAACAAAGAGTGCGCAGTGTACATCGCTTAGGTGAGCCAATGAAAATTTGATGAGCCTCCGAGTCGGCATTATGCGGCCCGATCATCCAAGTTACAACGTCAGTTAAAAATAGTTTCGTTCTCATCCTTTCTTTCCCTTTTAACGGTACAAACTTCGATGGGAGCTACCCCAAGATTCATAAATGCCCAGCACAGAGGTACCATTCAACCGTAACGAGCAGCTGGGCTCCCTTCTTATCAGTCTCGTTGTTTCGGCCGTGTACACAGTTCCTCGTCGTGTTTTCCCCCACATTTACTGATTAAATTTCGTTCGAAGGATGTATGGGATCACTTCTTTTCAAGGTACGGTTATCGCAGTTATCCATCGACTTTCACAATACTAATTATTAGTACTCGTTTAGTGTACGTCTTCTTCGGGCAACACGACGATAGACCTAAAGATTCAAAAGCCCTGCAAGGATTTGTACGTTTAAGCATGGCTATAACTTTAGTCTGCGCACTAATCGTTGTCCCAGGTGATTTTTCTATGGTACAGCCTCACGCGCATATTTTCAGACGACCGTTGTCTCTAAGTGTAGATGTCGATACAGGCTCCTTGATACGCTCCAACAAGCGTTTGTTATGCAGGGAGCTTACTGGTATCTTGTCACACATTTTGACGATCCATCCATTCTCTTGCATTCGACATGGTATGATAACGATGTGTATTTCTGGCCTGTGAATTATTCATAGTGCTTGCAGGGGTTATACGGTCCGCACGGGCTTCAGCTACTTGTCGATACATTATCTGATACGGCTCTCATGAACAGTCTCAGGCATTTGTCACGGTATGTCCCTGGACTCTGGCGCCTTTGATGCTCTTGATTGGTGTTAACGTTCACTGTCAGGCTATCATGGACATTCTATGTCAAGGGTACATCCATGATCTCTTTCATGCTTCGATTGTAGTCGCTACTTATTGATGCCAATCTTTAGATTCCTCATACGCCGCATCTGGCATCGTACGCCGTCTTTTCTGTCTCCCAATCGCAAGTGATATTGACGTACTTCTTCAAGTTACTCCGCCAGAGAGAAAAAAGATTGCAATATGTGTCGTGTGCATTATAACCACTATCTCCCTTGTATCCTTCGGTGAGTGGTATCCACCATCCTCACAATTCCTGATTTATAGAGGTCTATTATTGTGATAGTGGCAATGATGAGTAAGTTCGTCATCGCCCATTGGCTTGCTGTTCTAAGCGCTCCTCAATTAGTGGTCGGCGTGATTTTCTTTGAAGATTCAGATGTATCCCAAGCCGTAAAGGCGAAGACAAGAGTAGGTCCTAGTCTACTCGTCTTAGATTACGAAAATCAATGACCACTAGATCACCCTCTACACTACCCTTGGTGCCGGTATGACAGCAGATATCTGCATCGGGAGCTGTCTATGCTATCAGCTCTCCAAAAAGAGACTGAGCGGGCCAAGGTTCGAGCATAGTCTCCTAAATGACGCTTATAATTCCTAGTATCACTTGATGGCAGGACGAAAACCGTCGTAGACAGGGTCATTCTGTACACAATCAATACATGTACAACCTTTGACTTCGCTGTTCGTGGAATTTACTGACGCGGGTGTTATTTCAGGCGTGCTAACTAGGCATGACCCTCACTTCTATCTCGCTCTAGCTTTGACCTACTTCTTAGCCTCCTCGCTACGGCGTCCTTTATTGCTGTATGCCTATTTTCCACTTTCTCTGCTTTCGGCTCTCAGCGACACTTTAGTTGGCAATAAAACCGTTATCTATGGTCTTTGTCGCGTTATTTTGCCTCCTTTCAAAATGTGCGTACATTCGTGTCTTGTACACGTTCCTGCCCCCTACTTACTCTTGACAGTCTACTTCAACACGCTCATGGCCACGTGTATGCTGGGCTCTTCTCTTCTTCAATTTGTCATTTATGATGCGCCTTCCTGCTAGTGAATTCCCGTATTGCCTTGCGTCGCCGTCTTGAGGCTCCTGCAACCATTTCCCTCAACTGGATGCATAACGACGACATAGGAAACAGTGGGCAAAGTACAGCATCAAGGTCATCAAGAGGGAAAGAAACCAGCCGGTGCGGGGCTGATATAGCGGTTTCTTTGAGTACTGATATAGAGTCTGGGTTGAGGGTGAGCTGAGCTTTTCTTCTCTTTTCGGGGTCTATACCTTGACTCCTGCCACTTTCACAGTGATGGTGCTACCAGGACATTGGCGACAGGTTCCCATAATGGCGTTTGCGCTGCCTGACTCACGCCTCTTGACGTCATCTAGGAAATGACTTATGCTCCGTTTTATCTCAATAGTGAAGTTAGGACACGAGTTTCTCGTGGTTCGCGCATATCAATAAATGGACCATGTATCTTTTGTCGCAAACTATCCAGCCCAATATCTCAGCTCAATATCTCTTTGTCACGGCTCAACGGATCTGAGACTCACTACTGGCAATAAGTTCAGTGTTCCTGTGTTTGCATCGATTCTACATTTTGAGACGAAACGCGCATGGCGGGAAACGATGACCAATATAGCTCTACAAAACGCTTATTCTTCTATAATCTGCAAGAAAAGACGACCCTGCAGCAATGTACGGCGAGCACTCCAGTTTTCGCTGCTAGGGGAGGCCTTGGAATACAATCCCGGGTTTTCTGGAGAGATAAACACCCTAATAACTCGTAAACTCTTTCCATTCTAAATAGTGGAAGATGAGATTTATCAACCCTGAGCCTAGACAAGACGGCGACCTCACAACTGTCTAATATACGAGTTAGTCCATATCATCACCATATAAGCTGAAACTCTAACCGTGCCCGTCGACCGTAGATCTTGCCACTTAAATGACGCACGACCCCAAGAGTCTTCGGACCTGGACAAATATAATCTGTTGGTTACGACACTTATATCAACCGTCCCGTACTGTCGTAAATCCAGGGATAGTGCACATTTTTATATAGAATGAAGCCACCGGGGACCTGAGCCAAATAGCTAAAGTTCAAAAGGTTGATAGGAAGAAATACTACATCAAATGACTGTATGACAACCGATGTCGTGATTTTGAAAGCGGCAGATGCGATATGAGATGAGTATTCTGCGGGTCTCGTTGGAAGTTGGCACGTTCGCTAATTGCTACGGCCGTGGCCACGGGTCTGTTTGAAGAAATGCCATTAGGCAGCTGGCTGAGTTAAAGACAGCTATCTCAGCTTTTGTCGCGTCAATCAAAATTTGAATGGCAGACTTGCTATGTCCAAAGGTAGCTCGAACATGACATCAATTTCGTCCTGATAAATTGTTCAGGCGTTAAAAGGGTATTCAAATTACTAATGACTCTTATAAACACGTCGGACGAACTGGAGTATCATCGGATTCACAACTTCTGGGAGCTCGTAAAAGGGTGAGTGGCCCGCTGCAGGAAGCCGGCGATAATCCAAGTTATTCCCAAAGTTCTGCTTCATGAACTCTTCATGCTTCTCTAGTTCCATCATGGTATCTTCTATACCCTGAATACAGAGTATCGGTAATTTCTTCGATGCGCGCAACCAAGCTGTCTCGTCCTGTGTCCGTGAAAGGGAAAACGATCGAGCAGCAATGCTCTTTGTTTGATCCAATCAGCACGAAGATCGGAACCCCGATGTAATATCGAAACTCACCATATTCATTGCATTACCCAACCATGCGCATCGATCCTCAAAAGAAACCATTCCTGTATTCTTTGGAGCGACAAAGGCGTCGACAAATTTCTTCAGCGCATTTTGGAAATGAACAGTATCCGGAGAGGATATCGGAGGAAGTACGGCGACGGTGTACGGTTTGATGATCTCCGGTAATACGGAGCGGCAGGGAATCGCGTTGATCATGATATGTCCAGCCACGGGGAGCGGCGATGTACCAAACCGGGACAAGACGTCGGGTACGATAAGGCCACCAAGGGACCTAGGTTTGAATGTTTAGGACCATAAATCAGGGACACGGAGAAGGCCATGCACCAGCTTGCGACAATGGGGGCAGTGATATTGAAAGCCGTGCACACGGCATGAAAATCTTCTGCGTGCCGTGCAGAAATGTAGGCCTCTTCTGATTCTGGTTGATCACTTCGACCATGCCCACGGGTCTATTTGAAGAAAGATACATCTCAATGGAGCGAACATACACGAAGCAGCATGTTCCCTAACCTCATACTTTATCTACAACAGTCATGAGCCTCGGGAGGATTGTATTGACGCAGCGCTTACCATATATAGGTTGTCCAGCAACTGTTTGTCGTTGAACTGCTTTGCCCAGTTCAAGCTTGAGCAGAGCAAACCATGGACGAAAATGACTGGCGGTTTCCCAGGCGTACCAGCGGCGTCAGCCCAGATACGAGTCCCATCTTGAGAGGCGATGTATTGACCGGGCATAAAGATTTGTAGTAGTAATAAGAGTGGAAGTCAAGGCGAACGAGGATTGCCTAGATTACCTGGTCGTTTAAATAGTCTTGACCCCTCCCTGAAGTCATTCATATGTCTCGTTGCTGCATTCGCATTGTTGCTTATGCACCACAGGGTCGTCGAAGAGGTTATATGAAAAGATAAGCACTTTCCGTAAAGCTCCAAATGTGCGTCGTCCATTCAATCGAATTCTGCTGAGGCCCAGAAGAAATCAGTGCGTTAGCGGTTATGACGAGGCCATTAATCGTTGCAAATTTGGACTTTCACCGTGTCAATAATGTAAGGGAAAACGCGCTTCACATGCGTCTGTTCAATTGGCCTCAAAGCTCACCCTGCAATGGAGTTTGGAATAGAAATACTGAGCGGCGACGTCCACGTAATGATGAGCCACGGCTGATGCGGCCCGACGGCCCGCTTTTCTTTTAGTTGTACAGAATTGGCAAGGAATTGGTGCACATTGCAAGTTCTATCCGCTTTCCCGACGTTTAACAATGTCTAACATCAAAATGGCAATATAGGAAGCGATTGGATTTAACTTCTATCAGCCCCGTAATTCCACGAGTTCTTCTTATACGCAGCAGGTGCAGCCTCATGTCCTTTAGTTTTTATTTATCAGATTTCATTTGGAACGAGGTGATTTACGACCTTTCGGAGGGACCTCTTACTGCGATTACCGGTTAATTTGCGGTGTATCTTGAGCGCCGTGATTAACACAGTCATTGGTGTATTTTGAGGTATCCACGAGCCTTACATTCCACACGCCCATTGCCGTATTCACTAAGATAAGCAAGATTCCAAGAATCTACGAGGTACGAGCGGTACTGTCCCAGTAGTTCGACGAATCATATGGCTCTCTTAATGGATTTTATTACCTGCGGGAAATCGATCGGTATTCAAGACGCAGAAAGAACGCCTAAGTACTAGGGCGACAATTAATCTGCAGTCCGAAGCGCTAGAACCTGCAGACCCGGTGAACAAACTGGCACGTCACCTGATTCACTACCGCTAGGAGCTCATAACCGGGCGTTCATTAAACGCTCCTTGCTTCAAGTTCCGAATCACCATGGGTACGACGCTACCGCGTTAAAACCCTTCTGTACTACCCGAGACACACAGCACCGATTTGCAACTCATTTTACACGGAAGGACCAACGCTGACCCATCCGCGCTCTTGATCATTACAGCCATGTTTACGAGTTTATTGTGGACGACCAAACTCCAAGGGGATGGACAATGCGGTCCTTTTGCTACCTGACCCTATTACATCAACTCTTAGGTTCTAACTTACACATTTTCAGGGATGAGCCAGACCGCTCGGCCATGGTTGTTGTGGTACAAAGGAAAGTTGAAGAAGACAGTGGCTCAATAACGATAAAGCTGCTAAATAATGTATTTATCTTGCAGAACTATAAAGTCAAATTCGTTCCGCGTGAGACAGTCACGACGACTTGAACCACCGTATCTCATACTACGACCTAGCGCAAACAGATATCGATCCTCGGTCGCAAAAGGTATGTGGAGATATCTGACCGTGGTTACGAGCCCAGCCTGAGGGTACTGCAAAGGGTCTAGGGTGAGTCACCTTGAATCGGCCGGCGTCAACACCACGATATCCACGGGAAACAGGATAAGCAAGGAACGGCCAAGCTTTTCAATCGCCTCGATTAGTGGTTCGAAGATCGCATTGTTGACAACGATTGACGCCCCTACGGAAGATGCAAAAAAGCCTTACGAGGATCCTCTCAAACTTCTCTAAATTTGAACATCTATCATCTTGTACACGCGTTATTGAAAATGTTTCTATAATCCAAAGTAACCAAATCCGCCCTGAATAGGAGCATGTTGAAGAGGCGAAAGGGCTAGTACTTACCTCAGACGTCCTCTGAAAACTAGACTATCTTGGGAGGTCATTGAAGGGAATATGGCCAGCTCCAGGTAACCCCGATATTGTCCCAGAGTTCTGCTTCATAAATTCTTCACGGTTCTCTAGCTCCGTCATGGTATCTTCTGTACCCTGTTTGCACAGTATTGACAGATCATTTGATACGGAGAGCAAAGTCGTCTCATCCTGAATTCGAATGGGCGAGGACTTGGTTTTGCCGATTGGCACGCAGATCATTTCGAGACGCGCTACCTATCGGTGTGGAACAATCTTCAAAAGCAATCGGATTGCCGGGAGCGACGAATATTGCAACGAAGGTTTTCAGTGCGTTCTAGAAACTTAGTAGCATGTCGAGAGCTTATCGAAGGCATGACGGTAGCGTTGTAGATTTACCGTGACATAGAGCGCCAAGGGACCTCGGCATAGCAGCTTACGACAATCGGTTTCGTAAGTTTGAAAGCGGCACACGCAGCTCGAAAGCCTTCTGCGTGTCTTGCAGAAGCACACGCCTCGACTGATTGCTACGACGGTGTTCACAAGTCTAAGAGACTTCGACCCCGGATCAGCACTATCGCGGTTATGCGGGATATACGTCTTCAAGGACCCGTATGTTCGTGCTTGCATGCGAGATCCGCTTTTCGTGGGCCACAGGCGAAGGTCACGTCCCGAGTAACTGCGTACTGATGGTTACGGCCTCTATCTGACTTTCCTTCGAGGCGCCCTGGCTTAACCGTAGAGAAGGAGCCACCCGGTTCGATCCCGGCAGAGGTACATGAATTGAATGTCTTGACATTTTTGATGGATCACATGTATCCTCCGAAATTCGTCTGATATTTATCTTCTCTTCCACTTTCAGGGAGCCTATAATATATTCAACCCAATGTTGTACCCAGCGCCAACAAATTCAACGTAGGAAGGCCGGCAGTCCAAGGTGGTAAGCACTACCGAACCCCAGCCAAGTCCCCAGTTTCATCTATCCAGTCTCCCCGCCCGATCGTCATTCAACATAATCGATGTAGGCCCACAATGCACCGAAACTACCCGTGGAATCAGTCATGAAAGCCGACGACGATGCTCATCTTTCCCCGTATGACACGAAGAGTCAGGCATAATGCTGGCCCGGAAAATATCAAGGGAATGGATTCATTCCTTCCCGGTGCAAGACGGCTACGACGAACCGACGGGGCTGCCTAAGCAACTGATGAATGAACCGAACTGAGGGGAGAAGGCGCAATGAGACGTGCGCCTCTCATACTTCTCGTGAGCAAGATTCCAGAGGAGCTCCCTGAAATCAAGGCTCAAGGATAAGTGGGCAGGCAAAGATTCGGGGTGCAAGTGGTACTGACTGCTCATTCGCTTGGTCAGCACCTTATGCATGCTCCCTCCGCAAGCGCCGCCTGCTCACAACGTTCAATGGCGAGGACGCCGGAGGCCCGGGACGGGACTCGGTGCTCAACCAGTGGCAGCTCATGTTCCCCCCGCTAGTAGTCTCTCTACTTTTGTCTGTCGCGTCGACTTGAACCACCCCAACTTCTACCCACACCCAGAAAATCGATGTCGACATTCGGTAATTGTTTCTCTGTGGGTTCCCTTGCTTTTTGTTTTGTGAGTTTTCGTCTTAGCTCTATCAATGCAACCACATACCAACTTTTTGCTTTGATCTTCAAGCGTTTCCTTGATTTCCACCGGAAAAAAAGTTGGCAGATGATGGCCGCTAGCACCATTCGTGGCTGTCTACATCCAGGACCATCTGCATCGACGATTAACAAAGAGGTTATCGCACAAGGAGCAGCATTAAAACCTTTCCGATGAGTACCTTCCAGCTCTCTGTCGTACTACCATTATCTGAACTGGTCCAAAAGTCGAAACTGGTTGGATTATGTGCCTTTTCTTCCAAGCAAATTCATCGCAGGAGGGCCGGGTTGTGCTGGTGGCAGACGTCGTTCATTACATATTTCCTTTATTTTCGTCAGAGTCCGTCGGAACACCACCGATATGAATACATACCTGTCACTTCATTCCAATATCATGCTCGTCTACGTTTTCCTCTGCTTCTGGCCAATTCTGAACCAGGCCCATCCTTCATGCGATATCCATGCAAAGCTGCGGTGACGATGAGCAAGTAAAACACCCAAAGGCAAACAGAATTGAACCTGGCCAGCACTTTCACCTTCCTTCTTCCGTCGCTGCGCCCTTCGTCAATCATTAATATGTTGCCCGTCGCTGTCACTCTGACAGTCTTAGCTCTTATGGATTACTTGAACGATCACAAATCAGCTGTATGCCTACGGCTAGAAGCAAAGGACACTCACACGCCGCTCCACGATTCCCCCAATGTCATGCATTCTGTTCTACACAGTTATTCCAAGAGTGACCGAGGCGCTATTTAGACTGGGAGAGTAATTGATTTTTAAGAGCCGCGTAAACCTGTCAGCGAGATCTAGTGCACAGCGGTCCTGTCAATGCCCTTCTTCAGCGCCTGTTGACAATGGAGGTCCTCAAAGGCGCGAATCTGCAACTATTATCAGCAGTGTTCGTCAGCACGATAAAGGAAGCTACTCACTGCACTTCTCAAGAATTCGAATGGGGCCACTACCCCTCAAATTCGGGGTCAGCACAGAACGTCCGAACCATTCAGGTCGTTGTACACCGCATGGCAGCGAAGAAAGAGGCAGCATTTTGAGCAGAAAAACGGAAAAGGTGATTGTATGCGCTGGAAGCCAGCGAGCCCGGACTATTTGGTTGTTTGGAAGGAAATGAGGGAGAAGGACAACGACCTGAGTTAGTCGGCGTCCAACTCCGCTTTCCCACGGACGGCTACTAACCGGAACTTGCCGATGACTGCCAGCCTACTAATATACGTCCTACCGATGAAAATCGACATCATGGCTCTATAACTCATTTTTCATGGTCACATGCCAAATCACTTTTGTAAAAATGACGCTTGACCAATCCAACGTCGCCGGTACCAGTACTTCATTTGCCCGTCTTTCAGTTTAGAATAGTGCGCGATGGCGAATATTTTTCTCCTTAATTCCCAACGAATAAATGAGGACACATGAACCCTTTCGATACAAACTTTCAGACTACCAAACCATGGTGCGCGACTTCATTGTGTAATTGTGAGCCCGTTGCTTTTCTCTTACAATTGTATCCGCTCTAAATTCATCGGTAGTGGTAACACATCCTAGTGGATTCAACGTCTGTACTTTTAAAACCTGCCCTTGGCAAAGAAGTTGATTCTTTCGCCAAGCAGGTCTGGGATAGAGGGTTCTATACCTTGAGTGGCAATCTCGCTTCTCACCGCCATTCTTACGAGGCTGCCCCATTGGACTTCTTGATATACGTGATTCTTTGACCTAGCGTCGGCTTGCGGCTCCTTTGGTTACGATTGGTGTGGCAAAAACTGTGGTTCCATTGATTGTCGATTTAGGTATCTCGACAAGCAAGGAGGGAGCAATCGTTACAACAAGCAGCAAAATGTTTACAGTAGATGTGTTTCTGGACAAGGGCAAAGACCTGAAATATTTACTAACACATTTCTCCAGACAAGGAGTTCCACGGCTTTGATTTCTGATTCGCCATTGCTCATTCTAGCACCCTATTCATGGCTGTTCGAGACAAAAGACGTCGATATTTTATTTCCGTCACCGACCGTCTACACAATCTCCCACCAACAAGAACCATGATACTCTGTAACATATTCATGACAGTATAGTACGTCCTCAATTGCATTCAGATCGCTCGGCTGGCTCATATCTACAATGTTGTTAGGTCACGACCTAGAAGAGCCAAGCTCCGCGCGCCAAATCCTGCCCCTCAGCGTCTTTTATGCGCCGCTCCCTGGATTCGCATACACGTCACCACAGGACAAATCGGGACACCAGCATGGACGCCTTCACCATGCTCGGCCCCTTTTATCTTCCACACAAAGAAGCTGTCCCTACTCGGTCCGGGGCGAAAATGGAAAGTTCGCATTTCCCTTTAGAGAGTCCTAGGACTAGCAAAGACAGTTGGCTTACCGACGTCGGGGAAATGGTCATCATCTTCACGCCTCTCTTGCTTTAATATTATGCGTGGGCCACCACTACATGCATCAAATCAACTTCGACGTCGACGCGTTGACATTTCCCCATGTGCAGTCTTCCGACTACGACGTTCTCCTCTCTCGTCAGTGATTTTGGCTGTGCATCCCGCCGGAATACCACACTCCTCACCATTGACATGTTCGGGGTCGCTCAAATCGTCCGCCACAGCGTTCTTACCCGGCATGGGATATTCTGCCCTCGTAGGGCGTCTTTCCTTTGATGCGTCATCCCTCCCTTACCCTTCGTATGGATGAGGGAAACCGTTATAAATACTACGCTCCACGCGGAGCTGAAGGAAGACATAGCCTGTTGCATTGCTCAGGAAGAATGGACAAGAATCGCTGAGGAGGGAGGGAATCTTCTTCGGAAGGCTCAAGTGCAAGTTATAGTCGCTCGTGACGACGAGATGACGTTAAACGCAGAGAATAAACGACGTCTTGCAGGTCAACATCGCCAATGCTATCCCATGCAAATACACTACCACGACGCTGTGACAATGAAGGAAATCCAAATCGTGCTGATAGGTCAACCACGCATCCAAGAAGCGACGAACTGGTCCGAGAAGCATGGGATATTTGTTTTTGAGCTTGAAGCTCGAGGTATTCTTGATGCTATTTCGACATGCGTGTCTTGAAGCCTGAACATGGCTGCCATGCTTACGAGGGCTCGTACTCTTTTGGTATTTTCCTCAGCGCTAGATACTTTTCCCTCTCAAACGTTGGAATGCCTAGGCCCTACACAACCATATGTGGTACTGTATCATTGTCTAAAAGCTTGGCAACCAAGCGAGCGGATTACCGCACAAGAATCATCTGACGCGTTCTTCTTCACTGGCAGTACTAGTCCGAGTGGGACACAACTGCGACTCTTAACTCTCTGGTTGCGTGAAGTACAAATTAAAGAGTTCATATATTGTACTTATTCTCAATGCTATGCTAATGATCGCACACTACTTTATTGGTGGATCCAGCTGAGCATGTACGCTGTCGGTGGCTGTCAATGTGCTGTTCACCTCGGAAGGTGATGGCTGAATACGGAGAGGCGATGAATCCGAGAAGCACCGGAACTTTTTGTTTGAGTTTTAGGTTCCAGCAGGTCTTGATGGTCATATATGTCGCCCGAATCCTAAATTGGAGTCTGAGGCTGAATCTCTGTAGACATTCCTGCCATGAATACGGGGGTGAATGAGGGCATGCCAAGCTTCAGACGCTGATATTCTTGCATGCACACTGGCAATACTCAATGCTCAGTGAGTCCCTCGCCACCACATAACATGTGCCGTCTATGGTCTCCAATAACCACAGTACTGTAGCATTTCATCTCCCATTTTCGACCAGGGCTTGAACAAACTGGTATTACCTCCAGTATAAATCGTCTCCGCGGCTTCAGACTGGTCCCGACGCCGAAGCGATCCCGTATCCTCTTACCGAGGAAGGAACGACGTACCAGTATTCCTTCGTCCCCCCGGATCACTATGCCGATCAATTTTGGGACTTGCGTCATACTCGCCACCGTTTGAAGAACCAGTCACCTATGGCGTGTATACACTAATTTCTGAGTACACGATAGAACCTAGTCAATAGCAAGACGGATCTGTCTCCTTCTTTTTGTGGTATTTCGACGTATAATCGACTGTTGCAAGTCTCAGGTCCGACCCTGTGGATCCTCTTTGAGTGAGCAATTTGTTATTCTGATATACAGATGATATCATACATGGATAGCCGCAGCATGTGCTCATGGTCCACGTCAGTTCGAACTGGCATAACCGGGAGTCTTTCGCTGTACATGGTCGGATTGGACCTACGATTCCGGCGGCAACGTTAACAGCCACAGCGGTGCAGCAGAAAAGGAAACCATACCGGGACAATCAACAATGTCTCTTCCTGCCAAACCCCATCTGATTTCTGAGTACTGCTTCGCGAATCCCCCGTCTAAATATACCCACAAGTGTTACTGCTCTCTATGCAGTATTTCGCTCGCTGTTTCGCAACCATCAAAATGAGTGGAAAATGGAACCTACGAACGAATGGACCTCTCGACAACCGTAAAAACATATGCAGCAACGGCAACTCAATCCAGGAAATAATACCGGCAGTTTGAGCACATATAAAACGGGTGCGCATTTTTCATCGGATTCATTACCCATTATTACCATGTCACAAATGCCCACCAAACGAGTTCATTGGGAAGACGACTTCGACCGGAACAGTGCCCATCAGCACCCGCCCTTCTACGTGACATTCCTCGTCGACCCGACACCTCCCTCCCAGGGACAGTCACTTCCCCAATCCCCCATCCTCCTTTCGTCCCCCAAGCACCGGCAATCACCTCCCCCGCGTCCATGTCTCCGGCCGCCAGCGCCTTTCAAGCAACCTCCCCTTCATCGAGCACCCTCGCCCTTCCCAGGACCCCGCCGTCATTCGACACCGCACCGGGCCGACACGGAACGAGCGACTCGAACCCCCCTCCCCTCCACGATGCGTCTCTCCATCCACCGTGCACTTCGTCTGGGAACATGCCAGCCTCTCGACTTCTTCTCCCCCAGTCGTGTCATCGCGCATCCTCAAATCGCGTACAAACCCGCGTCTAAACCGGCTTTTCAGAAGGTCTCCATCCTCGTCGAAATAGACAGGGTCGAGCGGTTCAACATCGAGATCGTCCGCAAGGACGGGATCCTCACAGTCGAGGATATCCTCACGTGGGCGCAGAAGGTGCTAAGGGAACGCCTCGAGCCGAGAGTGATGGGTGGGTGCTATAAAGAGAAGTGCAGGTGTGGCTGTGGTCGGTATGTCGATAAGAAGAGCGACTTTACGACAGTCTTCGATGGTCTCAGTGTGGGGGGCGGCGACGGGGAACTTGACCAGTGGAAGATGCACTTGAGGAGGGTGAAGTCCAGAGGATAGATGCAGATTAAGAGAAGAAACAAATCGAAATATGTTGTACAATAGGTAGAACCGGATTGGATTGGATACCATATATATAGCAGGAATGTACCACCACTGTAACAGTAGTAACACTATAGGTAGTCGCGAATTTCGAGGAAGCACTGTTATGAACTTAACTTGATGTGACTGAGGATCGGAAAGTGACTTACAGAGTGGAATAATGCCCCTTGCGTTGCAGTATGTGCATAGAGACGCCCATCGCCTGGGTTATGGACAGGACAAAGGATAGTTGTTGCGAAACCGACAACTTAGGGCAGTTCCCTTGCGCAGTCAGACCGTCGATTTCGTTGCTTCAAGGATGACATCACAGTAGCACCGACCCGCCGCACACGCCATCGTCGCCGTTCTGGGGTCCAAAACTTATTGCGCGTCGAAATATAAATGGGGTGCATAAGCGAACGTCCATCCGGTATCATAATGGATGAAGGGTCTCCGAGCTGCTCTGAGCCTAAGGCCTAAGGGGTAAACACCGTAGGAAGGATTTTGAGAACACATCTGTTTTGATCGCCGAGATTCTACGAAGGAGTCAAATATACAACGGTCACATGCAGACAGAACATACCGTAGCTCCATTCCCTGCCCATTATCAAAGATCGCATTTTCTCCCAGTATTAGATACGCAATATCGGTGCTCAGATACCCGACGACCAATCCACCAAACACTACATGGGGTGATAACGTTGGATGAAAGGCACATTATGGTGGAGCTGAAAGGCGCAGAAGGGATAGTCGTGCAGGAAATTTTTCGAACAATTCGGTCTGCAACTGCAAACCCTCAAGGAAGATTTCAGGACGAGTTGGAGGCACTCTTGGTAGGGTTGAGGGTTCGGGATCCGGAACGTGGTGCAGAACCCTAACCTCGAACCTCAGAAAGAATCACAATTGCTATAGCGCTGAACCTCAGATACAGGGACATTGCTTGCAGACAGTACCAACTACGCACCGAGACCAGCAAGAAAGCCTCGGAGCACCGAAGTACTGCCCCTGCAAAAACTACTCCATGGCTAGCGCAAAAATGTCTGAAATGCGCGCTTCGGCAACGAAGAAGGTAGTCCCGCCACCATGGGATCACAGGATGATACGGTCACATGAAGAGGCTAGATACATGTGAGATGAATAGACATAAAAGCAAAGAAGAATGCCTAAAAGACTCCTCACTTTGAATCAGAGCATCTTACAGAGGATCCATTGATTCCACCAACAACACCGTTGCCGCCGCGTGCTCGCTCGCCTCCTCGCTCAGTCATTTGTCATTCCAGTCTAAAGACGAAGAATCGTAAGCCATAAGATAACCCACCGTATGGTAGTTTGCCTTCGATTCTTTCACTGCACATCCAACAGCAACAGCACGCAGACCGCGTATAGAGCGGGTATAGTGCACGAGAATAAGCTGGACCGCTGAAGGCGCCTTGCCAGTGTGAAGGCTGTGAGGCCATTGGTGCCGACTGGGCGATATGTACTGGGGTCTTGTCGCAGCATGAGAAAACCGATATGCGTGGGGTAAGGCCAAGACTGCCGCTGTCTACTGTTCCCTTATGAGAGATCATTCGCTCGCCGCATGAGTGACTTTTGTATCCTTCTTCGTTGATGCATCTAATATGAAGGTCAGAAAAATTGAAAGCCATGGCAGTAGAGACGCACATACATCGCCTACACCCGGGGTTGCCAGCACTGATACCGATGTCTGAGCACTGAACAGGATGTATAAACACGTGATGAGTCCGCCGCCTTCTCTGCACAAGCGACGCCGACAAGTTCGAGGATAGCCTGGATGCCCTGTGAGTAGAGACCCAGCGCATACCCTTGATAGGCCGGAGAGCTCGTAGCAAGAAAGTGGGGATGAAAGGGTTGTAGGGCTGATGGAGTAAATAGGTGAATGTCGCATGGGCGCGTCTAATATCATCCTTTCTGGCGCGAAGGGAATGTCCCTGCCGGTGATAATTTGTAGGGAATCCGCGAGTTTATTCATTGCCATAACGTATAGGCTGTCAAAAACGCGCGAACATGGCCACATGTTGTGGATGCTCTCGACCGAACATGTCGGCCATCCATCTGCGCCATTTCCAGCGGATCCTGCAACATTCGTTCGCCGTATGGGCAAAATTTGAGTTCTTCGCTCCTAAAAATGGACATCAGAGCATTACAATGAGAAGTCGTCTATGGCCCTAACCTCGTATCGAGCCACCATGGAAAAAACCCAGGAGTTCATACTAATCAAGAAGTAAATAAATAGTTTTCTCCTTCATGCGGTCCGAACTGCGAAGTCAAGAATCCTAGTGATATTCATCGCAGTAAGGGATATGAGAATACTCGTTGGATTCATGATTGAAATTGAATGATTTGTCCCGGAATACAACACCGTGAGAGGGGATAACGGTCTGTTTCATTATCGTTTTAAGCAATGTCCAATACATAAGGAGCAAAATTTAGAACTCGGCGATGATATCTCACTTGCAGCCAGCGCAAGACCTCATTTTACATCCGAAAACCAGGTTTGTGTACCAGAGGATGGTTCACGCGACACCATACGTGGCAAAGTAGATAGCTAAACTTGGGGGGCTCGTCGGAGTTCAGCGTTCACGGAACGTGGTGATGGATGAGAAGAAGGATTTCTATTTGTCCCTATTTGCCTGACGCGGTGACGTGCAGAATATATGACACGTGCATCGGCAATTTAAGGTGTCATCTTCCCACGTTGCCCAATGCAAATGTTTATCTGCCGTCAGTCGGCGAGAGGGACTGCCCATTACTTAGGGCGAGTCAGAGACTGGTCTTCCGAAACAGGATGGAGTCATTCACTTCAAGCCAAAGTGGAGTGGAAAAATTTGCTATGGAGAGTTGAGACTCGAGGCCGAGCCGTGGCAACACCAGTTTCGAGATCTACCTATAACGACTGACCCGCCGCAGCACGACCATTTATCACCATTGTCAAGGCAGATGGTGATTCTTCATCGACATCTGCTAGATGTTCATGTAACGAATCGAGTCTCGACAGTCCCGAATTCTGCAAAGCTAAATAAGGAATAGCTCTCCGGGTTTAGCTTTAAATGTCGCCAGAAACCAAAGATTGTGTCATCGCTTGAAACCCCATCACAAACACGGTGATATCGAAGAACCATTCGAGCGTGCTATCTCCTAACAGATACACCTTGGGCGCAGAACGATGTACACAATCATTTGGGCCAGTAGTTCTCTGGCAACTGGATCTTTGTCTGTTATCTCACCGTGGAGTGCAGCTATTACTCGCGGAGGGACTTTGACATAATTCAATAATCAACCCGACCAGGACTCACTTGCCTCCATCATGGACCGCCGTTCTCGTATCGCCTCGGATGACTATCCACCATCATAAATCACCAGTCTCATCGACAGCTAAGTTCCGTCTGATTGTCAACCACACGACCTAAAAGCCTCCACTATTCCCCCATCGTTCCATTCCTCCTCCTTTGTCAATGCGTTCAAGTCTATTCCTCTGTACTCTTCCGTCCTTTGTTTCTGTCCGAGTGACGGCGTCACACACCATCCGTTTCTTCAACTAGTAAGTCATACCCTCCCTTCTGAAAATAGATGACTAATTCTCTCACAGCTGTGGGTTCGGGACAGTAAGTTTCACACCGTTACTTCCCGCTACCACGTTGACTTCCCCGCCCGGCAGCCTACTATCTTCACTCATGGTAAACGGACGAGCGTCGACAGCAGAACCACTTATTCTAGCAATAACGATAACGATGATGTGATTTATACGTGAGTTACTATCCTTCCATCCATTAAATCCATATTTCATGTACATCAGCTTTCTAGAACAAGGTACATCGAAATGCTGTCCATTGAGATTGTATGATTGATCCGTGCTAAACTTAAGGCTCTTGTGGGAATGACGGAATAAAGTGCACGACTGTGGGTGTCGATCTGACTATACCGGAGGCATCCATCTCTCAGTACGTCGCCTTCCTTCATTCTTTCCCTCTGTCAAGAGCTTATTTTGCTGCAGAACGAGCAAATTCTCTGTCCCTCTGTCTCTCCAGTGCGTGTCTCTGCCTTCTCACTGTTATATTCTCATTGTGACATACCTAAAGATACTCCTGTGCCAATGGAAGCCTCTGCTTCGCTCAATGCATGCCTCTTCCCTGTTGTCTCGGTCTATTATTCTAAACTTTCCTAGGCTACTCCTCAAACTGTGCTCCCACGCCCATATCATGCAATTCCTTCGATGTACGCCTCCCCTTTTCTCTTCTACACACACTCTAGCTAAACCAAAACCCAGTCCGAGCTCATTATAACATTTTGCCCGTAAGATCTCCCATCTTATTCCTGGCCCCGAAATCCTTATCACATACCTCAGATTGGGTTCCCCCTCAATAACCAAACCCAACGATTCCTCACCATCCTCGACTCTCAGCCGGAAACTCATAGCTCCCATAATCATTATCATCATCCTGATAATAGCACTCGTCGGCACTACCCTATTCCTACGAAGGAAGAATAGGCGAGTCCGGATGGAAACTACTCTGGAAGCGAGCCCCAGAATTCCAATCAGCCGAGAAAGTAACCCGCCTAGCCCTCGGCGCCCTGAGCGCACCAGCACCCTCACCGTCCCTTCATACCAATCAACACGCGTCGCGAGCACGATCAATAGAGAGCCATGGGCGGATTTCAAGAGCGGGTCTTATTTCGTCAAGTTGTATCCTACCGAGTCGGAGATGTCTGTATTCGAGGATTAAACATTGCTATATTTTTCTTGAAAGATTAAACAGAGCTATGATGGTTCCCCTATCGTAAAATTGCCCGCGAGTCTGTATATCAAATGGGATGTTGAGCGCTTATCGCCTTGGTCCTTAAGTCTTCGCTCACCTGAGTTTAATGTTTCTTGAGCTCTTGGCTACGGCAGATTGACATTGGGCTCTATAGATAGATTGAAACAACGGGTCAGCCCGGTGCGACCATGAGATTGAGAGTGGCATAGGTCACAGACCCATCCTTAAATAGGACGAGCCATGTTTATATTTGCGGCATTGGATATTGGAACCGCACACTTCACATTCTTCTGGGCGATATCCTCTTCAGAGTACCAGTCGGGCAGCAAGTATTCATCCTTGGCTCATTACTCGAAGGTTAACCCGATACCTCTGGAGTAAGGATAATTTAAGATGTCTTGACAAGTCCGACAGAAAGAATGAACGTGGAAGAAGTGGTAGAGTCAACCATACGACATTACCCGCAGTGCTTGCCATAGATCAAGGAACTCAATATGTGCCTGCCGGTCTATGGGATCGAACCGGGCGTACTCCGCTTCTCCACTTTTCACGGACTATATGTTTCTTCAGGTCTTCTTCACGAAGGTCCCGGGGAAGCGTCATCCAGCGTGACTAGTGGGAGTATCGAACGGTAGCGGCGACGGAGGAGGCATCGAGCTTCGGCGAAGGTTCTTCATCCAACGTCAACGACCATCCGAGATCAGCACCGCTGCCACTATTCATACATTTTCTGGCCAGCTGTTCACTGAGAAATCGAACGGTAAGTCGGTCATCGCCCGGTATGATTGCTTCAACAGGATTGGCTTTAATTGTGGCAACAACATTGCTGATATGATATATCGTGTCCCTGGATAAGATCTCGGACGAGGGCTGTGCGTCAAGATCTAGTTTGGCCCTGTAATTCTGAAAAGGACCGTATGGTACTGCCGGTACGAAGAGGACGCTGGAGATTGAACATGGTTGAAAAGACCAAATGTTCCCACGCCACAGACGCGACGCGACGCGACACCGCACGATAAATTCTAGAAGAATACGAGAGCGACCTCAATTCACCAGAGAAACTTAGAAGACGGAGAAGTATCTCCAGTCTCACTTCAACACCTCCGCAGCCCTCATGTCCACGTCCGGCTGCGACGCCGATGTTACCTTCTTTGGGTGTGTACCCCAGGCAGAGGGCATCATCGTCTTCGATGAACCCGTCCACGCGATAGCGCGGACGTGTGACGCCTACTGCTTCTCCCACGGCTTGGTCGCGTCGTTCGAGCGTTGTATAGCCGGGCTCTTGAAGAAGCGGCCGGAGATTTTGGCTGGAAAGTCGACGGTGTTTGTAGCTGTGAAAAATCTGTACAGCATGGATGGCGATTTCTCTCCTTTACCACAGATCGTAGAGAGTCTCCATTGTTATATTCCGAAGGCGTATAGTCATATGGTCGTAGATGAAGCGCATACTACGGGGTTGTATGGCTCGATAGGGCGAGGGTATGTGGATCATCTAGGATTGCAGGACGAGGTAGACACGGTCCTACAGACATTCAGAAAAGCTAGAGGCTTGACGGGAGGTAAGCATTTTTCTTCTTCAGACTTTACGGAGACCTGAACCATATCGTCAGCCGTCATTCTCACGTCACCAATTGTCCGGAAGTACCTTGTCAATTATGCTCGACCTCTGATCTACACGACTTCGATGCCCCATCTGCACCTGATAGCCATCAAAAGCACGTTCGAGTTGATTTCGGGCCCTGAAGGTGATAGGGTGAGCATGACGGTCCCCACATTGTTAAACAAACTGCTAAGAACCTACATTATAGCTTCGAAAGCAAGTTTACGAGTGCAGCCAGTACTTCGCTGCCAAACTCCAGCTAGCTCTGAAGGACATTCCAGAAACTGTCCTTGGCTGATAGAAGCAAAGATCCTCTTGTCTCACCGATATTCCCCCTGCTCACGAGCCAGTCGCCGAAACTCGCAGAATATCTCAACTCGAAAGGATACGTCGCCCAAGCGATTCCTTTCCCCATCGTACCGAAGGGCCAGGAGCGCATTCGAGTTTTGATCCATGCCGAAAACACGTTCACTGATATCGACACATTCATTGCTATCCTCCTGGATTGGCTAACCTTTCATTGGTATTCGAAGAATACGGAAGTCGGCGCTATGTCTGAACAGTCCCAGGTCGATGTTATAAAGGATTGACACGGAGTACCGAGGGGAAGATGAAGACACAAGCCGGCATTCATGGGTTAATATTTATGTTCTATTAGTGACAGCAGGTCGATAATATTGGATATGTGTAGAAAATAGGCCGTGACTTACCTCACTGACTGGAAGAGCGTGAATTATTAATGGCTGAGTCTGCATTTGGACCTAAAAACCTTATTAGGACGCCATTAGGAAGCGGGAATCCTCGATTTCATGTACCATTGAAAGCGTGTATAGTATGGGCGACTCGACGAGCAGGTACGCGTACATCCAGGCAAAGACGAAACATGGCGGGGGCCGCCTGACACAGGACAAATCGATGTGCGAGGAGGGACATAGTTGGTGAGCCTGTAATGAGATCGACAAGTTCGCCTTTCCACGTCCTGTCAACTGGTGTGGTGTGACAAGTTCATGCACACGATCGCAGGACAAGAGCTCATTGATATCGACGAGGATGAGCGGAACCGCAAGCGACTGAAAGTCTCAGATTCACCACGGCTTGAATACGATGCGGTCTTTTCGAAACAGCAGATTCAGGTTTAATATATCAGAAGAAAGAGCTTCGGGCAGTTCGGTTGATACCAACTGTACATGAACAAGCTTGACAGCTGCTAACAATACAATTCTATGCAAAGAAATCAGTGTAGTTAAATATAGCGCTGGAACCATGCTTACGACACAATCTGATACTGATCATTATTCTGAATCCATCAGTGGAGATGGACCTCCGCAGCCTTATCGACTGAGGTGTAGAACATTTGAGACACGGTCCTTTGGTCACCTTCTTGGGAGACTCTGTTCAGCAGGTTCAGAAGGTAATAAATGTACGCAGAAGATGAACCCACTTCATGCTAAGGCTGATATAGGTGTGTATCTGCGCAGGGCCAGCTCGGATCCTAAACTTCATCGACCTGGTAACATCAACGAAACCAGCAACGATGCCAGCGTCCTATCGACATATCAATGAGTGTGAGGGCGGGTCTAGAAGATGTACCCAACCTCATCATGAATGAGTTCCTTCCAATCGATCTGCACATCCTGTACGACTCCTGCGCCGAATTTCTCGACCAGCGATTTCTTAAACTGTTCGACAGATACCTGAGAATGGTTCACCAGAACCTGAGCGTCTGCAGTGAATACAGAAACTTCTTCAAGTTGATTCTCTGGATGTTTGAACAAATTTGAGAACTGGTTTTGGGCCCATTCCGTAAGAGCGCTTGGCGACGACATGGTGGTTGCAGTTAAAGGTTCTGGTGGCTTAGACTTGACGTCACTACCGCTTTTATAGTGCGTGGAGATATAATTTTGATGAGGATTTCGACAGGTATACGGCCACAAGAATCGTAAGCGTCCTGAGAGAGAACAGTTAGTGCGTTGGGAAGTTAGAGCACGATGCGTCGTGACAGTACGAAGGAGCATTCGGATCCCGGCCCGCATGGTCCAAGTCTATTTATACGGATTAGCCGCTTGAGCCGAGTCAAAAGTTTTCATAAAGTCTATCCGTTTCGCGACAGAATATGACGAATTTTTGCAGTTTTTGAGACTAATTTGCCCATGTGATTTTGTCTGGATATCGGCCCGCTCACCGATGCGACACACGTGGCGTCACCGCTCTGCGCAGTCTTCTCATTCCTCCATCATCCTGTTTCTTTTCCCGTCATCTTCACATACCGCCTTCCCTAATACCTGAACACGTTCTAATACGCGCGTTAACACATAACCCTTGGGTGTAAACTCTGTTACACGAGCGAAGAATATGTCTACAGACCCATATCATGCAGTTCAGCAAGAGATACAAACGTCGCTACAGGCCGCGACGCAGCTCCGCGCGTCTTATATTCGAATACGGAATATGAAAGGAGAAGGCGGGGAGGAAGGAGAGGAGCTGGTGTGGGCGAGAAATGAGGTGTGTTTAAATTTCCATCCTGCTTGTCTCTTTTTTGCTCTTCACCATTTTGTATCTTTCTGTCTTGGGTTTCTCCCAGATTTATAACTGATTGGTCCGCTTTAGTTTAAAGCAACCCTCGCAGCATTAGAAGCCGACCTCGAGGACCTAGAGGAGAGTGTCAAGTACGCCCTCCCATTTTACTTTGGCGCCCAACTAAAAACCAGTTAGAATCGTCGAATCCACGGACCCACGAATGTTCGCCCTCACACATAGCGAAGTAGCGGAACGAAGGCGATACGTCGAGCATGTTAGGAAAGAGATACAGGTATGTGACCCCTCCCTCTTGTATCATGATTTCGGACTGACGGGAAGTTGCGGTGGAGAGTATGCGTGCGGACGTCTCCGGCGGACGGCCACCTCCTAGAGTTACGCCCCAGCAACGCGAAGACGAGGTTGAGGATGACCAGAGCGCTTGGGCGAGGGAGGAGCAGCAGGTTCGTCTCCCATCATCGCTATTTTATTCTAGCTTGAGCTCAACGATATTGAACAGATGATGATAAGAGAACAAGACAGAACGATTGACTCAATATCGGGTACGCTGAGCAACCTAGCGCACCAGGCTGGACTTATGGGTCAAGAAATCGTGGAGCACACCGAGTACGTTGTTATTGTTCTTGCCCGCTTTGATTTCGCCGCTGACGGTCCCTCTTTTCAGACTCCTAACTGACCTAGAGTCAGGTGTCGACCAGACAGACAGCAAGCTCAGCAACGCCATGGGGCGTATGAGACGGTTTATACGGCAGTCAGAGGAGCGGGGCAGCGGGTGGTGCATCCTGGTGCTGATACTGGTTCTGTGTATCTTGCTGGTGGTTGTTATCCTGATATAATCGCGGACGTGTACGCTTGGTTAATTCTTTTACTTCAATATACCTCACGCATACTAGTTACATTGCATCTGTATAATCGATTTATAACATGGACATTGGAAAACTTAGCGTCACGACTGAATGTGAAGAGTGTACAACGAATATGCTTTTACAGACCCTGGATGAAAAGGTGTTCATCTGAAGGGAAGTTCGGAGTGTACAGGATATGGGACACCATAGCTGCAGGCTCTCCATTCCAAGGCATAGCAAGCCTTACGAGCTGCGACTTTCCCTCGTCAGCAAGATCGAGATCATCAGGCATTATCACGCCTGCCCTTTCCTTGATGTCTTCAGGCGCTATGATATCGAAGGACCAAGGCAGCTTATTGTAGTCGCAGTTGATTACAAGCCGCCTGAGAGGGATGTTTGGGTGTATTTCCGAGTACGCCCTCTTCAGGGCACGGACATAGCGCGCATTAGCTTTAAGATCTTCGAGGACGTAGCGCCGGATGTAGAACAGGTCGTGGTCGCCAAATGGCCCCGTCATGTCATCTGTGGGTCGTCAATCGAGGCCTGTAATGGAAAGACTGAACCACTACCTTTTCACAGTTATGCCCACTCATGGCATTGCTCACGGCGCCCTTTCCAGGCGAACTTTTGGCATGCACGAGAACAGTACAAGGTAATCCAACAGCCAGTGCAGCGTTTGGGGTGTCTGAGTCCAGCATAAGCTTTGGAACACTGGAGTCATAGCGAGCATTAATTGGTGATAGCAGAAAGGAAATGGTCTGATGTACCTGGCAATTACTGCACTACAGCTCATCATCGCGATTCAAAGTGTGATAGTAACTCTTGTAGGCGTGGATGTGCTGCACGCATGATTTCATATCAAACCAAGCATCCCTAGTTGCTCCCGGCTGCAAATCAGCATCCAAGCCTTGGTGCTCAATTTTATCCAAAGCTTTCCAGACTCTCCTTTCCACTCCCCGGAATATCAATCCCTTGTTGATGCTGTCAAAAATACCGTTAAATCCATCGGTCGCCCGGAGGAAGACTCAGCCTAACCAGCTTGAGCATCGTATCCAAAATGTCCGCATCAAGTGCTTCACTCATATATTCCGGCCCCGACCGGTCCAACTGATCAGTGAGATAAGCTAGACACAGGCCAGGGACTTTTTCCCCATACTTGCCTGGGTTGGCAGCGAGCATTGGGGGTAAACACGATAGGCTGGTGCATAACCAGTAAAGGGATCTATTGGCGAGGAGTACGCGACTGTGTTCCCAAGACAATCTGGAAACAATCAGAACGAAGGTATGGATGTGGAGGCGGTCTTCAAAAGTAATGGTGGGGTCCTGGATGCGTGCGATCGACCGTCGGAAGCAATCTAGTATGGTTTCGCAAGATGTCTTGGTGAATGGATGAAATTCTGTCCGTGGAAGTTGACTCAGATTGACTGCTTCCTTATAGCGTAAGAGTGATAGTTCGAGGAGCGATCTCAACTGGGGGATATTGGGGCGATGGCTTTGGATTACTTTAAGATGCAGTTGGGAGGTAACGAGCATTTGGGGCCCTTGGTATACCATGTCGCGAGCACATTTTACATCCCCGCAAAGGAGACTGTAGACGAGCTCTTGGAGTTTCTCTAGGACAGTACATATTGTGGCATCGTCGAGGTAATGGGAATCGTGTGCATGTGTGATGTCTGAGAGTTGGATGCTCCAGCGCTCGATCACCGGCCACAGTCTCTGAAACAAGTTGCCGTTACCATATAGTCCCAATGCCTTACAGTTGGAGAGAAACAATACGTTTCAGGAAGGGCTTGGGCGGTGATGTCAACAAGAAAAGATTCTGTGGAAGGCTTTTCGAAATACTCATAAAGGACCTTGCACGAGCCAGAAAACCGCGACCAATTTCGTGCGACCTTTTGGGTGAGCGTCATAAAAAACCGTTGTGCTTCGCTTGTCTGCATCCTAAAGGACAGAAGTTCAATACGGGCGATGTAAGACGGTGATGGGAAGCACACCTGTCCAACATCTGACTTTCCGAGAAACGACGGGATACAACAAATAGCATGGACCCCTACGACATGCTAATCTTGATCGACGTCTTATAGAAGAATTAGATTTAGTACTATATCAAGCTATCGTGCACAGACTAGAGCTAAGTGACCACCGTCTTTTGTGAAAATAAGGGGGGGTGCTTTGGTTACGGGGCCGTCCGAGTGATTAGATTCTATTTAGACTCGCTAAGTGCGTTGATGTCTGCAGCGCAATGATTAACTGAATCATGTAGACATCTGACCAGAATGCAGAATGATAGCAGGGACTATGGACAATTACCTTTGCGCTCGCGTCACTACCAATGTATTCGATCGCAGAAACTTCGTTCCGTTGAATATCGTTACTGTGATCCTGTGAGAGACATAGGAGATGGGATCGATACAGTCGCGGGCGAATTCAGCGCGCGATGGAAGCCAAACAAATGAAGCCAAAGATCACGACAACCGCAAAGTGGTCGAAGATAGGACAGGATAGGACCTACCGGAATATCGGCGGAGAGTGTCAGTATTTCCTTGGGTATTGAATTGCAGTGCACCTCTGCTATTCGCCCCTTACCATGATGGAGCCAAATTTCATGATATCCTTAAATTTATCGACCGCTGGAGCGCAGCGCTAGCAGACCTAAGCAGAAGATGGAAAAGTTGTTGAAGAAAAGATCCCGGCAAATGCCGGATTGGTAGGAGCGCACAGCCACTCTCCTAAATTCGATTTGGGACCTTCCACATCCCATGGAGAGCAGTGGAAGATCTTTGGGTTGTTTTGATTGATAAAATATAAGGTGAGTATATACATTTCTTGAAAACATGCTGCTGATAGACGAAGAGGCCCCTCTGCCAAAAATGCGCTGCCACGATAGGCGATCCCAAGGAACGTTCCATGGACCACTCTAAAGTGCGGCCATCCGCCATCAAGGATGGCAGCGGATAGATTGATAGTCGGTAGGGATATATCTAATAGTGTCAATCTGCATGCTCGGATGAATACCCTCCCATTTCGACCGCAAATCACCACAGTTACTGACGCGTCACATCTACGATTTCCCCCCCAGTCTCAGCTGACGTCCATTTGTGCTGCGAGGTCGAGATAAAAAAAAATGGATTCAATGATCAGTAATTTACCTCCGCGCCCTGGCCCCCTCGTCCTCCCCTGAGCCTGATCCGCACCCCTGGGTATCTACGTTGCCTTAAAGGTCACGCGCGGGATGGAGACTTGGAACGAGTTGGTCCCCCTCTTTTCTCCTGGCGTGAATTATCTTACAATCATGACCGCCTTCGCCATTAATATGCTGCTCGCTTCCAGCGCGGTCAACAGTAAAATACCATTCTCGATGGAGACAATTCTGCGTATCGGCACGATTGCAATATGCATCTACGAGTTCGTTTCCTATTTCTTGGTTTATCGCGTTGCACTCAAACCTCTCTTAGTTATGTTCGTACCATCCCAGCAGAGTATAAATTTTGGAAGGACAGAGGCCCACAGATACGCCCCAAGTGTGTCCCTTTTTTCTCGTCTTGTCCGGATATTAATCCTCTGGTATTTGGCAGTCTCGTATTGTTCGTTCTTATCAGATATATCAGCATGGCCATGGTTGTAGTCAGCAACGTTGGCTATTTTTCACTTTCCTTCACTCCAGAAAGTTGTCGGAGATACTATATGATTGCTGTTGTATTAAAAGGTCTTTCTTCTCCTCGACTCGCGGGTACAGCGACTGATATTCTGATAGTCCTACAAGCCTCTGTGTGCCAGTTTGTCCTTGCGCTTCGAGCGTACAGTATTTCGAGACGCTCGGAACGTGTGAAGATTTTTCTAATCGTCTTCACCCTGATCATTACTATTCTGGAGTGGTTCACTAATCTGTACGGGAGGGTCATGATCCAGAGGAACGGCAAGTGAGTCTGCTCCCTGATGTATCTGTAGGACCTTCATGCTAACGAGCGTTTGAAGCTGTACTTCCGGGAATGACCCCACGAAGTTAGTGAACTGGACCTTCTACATCTGGGCAATGACGTACGTGGAATTGATTTCGTCCTTTCGCACTACTGATTTCGTCTCTCAGTTACGACATTGTGACTCTTGGAATCTCAACCTATTACTTGATCAAGGCAGGTGGGGCCGGAGTGTCCTCGTAAGTGTTCCCCTATACAAAATCCGTGTCGAGTTTGACCCTTTTGACTCCTTTCAGTATGACGGGTTTGGTGAAAGCTATGGTCATGGATGGACTGGGATATATCGTTATCCTCACAAGTAAGCCCATATATCTCAAGGTTCTATTGATGTTGACCAGTGGAATACAGTTACAAATACCCTCAACCTCGTTCTATATCGTGCATCACAGCTTGATGCCCAAGCCGCTGCGTAAGGATTAATGACCTCGCCTGGATTTTACTTACGTTCCCTGCCCAGTGCAAGCCTAGGATTTGCCTTCACATGGATTATGACACAGAACATCCTCATTAAAACCCGCAGTAAGACGTTCTTTTTACCTTCAATTAAATGACCCTCTGAACTCCTATCAAACCAGACGCAGGAATGCGCTCATTCAAATCCTTGCAGCCGTCCAGTGGGCGGAACCCGTACAGCAGCAGGTCGGATGACCAGACGAACATGCCGGTTACGACGCGAGGCATCGAGCTTGAAGTTCAGGTCAAGATCGACCGCGACCGTGCATTGGATGACCGAGTTAAGTGGGATATGGAAGAAGTCGACCTCAAGTCTGATTTGGAGAGCCAAAAGATTGTGGGTTTGACCAAGTCTAACTGATCCATTGATGTGATCATGCACTTTTTATTTATTCTCTCGGGCTCCTGGTGGTTATCAATTGCTGATTTCATCATTGGTGTTGTACGATATTGTTAGGCATTAATAGTAGATCACCCTTCCTTTCTTTTGTGTCCGGATAAAGACTCCACGCTCAATAACATTTCATTTATTTATCGGTAACTCGGCCCGACCCCGTTTTCACTCTTGGCGTAGAACCACTACGGCCACGAATCGTGACCATTATGAACTCTCGGCGCGATCTCCATTACCGACAGCATAACATGGTTGCTGTTGAGAGATTTTGTAAAGGTCATTCGCTGACAACTTCATGGTGGCAACTCCGCAATACCAGCACCACGGATGAAACTACCGGGCACTCCGATCATAGCAAATACCGCAGATCCTCGAATACAACGATGGAGAACACTTGCTATTCTATTTATCTTCCCTCCGAACAAGAAAAAAATTTCTAAGGTCGTTTCGTGTGTTCATATAAAGTGTCAGATGTTGCAGACGTGGCTCCATTTACCAAGTTACCAGTTACAGAGATGCCTGCCATTCACCGACGTCGCGGAAGTAGAAGCGCAAAAGGCTCTAACCGCGTCGTGTCACCACAGATAACTAAAGGCATGTATTTAAATGTTGCCGTCATATCAAACACTGACCCTGATTTTTTTCTAAGACCCTCTCTATGAAAATCTGGAATATACCGACCAAATGAAGGTGTGGGTTACTTTTAGCCCTACTTCATTGACGACTAAGATTAAGTCACAGGGCCCGTCGATGATAGGATCAGAATCGACGTCAAGAAGTGCATTGCCAAGACGGCGACGCGCCGACGCAAACATGGGTTCCTTGGCGGATCATGGTTCTCTTCTGCAGGGCACCAGCTACGCCACATATCGGGGTGTCAGCAACCTCGAGGACTGGGATATATATTATCCGTACTTCGAATCTGAGTCTGAAGCGCTTCTTAGCTCTGACACGACGGCTGGTAGAACGGCGCCTCTGCCATTAATGGATGCCTTGCTTCCGGGCCCTTATATTTCTCAGCATTCGTCTACGTTCCTCAATCCCGGAGCTGATGCGGACTTTGCGAGATACCCCAGCGCTGAACATCAATATTATGAAACAGAAACAGCGTACATACCTGTTGCTCACGGACTATTGGGGCAGAAGGCTAGGATCATATTGCCGAAGTCGACGCTGCCTTCAGCCTCAAGTTTTAGCAACGTCGACTGGTCTGAGGTTGAGAGCAACAGCGGCTCTATTGGGGGAAGAATTGAAGGTTCTAGACGCAACGCTAACTCTTCGGCATCGTTCTATGCCCCTCCAAAGATTCACATATACAAATGTTCGTATTTGGGCTGCGATTCTGAAAGTAGGAGCCAAAGGGGATTGTCTGTAAGTGCAATTTCTTCGTAATTTTTTCCACTCATGACACTGATTGATAGGGTCACAAATCGGTGCACGTAATAGGCATCTTTCCTTGTTTAAAATGTGACATGGTGTTCCTCAGAAGTAAAGCACTTAATGTGAGCATCAACCCAAGGTGTTTTTCCGAAAGCTAACGAGTAAATGTCCATAGGGCCACACAAAGGCTCACAGGGATCCCAACAGTAAATGTAAACAGCCGGTGCAAAAGCATTTCTGTCTTCACTGCGAAAAGAAGTTTGTGAAACATACCAGAATCTCAATTCATAACAGGAATATGAGTACTTACTAGGTGTGAGATGTGCGAGCTTCTCATGGCAGACAGTTAGTCGCTGTTGGTTCTCGTATTGATCTACTACTTACGTGTTGACTGATTTCCGAGGGGATTTTGTAGTATATAAGCTAGGATATTTCATAGTCAGTCCCCATGTCGCATGTGCCCCAGATGTAATCCAAATTTGCCACTCACTTCGTTTGAGAATGGCCCCGCGATTCTAACACTAGGCTGCAGCACAATACAGCTGTGGATCACTGCAACGACTTCGGGTGGTAACGTGATCGTGTTTAGCAACGAAAAAGGCAAGCCGCCGGGATCCGGCATTCAAATAGATCGTGATCGACATGTTGGTCTCTTAACTATCAACCACCACTGTCTCTATTCTGCCCTATCCTTGCATCTATCCACGCCTACGTCCACGAGACAACCACATTCCTTGCAATGGCACCACGTTCTTTCCAGCACCTTACTGTCGTTCTCTGTTATCTTTTGGCTGCAAGTTCACAGAGCGCCTTGGCTTCACCGCTACATATACGAGACGATCCAAGCCCAACAAACGATAACGCCCTTGGCTCTCTCATTTCCTCCATCTCCAGCGCTCTTTCGTCTCTCTCTCCTGAACCTTCGGCGAGCAAACAGATGGCTGATGCGCTTAGTTCAATTGAAACGTCTATGGAAATCACCTCTACTCCAGAACAAGCAACCTCGACACCCGAAATCCAGTACTCGCAGACGATGACACCGGATCCTCAGAATGATTCGCAGACGCTATTACCAACTCAAACGTCGGATGCCCAAGTCGAGCAGCCGACAAGTCTATCAGCGACGGAATTGGCTACTCAGGATTTCATCGAAGACGCTGCATCTACTTCCCTGGAATCGCCTAGCCTATCGAGCGATTTGGAGGAAAGCTACACTGAGCCGCCTATTCCGACTCCGACACAAGATGCAACGAGTAGCATTGACGGGCTGTCTAGCTCCTCCTCGACCGTACCAACGCCTACGAAACAAATGGGCTTGGGACCTGGGCCGGCAGCCATCCCAACGCCCACCCCTTCGTCCGAACAGCACGAACAGCGACTCGATCTTGGTACTATGTCTCCTACTGCTACTTCCGACCTTTCGTCCCAAGTCCCTGTCGGTCTATCGCATACACAAGCACCACTGAGGTCCTCTAAGCGTTATCCTATCCCGACCCGACAGCTACTCATCATTTGCTCTGCATTTTTCGGCTTTATCGCTTTAACCCTTCTTGTCTATCTCGTGCTCAGCAGGCCGTCCGCTAAAGAATGGCTGAACGAAGCCCGGGGGATCAAAGAAGGGAAAAGTGTCAGATGGGACTGCGTTGACCGGGACAGCTTGGCGGAGGAGAAAGAGGAGGGCAAACGCGAGTCTTCGTTTAGCTTCAACGTTACGCCGCCAACGCCGGCCGTACCTCCTACAGCCAAGCTGACACCTGTTTTAAAATCGCCGTGGTTGACCCTTCCCTCGCAGATGAGTCCCAGTAATGACATAGCACGATCTTCACTGGCGGTAGCTGATATCAATGGTGGCTCAGGTAGCCGGTGGTCGGCATATTCTTCGGCGTGCACCTCATCTGCCCGCTCTTCTTGTTCCTCAGGGTCATGGTACGGTGATGACGAGTCGATGCCAGAAGAGAGGAAGAGTGTACCTTTGCTATCGCCGGAGGAGTTCTTTACCCTTCCGTCGGAGTACTCGGAGTCTAGGAATTCGAGACGATCAAGTGCTCCTGTTGACTACCGAGCCAGCAAGATCATTGGCAAAGATGTCGTTGAAGGGGGGAGGCGGCGATCGAACTCTGTAGGCGTTTTGACGGGGTTATCATGATAGCCGGGGTTCGTCTGTTTGTTTCGGATACCTTGATTACTGTGTCCAGTGGTATAACCTTAATAACGTTTCTTCACTCCCACCAACCTGCGATTACTTTGAACCTTGAGGACCTTGCGATCAGCGTAACTTGGAAGAACAAAGAAAAGTTGAACCGGGCGCCCGGTATATGCAGTTAATACACCCGATCTCCTAGGCATGTGGGTGACTCTCGGTCAGAACAATGGACGCCGACTTCCTTCAGCCTGTAAACTGTGGGGAACGGGTTCTCATACCCTGGACTGTGTGATGACGAGGACAACTACTGAACACTACAGAGAAAGATTTGTACATTCCAGAATTTGTTTAGAATCATTGAGAGGATGCACCAATAGGATATCTTGGTGTGATTCGCGCATCTCCGGGGGAGCGGTTACAATAGAGTAAGATTTTACGCAAATAGGCAGGAGCTACACGCTACGATGGCGCGTTTTCGATCAAAACTGGCGATAATGTAGGTAGTGGTGGTGACTTCCTACGAACTGAGGTCGGGAGCGATGTTCCCATACCCTGGACTGGGATGATGCGAGGAATTAACGTCCACAAAGAACAATGTCACTGTTGAGAAATTCGGTTAAAGGCGTGGTGCCCTGAATCATTCTTCGCATTTCCTGTGATGAAAGCGGCGACCAAGGTGAGCCACGAACTTGTGGATAGCGGCTTCACAAGCTCGCGGTTACCGGCCGGGATGGTAAGTTTAGACTCGGCGGAAGCAGCGTTGACATACACCGAGATATTTTAAGTGCGAGTCTACGGAGAATTAGGATACTCGTTGATGGCATGGAACACTGATTGTTCAACGTTCAACCCCGGGCCAGGGTAGTAAATCGTCAACAATGGTGTGTATTTGCTATATTGCTGGGAGAAATTTAGGTAGTGTTTCAGAGATGACAACTTGGACCTGGTGGTCGAATTGTGTAGCGATATTTCTCCGATACTCCCAACATCAGTGATGATTGTGAAATCAGTGTAATACTTTCTGATAGAATGCAAATAGAATGGGAAATTGCACGCCTGTGAGATTTCAGAGGACGAGGCCAGTGCATGGGGACGTACGTATTCGCATATTTCAGCGCTAGCTCTCGTTATTACGACTTATCGGCTGAGTATCACTGTTGATTGGACGACACACTGAGAGGGAGAGGGCAAAGTGTAGCAAGACGGGACTACGGCCCGACTTCTTGATTCTGAAATCAAGCTGACTAAGCACAGATTCTTCTTCTGTTACCACCATTGCTGGCTATTGTGACATTGCCTTGGGTCGAAGGAAATTTTCTTTGCGCAAGAAGTTTGGTTTATAGGCGATGTAAGCTGTACCTGTAATGTATAGCCCGTAACTATGCGATACTAACTTGGTCTCTAGCAGGTGTGAAACTGTCCTCGGAACCGTGAGCTCGGATTCCGGCCGTTAGTTCTAAATTGAAAGTAATTATTCAGGTGCGACCCTGTTTTTATATTGCACTTGCAGAGCTTAAGCTATTCTTGCAGAACCCATGGCGACGCGTCTACCACAGGAGCTCATCGACAAAATTCTTGACGACCTAGACGGAGACCCGTTCTCGACGATCTTCACCTACAGGTCGATCTCACTGACAAGTGGATATTTCACTCCCTCTGCGCAAAAGCGCCTGCTCCGGAATATCAAGCTTCTCCGGCGATCCTGCAGACAATTCAATGCACTCCTGACTGAGTCACCGCATGTCGGGCAATACGTAAGGAGACTGCACGTCTACAGTCATTCCGTTACTCCCATTACCGCCGAGGTGCTTCGTCGCCTCCCCAACCTTCGTACACTGAAAATCGACAGTGATGGGCTATCGTCTGTGGCGGATCACCTGAATACCGGGCTGAGCAGTGTGAGATGTCTGGATCTCTCGCTGATGCAACTGAGAGATGTCTCGACACTGCTCAAGGCCATCTCACTGTTTCCCTCGCTGGAGCTCCTCAGGTTGGAGCGGGTCGGCTTGCAGGACAATCGATCTAAAGAGAAAGCACCGAGGCTCTCTGCGGGTACCGGCTGGGACTGGCGATACATTGTTTCCCTGAGTATCTTCAACCATGCGCCTATTGATTTTGATTTTGTAGATGATCCCCCGGTTGATCGCAATAACGAGGATCCCAATGCCCAGATCGCGTTTGAGCCCCCGACAGAGTGGAAGATGCCGTCGTTGCAGGCGCTCCAGATACGCGTGGATGATAATATCGTGCAGTCGATATTGCTGAACAACCTTAGTGGCGCAACCCCTGCGGCACAGTTGGGCAAGTTGCGAGCTCTTAGGGTGACTGCGTCGGCTTTGACGTCGTTTGAGGTCATCCAGCGGCTTTTGGATAAGGTACCTACGACGTTGGAGGAGCTGGTGATGTTTACTCATGCGCTGCCGTACAGTGAGTTGTAGTCTCTGTTGGTGCCTTTCGTTGCTTACAGGCTGGTTCATTTAGCGGCGCGACATATTGACATGAGCAAGCTCACGAAACTCAGGTCTCTGTACCTACAAGTGTGGATGAAGTACCCTCGCTCTTCGACACCTACGCAAGACGAATACTTTTCATGGCTTGTCAACATGTTCGCCACTATGCCGGACTGCGTGCAAGACGTGTACATGAACGTCATTTTCGGGACCCAGCAAGAAGATTTTCCGTTGAACGTATGGACCAACCTTGGCAAAATCTTCGCTCAGCAACGGCGTAAGACGAATTTACACGTGGTTTTTGGCGACAAAGAGTTGGAGAACTACGCCCATTACTTTCCGAGCCAGACATATTTCGACAAGTCGATGAATAGGTGTCTGGGCTCGTTGAAAGGGCAGGGACGTTTGCAGATCTGGACTGCGCAAGAGTTCATGTATCGCGAGAAAGGTGTGTACGTGGTTTTGAAAGAGTAGTTTCTGTGCTCACGGTCGAGATGTTCTAGGCACCAAGAATTTCGCCGTGTTCGTTACGCCGGAGTTGATTTTGTCTGCGTGAATGTCGGGATAGAAATTTTTTTTTCGGTTATTATGGTTACGGCTCTACAGCTGTCGCGCCGCCAATTGTGATTTTCCGTGGGTGGGACAGCTAATTTGGTATTTATACCTTTTCACTTTTTTCAATTGGAGATCTATCTATTCATGTATCATTTATGAATAACGTTACTTTCATAATCCTTTGTGTGAATGAGACAGTGGAACGACGACTGAGCAGGTTGATATGTGTGTTGAAGGTTCGGTAGGGTTAGGGCCAGAAGGCGGGTTGGCAACAACTTTCAATCTCCGCTCCGTGCCTCTCTTACCGTTACGTCGACGCGACCAACCGACGGTTTTCCTCTTTTATTCGTGGGCGCGCTGCGCAATGCTCACGGAATTGACGCATATGGACCGTATAACGCAGCTTCAGGATGAAATTGAGCAGGTACTTGTATTGCCTCGTCCAGGCGAGTCGCTGACCAATGCCCTCTCTAAGCTCCTCACTATCATGTCGAACAGCCTCGTCTACCTCACCTCTCGGTCAAATTTCCTTCAAGTCAGCCCGGAAGTTCTCGTCACAAAGTCGAGAAATCCGGAGAAGTATGATGTTGCAGAGGTTTTTGAAGGTATGAAGGGACGTTTGTTGCGACTCGGCTCTGCTCGTACTGATCCGAATCACAGGCAATAAACGGGAACTTGTTATAGATTTGATAGCAAAGGCGAAGCAAGTTGAATATCTTATACAGTCTCTGCCACAGCCGGAGGCAGAGGAAGAGCAGGTACGAGGTCGGCGCTACGCCCCCATCCGCTCGTGTTCACCGAAACGTGACAGGCGAAGAGATTGCAAAGGCTTCAAGAGGAAATGAGCGTTGCTGGACGCTGAATACGCCGACGCGCTGAAGAGAACAAGTATGTTTTGCTCTCGCCGTCAGCTTCCCCTGCCTCACTGTTACCAACAGAGAGGCTCCATGCCCAAGTTTCTGAAGTCCTCAAGACGATGCTTTCCGACAACCATAGTCCTGTTCAGTGAATTCGTTCCCTGATAGCCGGATCGAAACGGACGAGATGTGACTTGAGTGATGACGCAAATCACCTTCGCTGAGGTAGTGTCTTGTCGTTCCTCTCAGTGCCTGTATTGTGAGCTAATGACTACAATTCGCTGGCCAGACCTGTTTGCCGACGCGGGCGGTACTGGTGCTTCTATTGACGTATGTACGGTCATCCACTACGGAGAGAGAGCGGGAAATGTTTACCGACGTCGCCCCTCACCTTCAATCAACTGTGAATGTCAATCTTGCTATCTGCTTGGCAAACGGTTAAGCGACGTCAGTGCCTTGTCGGTACGTCGGTGAAAGATCCTGTCTCTGCCCAACCGCAGTACGGATCTGGCGGCTCCGCTCTCTACGCGCTCAATAACCCGAGCGAGCTGTCGCCGGTAATCTACTACGACATAGATGGCGTTAGAGCAGCGGTCCGCTCAATTACCTCCGTAGTCTTACCTCCATTCCTCCACTGTAGCGGCACCGATTGCATGTCAATCGTGAATACCGCCATTATCGTCCGCAGCCATCTTGAACGATCTTCAGGAACCTCTGTAACAACGCTGAGCCAGGATCTGGCCGCCCTTAATCGAGCATGCCCGCCGTGCTGGACTGTGCAGGACAGCGCAACCAGGTAATATATGGTTCTTGTACTCCTTAGGGTAGGTTCCCTTACTCAAGATTTTCTTTCCTGACTAATGCCTTGTGACCAGCCTGCTAGACAAAGCTTCCGGATAGTTAGACCTCTACCAGTGATAGCATAGCAGTCTAGGAAGGTAGGGTGTGTTCTTTTAACCGTCTTCACGTTTCTTTCTGACTATTTTTACAATCAGAGCAATATTTCATCGGATGGCTCGTGCGGTATTTACACAAGTTCCATCCCGGACGTCCAGATCGCCCTTCCAATACTATTATATCCTCCACCGGTGCGGACAGACTGCGCGCCAACCTTAACACCTGGCTCAGTTTGTTCAGGACTCAATATAAATTTATTCTCCTGCATCGCCAATCTCCAGTCATTCTTATTTTAAAACCTGTCAAGACATCGCGCGCGCTGTCGTGATTCATTTGAATCTTTGCTCAGTAATATTACATATCTGCTTCCTGGTGTAACATGCGGTGCCGCTGGTTGGTTACGTGGCACAGGATTGCATTGGACATGACCTATATTCGTTCCTGTGGAGCTGCCTAATCATGATGCTTGGGCGCAGAGTGAGCTCTGACTCGTTTGTTAATGAACATTTCTCTGATTTATCTGTGTCTAGTGATTGGTCCACTTTAGCGACTATCCCCGGACTCTAGTTGCATGTCGTGCCTTCGCTTCTGCGTCTTCCTGTATGCGGCTACGCGAAGGCGCACGACATACCATTTCGATGGACGGCGACGCTCTAACTGCTACCCATCAAGCTTTTCTCTGAGGAGATGTACTCCGTACTTCTTACTTTCTGCCCTCAATGCGCTCTAAGCGACCTCGGGAATCAATCCACTCGCGGGTCGTTCCTATTCACCGACCGGACGATTGTTGGAGCGATGATCCAGTGAGCTGTTTGTTTACTCTCGCGACGTATTTCTTACTAACGTGCTTCCAGTTTACACGTCATAGTGGTGTTTATACCCTCGGCTGGGCAATATCACTCGAGAAGTCTTCTCAGCCTCGACCTGATTTCGGTCCCGTAGGACCGTACTGAGCTACTACCTCTCCCCAGTTGAGCGTGCGTGAGGAACTGTCACCCAATTATGATGTATCATCCGCTCCTCGCATTCACATTCTCTTCGCGCGAGAAGCCGTCCATCTTCTAACGCGGCTACCTACTCTTCCTCGCTCTCTTCTCATCCAAAGAACGAGTATGCCGGAAGGTTCCTTCCCTCCTAGTCAGACGGACCTCCTTTTACAGGACGTCCTCGAGTCCTCAACAGTCCTTCGTACCTGGGTGCGCCGGCAGCCGCCCAAGAAGATGGCTTCGCCTTTTGGTCGCTCTCGCTTGACCCGCACCCCAGCTATGAGACGCCGTCGTGTGAATTGTTTCACTGGTCCTTTCGGCCACCCGCTGCGCAGAATGCCGCTGATTGCTATTCATCTTTCAGAGTTATTTCTGATTTGCATGATCATTCCTGTTGTCTTGCATCGCTGGCTGTGCGGCACAATAGCCATCGTCCCATAATGATCCCCGGAACCCTGTATATCATAACATGGCTTTACTTGTTCATTATGGAACTGGAACTCCGTTGCTTCTACCATTTCGATCCGCCAAGCTAACCTCCTGATCCGGATGGCGATGGTCGCGCCGTGCGAGGTGCTATTGAGCCTCGTGTTGCCGAAATGGTGATTTTGGGGGGTGTTTTCTTCGTACACGCGGCTGGCTGCGACGGACTTCAGGAGGATAACGACGTTCGATGTTCTTCCTCAGCACACGTCCGTCCCTGAGTCCGGTGGCCTTTAGGTGAGGACTCTTTCTCTCCGCTTGTCATGTCCTCGAACTATGAAGCTCATGACCTTGTTTCTTCAGGTTTTATGGCATACCAATACCAAGTAATTTTAAGCCGGGAATCAATGGCCATGTATATTTCACCTTATCTTCACTGAGCCCTGTGCGACTGATGCTCGTCGGCAATCAAGTGTGGATGAACCTTATGAATGTATGTACAAATTTTTTCGGAGGGTTCGCTTTCTCTACCGTGATTACTCATGTACATCACACAAGGCGCGTCGATTACATTTTTCTGATATTGTGGTTACACACAACTCTGGTGCTTCGGAGCCCGGACCGAATTCCCCTTCGAAAGTACCTCTCCAGAAGCCGAGACTGTTCTCTCTAATTCAGGCTTCTGTCTGAATTCGAAGAGGAAAGGCTCGAGCCGCGTAGAAGCAGAGGCGACCGCAAGGAATAACGGAAATGTGGCATTACATCGTTTACATCCTCAGTCTGCAGTCGTAACTTGTTTGTTCCGGCCATCCTGACGCGTAATGATCGACTGATCACCTCTGTAGTCGTTCGACCCCGTGTTCAGAATTCTCGCCGGTTTCGTGACCAGTAAATCTAGAGCTTTCCAAATACACCTCTATTTCGCGTCAAAGAAACATGTGCACCATCTATTTCAGTTTCGAGAGTTCCAGCTCCCGGTAATCTATCACCGCTATCAATGTACCCCTTACACTTCTTTTTTGGGTGGCCGACGCTTGCAGCTATCACGTACTGAGTACACCATCTGTACCTCGGCGCAGATGAGCGCAGGGTTCAACAAAGGAAATCAGACCAGACGAGCGTCGGGGGGTGTGCGCAAGGTTTCATCCCAATATATAGACTTCTTGTGCCTGGCTGGGTTGAGGGGACGAAAATGGAGGGTTGGATGATGACACTAGTGTCCTTGCGTTTCTTGCCAGACACGGCGCTGCGCGAAAGTAACCTAGATACGATTGGCGGTGAGTCATTCTGACTCGATAGCAGTGCTTGTGCACATGTGCAATGTATTGAGGCTGTATGCAGTGTGCTTGCCGAGTCTCGGGAATTTCATTCTTGGGGCTGTGCCTGGGATCGCCCATCCCGAGGGGGCAGGCTTACACGCCCGCCAGATTTTCTATTCGGACCGGTGGTTTCGTTCTGCCCGTGAGGGATCTTTTCCCCTTCATTTAATCTCTCTCAAGTACAAGGATCATTGATGGCTTAGATGCATTCAATAGCGCAATTGCAACTTCACAGGCGTAAGTCTCCCGAAATTCAACAGGGTCACCTACTTCTGTATGTGTTCGAGTCAGAGAAAGCGTGACGACCCTGCTTAAAGATCGACATGTTTCCTTGGCCACTCATCCTCCTTTCTCTTCACCGCCGATGCGTAAGAATATTGAAGTCATTATCCACGATTACAGGTCATGATTTCGTTCGGACGGTCTCTCTTCCCCAGAGTCACCTATCTGACCGCGCAAATTCGGCTAGCCAATGATGTGTACTACATGCAGTGTAATGTTGTTGCCCTGATATCTCGGATCGATATCAGGTACATGGTTTCATTTCTCACATGGAGTTGGACCTCCTACAGCTTGTTAACCGAGTTGCCGTCCATACCTTGGAAACAGAGGGCACGGGGAAGTCTTTTCACGATTTCATATCTTAGCATGCCCGGAGAGGAATTTTTATTGACGGTACTAGCATTTCACCGAAGTTTTCTCATCACTTGTTCCACGATATTGCGGTTATCAGTCCATTTCGTTGAACTTTGCAAAGTCTATGACCGTCGACCGAGTTGCTACTCCCGGTTTTTGTCGAGTTCAAGGAACTCAGTAAAGCCACCGACCAATATCGGCAATGAAACACTTTATTAGTCGCGAACTGAAGAATCGGAGGCAATGATATCTAGCCAAAGTGGTACTCTAATGACAAGTGGAATGTTACTTTGCTCTCTTCGTGCGCATTAAGCAAGTCCACAGTGTGGCCTTCTCCCGAAGGCGCAGCCCGATAGAATGATCGAGGCTTGGAAGATTGGCAATGCATGCCGGAGAGTGGCCGCCACTAATGGCATCACTACCCCCGAATCAATGATTCCGCGGCTTTGCGGCAAACCCTCAGGCAGGCTGAAATGAGAAGCCAAGAGGCCGATGACTAGAGGATGATTTGACGAGGATATTCAAGCCATGATAATTCTATAATTCGTTTGTATTCGTATCGCAAATTCTACAACATGGTTCTTGGACAAAACTGGGGGGAAGGAGGTGAATGGAACGCATAATGGTCCACCGGGGATGGTACAGAAGTAAAAGTACATTGGGTCGTCAACAGACGTGAGTAACATTTTAAAGGGCATGTTGTAGGGTATAGACTTGATGAAATGGTATTGGGTTCGGTGATCTGATGTTCGAGTCAGCTTAAACAAACCTGACGAGAAAAAGTTCGACGTACCTGGGTATCGGTGCTTAAACATGGTTCCTCCCATCTAATGATGGGCAGGTGACCGCTTCCGTGAAAACACCCTTCGAAGCCAACGGGGCGCCCATTTCTGGCTTCGACATGAGAAACTTGACGGAGAGCGTGTGAAGAATTGGTGATTGGTTCGTAAAGACATGAATGACTCTGAAACACAGGTTAGACTAAATCTGGGGGGCTGAAAGTATTGCTTACCATCCGCTTCGTTAGAGTCACTGAATCGGCTACCTCCACATTGCCCCCGTTCTGAGCAGGTGTCTAGAAGACGCCATGAGCTAAACCGAAACGACAGCGGACGCAAAAAACTCACCGTCTATGCTTGTGCATTGGCTCAATTTAGACTTCTGATAGCTACCGGTGGAACGTTCGAGGGTCTTTGGCCGACGCAAGCGGGGTGCCTCGCCTCCATCTCGCATGAACGAAAAACTCCTCTGGTCTTCCTCTCGGTTCTGATTCCAGAGAGTGAGGTCTGCTGCGCACATGAGCCTCAACCAATATAATGCTGAGTGAGTGCTTACTGTAATAAGAACCGGTATGCATCGTTGAAGAGAATGGGTCTGATGTAGCACTTGAGTTGTTCAAGGCTGGGACCTCCGTGCGGTATGGGTCGAAGTTAACGCGGAAGCTGGAGGGAGGAGCTCCACCTGAGCGACGAGGACTAGGCATTGCGAATGAGGGGGAAGGAAGAGGGTAGGCTCGACGAGTGATATATGACCAAAGTTTGTACAGTGAAATTCAACGGTCATTAACGAAAAGCGTGCGCCGTTATATATTTTGCAGCGTCAGGGAAGAAGCCAAGATCAATACAAATCGAGCAGATGCAGGGACGCGGAAGAAGATCACGCACAATACAACGTGTTTTCTTCGATCAAAAGGGCATGAGCTCAAATCAGCCGAAGAGGCCGTAAAGAGGCTCTCAGTTTTTGGCATTCGACGTCGTCATAGCGAGATCCTGGCTGGCTGTGACAAGATTTCGGTCGGCTGCGATTTCGGATGCGTCAATTATGATGTCCTGTGTGCGACCCAAGCTCATCCTTGGAGCCTTGAGCTGCCGATGCAAGCAGAGGCAGGACCATGTTTAAGACGTCAGAGTCACGGCAGAATAAAAATCGAACCCCAGATAGTTAGAAGGGGTGTACGGCTGCGGTCGGATAAAGGCGATATTTTGACGTGAGTATTTGAGGTAGAAAGGCGGCAGTATACAATTGAAAGTAGCGGTTCAAATAGACCCTGACAACTGCGAGAAGCGCCACTGGCACAAGTGGCGATGGCCGATTGTCAAATAATTGCACCTGGTCTTTCTGTGAGCGCAGAGTGAGAAGGAGAACGGTCTGCGCTACGGGATGGAATTTTGCATTGGAACGCGGGATCGCGAATATCCGTCGTCCGAAAGACCGAGAGAGACATGGAGAGCACAATTTACTCTCCAGATGAGTTATGTTTTCCTCTAGATTTGGATTCAAGTCATGGGCAAGAGTCAGAAAGATTTTGCACGCTGTGAGTCGCAGGAGGCGTGGCACTTGATGGCGCTCAGGTCAAAGGGCAAGTTCCAGTAAAGGTAGTCCGGGCCGGACACACGGTGAAAAAAACTTTCCCACGTACACAAAAACAGAACCGTTAAGGATGCATAGGGAAATTGGCACGGAATCCCTCGCCTAGGCCTACCATATTCTCGTTATTCTCTGTCAATTCTCGGGCTTCGTACACTTCAAAGTTCGCCTTCAGCCTTTCGTTACGATTGTTCCGGCGGCTTCAAGTTCTTATCACGGTGGGACGTTTCTACGGTAAACGCGCCCTCTGCCCATTGTCAATGCTGGCAGGTGCGACTTTTTGCCTTCGTTCTCGTGAGTGACTACATAATCTGATCGTTTAGTGTTGCGCCACAATGATATGATATATCACAAGCACACGATCTTACTTCCGCTCTACACTCCTGCAGAGGTTGTTTGTACTCAAATATCAGCTTTACCGTAATGTTAGTGGGGGATAAGTATTACAAGCGGTATTCCAGGCACTGGGAGGTACCGGGCCATCGCATCGTCTGTGTATGCGACGGTATTTTTCTGTTCCTGTTACAGCGATTACGTTCCAAATTCAAGCGCTCTGCAAATATCAAAGGTCCGGGCTCATTATACATACCGTTGAATGTCACTCTGAATCTGACGCCAATGTCGCATTATAGAATCTGTATCAAGTCTATATCAATTCCCAGAGCTATATACACAATGGCCTCCAAGGTCGGGACGGAAAGGCGATTGTCACGTAAGCCTCCGCCATCGCTTCGGTACATGGAATTGCTAGAAAATTTCTGTCAGTCAAGAACGTCGCCTTCGGAAAGCTCCTACCCCAACTAAGGCTTCTAAATCCTAAGTGCTTTTGATATGCATCAACTGATGTGTTCATTTGCAATGGATATGGGATACTAGAAACTGACTGTTTATCGCTACTGATATGGCGCATTGAGATGGCGCGAGCACTCTTTCAATCGTCATCTTCAGCTCATGCGGTATCCATGTGCTCATATCTATTTTTCAAATCGCTAGGCAATAAACTGAACTGAAGACCTGTGACTCAGTTGACTTTCTGGAATTCTGCCGCCGCTACTACGTTATAACAGATATAATTGGGGTAGGAAGGGGACTATCTGTAGAGGATCTTCTCTGTCGTTCGAGGATACTCAATTCTCAATTCAAAGGGTTCAATCGTTAAAACGTAACTTTGTCCGCTTGCGTTCGAAATGGTACAGTTACTCAAATCGTTGGATTCGACGATGATACATGGGTTCTTGCGGTCACGGACCCTACGGTTCCTTATCCTGGGCTGTTCTACGCCTTTCCTTGTGCTAGTTGCTCCGTTCTCGAAGGTTCAAACATATGATCAGTGCTTTAGGCCCATAGCATCGATATATTTGTGATGATTCAGAGAGTTCAGGATATCCCGTCATGATTAAGGGCATGTATTATCGGTAATTACAGGGAACGATCCGTACTCCGAATCAGTGCCAAGTCAACGTACTACAATATGAACAGCTGTCTATATTCGAAACCTGTCTACCCGGCCTTTCGGCGGTGACGCCTTCCCGGGAATCAATTCTGTCACAGCAATGAAACACTCTTCAATGAATGTAAGCAACCACGGAGGGTATGATCAGAATTAAGCCTTCATCCTGAACAGATGCTGACGAAACTAAGTACGGTGACCTTGTACTCCACCAAAATGCAGAGTTCATGGGAAAGGAACAATCATACCGAAATTCTCGGAGTGATTCAGGATGAGGGTGGTTACGGCTTCCATCTCTATGGTACCTCCATACATGTGAATAGGCAGAGAGCCATTCTCCCAGTCAGCGAGAGAGCCGCAAGAAGGGCATCGGGAAGATCCTCCGTAAGGATCACATCATGTCCAAAACCACGCGCCTAGGGATGACGAGAACGCTCCATGAGCCGACGTATGGCAGAGAAGGGCTTCTCGTTGCATGAAAGATATTGATACAAATAAGCATCTATAAAAGAATAAAATGCATGTACAGCGCCGTCGCGACGAGATGCTGCTACGTTATTGGCGTTATTATTTCACGAGTATCGAAGCCGTCAAGAGATTTAAGCATTGGTGATCTCGAATATCCACAAGTAAGTCGGACAAGGTCGAAATTGTATCCGGTCCGGTCCTCGCAAGGTAAGTCACCGGTTTGGAGGTTTTGACGTGGGGCGTCTCTGGAGGCCCGGTCCGCAATGAGAGGTAGCCCTGTACGTACTGGTGCCAGAGAAGAGAGGTGAATTCGAAGACATTGGCGACCTCAAGCGGGTGAAGCTTGGAATGAGGCCGAGTCTTCAAATTCTCCTGGCCTTCGATCTTTTTAGTATCTGTCTGCCTAAAGCAGCGAATTAGGGCACCTCCAATCAGAGAACGGAAGACAGACAAACTGGGCCAGATCCGAGAATCTCTGAGGGAACGGAGAGATGCAGATTTCGGTTGCGTCTCGCAAAGCAATAGGTAATCGATGGTCGCCAAGTTGCCAACCGGATTGACAACGCGTGTAATGACTTGATTTTGTGTCGTCACTATGAATGTCGATCAACAGATGATTGGCCGAGTACCAACTGCGGTCGCAGATGTCGCACGTAGCATTTTCACCGAAGTTGGAACCTGTGATGAGCTAGTTGATAAATAACCGCAGCACCGGATAGAACGCCACTAACCTCAATTAATGGTACATAGCGCCTCTTTGCTTGCCGAGGTCGAATGGCAACGATGCGCGGAGGTCGTCTTCAAAGCTAGCCTCGAGAGATGAGAGCTAGAGAGCATCATTAAGAATAAGCTAAGGCAAGACGTCGAAGGGAGATAAGGAGACCTCACTCACATAGTATACCGTCCCTGACGTTGGAACCGGATCAGCGAGTCATATAAGTGCTAGGAGTGTAGACTACGGTCATCCGGGATCTCAGCTGGAGAGCGAGACTTCATACATTGAGCAGAAAATTAATGAACACCACAAGATGCGAAAACAGACACTACGAATTTTCACGAACCATAGATTACGAGATATATGTGCCACTTCTATAAGGGCGGGCCATAGACTATCATATGAAGTCAAATTGGAAGTGCGTCAATGTGTTATCCTGATCCGAGCAGGATATCGACAACGAATATTCGAATATGTTCACCTCTTGTACTGGGACAAGGTGACGGGTGTGGGAGAGGCCACGCCATTGGTACCTAAAATGTAGGAAAAACGTTCAGGCCTAGTCTGCGTCAAAGAATTGATTATTACCCTAAAACTTGAATAGAGTGCCATGGTATTAAATAATCGGATGATTTGTGGCTTTGGACACTCCACCGTCGTAGTGCATTTGATGGTACGAAAGAAAGAAGTGGCGCGGGATGACCCTGGGAATTTCCTCATACGGTCGTAGCAGTCTATCACCCTGTCAACCTTAGGACGACGATGAACACCGGCATTTATCCAACCTTGGAGTCGGGTCCGAGGGACAATGAAAGCTAGCGGAAGATGCTAGCACTAGTACTCTTGAATGGGCACGATACGGAACCTTCTGAAACTTCCGTCACTTCAATGGCGCCAGACGCACGAAAGGCCCCTGGCCAGCTCAAGGCAGGTTGTTTTCTCTCCTAGATGACAGGTTCTTGGCCTAATTAACGTTAATACCCTCGGGCGGGACCACTCACTATCAATCCTCACTGTCTCCGAGATCGATAGGCGCCACGGCAACCTAATGACATGCGTCTATCATCCAAGTGGCTTACTGCCAACTGATACAAAACAGTAGGGAGGGCAGACAAGTCGTTGGACACATCGAATGGTTGGAATTATGGGTAAATTTTCTGAGAATGAATACTGTTCTATCGTGCCTATGCATTCGAGCCTTCATTGAACAAGGACCAAACGAGGACGCAAAACGCTCACTTGTGAACTGTGTGAGATCACACGACGTACTGCTCCACGGGGAATCCACCGCGGGGAATGGAACATTTTCAGTAGGCTTTAGATCTAGTGAGTGTCAGATAGGTTAGAGATGATGTGATGTCAAACGACCGGCTCACTTTCGGGTCTTATCGTTGCATCATTTCGAGTCGCGAGTCCAGTCCCTATCTACGACTAGCCGAAAAAACTTCAATTTTTGGGGGTTGTGGCTCACGCGGAAGCTCTCTTCTGTGACTTTAAGGGTTGCGTCCGAGCAAATGTATAGAGTTGTCGCGCCGTCGCTGACGAGCGAGGTCAGACAGGGATGTGCATTACGGAAGGGGGTCTTCCAGGGAGCCGTAGGGCGTAGCTAGAAGCAACGCCTCGAGGGCACTGGCGAATTTTGGTTCGCTTTACGACATTTTCTGACCGACTCCTCGCGGCGAAAATTCTGGCAGCGGTAAGAAAAAGCACCGTAAACGAGTCATTGAAGGATGGTAATCACAAGTGCTGCAGTCTAGAAAGACAGCCTAAGTCACGTACGGATGAACAGACCTTGAGAATTTAGCTACAAAAAAGTATAAGGAAATGACGTGGTCGACTTGGAAACCGATAGAAGCTTGATAGCGCCCAGTTCGATAAGCTTGATAGTGTTTATCTCAATATGAAGAAACGCATTCCAACGACAACAGAAAGACCATACATGATCCTGGACATGCAAAGGAAGCAAGGAGCTCCAAGACAAGGTAGGAACCTGTTATTCCGTTCAATTCCGAATTCCCCAGGAGTGATGATGAATCCAAGAGAGTAGAGGATTTACGGAGGAGATACTTTGCCGCTGTGGCATACGCTCCTGCAGGTCAGGAATCAGGATCAAAAAAATGCACCTCGATCACGTGCCAAATGACATCAGAGTCCTGAAAAAAATTCGAAATTCAGACCCTTGCCAGAAGATACTGTGTCTCCGATTCGAAAGCTCGGTCATGCATATGGGTGCCAGGACATATATTATGATTTTCTGCATGCGTCGTTGCTGACAGGAGAATCCGGTATCCCAACTATGGAGCATGGTTCTTCTTCCGCCGCCTTTCTCGGGCTGACCCTCTTTTTAGGTACCGTCTGAAGCACTGTAGATTCATTTCTAGTGACGGCATCGATGGAGGGACCGCGCGTACATGCCCATATCACGGCGAACTCGCAAGGGATTACGGTTGTACTTGAGGCCGTACGTTATCGTCACTGTTCGTTCTCGGCATCAGTGGAGCTGGCTTCTATTAGTTACTGGTTCCGTTGGTGAAAGAGTGGCGGGAAGGAAGCTGTAGCTCAAGTGCTGCGTTCGACTTGGGACATCACCCCCTCAGAGATTGCCCTTTCTGCCGGACTTGTTCGTCGATGACCCTGATTGACCACGGATGCTCCCCCCGACTGGGGCCTACTTTGTACGTGTGCGCAACTCTGTTTTATATTCTAAACTGACGTTAAACGAGCCCAGTAACATATGATATTTAGAAGAGGTCGCCTCTGGAGGGTAACGTCACTGGCCGAGAACTTCCTCGACTCGAACAAAAAAGTACCATAACCTCTCGATTCAAGTCTCCCTATTGAGAGGCCTGAACCTAGTTTTCAACTTCTCAATTCATAAACGGGAATCAGCTTGATGAATAACTAAGTATCATTACTTGATTCATACCACAGCATGACAAATGACGCTTTTCAATCCACCGACGAATTCTAGAAGATGGTAGCTTAGAAGTTCGGTGGTGGTGTTGCTACGGTTCCTGTGGACCAGAAGGAAAGCGCTTAGAGGGCGCTCGTACGGACACAGGAGACGGGTATCACGAATCACGAGATTGAGGCGGTCCAGAATTCAAATTGGCCCTGCAACAACGCATGGCTGCTTTGAAGTTTTAACTACAACTGAAGTCACTCGCGATGTATTCTCACGAATGCTAAATAGTATTGCGCGAGGAGATTCGAATATACCACCATTTTGAAGAAGTGTGTAAGTATAGTACAACAGCGAAATACATATGAAAGCGGAGTACATCGAAATTGTCTCCACGAGAGCGGTGTTCTAGGAAGTCAGGGACAGCGATGAGGAGCAGGATACTACATGTAGATTTGAGTGTTAAACAGATTGATGAAACTCGCACGTTAAACCCTCTTTAATCCAGCCGCCAATATCATGAGCTTCATTGGTCATGTGTGAATACTCATCAAGAAAATCGTAGTCGGTGTCTATCTTTACCGACTGCAAACGTGAGATTGGGTTTGAGGAATCTTCTCTGAGAATCCACCGTGAGTGAACCATATCGACCAGAAGACAGACCCCCGCTTTTGCAACACCACTAAGATGGAGAATGCGCAGTCGCGGGACATTTATGACACCGGAAGTGGGATGTAGCATAAATGCTTTGACGACCTCGGTCGTAATGGTATCTTTATCCAACCCAGTCAGCTGGAAGTCTTCCAGCGTATGGAGTAAGGAGATGGCATGGCATAGGTCCTCCATAGCAATGACCTCGCCACCACAGAAATGGAAGACAGTGAGAGGAGGAAGGGAACGGTCAATGAGGCGGCGGATGGCGGCAAACGCGCCTTCGTGAACGTTCTCAGTACTACTCTCTGGGCAGGTAACTTTTAGTTGCCGAAGTTCAGGCAATGTCAGCCTGTCCATGACCTGCCGAAGTGCAATTTGGCCACCGTCATCGCAGTCGGACCGTAAGTCCAAAAGATGATACTTCCGGCGAAGGGAAAGGACGGGCGGGAACAGGGACGGGAAACCGCATTGTAAAATACAATCCCGGAGGCGTGTCATCCGTTCAAGGCTTGAAACATGCACAGATGTATCTGGGCCCGCGCTGCGATAGTACCAGCACCTGTAATCGGTAACTTGTTCCCAGGGAAGGGAAAAGTAATGGGTTGGATCGTTAACGTCCACAAACTCGAGTTCCCGCAGTTGGGGACAAAATGGGAACAATTCTAAGGGTTCGTTGATAATGCCCGCGTCTGTAGAAAGAATGAAAAGAGTCTGTAAGGATGGGAGGGAAAGCCCGAGAGAAGGAATAGTCCAGAGCATTCTGGATGGAAGATATAATCGAAGATCTCGAATACTGTCGGAAAAGGAGTAAAGCGTCATGATCAACTGAGGCGGCAGTTCATCAAATAAGAATGTCGGGTCTGGGCAAGAAATGATGATTGACAATGGATGCTTTCCTGAGCGTCCCAGTTGCCGACCGAGTCGCCGGACGTATTGGTTGGCGTTAGGACCAAAGTTCAAGTCGGTAACAACAATGTTGATAGAAGACCACAACTGAGGGGAACCCAGAACCACGCCTTTCCATTTCCTGCATACGCCTTCGAGAGCCCAGAGGGGGTTCTCTACGCCATGGAAATTCCAACGAAACCTAGGCATTCCACCATGACGGAGATCCGACGTCCAGCTTGCACTGGGGAATGTGGGAAATTCGACGGTGTCATCAAAGATGTGCGACCATATCTCGGGGGGAATGCACCGGATGGGGTTAAGAAGGGGTTTCCATTCCTGGATCTGCGCATCAACCTCATGCCGCTCTTGCTGCAAAGCAGTTATTCTCTGCTTGCTCGAAGAGATACGTCGTTTGAGCTCCTTGATGAGTTCTTTCAAAGAAGATTCTTCCTCATCGAGTTCCTTCCTCCGCATTTCGCATGAGGATATGATATCCCTCAACGCGTCTTCTTCCTTTTCGGATGGTGCTTCGTTGGATCTTTTCAAATGTGCAAGATCGACTGTGGCGGAGGTGTCCACAATTAGATGAGTCGATGTATCGCGGCTAAGAGAGTTGGCCTCGAAGTGATTGGGACAATGGCATCCTGCACATGGAAGGGCTGATGTGGATAGAGTCATGGCTACGAGCAGGCCAGGATGAGACTAGTTTTGCAGAGGATAAGAAATCACTTACAGAATGCTTAGTGGTTCGATTCTGGATGCCAGGAAAGATGGGGCAATGGTGGTTGAGGGAAAGAAGAAACGACCGCAGCTTTAGCGCTCCGCGCTTAAAGCTCTGAGTCAGTGATCAATCATCAGATGACCTCAAACCTAATTTATGAAAAAGTCCTTGGGAAATTGGGGAGGAAAATTCGCCGTGAAGGAACGATGGCAACATCTCGTCCTCAGCCCGATGAGAGTAGAAGGACAAATGCTGTTGGTTGAGATAGACCATGGAGCAGGCCCGCCGGGCCGCCGTATACGGATCCGAACCGTAAATCGCTGGCAGTCTCTCAAAGTGTCCTTCTCCTTCGCACATCGTTCTCAGGGAGACTCTACCTACCTCCAGGGATGATTCGAATTATTTCTCGCTGATGGGAGCTGCAGGAGGCGGCGGGATTGTCGTCGAAAGTAGCAGATACTTACATGTATTTAGTTCTAAGTCTGGCAGCATTGGACAAATGGGCCATGTATTGTAGCCGTCATATGTCAGCGGATATAAGGCTCACAGGTATTTGCTTACCACCGGCTGCCTGCGAGAAAAGATTGAGAAAAGAGATTAAATGGGTGTCGCATCTGTGGCGTGGGAACATTTGGCTCTATTTTTCAAGCACGGTTTCGCGTCGGTACTGTCACTGCATTACGGTACTTCCCAGAATGACAAAGCCAAGCTGGATCTCGACGCACAGTTCTTGTTCGAAATCTTCCTCAAGGATACGATATCGGCAATGTCCTTGGCACGATCATCAAAGTTAATCCTGTTGAAGCAATCATACCAGGCCAGGTGATGACCAGCTTGCCGTTCGCGAACCACTGGCAAGACAATGTATAAACGGGGCGCCGCTGGCATCGGGTGGAGGTTGACGTTGGACGAAGAAACTTTGCCAAAGCTCAGTGCCTATGCTGTCGCCACTATTGGATACTCTGCCGCGCTGGATGATGCAGAAATTTTGTTCCGGGACCTTCGTGAAGAAGACCTGAGGAAGCATATAATGCCTCGAGAAGTCAAACACCCCTGGTGTGACCCCGTAGAGCGGCAGGCCCAAATTGGGTTTCTTGATATATGGCAAGCATTGTGGGTCATGTCGTATAATTTATTTTACTTCTTTTGTATTCATTCTTTGCGTCAGATTCGTCAGCAAATCTTCAGCCATTCCTACTTCAAAGAAGTGGGATTATCTTATGATCAACGAGACGAGGACCAGTACTTGTTTCCCGACTGGTACTCCCAGGAAGATGTCGACCTGAGGAACGTGGAGCGTGCAGTTCGGATGTCCAATGTCACTAGTTTTGACATGGATGGTACTACTCGGGGCCGGGTTCGTGAATTCGAATCGAGCGGAGCGCATCATACTCTCTTCTATAGCTTTTACCTGAAAAAGAATGTACGTTTCGTTTTTTTTCTGGTCTTTACCGCGTTCTTCTTGCTGTATCGGTTTCAGGTGATCTAAATCGTGTTTGCTGCTTCAGTCTCCACCCGGGAGTTCATTAAGAAATCCATGTCTCCGTCGGAGAGAATCGATGCCCAGTCGTTGCTAAGGCCTCAGAGGGGACCACTGTCTCTCAGTGAAATTACCGCCGCCGACCTCGGTGCCTCCTAAGCACTCGGTATTTGCTTGCATCACAACCGGAGACGCAGTCTTCAGGAGGACCACAAGGCCTTTAACTATGGCGGCGATCTGAAAATATCGGAAGAATTTAGGTACGTGTCGCGTTGCTTCATACTGACCTTCAGTGACATTGACAACCATTTCTAGGGAGGACCTCTCCCACGGATGGGTATTTCTGACGTTCAATAGTGTCAATAATGCAATGAGATGCATGGTCGGGATGAAAAATACACCAAGTTTGAGGGTGCGGAGATGAATTTCTTTAGTACGGCACTTGGCCCCATTCATCAAGACATAAAAAGGACGTGGTTTGTAAGTGTGTTAGAGATGGTGCATCCGAGCAGAGGGGACACCGTTCACCTTAAATGAAATATGGTGTATGCTATCTTTGAGGAGGATCGTCGGTCGCATTCCACCTTAGAAATGTTTCCCTTTGTCTTCAATGGTCGGCCTAGCACTAGACTTCTCAAAATACCAAGCGCGAAGCTTAGCTAGTGTTTGTACCTTCACGAAGACTCGCCCTGTGATCTCTGGCTCGACAGGTAAATTACCAATTGATTCGACTAAAATTGTAGCGCTGAACAATTCTGTTGATACTTAGGGAACGGTGTTGTACAATGTTCTTATATACTTCATTACGGTAGATCCATTAGCAGGTTCCCTCGTTGGAGTCAGCGGTGTACTCGATATCGTTGATGGTCTTCTTCCCTCCCTGTGAATTAGGTCATCAGTCATCAAGCAGGAGAAACTATGAGGATCAAAACCCCCATTGTCACAATTTTCATTGATGAACATCACGGATCCACAATCGGCCTCAGTGATCGTCCTCGTCGAACTCTTTTTGCTCAAAAATGCACATGTTGCACTGGTGCCCACGCGAACTGTTGTAGCTGCGGGAACGCCTCTCGCTGCCTCCAAGCTATACTCTATGTCAGTCAGTCGACCAGGGGGAACGGACAGCGGTATGAGCTTTGCCACCATTAATCTTGAACATGTCCTTGCAGAAGGTATATGCGGCGTCGTCACAGCTTCCTGGCAGGCCACCAGGAAAGCATCCCTCAGCGACGACAAACGAAATGGCGGGGAGCGCGATGACGAGAGGCAATCTGGTGACAAGAATGTGAGGGTTTATCTGGAAGTCTGTCAGAAGCTTACCTTTGATAGCCCTTTGTAGCACATACCGACGAAAGTGGCAACATTGACAAATCCAGTACTGCACAACACAGTGCCATTGCACTTTTATGGCTAAATAAATATGATGCTAACGACGATTTCGTTAGAAAAGTAACAAAGGTACAGAAGTACCAATAGACTAATAGATATACCCAATGAATGTCCTGTAGATCTCGCAGCGTAAACCATCGCTAATCCACTGGCCTAGATCGATAAATGTTGACAAGCTAGCTTCGATATCTTTGTACTCCTCAAGACGTTGAGAGTCGCCTACTATCTCCACTGACCTCAGACGTGACACATCTGAACGCCCTGCCCCAAGAATCCACCGCGACCGAATCATATTGACCAGAGAATGTAATCCCACTTGTTCAGCATTGCTCATCCTGATAGTATGCAAACGTGGCAGATTCATATTGCCGTAAGGATAATTCCAAGTGAGCGCAAGGATGATTTCCGGCGTAATGGCATTCTTATTCAGTTGGGAAAGTCCAAGTTCCTCTAGAGTAGGCGTTGCCCGAATGATGTGTAATAAATCGTCTGAATCAATGTAGCCACGCATGAAACATAGGTGAGTGAGTGGCGGCGTGGAGCGATGAATAAGACCGCGGAGCGCGGAAAATGTATTCAATTCTGCCACGGGAAATGGGCATACTACGTCGAGCTTCCGCAACTGGGGCAAGGTTAATCTGTTCATGATCTGTGGCATCGCTGTCGTATCGCTATCACCCCTAGCGTTCGACCAAAGATGCAGACTATGATAGTTCCGGCGAAGGTAAGGGAGGGCGAGATCAGGGGAAAACGGCGCAGAGAACCGCGAGTGACAGTCTAACACGCAGGACTTTAGTTTCATGAGCTGTTTCAGCATTCGAATGTGAATTGATGCTTGACAGTGGCGAATGCGAAAGTATCTGCACATATAATCATCGATCTGGGGCCATGGGAGCGAAAATACACTTGGATCTATGATATCAACACATGCAAAATTGCGTAGGCTCGGGCAAAATGCAAAGGAGTCTGAGCGCCGGGCGATCCCGTTTCCGTCAGTGGAGAGGAGGAAAAGGGTATGCAAAGATGGAAGAGAAAGCTGCAAAGATGGGATAGATTGAAGCTGCCTTGAAGAAAGATTGAACCGAAGATACTGAATTCTGCTTGAGAACGAATGAAGCAGCATAACGAGTTGAGAAGGGATTGCGCCGATGCTGGCAAATGTTTGTACACTTGGGGTAGAAATAGTAATTGTCAACGGATGATTGCCTGAACGATCAATTTGCCGTCCAAGCTTCCGGACATAGTTGTTAGCGTTAACCCCGAAATTCGAGTCTGTTACGAAAATTTCTATATTTGACCGCATGCTGGGGGAGTTGAGTAGTATGTTCCTCCATTTGGAGCATACACCCTCAATGGCCCAAAGGGAATCATCTGTCGGCTTAAAGTCCCAGCTATGGTTGGAAAACGTGCCAGCGCATGGGCGCCAACTTGCCTGCAGGGACTTCGGCGGTTCGATAGTATGACGAAATATTCGCATCCATATTTCGGCCGGCACATGCCGGATAGGACTAAGAAGGGATTTCCATACATGGGTCTCCGCTTCGAGCCGCAGACACTCTTGTCGCAAAGCAAGCATCCTCTGCTCAGACGTGACGATCCGGCGTTTCATATCGAGAATGACTTCCGCCAGTACCGATCCCTCTTCGTCAATGAGATCCATCTCCTTTTCGCTTGAGAATATCATGTCTCTCAATGTGTCTGCTTCCTTTTCGGTTGGCGCGTGATTGGAAATTTTCAAATGCGCAAGTTCGGCTTTGGTGGAAGTGAAGTCAAATAAGGGAGATATATCGTGAGGGAAGAGGTGATTAGGACAATCGCAACCTCTACAAGGTTGAGGCCCGTGGATGGAGGCCATGGCGACTGGAAATTAGGCTGGGGTCAGGCAAATCGTACAGATAAGAACTCTGACATGTTTCTTACATGAGCGCTTCAAGAGAATGATTTGGAGAGTTGTACTTTTGAACTATGATGACAGGGAGAGAAAGACGACAGCCGTGGGAAGAAACAGGTCAGATGATCTGATAGAGACATCGGAACACGTTTTAGTAATATTTGCTCCTCTTCGCTGTTTCGCTTTGCATAAAATGAATGAGATTGTTCATTGCGAGTCCTCGGGTACTCGATTGCAGTGTACGAATGGCTGACAAGGTGTATTGCTGCCTTCCACGGTGTTGTTCGGGGAACCAGCAGCTATAGGCCCAAGTCGGGGGTTTGTTGATATCCTGTCCTGGAAGCCGACAAATGGCATTGGGACCGTGACAAGCAGGTACGGCACCGCATCAATAAATAAGTCCTTTGGTTTCGAAGAGCTTGATTCATCGCTCTGAGACGATAGCAATGGAAAGAAAGATATGCGTCGTGAGATTCGCTAGGAACACAGAGACCTGTATGCCAATCTTGACGTCCCGAATGTGAATTCCACTTGTTGACCAGGTCCACAGGCATCCGTGTGCAGCCGTTACAGAGGAACGACGATGGGCGAAATTGTGATGTTGCTGCAGATATCAAGCGAGGAGCAGTGCGCTGGCTTTGGGGCGGAACAGGGATCGCAATTGGTAGACAACAGCTCATACATGGTAAGGCTGCATCAACGAACCGTCCCTGATTACTAAAAAAAACTGGATTTCCATATTCACCGCTCCCATCGTATCTGGCTATTCGGGATCGTCGCAGATAGAAACAATCAAGGCGGGTAGTGGTTATGAAAACGGGGCATCAACGTCGTCCCGAGAAAAGTTTTTGGACGGTACGAAGTCACTCAACGACTAGGTGGTAAGCCAAATGAGGAGTTTGGAAAGACGAGCCAGTGTCTCTACACTGGCTTCACTGGCTTCCAGGAAATACGAAGATGCCATCGCGACAAGTTCCCTTGTGCACGGGCAACGAGGCCATCGTTCCGATTGGAGGAAGGACGATCACGGGAGGAAATAGAGAAGGGATGTCCCTTGTACTGTACCACGAGTGATCGGGTATACCATCTCTGCCAACGTTTGATGAGCATGGAGAATCTTCCCGGTTCCGCGACGAGAGACCGTCATCAATGATGAGATAAACGATACGAATTATTGCAATCGTAGAAGAGACCGTGGGTAAATGGATACTGGATGGGACGGTACTTGGAGTGTCTTGTCATGGAATATAGATAGCGTGTTATTTGACGGACGAATTCTGTGAGTATCAGGCAAGACGAGACGATTCTTTTGACAGGGTAGGCGTAAGCTTCACCAAAACGAAAGATAGCATGCACAATATCTCACATAAAAGCCAATGTAAAATATGTCGCAGAAAGATCATCGCGTATCAACCAGGCTGGTCTGGGTTCAAAGATTAGGTGGCAAATAGAAGCATTGGAACTTGCTACGGACCTATGTTGCTACTGCCCGGGGACTCTCTTCTCACGTTTGCCCCGCAGATTTTGATCAGTTTTGCATGTGACGTTCATATTTCCCGCCATGCTCTAGGGTGTCCCCGTAGTTGACGAAGAGAGCAAGCGTCGCAAGACGGGACATCGCGCGCTCAAGAAACTCCTGTCGCCGAGTGATGCTGTTTCCCTACTGCAGACACTAGTCTCAGAGGAACAGCTATATTCATCGCCATAGATGTGGCCCTCATGACGGGAGAAGACGTATAATGCTAAGAAAATTGGTCATACGGAGGCGAGAAAACAGAAAAAGAGCTCACTGAATATTGATATATCTCCTCTCCCTCCCGCAGCGTCAAATGAAGTCTTCTTCTCCTCGCTCTTGTGGCATGTTCTTCTTGCTCAACGGGAGGCCTTTTTAAATAGCGCGGAGAAAGGCCGGGTGAAAGATGTAGTCATCTCGGACGACATCAGTCCTAAGCAATTTGACTGTGTTGTCCAGAAACACTCGTTATAGATTACGGCTGTCGCAGGATGGGAGGGTGTCGAGCAGAGGTGTAAAAGGATGCGACACCAAAGCCGGCACCTGCAGTTGTCGCCCAAGAGGGCTCATAGGGCTTAGGTGTAGAATGGAGGAAAGAACCCCTGAACCGGCGTTCAGCCGGCAATTCTGGGCGGGTCATATCCAGTGAAGAATGCTGGAGGATACCAATCAACACAAGCCTGCTACTACTGTAACAAGATCAGGTTGCGGGTACGAACATTCGAAGGAGCGGACCTACTTTGAATAACCCATATCTCTCCCTTCCGGTCGACGTGTTCATCTTTATGGCGCTCGCACAGCGTTAACGTCCCTTGGGCATCGAGGAACTGCCGCATCGGTAGCGGAATCGCTCGCTCAGGGAAATTGATACGTCGTCGTATATCCTTGAATAAAATTTCATGTTGAAACTTCAAAATCAAATTGGGGCGCCGTGACACGTGACTCGGCAGCCCGACTCATTGTGGATCCAAATGGGTCCTTCCTTCCACTTTGACAGTCCCCAGCAAGAGCATGAGGCTATTTCGTGGGGGTTGCCTCTACCTTCTTGCCTTTACCTTGGATTTTCTCTTTCTTCTTTCCTCAAATCGCTGGACACTGGTTTTTCGAATCGCCGGCAGTTCAAGCCTGTTCCAACAATCCAATCTATCACCTCGTCGGTCACCGGAAGAATGTCCCGACCCCAGGAGATCTCTTTTCAAAGACAAGGAAGAGACTAACATGCTATCCTAGATGATCCCACGGCCTAGGTGTGTACCATCATTCCATCCCTGTTTTGTCGTTGGCCGTCCAGATATCGTCGGAGAGCAGCAACGAGCAGCAACAGGCGCAATTTATCGACGTCCGGTTACAGAAACAATGGATCCTTGATGACTACTCCCAGCGACCGCCATAGGATCTGCCTTGATCCCTCAAAGGCCAATGTTTGTCGAGACGAATATGCGAAGATTTACCTGCGACCTTCGCGTGGAATCTCTGGCTTTTGAAGAATTAGGTAGGCTCTGCTTCTCTACGACATTTAATTTCTGTATATTTCGGCTCCACACAGCGTTCACCTCCCATTGTATACCGACATGAGATTGTAACGCCCCCGTGTAGCATCAACGACAAAATTGGAACGTGAATACCATGTGATAATGCAGGTGGCACAATACGGCAATGACGGGACATCCTATCTGGTCCTCAGCCCCAGCAACCTGTGGCTGCACTGGAGGATTAAATGCGTATGTTTTCCTATTTAAGCTCGCCTTCTTTCGCAGTCATCATTGACATACATGGCTCAGGGATAACGGTTATTATTGATGCCGAATAAGTCGAGCCGGTCGCCATGAAGTCATTTCAATGCGCATCATCTTTCTATGTGCTACGCCTACTTGGCTGAGCTGAGTTTCACACATACCCGGTTTGAATCCCGGCAGTAGCCTGATAAACATTACAATCCTGCGTTTCTATCGTGGTCAGCTCGCGAAGTAGTAATACTTCACAACTAGCTATTAACGACGCCTCCAGGCTGCAAGATTGGATGTACCCAGCGGACACCGGAGTGCAAACTTAGAACGTGGTTGGACTTCTAGGCCAGTAGGTGCTTCCACGCGTTGGCCCGACCGTTTTTAGATTGGTATTCGTTCCCAGTCCGCAACTGCGATGATTTCCGTCTGCCGCCACCAGAAATTCCGCGATGGCTTGGGTACGGCTCGTTCCGATATCACCACTCTTCACTAATAGTGTCAATGATGTGCAGTTTATGCTGCGTGCGGCTCCTTGAAGCCGAGAGACATCCCGACAAAAGAGACCTCGCCTCCATAGGTGATTCATGCATCTGTTACGCCGTTGGTGTCGTCTCAACGACATGATCGCCCTGCATCTTTGAATGTAATGACCGGGAAGGTACCCGTAGTTTCATCCCTATTCCCTTCCCTTCGTGTCCAATAGTAATACAGTCTATCGTACAGAAATAATCAGCGGCGAGCAACGGCAACGTTCTACCGACGATTCGGTCGGGCTAGGGACATTTACCTTTCACCGCCGATACAACCTATGCTCCTGGCTCGCTATCTCGTGGTCAGTCGTATATAAATGCCTTGACCTCTCCTGCCGTGCGGCGAGCCGCTATCGTTCCTTTTCTCTTCTTGACGCATGGAAATCCGAAACCAAGTAGCAATGGTTCATCTGAGTCCTCTCTCCACTGTGATGATACTAATCTACACCGCCGCCCAGTGTAATGGTGAACCGCGTTGCAGCCTTCCTACTTGAACTGTTGCGATCACATTACGGGATCAATCGAGGTGGATAGTGCAATCCATCTAAGAGAGCGCGGCACCAGCATTGTTCTCGTGATTAGCTTCTCAAAAGCACCCGACAAAGCTGTTGATATGCGATCGGCGTACAGCTCGCTGGCACCGACGTTATCAAGAAATGTCTTGACATGGTTGCCCTAGACTGTTGGGTCACGTCTCTTTGAAAGTCGGAGCTTAGTTTGAAGACGTGTAGCCGTCCCATCATATCATCGTCGAACGAAATCCAAAGTCAAGTGAAGCAGATATGATGTTCCGTGATGCCCGAGGGAGCTTGAACGGCGTGGCGCAGACCAATGGAGAAAGCTCCGGGTACCCAAAATAAGGACCACACGAAGCTTTGAACCTGTCCCGTGTGACGTCTGGACACGTGCTGGTAAGTATTTAATGGTAGCGCGCGCTTAAGCCTTAATCAGTGTCTGCTCTTCTCCCGCGACCTACTACTAACATTAGCGATGGCGCCACGTCGTCCTCGTGTAGGAAAGCTTCAAGGGATTTTATCCATGCCTGTTGAGATGTGGCTCGAGGTGAGTCTTCATGCCGTGAATCCATTTTCATGCTACGCTTGACTTTCCCGCTTGTAGATTTTGAGCTTCCTTAGCCCCCAAGATGTTCTACAGCTCGCACGATCCTCGAAGGATCTTCGCTCAATATTCATGAGTCGGTCGTCGATGGCTATCTGGAAGGCCGCTCGCAGAACGGTGGAATGTCCTTCCCCGATAACAGGCTTTTCGGAGCCAGCATGGGCGAACCTAATGTTCATGAACACGTGCCATGTATGTTCATATTTCTCTGGCAGTTGGCTACAACAGGTCACCCAACGTGTTGCCAGTATTGTTGGAAGAGCGTCATACGCCAGATCGATTTTGTATTTCGAACGCGAATATGCTCAAAATGCGCGAGCAAGCAGTGAAGTATCCGACTCATTTTTTGGACCTCGTACTCATGTGTCCACGTAGCGTTGTGACCCATCCAGAGATAGCTGCCAATGAAGACCAGCTCATTTTGATCACGACGCTCTTACCCACTAAAACGGTGCCAAGTAAGTTTAGTGTCTTCCCTCACCAAAAGAGCACATGTTGAATCGAGGGCGATCAGATCGACGGAGTGGATCCCTGCCCCTTCAATATTTACGAGAAGAATTCGAAGCAGTCGAGGCCCAGTTTCTTTTCCTCCCACAAGAAATGAAGGAGAATTACTGTCAAGAGAGGCAAAAATATGTCGAGGAAGTGAACAATGTGCGTATTCTTCACGCTCTAGTTCATCTTTGTTTGACCATTTCCAAGTTTGTATCCGTCGGTAGGGCATGGTGTCAAAGGATGGAAGACGAGCGCCAAGAAGAGCTTGAGCGGCTGAAAGCGGACAGGGCCTCCGAGTAGGTCCTTTATGCAATTCACTCGCTACTCTCCAGGATAAAGACTTTAAATTCAGTATAAAGGAGAGGCTGGAAGCTCTCGGTTACGGAAAGGCTTTCGATTATCCTGGTTTTAGATTCCGCTTTTACCGCCACCGTCTCGTCAAGCAACCGAGAGCCCTCACACATCAAGGTGAGGATCTCTTTACATTGTTTCAGGGAATAACTTTTCTTAGTATGTGTACAGGTTGGTCCAAGATATCTGATACTCTCATTTTGATTGCAAAAGACGCAAGCGAGAAACAAATACACCAAGAGCGTGTATCTCAAGTTCGTCAGTGCGTCCTCATATCTCGAGATTGTGCACGTCAAGGCAGCTACAGTTCTGCAAAGCATGCTTCTGAACATGTTTTGGTCGTCAATTCTCGCTTAGCCCTGGCTAGTTCCGTCTTCGAGACGTTTTTCCCACGAGGATCACCTCATTCCACCACCATTCCTTCTCCTATGGATTTCTGCACCTTCCGCCTAGTCAAAAATATCCTCAACCTCCCTGACGATGCCACCGTTGACGACCAGAGTTTTGTTCCGCTACTGGGATTATTCCACCAACAATGGATGGAGCGTACGCACAATGAGCTCATTAGAATCTCGACCGATTCTATCGACTCGAATATCCTAGAGTCTATGGAACAAAAGATTGCCGTTCTACAGCGGGCCTATAATGTATTTGTTTGCAAAGTATGCGGGACTCGCGAGTTGTTCTACCCAGAGGTGTTGTCGCACGATTGCTGTACGCGCCCACTGCTATATCCTCCGCGAATGGTCCTTTCTGACTTGGAGCGGAGGTGTGCGTGGAAGTCGGATTGTCTGTCTCGACACGAAACGCTAACGACTTTTATGATGATCCTGACAAGTGCGGTCGGTCTTGACGCGGAAACAGCGACAGTACGAGATATCGATACTCTAGAGCACTACTACCTCTGTCTTATATGCCAGAGGGCGAATCTTAGTTCTGGAGGGTTCAAGAATATATATGGATGGCGCTCATTTGTGGCTATTCCCCTTATTTCCTTCGCCGCACGGCTAATATTCACGTATCAGATTCGGCACATGGATAGTCATTATTACGCTCAGATAGGAAATGCCCCTTCTTACCCCCGCGATTTCGAGATCCTGCCATCAAAGAGTGTTGAGTCCGACACCTCTAATGGCGTGCAGCTTGACCCAGCTCGTTGGCGATGCGTTCATTGTCGCGAACTTCTAGAACCAATGTTCATTGATATAATTCGAGATCATCTGCGGCTTAAGTGGGTCGTCCTTCTAGGAATTACGCTCTTGTATCTAAAAGATTCATTAGACATTCGGTCCTCGAACCTATTAGCGCATCGGATTATTATGAGGACTTTGGTATATGTCATTCGAGCTTCAGAGCGACAGCCAAGATAGGAATCAGATAGCGGTCGTGACAATTTTATTTACTTTACGGCGTTTATATACAAGCAGATCGCCCAAATCTTTTATTGTAATTTACTTGAAAGGAAAGGAGGAGTTAGCTGGTCTGGATTACTCGATACAGCATAGCCTTGCCGTGTTATCTTCTTTTGCTATTCAGATGATCTTGCCTTGTTCCTTGATTTCTCACCTGACAGCGGATCCACGCTTCTGTTGAGGAGCGCCGTCGGGTGATAAAACTTCTTTCACGCTGTGATTCTCTAATAGCCTAGCATAGACATTGTATCAATAAAGGGACGTGTCTGGGTTGAACTCGAGGTTCCTCCCATGCGGCCTTTCAAGTATTTTGTTCCCTGAATCGGCTAAGTATTAGGCGCTGCCAGTAAGTATATGGTGTTAAAATGTTCATCCACTTCATCGCAGTTCCAGACTTCGACTTCTATTTCCTTGATCAGAATTTTAAAACTACTACAGGCTCAGAAAAAGATGGAATTAGATATGCTGGAAATGACCCTTTCGGTTTACCACCGACAGCCTAGCGTGGTCTTTACCGTTACGCCAAAAGCCTCTTAGTGGGTTCAGAAATGCTACCTACATAATTGTTCGAGAAGTAGAGATTTCCGGCCGCAATCAGCTAAGAACGAAGTGCATCTGATTTTGCTAATAGTAAAAAGGTGACGAGATGATATTGGACGACTTATAAAGACACTGTCGTACATTCGCTGCTAGGCCTGCCTTACTCACTGATCTATCCGCGAGCAGGAGACCCCACAACGAATGAGTTCCCGACCAATAATGGTAACGTTTTTCGGACGAGCTAAATCTACGAGCAATCCAGACTATCCTGCTGCAAGTGTGAGCGGATACTGGAATAGTCGGCCTGGGTAATAAAAAAGAACCTTCTCGGATTCGAAGAAAGGCAAAGATACGGCGGCTACGATTACGCCAAAGGGTCTCTTCCAGACAACATTGGATCGAGGGACCACCCTTCGGAGCTAGACCGGGAGAAAATCAAAATCTGGCATAGTGAAGATGTGGGCGTATGCATAATTATCCCTTCACAAAAAGACGCTCGTCCAGGAGGGCCGTACGTTCAAATGACTTCAGTGAAAAAAAAAACCAGTATCATGAATTGCAGATGGACTCCCTCGGATTCGAACCGACCGAACCAGCTGGTGTCGCAAGTCCCAACGTGCCAGAATGCCTGACGTCCGTTGACGCTTTTCGCCCCTCATTAAACAAACACTAATCCGTACGAGGATATGGAAATATTAAGGACGGGCGCCTCAGTTTTATAGAAAGCTTTGGAAGTCCTGTCTATAATACAGCGTTTCCATCAAAGAGAAATCCTTGGTGAGGGATGTACTGTAAATTTACCCACAGGCTTTAAAGACAAGATAATGCTAAGGAAGTGGACGCCCTCGGAACCGAACCGAGGTCACACATTCGCTTTTTTGGCCGAGCCCAAAGTATCAATGAACCAATACAGGAACGGAACGCAAAGTGGTTGCGGCACTGCGCACAAGTGATTTCGCCGGGTACATCATGAATTTTGTTGATAACCACGATAGAGACAGTGTAATATGAGAACTGGAAACAGAGAAAGACTACTAAGTTGGTAGTCTTATGCCGGTTTCCCCAAATTCGAGGCATCGGTGCCGCCGAAATCATCGTGGGAGTAGGGTAAACCCCGAAGAAATTTTTTCATGCATGGGTTTTTGTAGAGTACAAGAAATCCTATGGGAGATGTCGAAGAGGGACGCGACAACCTGGCACTGGACGGTACTTGAAGTATAATCACACCCGCCCTCGCTTCAATCCCTGAGCAACAAGACCGGCGGTGAAGGGGACAAGATTACCGGGGAAAAGGTACTCGGAAAAGGAAACCTGAAATCGGCTGGGCGCGAAACGAATCCATGCGCTCTGCAGTAAAAGAAGGTGGACGAAGGACGTTGATACATCTTCTCTTCCTCGTGCGCATGTAACCCGACCTGGTCCTCGGACTGGACTCCATACAGAGAATACGAAGAAAACCCTTCTTCCACGAGCGCCTTCGACACCGGTGAGTGCCCTATCCACTGGCGTAGCCTATGCTCCTCCAGCGCTTATCGCATAAAGATTTGGCTGGGCCTTCATCAGACCGACGTGGTTGGGAGCGAAGGATGTATGCTGGCCACCAGGAATATTTTCTGTTCCGGCGCGGCACTGCGTGGCTGATATGTGAGAAAGGATAGCGAAGGGCCAATCAGGGCTACTAAACGAAGTCAGATCTCGAGTTAGAAGGGGCATTCAAAAGAGCATACCTACCCCGTGCGAAGTCAGCCACTCTTCTCGTTGTCATCTCCTTCAAATGTTACGATTCCTACGCTTGACGGTGGGAGAAGACGACGTGATATAGCTCTTATATTCCGTGCACTAAGCGCGCCGGCCTCGGAAGGTTCCTCACCGTGTGAGATTCAAACATACTGGATGCCGGTAAATGAATGAACACGACGAGCATGAGAGAAGGAAAGATCGCTCACAGCAATGTACACGATAGCCGCAGCATTCGTCTCTTCATCGTCTGCTATTGGTCTTTCGATCAGGGTGTTCAGAGGCACCCTTTCCCGCCTCCAAGCCACCCTCCTGATGTGAAGAGTTTCCGTACGCTCTTGCCTCCAGATCAGTGATGCTCCACACAGAGTTTGATCAGAATGCCGCAAAAAATCCCTCGTCATCTTGAGTCATGTGTTTCGTTTCCCGTACACCATTCTCACTACATCCGTCGACCTTGACCTATTATGGGGCTGGAATATCCACGACCGGTTGATACCTACAGGAAGATGGTGTGGAGTCAGAGTTGGCTGGAGTTGGTGCCCAGGTAGGCGCGAGTATTGAGGGTTATCGGTTGCTCGTCGTCCAACACCATGGAATGCTCATGCACAGGGCTGCAGAGAACGAAATGATGGCGAGAGCGCAAGAAATCGTCACTGGCTGGAAGATTAATCGCTATCCTCGCGATTATCCTGACAAGAAAAATTGTCTGGCACAGGATCTAGAGAACCAATAAACACAATGAAAAGGATGAGAGTAGAATTCTACTCACAGCAAGGGTCCAGACCGAGTGTCTTTTCGTTGTCCAATGAATTGACGACCACGCATATATCCACCCACCAGCCCTGCTCTTCTCGGAGTGTGCACACTTTGTCCTCAAGCAATGTCGCCCTGCCATGATATCGTGCTCGCTGGTGTATTCTGGTATTCTTCTACAGGATCGCACAGTCGCTACAGGACGGTACAAACATAAATGCAGCTTGGCAACGCTGGAGCTGGAGACCACTGGGCGTGCCGCGTTGGGGTGTGAGCGAGTGTCGAGAAGGCTGTTGTTGGCGCCACACAGCTGTGAAGGAATTCGTTCTACGCCGAGCTATATAACGACAGGATCTCCTGGCGTATGGTAGAATTGCTGGAGAATTGAGCCAAATAACGGCACTGAAAAGTCAATGAGCACGAAGTGAGATGAGAGCGAAAACTTGACGCACGAATTAACTGCAATTTCTTCGCTATCTCAACCTTGTGTATTGCTCGCATCCCGCAAGCTCTCTTCCATAGGTTCGACAGTAGGCAGATTTTTCTCGTCGTTCAAGGCGACTGTCATGAAATCCACAAGAATACGGTGCTGCAAGACCGAGGGATATGCAGACGCCGAATGGGCCGACCATAGCAACCAAGAGAGCCGGTGAGCTTGGATTCGTTTCCTGCCAGCGGTGTATGCTCATCGTGGAAGGCCGGTAGCAAAAGGGCAAAATGACGCTGGTCCATGAAAGTTGAAGTGTTGCTAGCTGTTGTCGATGAAGCGCTGAGGTACCGAAAGGCCAGATGTGTATCGGCTATTGAGCCGATATTATCGTGAATGTGAGGGTAACGAAAACAATTTTCATCCACAGACACTGGAGCGAGTCGGACGGAGTGAAAGCAGGAACTCAAGGTCCGAGGAGAACGCATAACCATGTGACTCGGTTAGGCTTAGTAATTGTGGATCCAGATGGGTCCTTCCTTCCATTTTATCGATCACCAGCATGGGGCTGCCCGGTAAACTACTGGCCTACTCCTTGCTGTCCGTCAACAATCTGAGTGCTCGCGCCAATAGGATATCTCGCAATGGTAAGGAAGAGTCTACCATGCTGGCCAAGATGAGGTGTGCATTATCAATTCGTCCTTATTTTGCCTCCTTCAAGCCGGCTGGCCAGATGAGCAGCAAGCACAATATATCCAACGAGGTGTGCCAGAAAATACATACTTATTAGGCTTTGATGACCCCTCTTACCAACTGCCTTCGTTCCTCGCCATGTCCGACGAGGATGATCTTGCAGCATGATCCCGGAAGCATAGAATTGCTGTATGTGGGCTTCTATATATATTGCTTGCGTCCGTTGATTTGAACATCGCATAGCGCTCGCCTTGCTATTCTACACCCCGCCCTACATCCAAGACCTCTGCCGCAACATATATTGGGGTAAGAAAGGTTCAATGTTTACAAGGGCTGCATAACGATATTGCGGCGACCAGTTCCCTTGTATGGCCGTCGCCTCGATGTGATCCGCCTATCCTGATATCCTCCGGTTGACATCTCACATATGCAGACTGTGCTCGAAGGAGCGTTCGTTGTTCCCGTTCCCGTGTCTCGTAACCTCTCGTTGTTTCATGGGCCTGAGCTCCGCCGCACTGTTTCTCGAAATGTTGTGCACTTGCTCCGTGCTTGTATTTTGTTGCTTTCATGGCCCCGGTTCTGCCGCTGCGCTTTTCCTTGGATGGCGGCGCGGTGTTTGCGTTTCGTTCCTGTTGCCGCGCTGTTTTGCCTTATTTTGCGTGTCCTCGGTGCTTGTGTTTAGTTTCGGTCGCTCCTGCCCTGCCATCTTTTCCAAATCTTTTCGGTGCTCCGTGCTCCATGCGGATGTGACTATGTTCACACTGTCTCACAGCATCCACCTACACCCAGACCACGACTTCCATCCTCTTCTTTCACCGTAAGGTTTTCTAAACTCTAAACTCTTTCGTCTTCGGCTTGGCACTCATATACTATTATTTCTATTGATACTACATTACTACCATTTTCAAAGTGCCCCGCAAGGTGTCTCTACTCTGCGAGACGTGTGCAACTGTGCGGCGATCAAAACGGTATGAAGCAATGGGCCATCGCATGGCGTGCTATATCCAAGTCCTGACTCAATGGGGGGCTGCCTTCCATGGGCGTGGAACAAAGTTCTTCATATTGAATGTAAACACATGGAACACAATGAAAAGGGCCAACAAACAAGGAACACGAACAACACGGCCAAGGAACACAACGGAGCATGGAGCATAGCGAGGAAACAGAGAAATCGCGACACAGCAGTAACACACAAAGAACCTGCTGGGCCGCCAGGATGCGAGGAGCCCCAAAGGGTGATAATTTCTCATACCTGCGTCGGATACCAATGACAGTACACGCCTAAGGACGCGCCAGGATACGAGGAGACAAAAATAGCAAAGCCGCGTCCAGGACCGTATTAAGGGAGCATAGCACCAAAAAAAACCATGGAGTGTCCATGAGAATGAGCATCAAGGAACTGTGGCCAGACACCCTTTGCCCGAAGAATTGTGCCAATAGAACACAAATGTGTATGAGAATGAGTATCATGGAACTGATGGAATATTAGGTTTACAACCAGCAATCGATGCTCGAAAAAGAACGGATAACCGGCAAAATTGTCGATCATGCACCGCCACCGACAAGCCCAGGTTATCATAGACCGATGGAACCTGAGCGAGGTCGGGAACACTGAAGAGGCACGCAATAGAATGGACAAACGACTCTATTGCGTAGAGAGATGATGAGAGTACAGAATGAAGAATACGATCGGCTCCACGGAAGCATATAACCGTGGAGACCAAACATGTGTATATACGCGTCTATGTAATCCCACTGGGTAGGGTTACACCCACCTCCACTTTAAAACATTAGTGTGGATTCTCCTTTAGTCACTCGGTGAGTGCGATATTATCTTCGAGGTCTTTGCCCGGTAACCAACAATCGCCTTCGGGGCCCTTGTTCACATATCTCACCAGGTAACGCCAACCTTTCCCCCACCTGCGAGTGCCGACAATCCGATCAACGAAAAATTCCTCTCCACCATCGGTGGTTATTACAGGAGCTGGACATGGAGGCAGCTGTGCGGGAAAAAGTGCGGGATCGTTGGGTACAAACGGTTTGAGCAAGGACGAATGGAAGGTTGGATGTATAGAAGACGAAGGCATATCCAATGTGTATGAGGACATGGCCGGGTTTGGATGAGAATGGAATTCTACTCACAGCAAGGATCCATACCGCTGGGTGCGTTGTCGTGCGCCTCGTCGTTGCCTAATATGCTGACCGTCACGCATATAGCCACCCTAAGCCCTGCCATTCTCATCCAAAGTACTTTGTACAGAGTATGTTACGAAAGCAGGCCTCGTCCACGTCCTCGCTGGTGTGTCCTGATATCCTTGTACGAATCCAGGATGATACAGATAAGAATATGATTTTGCGAAGCTGGAGCTGGCTACCGTTGGGCGTTGGGGTGAGGGCGAGCGTCGAGAAGTTTAATGCATAATGGAACGCCCTAACACTTGTATGGATCTTTCTGCGCCGATCAACACAGTAATGGGCTTTCCTAGCATATAAAGGGAGTTGAGCTAAATACTAGGGCTGTAAAACTAATGAGCACAAGGACAAGAGACACAGTGAAAAAGATGCACCAATCATCTGCAATTTATTCATTGTCTCAATAGCATTCATCATGCACATCCAATAATCTTCCGTATGTCTTCGACACTAGCAGATTTATCTCCTCGTTCAAGGCAGATGACGAGTGAGCAACAAATGCGTTTTTCATCCACAGATAGTACTGAAATAAACGTGGAAAAGCAGGATACAAGGAGGATGACCAACCACGTGGCCGTACGACGAAGAGCACCGCCGGCACGTGTCGACCGTGACCGGTTCTTCAACAGCTTCCTAAATGCTGTTGTGCATTCCTTACTCTGCCTTGCCAACACTTGTATGTCCATCCTCGGAAACACTCTATTCGAAGTCCGGACAAGAGTGGTGCTATTCTTTGGACGATTCGACAACTTCGATCTCGTGCTAGCAGCCTTACTTATGCTGGGAACATTACCTCTGTTAAGGAAAATATTGGCGGGTGGGGAGCATTTTTACAATCGATTACGGATGGTAGGTACGAACTGTTCTCATCTTCGGCGGGATCATCGACTTACGTTGCACAAAAGGCTCTCCCCAGCGATGACAGCTCAACGCCACCATCTTCCCGAGATTGCTTATCGATCGTATGTGTATATTACCATCTGTGTGCTGTGACTGACGTCTCAACTTTTGACAAAGGGAGACTCGGATCATTCTGAGATGGAAGAAATCGACCGCCTAACAGAGGATGAACAAGCGCTAGCAAAGCTGTATGGGATGGACGGCGGCGACTCGGTGGAAGTATTTTACGAGGCCAAGGCCAGAGCACTGTCAGGAAAAGATGCCCCTGCTGTCGAGGCTTATGAAAAACTTCACAAACTCTATCACCTTCGACTCAAGTTCGCGGGCATCCAGCGGATGCAAAGTTTGCGACTCAAGCCCTCTCCGGATCAAAAAATTGTACGTTTATCCATTTCCCGTTCAGTGTCGTACTGAATCTCAGTCATGTAGCTGGGACATCGTCTTGACGCATCACGGTTCTGGGCCGTGCTTATAGGGATTGACGCGTATAAAATATCTCCGCTGCGTGGATGCGTGTCGGATGCCTTAACGATGGAAAGTTACCTTGTTAAAGACCTCGGCGTTCCAAAAGAACGTATCCAGCGCCTTCTCGGACCTACAGAACACAGATCGTTAAACGATTCCACTGTTCCCTCCCGTGCGAACATCATCTCGTCTCTCCACAGCCTCGTTGACAACCCCCAAATCGAGTGTGGAGACAACATCATCATATACTTCTCGGGACACGGCTCGTGCTATTCCCCGTCAGACCTTGATCACGGTGCAGGAATGGGATCAATCGAAGCGCTCTGTCCCATCGACCGCGAAGATCTCGACGCCGACGACGTCCTGATCCCTGATATCAGCGACAGAGAGATCAACTGCATTCTCAAGGAGATCTCTCGTACCAAAGGGAATCACATCACATTCATCCTAGACTGTTGTCACTCTGGTAGTGTCACCAGAGGTATAGACGAATCGGGAACACGCACGATCCCTCCCCTTCCACGCGCTTCGCTTAAGAGCATGCTCAGTACCGCGGAAGAGGCGATGAAATCCTTCGCTGGCTATCACTCTATCTTGGAGGAGGACTGGTGTCCTGATATGACGTCTCATGTCGTTTTGGCGGCGTGTAAGGAGTACCAGTTTGCGAGGGAGGTGAAGGGGAAGGACGGATTCAATGGGTTTTTCACCCAGGCTCTCCTTAGTACTCTCAGGTCAAACAACTTGACGGAGGAGTCGACGTATATCGACCTTATTCGGGCTCTGCCTGGTGCTACGTACCAGTCGCCCGTTGTAGCTGGAAGACTTAAAGACGTACGTCTTTGGTATCAGTGACCTAAACATTTAGAGTGAGTTTAGTTATGTATTCAGAACCTCATACGACACTGAATCTCTGTAAAGATGAGGATTTCAAGATTTCATAAATCTTTTACATCTTGTTTTTTGCAGTCACTAACGGTGACTACATATAATCTCTTTTGATGTCTTTGCTTTGTTTCTTCCACTATGTCCGTTTCAGCTCTCCGTGTATTGAATGTGTCACTGTTGTATAAAAGTTTATGTTCTCAAGCTTTACGCTAGTACACCACATTACACTCACCGCGCTCGAACTGCAAAGGTACCAAAACCTACTGGCCAATGTTCGTTTCCGAGTACCTTGTCACCCTCGAAAGAAATCACACTTCAAATACCCACTCGCATCAGTGGACACGCTTGCACAGCCGAATCGCTGTTGGAAAGAGGTAGTAGAGTTCGAATCCCTTTAGTCCTATAGCTTGCGCACCTCCCTTTTACCACGCTTTCCAATCCCATAAATGCACTCGGAGGCTAGAGCTCAGAGAATATATACCTGTTCGAGTATGAGTTAGGGCATTGGGCGCCTGTCGTGAGAATGGCATGGACGCTTGATTTTGGCCTTCTTCTCTATGTCGCACTGATCGCTGAACATATCTAAAGTGCAGACATTGTCGTGTAGCACCGAATCAGGACCAATAGGACCAATACCGAATCAAAATTCAAAAAGTCTCTTCCTTTCATAAATACGAGACGGACCAGTGGACGCGTCCGGAGTTGAACCGGAGTCATGAGAGTAGGTCCCCACTAAGCTAAGGCATCCTCTGGACTACGCCGGAGTAGGTATTCTTCAATCTGCTGCTTCCTCCTATTCTCTTAAATTCTGGCTATGAACTCAAGCAGGTACGTCTTTTGTTGTGCATGGAAGAACCTCCCCGACCATTTTTTGAGATAATCAAGAGTGATTCGGATAATATTCATACCGAAACACGACAAGCGCATCCTTGCAACCCCGTTGCCACTATTACCGCCTGATTTCCGGGAAGAAGTAGATAGACATCGTGTTTTTTTATTCACTCCATAGCGGACTGCCTAGGTATCGATAAAAACTATATACATCTAGTAAGTGGAGGGAATGGAACTATCGAACTTATAAAAGGCTCAGTAGGATAACGTATCGCGAACCGGATATAATACATAGAAAAGGCCAGAGAGGGGTGAATCGCAACGGAAAGAAAGTCTCGAAAAAGAAAAAGAGATGATCACATAGGATCAATGCGACGGACATAATTTAGCAGAATGGAGTGCTCAACTAGTAGAACAAGATGAAAGCCTCGTCGCTGAAACAAAGAAGGACTCACTTGAACCCAGAGTCGCCGCCGTCGACTGTATCAATCAAAGAAGTCATATACGAAAAGAACGGTCTCCGTACAGGCGAAATTTGCCTCGAGATCTCTCCAAAATGCCGTTGGAAGTCTTTTTTACACTCATGTCAGTCACTGGCCCATCAAAGAAACATGACGACAAATGACTGACATTTCGTAGCCATGGTCAGATTGTTGGCGCGATCCCCATAACTCGGGATGAAATGTCTGATCTTGACGCCTCGGGTTAATTTAGCATGCAGCAGGTCACATTTGTTGAGGAAGAGGATTATCTGCGGCAAATGTTCAGGGTGTGAGGGGAGTGATTGATTGATGGAAATGACACATACTTGGGTTCGCCGAAGGTATTTACACGCACAGACGGATTTCCAGAGCATGTAGCTATCTTCAAGCCGGTTTACCCGACGATCTATGAGGAGCGATTCAGCGCCGTACGCAAATGTGAATAGAATAGGGGTGCGCTGACCTTCTGCTAGCTTCTCGTCGAAGCAAGATACTGCAACAACCTGTCAAGCCGCTTGGTCTACAAAAAGGCGGTGCGCTTACTTGGACTTGATCGGCACAAGAATGAAACGACAATCAGCACGTGGTCCAGCTGTTCATGATGAGATGAGGACTCACGCAAGGAAGATGATTGCATCCACTGTAATGAGATCAGGCTCTGTTTGTAGCGCAGGGAAAGGGATGGTCTATCTCACCATTGTCAAAGTACGGATACCACGCGACTCGCTGATAACATACAAAAATCAGCCTGCGACAACCTGTGAAGAAGAGAAGCGCTCACGCTACACTGAGTTCCACCCACATCATATATGCGCCACTCTTGCCCAACGATTCGACCTGAGAAAGATTAACGTTACCAACATATCTATCCATCTTACCAAACCGAGGAGACTTACCTTGATCAAAGATGAAATTGTACTCCTGCACGCCCAATGTCCGCAATCTCGCGCGGATGATATCGTCGTCGGTAGGTTGGTAATTCCGGACGGCGATGCGCTCGGCATCGTTTAGAAAGCTAAAAAAATGTTTACTGTGAGGCTGAAGTGAGATGAAGTGAAACAAACACACAACCCAGAACCATCCTCAATCCGATTTCGCCTCCTTGCAAGCATCTCTCGGATCACCGGGTCCTCCCAGATCGCCTTCATGTCCCCTCTGTACCCTGTGACCGCATCTGTTATTGCATCCTCCTCATCCCTCATCTGCTGGAGCCTGCTCACCCCCGGACGCATCTTGAGCTTGTCAAACGCGGTCTTCCAGCCGTTTGTCGCGTCCATAGAAAAGTCACTAACGGCGGATTCACCAAAGGGCGCAGCAGCCATCACATCGGTTGTTTTAAGCTCAACAGCAGCGTTCCCCAGCCTCCGCTCGAGCTCTGTCTGGATTTGGCGCAGGGGCTCGAGGCGGAGTTTGAGCAGGCGGTGGGTCTCCTTGAACGTGAGCGAGACATTGGGGGATTCGTCTGCCAAAGAGCTGTCCCTGCTGCTGTCAGCGAAAGTAGTAGCAGACCGAGACATTTCCTGAGCAAGGATGTCGAGGATACCGTTGACATTCCGGACGAGGTTAAAGAAGATGACGAGTTTCCAGAGCAGGCGCTCTTCGGCCCATTCTCGGCGGGCGTACTTCAATTGAAAATCTGTGGGAAAGAGGTAAGGTCGGGACTTGGTGGTGAGGGAAAGTGCCAAGTACGTTTGAGTGTAGTTGTCTTGCCGCTCTCACTTTGCCCTTACGGTATAAATGAGGAAATGATAAGTGCTGAGGATAAGAGACGGACCTAACAGCATCAGCTTGACCGGCCTCACCTTCCGCCTCTCGAGCTTCTGTTCTTTTCGTATCTCCTCGTCGATTTGATCGCTGCAGCCCAAAGTCTCGGCACTGTCTTCTGAAACATAGAACACCACTCACCTCCGTCGCTGCGCCTCCGCCTCCGCCTCCGCCTCCGCTGACTCTCTCTGCTCTTTCTGTTCTGCTGTCTCATCGGGCGGCGGCGCCAACGCGAGTGTTAAAGGATCGTCCCCTTCATACGGTATCATCGACGTCGTCATAATCGTACTAGAGGGAGGAGGAGCCGCAGCTATTAAGGGAAGCAAGACAAGGGGGAGGATTAGGGGAAGAGGGAGAGGGCTGCTCGAGCTGTATAAACGAATACGGCGCCTTTCATCTTATTGATATTGAGCCTTCTGCTCGAAATCAATCACGGGAGGCAGTTTACCATAACGGCTCTTTTTTCACAAAGGGTGTTGGTGTTGGGTCATCTGGATTTGGTCGGCCGGATAGGGTAAGCCATGATCATGGTGATCCCCGCCTTGCCGGTTGTCAGAGAATCATTCTTCCTACGTTCTTTCCAGACGCGTAGGAGAAGAAAAAAGAAAATCATCATCCGATGCATAGCAACTAAGCGCAGGGCACCTTGCGCACACCAGCTGGTATCTGAAATCTGAGGCCCGGTCCCAACTGAATTGATCCATCCGGGCGCTCCCAGAATTCATAATGGTCGGACCTATCCTCCATCTGTCAGCCGTTCCCCACCAAAAACTAAACGTTCATCCTCGCTCTAGCCTCATTACGAGGCGAACGCGGTGCTGAGAAGAGTTTAGCGCGACAAAGATGAGAAAATGGACAAGGGCTCACAGCACATGGGGGAATGCCCTCGTACGTCCATCATTTTACCCCTTCAGCGCTGGCCTTATTTTCCTGCTTGGTCGCCTCACCACGAAGGAGAGACACAGACGCGACCAAATAAGGCAGTTGGCGTATGAGTGAAGATAATACAAACCGGAGCAAGTCGAGGATGGTGAAAGAAGGAAGCAAGCGACGACACGTGGCCACGTGGCTCAGTGGGCTTGAATTGTGGATCCATGTGGATCCCTTCTTCCACTTGTTCTCCACCTGGAAATTTTAGTGCTGCCCCACGGGGCTTACTTCCTTTCTTATATTGTCATGACGATTATCGTCAAGATTATCACAAGTCCTCAAGCCGTCTTCTTTCCTTCTCAGATCCCCTCTGAATCGGACAACAAGCCTAATATATCGACAACCTGTCCTGGAAATAAAGTGGTTACTCATACCGACGATCGTAGCATCTGGCTCCCCTTCAGTGTGCAAATTGTATTGCTCATCATCATGGGGGTTTTTTCTGGCGGCATGATCCCAGTCTCCAAATGCAATTGCTGGTAGATTCAAGACTCAAGTGCATGCAATTCTCTACTACCCCTCTACGCCCTCCTCGCGTAGAGGTTATTTCTCAATTCTTTATCACGAGTGACGCCTGACGATTCACAACCGTAGATTGCGTCACACGACTCGGACAAATTACGATAAATTTCTGACGGCCCGACAGTAGCCCCTATACCCAAAGATGCCCTCCCATATTCTATCTGTCAAGTCTTTGCAGAACAACAACGATACATTTATTTTCTCTAACACAGTGCCAAGTAAACTAGCCGTTGGTGAGTGTATCACTTTATCACGATGATTTCCAAAACCTCAACGCCCTAATTCAGCATTCAATCAACGACTCACCCCCCTCACCAGCGCCCTCGTACATCGATGGATGTCACTTCTAAATTCGAACACTTCACCCTTATACCTTTACCCAGTCACTGTACACCGCATGGGCATCATGGCGTACGGTATACGTCGCAGTGGCGCCCCCATACCTGAACAATCGACTGACCCGCTACCCCCCGGCGATTATGGCTGGTATTCGACCAGTAAGTCCCTTATCTCGGACTAATGATGTTTCCGAGTCATTCTGACTTAGTCTCCCTAGCCAGGTGCGAATACAGATACCTTCCCGAGGTCACTTCGGGTATGAGGCCCAAATCTTTCTTGGTCATGCAACAGACCCATTGCGATCCGGAAACAATAGTAAGCCTCTTCGAGTCCTAGAGTCTTCCATTAATTGATGGTTATCCCCCTAGTTCGATATCGTACCGAACGTGGCACAGGCGGTCATGGAAAGAGATCGGCATCAATGCTTTATCACTGGGTCCGACGCAAACACAGAGCTAGTCTGGATTTTTACACCATATTATGCTCGCATAGTAGGTCATTCGTTTATGCATAAGGGCACTCGTTCTTACTCGCCAATGCATACATACGACGTCTTTCTTGGTATATGTACTACTCCGGATGAATTCGAGACAGCACCAAATGTGGCCTACCTTCATAAGGAGCTAATTCTGTTCTTCTTAGACAACGCGTTCAGCATCGACGTCGACGTGAGCAAACACATGTATTAGCTTGACGTTCCCACTGCTCACCCGGTTCACCGTTCTAGGATAACCACCGCATCGTGTCATTTCGCGATATTGGTTCCGCCCAATCGCTCTTACCAACCCATCTCACTGTGATCAACGGGCTAGGGGACTATTACCTCAGAGAACATTCCCGGCTATCACTCAAAGTGAACCTTCTGGATTGCGACATCCGCAAGCAGTATCCCAACGGGGCCATCCTTGACATGATGGGGGAGCTTGGTCTGTCTCCCGATGATCCTGGGATGGAAGCTATGGTACCGCTGAGCGACCCACGGTGGCACGACAGTGTGCTCGGACAAGCTATCTGGGAGAATGTCATGGAGACAAGGACTGCTGCAAAGTGCAAACCCTGGGACGACGAAGACGTTGCAGAGACCGATTGAATTGTAACTCAGCGATACTACATGCAATTTTGAATTTACACTCTATCACCGAACAGGAATTCATTAAATCAGGCACAGCTTCGAAGATGTCGCTATATCTGGACCACAGCATCACGGTACCAATCCGAACTTGACGTCAAACCACCATGGCGTCCATTTCCATCGACATTGCCGCCGTCGTAGGAGAAATACGCGACATTGTCAGCTCGATCCAAGAAAACCGTGTGGCTCAGAAAGAGAAACGAAAAACTGCGCAATTATTAGTTTACAGGGCACTATCGCTTCATCCTGCGCTCGATAACATGAAGCCGCCGACAGGGATGCTCGCTGACGTTGACTGGTATCACGAACTACGAAAACCGTCTTTCGTAGCTGGGATCTTTCGGAAACTCGGTATGTGATAATCATCTAGAGCGCACGGAGCAGCTCATGACTCAGGCTGCAGGGCAGAACGAACATTTCAAGACTACAGCACTGTTGGGAGAGACTGGCACGAGAGCTAGGATTATGATGCTGTTGCTCTGGATCATCGGACATCGTCTTTCGGAGGACGAAGTCGGAAGGCTACTCTCGCACACCCTCGGCGATGCGTTCCGAGCGACCAATAGCCTAAGCGTTACCTCGGCTACTGAGTTGATGCAGCTCGACTCCGTCAAGCCAGTCATGGTCAGCTTGAGAAAGATGATAAAGACGAAGTTGCCTTTGCCGCCAGGTGAATATATAAGCAAGACCTTTTGCGTCTGATTTGCTAACCTTTTCCGATAGACCGCAACCCGTTCCTAGGAGAGGACTACAATCCGGCAGACGAAGACAAAGCGTTGCCTCGCGCAGAGCTCTGGGGATACGAGCTTCCCGAAGAGCTCAGATACGAGTATGACGTCCGTAGGAACCCGTCATTTCTCCTCCGGCCGTTACCAGGAAGCGTGATTATCCCTCAAACAAAACTAACACTGCTGCTCATTCGCTGGGCATCGTCAAATTTTGGTCTGGGGAAGAAGGTCTATTCTGTGGAGGAAATAGACCCTACGGCGTTTTGGAACGCGGATCCGCCAGAAGATGACGGTGAGGAGATGTTACCAATGGACTGGTCCTCTGATGAGGAAGACGATTCGTATGCATTCGAAATCGACGATGGGATGGCAACCCCCATATATGAGGTCAGGTTCGACGGCCCTCTTGAAGATTGGATTCATGACCGCTTTTGTGTTGTATACCCCGTGCATGGATGGGCTCACAACAGCTTCGCTCGCGCTCTGCTATTCAATGCATTCTGCAGCACTCAGTCATTTCCGGAAGAACGAGATATTCTTTCTGCGATGCACGTTGCTGATCGTTGGCATCAGAAATACCCTCTCGAGGTCATCCTCTATATGCAACCGTTCATCGTAGCCCAGTCCCTGTTGCTATGGAAAGAGAACTTCGAACATCAGCGTTGGGTCACTAATTTCCCGGAATGGACAAGGTGTCAGCGAGGGATGGCTTTAATATTCTCTGATCCAGTGAAGTGGGACATGGAACAGAACGTGATGGACGTCGATCTTGAAGTTTTTCGTGAAGTCAGGGAGTTCCTGTTCGATCCGCTGAGATCTTGTCAGCACGTTGGAGACATTCTTTCCCTCCCCCTTCTTAGTGACCTACACCGGTTATCCGACGAAGAGCTACCTTCACTCGACTTCTCTGGGTGCACATGCGGCGAATGTGCCTCCATATATTCCTCCTTCTCTTCATCGCTGCAGACCTTTCATCAGCACTACTATTTCGTCGCGGAATCCCGTCCGGATGGATGTACGGCATGGGTCGATGCCTGGGAGCCCACACTTCAAGAGGCAGAAGACTGGTTCGGCGAGTTGACCTCGCGGATAGAAAGTCAGTTTATGCTCTATCCAATCCTTGATGAACAAAGAGCAGGCCCGGCAGTGTTGGAAGTGTGCCGGAGAATGGGAATTAATGTGGGCGCCACCATCTCGGACGCTGATCTGCTTCGGTTTTTGGTGGCTCTGGCTACCATAGGAGACTACAAGCCAGATTCGACGACAATGCGCTTGTCGATGTCGACTACTGTGACGCTTCCTGTTCCCCCCGGAGATTTAGGACTGGGATACATGGTGGGGAGGCCGTGGGCTGACGACCGAGAGGAATATCGTGACGAGGAGAGTCCAGTGGATGATGTCCTCTTCGTCACAGGAGGGTGGTTGTATGACCTAGTAGGCGTTGATGGTATCACACTGCTTCATTCCCGGGAAGACGTCTCTATTTCCCTCCGTACCCTTTTCCCCGGAAAGTTTTCTGCTATTTGTATGCCTAGCTTCCGACCCGACTTTCCCGGATGGCTTCCTCAACGGCACAACGAGGAAGAACCACATATGTTTAATGCCCCCCGACATTATGACGATGGCGAACAAGGACACACGTGCATATTCCTCAGTAATTTCAAGGGCGATGGTTTTCCTCTGTTATCAGTTTTGGACAAAGGATTGTCTGCACCACGTGGTGCTGTTGCTGCATTTATACAAGTGCGCGTACGAGGAAGGATTATCGAGACGGCTTATCGTCCAGTCGTGAAGTGCGGGAGCACATGTGAGCATCGCGAACGATGGGGACGCATGACGCATTGTGCCCCTACTTCATACGAAATCCTAGAGCGCGTTCTTCCTCCTCGCGACGACGAGCTATCAACAAGCACCACTGCTGATATCTTTGCATTAGAACGCTCGGCTGCAGGCCAAGAAGCATATATTTTGCGAAGGAGAATGCAAGTCATTTCTGATCGACTGATAAAGCTTTCCGAGGCGGGCGCCCCTCTGGAGAGAAACAGAGCATGTATGGTCCGGTGCGGTGCTAGAGATGGGCCTATCGATCCTGTGATTGTGTTGGCTGCGTCGTTGAAGAAGAAGGTTTATGTAATCCACCGAAGGTGAGCTTGATCACTACTGTTGTTTCAAAACCGCAATTCTGACTGTGAAACCAGCGAGTGCTGGGACTGTGCAGTTTCTAGAATGCAGGAATTTGAGTGCACTATTGGATTAGCGCAGGATATCAAGGATGCAGCATATTGTCGCGACTGTCTCGTATCCAGATAACTGAGGTTGAATCTTTTCTAAATCTTGCAAGAATGCATACAAAAATAAACGTGTGCCGATTGAACAATATTGAAATTTGTCACAAAATACCCCAAAAATACCCTATTTAATCTCTATGATCTGCACATCTAATCTATGAAAAGGCGAAAAGGCACCATTTGGGACTCGGGGACAGACCCATGGCAATCGTTCTTCCGTCAGAAATCTCTCCCATCATCGAGAGTCAACGTCTCGGACCGAAGAAAGTGATGTGACGGCTCCGTAGACGTCGCTGCGTCCATAAACATTCGCTCAGACACTAGCTCCGATTCGGATTTCCCTTCCACGGCCATAACCAGACTTGGGGCCTCGAAGATTTGTTTACTGTACACCAATGCTAGTGTACGTGAAGTTACCGTGCACCACATGATCAAGGTCGCGACCGCATATATCGATCCCCAAACCCGAAAGAATGGAGAGTCCAAAGTTTTCGCAAGACTCAGAGTAAGGTTAGCGTACACGCCCTGAACACGGAGTTTGAGCACCGAACAAAACGATCGAACAAGTAAGGACTTACGTTCGGGAAAATGATGCCCCAGATTTCCAATTTAAAAGGCACGCGAGTCTGGCGAAGGACGGTATACATACCGAGGATTGCGAAGAAGAGCCACATGGATTCGAGCGACCACAGGGCGAGGGCGAGGGTGGTGCACATCACGCTTACTGACTCGCCCGTCGTTACGGCAGTCAAGAGCTCGGATGAGCCGTAAGGGAGCGGGAGCACTGCCCTGAAGAATTGTCCCAGAAGGAGGATAGTGTACCCTGCCCGACCTGTCGGTCCGAGAGGGAGGAATACGGAATATATACCAGTACCCGACGGGAGGCCGCGAACAATGAGGCGGAGGAGGTATACTGTTAAAATCATCAAGTTTACTGATAGACCGATGGATACCAGGTAGATAGAGAACGTAGCGGTGACGAGCGCATGATTGAGGGAATATCTGTACAGTGACGAGGATAATACAGCACCGCCGGAGGAAGTGACAATCAGGCTTATGACAGGAAGTAGCCAGGCCGATGTCATCGTCTGCATTGTGGGATGCTTGTGCGCTATCATCCTAAAAATGCCAGATTGACGCCGATTAATTGGCTGCGAGAAAAATGTGCTTTCTAAGGACCACTTACATTCCGTGGAGCGTGCCAAAGAAACACAAAACGGAACCCGCAACATCCAACCACCAAAACGCCCAGATAACATACAGAAATGGCTTGTCACCAAAACTATAGTCTTCATGGATAAGACTGACCGCAATAGCGAGGAGCGTGATTGCGCCTGTCGGGAAAGCACAGATGAAAAGCCTCTCGACTGGATGACGACATAAAATGCCCCATAATTCTGGGAACATGATAAAGCGAACGACGGAAAGGACCGTGAAGAGAATATACAGACAGAGGTTAAGCAGGAAGAATACGAGGGTGGCGATCCTCATTCCTTGGGACCCCGCCCCATAAGGAAAGTCGTGAAAGAGGATGCTGAGTATCCCAGTGCTCATGTTCACGGTGAACCATGCGGGAGAGAAATGTCTAGAAAACCCATTAAATCAAATTGAGATGGTCGCCGGCAGATAGAAAAAAGTTACACACTTGATGACATCTTTGAAGGTTTTATTAGACGAATCTGCCATGAGGTCTTGACGTTCGGGCAAGGAGGCGGAGAATGCAATCATCTGTGCTGGGTTAAGGGGAGATATATATCTGAGGAGGGTTTCGCTTAGCGCTGATGATCATGGTATAGTTTAGGTCCTTTCTCGTTCTTTTTTTCTTTCTTTCCCGCGGATGGAATAAGGAACGACCGCCTCACGTAAACCCCATAACCTTATTTCCCTGGACCTAGTCTGATTGGGGCCCTGGGGCCTGGGAACGATCCTTTAGACATACACTGCCACAATTCATGAAGAATCCACGGGCGAATGTCAGAACATCTTTTCATTAGTAACGAATCACTGGCGTAAACGATCATGTTCGAAGAATTAGGCAGACTGACCTCTACTCTTCTTGAGGGCTAGAAGGATGGATGGCTCTACTTATTAAATCGAAAGCATATGGTGGCGTGTAAGCAGACCGGCGTATCTGCGTCGCGTCTACGGGTCTGGTGATACATGTCCAGGCTGGTACATGGATGAGCCCTGTGGTGGCGTTGGGTCAAAGTCGGGGGAGATAGGCGGAAAAGCGTACGGGCTTTCCGGAACATGGCGCAGCCCCATTGATTCCCGGGTCTTAGCAACGATTCGGGTCTATAATGTACGTACATTGCCGTTAAAAAGGAAGGCTATCTTGAAAGATATGTGCGAGTCAGCGCACTTATTCTAATTTTTGAAGGACTCTACGGGCCTTAGTACAAGGCGATGACACGTTAATTCTTCCGACAACAACTGCCCGAGTTGTATTACCTATGATTGATATACATAAAAAAGCTCTATATTGCGCTAGATTCTGAGTTCAGTAGTTGGTGTTAAACATGGGCATTCAACCTGGTACGTACCCAATAGTTAGGGTTTGACGAATAGTTGGAGCTCCTGCTCATGTATGAAGGAAAAGGTCAGTAACTTGAGGACCAAGAGTGAAGGCAAAGTGACCCAGATGACGGTCGACGAAGGTCGCCACTGGATAGTCATCGGCAAAAGATTCTCGCTCATATATATTGGTCCCCAAGATCGTGAGCGCCGGCGAGGAGCAGCCATACAATTCCAGTGGTAATGTCTTCCTCTTTACTTTCGTCATTGGTACAAGGCACCGGGTTATCAAACTTCATCAACACTGTCAGCATTATTGCATGCGATGGCTGTAAAATGCGTGTAAGAGAGCATTAAAAATGTAATAAATTGGTGTAGAACTCACTCGGTGTATATCCATTTCCTGTTTCCACAGCATTGCACGAATATATGCGGGACGATAAGTCCGTGAGATTGGCATCACTCAGTTTCGTGACTGATACTAAGCGGTAGAGGTTATAAATTACGCCAGCGAAATCAACAATCATGGCGTAGGATAGGAAATGGTCGTTGGGAAAGGTTAGGGCGTATTGCAAGTAGCAAAGGGTTGAAGTGATTCAACGCTACGTGACTGGCCATATTCTGGTCTCCGAGAACAGTAATGCAACAGGTAAGCAGTTCGCTACGCCAAGCAAGCGACGAATAAAAGGTTTTTAGATACGTTCCAGTTAGACGAACAACGTCGATGGAGACATCATCAGCAGACATCGGATGCGGATCAACAGTGGCCACGGAGATACAAAATTACAGTGCCAAACATACAGAGATTTATGCACAGACCGAGGAAGCGAGGAGACCGAAAAAACGAAAGCAGTGCAGCCTGAGTGTGGCGGGAATGACGGGAACAAAATGCAAATGCTAGACGAGCGCTGCTGCCGAAGCCTACCATTTACAAGAAATGGCTAGCACATAGCAGTGAAGATCAGGCCATGAACACGAGAAATGACAAGCATCGTAGCAGAAGCGAAGAGCGGTAGTGGAAGGAGGGACCCATTTGCCAGTGGATCCACAATTCGCCTAACTGAGCCACGTGGTTACCCGTCCTCTTTGCTTTTACCACGTACGACTTGTTCCAGTATTATCTGTGGATGAAAATCTTTTCTATCGCTCACACATCATCCTGAATTCGTGTTGGTCCAACGTACCTGGTCTTCTGGTACGCCGGCGCTTCCTCGACAACAACCAGCAGCCCTTCAGCTTCGTGCGCCAGTGCCAACTTTTGCCTTTATACTACCGGCCTTCCAGGATCTCTACAGAAGTGTAAATGGCTGGAAAGGAACGAATTCAACCTCACCGGCTGCCCCTTAGCTGCCGCCTCATTCCGCATTCGCATATCGTTAAGTCATCCATCACCTATCGACGCGACCTTGAGGGCAATCGCCTTGAATGAGGAGTAGAGTCTGCTGGTGTCGAAAAGATATGGTTTATGATATGGAAGAAAGATTGCTGGATGTGCGTGATGGGTATTATTGAGCCAGCGAAGAAACTGCAGATGATTCGTGCGTCTTTTTTGCGGTGTCTCGTCCTTGTGCTCATTAGTTTTGCAGCCCCGGTATTTAGCTCAACTGCCCAGAAAGGCCATCATACCTTAGGAACACCTGTTGCTATGTAGATCGGCAAGAACGAAACCATTCATATAAGCGTTGACGTTGAAGGCTGACGATAGCCAAACCTACTCGACGCTCGCTCTCACCCCAACATCCGATGGTAGCCAGCTCCAGCTTCGCAAAACCGTATTCTTATCTGTATTATCCTGAACTCGAACAAGGATACCAGAACACGTCAGCGAGGAAGTGGACTGGGCCTACGCACCCAACGGTGTAGATCCTCGCTGTGAGTAGGAATCCATTCTCATCCATTGTATCACGCACGTGTGACAATTATTTTCCAGAGAAAAATGGCCATTGGATACCGAGAAGCCTTAGAAGTCCAACTCGCAATTTCGGGAAATGTCACTTTCTGTAACCCTGCCGCCAGCCGCTGACAATTTTTGGGGCTCTCGTCATCAGTTTGTTCTCTGTAGCTCTAAATTCAGTATCGTGGATTTTGGCGCTGGACGGGGTCTGACGATGAGCAATCGATAACTTTCAATGCTCGCACTCACCTGGTCGTTAGCCCCGACTTTACGCCAGCTGGCTGCGACGCCGCACCATCATGTATCCCGTTCCTGCAGGTATCACCCCGTGACGAATATGCGAGCCCCTTGATAGGATCAAGGCGGATGAACCTGTGCTTTGTATGCAGCATCACTCTTGTCTGGGGGGGTGGTATCCAGGAATACTTTGAGTCAGGAGCGTGGCATGGAGGCAGGACAGGGTTGCTATATGCGACGCATGCGTTGAAGCATCTGGTCGAGATACCAATACCAGACGACGAGATGGATGTTCCTGTGAGTAATTCTTCGTACTATCATGTTCGTTGTGTTCATTCATTGCTAGTGCCCAACTCATCTTCATCCCACACGAGACAAGAGCGCGTTACACCTCGACTCGGAAATGGATTACTTTTGATATCTGCATTGTGCGCGCACGTCATCGAGTTGTGCATTGTATTAGTAACGCTTCGTCGACATCCTGGAACGGATTACTTGTGGTGTCCGCACAAGAAAGTCTTTGCTCCGCTCCCAGGATGCATTGGATTAGATATCTTGCGGGACTATCACCAGTCCTCGGATGACTTTACCGTTGTTGCGCCAACCATGAAGCGGACTGGTCTAAATACGTTTTGTCAAGGAACAAGGAACGGCTCATCGACATCTTTGTGTAGATGCCTCGGATATGAACTGTCTGGTACGATCGCAAATGCGCACTTATAGGCTTGGTTCGATCCCGAGACAGTCCACTAGCAACGTGAATTGCGCCCGCTACTATTTTCACTTCTGTTTTCCGAGAGAGTCCGCCTTCTAGCACATTTCATAGTATCGTTACATCACAAGTACGCGACTATCATTTCCAATGTGACTAAGGATGCTTTGGCACAATCGCAAACACGAGTATGCGAGCCCGGTTCGATTCCGGGACAGGCCTGTGTCCAGTAATGACAATTCCACTATTGTTTTGTTTTTTTCCCAAGGATGTCCCCTCGGTGCATGTGGGAGAATCATTTTGCCGACACTGTCACCGTATTTTAACAGGTTCAGCGGAATCCTTCCCTGATTAGGTACAAGTGGGATTCCTTGTCATAAAATCTTGAGAGAGGACAGCCATCCTGGAACACTGGTAATCCATTGATTCTGTCGGTTCGAGTCCGAGAGTGACCATCTGCCATCAAGATGTAGGGTATCTTCTTCTCCCACTTCCAGGATGTATTGGGCTGGCGGGGATACTGTTTCCCAGTGGTCTGCTGAATGTAGCCACAATACCTGTTGCAAAGGAAAAGAGGCGGCTGGCTCGTCAACAAGTCCCTGTATTGAGATCTGAGGACGGTTTGGTGCAGTCGCAAAGGTGAACTTGTAGGCTCGGTTCGATTCCGAGACACCAACATGCCAAGTTTAGACTCTTGTTTTTTCTTTTTTCTTTTCCGAGAGGGAGTCTGCAATTGGCACGTTTTATCGTTGCGAACCTGCTGCTCTCGTCCGGTCAATGTGGAGGTATCATTTCGGTGCTGCCGTTTACTACGTTACACTTGACGCAGACACGACAGGATACCTTGGCGCAATTGCAAACGTGAGTTTGTTGAGCCCGGTTCGATTCCGGGTCCTCAGGTAATTTGAGAAGGATGTTGCAAATCTTTTGTTTTCCACGAATGTGCGCTTGGTCAATGTGGGTCCTTGCAGAACCATTTTGGAAACACTCGACTTGCATTTCAAACGCTAACAGGTTCCTCCGACCGACGTCACAGATTGGAACTTCTTGTATTTTTTTAATTCACGGCCCGATGGATAAGGAATCTCCCCAAAGAGGACAGGCATCCTGGTACATTGATAATGATGTGGTCCAGCCGGTTCGAACCCGAGGGTGTCAATAAACTAGGTGGCTCTTAAAACCTTTTTCCATAGCAGAGAAATGAACGTATGGTGTGCTTGACGAAATCCTTTCGTTTCTCTTCATCTTACTTCTCCCAAGCCAGGCTTCGGGCATCAAGTCTGAATAAACGCACCTGATGATTTTTTTCTCACTGGAACGAAATCAAATGGGTGAGTCCTTGCTTCGAATATCCCACTAGACGAGGTGTTCTCCCCACATGAGCAATTTGCAAAGTCCCTCGTATAAGTGCAAGAGAGGACGCTCTGATGCAATCGCAAACGCGTGCTTCTGGTTTCTGTTCGATCCCGGGAACCCTCATTAGGTAAAACCTTGACATTTCGAGATATCTTCTTTTGACCCTGGATCCTACTTGCGAAAAAAATACTATTGTATGCTTAGATTTTCATTTACCGGAGTCCATGCGCCGGGTTTATAAGAGTGACCGGTGATACATGTCAGAAACAAGGCCGTGGTAACATTCGGAAAAGGATCCCAGGTCCGAAATTCAGACGGACTTCACGGCTTACATTCGATTGTAGAATGGTGTTCGGCTTGAGGGACGGAATCCAGAAGACCCGAATACCGAATGGGAACCAGACGCGTCACCGCTGCTCCCAGTGAAATAAGTAGTCCAGATTTCCCGACTACCAGAGCGTCCCTTTTCAAGTGAACGTCCCGCCAATCCAAGACGGGTTGCACAACCTCCGGGTGATGCTCAGTCGAAGATAACAATCCGCTCGCGTCAACGAAGGTTCCTGATTGACAAGCAGTAAGCGATACCAAGGTTGAACGTCGACGCGTGACGGGTAGTGTACGAAAAGCAAGAATCCGGGTGACAGTGTCCCATGTGGAAGCTGAATGACTCCTTGGCCTCTGTTCTAGTGTGATATCCAGCTAGTGCCGAAGGAGAAATCAAAGCAAAGGAAGATATAAGACTATCAAGGCAAGACTCGATGCTTGCGCCTATTTCGGAAGAGCCTACTTGTAGAAGAACTTCTAATTCGTAGGCGTTAGGATGATAATGCGCCTGGTCGCGTCTAATATGTACAACCGTTGATTCAAAATGGTGGATATGAGTCCTAGACCTCAGGTATACTCTCGGAGAGAAGTCGATTACCAGTATGGAATGGTGTTCGACTTGAAGGACGCAATACAGCGATCAGCCATATGGCCTCTGCCGCTGCTCGGTAATCAGACAGTTCAACCTCCGATCACGACCCTCAGTGTGATCCGGTTCCGAATTGCTCGTCCCTTTCCCCAGCTTGCTTCTGTTTTTGGTGCGCATTGTGCTTATCGTTGATTCTGCTCTGTGCCAAGGGATGCACGTTCCAAGATACTTTATTGGACTCATTTGAACAATGAACAGTCTTTTGCTCCTTCCGACATGAGCCTTACCTGGCTTGGAAGGGCTTGGCCAAGAACAATCCCGACTTCAGAAGGCTTCGCTTTCCTCAAGCCGACTGCTAGCGACCTTTTTTGAAGAAAGAGGCGAAGGCTAGCTCTCATTATGGAACAAGGGAATCTACGTTACGCTCCAGGCAAGCCTTGGCGCGCTCGATCCGGCCCAATGTGACTAGCCATCCAACCCCTCTAAGTTCAGATCGCGAGGTCCGATCTCTTGCGCCACACGTGGCCATCCATCCCAGGAGCCTACACTTTTTTTCTTCCTTCTTCCTTCCCCACTGACAATCAATAATGCTCCCCGCCCTTCTCCTCGTCCTCCTTCCCGTCGCCCTTGCCCTGACCATCTCCACCCCGACCGACCCCGTCGTATCCGCCTCGAGCCTCACGATCAAGTGGAACGCCGCGTACGTCGACGAAGCGACCTTCACCATCGAGCTCATCAACGCCGCCTTCAACCGTCAGTACGCCATCGCGAACAACGTGAATTCGGGCTATGGTGACACGGAATTGACGGTGCTCTTACCGGCGGTCTTGCCTGGGTGAGTTGTCTTACCGTTCAGCAAGGCCGTATGATGCTAACGGGTGCGCTGTAGGACTGGATTCACGCTCCAGTTGGTGAACCCGGGGAATATCAACGACATCTATGCCGAGTCGGGACAGTTCACGGTGGTGGATGCTAATTCGACGTCGACGGCTACTGGTACGGGCTCGACAGACGCATCCACCTCGACATCAGCGAGTGCGAGCGCCAGTACGACGTGAGTCATCCAAACCTGTCTCTTCCTTCGTCGCGTTTACCTTTCTGCAGCACCCACAGCTCGTCCAGCTCCAGCTTTGGCGTGACCCACTCCAATACCATCACCGGTAGCAGCACTTCCTCTGCTACCTCTTCCGCTCCCTCGACTTCAAGCTCGTTCGTTGCACAATCCTTCAATGGTGCTGCTCGTTCAGGTGCCGATATGGGTATCGCCGGGATGTTGGCGGCGGTGTTGGGGTGTATCATCGCGTTGTAATCTTTGCTCTCCTTTCCTTTTGAATATCCACGCTCGTTTCTCACTTTCGCTGCACGCACCATGTACTCCGAGCAAATGATACCTCCCGAATGCCATTGTGCAATATTTATGTGAAAGCGAGCCAGACCTTCCGGGAAAAGTTCAGTTTATATTTGACCGTCCGCCGGCACCCAGGCAGGTCCTTAACGTCTCCGCGGACTTGCCAGCTGAGCGCTCCCAGTCAAAACTCTGGAGGCCTAGGTCGGTATCCATGGGTGCTGGTCGATCCATCGATGTCTGGGGACATGCAGAGGTATTGATGGATGCACTTGGACGAGCGTACTCTCAAATTGACATAGATTTATGGCCTTTGAGATTGTAGATATCTGAGGCCTTCGTTCCAGTCCTTGCAAGCGACTGGCTGTTCACCGAATCCACTTGGATTTTACTACGACTTAGTTGTGGTCGTGGCATTCACGTCGTTTGTTTGGCATCGTCGTAACATCGTACGAATCTTGGTTCGAATCCTTGAACATCCACATCCACTCTCCCAGCCACTCTCATTTTTGATCCATCAGCTATAACTTGGTCATAGATGATGGTGAATTACCTCTCTGGCGACTTACTACCCTTACTCCGAGTCTTTCTCTCGCTGTATATACGAATACAGTCTTCCAGGCAGAAAAAACTTAATGGACATGCCATTTGTGTCTCCCGCATCACGATTTGGTGGTCTCGGTTCGAATCTGACAAGGTCATAACTGTTTTTCACGGACAGGGTTGCTCTAGCATTCACGGGTTTATTAAATTCATGAGAGTAGGCACTGGTGATAAACAGAAACAGTGAAACAGTTATTATTGGTCAGCTTGCGGGTAACACCAGTTACATAATATATATGAAACTAGCGAGGGCCCTTTGGCATAATCGTAATCACAACATAATCTTGACTTATGATCTCGGTTTGAATCCGAGGGGGTCCAATAGAGATTGATTGTCTGATTATTTTTTTCAAGCCTTAAATTTCAATACTATGTAGTCCACTAGTGTATTGGGTAGGTATTGCATGCATTTTCTTTCTTAGGCACAGTGATCAGAATAAAATTTCCTCCTCCTCAAGTATGCAGTAAGCACATAAAGAGATCAAAGTGCAATTTTTTCCCAGATCGCTATTGCTTTAGCGATTGACTTTCACCTGCCACCGTGTTCAATCTGTATCTTCACCTTTTCACACATTTTCTTTACCTCATGAACATATCACACCGTCTCTCCCCAGCACGAGGTACGTAGCTCACCGGTAATTAACCTCGGTGTATCAAGCCCTAGGTTTGGTGTGCGACCCTGTCTTCAAGTGAGACAAGTTTTTTTTCAGAGGCCACGAGGATGCCATATAATGGACCCTTGTCTTGTGTGCAGCCTGAAGCAACTTTATAGTTAGATTTGGAAATTTCCTACTCTGTTGTACCGAACAGGCTTAATCAAATTCAGGGCAACTCGAGAACAATGAAGGTTTACGTCCGTCGCATCACCACGTTCCCCAGCCTAATTTCTTTTTGGTAGACGGGTATTAGAATGGAAAAGTCAAGGGCGGGGTTTGAAATACGTCACGGCATATACGGCGAAGCGTATCCAAAAGCGTTCGGCTTGAACACGCTAATTCGGCTTGGACATGCTCATTAGCAGAATTCGCGTCGCGTTTTCCATAGCCATTCTGGTTGTACATAAAAAATAATTCTGAGGATAGGATATTACTATATGTTGGATTTTACAACTTCAAACGGGCTCCAACGTTCAGGTATGAATTTCCATGGATTAAATATAGAAACACGGCCCTCCTCATCCGCAATCATTTGACTCTGAAATTCTACCATTAGAAATAGATACTTTCACCCTTACCAGACCCCCAGCCTGTCACAAAATCCGTGTTTTTCGTGCACAGCAGTCTGCGTGAGCGACAATGGCCCCCTGCATAACAAGTCGACAAAAGAGTGTCCTCCGTTTGGCCCACAAATGGAGATAGCAAGTAGCGAGTTACCTTGTCACACGTGTATTCGCGTATATTAGTGGGTGGGCGCTCGACGAAAGTAACACCCACCACTTCTACTTCTTCTTTCAGACTTCTACCTCTACTTCCCTCATTAACCCAATGGCACACCGTGGACTGCTAGACCTGCCCGGGGATACGTGGCTCGAGGTGAGATCGCGTCGAATCGTGCCGCAGCTGGGTGCTAACCGCGTCGCTTAGGTGGTAAGCTATCTGGGCCCTCTGGACCTATCGCGTCTCGCACGACTCTGCAAGGGCCTTCGTGCGATATTCACCAGTCCAACATCGACCCAACTATGGAAAGCCTCGGGTAAAACCGTGGATTGCCCCGCTCCAGTAACAGGTTTTTCCGACGTCGCGTGGGCAAACCTGATGTACGGCAAGAAGTGCCATGTACGTGTCTCGTTCAAGCTCGCTGCTCGCTTGGGTGTTTTCTGACACGTAAGTTTTTTTTTCAGTTCTGTCATGTGGCTGAAGTACCCAAAGTTGAGTTTTCTTTTCTTACTCGTATCTGCATGGCGTGTCGCAAGGAACAGTGAGTAGTTTGGTTTGACTGGACAGGGTTTTGTGGTGCTCATGTATACGTGTAGCGTTATTTCTCACCGTGCGACAGATCCTGTCACCTCCTTGATAGCGTTGCTCGTGCCCGCTGTCCTGAAGGGGAGAAGTGAGTTTCATGATATTATCTGGGACTTTTCTCTTAACTGACTACCGATATTAGCTCTTCAATATTTGCGGAAGGACTTTGAGGCTGTTAAAGCTAAGTATCTCTCTCTTCCTGACAATAATAGAGACGCGTATTGCGACGAAAGATGGGCCTACCTCAAGGAAGTGGACAATGTACGTGATCCTGCGTCCACTCTGTTGTTCTCGGATTGTTACTTATGGAAACCAGGTCTCTCTTATTGGAACCGCTTGGTTGAAACAGAGAACCGAGGCCCTACATTCAGAAGAATTGGAAAGAAAGAAGACCAATAGAGCCGCCGCGTGCGCCTCGACCCTCATTATCCTTGTTGATAAATTATTTAGCATAAAAAAGAAACTCAAATCCATCGACTATCGCGATGCATTTCAATCCGAGGATTTCCGTCTCGCGTTTGATAAACATTCAGGCGTCAATGACCCTAGTCGTCTCACGACGCAATGTATGTTGCCTCTACATCTTCCGTATCATTTCTAAACCAAGTGTAAAAGGCTGGACCAAAATCCGCGATGATATCATCAAGATAGCTAGAGAAGAAATCAAAGAATTAGCAGATGAGCACCTAGCACACGTTCTGGTCGTTGAGAACCGCACCACCGTCATCACTGCGCTCCTGGAAGAACCCGACGCATCCCGCATCACCAAAGTGCCGTCCATTGTCGATTTCCTGGATGTCTCTCGCTACAAGACCCTCATCGAATCTCCCATCTCGACAACTCTCACTGAAAAGGAGCTCAAGCCACTCGTCGACGCGTTTCGCAAGGAATGGATGGTCCAAACACTCGATAAACTCATCCAGGTTCTCGGGGAGATCCAACCGGAACAACTGACCAAGGACCAGAAGCGCGACTATCTCGAATTGGCCCGTATCGTTTTCAAATGCCGAGGATGTTCGTCGCGAGGACTATTATTCCCGCAAGTCTTGGAGCATGAATGTTGCATCTATTCGCGAGATCCGCAGACTGTGGGGTTGGAACAAAGGTGCGTGTGGACTGCGGAGTACTTATCGACACAGCAATCGGCTTTCATGTCGACGTTTATGCGGGGCCTCGGTTTGGATCCGGATTCTGCGACTGTGGACGATATCGATTCGCTGGATCAACCCTATAGCTGCTCCACGTGCCCAGATGCGTATCACTTGGACGGGGAGCCAAAGAACGTCTATAAATGGCGCCCCTTTGTGAGTATCTCGGTTCTTCTTCCCCAGTGTGGAGCTAACCATCATTGTCAGATCGACCATGTGGATGGGCATCTCTCAGGAAGAACCGCCGTCCCTTCCGACCCACAAGATTCCGAGGATACGCCTTTGGAACGCATTGAGGACGATCCTGTGACGAGCAACACCCAGACCAATGTAGTAGCCCGCCGAGGCTTCCGTCTTCCAGAATCCCAATCGCTTGCTTAAAATAATGCAAGAGTGAGCGTTGTTTCCTAATCTCGTTTCAGCACTTACTCACTAAAATATTGCATTATTAGCAAGCGCGTCGTGCCGACCCGGACCATAGGACTTTGTTTTTGATGATTGTATATGTACCACCATTGCGACAGAATGTACCAAATGTCATTCATATTCTGCGCCCTGCGCTGAAGCTGTTACGTGGATTCGAATCTGAAAGGGCGAATTGTTGACCAGTGGCTGAGACATGCTTTGAGGACAGCTTATACTTTCCTATAGCTCTGCGCCACCTGAATTCGGCTACGAATATTTTCCGATGCTCGAAGCCTTCGAAGCGATATAAGCACCTCAGAATGGTCCCTCCGGAGTCGGGCTTATTTCATACCACATACATGCTACTTATGTGTTACAGTTTTACTTTCACTTTTATGTCCGGTCCCATCCAGATACCCAGCCCAAATCTATCCTTCGAATGAGACTCCCACCAATCCAGGATGGTTTGCACGACTTCGGCGTGCTGACCCATATAAGTGTGATCGGCGTGTTCCATGAAATGCAAGGAATGCGTCCCAGGGCTTCGCTTGCTTAGAGCCTTCGCATACAATGCGGCGTTGTATCTGTAACTTAGTTGTCAAGACATCAAGACATCGTCAAAGGACGTGGCGTACACTGGTACCCTTCGTCCTTGATTCCATGGACAATAAGCACATCAGTCGCCTAGGGAAACATGTAATCTACGAATGAATTGTCAAATGCAGCATGGTCGACAAAATCTTCTTCGTATATTTTCTCTTTAAATGCGTGTGTGAAAGTGCAGCGATTGAGAAGGTGGAACCCTTTGTCAGCTATGGTCTTAAGAACTATCTTGGAGCTCTGGAATACTAAAATAAGATCAGTAGTAGGCAGACTAGGAGAAGTGAAGGGGACGAAAGTACCGTAAATATCCTGTCAAAAGTAAGGGTAAGAATGTTTCACTCTACTCACCACAGAAGTATACTCGCTTTCATACGGTACGTCGCAGACATAATCACGAATCCTGAATCCTGAATCCTGCTTTCCATCTTCAGATGTACAAAGCCATCGTATAGCGAGCACGGCCCCACGGGAGTGGCCAATCACCAAATCGATTTGGCATCCGAAATGAACCTTAAGGTAATCTGTGACGATGCGAAGATTCTTCTTCCATTTTTTTCTGACGCCATATCTAAGGGGACTCAAAGTATCCTCTGGTATATCAAAATGTTGAGCTATTCCATAGATGAAAAAATGAATGCCAAACGGATACCGAAAGTCGAAACAGAACGTATCCATTGGGAGGGTAGATGCGAGTTGTTTGAGGAAGAGATGATCCTTATGCCTGATAATAGTTGGATTATTAACTGAGAGATCCCACTGTACAGGCTAAAAGAAACGAGTATCCGCCAACACCGTGCAGCACCTAACAGTCAGATAGTTCACACTTTCTTACCAGATGACTGGACGGATTTCACATACCAGCGCGAGTTTCCTTCCTTGAGTTGACTTTTTAGGCTCCAACTGCTCTAGAATGCCATGAATTGCAGTTGGCTCTCCCGGATGCGGACTCGGGGCGGGAATAAATATTGTCGACGAAATATGGGCAGGCATAGGTATCAAGGGTAATCGACAAGAAGGAAATTTGGTAGTGGCCACTACTTGCAGGGTTTCAGGTTTCGAGATAGTGTTGGCAGAGAGTCGCTTGATACCCTGCGATCCTGCTCCATTTGGAGCAACGGGACTTGGAAATCGCCACTAACGTAACCGAAGACTGTCCGAGGAGGATCGAGTGAGAGCGATTGTCAGAGCCTAGCTCAGGTTAGTTTTTCGAGGCTTAGGCGAGGCGTGAGTAGGTTGAGGCTCTTCAAATTGAAAGTCAAAGTCCGCTCAGGTTCGGCTTGGGCCCAGGCCCGGGCTCGTGCATATAACAATGAAGACTGTAACTGTTGAAGTAGGATGCTGTAGTCATCGTTTCGTACTGAAAGAAATATGCGTCTGCTACATATGGCTCTATGATAGTATGCATAAAGATATGACCAATAGACACGATAACAAAAAACATGACATACCGTCTTCTTGCTCAGCACAAACAACCCAGCTAGCTTAATACTAATTCAATCTGTTACTGCTGAACAGCATTACCTCTAACATCTACCTAAGGCATAGGATGAGCACCGGTGAGGTTTTTCGCGACGATCCCGAAGCACTTTGACGGAGACCAAAGAGAGACATCGGCAACTTCCGTTCCATCAATTTCCCCTTGGGTCGACGATGGCGCTGCCAGGCAGCAAGAGACTCTTTTGCAATTACATACAGGAAATTGTAGCATCCCAGTGGAATCAATTTGAAAAGTTTCTGGTTGAGGTTACTCCAGAAATTTAGAAACAAGGCAAGCACAGTGTCTGGCTGCCACAAAAACCCAGGAAGTCCAACTCCAAAGCATTAGAGCAACGCCCGATCTTCAACAATTATCTGGGCAATCGAAGTGGAAAGGTCAGCCGATCTCGATCGAGCCTTGAGGTTCCCCTTCGGAATGCAAGGTCTATGCAAGGTGGGGTTCATTTTTAGTATTGAAAAATCGCGACGGCGACACCGGTCGTAAGTTTGTTGGGATTGATATTGATATAAAAGGTCCGAATAGGAACGGCTGAGTCCACAGCCCTGAGAGGGAATGACGTCGCAAGTATTGGTATTAGCCTTTTCTATCACATCCCCCCGATCGCGTTCCTTTTCACGTCGAAGTCAGGCCTTAGTTAACATTCAGAATAGTATCTTCTAACACGTCAATGATCATCCAGACTGAGCCATTGTCTAACATTGGAAATCCGGAAAAGGGATTCAACTCAAGCTGCATCCTGTCCACTCAGGACACCCGACACTGATCACCACAGTGACGACGCCACGAATCTCTTAGTTACAAGTTATTTTCTGAGGGCATTACTGGTTACAAAAAGGCAACCTGACGGATCGGCGGGAACAAGTTACTCAAAGTCAGGATATCCGAGGTGACCGGTGAAGCCGCATCCCGGCCTCCCTCTCCATTTCTCCGCTAATTTCCGAGGGATCTTCTTAGGTTTCCAGCGACTATGAGGCAGACCGTAATCAAATGGACCGTCGAATTGTGTCTCATTGGATCCACTGTATGAGTAATGAGTGACACATTCTTTCTCGCATATCAATGAGAAAACTGTGACACAGTTGCCTTGCATAAAAAGTCCCATTAGCCGAGAGAGCCCGCAAACTGTAACTTCGAAAAAATAATACCACCAAAGACTGGCATGAACTTGGTGAAGTCCACTCCCTCCCCGAAAACCGTAACTTCAATAATGAAATGCCTGTGAAGCGGGCCAGGAGAATTTTGCGAGCGATCCTTGCGAGCTAGTGTTCAATTGCGAGCATGTATTTTCATTTGCGAGCGTTTATGACATCATAAGCGCGTGTGATTACCGTGAATGCGAGCGAAGTTTACTAACCAGACTTGTTCGAAATATTATTTTCCCTTCCAAGATTCAAAGACTGGTCTGGTGCTAAGGCTATAGTTTAAGGACTAATAAAAGTTAAATTACTTGCCTATGAAGTCCTCGTCGACAGTCTGATGGTCTGTTTACAGCAGAGTACGATACAATATCACTCAAAAGTCCCAATGCAAGTCGAACGAGGTGAACACAGGAACCAATAGAGAACACATGCATTCTAACATCGCTCGCAATTGTTCTTACCTCGCTCGCTAGTGTTCTTAACTCGCTCGCTGGTGTTCTTAGCTCGCTCGCTAGCGTTCTAACCCTGCTCGCTAGCGTTCTGACATTGCTCGCTAGCGTTCTGACATTGCTCGCTAGCGTTCTGACACTGCTCGCAAGCGTTGTCACATCGCTCGCAAACGTTTTAAGATTGCTCGCATGTATGTCACGAAGAACACAAATGAACGTGACCAATTTTATTACACATAGTGCCAATATTTATATGTTCTATTGTTTATGAGTCCAAATTTCCATCCTTAAAGATTCGACGACTACACTTGGCTTGTGGATGAACGTCCTTGTTAGGATAAGCAGACCTCAAGTCATCTGGTTCTGCATCGATCTCAGATATAGCTCAACACTTCAAGTTTCGTGTACTCCTTCCTAGCTTCGTCGGTCTTGGCCGCGTTTCCCTTTGGGCTTGTTTCCTTCCTTCTTCTTTCTCCCGTTCCGCTCTATGCCATTGCTCGAGCTCTTCTTTATCAAATCCTGGCCCTACCTGTAGAGATTCGGTTTCAACCTTGGAGAATTCAATGGAAAACTTACTTCGAGTTCAGACTCATTTCCTTCACGGATATCTTTGTCACCCTCTGGTCCTCAGCTGCTCCAAGGAAACCATCCGTCCTGGTGCATACCAACGTCTAGTCCCCATTGATAATTTCCGGCTATCCCCACATCCTCTGATGTATCGAACATTCTTTTCTCCAGTAAGATGAGAGCTTCCATGTCGACGTCGCCTGCGGTGATCACATTAAACAAGGATTCTCAGATTCCAAATATCTGCGACACGGTCGATGTATCCACTGCATTTCCGACTATCAGGATAACTCACAGTTGAACTTAGGCTCGGTCCTGGAGGATCATATCACGCTCGCTAATGATGTCACACTCGCTAACGATGTCACACTCGCAAATGCAAATCGAGGCTCGCATGTAAACGCAAGCTCGCAAGGGTCGCTCGCAAAATTCTACGTGCCCCTGCGAAGCTTAGGACAGTCCCAACTAAATACTTCGCCTTCAAGTTGAAATTTCTTCAGAGTTCAATCAAGATCGGCCCCATCAGCTTTCACGTGGCACCCCGATGATCTCCGGACGCTCGTACTGACACAGTGGGCTCCGGCGGTTCGGCTTCGGTATTGTCTGTACAGGATGCGGGCTACGGCTTCAGACCGAAGTCTCCCAGGTGCCTCATAAAGCAAGGTCACGTCGACGCTTGCGGTGGACTCTAGTTGCAAGCATTTTTCGTGATATACCTCGATACTATCTCTGTTAGTCAATGAGTGGAAGCCGTAATTCACATGCACTCAGCCGTTCGTCATGCGACCATAACGACGCCGAATCGTATTTATGTGAACACAGATTGTAATTCTACTTTTCAGCGCATAGAGTTCACGTATACTCCACAGTACATTATTAAAAATCTAGATCTAAACGAAATACGGGCATGTTGTTAGGGAGCTAATTCCATCATCCTCAAAGTCGTTATCATCCTTGTTCCAACCAGCCTTCACCAACTCTGCCTCCCACGGAGAGCTGACTTGTTGTGGTGCGCGCGGGATGAAGGTCCTGCAACTATCTGTAATAAAATCATGGAGGATATGGTTAACACTACAAAAGCATCAGCTGTAGCGTCCATAATCGGAAGCAGTCCTACTCACATGTCTGCGTGCGTTACAACGCCAAAGTGCGGCGCCTCCGATATCGCGGTCAAGGTAACTATAACTCCGGCATCCTTCAACTGTCGCATAAATTTTTCTGTATATTCCTGAGGATATGCGATATCTCCTAGGCAGTGAACCAATTTAACTGGGACGTGTATCCGAGAAAGTTGGTCATACGAGTACTCCCTTCGATTATTACAAAAATCGACGGTAGCTCTGTCGCACTGATCAGAGTTCTCGGAATTATATCTCGCAAAGGCCCAAGGCAACCCAACATCGACGAGCCTACAACGACAGTTAGTCACAATGGAACGGGAACACCGTTATACGCACGCAGTCACTAAGTTATCAGGTTTATTGCTGAAACCGAATTGCAGGACGCCATAGGCTGCGTGAGATATGATCTCCATGTCGGGCTGCCCTGTCTTGAAGGCTTCCTTCCAACACTCCGCTACTTCCTGCCGACCATCGGCAACATATGGGAGCTACGTACAATGTTAGACTTAGCTACGGTCCAAACTGGTCCGAACTCTCACCTCTTTCAGCCCTAGCGGCGATATAAGGAAAAGAGATGCGACTTTGTTCGGGTAGTAGACGGCGAGACTAATCGCTACGATAGTCCCCATCGACAGACCCACAATGTGGCAGGCGGGTAGTTTGATCTCATCCTGTTGCACATCGCAATTCAGACACGCGTCATCAAATAAACGGGTTATTTACCATAAATAATGCGACATCTTCAGCAGCCTCCTCTGCGCCATAACCTTCGGGAAGCGCGTCACTCATCGTGCGACCGTGTAATCTAAGATCCAATGCGACACAGTTGAATCTCCTTATCAGAGGATCCTCGAATTGTCCTAGAGTGGATGTCATCCCAACTGTTGCATGGTAGTAAGGACGAATGCAACTAACGTTGGAAAATCTCTTGTGCATGATAAACCGCATGAATGAACAACAACGTCGGTAGATTCGGGTCGATAGACTTGGACGACGAAGATGAAGGTGTAGATATCACGTAGTTAAATGCGGACTTTCCCGTGCTTGACTTGACTATGGCTGTAGGCATCCTGCTCAATAGAATTCGAGAGGGCAGGGAGTAGAGAGGAAGAAAAAAGATGAGACAGGTCCCTCAGGTAAGACTGCCTTTTAAAATGTCCTCTTCTACATTTCAACGCGTGTAGTTTCCGAGATCATCTCCAGACCCGATCTCCAAGCGCAGGCGAGATTGGTCCGGGGGGTGACATGCTCCCAGAGAAGCGACGATTATATGTATACACCGGGGTGGAATCCCACAGTAAGACGGTCCTGTCACAAGACGGAGGAAACAGCGCGCTGGACCCTTAGGTAAGGGCCGATGAAAAGCCCTCTCCACTTCGAAGAAGGCGAATCGTCAGGGCGTTAGTCAACTCAAATCCATGCAGCTCAGCACCCGAGCCCTACGTCAGAAAGTCAATGTACCTCGCGGGGAACTGGTTTGGCCCCTCTGGGAGAATTATGTAATTTAGTTTTATCTGATAACGTGAACTTAGCCAGAAACCGACCTGTTTTTCAAGAATAAACAGCTAGCGATTACTTCATGATGAGACATCCGAGGACATTAGGGGGGCCCAACGCTCGCAAGAGGTTCTAAAGAACGGACGCAAACGTCTGGCAAGTGCTTACTTAAAGGAACTTCAGGGTTGAAAACGCGTGGTAAGTTATCGTTGTCAGACCATAAATCAACTTGGTCAATGTATTCAGTCACCAGTGGCTCCATCCTTTGAAACGGGGACCTGAAAATCAAGGAACATTGCTGTACAGCACAGAACCTTCCGTTAGCAAACCGTCATGCCCATGAAACCAACATACGAGAACATCTGAATATGATATGTCATTCACATCGAAGCCAATCGATAGTTCTGCAAGCGGTGTTGGTTGTTTAAAGTCGGGAGTAAAGTATACTGGCCGAATTGGTCTGCCGGGCGCTGCCAAGATGCGAGTCAGGAATGGCGGGAGATGTCAAATATGTTGCGATGCTGGAATACATCATATAATATGCATCTTCAGACAAGAAATACATACTTGAATAGAGCGACTCCAATATTGAGATCTGCGTCTTGTCACTGTGATAGATAGAATGTACTGTTTATGGGGGGGGAGTGCCAGCAAGGGAACGAACTTTCCGTGCAGCCGGGTTTGTGCTACCGGCGCTCATTTCTGCGGGACGTAGGCCCGAACCCTTAGAAATTTTCGGGATGGTTCCGGTCTCGAGCCATGTCTTGGCCATGTCCAAGCTTTTAAAAGAAAGGAGTGGAAAATGTCGTGACGGGGGGTACTGGTCCTGGAAAAGCGCAGGTGAGTTACGATATATCTCGGAGATCCAACACATCCACAACATACCCAAGAGTATGCACGCTTGCCCAGCCGGTTCGTTGATGTGTGAGAATTGTTGGCGTTCCACAAACATTACACATCCCAAGCGGTACCGATACTGCATCAGAAAACATCTCTCGTCAGCCGCTGTGACTGTCCGATCAAAGAGTGAGTTATCTAATATTCTTTGTTTCAGCGTAGTATCTCCAGCAAATGCCCGGCCTTGTACTCATTTAGCGCTGGTCATTGGCGAGGCGTCGACGAAACACCAATACCGATACCATTGAGCGACTGCCGAAGTTTCCGGGAAGATGGCAGCAACAAGGGAGGTAGGTTAAAAGCTTCGTACAAGAGTTCGTTACACCTGCTCGAGCACCCAAAGAAATTTGAGCTAGCAGGGGATGAGAGAAGTTCAAGAGAAGTTCAACAGTGCTAAATTCCCTATTAGGATACTTCGGCCCGGGCCTGACGCGTCCTGTGGCCACGTGAGTCATCAGCGCTTCAGACGGAAAGGAAAATGCCATATTTCTCTGATAGTCTTCTTTCCCCACGATTTAGTAAGAAATTACCATGACCACTGATCCTTGCTTCGAATTGTATCAGAGACTTGACCCGACCAAGTTCGTAAGCAACAAGAAAGGAAGCACCTGTTTGGGATTGGAACGTTTCGATGCGATCTCAAGCAGAGAAACACCACTTATTTATCCGAGACTCTTAAACGCTTTCACTGTACAACCTGCCCCTGCATTAACTTCTTGACAGCAGAATGGTAGAAAATGCAGCGCAATGTGGTGGGGTGGTTCTTGGGTCTTGCTATATACACTAAGTATTAGTTGTGTGTTTCAGAGTTAAGGCCTCTGGGCCCAATACCTAAAAATGCGGTCATGATTGGTATTTGTAGAGTTTTTTGTCCGCTTTGAAATTTGACGTTCGAAGGTCCATATTTTCTGAAAAAGGGATTTTGCTGTACTATCCCTTCAAGCTGTTTCCATACAACTTGACAGTAAAACACGTTGGGCTAGTGTTGCCGAAGTTCAGTTCAGTTCAGGACCGACATATCTGGCCCAGAACGTGAACGTGAACGCGAACTGAACGGACGTTCGTGTTCAACTGTGTTCGGTTCACGTTCAGAATCCGTTCAAAATTTCAAATAAATTTCACTAGCTGCTGGGTTGCTATACATTGATCTGTGCCGCACAAACATTCAAAAGAGCGTGAGATTATCTGAGGCATGATCCGAAGCAGATTGAGAAGGGCAGCTGGTCATTATAGCAATGAAAAACTTCCCTCTCGGTACTTACTTGGCACTTCGTCACCTTGGCGTTCAAAGACGTTTGAAGAGCGCTCAGAATTTTCTGGGAGGCTTTGAACCTAGAACTGAACGGAGTAAACAGAACATGAACGTGAATTGAATCTCGCGTTCAGTTCTGACGTTCAACGTTCGGACCGAGGTTCCAAACCCAACTTTGGCAACGATACGTTTTGCTCGAGAGGCGAGAGCTAATCGGATTGTGGACACGGGCATTTTGTTTAGGGACTTGATGATGTATTCGTGGCTGGCCATTTCGGCCATCTTGGAGGCCCTCCCGTGCGCCTAGAGTCCTAAACCACGGTTTATGACGAAGTCCGAGCTTACGATAACACCCCTGAAGTATGAAAAGTATCTCGGAATTTCGGACCGTACATGACGTCCAGCCCTACTTCACCGTTCAACCTTCGCATAGCGAACCCGTGCTCCGGATTTCTCTCCTTAGACCGCACCGTGAATAGGCAGGCCCCCGACAAAGCAGAACCTTCCATACAACCGTCTGTTTCTCGTCTAGAATACTCCTGCTAAGGTTGAATAATTATAGAGAAGCCGAGACCAGCTGAGGAGCCGTGCTGTGATTAGACATCGTCAAAGAATCGTATTAGTATCAATAATAAAGCATGATATACTGGATTCTATAGATTATCAGATAAAACCGACAGCAAGAATTCCACTGTCGTTATACGATGACCTTTAAAGGCCGGACTTCTTCACCAGCCAACATCCTCGCTGCCTTTCCATCTCGATTTTTGTAGAACACAATATCCCCATCATCTTCAATGAAGCAACACTGCGTGAACGTGCGATAGAGTGCTCGGAAAGTGTTCTATGACAAATTTAGCGGAAAGTCTAGGAAAAAAAGAAAGTGTACTCACGGTAGAATCGTAATTATAAACATTCCCTAATAGTGGCCGAATAATCTTCGTCACTTCTGGCTGATTGTAGAACGGTATTGAAGAGAAGAGATGATGCGCGACCTGTGAACAATGTTCAGGAATAGAAAAGTGTGCGACGGAGTCAAACATACGTGGTCATGGCTGACATTATGCAAAAACACCCTTCCTACCCATCCAAGAAGCGGTCTATCAACGGTAGCCAGCGCCCCGCGTACAAAGGTCCATGTGCGAGAACGATAATGCGGCATTGTTGGATCAGAGTGGTGGAGGTAAGTGAGCATGACGATCCAATGATTAGCGAGGATATATGGAACGCCATACACCCGCCCCACATGACCTATGCTAGTCTGGCTAAGTCCCACCAAAAGAGGAGAGTAAGGACGATACATAGCCCGACGTTGGAAGTGATGATTTGTCGGCGGTGATATGGTTTGAAGTGAACCGAAGACGGTGAAAAATGCTGCACGCGGCATCAGAACGATTAAAAAAGAATTAATATTGGACGAACATTTGTTCCCGGCGGATATCGCGGGTTTCCCATGGCGTCGGTCAAGAGATATAATTGCCATCCAATGGTCCTGCATGATCAGCATGCGAGAGAGGACGTACAGCGGCGCGTCTTCGAACACGTCGTGCGGGTCCAAGCCTTTCCGGCGACCGGGAAGCCCTTCCTCGTCACCTAGTAGACCCAGCCGCTCGTCTTCCCTTTCGTCCCAAAGGCCGTACTCCGAGCGCGTTCGTGGGACATAGTTCTCGTCTCGTTCGACTGCTCATGGTGGCTTTGTGGTGCTTCCGATGTGTCTCCCTCCATGCGTAGTAAGGCGCTAATATAGCTGTATGAAGGATATAGCCAATGATGTGGTTTACCCATGCGTACTGAGATATGGTACCGTGCCCTGCCTCGTGTGCGAGACACCACCAGCCAGCGAGCACGATTCCTTGACACCACCAATACACTACCCAGAGGGGGAAACGGAGGACAGCAGGAGCCAGAGGGATATATGGTGTCAAGCAATATAGAAAGTATGCACAAAGGATGTCCTGTAAGACGTAGGCCAATCCTTTTGTTGTCGATTTTCGGAAGAGGTGAGGGGGGACAGCAGCATGAAGTTGTGCTATGGTTATCGTAGGTGGGACAAAGGGGGTATTTGCGCGTCGAATATATTCCTGGGCTGTCAGAAAACATATTGAGCGAAGAAGACAGAGGGGAGAGCCCATATTTGCCGCAGTATTTAAATCCATTAACGGATGGTGGTGGTCGGAAGCCAAGCGATGGAAGTGATTGTACTCCAGATGGGTAGTTCCCCAAAAGGCAGTCCGCGCGCCACGGAAGACCCCGGACACACATGGCTGTGCTTTTTTCCTAGTGTTCTGCCTTATCTCAGACTATGTGTAGATCTCCAAGATGCCGTACAGTGCTTATTCACTGTCAAGTCGGCCCTGTGATAATCCGGCTTGTCTCTCCCGTGCGTTTGACTGACTGTCTTTTTTTTATCTTGATGGTTTATTCAACAAGTGATGCCGCTTACTCACATCCTGTGCTTGATTCATAAGTACTCTTCACCCCATCAACATTTCCCAGTGGCGGTGGCAGTCTACACGCCTACTCCAGTCACCGGTACAACGAAACGTCTCATAATTCAATCAGAGATGACGTAGCGCTGCCTACATGGGCACAACATGTATATTGTTCTGCGCAAAGGATTCGACTTGGCAGCGAGCGAAGAGAAGTCTCATTCATGCTCTGCAACTGGACTCGCTTCAGAGGCGTCCTGGCAAATGAACAAGGGAATATAGATGATCGGATTTATCGTGTGTGATCACACTACAACGCTTCCGCGGCGCTACCCGTATCCAGTCCTCGCGGGTCACTAAGACACAGCGAGCATAAAAATCGAGGTACGGGGATCAATTGATCACACATTGAAGTACGTCCTGGTACGCAGCTGCCGAAACTGTGCATATTGAGGCTCACTGTTCCAATAAGTATAAGGTACGAACATACTAAGTGATTGCTCGGAGCCCGGATATCTCGTTCACCTCGGAGGGCCAATCTTGGCCGTCTCCTTTCTTACACCGTATCCTCAGGCGACGGCATATTTATCAGGCAGATTCGAATGAAATCAACCCGGAATACCAGGATTCTGGTATCATTTCCCTCGAACAGTCGAAGGCGCCTGGCCCAGGGTGGTGATTGTTTACCGGGTATGCTATGACGATGCCACAGAGACCTCCGCTCTTCAATCCTGTCAGGTGACCATCTATACCGCAATAGGCATTCCTGCCTTCGTTTTTAGGGATACGGAGGAACCCGTTGAATTCTGGCCCCTCGAGAAAATAGATTGTGCGACGCTTGACTACCATTGAATACTGAAGAAATGTGATTGGAGCGCCATTCGCCGACGAACTGGAACTTCTGCGCAAGATTGTCTGGACTCGGGGTTCAAGGCTAGAGGGTATAAGAAAAGCAACAACTTTGCCGTGAGGCCAACAAAGAAGCATTCCGAGCGTGCATTGCGTTCGAATGGTCACACTGCAAATTGGGGGCACAAAATCACGACTTCGTCCATATCGCTGCTTCTGACCACTGATCACCTCACTCTCGAAGGATAGTATCTGCACCGGAGTTCAACACTGTTCGCTTGTTCTCCTACCTCAGAATATTCAAATAGGATATAAACGTTTTCGATGGTGAGCTAGTATGAACGATACCGTCACTTTAATGCTCGAATTATGAATAGAACGCGGACTAACTGTCAAGGGTATTGCAGCCCCCTGAATCCACTAAAATGGAAACTTTTTGGTAATTCAAGCTGTTGCCAACTTTTGACGCTAATCTGCAAAACAAGCCTTCTCATATCATCAAGATTCTTGGACGTGGTGTTGATGACTTACTACAGACACATGTCCGCAACCCTCATGTTTAAGTTTCAAGCGGCTCTCACTCCCACTCTTACGCATGCACAACTCAAATGAGTCACATGGGTGCTAGACTTATCAGACATTTGAACAGGAATCTCTCGAATCGACTCACTTGATGTCGCATCTCCATTTTTGCAAAGACGACATGACCGCAAACTCTGCCCCCGGTCACCGATCGATCATGATCAGAGGGGAAATGGAGACCTGTCTGTGGGTTAGCGCGGGGAGCTCCTCGCGAAGCACAACAAATTATGCTTCAGATACTCACCTGATAGCTATATCAGAAATCAGAAATCAGTAGAATAATATATATTGTAATAATAAATACCTAGAGTTCCACAGAAGTCTTCGTCGAACGTGTCCCGAAAGCGGGATGAGACACGGTCGGACTCGATATCTAATTATTCACATGCGACGCATCAATGTAACATGGTAACATCAGGAGGAAGAACGATTCGCATAGCCCGTCGACCCTTTCGAAGTATCATTGTTGCTCGCTCTTGTAGCGAGCGGAAAAGAGTGGCATTTGATCGAGCACTGATCATATCGATCATGATCAGAGCCACTAGACAGCACCAGGAACCGCCCCAGCAGTTCACCTCGCGTGCAGAATAACGTGATCGTGCTGGAACATAGAACTATCGTCGCATAACGCGAAATGAAGAACAAGAAGACTAACGGGTTGAGGTGAGTTTCTTGGCTGGATAATTCCGAGACCAACGTGATATGAAAGTCATCAGATTGACGTACCGCGCGGAACATTGTGATAGAAATCCCAAAATCAGAGTGATTATTTAGTAAAATGATACGGGTGACATACCGCCGTATCGTTCATACAATCGCCCTGTGAAACCAATGTCCAAGGCAAGTTAGCTTTTAGGATGGCAGGTGCTCTTCTCGACGATCAGAAGAGAGAAGGAAGCGAAGGGTGGAAATTAATACCGCGATGACGCCTGCCTGTATCCACGTGCCAACGAAATCTTTGGATCATTGTCAACATGACGCAGACCCCCGACAGTGATAAGAATCGCTTTATGCGGCTCCGATAACGCCCGACGATATCCGTCAAAGCTTCACACGAGGTCTCTAGGCTCCGGCACGATCTTCGTGAATCAGAATTCTGTCCGTCGCGGGAGAGTCAACCCTTAGGATTGACTATGCATGTCAAGAGTCAAGACCTCGAGAAGGCCTCAGGTGACATGGACAATGTGCACGATACAATGTCAGAAGAAGACCCTTGACCAGAAGCCTATGATTTTAAAGCTAGAATACCAGGTTTGACGGTGTAGTGATTCCTCCTTTAAGCTTAGTGCTATAGAAAGGACTAAATGGTCGGATTGTGGATACAATAGGAGACGCCGGGGAAGGAATATTGAACGAGGGATCTATAGTTGGATCCTTCTGTGTTCGGAATTTTTGCGCATAAGGAGATGAGGGAATGCGAAGTTTTAACCATGTAATCATGGTATGAAAATCACCTATCCAGACTTAAACCAACACATGATGATACCAGAACATCAAGTCTGGAAAAGATCAAACAACCATTATTCACGGAACGAGAGCAGAGATCAACAGGACCGCCGCGTACCATCTCAAGTGGAATCACGGTTCGTGGAGCAAACCGATGATGGAAGCTAGCAAAACAGCGCTCCAAGGAATTTCCAGGCCTTCGACACGGTGTTTTCGGGCTGTTTTCGGGCTTGGAACATGAGGATTGATGGTAAATATGGAGGAAAGGCTTTACCACCTTGCATAGGTGCCAAGATATCAGATAAGGCTTGCCCATGAGAGAAATGGTTCCGAAAAAGATATCCGTAGAAAGTGCGCTCGCTGGCCTTTGAGATGTATGACACCATCACCCTAAAACCTGAAGAAAGGTATCCCGGGGGCCCGAGACATCAGAGTTTGCTACGAAGTCCGAGGAGATCTCAGTGGAGTGTGAGTTTCGTGGAGATTCTAGTATGAATGGCGCCAGCTGGTATGTGCTATGAATGACCTCGCCTGTTTCAGGATAGTGGTTGTAGGAGGAAAGATGGGAGCGGACGGAAACGGAATGATCGGACCGAAGCGAACCGAGGTGGACGTCCTTGATGCGTCATCATTGACTTCGTATCTTTGACTTCGACTTCCAACAACGCCAATCCCGCGTGCCGCTGCATTCGAAGAGATTCTGTACGGCTCCGTCTTCAAATTTTCTCTTTTACCTGCCGTACCAATACAACTCTGGGAAACTACGTGTCCATCTTGACCCTTGATCTCTCTATCTTAGACAGCCAACATGGTCATGGGAGCGAAACAGGTCACCAAGTTCATTTCCCGGAATTTTGATATCGTTTCAATGCCTCAGTATTTTTAGAAAGGTACCGCAGGATAGACTCGCAATAATTACTCGGGCCGGTATGTTCATTACGATCACCCGTTGCTTATCCTCTACAGCTGCCTGCCCGCAGCTTGGCAATGAAGAGAGTGCTTCGTACTTGGTCATATCCCGTGGTTCATGGGTTTGAAGACACCTTCGTAGCTGGTGTTGGTGTTGGTGTTGGTGTTGTATGGCTATTTCGGCGGTCTCGGATGGCCTTTCATGCCCTTGAAGTCCCCAAGACACGGTTTATGTTCAAGTCCGAGCCTTCTCACCATCCACGAAGGCGCCCTGCCTGTCAAGCAGTCGGCAAAACAGGTGTAATCGGAAAATCGCCTGAGGATAGATGGGGACAGAAAAGTGCCCGTAGTATCTACTTGCAAGCCTTTCCGTGTCGGAGCGGAACCGCAAATTGATCGCGTCAATGATGTGGATAATTAAAGGTCTAACGAAAAGGAGAAATGGTAGTCTTTGGTCCAGCGCTTCATTTTCTAGTCTGTGACCTACTGACCTAGCGGCTAGAGTCCCTTTACCGATTTCAATCATTGTTTTTCCCTGAGCACCGAGTTCATTCCGTAACACTCTCAAGAGCCTCCGATTTCACGGACACTCATGTGGTCGCATTTCAAGGGTTTCCCTGACTTTGGCCATTATGGATTAGACTAAAATGACAGAAAAGTACCTGGCCATTATCTTATGCCCCGAACATCTCGTGAGTTGTCGCCCTTGAAAACTTCAAGATTTTATCGCGCTTGAGCAACTTTATAATTTCTTACTCATTTTGTTTTTCAGAAAGCTTTTAGGGACGTGGATTATGTTTTAGATTAGTACGAAAGGTCCACGCGGGCTCATTCTCGTGCTGTTTATCGATGCGTACATGTCAGGCAGCGGCAAGTCCCACTGTCTTTAGTTGTCCCGCCGTGGAACCTCCGTGGAAAACTCAACGTAAAGGTAATGCCCCACATTGATCTTAGTAGCTGCGCAAAAGGTCATTATTTCACCTCAAACAGACTAGTGATCAACTTTTTATACGCCCCGCTCTCCACCATCATTCCTCGTTTCAATGGCACATACATCCAGATCCACACCCAATCGCACAAAATATCATGTTCAGAATTCCATCGATCTACAGATCTTCGACTCTCGATGTCCAATATATATTGGTGCAGAAGTCTACGTTCAAACGAACAACCGCTTCCGTCAAATCTTATTTGGGAGATCATCGTTATTGATTCTTTCTTCTCGCGCCTAATTGACGGGAGCTCCTGCCACAGTGCGGATATTTGCGGCGGTGAAGGATTAAAGGTGTTTACGTTAACAATGCATCACGTTGGTCCCCTCCAGACCAACTAGGGACAATGTTTGGTCAGGACCTCGCGACCTCCAGGCAGTCTTTCATCGCAGCGCTGTTTCAGCTGCACTAGTCCTCGTGGCTCGTATTTTTTAGTCTCATTTACTGAGGTCGAGATCGTGAACGCACGTGCACGCCCGCCGTATCTGTTCGGTGGCAGGCCGGATTCGGATATACAAGGTGGAGTTGGCATTCAATGTTTTGTGCTGTAGATCATCCGAGCAAAAACTTAATATGTTTGCAGGGTATATATACAACGTCAACGCCACTAATTTCGGTCCCTGGAATAAGCGTCGGGGAGGTGCGCTAGTTGTATTCTTCTATTCAGGACTTACCACATTGCATAGGCTTGGAGAGGGCCCTGAAAATGTTAGTCGTCTTGGGCGACCCTTGGACTCATGAGTCTCAATGCTAATCAGCCGCGCCAAGACATCGTTTTACCATTTTCCAGGACCGCAATGAATACTTTTGGAGGCAAGAGAGTTGGTTGTTTATTCATCGTTGAATTGTTTCCTCTCGCTTACGATCCATCAAGAATAATTCATTTACTGACGGCCTCGTTGTAGCATGTGGCGAAACATTAAAAGTCGGCGCCACATAAATGTACGTTGTCCATATCACTTTCGTGGTTTACCGCAGCTTCAACTCTTAACAGGTCAAGTCCTTCCTCATGTTCGGAGTCGGGAGTATATGACTACCGATGACGGTCAAGAAAGACTCACAGAGTGGGCAGAAATGCCCTTTCCATCGAAGGCGAAGAGTGACCGAATAGACATGCCCCACATAGCACTATACAAACATCACTGGCCTTCCGATACTTGTTCTATTCTGTGCGCTTCCACAGTGATTTCATGACGTTAGACCGCTCAGTGCAACTCACATCAATTCATATATTCCACGGGAGCAATACTTTGTTCCAAGCGTTTTGAAAGGTTGCAAGCGGGACTGAATTGAATTAGGGCGGGTAGTCGGCGAGTTTGAGAAAACGCTCATAATAGTGTGTTATGGTCATCAGAGTGAGCAAACTTTGATAAGATAAACGAGAGAGTACTAACCGATCAGGCCGGGGACCCCGGCTACCGCTGACTTTGAAATATTCCTCACGCCCATCAGACTGTTCAAACTTGATCAAATTCTTTCTAATTCAACCGGAGGGTCTGGTTTGCAATCTGAACAAGGCGATCTCACATCCCCATATATCTCATCATGTCTGTCATCCCTGAATAAAAGAGTTCATCTTCGGAACGACATGAGCACATTCCCTCCTTTCGATATGGTTTCTGCTATGCCAGCAACGTCAAAGCCTGAGCTTGACTCTCAGCATGTCAAGTCAGAGCTCCCGGTCTTCACTCCTCTTCCACATACCATAGCGCAAATACGTGCCGCCATCCCATCTGAATACTTCGTTCTATCGACTTCTCGCGCTCTACTAACTCTCGCACGCGACATTTTTATGGCAACGTTCTTCTTCGTCCTTGCTCTTTACATTCCATCCATCCAGCTCTCATACCCTTTCCAAGTTTACACTCCCCTTCTACGCGCCGTCGCATGGGCTGGGTATTGGTGGTTCCAGGGACTCATACTTACCGGAATATGGGTTCTCGGACACGAATGCGGCCACGGCGCGTTCAGTCCCTACACGTGGTTGAATGATAGCATGGGGTTCATTCTTCACACCTTCCTTTGGACGCCTTACTTTAGCTGGAAGATCGGCCATCATAGACATCATATGACCCATGCTAGCATGGAACGCGACGAGGTATATGTTCCCAAGACGCGTTCAATTCTCGGAATCCCTTCAAAGGAGTACGAAGAAGAGCATGGTATCAATTGGGAGGACTACTTCGGCGACACACCCATTTGGACACTAATGATGCTCATCCGGCAACAAGTCCTCGCGTTTCCGGCGTACTTGAGTAAGTCATCAGAATATATTCCTTTGTACACACGAGACTGAGCTTACCATCAAGTGTTTAATGTATCGGGTCAACCACATTACCCTCCAAACACAAATCATTTCTCACCTTCCTCTATTCTCTTCACGCCGGAGCAGCGGAACGCTGTTATTCTCTCTAACATCGGTATTGGCACTATGGTTGTCCTCCTCACCGCGGCCGTCCGTCAATGGGGATGGTGGAATGTCATGGCGCTCTACGGTATACCGTGGTTTGAAGTCAGTCATTGGTGTACGTGCCTTTTCTCGAAAATCCTATGTCCAGCTGTTAATTCTCTCCATTAGTTATCATGATAACTTACCTCCATCACACTGACCCCACCTTACCGCACTATCGCGCTCCGAAGTGGACCTTTGCTCGTGGTGCAGCAGCGACTGTCGATCGACCATTCCTTGGATGGATGGGAAGATGGCTCTTGCACGATGTCGCGCACTATCACGTCGTACATCACGTTCGTGTTCTTCTGTCTATATTGATCCCTCCTAACACCTGACATCGATAGTTCTTTCCCAAAATGCCCTTTTACCATGCCCCAGCAGCTACACAACATCTCAAAGCATTCTTAGGACTGCATTACCGTTGGTCCGACGAGCCCATATTCCAGGCACTCTGGAGAAGCTATAACGAATGCCAGTTCGTTGAAGATGAAGGTACGCCGTAGACCGGAGCCGATTTCTCAACGATTCTGATCATCCGCTTCCGATCAGGTGACGTCCTTTTTTATAGAGGCAAAGATGGACGTGCTTCTGTCAGGGCAGAGCACGAAATATAGGCTGAAACAACTATGTCCCGCCAAGTTACTCTGTTCAAAGCTAATTTGGGCGTCTTAATAGAATGTATCGAAGAGTACTCGACGGGGTTTTAGTCGGAGTAAAATCAGACACCGGAATCCATAATGTGATAGATTATGATAACTTGTTACCTATATCAAGACTCAGGAATAGAATACCACAGCTTGAGCTTGATGCCTTAACATTATTCTTTCACGATCTTCCTGTACTTCCTAGGCTTTCCCTGTATTCTAGGACATGCCTAAGCAAAATAATTTCATTGTCGAATTTTCAAGACGAGCTGCCTTAGGACTAGATACCGTCATCGATCAACCTCTACTTGTCGCACTCAAATGCGCAGCATATGAATTACCATTAGGCCCTGGGGTGATGCCTTGTTTGAGTGCGCAACTAATACACATACGGTAGGACCCGAGAACGAATCCTGTCAAACGTGAGAAAGCGCCCATGCTATAATCAGCTTACTGGCGAAGAACGAGGGCGTTTGCGACTGTGGGCGGAGGTCCGTAGTATTCGCAGCGGGTTCAGTCCCACGAACACAGCTTTTTGCGTTCAATTGGTTGGAAAATAATAGCAACATCTGATACGGTACTCACCTAGCTAGTCTAAAGTAATCTAAAGTCTGTGTGCGCCAGTCATTCTGAGAATTGGCATTATAATGGCGTTAAAGCAAGGACCTTCGTCTCCGAAAGCGAGGAAGGAAGTAATCTGCTGGCAGCCAAGCAGTATACCAGAGCGATGCGACATCACCGAAGGTTCTTAGCTCCTCCATGCATACTACAATGTCTGAAGGCATTCTTTCGCCGTTCCTGATACCCAGGGTAACCGATTTTAGCGACTTGGCATCAGTCGAAACTGGTACTCTCGAACGCAACGTGGCGATCAGCACGTCCGACCAATCGCTACGCTCTGATGCCCAAATGAACTCTAGGCATGTCAGGTTTGGTAAGAATCGATGGCGAGGACAGGCCGTGTAGGATCTTGTTCGCGATCAGCGGCCTCAACGAAGGTCCTTCAGATTCAGAGACCTTGAGTGATTGGAGGGACGGAGTCGCTTGAAGCTGGCTTGGCACCACTTTAAATCCTCGGAACATGACCAACTCGAAACATTGGAGAAGACACTTCGATAGATAAAGGAAGGAAACCAGATCGTTGTCCCACTCTTCATCCTCAACTTCGGGATAAGAACGTATCCAAACCTTCAGAGATACCAGGGAAGGGACTCGTGTGAGTCGCTGAATAATGAAGAAGTCCCTGGCCAAAGGTATAGGTGCAATGACATTGGGTATCAGGGTCGGAAGTTTTCTGCTGACCATTAGAGGGCAGAAATAGCAGAGAAGTGTTCAATACGGAGTGGAGAGCACAAAGTATCGGCATTGCCGCCCATTATTATCCAATCAAATGGACGGTTGAATTCGATTCTCGTCCGACCATGGAAGCTGGACCTCTCTAGGATTCACAAGCCTTTAGTGGCGACACTCCGTAACTGTGCATGCGAAATTGCACTACATCGATCTCCATCAGCCACGTCGAACGGGAACACCAAACAACTGACACTCGCAATAAATCACATTTCACGTGCAGGAACCGTCATGTTGCCGTAGATGCTGACCCATGCCAAATTTGCACCATTCTATGGACTTCAACGGTACATCAACCACTACTACACAGCATGTAGCCCCGGAATGAGCTGAGCAAATATCCAGTAGTGGCAGATGCCGGGTCCAATTCTTTCCTTTTCTTGGATTCATTTTCAAAAAATAACTAAATAAGTCGCTTTGAAGTCGCTACCTTGCACGATATAGGATTTTCTCACTTAACGGAGTTCAGACATGCTTGAAAAAATCAAAACTGTATATTGTAGACATGCATGGATCTGATCCACTGGTTGGTTGTGGGGAAAAAGTTTGCTTGGTGGCAGCACAGCTGCCACCAGCTCACATTTTCCCCCACAACCTCAGGCAGCTACGAAGTAAGTAATAGTGGGACTCAGGGACTCAGGGGAAGCACAATTTATTGATAAAAGATTGTTGGGCCAAATTATTATAAGCTACAGCATTGTCAACAGGTGGAGGTTGTTTCCCTTATGAGCACCAAGTGGTAATAATGGATTTGAAAGTTGAATCCTCATACCAGAAAGTCTGGCACTCAGAGTGAGAAGGGTTTTGTGAGGAGTCATCGGTCCCAGTCGGTCTTGGTACAAAAAAGATGTCAAGCTCGGTTTTGATGAGTTAGCAATGAGAATGATACAGACCAATATGGAGAAGTCAGGAAGATAGCCACAATGGCAATCAGCTGGCATAGCAGCCAAAGCATGCCAGATGCTTGCCAATCACTATAGATTTGTAAGCTAACTGTTACGATTTTTCCATTTATCTTATCTTATCAAAAGTGCTTATCGCTATCCTATCTTATCAAAAGCGCTTAAACCGCAGTTACCACGCCCATAACGGATGATCTCAGCAATGGTACTACAGCATATGACTATTGCCTGACTACCTCGCCATTTTCATTGTTCTTCAAACGATAATCACAATTATCGTTCTATTCTTAGCACTTCAGTTTTCTATATAAGTAGTGTAGCTCTCGCTGTATATCCCCAGCTTTGAGCTAAAGTTTATCTATACCATGCTTTACTCTCACAATACGAACTCGACTAAGAACTTAGTCCTTCTTCACTGAGTTACAGACCCTCAGGTCATTCTTCGGTGACTGTCTGAACACGAGACAGCCAAAGTCTAGACCCGTCTGTAATCACGTGAAGTTCGGGTCTAACAATTAGCTCGAAGCTTCCTTCTAGTTTCTTCACCGTTCACTGCAAAGAAACCAACCCATGCAGAACTTTGAACAAGCCATCGTAATTGCTGTCTCCATCGTCCTAGGATCCCTAGTGATCTTCTCCATCATCGCCCTCACCCTCACTTACAAGGAAGAAATACGACAATTCTTCTGACAACTCGGGGAGCGACACCCCCGACCCCAGCTACCTACCAGCTATGTTCCCCTGTTTCAAGTTGAACAACCCATTCCTGTCTCGCAACAGGACCTCATCAACCACCCCACCCACCGACTCAGCTTCACTGCCAACTCCAGCGACGAGTTCCCGCCTCGGCAGGAACCCCCTCCCCGAAACGCTACCCTAGGGCCAAGTCGACCAAGGGGAGTTCCCCGAACCCCTTCCCCAGACCGCGACACCCTCGAGTCCATCCCCTTGGACGAACCCTTTCCAGCGCCAGAAATCATCACTGACAGGCCCCCGACTGCTCAGGAGGCCTATGACCTCAGCCGGTACCTTCTTGGGAGATACAAGGCAAGCATCCCACCTGCCTACGTCAAACCTGCTATCCCCGAGAGACCCCTCAGCCTTGAGGGATTCAGGATCCGAGTCATTGGAAATGAGTGGGAGCTCCGAGAGGCCTTCGAGCAGTTCCCAGAGGACGCAGAAGAAGACGAAGAGACTGTACACCCCACTGAGGAAGAGCCTGACATCAGCGAGCAAAGGCCCGTCCTCCCAGTCCTTCTACACTCCCCTGAGCAGGAACCAATCCCCCTCGAGCCCCAGCCCGCCACTCCCCCTCGCACTCCCTCCCCTGCTCCAGAAAATAACGAGCACGATGACCTCCTCCTCTCTCACAGTGACCCCAACGATCCCTTCAACCCATGAAGTGCAGACTATGACTGGCCATCTCTCTCGCAAGCTGACAGAGACATACTTGGCCCCACCCAGTCTGCCGCGTGGGAGCTACAGCGCGATGACCTCGAGAGTCGAGGCAGCTGGCACTCCTCAATTTGTCCCGACATGGACGAGTGGCTGGCCATTAACCGAGGAGACGACATTCCTCGAAGGGGAAGAAATGAAACCATTCGAGCCCGTATACACGCCAACCTTAACTGACAGATATACCCAACCTCTGCTGGCCACCGAATATACGGGATATGAGAAAGGACAAGGGAGGAAGAGAGGGAGATGGGAGTCATCCTCCTCATCCTCGCTCGGCGGCATGAACAGGAACGTGCAGAGTCCAGGGCCGCTAATGCCCTGGAATGATTTTGATAGCTTTAACTATGACACAGAAACGTTCGGCGGGGCCGAACAATATGGCCCCAATATATATTCTTCACAGTACGGCCCTTATATGCTAGACAACGTCCCGTACCCCGAACCTCTACCAGATTCCCCCCTCCACAAAACCCCCAGCTGAGAAGCCGACAATGGCATCACGGCTATCATGAACCAGGCATGAGCTGCCTCCTTGCTGGGGCAGGGTCACACATTGACATAGACCCTGAACCCGACCAGCCCGGGGACACCCAGCAGCTGACCACACCACCCCAGGCCCCCCCAACCCTCGAGTCTCTCGCCGACGAGATCAATCACTGGAGGACCACCTGTTTCAACCTAGCCAAGCGGCTCAATGACATGGACGGAACACTAGCCAAGTACAAACCACCCTCGTCCCCGTCATCCAGCAGCAGCGACAGGTGGTCGTTGCCCAAGGCACCCCGAGTACCAGGGCGACCACCTCATCCACCACCCGTCGGGACTGCGGCGATTCAAGAACCGTTCCTTCAGGTGAGACCAACCATGCATGAACTCCCGGACAAGTTCGCAGGGGCTCATGACGACATCGAGCGCTACCTAGGGGACTGCGACTCGTACTTCGCCTCCTTTGAAGTCTACTTCCCGTACTCCTCAATCAAGATCCAGCTCGCATCCTCCCTGTTGAAAGGCCCTGCCAAGGACTGGTGGGTCTATCGAAGGCCCAACTTCTACGACACAAACGCCCAGCGAGTCTGGTATCCAAGTTGGAACAGATACTGCGACCTCATCCGCTGACAATTCTCTGACCCCACTATCGAACAGCAGCATGAGAAGAGAATGAATGAAATACGAATGGGCAACGGAAATGCCAACGACTTCTTCCAGGCCATAGAAATCCAGGCCAAGTTGGTGGGACTCCGACATGACGAGGGGGAGAGAGGAAAGATGGTCCAAGCCGTTAGGTGGGGAATCCCGCAGAGCTACACCAAAACCATCGCCAACCAGGGCATTCACATTCCCAAAACCTATCCCAAATGGAAGGAGTGCATCAGCCAGCTCTACATCGATCACACCAAGCAAACGATCTTTGAACAGACCCTTGGACGCCCCGACGAACGACGACCGGACCACCGACAAGGCAATAAACCCAGATCGTCAAACCAAAGCCCCAGCAAAACAGCTGAGGCCACAAGTTCGATGCCGGCTAAGCAGTTGGGACAGGTCAAGACCACCAGCAGAGATGCTGGGACTGGAAGATGGACCACATACAGAGGACAAGGGCAAACCATGGACATAGACGTCCTACAGAGAGAGGGGAGATGCTACCGCTGCAAAGAGAAGGGGCACATGTCGAAGGATTGCTCAAGGAGGAAAGAATTTAAGGACGTTCGCTTGCTAGTGATAGTCAAACAGAAGCAGGACCCCGAGCCGGAGACTGGGTCAAAGATAGAGGAGGTAAAAGATTAGGTCGTCAAGGGCTCGATTCCCCTTCGACGACCTCCTCCTCTCGTACTGGTGTGCTTCCCTGTTCTCCTGGTGGGGCTTATGATATCTCTTTAGTTACATCTCGTGTTTCACATATCGCGCATTCAAATATACCCATTTCCACTGCTTTTAACATCCCCCGCACGACTAGCAAACCAATACTAAAAGAATCGAACTGCTATGCCGTCCTAGCACAATTGGACAAACCGGACTCAAGCGCCGAAGAGGACGATTCCTCTGATGCTGAACAGGGAAAAGACTCTTCGGAGTTGGCAGAGAGCCTCCCATCGAACCTGCCAGAACCCCTAATACGGGAACTGCCTGCATGTGAACCCCCCGGGGGGAACACCTCTGTGGGACTAGCTAAACAGAGCTTGAATACCCTCACGGGGAAAGGCTCTGGAAAGCGGCCCTACAAAGCCGCAGGAACCATGGGTATGGGTTCCTGGAAGACTCGAGCAGGACTCCCTAATCCCGGACCACCACGACCATCCAACCCATCTAAAGGGAAAGACACCAACAGGGAAGGATTAGAGAAACAAATGAATCACCGAGTCGGAAGCGGCGGGGCAGCAGAGCACAACCCCACCCGACTGCTGGCACCAGTAGGTAATGGCAGTCACGGTTCATGCGACAAGAACACGACGTTCACAGACCAGCCCCCTGACCCTCGAAGGGTTAGCCCTGGCGTTCAGACCAGAAGTGGGCACCTCCACAACGCTACCCAACCCAACCCCGACGAAGACACACAACCGGCCAAGGATGCCAAGAAAGCTGCAGGACCTGGACCTGCTAGTGCCCAGGCAGTAAAAAGGGGGCATGCCATTACCATGGTGGAAGTCCCAGACGAAGAAGACGACACGGCCTACCAAAGATGGTGGGCAAAACAGCAGAAAGAAAGCGCTGCCCAGGAAAAGTCTGACGCCAAGTACTACCCCATCGGAGAGTCCCCCCTTCCATACCAAACACCCCCGACTCCTCCACCTGACCACTGGCTCAAGCCCTTCAGTGCGGAATGGACCCTACATGCCATCTGTGAAGCCCATACCAACAGCGAAGCCAAGGCCACCCTCCACTGCTGGGTCCACCAGGATTGAGTCGGCGAGATCGTCAGTGACCTGATCAATGGACTGAAGCAAGGAGGCGAACCCGCATTGGAGGAGCTGTACAAACTCCAACAGCCAATCCGCTACATCTGAGGGATTAAGTTGACTGGGCGAGACTTCACACTCAGTGTCCAACTTGAAACCACCACAAACAACAAAATCCTGACTGCCCGCGCCCTCATAGACAGTGGCTGTACGGGCAGCTCCATAAACCGCTCCTATGTTCAGAGCCACCAACTCGACACTAGGAAAGCTGCTGCCCCAATCCCGGTTCACAACACCGATGGGACTTGTAACAAGGCAGGGAACATCACCGAATTTGTGGAACTCCACCTTACTGTCGGGGGCCACAGCAAACGTATCAACTTAGCCATCACCAACCTTGGCTCAAAGGATCTTTACCTCGGCCATGACTGGCTCAAATGCCACAACCCAGTCATCAACTGGAAAACGGGCACTATCATCTTTGGCCGCTGCCAATGCACCAAGAACCCATTCCCTCTCCCCAATGCAGACCCCAATGACCGATGGGACAAAGAGCTGGAGGAGGGAGAAACCATCCTTGCCATTAACATGCAGGAGGAACTCGTCATTCACACAGTACACCACGCAAATGACCTGGCAGCCCAGGCCAGCACAGATAAGCCAAAGAAAACCTTTGAAGAAATGGTACCCAAGCATTATCGCTCATACTGCGACTTGTTTTTGAAAGAAAACTTCGATGACCTTCCCGAACGAAAACAGTGGGACCATGCCATTGAGCTTGTCTCAAATGCCAAGTCCATGCTCAACTGCAAGGTTTATCCCTTGAACCGGAATGAACAGGAACAACTGGACAAGTTCCTAGACGAGAACTTGGAATTGGGGCGAATTCGCCCTTCCAAGTCTCCCTTCGTGTCTCCCTTCTTCTTCATAAAAAGAAGGATGGTTCACTCCACCCCGTCCAAGACTACCAAAAGCTGAACGAAATGATGATCAAGAACCGATACCTGCTTCCACTCATTTCTGAACTCATTGACAAACTCCAAGGTGCCAAGTATTTCACCAAACTCGATGTTCATTGGGGATACAACAATGTCCAGATCAAGGAAGGAGACGAGGAGAAAGCTGCCTTCAGAACAAACTGAGGACTCTTCGAACCCACCATAATGTTCTTCGGTCTCACAAACTCCCCAGCCACCTTTCAGTGGATGATGAACGATATATTCAAAGACCTAATTGCCGAGGGCAAGGTCACCATCTACCTCGACGATATCCTCATCTTCACTAAAGGTCTTGATGAACATCGACAAATCGTACAACACGTACTCCAACACCTTCGAGAGAACAAGTTGTTCCTCAAGGTGGAGAAGTGCGAGTTCAAAGTATTGGAAACTGAGTATCTGGGAGTAATCATCAGTGAAAACTCGGTATGAATGGACCAGGTTAAAGTCGCAGGAATCACCAAATGGCCAACGCCTACCAAAAAGAAGGAGCTACAGTCATTCCTTGGATTCACAAATTTCTATCGAAAATTCATCCACAATTATTCAAAGATTGTCCAACCGCTCACCCAACTCACTGGAAAAGCAGAATGGACATGGGGAACCACCCAGAATCAGGCATTCCAGCAGCTAAAGAAGCAGATGGCAGAGGACGTTGTGCTCGCCATACCGACAGAGAAAGACCGCTTCAAGGTGGAAGCTGACTCAAGCGACGGAACTATTGGCACCGTCCTCAGCTAGTAGCAGGAAGGGAAGTGGCGACCAGTAGCATTCATGTCCAAAGCCCTCACAGTAACAGAACAAAACTACGAAAACTACGACAAGGAGCTGCTCGCCATCATGCTTGTGTTGTCCGAATGGTGACACTACCTCATGGGCACTGCCGAGGACGTTGAGATCTGGACGGATCATCAAAACCTCCAGTATTTCCGAAAGCCCCAGAAACTAAACAGGCACCAAGCACGATGGGTCACTGAGCTCACGGAATACCACTTTGTCCTCCACCATCAACCCGGTGTCACAAACAAGAAAGCCAATCTCCTGTCCTGATGAGACGATCATGACCAAGGCAAGGACGACAATGATGATGTCATTGTCCTCCAGCCAGAGCACTTTAGAGCCCTCATCATGCCCACCACAGCAGAAGTACACTTGAAGGTCCAAAGGGCACTCCGACGGAAGGAAGACTGGGATCAAGGGATTGTGAACTCCCTTAACCACAAACGAGGGATCACCCAAAGAGACGGACTTCTATTCTACAACAGAAGAGTCTATGTCCCGAAAGACCACGCCCTTCGAGGGGAAATCATCGCCCAGAGCCATGACCACATCACCGCCAGACACCCAGGCATTGAAAAAACCAAGGAACTAGTCCAACGAGAGTACTGGTGGCCGAAGCTCAAGAAAGATGTAGAGCTATACGTCAAAGGCTGCAAAGCTTGTCAACGAGCCAAGACAAGCACGCAGGCAAAAGCCACACCCCTTCATCCAAACGCAATCCCGTCTGAGCCGTGGACCCACATATCAGTTGACATGGTCACCGGACTACCCAAATCCAAAGGCTACGATGCCCTTCTGGTCATTGTAGATTGATTCTCCAAAGCCATTATCCCGATCCCCTGTAATATCAAACTCTCAGCCGAAGGATGGGCCAAGATACTCTGGGACCACGTATATGCAAAGCACAGCATGCCCTCGGTTGTCATCTCCGACCGCGGTCCCCAATTTGTTTCAACATTCATGAAGGACCTATACAGAATCCTGGACATCACGCCAAACGCCTCCACTGCCTTCCACCCACAGACCAATGGACAGACTGAGAGAGTCAACCAAGAGCTCGAGGGATATCTTCGCCTCTTCGTTTCCTATTGACAAGACGACTGGAGCGATTGGTTGCCAATGGCAGAGTTCGCCCACAACAACCGGATTCACTTGGCCACTGGGAAAAGCCTGTTCATGGTACTCTATGGTCGCAACCCACGACTTGTGCCCGACTCCATTCGAACCGCCCCCTTCCTAAACCCAGCCGCAGGAACGTTCACCATTACTATGGCAGAAGTCCACAAACAGACGCAGACAGCCCTGCAGAAGGCAGCAGAACAAATGAAGGACCAATATGACAAAAGGAAACGCCCTGCGTTGGAGCATAAGATCAGGGACCTGGTCTGGCTTGATGCCACAAACCTCCACTTACCATGACCCAAGAAAAAACTCGACGACAAACGAGTGGGACCCTTCGTAATCCTCAAAAAGTCTGGAGCATCAGCATACAAGCTAAAACTCCTGCCTCATTGGAAGATACACCCACATTTCAACGAGAAACTACTATCTCCATACACCCCACCTTCCTTCCCGAACCAAGAACATCCACCACTGCCTCCACCCGACCTCATCAACGATGAGGAGCAATATGAAGTAGAGGAGGTACTCGATTCCCGAACCCGTAAAATCAGAGGAAAGAAGGGATGAAAAGCACAATACACGGTGGACTACTTGGTCAAGTGGAAGGGATGGACCCGAGAGCACAATTCATGGGTACGAGACACAGAAATGGGAAATGCTCAGGAAGCGATCCAAGACTATGAAGACAAGATCCAACAAGCAGGACGAGTCGACATAGCCAAAATTGTAACCAAGGATCCCATGACGGCCGTCACCATGATCCTTGACCATGAATACCATGACAAAATTGTATACTACAAGGCCCAATGACAGGACAGACTCCAAAGATGGGTTAGAGACCCCGACGACGACCTATGGAAGGACCTTATCGATGAATATTGGAATAATGAACTTTCACACCAACTTGACACCTCCGAGGACGAGCCATGACAATCGGGACGATTGTCTTAACAAGGGGGTAATGTTATGATTTTTCCATTTATCTTATCTTATCAAAAGCACTTAAATGGCAGTTACCACGCCCATAATGGATGATCTCAGCAATGGTACTACAGCGTATGACTATCGCCTGACTACCTCGCCATTTTCATTGTTCTTCAAACGATAACCACAATTATCGTTCTATTTTTAGCACTTCAGTTTTCTATATAAGTAGTGTAGCTCTCGCTGTATATCCCCAGCTTTGAGCTAAAGTTTATCTATACCATGCTTTACTCTCACAATACGAACTCGACTAAGAACTTAGTCCTTCTTCACTGAGTTACAGACCCTCAGGTCATTCTTCGGTGACTGTCTGAACACGAGACAGCCAAAGTCTAGACCCATCTGTAATCACGTGAAGTTCGGGTCTAACACTAACCCACAGTATAGCCCCTGTCCAGACAGTTTGGCACTACTCATGACCAGTTATGTTTTTCTATAACCCTCTGTTGTGTTACGATTTTCTCGCTTATCTTATCTTATCGGCCGGCGCTTATCTATATCTTATCTTATCCCAAGCGCCTATCATCGTAACCACGACTATAACGGACCACATCAGCAATTGTACTACGGACAACTACGGCTTGCGACCAACGCTCGCCCTTCTCATGTTTTCCCTTGTATTCCGCACGACAACCACGGACAAGTATTCTATTCATAGCACAGGACTTTTCGTATATAAGTAGCGTAGCTCTCGCTGTACATTCCCCAGCTTCGAGCTAAAGTTTAATCACACCGAACTTAGCTAGTCGACTCAGCCTCAGACTAAGACCTTAGTCCGACGCTCTTAGTAGCCATTCAGTACAGAGACTCCTTGGGTGACTGTTCGAACGCGAAACAGCCCTCGGTTTACTCTTGTTTGGTTTACCCGGAGTTCGGGTCTAACAATTAGCTCGAAGCTTTCCATTCCCTTTCTCCAAGCAGCCACCATTGCTTGTTGAAACCGAATGCCCACCTCGTTCACCAGCCCCGGAATCATCACCGCTTTCTTCCTGACACTCTTTGTCGGGATCCCCGCCCTCTCGTACCTCCTCTATCGGTCCAGGTGGCCGATCGTTTTCTGGTACCACACCCAACGAAACCGTCTACAGCGTTGGACGGACCGCACCTTCCGTGCCCCCCGTCTTCCAGCTGTCCCCTTCTACCCCTCGCCCTACGGTCTACAGCGCTATGGCACCACCCAGCCCGACCGATCCGTCTCGTCCTTCCCCTCATCGCTCGCGACCGTACAGCATCCCGAAAGTCGGGAAGCTCCTGCGGTCGCTCCGATCCAAGAAATCGAAGTCGACATTGGCGAGCAAGGACACAGCGTCCTTGTTCACCACTCCCCCGTCACTGGCACCCTCGACATCCCCGTCCCTGCCGTACTCGCTGCCCCCCTCTACCGCCGACACCGCCTCTACCGCACCACTCCCTACCGGAGGAATGGCTAGAGTCCGAGACTCCCTCGATCTATACGAGGTCGCAGCCTCCAGCGGCACCGAACTCCCCCACGACCCCTCCTCGGACAGCGAGAGTGAGCCCTACGTCCCTCAGAGCCCCACTCAGTCCGAGTTCGAGGCCTACATCCGTAACCGCCAGACACGCCCCGATTCCCCTACCATCCCTGTCGCCATCCTCGACCAAGCGCGCCCAATCACCCTCCACCCCGACACCAACGTTTGGGCAGAGGCCAGCAGGGAGAGAGCGAGAGTCGCCGAACTCGAGCTCCTCCGCCTCCGGGGCGTCGAGGTCGACATCCAAACCGGTCCTACCCCCCGTCCATTCCACCTCGAAACCCTCGACGCACACGACAGAGCCGTTACCATCCAGCGCCTCCATAACCTCGGAATCCACAATCAGCAGCAGTACAACGAGTGGCAGTACCAGCAGCGAGTCGAGCACGACGCCCGCCAAGCTACTAGCGCGCGCTTACCGGGAGAGGATGAAGAGGACCAGCGAAGGCGCCTCCATTGGAACCGCCTCCGGAACATCAGCCGCGAGGATGAGGACTGGTACATCGAAGACGAAGAAAGAAGGTGGAGAGAGCGCTGGCAAAGGGGCCAGTGGATCGACACCCGGCTCGGCGCAAATTACGCCCCGCCCCCTCTCTCTACGAACGAGCAGCTTATCTACGGTGACCGCTTCAGTACACAATTTGAGTCCCGACGACGAGAGCATATCCGAGAAGGCGCCAGGGATATCACCCACGAGCAGCATCGCGCCATCAGTCAGCGCGCTATCTCTCGAGGTCCAGCAAATCCGCGATCCGTGGGAACGCGAATACACGAGGATCTTTATAGGTCACTTGTCGGCCCTTACGGAGGACCCGACCTTCCTCGCCTCGAAGATGGGGAGATTGATGAGCAGCCTGAGGCCAGCGGATCCGGAACGGGAGGATATTATTGAGTATTGCGCAACAGAGCAGGCCGTGTACGATTTTAATATAAAGCATCCTGATCGTCCCTACGCAGAGCCCGAAGACTACCAACCACGAAACCCCCCAAAGCCGCTCCCCCTGTCCCCGCCACCACGATCCCACGTGCCGAGAAGCCGGAAAGGCAAAAGCCGAATGTTCGCAGGGGCCGGACCGGAGGACGCAGAAACCTCGAATGCCGGCGGCAATCAGCCGCCCATTATCCCAACCTGGACTGGCTATGACGGAGCCATCAAAGGCTCCCCGCCTCCAGGACGACACACTAGTCCCCTCGCCCGAGACCCCGACAGCTGGTCGCTTCCTCGAGGGCCAGGAAAATATCATGACCCCGATGACCCGCTCCCCAACCCCGTCGGCCAAATGGCGGAAGACGCGCCTTGGATGGGATGCAAGCCGGACTTGATGCGAAAGCCCGCCGTCTTCAAAGGCGAGGCCGACGACATCGACCGCTTCCTCACCCACTGCGAAATGTACTTCCAAATGCACGACCCGTACATGTACGCCAGCCCCTTCCGTGTTGGCTTCGCCGCCTCCTACTTCACCGGCAAAGCGGAAGAGTGGTGGATTATGATCCTCGCGGAACGACGAAGCCACTCCCGCAACAAGTTCCGCCTCCCCAGCTGGGACGACTTCTGCCAGATGATTCGCGACAAATTCCGTGACCATGCAGTGGAAGAAATCCATCAGCAAAAGATGTACGACCTCCGCCTCGGAAAAGGTCTCGCCGACGACTACTTCCAAGCCGTCGAGAAGGAGGCCAAGAAAGCTGGGCTCCGAGGCGACACTGGTGCCCGCGGCCACATGGTCGCCGCCGTCAAAAAGGGCATCCCCGAGTCCTATACCAAGATCATTTATGATATTGGAGTCGGCATGCCCGAAACATATGACGAATGGAAGCAACGAGTCACCGTCATGAACGAGGCCCGTCAGCGCAAAACCATCGAAGACGGCCTTGGACGCCCCGGCCCCTTCCTCCCCAGGAACAACAACCCCGCCACGAACGCTAACAAAGCAAGTAGTGGCACGACAAGTTCCTCTGGAGACAAGAAGACGGGTACCGGCACCACCTACGGCGGCCGTGGACAAGCAATGGACATCGACGCGCTCAGGTCGGAAGGGAAGTGTTTCAGATGCAAACAGAAAGGCCACATTAGCAAGAATTGCCCGCTGCAGAGTTGGAACAAGGACAAGAAGAAGGAGGAGAATCGGGCCGTAACGACGGAACCCGCTACCGAATCTAAAATAGAGGAGGTAAAAGATGGCGCCGAGAAGTAAAAGGTTCTACTTGCTCGGCGAAGGACTTATCTGGTACGAAGAACAATATCGCTGGTCGGACTTATAATATCTCTGTAGTTACGAAATCTGTTGATATGAAAACCGCGCATTCGAATATACCCGCTTTAATCGTTCCAAGTCCAGATAATCAAGAACCTAAGAAACCATCGACATCCGAGCCCGCTGTGGGGGAAGGGACATGCCAGGTAGCGCTGGAGCCTTCAACACGAGTATTAGGACTCGGGTCAGAATCGAGTAGACGGGACGCCCTCGGGCCTCTGAAGTCGAAAGATTCAGCGCCTTCCTTGAAGGCCAAGACACTCCCCGCAAGGACCAATGCGGAGAATCTCAAGCGCCCGCTCAGGGCCAAGTCCACAGAGTCCGACTCTCTGGGGCACGGGGCAGAGGGCCCCAACAAGGTAACCATGGTCGAAATCCCAGATGAAGAAGACGATACCGCCTTCAAAATCTATCAAGCGAAGGAAGCCAAAGCTCGTTCATCCCTGCCCACTGAGGAGACCCAGCCTACGGCTGAGAAGGTCCCACCAGGGTGGATGAAACCATTCGAAACCGAGTGGACGTGGAGGGCCATCCGAGAGGCCAAAGACGAATCTGCCGCCAGGTCGGTGCTCCTTAATTGGATACACCGGACCAGGGCCGAAGAGGTAGTCGACAATCTCTTGGAAGGGCTCCGACGCGCTCAGCGAGCAAGAGCACTGGAATGGCTGGATGAACTCAGGAAGCCTAAACGCTACCTAATTCGTTCCCAGACCACCTCCAAGCGAGATCTTAAAATCCCGCTTAAAGTCGAAACCGCCGACAGTCAAACCATTGACGCCACCGCCCTCTTAGACAGCGGATGCACGGGCAGCTCAATTCACAGCGAGTTTGTCAAAACCCACCACATCCCTGTCTACAAGACCGCTAGCCCCATCCCAATCTATAATGCAGACGGCTCTCGTAACAAGGCTGGGGAGATCACCGAGTTCGCGGAGCTAAGGCTTACCATTGGCGACCATAACGAGAGGATCGACCTCGCTGTCGTCAACCTCGGCTCTAAAGAAATCTTCCTCGGCCATGACTGGCTCGTTCGACACAACCCCCTCATCGACTGGAGCACCGGCAAGATTACCTTTGCCAGATGCCAATGCGCCAAAAACCCCTTTCCCCTACCGGACTCAGACCCCAATGACCGATGGGATGAAGAACTCGAAGAAGGCGACCGCATCCTTGCCGTCAACTTCGAGGAAGCCATTGAAATCCGCGCAGTCCATAAAGCAAACGAACTCGCCGCTAAAGCTAACGAAGGAAAGGAGAAGAAAACCTTTGAAGAAATGATCCCAGCCGCTTACCGCGACTTTGCGGACCTCTTCGAGAAGGAAAACTTCGACGAGCTCCCCATGCGAAAACCCTGGGATCATGCCATCGAACTTGTCCCCAACGCCAAAAACACTCTCGACTGCAAGGTGTACCCCCTAAACCGCACTGAGCAGGATGAGCTCGACAAGTTCCTTGACGAAAACCTCGCCACTGGTCGAATCCGACCTTCCAAATCCCCCATGGCTTCTCCCTTCTTTTTCGTGAAGAAAAAGGATGGGAAGCTACGTCCCGTTCAGGACTACCGCAAGCTCAATGAAATGACCATCAAGAATCGGTACCCCTTACCCCTCATCGCTGAGCTCATGGACAAGCTGGGAAGCGCCAAATACTTCACTAAGCTCGACGTGCGGTGGGGATACAACAACATTCGCATCAAGGAGAACGACGAGTGGAAAGCCGCGTTCCGAACGAACCGTGGCTTGTTCGAACCCACCGTCATGTTCTTCGGTCTCACCAACTCGCCCGCCACGTTCCAATGGATGATGAATGACATCTTTAAGGACCTCATCGCCTCCGGCAAGGTTACCGTATACCTTGACGACATCCTGATCTTTTCGAAAACTCTAGAAGAGCATCGACAGATCACTCGCAAAGTTCTCGCGCTCCTCAGGAAACACAAGCTATTCCTAAAAGCCGAGAAATGTGAGTTCGAGGTACTGGAAACAGAGTACCTCGGGGTAATAATTAGCGAAGGATCTATTCGCATGGACCAAGTCAAGATCGCTGGTATCACCGAATGGCCCGTCCCCAACAAGAAGAAGGAACTCCAGTCCTTTTTAGGGTTTACCAACTTCTACCGACGCTTCATTAAAGGCTACAGTGAAATCGTACGCCCAATGACGCGTCTCACCGGGAACGAAGCTTGGACCTGGGGAACCGCGCAGCAGGAAGCCTTCGACAAACTTAAGGCCCGCCTTGCCCAAGACGTTGTATTAGCCATCCCGACGGAAACCGGGAAGTTCAGGGTAGAAGCAGACGCTAGCGAAGGCGCCATCGGTGCCGTCCTATCCCAAGAACAGGAAGGAAAATGGAGACCAGTCGCGTTCTTGTCAAAAGCCTTAACGGCCACAGAACGCAACTACGAGATTTATGACAAGGAACTACTTGCCATAATGCTCGCCCTCGAGGAATGGAGACACTACCTCATGGGCGCAGCAATCGACATTGAAATCTGGACGGACCACCAGAACCTCCAGTATTTCCGAAAGCCTCAGAAACTCAATCGCAGACAAGCGCGATGGGTAACTGAACTCGCCGAATATCATTTCACTCTTCACCACAAACCAGGGACCGCAAACAAGAAGGCAGATCTCCTCTCTCGCCGCGCCGACCACGACCAAGGACACGACGACAATAACGAGGTCGTAGTCCTCAAAGCCGAGCACTTCCGGGCATTAATTATGCCCACTACCGACGAATCCCACGAGCGCATCAAGAGCGCAACCCGTGACCACCAGAAATGGGATCAAGGGATTGCCAAGTCGCTCAACCACGAGAAAGGCATCCAAGAAAAGGATGGACTTCTCTACTACGACGAAAGGATATACGTACCCTGCGACCATGCAGTACGAGGAGAGATCATCTCGCGCTGCCACGATCATATTACCGCAGGACACCCCGGAGTGGAAAAGACGAAGGAACTCGTCCTTAGGGACTACTGGTGGCCGAAAATCAGGAAGGACGTCCAAACTTACATCCAAGCCTGTGAGACTTGTGCCCGCACCAAGTCCAGTACTCAAGCTAAGCGAGCGCCACTTCATCCAAACGAAGTCCCCTCCGAGCCCTGGACCCATATCTCAGTCGATATGATCACCGGCCTTCCCGAGTCAAACGGTCACGATGCAATCCTGGTCATCGTCGACCGCTTCTCCAAAGACATCATTCCAGTCGCCTGCAACATAGAACTTTCGTCAGAAGGATGGGCGAAAATTCTCCGTGACGAAGTATATGCCAAACATGGCATGCCCGTCACCATCATCTCCGACAGAGGGCCTCAATTCGTTTCAAAATTCCTCGAGGACCTCTACGGCATGCTTAACATTAAAAGCAATGCCTCCACTGCTTTCCACCCACAGACTGACGGCCAAACCGAGCGCGTCAATCAAGAAATTGAAAAGTACCTCCGCCTCGTCATTAATCATCATCAGAATGACTGGGCCGAATGGCTATCCATTTGTGCCTTCCAGCACAACAATCGTATACACTCCGCCACGGGCAAAAGCCCATTCCAAGTCCTATACGGACGACATCCACGAGTCGCTCCCGACTCCAGATCGCATGCCACCCTCCGCACTCCTGCGTCGGAAACTTTCCATGACCAAATGAAGAGTATCCATGCTGAAACCGAGGCGGCACTAATCAAAGCCGCCGAACAAATGAAGACCCAATACGATAAAAAGAAGAAAGCCGCCATCGAGTACCAGACCGGAAACAAAGTCTGGCTTGATACGACAAACCTTCACCTCCCCAGACCAAAGAAAAAGCTAGACGACAAACGAGTCGGCCCTTTCCAAATCCTGGAGAAACGCGGCGCTTCTGCATACAAACTGAAGCTTCCCCCTGCGTGGAGAATATATCCTGTCTTCAATGAAACCCTCCTCACGCCGTACACACCCCCGGCATTCCCAAACCAACAACAACCACCACCTCCTCCGCCCGATATCATCATGGGCGAAGAAGAATACGAAGTCGAAGAAATCCTCGACGACAAAACCCGCAAAGTACGAGGAAAGAAGGGGGAAAGGTCCAAAACGGTGACCGATTACCTGGTTAAATGGAGAGGCTACGGTCCCGAAGACAACAAGTGGACCGCAGAAAAGTACCTCGACAACGCAAAGGAAGCGATTGCCGAATACTGGGAGAAGAAAGGAGGAATGGCCGTAGATGCCATTGTAATCAACCCCGGCAACGACACGATCATTATCGATGCCCGCTACCAGCAGAAGGACGATGACGACAAAGTAGGACCAGAAGACAACACATGGTATTACCTTATCAAGGTCGCTAGCGCCCAGGCGGAAAAAGGGGGCCAAGAAGTTGAATGGCTAGACGAAGAATGGAGGCCAGAACCCGAACTCGGGCATCTGGAGGAGCTCATTAAAGATTATTGGTGGGCTAACAAGCAGGACAGCGAAGTGGACCCCCCCGACGGAGACGAGTCTTAGGGCAGTCGAGACGCCTGCCTTAACGAGGGGGTAATGTTACGATTTTCTCGCTTATCTTATCTTATCGGCCGGCGCTTATCTATATCTTATCTTATCCCAAGCGCCTATCATCGTAACCACGACTATAACGGACCACATCAGCAATTGTACTACGGACAACTACGGCTTGCGACCAACGCTCGCCCTTCTCATGTTTTCCCTTGTATTCCGCACGACAACCACGGACAAGTATTCTATTCATAGCACAGGACTTTTCGTATATAAGTAGCGTAGCTCTCGCTGTACATTCCCCAGCTTCGAGCTAAAGTTTAATCACACCGAACTTAGCTAGTCGACTCAGCCTCAGACTAAGACCTTAGTCCAACGCTCTTAGTAGCCATTCAGTACAGAGACTCCTTGGGTGACTGTTCGAACGCGAAACAGCCCTCGGTTTACTCTTGTTTGGTTTACCCGGAGTTCGGGTCTAACATGTTGTTTCCTCATCCTTCAGAAAGAATTGGGGATTCCTGTCACATTGTCACAATTTCTACAAATATGCCGAAGATGTGCCCTTAATGCAGTGCACAGCAAATTCTAGTATGTTTCTTTAGATATGATCTGGATTTGACATGAATACAACTTAGAATGTACTTGAGAATTTAAGGGAATGTACTGTATAGGCATTTACTGGAATCTTCCCAGAATTTATAGCCCAGGTTATCCCCTCATAAAGTGTGGTTGGTTTTGCTATTTTGACTGGTGAACACAGCAAAAACCAATGAATTTGCAAGTAAAAACATGATTCTACCATTCTGTATGAAAGAGACACAGCACATAATGAACTACAAGAGAAGAGAAGTGCAGCCATTGACAGAGAAGCTTGATCCTGGCATTGGCAACATGCATGCTGACACATGCACTGACATTTGCTCCTCCCTCGCATTCCTGCTGTTCATGCTACACTCACTATCATTTTGAATTGCATACAACTGAGGATGTTGAACATTGATCCTGAACTCAGTGGTTCACCAGCTTGGAATCCTGGCCCTACACCTGGGGATCAGCAGTTGCAGGAGCATCAGGACGGCCATGTAGAATCACCTATCAGACCTGGAGAACCTGTAGAAGGTCAGAGCACTGAGCAGCCATTGCAGCATGGAACAGCTTACCAGTCATTCCATCCCCCCTTCCCTATTCATGGCAACTTCTTCTCCATGAACCAGCACATTGCACAGGGCTCTGTCTCCACTGGCCAGCTCATTCCATTGGGTCTACCAGCTGCTATGGGTGCAGTCCCTCTGCAAATATTCCTCCCACCATCACCACCACCACCACCACCTGCACCCTCTGCTGCTCCATATCACCTTTGCCCTGGAAAGTTAAAGAATGATGTTGTGATACAGGAGTTTGTTGAGGTAGAGACCTGTTTGGCAGTGCTGCAGCATCATGTGGGGATCTTGGAAGAAGAGAATGCTGCTCTGAAGAATTATATTAACACCAGTCTGACAGATATATATCAGTGAATATAGATGAATGAGCAGAGCATTGAGCAAAGAATCAGTGAGCTTACATTATTATGTGTGCCAAGTTCAAAGGCAGAAGATGGTGTCTCTGAAGAATCAGAGAGTGAGGACTCAGACAACAAAGTAAAAGTAGTAGACCAGAGTGTAGCTGCTGCAAAGCATCTAAAGATACTTGTAAGTACCTGGCATTCTTCACTAATCAAAGCACTAACCAATTTGATGGTGAAGAACCTTACAAACCAGATATTTACCATGTTCCTCGGTATACCAAAACTCAGAAAGGAGGACCTCCTAGCAATGCCAGAGCTGTATGATGAATCAGCACTCCCAAATGTGCATGGTAGCAAGAAACAGCAAGGACACTCACAATCATGCTGCCCTGCAAACAATGAGCATCTTTGCCAAGACACAAGGCACATTCTACATTTCTGGAGTGAAAGAATTGTTGGATGTTATTACTCAGGGCAATCTGGATGCAAGGTTCAATACAAAGTATGTGGCTCTGCAGAAGGTTTACTGGGGAACATTGGGAAAGCAGTCAACTATGGAATGTCTAACGGTCACGCTATGTACCTGCCTTATATGGCTGCCTCAGTGCCTGAGTACCCCTGGGATGCCTGAGGGTTTGAAATGAGGTATCATGGGATATATCAGACAGCTCCATTATATCGATCAGACAGTATTTATTATTATCAGGCACATCAACAAAATATGTTATATATACAACCAAATCTAAGCATTGGTAAGGCTGTAAGTCCTTGGATTAGTAAATCCGTAGTAAATAGAAGAAGTTTTCGTCAGCTGAGGCATAACAGCTTGTCTATATCGCTGTGTCTGGATGGGAAACCATGTGGAAGTGGAGAATAATGAGTAAACAGCTAGGTGCTGTTTAACTGCGGACTGTGAGGGTATGGTACATGTTCTGAGGTTGATAAATGGATATAAGCTGCTGTGAAGACTTGGCAAAGTAACAGCCTGAGTAACTGCAGTCTGGAGTATCCATATTGGGTCAATATCTTTGATGGAGGAGTGCAGGGTCTAAATGATGTCACTATGATCGAGGAATCAAGGGGTGCATCAATTTGGGTGCCTAGGACTGATGCGGCAACTCCATTTTGGGTACAATCATCAATGAAAGGTGTATTGCCGTGATTGTTCATGGAAATATGGAGAATAAACATGAATGGAAGGGTATTAATGTGGTTTGCTGAGTTATAGCCGTGGTATATCATGGTTATTGAAGGATATTGAAGGGTGTAGCATATAATTGAAGGTTGGGGCATTAAATCGAGTGCGGCAATGTAGGATAAGGAAGATGGGAGTCAAATCTGTTATTATTGGGTAGTCAATGGATAAATCTGCAAATTCTGAGCATACAGAGCCTGGAGGCTCATCACTGGGGCTGCCAATAGGGTTGCTGAGCATACCAAAACCTATGGTGATGCAGAGAATGAAGGTGTGCCAGGGAGCTGTCCCCAATGAGCCCAGGAAGGAGTGGACATAATGAATGTAAAGTGTTGCATCCTTCCTGCATTGGTCACTGGGCCCAGGAGCCATGAGCACTGCCACTGATCCTGTATGATCACTGGCCATGTGTTCTTGGTCACTTTCTGTGGGACATGGTGACTTTCCATTTCAAATCAGATGGTGAATTTGAGCCCCCTGACCTCAAGAACATAAGGACACCTTTATCACATCAGTCCTGCCATCCAAACAACTGCTAGAAAATTAAAATACACTTTGACAGAAAATCCAAAGTCTTTGTTTGCTTACCATGGCCCTGGATGACTTCTGAGTACAAATTGGGTAGCAGAGTCAGATTCTCAGACCTTGAAAACCCTAAGACAACTATTTTTCATGTGTGGATCAACATAACTGCAAAAATGAATAGCACCAGTTCTGACACAATAGGGTCAGTCACGTCACAACACTGTGACCGTGAGTCTGAGCTCAGACTCACAGTAACATGTTACATAAGCTGTGACTGTGAGTCCGAGCTTGGACTCACACTAACACCTTACATAAGTGTGACACCTTTGTGTCAAGATTATCTCTTTGAGGCCTCTCCTTCCAGTGCAAACAGATGGCTGTGGAGATGAAAGATATGGAGTATTTCTGATCTCCTACCATGTCTGCTGCTTTCAACCATCTGGCCAATCATGGAGGAAGAGGGAATAGAATATAGTGAAATCAATGAATATTATGCAAGTTATTAAATATTTTAAAACATTTAGAACGAATATTTGTGGTAGGAATAAAAAAGCCCAAGATATCAGGTCACCTTAAGTCCTCCTAAAGGAACATCCCTTAAATGGTTGTTATATTTGCATGGATACATGGTGCCTGTTGTGTTGCACTTCCAGGAGTCCTATTACTATATAAGGTATGATTAATGGTTGGAATGATGTAGGTACATAGCGCGACCGTTAGACATTCCATAGTCAACCAAGTGAGCAGCCACTCCTGGTGAAGCACTCAGCACCATGAAGAAGAACAACAGGGCAAAAGGGGTATGCACCTTTGAAGATATCAGAGAACCAGCTGACTGTTCTTGGCTATCAGAAACTGGAGGTTCACAAGCATAAATAGTTAGTGTTACCTGAAGACTCTGAATGATGCAATAGCAAGTATGATACTGCATTCACTATCCAGCAAATATCAGATGATGAGGATACATTTGATGCCAATGGTACACTCACTCCCCAGACCTACACCTCCTGTGCACCCACTAGCAGGTTGGAGATTGTAAGATGCACTATCTGTTGGTATTTGAGTATACTTGCTCACCCAAATCTTGCAGGTCTCAAAGCTATTTGATGCAGTTGATGCAGTTTGCAATCCTAAGGGAAGCAGTCAGTACATTATCTGAGTCTGTGGAGAAAATAAAGAAAAAGAACTCCCTGCTACAAAGGGTCTTGTTGATTGCACATGTCACTGGATGGTGAAGGTTGACTGGCTGTTGTAGAACCCTCAATATGATGCACCAAAGTATCTTGCTGATAGCAGGAAGTTGTAGGGAGACCAACTAGATCCTGAGGAAACAAAGGAAGTAATAAAGAGGTCAGCCAAAGAGAAGAAAGAGAGGAAGTGAAAGAAAAGAGAGATGGAAGGAAGTGACAATGACTCAAAGAGTAAGAAGAAAGGAAAGAAGGCAAATGGAAATTAAACACTCAGAAACTTATAAGGTTCTTCTGATGGATCAGTAATAGCTTTTTATTCATCATTGTCATCATAGGGTTCATCAGGTTCTGCAGAAGACTGCTTTAATGTATTAGAATGAACTTTGTACAACAGATTCAAAACACTCACATGGTCAAACAAAACAGAAATCCAAATTGATTCTGATGTTTTTGCAAGGATCGCTGGGATTAACACCAATGGGCAATCAATACTGGATGCAGAGACAATCTCATAATCATGGAATTCTGCCTATGATACATGGATACTAAGAATTGAAGCACTGCCACTACACATCAGATTGTGAGTAGTTATCATTTTCATAATATGTACAACAAATCCCATAGCATGCATGGTAGATCCTTGTTAGAGTGTAGGTGTCAAATGAGAGCACATATGTGTGTCAGCTTATTGGTATTGGAAATTTCAACTGCAAATAACTCTTCGATTTGGATAGGACAGTGAGCAGTGTCCTTTTAAATAAAAGCAAAGGTGTCTGCCTGTGTATGGCAATTTGTTGTACTTCCATAGCACAAACCATCCTTGTGAACATAGGGAAGTCAATGTGCAACCTTAGATCCTACAAATGTAATGCCTTCATCCATAGAAAATTCTCTACAAAGGCAGAGATTGGGCCAGAGTTCATCACAATGGTCTAGAAGATGAGAGTATGTTATAATTTTTCCATTTATCTTATCTTATCAGGTGCTTATTGCTCATCTTATCACTCAAAGCACCCATACCATGCATTTACCAAACCATCCACAGACAGACTGCTGCACCTTGCTAATGCAGGACATTTACCACATGTACCACAGACTCTATTCGCTATTATTAGACAGACTCAGAACACTATATAAGTAGCACAGTTCTTGCTGTAATACCTCAGCTTCGAACTATAGTTTATCTATACCAACCTTCTCTCTCTATCGAGCCAAGCTCTAAGCAGCTTATCTCTTCTCAGAGTCCTAGACACTTGTCATCTCTCTGGTGATTGTCCAAACACAAGACAGCCAAAGACCTAGACCCAAGTCTTGGATCACATGAAGTTTGGGTCTTACAGAGTAGAGATCCAGTCCTAGATCGTTATCAGGGAGATCACTGTCATGAAGGTTGATAGGCTTTGGGAGACATCTTGGTAGTGATACATTATCAATTGAGGACTTGCTGGAGAATTATACCAATTTTATCATTCTACCACCTTGTTGCTGAGAGGATTTGACCTTGATGATCTTATTGATCAAGCTCCATTCATGCTGAGAGGCATTGGGTGGCAGAGACAAGAGATACTCATAAAGCAGATAAGTTTGAACCCAGTGTTGTAACATCATGAGCTCAATATGGCCACCATCATGTCCATTGTTGTTCACCTTCTCAAGCATGCCATTGAAGCACTCAAAAGAAAACAACCACCAGGAGCAGACTGGTCTGAAGAGCTTGATCATAGAAGAGAAATGCATCATGAGGTGATGGTTTACAGAGAGAGGGATACCAAGCAGAAGTAGCCACTGACTGTAATTTGAAAGGTACACTTGACTGGAGTGCACTTGAGCTATAGAGATCATTTTTGTTGATATTAGCTGAACCACTAATGAGCCTAGACTTCTATAGCAATAGCAAAACCAAACTCAGGCAGAGTATGGAGAATAAATGTGTGAACATGGCAATACTAGGATGATTGTGTGTGTGAGTGGGTTCAAGGCACCTGCATGCAGTAAATCAAAGCTTTAAGGGTGTGAAGATATGCTTAGACTATGCAGTCAAGCAGATAATATGACATGAGAGTCAAGGAATTGAAAGAATGACTGTAAGTCATGAGAGTCTTATAGAACGAGAGAGAACAGCACCTGATATGATGTGAATATCAAGAAACCATATTCTGAAATGGAAATAGAGAATAAGACTCAAGAAAACATGCTCAAGACATTAATACAAGTGGGGAAATGAGAGGGAAATGCCTGAATGATATGGCAATAGATTGAGAGACTGGCAATACTGGGAATAAATGTGCTGGTCGATCGAATAAACATGAATGATGTGCTGAAACTGATCCTAAACTGGATGGGCTGCTATGGAAACTGGAGGCAAATGGTGCTGGGCTGAAAACGATCCTATCTGATGTCAAAAACTTATTCTATAATCCACACTGGGATTTCCTATACTGAAATGATTGCTGAACTGGTCCTATACTGATACTGATCCTAAGTCTGCTCTGAGACTACCCAAGTGGGTGATGATGATGATGGCAAAGGTGAAAACTGGTAAAATGGTCCTATCTGGTGAAGTTGAAACTGGTGCTGCCTATAAAGTAAATGGGGGGTGAGGTATGGCATGGTCGATCATGTATTGGCATAATATTTATGTGTACCAATAGTGTTAAGAGGAAAGAGGGACAGAAACACCTTCTTCACAGTTAAAGAACTGTGGAATAACTCAAGCAATACTGTGAGTTGATGTACAATTGACTATATGTGATGCAAGACAAATATTGCCATGAAATGACAAATAAACATATGGTGATCCTATAGAAACAATGGATGGATTTGTAGAGATTTGCTAATCTGACTAGTCAATTTATTGTTGGTGTGTGCAATGAATACAATGTATGATGGATTGACATGTATGAGACTGAATACAAGCATAGTCTGGCAAACAAGAGTGTATCCACTGGGGTCAAAAAGTACTGAACACTACTGTAATCTACATTTTTATACTAAAGGCCTACATATATTAATAGAATTCCAAGCGACTTTTTTACTAAGGCTGTAAGGCCTTAGCTGAGTAAAATCCTGAATAAAGGTGACCTATATCCATCAGCTGAAGTATACAGCATTGTTCAAATTGCCGTGCTTGGTTAGAAAATGTTCTATAGTCTGGCTATCGGGCTGGTTCTTGCTGTTTCAACTGTGTGTGCTGCAGATTGTAAAGACGTGCTAGTGTCGCTGAGGTCACCCAATGCATCTCTAATGATGTGCCAACTTGGTGAAGTAACAGCTTCAGTCACCATAGTTCTGGAGTATCTGTGATAGGTTGATATCTTTGATGGATGAGTGCAGTGATAAGTGATGTTAATAGGGTCTAGCGATCAATGATGCATAGCAATGTGCTTTGATGCAGATGCGGCATTACCATATACGATCGGGGGCCCATCAAAATTGGTGTTAACATGTCCATAATGCCGTGAAGTGTCAGATTTCAAGATGGGATGGATAACCAACATGTGAAGACATATTGCCATGATACAAAAGTGGTATTGCCATGTTGGCAATGACTGGTTTAGTGAAAGTCCATCAGGTGGACTGCATGTAGGAATTAAGGGTAATTTCACAAAATTCTGAGTGTACAGAGCCTGGAGGCTCATCACTGCTGTGCAAAGTAGTAGGATGGTATCAGAGGGATTTGCACTTTGGGAAGTGAGTCATATGAATGTTACGATTTTCTCGCATATCTTATCTTATCTCAAGCACCTATCATTATAACCACGACTATAATGGACTGCATCAGCAATTGTACCACGGACAACTATGGCTTGTGACCAATGCTCGCCCTTCTCATGCTTTCCCTTGTATTCCGCACGACAACCACAGACAAAGAACTCTATTTTTAGTACAGAACTTTTCGTATATAAGTAGCATAGCTCTTGCTGTATATTCCCCAGCTTCGAGCTAAAGTTTAATCACACCAAACTTAGCTAGTTGACTCAGCCTCAGGCTAAGACATTAGTCTGATGCTCTCAGTAACCATTCAGTACAGAGACTCCTCGGGTGACTGTTCAAACATGAAACAGCCCTTGGCTTACTCTTGTTTGGTTTACCCGGAGTTCGGGTCTAACAATTAGCTCAAAGCTTTCTATTCCCTTTCTCCAAGCAGCCACCATTGCTTTTTGAAACCGAATGCCTGTATCGTTCCTCAGTCCTGGAATCATCTCTGCCTTCTTCCTGACACTCTTTGTCAGGATCCCCACCCTTTCGTACCTCCTCTATCGGTCCAGGTGGCCAATCGTTTTCTGGTACCACACCTAATGAAACCATCTTCAGCATTGGACGAACTGCACCTTCCATGCCCCCCGCCTTCCAGCTGTCCCTTTCTACCCATCCCCCTATGGTCTCCAGCGCTATGGCACCACCCAGCCTGACAGATCCATCACGTCTTTCCCCTCATCACTTGCATCCATACAAGATCCTGAAAATCGGCAAACTCCTGCAGTTGCTCTGGTCCAAGAAATTGAAGTTGACATTGGTGAGCAAGGACACAGCATCTTTGTTCACAACTCAACCATTGATATCCCTGTCCCTGCCATACTCCCTGCCACCTCTACCATTGACACCACCACTTCCACATCATCAGCTCCCCAAGGAGTTCCTTGAGCCCAAGACTCCCTCGATTTATATGAGGTCGCAGCCTCGAGCAGCACAGAACTCCCTCACAACACCTCTGACAACAGCAACAGCGAGCCCTACATACCCTCGAGCCCAACCCAGTCTGAGTTTGAGGCCTACATCCATAACCACCAGACGTGCCCTGATTCCCCTACCATCCCTGTTGCCATCCTCGACCAAGCAAGGCCCTTCACCCTCACCAGCCCCACCAGCGACATTTGGGCTGCCATGAGCAGAGAAAGAGAGAGGGTTGGAGAGCTCGAACTCCTCCGACTCCACGGCATCCAGGTTGACATTGAAACCAGGCCCCCCCCCTCGCCCCTTCCACCTTGAACCCCTCTCCCTGGAGGACTGCACCATTACTATCCAGTGCCTCCATCAGCTCGGCATCCACAATCAGCAGCAGTACAACGAGTGGAAGCGCTAGCAGCATCTGGAGTATGTCACCCGCCAAACAGCTAGTGCATGACTACTGGGAGAAGACGAAGAAGACCACTGAAGGCACCTACACTGGAACCGCCTCCGAAACATCAGCCGGGAGGATGAGGAGTGGTACGAGAAAGACGAGTGCCGAAGGTGGAGGACTCGCTGGCAGAGGGGCCAGTGGGTCGATACATGGCTCGGCGGGAGCTACACCCCTCCCCCCCTCAATACTAACAAGCGGCTTATCTACAGTAACCGCTTCAGTACACAATTTGAGTCCCGACGACAGGAGCACATCCAACAAGGTGCCCGGGATATCACCCACGAGCAGCATAGCACTATCAGTCAGCGCGCTATCGATTGACATCCAACAGATCCATGATCCATGGGAACAAGAATACATGAGGATCTTTATAGGTCACTTATTGGCCCTTATGGAGGACCTGACCTTCCTCTCCTCAAAGATGGGGAGATTGATGAACAGCCTGAAGCCAGCAGATCCAGAGTGGGAGGATATTATTGAATACTGTGCAATGGAAAGGGCCATGTATGACTTTAATTTAAAGTACCCCCATCGCCTGTATGCAGAACCTGAGGACTACCAACCCCGAAACCTGCCAAAGCCACTTCCCCTCTCTCCGCCACCTCAGTCCCATGTGCTGAGAAGCCAAAGTAAAGGCAAAAGCTGAATGATGGCCAGAGCCAGACCAGAAGATGTGGAAACCTTGAACGCTGGTGGCAATCAACCGCCCATTGTCCCAACCTGGACTGGCTATGACAGGGCCATCAAAGGTTCTCCTCCTCTGGGTCCGAGTGCCAGCCCCCTGGCCCGAGACCCGGATAGCTGGTCAATCCCTAGGGGCCCAGGAAAGCACCATGACCCCAACGACATGCCCCCCAACCCTAGCGGCCAGATGGCCGAAGATGCTCCCTGGCTAGGATGCAAACCAGATCTAATGTGAAAGCCCACCATCTTTAAAGGCGATGCTGACGACATTGACCGCTTCCTCATGCACTGTGAAATGTATTTCCAGATGCATGACCCCTATATGTATGCCAGTCCCTTCTGCATTGGCTTTGCCACCTCCTATTTTACTGGGAAGGCAGAGGAATGGTGGATCATGATCCTCACAGAGTGGCATAGCCACTCCCACAACAAGTTCCGTCTGCCCAGCTGGGACGACTTCTGCCAAATGATTCGTGACAAGTTCCGCAACCATGCAGTAGAAGAAATCCATCAACAGAAGATGTAAGACCTCCACCTCGGCAAAGGTCTCGCTGATGACTACTTCCAGGCTGTTGAAAAGGAAGCCAAGAAAGCAGGTCTCAGAAACGACACCGGCACCCGTGGGCATATGGTTGCCACCATCAAAAAAGGCATCCCCAACTCCTACACCAAAATCATTTACAATATAGGAGTTGGCATGCCTGAAATGTACAACGAATGGAAGCACCGAGTCACCGTCATGAACAAGGCCTGCCAGCGCAAGGCTATCAAAGACAGCCTTGGCCGCCCAGGTCCCTTCGTCCCAAAGAACAACAACCCCGCCACGAACGCTAACAAAGCAAGTAGTGGTGCAACAAGTTCCTCGGGGGACGAGAAAACTGGTACCGGCGTCACCTACAGCGGTTGAGGGCAAGCCATGGACATTGATGCGCTTAGGTCGGAAGGGAAGTGTTTCCGTTGCAAACAGAAGGGCCATATTAGCAAAAATTGCCTGTTACAAAGTTGGAACAAGGACAAGAAGAAAGAGGAGAATCAGGCCATAATGACAGAGCCCACCACGGAATCAAAAATTGAGGAGGTAAAAGATGGCACTGAGAAGTAAAAGGTTCTACTTACTCGGCAAAGGACTTATCTGGTATGAGGAACAATATTGCTGGTTGGACTTATGATACTTCTGTAGTTATGCCCTGTGTTGATACAAAAAACATGCATTCAAATATACCCACTTTAATTGTTCCAAGTCCAGATAACCAAGAACCTAAGAAGAAATTGATATCCAAGCCTGCTGTAGGGGAGGGGACATGCCAGGTGGTGCTGGAGCCCTCCACACGAGTATTAGGACTCAGGTCAGAATCAAGTAGGCGGGATGCCCTAGGGCCTCTGAAGCCAAAAGATTCAGCGCCTTCTCAGAAGGCCAAGACATTCCCTGCAAGGACCAATGCAGTGGATCTCAAACACCTGCCAAGGGCCAAGACCACAGAGTCCGATCCTCTGGGGCATGGGGCAAAGAGCCTCCACAAGGTAATCATGGTCGAAGTTCCAGATGAAGAGGATGACACCACCTTCAAAATCCATCAAGCAAAACAAACCAAAGCCTGTTCATCCCTGCCACCAGAGGAGACCCAGCCTCTAGCTGAGAAGGTCCCACCAGGATGGATGAAGCCGTTCGAAACTGAGTGGACATGGAGGGCCATCCAAGAAGCCAAAGACAAGTCTGCTGCCAGGTCAGTGCTTCTTAACTGGATACACAGGACCAGGGCCGAAGAGGTAGTTGATAATCTCTTGGAAGGGCTCCGCTGTGCTCAACAAGCAAATGCACTGGAATGGCTGGACAAACTAAGGAAGCCTAAATGCTACCTAATTTGTTCACAAACCACTTCCAAGTGGGACCTCAAAATCCTGCTTAAAGTCAAAACCACAGCTAATCAAACCATCGACACTACTGCCCTCCTAGACAGTGGATGCATGGGCAGCTCAATTCATAACGAGTTTGTCAAGACCCATAACATCCCTGTATACAAAACCGTTAGTCCCATCCCAATCTATAATGCAGATGGCTCCCACAACAAGGCTGGGGAAATCACTGAATTCGCGGAACTGAGGCTTATTATCGGCAATCATAGCGAAAGAATCGATCTCGCTGTCATCAACCTTGGTTCCAAAGAGATTTTCCTGGGTCATGACTGGCTCGTTCGCCACAACCCTCTTATTGACTGGAGCACTGGCAAAATTATGTTTGCCAGATGCCAATGCACAAAAAACCCCTTCCCCCTACCGGACTCAGACCCAGATGACTGGTGGGATGAAGAACTCGAAGAAGGCAACCGCATTCTTGCCGTCAACTTTGAGGAAGCCATTGAAATCCATGCAGTCCACAAAGTGAACAAACTCACCGCCAAAGCCAATGAGGGAAAGGAAAAGAAGACCTTTGACGAGATGGTCCCAGCTGCATATCGTGACTTTGTGGACCTCTTTGAAAAAGAAAACTTCGATGAACTCCCCATGCACAAACCCCGGGACCATGCGATTGAACTTGTCCTCAACGCCAAAAATACTCTTGATTGCAAGGTGTATCCCCTAAACCGCACTGAGCAGGAAGAGCTAGACAAGTTCCTCGATGAAAACCTCGCCACTGGATGTATCCAACCCTCCAAGTCCCCCATGGCATCCCCTTTCTTCTTCGTCAAAAAGAAGGATGGGAAACTACACCCCATACAAGACTACTGCAAGCTCAACAAAATGATAATCAAGAATTGCTACCCCTTGCCCCTCATCACTGAACTCATGGACAAGTTAGGAAGTGCCAAATACTTCACCAAGCTCAACGTATGATGGGGATACAACAATATTTGCATCAAGAAGGATGACAAGTGGAAGGCAGCATTCCGAACAAACCGAGGCCTGTTCGAACCCACTGTCATGTTCTTCGGCCTCACCAATTCCCCCACCACCTTCCAATGGATGATGAACGACATCTTCAAGGACCTCATCACATCCAGCAAGGTTACCGTATACCTTAATGACATCCTGATCTTTTCAAAGACTCTAGAAGAGCATCAACAGATCACTCGCAAAGTCCTTGCGCTTCTCAGAAAACACAAACTTTTCCTGAAAGCCGAGAAATGTGAGTTCGAGGTACTAGAAACAGAGTACCTCGGGGTAATAATTAGTGAAGGCTCCATTCGGATGGACCAAGTCAAAATTGCAGGAATTACCAAATGGCCCGTTCCCACCAAAAAGAAAGAACTTCAGTCCTTTTTGGGGTTCACCAACTTCTACCGGCATTTTATCAAGGGGTACAGCAAAATTGTATGCCCAATGACGCATCTCACTGGGAATGAAGCATGGACCTGGGGAATGGCACAACAAGAAGCTTTCGAAAAACTCAAATCCCGCCTCGCTCAAGACTTTGTATTGGCAATTCCAACGGAAACCGGAAAATTCAGAGTAGAAGCAGATGCTAGCAAGGGAGCAATTGGCACCGTCTTATCCCAGGAACAAGAAGGAAAGTGGAGACCAGTCACGTTCTTGTCCAAAGCATTAACAGCCACTGAACGCAACTACAAGATTTATGACAAAGAGCTACTTGCCATAATGCTTGCCCTAGAAGAATGGAGACACTACCTCATGGGTGCGGCCATAGATATCGAAATTTGGACAGATCACCAAAACCTCCAATACTTCCGAAAACCTCAGAAGCTCAATCGCAGACAAGCACAATGGGTAACTGAACTCGCCAAATACCATTTCACTCTCCATCACAAGCTGAGGACTGCCAACAAGAAGGCAGACCTCCTCTCTCACCATGCAGATCATGACCAAGGGCATGATGACAACAATGAAGTCATAGTCCTCAAGGCTGAGCACTTCCAGACCTTATCATGCCCACCACCAATGAATCCCATGAGCACATCAAAAGTGTGACCCGCAACCACCAGAAATGGGATCAAGGAATCACTTAATCACTTAATCACGAAAAATGCATCAAGGAGAAGGATGGCCTTCTGTACTATGACGAAAGGATATACGTGCCCTGCGAGCATGCAGTATGAGGAGAAATCATCTTGCACTGCCACAATCATATTACCGCGGGACACCCTGGAGTAGAAAAAACCAAGGAGCTTGTCCTTAGGGACTACTGGTGGCCCAAAATCAGGAAAGACATACAAACCTATGTCCAAGCCTGTGAAACCTGTGCCCGTACAAAGTCAAGCACGCAGGCCAAAAGGGCACTGCTTCACCCTAATGAGGTCCCCTTTGAGCCTTGGACTCATATCTCAGTCGACATGATCACCGGCCTCCCAGAATCCAACAGGCACGATGCAATCCTCATCATTGTCGATCGTTTTTCAAAAGATATCATCCCAGTTGCCTGCAATATTGAACTCTCATCAGAAGGATGGGCAAAGATTCTCCGCGATGAAGTATACGCCAAACACGGCATGCCCGTCACCATTATCTCCGACTGAGGACCCCAATTCATCTCGAAATTCCTCAAAGACCTCTACAGCATGCTTAACATCAAAAGCAATGCCTCCACGGCCTTCCACCCCCAAACTGATGGCTAAACCGAATGTGTCAATCAAGAAATCGAAAAATACCTCCACCTTGTCATAAACCATCATCAAAATGACTGGGCCAAATGGCTATCAATTTGTGCTTTCCAACACAACAACTGCATACACTCCGCCACAGGCAAAAGCCCATTCCAAGTCCTATATGGATGACACCCCTGAGTCGCCCCTGACTCCCGATCCCATGCTACCCTCCGCACTCCCATGTCAGAAATCTTCCATGACCAAATGAAGAACATCCACGCTGAAACCGAGGCCGCTCTCATTAAGGCCGCTGAACAGATGAAGACCCAGTACGACAAAAAGAAGAAAGCTGCCATCGAGTATCAGACCAGAAATAAAGTCTGGCTCAATATGACAAATCTTCATCTCTCCAGACCCAAGAAAAAGCTAGACGACAAACGAGTCGGCCCTTTCCAAATTCTGGAAAAACGCGGAGCTTCAGCCTACAAGCTAAAGCTCCCTCCTGCATGGAGAATATACCCCATCTTCAACGAAACCCTGCTCATGCCATACACACCCCCGGCATTCCTGAACCAGCAACCACCGCCACCTCCTCCACCCGACATCATCATGGGTGAAGAAGAATATGAAGTTGAAGAAATCCTCGACGACAAAACCCGTAAAGTACATGGCAAGAAGGGAGAAAGGTCCAAAGTTGTGACTGATTATCTCGTCAAATGGAAAGGCTATGGTCCTGAGGACAACCAGTGGACCGCAGAAAGGTACCTCAGCAATGCAAAAGAAGCAATTGCCGAATATTGGGAAAGAAAAGGAGGAATGGTGGTGGATGCCATTGTAATCAACCCCAGCAATGACACGATCATCATCAATGCCTGCTATCAGCAGGAGGACGACAATGACAAAGTAGGACCAGAAGACAACACATGGTATTACCTTATCAAGGTCGCTAGCACCCAGGCGGAAAAAGGGGGCCAAATATATGGATGGCTAGATGAAGAATGGAAGCCAGAATCCAAACTCGGGTATCTGGAGGAGCTCATTAAGGATTATTGGTGGGCCAACAAGCAATACCAGAGAATCACAGGAGTAACAGTGAGAAGTCACTACCATTCATTGGCCTTCTTCAATGACTGATTCTCACCAAGCTATCTTTCATGTTAGTTATTGAAAGTGTAAGGGGTGGATCATAGACCTTATATTTTTGGGCAATCATATAATATGGCTAGGCCATTTGACAGCATTTACAATGTCTTCAAACCATTGCTTTGACCCATCAGCTCCTGGGAACATGTGAGCTGAAAAGAGAATAAACATGTATAGGTATGCAATGACTCTTAGTTATTTGTATGGTTAGTAGGTGTTTATAACTCCAAGGAAGATGGAAGTAACATACCAATATAGATGCAATGCATGAAATCAAGAGCCATCTGTGTCACAGGCTGCCATCCTGGTATCCAGTCAAATGCAGAAAACCAAACTCCATGCTGCTGGAGGATTGCACTTTGTCATTGAATTGGAGCAGTAAGCGATGATGTGCTCAGTAATGGCGAGTGGCGAATGGACTAGTGGCTGGCAATGAACACCAACAAACTAACCTATCACTAACTCTACACTAATCACCAATATATTGAATTCAAGTGTTTTGAGTATGATAGAAGCACTCTGCAGACTTCAATAATCAAGGAAAGTCATTTAAAGACATTTTATTTGTTACTAGTGAGTGATACAAAAGTACTACTCACACTAGTGGGGTGGGTAAGACACAATTGAGTAAAGGTGACTTTGTTGAGCTTCTGTGCTCACTGGAACTGGGACTGCTCCAAAACTAGTGGCTCTCTTGGCCCTGTACTGCTTCTCACAAGTGATAGACACTTGACTAGTTGTGTTCTTAGCAAACTAGTGGCACTCTGGGCCTAAGAATAAACTATACTGCTTCCTACAAGCGATAAACACTTGACTAGTCACACTCTAGGCAAACTAGTGACACTCTTGGCCTAGGAATAATACTTTATACTCCGAGAACTCTCTTGAACTAACTTCGAAACACTCTCAGCCTTCAACAGGACACAATAGTAGACTCAAAGGGGTTTTTATTCACTCAATACTGGGGTAACTCCATGACTAGCCATTGTTTCGTCAAGGTTAAGCACAAAATCCTTTAATTGGGGGCACTAGGTACTGACTAGTATGTCACAATCTCTGGGTAGGCTTGCCTGCCATGTGAGGCACCTACTCTACTACTTATATACAAATGGAAAAAGGTATAATAACCAAAAATAGCTATACTAGAGGGGTACTATTGATAAGGATTTCTTGGCTAGTCATGAGTATTGGTGCATAATCATGCAATAGTCAGTCTAGAATGCTTTGTTGCTGACTAGCAGGCCTAGGAACTCCATTGGAGGTCTGTTTCCCATGCCCTCAACCCAGCAATGCTCCACTAGTGTCAAGGATAATTAATGCACTGGTTGGTCATGCCTATAGCAGTTGCCAATCATGATCGGGAGTGCAGCCCGGCTATACTAGTGCCAATCATCTGAGATCTGTCATCCACTAGTTGGCTCTCTGCGCAATCCCAACCATCACTAATCAATTCTAAGTCCCATTTAAGATCATCGCACAACTAGTGCTTCTGACTTAGGTGTCCTCGCCATAGCTGGTACTTGTATGATGGAGCTTCTTGGTGTTTGTGTCCTCTGCCTCTGTTTGGTATGCTAGTGGCAAGACTCAAAACTAGTGACCGTACATTGTGTAGGTCCACTAGTTTTGAGTCACTAGTATTGGCTGGCAGGTAGAGTTGACCCACTAGCGGTGTCACATCTAAGTCCTAGCGTTATTAGTAGCCATTTGCACTGACTATCAGCTCGAAGCCTCCACTATAGTCCTCATAATCCCACTAGTATCAGGTAGATATGCAATAGTATTGATATAAAATTGCAAAATCTAGGTGTGAACACATAGACTGCGTATCAGCAAATAGTATTTCTGTTTGAGCATGTCATAATTATCTCATGGTTGAAAAGCTGGTTCCTGGTTAACAACAGTTTATAAAAGAGCAAAGGCAGACCTTGATAATAATACCCCTCTGACTTGTTCACATCAACCTAGAGACATTGGCACCATGGACATGAATGAATGTTGTGGTTGTGACTTGCAAAACCCAAGAACTTGTGAGCACCTGGCATGTCACAGTTATTGCAAATAAAGTCAGCATATATGTTAGACCTGAACTCTGGGTAAACCAAATAAAAGTAAACCAAGGGCTGTTTCACATTTGAACAGTCACCCAAGGAGTCTTTGTACTGAATGGCCACTGAGAGTGTAGGACTAATGTCTTAGTCTGAGCTTGAGTCAACTAGCTAAGTTCAGTGTGATTAAACTTTAGCTCAAAGCTGGGGAATACACAGCAAGAGCTATGCTACTTTTATATGAAAAGTCTTATACTAAGAATAGAGTCTTTGTCTGTGGTTGTTGTGTGTGAAACAAGGCATACCATGAGAAAGGCGAGCATTGGTCACAAGCCATAGTAATCTATGGTACAAGTGCTGATGTGGTCCATTATGGTTATGGTTACAATGATAGACACCTGAGATGACATAAGATAGTGATAGATGCTGACTGATAAGATTAGATATGTGAGAAAATCATAACATTACCTCCTTGTTAAGGCAGTCATCCCAACTGCCCTAAAACTTGTCTCTGTTGGGGGGTCCACTTTGCAGTCTTGCTTGTTGGCCCACCAATAATCCTTTATAAGCTCCTCCAAGTGGTGGAGTTCAGGTTCTGGTTTCCATTCTTCATCAAGCCATTTGTTCCCTTGGCCCCCTTTTTTCACCTTGTTGTTGTTGTCCTCCTGCTGATAGTGGGCATCAATAATGATCATATCAATTTGGGGGTTGATGATGATGGCATTGACCAATATTCCTTTCTTCTTTTCCCAATATTCCACAATCACTTCTTTTGCATTGCCAAGATATTTTTCTGCCATCCATTTGTTGTCTTCAGGACCATAACCTTTCCATTTGATCAGGTAGTCAGTTATGGTCTTAGACTTTTCACCTTTTTGTCCATGTACTTTGCAGGGTTTGTCATTGAGGATTTCTTTGACTTTATATTCTTCTTTACCCATGATGATGTCGGGTGGAGGAGGTGATGGCTGCTATTGGTTTGAAAACACCAGAGGTGTGTATGGTGTTAGGAGGGTTTCATTGAAGATGGGATATATTCTCCAGATGGGTGGTAACTCCAGTTTGTAGGCTGAAGCACTCTGTTTTTCCAGGATTTAAAAAGAGCTGATGCATTTGTCGTTGAGCTTTTTCTTGGGTCTGGGGAGATGGAGATTTGTTGTGTTGAGCCAGACCTTGTCTCCAGTCTCATGTTCGATAGTGGCTCTCTTCTTCTTGTCATATTGGATCTTCATTTGGTCAGTGGCTTTGATTAGGGTGGTCTCAGTTTCAGCATGGATGGTTTTCATTTTGTTGTGGAACGTTTCCAATGTGGGAGTGTGGAGGGAAGTGTGAGTTCTAGAGTCAGGGGCAACTTGGGGGTTTCATCCATATAGGACCTGAAATAGGCTTTTGCCTGTGGCAGAGTGTATTTGATTGTTGTGTTGGAATGTGCAAATCAGTAACCAGTCAGCCCAATCTTTTTGGTGATGATTGATGACTATTTGGAGGTGTTTTTTGATCTCTTGATTTACATGTTCTATTCGGCTATTGGTTTGCAGGTGAAAGGCCATAGAGGTGTTTCCCTTGATATGGAGCATGGTATAAAGGTCTTCTAGGAATTTGGATACAAACTGGGGTCCTCAGTCAGAGATAATGTTGGAGGGCATGCTATGTTTGGTGTATACCTTGTCGTGAAGAATCTTTGCCCATCCTTCTGATGAGAGTTCTATGTTGTAGGCAATGGGAATGATGTTCTTTGAGAATCGGTCAACAATGACAAGAATGGCATCATGCCCATTGGATTCTAGTAGACTGGTGATCATGTCTACTGAGATATGGCTTCATGGTTCTGAAGGAACTTCATTGGGATGGAGTGAGATGTGTTTGGCCTGTGTGCTGGACTTGATGCAGGTACAGGTTTTACAGGCTTAGACATATGTTTGGACATCCTTCCTGATCTTGGGTTACCAGTAGTCCCTGAGGACAAGTTCTCTGGTTTTTTCTACTCCAGGATATCCTGCCATGATGTGGTCATGGCATCAGGAGATAATTTCTCCTCTTATCACCTGGTCATGGGGAACATATATCCTGTGGTTGTAGTAGAGAAGGCTATTCTTTTCTTGGATGCCTTTTTCATGGTTGAGCAACTGGGCAATCCCTTGATCCCATTTCTGGTGATCCTGAGTTGCATTTTTGATGCACTCATGAGATTTGTCAACAGTGGGCATGATCAGTGCTCAGAAATGTTCTGCCTTAAGGACTACAACTTTATTGTTATTGTCTTGTCCCTGGTTGTGATTGGCACAATGCAAAAGGAGGTCCACTTGCTTGTTGGCGGTCCCTGGTGATATGCCTGGTATCAGGCTACCCATAGATTGTGCGATTTTCTATCAAATTTCACATTCTACAAGTGGTACAAAGGGCTATAGTTGAGGCTTTACACTGATAGCCAAATACTACAATAGAGGACAAGAAAAGATGAATATAATACAAAGAAAAGACTTAGAGATGACATTTAGATGAGTCAACTCTATCTGCCTTCTAGTATTTATGACTATTCCCCTACTAAACCAAAGACTATATAGTCAGAACTCGGGGACTTGTCTCTATGAAGTAGAACCATCAAAAGCAATGAAGAGTAACTAGATGTACTCATCACCTCAACAAATTAAATAAACCTGAAAAGAAAATGCTAAGTCTGAACAGACCCAAATTTTGAGATGAACTTAGTCTAGAAAATGAATGAACAGGCATAACTGAATAGCCAGGACTTGGTGCTAAGATAACCAAATAGATCATGCAAGTGATTGAAACAATACAAACTTGGTCCAACAATCAATCATGATCAGTGGTAACATCCTCAAGATACAGTGTGAAATTGCCATATTGAATGGAATACTGTGTGGTGAGCCATGAAAAAGGAGCAAGGGGTTCCTATGGACCATGAAGGAACTCTTGTCGATAGAATAACCCATAGCCGTTCTGTCTAACTGAATAGAAACAATGGAATTGTGCAATCCTTGTAAATTTAATTACTCATCATTTGTATTGATACCCAAAGCTCATACCATATTTATTTTAGATACCAGCTCCTATACCTAGACTACAAATCATATAAATTAGCAGCAATTAGATGCATAATGGCAGGAAAGCATTCCCCCATGTTTATGCTAGTGGCCTTATAGCTACCTAATCAATCACTGGTTTTAAAGTGCATATCCTCAACTGAAGTGAATTTAAGTTTACCAAGTCAACTCAAAAGGGTGGCTACAGTAATCTAGAAGAACTAAGTAGGAATAAGGGTCATCCCCACATTTGTGCTTTGCTAGTTTCTAGAACTGCTCCACATACAAAGGCCTTGTGCTTCCAAGCCCACTAAAGTGATCTAGATATACCAGTCAACCACAGACAGAAGACATTGTCCAATTGAAGTGAAATAAGCCATTGAACACTTCAAGTTCAAACAGTCAAAGAGTCAGGGAACTCTAGAGTCAAAGACTCTTTGCAAGTCAAGGACTTGAAGCTAGGACCTGTGTGTTCTTTGTAGAGTCAAGGACTCTTTGTAGAACTTCAGTTCTTTGCTGCAAGTCTGTGTGCTTGTATTATCACTGAGTCAAGGGCTCTTTGTAGACCATCTAGGTCTTTGATTGATTGTTGTTGAAGTGTTCACTAGTCAAGCCTTAAAAAAGCTCTCCTAGACAAAGTCAATTCAAGTCTGAACAACTCATTACTATACCTACCACCCCATGTTCATCTACCTTGATACTATGATCAGTGTATCTCATGTAGACACCTCTAGAATTGAATTGAAGTTACATTTGAACAAACCCAATTGATTATTGCTATCTAAGTACACCATGAGTACTTCTATCATACTCACCCTTGAACTTACATATTGGCAATTGTGTGTGTGTGTGTGTGTGTGTGTGTATGTGATTTAGTATCTAGATTGACAATCTAGACACTTTGTTTCATTTGCACCTAGACTTCCATGGCAACAGCAAAACCAAACTCAGGCAGAGTATGGAGAATAAATGTGTGAACACAGCAATACTAGGATGATCATGTGTGTGAGTGGGTTCGAGGCACCTCTGTGCAGTAAATCAAAGCTTTAAGGGTGTGAAGATATGCTTAGACTATGCAGTCAAGCAGATAATACAATGTGAGAGTTGAGGATTCGAAAGAATGACTGTAAGTTGTAGGGTTTCGTTGATGAACCTAGAGACTTCTGTGGGCAGAAAACACAAGACCTATAATGGCAAGTGCTATCAAGCAGCAAATCTGAAGGCAGGTTCTAGCAAGTCTAGTCTTGCACCTCCATATGGTGACTATAGCTTCCTAGGATTGTAGCAAAATTTTGCTACAGTTGCTATGAGTCCCTAATGGTCTAGAGAGGCTCAAGTTATGTATGCAAAGTTTCCTGGAAGAGAAGTGATGTGTAGACGTGGGTGTATACTGAGTGGGGGCAACCTATATGTGGTGCGAAGTTTTGGTTCAGAAATCTGTCTGTAGCTTCAGTCAGTAAGCTCTATGCGAACTTATGAAGCTCTGGTTCTGAGTGGTAGCAAAGCTTTGTCCAAGAAAAGTATGTGCAAGCAAGATATAGGTTTAAAGATCCTAATATCAAGTTAGTTGGTACCAATCTTGAGTTGGCTTCAAAAGGGGAGCCATTGTGAACTTTTCCTTCTATTGGAAAGGTAGCTAACGGTCCAAGGTGTCTAACTCAATAAGAATTAAGTGGTGTTGTTTCCTAGGTTCGGAAATGGTTCTACAAGGGTGTTAGTGGCTAAAGGGCTTCAATCCTAGCTGCAGATTGCTCTTTGAAGCACACAGGTATGCAATCAAACTTTTGATGTTGAGAATGCCATGCAAGGGTAACCAATAAAGGTTTCTTAGTGAGGTTTTTGGACAAGAGGCAAGCACGTGAAGTTATAGGTAACTTTTAGTGAAGGAAAGTTTACTAATTGTTATTCTCTAATGAATAGTAGAGAACTAAAACTTTGGGTGTGTGTATCAGATGTAAGAGGTGTGGAACACAAGGAACAAGTTCACAAACTTATTCTCTAGATGTCTCTCTTGGGGTCTCTTGGGATCTCCTCCTAATGACTTTTTACTTAGCTACCTTTATACTACTTGAGAAATACTTGTATGTAAGCTACATTGGTCCTTGTCTGGTTGATTCGCAATGCAAGTGAACTATTTACTGTAGAATAGAGTATTATTAACCTCCCTTTACTACTGCTGTGTTGGAATCAGTCAGCAGTTTTATAACTCTAGTAACTGTACAACTGTTAGACCCAAACTCCGGGTGAACCAAACAAGAGTAAACCAAGGGCTGTTTCGCATTTGAACAGTCATCCGAGGAGTCTCTGTGCTGAATGGCTACTAGGAGTGTCGGACTAATGTCTTAGTCTGAGGCTGAGTTGACTAGCTAAGTTCGGTGTGATTAAACTTTAGCTCAAAGCTGGGAAATATACAGTGAGAGCTATGCTACTTATATACTAAAAGTCCTGTACTAATAATAGAGTCTTTGTCCATGGTTGTTGTGCGGAATACAAGGGAAAACATGAGAAGGGTGAGCATTGGTTGCAAGCTGTAGTTGTCTGTAGTACAATTGCTGATGCGGTCCGTTATAGTCATGGTTATGATGATAGGCGCTTGTGATAAGATAAGATATAGATAAGCACCAGCCGATAAGATAAGATAAGATAGAAAATCATAACATTACCCCCTCGTTAAGGCAGGCATCTCGACTGCCCTAAGACTCGTCTCCCTCAGGGGGGTCCACTTCACTGTCCTGTTTGTTAGCCCACCAATAATCTTTAATGAGCTCCTCCAGATGTGCGAGTTCAGGTTCTGGTTTCCATTCCTCTTTTTGCCATTCATAATCCTGGCCCCCTTTTTCCATCTGGGTGCTAGCGACCTTGATAAGGTAGTACCATGTGTTGTCTTCTGGTCCTACTTTGTCGTTGTCATCCTCCTGCTGATAGTGGGTGTCAATAATGATCATGTCATTGCCAGGGCTGATTACTATGGTGTCTATGGCCATCCCTCCTCTTCTTTCCCAGTATTCGGCAATTGCTTCTTTTGTGTTACTGAGGTACTTTTCCATGGTCCACTTGTTGTCTTCGGGACCGTAGCCTTTCCATTTGATGAGGTAGTCAGTCACTGTTTTGGACCTTTCCCTCTTCTTTCCACATACTTTGCGAGTCTTGTTGTCAAGGATCTCTTCAACTTCATATTCTTCTTCACCCATGATGATATCGGGCAGAGAAGGTGGCGGTTGCTGTTGGTTCAGGAATGCTGGGGGGGTATACAGTGTGAGCAGGGTTTTGTTAAAGATGGGGTATATTCTCCACACAGGAGGGAGCTTCAGTTTATAGGCTGAGGTACCGCGTTTTTCCAGAATTTGGAAAGGGCCAACTCACTTGTCATCTAGCTTTTTCTTTGGTCTGGGGAGGTGAAGATTGGTTGTATTGAGCCAGACCTTGTTTCCAATCTGATACTCGATTGCGGCTCTCTTTTTCTTGTTGTATTGGGTTTTCATTTGTTCGGCTGCTTTGACAAGGGCGGCCTTAGTTTCAGCATGGATGTTCTTCATTTGATCATAGAAGGTTTCTGATGTGGGAGTGCGGAGGGAAGCGTGGGTTCGAGAGTCGGGGGTGACTCATGGGTGTTGTCTATAAGGGGCTTTTGCCTGTGGCTGAGTGCATTCTGTTGTTGTGTTGGAATGCACAGATCAATAGCCATTCAGCCCAGTCATTTTGGTGGTGGTTGATGACTAGACGGAGATATTTTTCGATTTCTTGATTAACCTGCTCTGTTTGGCCATTGGTTTGTGGGTGGAAAGCCATGGAGGCATTGCTTTTAATGTTGAGCATTCCATAGAGATCTTCTAGGAATTTTGATATGAATTGAGGTCCTCGGTCAGAGATGATGGTAATGGGCATGCCATGTTTGGCATATACTTCATCTCGTAGAATCTTTGCCCATCTTTCTGACAAGAGTTCTATGTTACAGGCCACTGGGATGATATTCTTGGAGAAGTGATCGACGATGACGAGGATTGCATCATGACCATTGGATTCTGGGAGACCAGTGATCATATCGATTGAGATATGAGTCCAGGGCTCGGAGGGAACTTTGTTTGGATGAAGCAGTGCTCGTTTGGCTTGAGTGCTGGACTTGGTATGGGCACAGGTTTCACAGACTTGGACGTAAGTTTGGACATCCTTCCTGATCTTTGGCCACCAATAGTTCTGTAGGACGAGTTCTTTTGTTTTTTCTACTCCGGGGTGTCCTGCAGTAATATGATTGTGGCAGTGTGAGATGATTTCTCCTCGCACTGCACAGTTGCAGGGCATGTATATTCTTTCATTGTAGTAGAGAAGGCCATCCTTTTCTTGGATGCCCTTCTCATGGTTGAGCGACTTGGTGATTCCTTGATCCCATTTCTGGTGATCACGGGTCGCGCTCTTGATGTGTTTATGGGATCTGTCAATAGTGGGCATGATGAGCACCTGGAAGTGTTCAGCCTTGAGGATTACGACTTCATTGTTGTTGTTATGTCCCTGGTCATGGTCTGCTCGATGAGAGAGGAGGTCTGCCTTCTTGTTGGCAGTCCCTGATTTGTGATGAAGGGTGAAGTGATATTCCGTGAGCTCAGTCACCCATTGTGCTTGCCTGCAATTGAGTTTCTGAGGTTTCTGGAAATATTGGAGGTTTTGGTGGTCCGTCCAGATTTCGATATCGACGGCTGCGCCCATGAGGTAGTGTCTCCATTCCTTAAGGGCAAGCATGATGGCAAGTATTTCCTTGTCATAAATCTCATAGTTATGTTTGGTGGCCATTAAGGCTTTGGACAGGAACGCAACTGGTCTCTATTTCTCTTCTTGCTCTTGGGACAAAATGGCACCGATGGTGCCTTTGCTAGCATCTGCTTCCACTCTGAATTTCCCGGTCTCGGTTGGGATTGCCAATACAATGTCTTGAGTGAGGCAGGCTTTAAGCTTGTCAAAGGCCTCCTGCTGCGTGGTTCCCCAGGTCCATGCTTCATTCCCAGTAAGACGTGTCACCGGGCATACTATTTCACTGTAGCCCTTGATAAAACATCAGTAGAAGTTGGTGAACCCTAAGAAAGACTGGAGTTCTTTCTTTTTGTTGGGGACAGGCCACTTGGTGATTCCTGCTATCTTGACCTGGTCCATATGGATGGAACCCTCGCTAATTATTACCCCAAGGTACTCTGTTTCCAGTACCTCAAACTCACATTTCTCAGCCTTCAGGAACAGCTTGTGCTTCCTGAGGAGTGCGAGAACTTTGTGAGTGATCTGTCAATGCTCTTCTAGAGTCTTTGAAAAGATCAGGATGTCATCAAGGTATATGGTCACCTTGCCGGAGGTGATGAGGTCCTTGAAAATGTCGTTCATCATCCATTGGAATGTTGCAGGGGAATTTGTGAGGCCGAAGAACATGATGGTGGGTTCGAATAGGCCGTGGTTCGTCCTGAATGCCACCTTCCACTCATCATCTTCCTTGATGCATATGTTGTTATACCCCCATCATACATTGAGCTTAGTGAAGTATTTGGCACTTCCTAATTTGTCCATCAGCTCGGCAATGAGGGGCAAGGGATAACAATTCTTGATTGTCATTTCATTAAGCTTGTGATAATCCTGTACAGGATGCAACTTTTCATCCTTCTTTTTGATGAAAAAGAATGGAGAGGCCATGGGGGATTTGGAGGGTCAGATACAGCCAGTGGTGAGGTTCTTGTTGAGGAACTTGTCAAGTTCCTCTTCCTTGGTGCGGTTCAGAGGATACACCTTACAGTCGAGAGTGTTCTTGGCATTTGGGACGAGTTCTATGGCATGGTCCCAAGGTTTGTGCATAGGGAGTTTGTCAAAGTTCTCCTTTTCAAAGAGGTCCACAAAGTCACAGTATGCAGCAGGAACCATCTCTTCAAAGGTCCTTTTTTCCTTTCCCTCGTTGGCTTTGGCAGCTAGTTCGTTAGCTTTATGAATGGCACGAATTTCAATGGCTAGGATTTGGTCACCTTCTTCAAGTTCCTCATCCTACCGGTTGTCAGGATCTGAGTCTGGCAGGGGAAAGAGGTTTTTGGCGCATTGGCACCTGGCAAAGGTGATCTTGCCAGTGCTCCAGTCAATAAGCAGGTTATGACGGATGAGCCAGTCATGCCCTAGGAAAATCTCTTTGGAACCAAGGTTGATGACAGCGAGATCGATCCTTTCGCTATGGTCACCAATGGTAAGCCTTAGTTCTGCAAACTCTGTGATTTCCCCTGCTTTGTTGCAGGAACCATCTGCGTTGTAGATTGGGATGGGACTGGCTGTCTTGTAGACAGGGATGTTATGGGTTTTGACAAACTCACTGTGAATGGAGCTGCCCATGCATCCACTGTCTAGGAAAGCAGTTGCATTGATGACTTGGTTATCAGTGGTTTCAACTTTAAGCAGGATTTTAAGGTCTTGCTTGGAAGTGGTTTGGGAATGAATTAGGTAGCACCGGGGCTTCCTTAGTTCATCCAGCCATTCGAGCACATTTGCTTGCTGAGCACGGCGGAGCCCTTCCAAGAGACTATCGACTATCTCTTCGGCCCTGGTCCGGTGTATCCAATTAAGGAGCACTGACCTGGTGGCAGATTCATCTTTGGCCTCTCGGATGGCCCTCCATGTCCACTCAGTTTCGAATGGCTTCATCCATCCCAGTGGGACCTTCTCAGTGGGTGGCTGGGTCTCCTCTGGTGGTGGGGATGAATGAGCTGTGGCTTGTTTTGCTTGGTGGAGTCGGAAGGCGGTGTTGTCCTCTTCGTCCAGAACTTCAATCATGGTTACCTTGTGGGGGCTCTCTGCCCCATGCCCCAGAGAGTCGGACTCTGTGGACTTGGCCCTTAGTGGGCACTTGAGAGTCGCTGCATTGGTCCTTGCAGGGAGTGTCTTGGCCTTCATAGAAGGCACTAAGTCTTTTGGCTTTAGAGGCCCAAGGGCATCCCGCTTACTCGACTCTGACCCGAGTTCTAATACTTGTGTTGAGGGCTCCAGCACCACCTGGCATGTCCCCTCCCCTACAGCGGGCTCAGATGTTGTTTTCTTCTTAGGTTCTTGTTCATCTGGACTTGGAATGGTTAAAGTGGGTATATTCAAATGCATTCTTATTGTATCAACATAGGCAACTACAGAAATACTATGAGTCCAACCAGTGATAATGTTCTTCATACCAGATAAATCCTTTGCTGAGCAAGTAGAACCTTTTACTTCTCAGCGCTGTCTTTTACCTCCTCGATTTTTGACTCTGTGGTGGGCTCTGTTGTAACAGCCTGGTTTTCTTCTTTCTTCTTGTCCTTGTTCCAGCTCTGCAGTGGACAGTTTTTGCTGATATGTCCCTTTTGCTTGCATCTGAAACATTTTCCCTCTGACCTGAGCATATCGATATCCATTGCCTGTCCTCGCCCACCATAGGTCATGCCGATACCAGTATTTTTGTCTCCTGAGGAACTTGTTGTGCCACTACTTGCTTTGTTAGCGTTCATGGCAGGGTTGTTTTTTTTGGGGACAAAAGGACCTGGGCAGCCAAGGCCGTCTTTGATGGCCTTGCATTGGCGGGCTTCATTCATAACGGTGACTCATTGTTTCCACTCATCATAGGTCTCGGGCATGCCGACTCCTATTTCGTAAATGATCTTGGTATAGGAGTTGGAGATGCCCTTCTTGATGGTGGCGACCATATGTCCACGGGCACCGGTGTCTCCCCTGAGACCTGCTTTCTTGGCCTCCCTTTCAATGGCCTGGAAGTAGTCATCGGTGAGTCCTTTACTGAGGCAGAGGTCATACATCTTCTGCTGATGGATTTCTTCTATTGCATGATTGCAGAATTTGTCATGAATCATTTGGCAGAAGTTGTCCCAGCTGGGAAGATGGAACTTGTTGCAGGAGTGGCTTTATCGGTCTGCGAGGATCAGTATCCACCATTCTTCTGCCTTCCCGGTAAAGTAGGAGGTGGCAAAGCCAACTCAAAAGGGGCTGGTGTACATGTATGGATTGTGCATCTGGAAGTACATTTCACAGTGGGTGAGAAAATGGTCGATGTCGTCAGCCTCGCCTTTGAAGATGGCAGGTTTTCACATCAGATCTGGTTTGCATCCTAGCCAGGGCACATCTTCAGCCATTTGGCTGCTAGGGTTGGGGGGTATATCATTGGGGTCATGGTACTTCCCTGGGCCCCTGGGGATTGACCAACTGTCTGGATCTCAGGCCAAGGGGCTTGTATGTGGGCCCAGGGGGGGGGGAACCTTTGATAGCCCCACCATATTCAGTCCAGGTTGGGACGATGAGCAGCTGATTGCTGCCAGTATTCAAGGTTTCTGCATCCTCTGGCCCAGCTCCTGCGAACATTCAGCTTTTGCCTTTCTGGCTTCTCGGCACATAGGGTCAGGAAGGTGGGGAAGCAGGAAGGGGTTTTGGGGGAATTTGCGGGTGGTAGTCTTCAGGCTCTGCATAAGGACAATGAGGGTATTTTATGTTAAAATTGTATACAGCCTGCTCTGTAGCACAGTATTCAATAATATCCTCCCGCTCCAGATCCACTGGCTTCAGGCTGTTCATCAATCTCCCCATCTTTGAGGAAAGGAAGGTCAGTGATGAGCCTCCAGGCTCTGTACACTCAGAATTTTGCGAAATTATCCTTAATTCCTACACCAAGTCCACTTGATGGACTTTCACCAAACCAGTCATTGCCGACACAGCAATACCACTTTTGTATCATGGCAATATGTCTTCACATGTTGGATAGCCATCCCATCTTGAAATCTGACACTTCACGGCATTATGGACACGTTAACACCAATTTTGATGGGCCCCCGATCGTATATGGTAATGCCGCATCTGCATCAAAGCACATTGCTATGCATCATTGATCGCTAGACCCTATTAACATCACTTATCACTGCACTCATCCATCAAAGATATCAACCTATCACAGATACTCCAGAACTATGGTGACTGAAGCTGTTACTTCACCAAGTTGGCACATCATTAGAGATGCATTGGGTGACCTCAGCGACACTAGCACGTCTTTACAATCTGCAGCACACACAGTTGAAACAGCAAGAACCAGCCCGATAGCCGGACTATAGAACATTTTCTAACCAAGCACGGCAATTTGAACAATGCTGTATACTTCAGCTGATGGATATAGGTCACCTTTATTCAGGATTTTACTCAGCTAAGGCCTTACAGCCTTAGTAAAAAAGTCGCTTGGAATTCTATTAATATATGTAGGCCTTTAGTATAAAAATGTAGATTACAGTAGTGTTCAGTACTTTTTGACCCCAGTGGATACACTCTTGTTTGCCAGACTATGCTTGTATTCAGTCTCATACATGTCAATCCATCATACATTGTATTCATTGCACACACCAACAATAAATTGACTAGTCAGATTAGCAAATCTCTACAAATCCATCCATTGTTTCTATAGGATCACCATATGTTTATTTGTCATTTCATGGCAATATTTGTCTTGCATCACATATAGTCAATTGTACATCAACTCACAGTATTGCTTGAGTTATTCCACAGTTCTTTAACTGTGAAGAAGGTGTTTCTGTCCCTCTTTCCTCTTAACACTATTGGTACACATAAATATTATGCCAATACATGATCGACCATGCCATACCTCACCCCCCATTTACTTTATAGGCAGCACCAGTTTCAACTTCACCAGATAGGACCATTTTACCAGTTTTCACCTTTGCCATCATCATCATCACCCACTTGGGTAGTCTCAGAGCAGACTTAGGATCAGTATCAGTATAGGACCAGTTCAGCAATCATTTCAGTATAGGAAATCCCAGTGTGGATTATAGAATAAGTTTTTGACATCAGATAGGATCGTTTTCAGCCCAGCACCATTTGCCTCCAGTTTCCATAGCAGCCCATCCAGTTTAGGATCAGTTTCAGCACATCATTCATGTTTATTCAATTGAGCAGCACGTTTATTCCCAGCATTGCCAGTCCCTCGATCTATTGCCATATCGTTCAGGCATTTCCCTCTTGTTTCCCCACTCATATTAATGTCTCGAGCACATTTTCTCAAGTCTCATTCTCCGTTTCTGTTTCAGAATATGGTTTCTTGATATTCACGTCATATCAGGTGCTGTTCCCTCTCATTCTATGAGACCTCATGACTTACAGTCATTCTTTCAATTCCTCGACACTCACGTCATATTATCTGCTTGACTGCATAGTCCAAGCATATCTTCACACCATTAAAGCTTTGATTTACTGCACAGAGGTGCCCCGAACCCACTCACACACATGATCATCCTAGTATTGCCGTGTTCACATGTTTATTCTCCATACTCTGCCCGAGTTTGGTTTTGCCATTGCCACGGAAGTCTAGGCTCATCATTGGGTCCTCCGTAAGGACCAATAAGTGATCTATAAAGATCCGTGTGCATTCGCTGTTCCCATGGATCGCGGATCTGCTGGACCTCGAGAGATAGCACACTGACTGATAGTGCTATGCTGTTCGTGGGTGATATCCCAGGTGCCTTGTTGGATGTGCTTCTGTCGTCAGGACTCAAATTGTGTACTGAAGTGGTTACCATAGATAAGCTGCTCGTCAGTATCGAGGGGGGGAGGGGTGTAGTTTGCGCCGAGCCATGTATCAACCCACTGGCCCCTCTGCCAGCGCTCTCTCCACCTCCTGCACTCATCTTCTTCATACCACTCCTCATCCTCTCAACTGATGTTGTGGAGGCGGTTCCAATGGAGGTGCCTCCGGTGGTCTTCATCATCCTCTCCTGGTAGGCATGTGCTAGTTGCTTGGCAGGCATTGTGCTCGACTCGCTGCTGGTACTGCCACTCGTTGTACTGCTGCTGATTGTGGATGCCAAGCTGATGGAGGTGCTGGATGGTAATGGTTCGTTTGTGCAGCCAGAGGGGTTTGAGGTGGAAGGGGCGAGGAATGGGGCCGGTTTCGATGTTGACCTGGATGCCTCAGAGCTGGAGGAGCTTGTCTTTGGCGAGCCTTTCTCTTTCCCTGCTTGCTGCAGCCCAGATATCACTGGCAGGGCTGGTGAGGGTGAAAGGCCTCGCCTGATTGAGGATGGTGAGAGGGATGGTAGGGGAATCAGGGCGCGTCTGGCAGTTATGGATGTAGGCCTCGAACTCAGACTGTGTTGGGCTTGAGGGGACATAGGGCTCATCATCGCTGTCATCAGAGGTGTCGTGGGGGAGTTCTTTGCTGCTCGAGGCTGCAACCTCATATAGATCGAGGGAGTCTTGGGTTCGAGGAACTCCTCAGGGAGCTGATGATGTGGTAGTGGCAGTGTCTGCAGTAGAGGAGGCAGCAAGTACGGTAGGGATGGGGATGTCGATGGGGCCAGCGAGGGGGGAGTCATGAACAAGGACGCTGTGTCCTTGCTCGCCAATGTTGACTTTGATTTCTTGGTTCGGAGCAACCACAGGAGCTTGCTGATTTTTGGGATCTTGTATGGACGCGAGCAATGAGGGGAAGGACGTGATGGATCTGTCAGGCTGGGTGGTGCCATAGCACTGGAGACTGTAGGGAGAGGGATAGAATGGAACAGCTGGGAGATGGGGGGCATGGAAGGTGTGGTCCATCCAGCGCTGAAGACAGTTTCGTTGGGTGTGGTACCAGAAAATGATTGGCCACCTGGACTGATAGAGGAGGTACAAAAGGGTGGGAATCCTGACAAAGAGTGTCAGAAAGAAGGCAGAGATGATTCCGGTACTGGTGAACAATGCGGGCATTTGGTTTCAAAAAGCAATGGTGGCTGCTTTAGAGAAAGGGAATGGAAAGCTTCAAGCTAATTGTTAGACCCAAACTCTGGGTGAACCAAACAAGAGTAAACCAAGGGCTGTTTTGTGTTTGAACAGTCACCTGAGGAGTCTCTGTGCTGAATGGCTACTAGGAGTGTCAGACTAATGTCTTAGTCTGAGGCTGAGTTGACTAGCTAAGTTTGGTGTGATTAAACTTTAGCTCAAAGCTGGGGAATATACAGTGAGAGCTATGCTACTTATATACTAAAAGTCCTGTACTAATAATAGAGTCTTTGTCCATGGTTGTCATGTGGAATACAAGGGAAAACATGAGAAGGGTGAGCGTTGGTTGCAAGCCATAGTTGTCTGTAGTACAATTGCTGATGCGGTCCGTTATAGTCATGGTTACAATGATAGGTGCTTGTGATAAGATAAGATATAGATAAGCGCTGGCCGATAAGATAAGATAAGATAGAAAATCATAACAACAACTGTGCATTGCTGTGCAAGTAGCTGTTACTTCTGAGCAATCCTTGTACCAAGTGAACTTATAAGTGAACTTTATAAGCTATAACTGTGCAAATTAAACAGCCTTGGTAAGGATTTGACTGTGGCTGACCATAGTGAATTATTAAGTTCACTGACTGGTCCTTTGTAATGGAATGCAAGTCATCTGCAGCTATTCCAAATGATCAGGAAATGCTGTGATGCAGATCCAGAAGGGGTTTGATGGTATTCATGATCAAGGTGCCTGAAGATCATGGCTGTGCTTGATATGAAAGTTCAGAAGGGGCATGAAATGTAGCTCAATTATTACAGGTCTGTGAATTTATGAGCACACAGAGCCTGCAGGCTCATCATCCCCCTCTAACTAACATTTTTAATTGAGTTTGAGGCTGTAGTTGGATTTTACAGTGTATGAGATGGGTGTGAAATTTTCTTGGTTGTGAAGCGGTTGGTGAATTCAACTTTCTGAGCTCATTCTGAAGTTTGAGAAGTTTAAGATAGTCGGAGCTAGGTCTAGCTAACCTAGATCCTGAGTTTCAGAAGGTTTCTGCTGCCATGCATAGGTAGGAAGTGTTGCACTTTTTCCTGTATTAAGATCATGAATAGTGATACTCTGAGCCCCATTTGCATGATTGCAGACTATGCTTTGAGTCAGAGTATCAAATGGCCTTCCAAGTAGAACATCATAGGCCGCTTCACAGATGACATGTACTTGGAGGTACAGTGTCATGTCTCCCACTTGAAAAGGGACACTCCAAAGTATTCCGAGGGTATTGCTGATTGTACCATTTGTGGATTGCATTTCTACCACCATGGTTGGGTCATAAACTAGGCCTGATTTCTGGCATGCAGCTTCAGACATAGAGATGATTTGTGAGCCAGAATCAAGCACACATTCAACTCTAAGCTGATGGTTTATGATTGGGTGTATGCAGTGGACTGAAGCAAACTTTTAGGCTCTTTTAAGTGTCAAGGACTTGTCTGTTTGCTTGCCATGAATCAGGATGGAGTCCCTGACTGGAGGCAAACTTTTATTTCGATTAGTGGTGGGGTAAGGAGTGTGAGACTGTTCCAAGGTTGGAATAGAGTTGGTAGGGTTGCAAAATAAGGAGGCTAAATTTTCATCCTTTTGTTGCTTGTGGACATCTCTTTCAGCTCCAATATTTCGCCTAGTTGGTGGTGTATAATGCAGAGGGATTGGTGTCAGATCCTTGGCTTTCAAGAGGAATTTTTGTGCAGTTTCTGTAGCTATAACCTTTGAGATAGGCTGTAAGGTTGAATGTTGTGAAGTTTCCTTGGCTATAAACTTCGGAACAGATGTTTGACTATGTTCCATGAGTTTAGAAGGTAAAGTTCGCAAATTTTGCGAACCTTTGGGGTCGTTACAGCTTGTACTATGCTGCAAGGGGAATTCATGCGAAAATTCTCTTCCTATAGCCTCTGGAATAAGCTTCAAGGCTAAAGGTTGCAAAGTTTCCTTTGCTTTAAACTTCAGAACAGATGACTGAACATATTCCTCCAGTTTAGAAGGGAAAGTTCGCAAAATTTGCAAATAACTTGGGGTATACTGCAAAGGAGATTCATGTGAAATTTCTTTTGCTTCAGCATGTGGACGAGGCTGCAAGGATAAAATTTGTGAAGTTTCATTTTCTATAAACTTTGGAACAAAGACTTGAACCTCTCCCTTTGATTTGGAACCCAAATTTTGTGAACTTTTGGGGTTTCTACAGCTTGTATGCTGCAAGGGAGATTTATGTGAAGTTTCTACAGCAATGGCACCTGGACTAGGTGGCAACACTGAAGTTTGCAAAGTTTCCTTTTCCATAAACTTTGGAACAAATGTTTGACTATGTTCCTTGAGTTTAGAAGGCAAAGTTCATGAATTTTGTGAAAATTTCGCAGTAGAAAACTGGTTTCCTTGGTTCAGAATGGCTCTAGTTGCTTCGGAAAGTGATTTGGGATGTTTGCGAACTTTCTTAGGCATATAAAGTTCATGCTTTAGTGGTAAGAAACCAAAGGTAGGTGTTTGCAAAGTTTTTGGTTCACATTGATGGTCCTGGTCTATATTTCCTTTGTGACCAGACTTGTAAGGTTTCCTTGGCTCTAAGCAAAATTTTGGCTTCAAAATCAGGCATTGCTGAAGGCCTTTAATCTCTAAATCTATTGCTTCAGACTGTGCTGTGAGATTTTGTAGCTTTTGCCTAAGATCGGCACTACAAGGTGTAGGCTTTAATTTTCGAGGCTGGTAGCTCTGGATATTGGTTGTTACTTGTGACTGAGCAAAAGACACAAGTGGTTCAACATTCTGAACCAGATTTGACTCGTCAAGGTCCTGGTAGTGTCATTTAGAACCATAGTGATCTTTTTGGTTCTGTAGTTGGACCTGTGCCAACTGCGAAATTTTCTCCTCAAGAGATTGAAGATGAAGAGAAAGTTCGGAAGGTTCAGCTTTGACTGTAGCTGGGCTCAGAGTTGGCTGGGGTATGGGCAACCAATGGTTTATAGGATAATGAGATTGTGGTGTACTGGCATAGAGACTTTCACCATGGTTTGTCCCTTGTAGGACAAACTGTGCAGCTTCATGAATCTCAGTAAGCAAGTAGGGATCAAAGGGATAGTGGTCTGGTAACTTGATTTGGAGACAATGCATAATAGTATCCCAAATACAAGTTGGAAAGCCTTTACTGAACAGGTTTCCAGTTTCTGAACTTGAAAGCCGATTCATGGACTCCAAGAACTGGGATTTAGGAAAGAATTTTCAATAGTAGGCCCCCAATGTAGCAAGTGAAGAAACTTCACAAGCATAAGCTCCAATGACTCATTCAAGGTCTATGTGCTCATACTTCTGATTGTTATCTGCATCAGGGTACTACTTCAAAATTGTGAATTTTAAGTTCGCATAGGTGGTATGGGCATTGTTGAACTCAACCAAACTCTCCCAGAAGTCTGTGACTGCAATTCCAGGGTAGTAGGTGAGCCAACACTTCTTCTCTTGCTCATTTGTGACATTATAATGAGCAAAGAGGGCTTCCAAATCCTGGAAATAATGAGAAAGTTTGTGTCCAGGACTGGCTTCATTAAGAATGGTGGGTGCACTGTGTTCTCTCCAGAATGGCATTTGTGTACTCATAGTAACAGCTGGCATTGGTGGATGAGACATGGTAGCTTTGCAAATTTATGGGATAGGGAATGGGTAAATGAATGTAGAAGATAAATTTCAGATGTTGGCAGACTTGAGTTGCAAGTGCACAGTGGGTCAAGGAGAATGAATGCTTTGAATAGCAAGGGTAAGGGGAATAGAATTAGGATGCAAAAGTCAAGGCGACTATTACACCCTCATGGTGGGCACCAAAATGATGAACCTAGAGACTCCTGCAGGCAGAAAACACAAGACCTATAATGGCAAGTGCTATCAAGCAGCAAATCTGAAGGCAGGTTCTAGCAAGTCTAGTCTTGCACCTCCATGCAGTGACTATAGCTTCCTAGGATTGTAGTGAACTTTTGCTACGGTTGTTATGAGTCCCTAATGGTCTAGAGAGGCTCAAGTTATGTATGCAAAGTTTCCTGGAAGGGAAGTGATGCATAAACATGGGTGTATGCTGAGTGGGGGCAACCTATATATAGCATGAACTTTCTGTTGGTGTTGGAAACCTAGCTACAGTTCCAGTATTGTAACTGTGTTTCTAATGAACTTCGTTAGTAACTTTCTTTACCTTTACTAGTCTTTTGAACATGATGTTTCAAGGTGAGAATGACAAGAAGGGTAGCTTTCTTATGCTTAATATTCCTTCCTGCTTTACAGAATAAAGTAGTAACAAGACTTAGTTGTCTGGTCTCTTAGAACATGAAGATGCAATGTTAAATCTTGTTGGTTGTGTGAATATGGGGAATTGGTAGGATATCCACCAGTCTATTATTTTCTAGCTACATTTTGTCCTCTTTTTATACAAAGTTCGTGAACTTTTATCAGTAAGCAAAGTTTCTAAGGCTATAAAACTGCAGTATGTATTGCTGAGCATGTCTAAGGCATTTATAATACTAAAGAACTTTTTAAACACTTTACTTACAGTGCCATCAAAGTGTACAGGTGCAGCTGGTCATTTTGGTAAGATTTTCTTACATATCCTCAGCTACAGCTCACTAATACTACTTGTTTAAGTATGTGACCATATGGTCCCATACTTTCATTAGCAATCCATAGTCGTAAACAGCCTATGCATGGTGAAACCCATGACTTGACTAGTGCTGTGTACACTTAAGTTCTAGGCCAGTCAGGTGCTTATTCCATTTGTGGATGATTGGTAATCAAAAAGGGACTCATGGGAATATGGTGCATCAGTTCCACAGTGTAACTTTGCATACTTTGCAAAGTTTGGAATGAAACAAGTTGGCCCTTGCTTGCAACATTAGATTTACTGAAAGTCTATGGGTGGGACATAATCAATAATTTGAAGGTAGTGCCCATGATTTCTGAGTGCACAGAGCCTGGAGGCTCATCATCGTAGAATGAGAGGGAACGGTGCCTGATATGACATGAATATCAAGAAACCATATTCTGAAACAGAAACGGAGAATGAGACTTGAGAAAATGTGCTCGAGACATTAATATGAGTGGGGAAACAAGAGGGAAATGCCTGAACGATATGGCAATAGATCGAGGGACTGGCAATGCTGGGAATAAACGTGCTGCTCAATTGAATAAACATGAATGATGTGCTGAAACTGATCCTAAACTGGATGGGCTGCTATGGAAACTGGAGGCAAATGGTGCTGGGCTGAAAACGATCCTATCTGATGTCAAAAACTTATTCTATAATCCACACTGGGATTTCCTATACTGAAATGATTGCTGAACTGGTCCTATACTGATACTGATCCTAAGTCTGCTCTGAGACTACCCAAGTGGGTGATGATGATGATGGCAAAGGTGAAAACTGGTAAAATGGTCCTATCTGGTGAAGTTGAAACTGGTGCTGCCTATAAAGTAAATGGGGGGTGAGGTATGGCATGGTCGATCATGTATTGGCATAATATTTATGTGTACCAATAGTGTTAAGAGGAAAGAGGGACAGAAACACCTTCTTCACAGTTAAAGAACTGTGGAATAACTCAAGCAATACTGTGAGTTGATGTACAATTGACTATATGTGATGCAAGACAAATATTGCCATGAAATGACAAATAAACATATGGTGATCCTATAGAAACAATGGATGGATTTGTAGAGATTTGCTAATCTGACTAGTCAATTTATTGTTGGTGTGTGCAATGAATACAATGTATGATGGATTGACATGTATGAGACTGAATACAAGCATAGTCTGGCAAACAAGAGTGTATCCACTGGGGTCAAAAAGTACTGAACACTACTGTAATCTACATTTTTATACTAAAGGCCTACATATATTAATAGAATTCCAAGCGACTTTTTTACTAAGGCTGTAAGGCCTTAGCTGAGTAAAATCCTGAATAAAGGTGACCTATATCCATCAGCTGAAGTATACAGCATTGTTCAAATTGCCGTGCTTGGTTAGAAAATGTTCTATAGTGGAGTCCAGCTAGCAGGCTAGGTCTTGCTGTTTCAACTGCATGTACTGCACATTGTAAAGACATGCTTGTTGGGATTTGCAACTTCAAGCTTATGCCAGAAGATTCCCAAACATTTGGCTTAGTAATTTGTCATGATACTTAGATAATTTTAGATACTTTAGATAGAATATTCTAAATACTTTTGTAGTATTTAAAGAGCTCATTCTGAGCTTTAGTAGCTAACAATTTCAGTATTTACCTACTACAAGCCTCCCACTGCTGTGATTTACAACAGTGCTAGTGTTGCTGAGGTCACCCAATGCATCTCTAATGACATGCCAGCTTGGCGAAGTAACAGCTTGAGTCACCGTATTTCTGGAGTATCCATGATAGGTTGATATCTTTTGATGAATGAGTGCAGTGATAGGTGATATCAATAGGGTCTAGCAATCAATGATGTATAGTGATGTACTTTGATGTGGATGCAGTATTACCATATACAATTGAAGTTCTATCAAAATTGGTGTTAACATGTCTGTAATGCCATAAAGTGTCAGATTTCAAGATGAGATGGATAATAAACATGCAAAGACATATTTCCATGATACAAAAGGGATATTGCCATGTCAGCAATGGCTGGTTTAGTGAAAGTCCACTAGGTGGACTAGGTGTAGGAATTAACAGTAAATCTAAAAAATTCTGAGTGTACAGAGCCTGGAGGCTCATCACTGGCAGAACCATGGAGAATCTGCAAGAATAGTGAGAAATATTTAGATCAAGGGAGTGCTCTGTTATGAACCAAGGCAAGTTTCCTTTTATACATTGACTTTCTGAGCTCCAATTGTTCTAATACATCAGCAATTGAGCTAGGCTTGCCTAGGTGTGGACTGGGAACAAAGACCTTTGATGCTATTTGCTCAAGCATTGCCAGATGGTAGCTGTTAAGTGAAAAGAAGAGGTAGATGCCCTAACTGGGGTAGAAAAGCCTATCTTTTCACATGGGCAGTCTCTCTGCAATAACTTTAACAGCTCTGGAAGACAATAAGGCAGTCATACATGATACTCACAGGCAGTATAATATCATGGAATGAGTGATAGTGAGGAGACTCTGGTAATGTTTTTGCTCAATGCCTGGGACCCTTTCTCACCTGTTCATTAGCAGGAGACTGAGGTGTTATAAAAGAACAAGTGACTAGGGTTTCCAAAACCTAGTTGGGAATATCAGATATATAAGTAAGAAAATGAACTGCCACATACCACTCATCTAGTTACAATTAAACAACACAAAACAATCCAAATCATAGGTCCTCGCATTCTTCAACACAATCACAATGTTCTGTTAAATAAAGGCCTCTGTCACTGGCACTGGCATGACAGTAGGTCTTAAGAACTGAGGTGTAGTGCTGCTTCCATTTATAGTACAGATATCATTGAACATCCCAAGTACACATCATTGATAGCATCATTGTAAATATTGACATCTCAAAAATTACCAGGGATCTGGCAGCAACTGGTATAGAGGTGACACCTGTCCAGCTATGAAGGCAGGAGTCATGATAAAGTTGGTGGAAATAGTGGTCATGGTTGTGGGAAGAATTACAATTTAAAATTTAGGTTGAATTTACATTGTACAAAGGCACCAGCTTGAACCCTAACTCTAAGCAAAATGGTTCTTGATTCTCACCACATTCTTGTAGTTACCAACTCTGGACTCCCAATTGGTGCAGTATGTACATCTTGTTGTTTGATGTTCAAGCTCACATTGTCACCAAGTGATGGTGCTCATCATTAACTGTTGAGGTGCTCATCTTAGCAGTTGCCACTTGTCCATATCTTATTATTCTTTCATTAGTTGTATGTATTCATTGCTTATACCCATGGCTTTAGCCAGAACTGTTGTATAAAAGGACTGTACTTACATAGTGTACACCATCTCATTTGCAATGGATATATCATACCCTTTTCTGCTTCATGGACCTGAGCTTTGTGATTCCAATACTTGTATTGGAGATATTCAGGACCATGCCTGTCTATGTGCCTCCTCTATCACTTTGGTATACATTACTCTAATTTTATGGGTACACTTTTGTGAATTGGGCAAGAAATCTGGCTTGGAGATGGATTAAGAGCCTTGTTAATTTATGTCTTTTCCCCTCCCCTTTGCCCCTGTAGCAGTGTTAAACCCATGAGATATTCCCAACTCACATCTGGTGGGTATCACAGCAGAATGATGCTGCTGTGGTCTGTGACACATTTCATGGTGGCACAGAACCCCAGTGTTCCTTATTGGGACTGTATACCAGTTTTCTAAACTCTAAACTCTTGCTCCTCCTTCCTGGATTATAACAGTAGCACTAGTTGGATCATCAGCCATGAAAAGATAAAGATATATGCAACAACAAATTTAAAAAAGCTATCGGGCCATAATCTTCATCCTCAAAGGTAATTGGGCACCCTTTTCTACCTCTCCTTCAAGTGTAGGCACCATCACCCTACATGACTCTCTCCAAATGCAAATCCAATCCTCTATCAGGGAAAACTCAAATTTGTCAATAATCTCCATGATAAGAGCCTGTAGTTCACACATGCTATAGAGAAGTGAAGAGAGACATGATAATGAAGAGGAACCAGATATATGCAAACCTCCAACCCATACAAGACTGAGGACCCCCAATAAATGTGAATCTAGACAAGCACACTGTGATGAGGATCTCTATTGCAGACCAGGAGTGCAGAGCTTACAAGTTTCTGTACATCCCCAGCGAGACGTTAGCATTATGCTTTACATTGCCATCCAGCCATCTCTCAGAATTGAACGTATGGGTGTCTGGCCCAAAAATATCCTTGTTCCTGTTGTAACCAGCGATGGAGGAAATGATGCACATTCCTTTGGGTATGGGAAGTTCATTTATGACCATGCCAGATCTCATCACAATAGGTCTGCTCAAAGGAAGTACATTGTCTTGTGACATGATTCTAGGACTGTTGTAAGTGTTGTAAACCACAGCAGTGGGAGGCTTGCAGTAGGTAAATACTGAAATTGTTAGCTACTAGAGCTCGGAACGAGCTCCTTAAATACTACAAAAGTATCTAGAATATTCTACCTCAAGTACCTAAAATTATCCAAGTATCATAACAAATTACTAAGCCGAATGTTCGGGAATCTTCTGGCATAAGCTTGAAGTTGTAAATCCCAACAGTAAGAAATGGGATGGAACTGCAGTGTCTCCTTCAGCACCACATTAAGATATGGCATGGCATCAAGATCTGAAGGTACCAAGTCACAGTGATTGTGAAGTGCCCTGATCTCTGTGCAGAGTTTCTGCTGGATGACAGGAGCCAGCTTAAAGTGTTTCCGCTGGTCTCATGGCCGGCAAAAAGCATACTGCTAGGAAGGTCAGATAAAACAATAAATCATCAGTTGAAACAGGTGCTTACTTCATGAGTGTCAAGACTTCATCGTCATTCAGGTGAATTTTGGGGTCACTCAACAACTTTGCTCTAACTGATTCATAGGTATTAAATACTTGCAAGACATGCACTTCGAGGAAATATTGACCCAATAAGCTCATAATATCCTTTTGCTGCTTGCCTGAAGTAGTATCATTCGCTTTGTCATTCAATAACTGCATGGTAATCTGACTGATTACCACACCAGAGTTTCGAATATATGAAAACCGTGGGGTGGGAGAATGGTTTACCATAAATCTTATAATCCATTTCAGCAGCTGCTCAATGAGACATAAAGATAAGCTCATGGAACAAGCTTTCTTGCTGTTTGGAGCAGAGAAAGTGTTGAAACTAGGGGCACTTTAGATCAGAGGTACACCATCCACAGTGATCGGAAGGACTGACAATAAATTTGCATAAGCTTCCACCAAAGGATGCTCAGATTCATCCAAAACACCCAAATGACAGTTGAAGATTGCTGCAGGATCTTCATTGGCTGATGCTGAGACTTCAGCAGGAATAGTTACCTTCTCCAACAATATCAAAGGTGACCTTGGAGGCCCATGATGCTACATCCACAATGATTGATTGGTCTCCAGCTGTGAATAACATGTCAAGCCACTTTGATGTCATCTTGAGATTTGATTTTAGACCATTGAAACGGAGATGGTGTTGGCTACAGAGACATACCTTCTCTGCACATGAGAAGAAAATGGGGAGGTATGACTTGATTTCTCTCACTGAAAATGCCGGTTCCACAGCCCATTGGTTCTTGGGTGATCATTGACTGTGCTTGCAGGATTACATTAATGGGACTACAGGGAAGGAAGGGTGTATTGTACTATCAGGATCTCGCATCAGCGGTCGAATGAGCTCAGCGCGGCCGGGAGGCATGATGTATTGGTACTTGGTGCTTTGGTAGATATGATAGATAGCCTTCAGGTCTGATATCAAGAGATGATCTTCCTGAATTGAAGCATGTCACGCTAGAAAGCATTCAACCAGATACGCTGCACACACACCCAATGAAGCGCAGACTCTTATAATGCCTCCGTATTTTTGTTGCCATTTGAAGCCAGCCTGCAATTCAAGTCAGAAAATGCTTGTCAACAGGATGCAAAGGGCTACCTCTCTGGCCTGTCTAGACAAAAGCTCAGGAAAAGCACCTAAAGACAATTAGGAAGTCTCCATCGAAAGGTGCTAGATAGATACTGTAGAGAAAGGAACTTGATGCAGGACCTGGCACATTGCGCAACGAAATGCGAGTGACTCGGCGATACACCATATAACCACATAAACAATGGACAGCACAAGAAAGGCTAAGAACAGCGGAGGAAAAGTTATGATAAACATCTTTCAAAGACGAGGGTAAACTCGAAGGATCAGTCCCTTTTATTGCATTACAGCTGTCTATCGCATCAGTTTGATTCCCGCTGCCAATCCAAGCAGGGGTATTGGAGTGCGAGATCTCGAGTATGGCATCTCTATGTTGATAGGTCAAGTTCGGCTTTATCTATCTTGAGATGCCTCTAGGATGACAAGTTAAGCACTTGCCAGTACTTGAAACGTAAGGTAGCGGAAACGGCAAGACGTGGTGAAAGTAATTGTCGTTGCCGTTGTATAGTCCAATAGACGGTGGCGGTTCCAAGCATTTGAAGTCTGTGGCTATGCGTTTAATTTCCGGGTTTACGTTAAAGTAGAGGCTAAATACACAATGTTACACACTGGAGCCCATTAGCGCTCATCAACAATAAAGACGCTAAGCTATTTCTAATCTATTCCTCCAAGTGGGGTGAAAATCAAGGGAATCCGTAGTAGTATTCGAAACTGTAATGCCTGGCAGAAATCTTTCTGATTAGTACCATCATGCGGTAGATGGCAGACCGGGAGGATCGCCATTGCTCGCGTCAACGTGAGGTCAAGCGCCGTACACGAAGCGGCATGCCGTCCTTTGGTTCTGGAAGAAAATGAAATCAATGTGAGGATAAAGGCCGTCTCGGATGGCTTACTCATAGTAGCCGCTGCCGTCGGTTGTGCGATCTGTCCCTCGTAAGCTAGGGTAAACTCAAAATTCCCTATAAGAGATCTGCAACCAAGGGTTTCAGCGTGAGTCAGACGATACACAAGGCTATTTACGCCAAAATCGCTTTCATTTCCAGGATGGCCATAAATTTGCCGATGCAAGACTGAGGACCTAGTAGGAACGCGGAATAGATGGGGTGATATCCTGGTGGTAAATTTAGCCAGCGGGACGGGCGAAAGCTATAAATATATATTAATGATTTTATGGAGTTAACAGAACTCTGGCGCACATACCCGGCAACATCATCGCCCCAGACGCTCTGTAGCCAGCCGACAGCACGGATCTGTGGGGTGAATGATTAGCGGAGAAATCGAAGTTTCATGAATCAGTAGACATACTGGAACGTAGATAAGTGTCCCCTTCGGTACAAACTTCCCATCAAGGTGATCATCTTTCGTTGACTTTCGGAAGGTCATTGGTATCGGGGGGAATAATCGCAGAGATTCATTGCTGTTGGTCATCAGCGAATAGTCAGCGTTTTGGAGGGGAAACCATACATGACGCAATATAGATATTGAAGCTGCCTGGTTTTGCGTATATTGGGCCTACCACAGTCGGGAGAGCAGAAAGGCAAAACTTCTTCACGGAGTCGTCCTTGAATGTCAGGGTTTCTAGCCAGTAGATAAAGAGCCTGCAGAAGGGGAAATTATAATTAGGTTCAAGCTTAAAGAAATAAAATTTCTTACCCAGGCTAAACCATTTGCGCTCGTATCGTGGCCGGCCGCGATGAAGGTCAGCTGTAACCGCCACACGATTAGATGTTCTTCTCATAGGTAGAATTTCACAGACGATGTGGTGCAGCATATCTCTCTCATCGACGACAACTGCACATGTATTCTTCGATTTGAGGAGGATAGTCATCATATCCAACCGAGTCCCTGCCTCGGCTTGTGTTTCCTGATCCGTCGTTTCAGCAATTTTATCATCCAGGAACGCCGATATAATTGATTTGATAAGGTGCATTGACTCAAACAACGCCACTACAGGCTCTGAAACAATTGCATACGTGACTGTTCGACATAGATAAGGATAAAGAAGCTCACCAAAGACACGTATCCTCTTGAGGAAGCGACAACAGTGGTAAGGAAAATCGGATATAGATAGAGGGCCCACGCCCGGTATCGTCATGAATGCATTCAATGCGGTCGCATTCCGTCCTAGAAGGAAGCATTAGATTAAGACCGTTCAGGTAAAACAGCGATAGGTAGTTAAGAGTACATACCGTTTTGTTCGTTACTGATCCGCTCGTAAGCCTCCATCAACATTGATGCATTTGAGGATTCGGATAGTGCCCCACACTCGTATCCGAATACCGTTTTGCAAATGATATCCATAGCAGTTCTATTCACTTTGATTTTTTCCCGTTAGATGACAGCGGACGGACAGGATTGGCTATAGCAGTACGCACAGTAGCTCAACATTAGTATCTCTTTCCCCTGTCGCTCCAAGTGAACTTCGTTGATAAGGAGTGTAATGAGGCTGTCAGTGTATTAATGTCGTCTCTGCGATTGATGCGGGTGAACGCACCGATCGATTGAGTCATAAAACATCTCGTCGTCTGTGGACAGCTGGTCACTTGAGGATTGATTGGATTTACCACATGTGAAACACGCACATTTTAATACGTTGTGCGCCGAAAATACTGGTTGTAGTAGTTTCTTCATGCGCTTGTGATTGTCACCAGATGCAGTAAGCAAGCCATGCCCCGCGACGACACCTAGGGTGTATTGCATGAAGTTAGGCTGCGAAATCAATGAGAATAATCCAGAGATATTTTCGTAATGCACAGAACGTACACGCGGATAATCGGTCCAATTTGTCACGAGAATTCGATGTAGAGCCTCTGGGCTGGCTACGATGAGTCTCTCGATACCTATGGGGCCAACGACGCGCACTATCGGCCCATATTCTGCAATCCACTGGCACTGTGGGACACCAGCTTCACCATTCATGATAACTGGGAATTGGCCTTGAAAAATTCCGCCGAGAGGTGGCCCGGGAAATGCGCGTAAAGGAGATATCCATCGAGGGTACACGAGAAGGTAGTATATTCCTAGAGTAAGAGCTGATCCTGTAAATAAAAAACCATCGAATAAGAAAACAGATACTCGTACAACACCTAGTTGTTACTCACCAACAGATAATAGAAGTATCAATAAAGAATATTCAGAAAAGAATGTCAATTTTTGAGGAACGCTGCTCTGAGAGAACAAAGCAAACATGTTGACGTCAGGTTTGAGTTGGAGAGAAGACCATTTGGATCGACGAGTACTTATGCTAAAATATGTCCTAGGAACAAGATGTAAAACTCCTATACCCCGCGAATGGCATTTGATACTGGTTTTAAATAGTGCATCACGGTCTTGGACTGCGCTCGCGATGGGCCTTTGGATCATACTCGATACAGTCTGTCATTGGATAGAAAGATATGCCGGCGCCGCCTCCCCTGTGTCAGGCTACAGTACTCAGTGGAGGCCCTGGTCCCTGGTTGGGCGTAGCAACATCGCCTTGGTAATTGTTCGTTCAACCACGACTCGCATGATTTTCGAGTGTTCTTGGTGAAGGAGTTCTGGCTGAACACAGGAACCCTCAGCGGCAAATACTTACGACCAACAGTGACAGTACAACAATAAGCCGAGCATTCAATAATCGGGCCGGGATCAATCGGATTCGAATGCCATTTTGGGCGAACGCGTGTTGTTCACCCACGATTGTCAGGTTTTTCAAGTACCGTAAAGATGGACAGCTTACGGTTAGATTGTCCGTGCTACTCGTATCAGATTGAAGATATGAAATGGGGGTAGACGACCATAATGTCTTGGGGAGGGTAAGTCGCCAGATGTTTCTTTTCTATCTTTTTCGAGAGTTGTAATTCTTTTGTCTATCATGCTAGTAGATAACCACGTTATCGAGACAAGCTCATCCGGCACGAGGCTCAAGGCTGCTGTGAAGCGATATAGACCGGAAGATGGTGGCGAAAGCAATAAGGCTGAGTACATTTTAGTGTTCGCGCACGGAACTGGATTTCGTACGTCTACAATAGCATTAGCAGGATAAGTGCCAGTCCTGATTACTATCCTGCAGATAAGGAACACTGGGAAGTCATAATCCAGCGACTTTTCGCTCTCGCTTTGTCCTCGCAAATCCGAATCTTAGAAGCCTGGGCGGTCGACGCACAGACTCACGGCGCGTCTGCTGCGATGAATGAGGAAACAATAGAGGCGCCAGAATTCAATTACCGTGCGGATGCTGGAAATTTGAAATGACCATCGAACTGACGGCTGCTCAGTCATACAGGATTATGCGAAGCATGCGCCAATGTGTATAATTCTCTCCTTCGTCCAACAATTCAAGAGGGTATCCATAAACTCATTTTGATAGGGCACTCGGCCGGGGCTTCAGCGGCGTATGTACTGTTCAATCGAACGCGAATGATGTGTTAGATGTGGTATCAGTACGAGACGCACACGGACTACGTATTTGTATTTACTTTCCTTTTTCGTTTACAAAGCACAGCCTCACATCTCAGCTTTTACCAACACGCTGAGATGTGAGTACCTCTACGTATATTCGTCCTAGCATTATACTTATCATACTATAGTAACGCTACGGCTATTCTATTCAGTGTTGCTATCAATTTCTCCCGAGCCTACCTTTCGTCACCACGTCCGAGTACCTACCTCGCAAACTCCAAGATGATGCTGATGTGCTTATTTCACAGCGTGCTGTCGACAGCCTTCTGCGATCACATCCCTTTCCACGCCATGATCCTCGTCGAACCGACTGTATGGCCTGCCGATATAACGAATATCCACTCCCCCATGTTCATATTGGCGTCCAAGACGATACCTAGGCGTCGCGATTTCTGGGCATCAAAGGATGAAGCGAGAGCATACCTAAAGAAACGCGCTCCGTGGAGCGTCTGGGATAATCGTATTTTGAATATCTATATCGTGAGCCACGCGTCTCGAATCAGTTCGATGATCTGACGACTCTTTAGGAATACGGAATTGTACCTCACCCGACAAAGAAAGGCGTTTCTCTTACGTGTACCCCCAGACATGAAGCAATGCCTTTTATCACGGGAGATTCAGTGGTGCCTTTAACAGAGCTGGATAAAACTCATAATATTATACCCGTCCATCTTGTGCATGGAGAATGTAACGATCTTTTGTATGTCCATGCCGTTTTGTTTCATCCGTTTCTCCGTGACAATGGTATTCCAGCACTCGTGAAAAACAAGACACCCTCCAGCGGGGCCGAAAGTTCGCTTCAGTTACACGTATCCCAGGAGCAGGTCATTTGGTATGTCACAATTTTACAATAGGCGCAGGTAAAGACACTGATGGCAATCATATCTCAGGTTGTACAGGAAGTCCCGGACAAGGTTGGAGATGTCGTCTTCAATATACTGCGAGACAACGCCCGGAGGTGTAAGCTGTAGTCATCGGAACGTATATTAGAGTGTTACAGATATCAACTAGAACTGCTCCTCTATATACCGCTGTACCGCGCGCCTAATAGCTAGTCTGGGTCGAGGAAGAGAATGAAGACCCATACCTTTTAAAGGTCCAAGATGTGCCTCTGTCTCAATTCACGCCGCAACGCATTGGAGTAGTAGACCTCAGTACTCGGTTAACGGCAGTCGGACCAACCGAAGCGGTAGACAGGAGCCTTGGAGGACTTACATACACGCCGTCACTTCCTCGTTCCACGGGCATCTATCGTCTCTAGGAGAGACTACGGATGACTCGGAGCCCGCTCAACCTTGCTCTCTTGCCATAACGTTGCACTATAGACGCTATATCAAGTCCGTCAAGACGTTTATACCAAATGCTCCTCAAGCGCAGTCTAGATTATTTCAAATAACCTTCAAGCGCGCCCAGGTCTGTAGACTGTCACACAGCTCAGCATAGAAGAGACGCTTCGCAGTAGGCTTAGTGCTTGAGCCAAGCCTCCTACCTCCTGACTAAGTGCATAGGTCCGAGCTTAAGCTTCATCGCCCAAACCAATCATTAAATAGACTCGGACACTACTTTATAACTGAACCAGAGCGATTTCCTCTTCTCGAACAGTCTGTAATGCAATGAAGCACATCCGTAAAGTATATTCATTGATTTCCATAGTACGTATACAACAACAGTAGTAACATGAATCCTCAGACTAAAACGAAAAATTCGACAGCAAGTACATAATTAGATAACACAGCCACCAAGATCCTTTACCTTCGACTCACCGCCTGCATTATAGATCCAAGCCCAACATTCCTCGGCTCTTTCACCTCATACACATATCGCCGCTTGAAAATCGCACCCCAGGCCGTAACACCCCGCTCGTAAACTCCCAACCGTTCCACCTGCCCCCCATCATTCCCTTTTATGACATCGTAAGTCCCCTCTTGCTTCAAATGATTTCTACACCTCTCCCTCGCCCATCTCACGTTCACCTGGCTGAGCCCAGGATTATGTCTCACCACTCCCACAGCCGTGTCTCTCATCTTCTCCCTCTCCCCATACCGGTGTCCCTTAGTCACCGAAAACGTCTTTAAGGCGGGAAGCAGTCCCAGCATCGCGGAGAGATGCCTCACCCGGAATGCCGTAGTACACATGAAATGAAATTCAGTCAGTTTGGGGCAAGATAGCAGGATGGGTCGGATGAACTCGCAGTCGGAGGAGGGCGCGTCGTCGGGGATGTGCATCCATATATCGAGGGAGGTGAGAGAGGTCAGTGTTCGGAGGATCGGACAGATCATGGGCATCCGCGAGTCGTAGAGTGGCTCGCAGGTAAGATCAAGGGACGTGATGCTCTCTGGATGAGGAAGCTCTGCTAGCTGTTGGTAGATCCCGATGTACGTAGCCAACTTTGGCAAAGCGTCAGATCCAAGGAACGTCGATACGTTATCCGGCGAGAGCCACTGTTTAAAGTTCCACGCAAAACGGATGTAGTTCAGTGTGGAGTGGCTGGAAAGGAAGTTTCCGAATGTGATATCGTTCGGTGGACTGAGGGTGAAGTCATCTTGGTACCCAAACGAGCCAAGTGTAAGAGTTGCAAGTTTTGGCCAGTTACCCGTTGTTACGGGAGTGACATCAAACAGACGCGCGGAAGTCGAAAAGCTACAAAGCGAGAGCTCTTCAAGATCCGGAGTGTGATTCAACAGCATATCCCACATCCTCTCAGGAAGCGCTTCCATTGATGGGAATAGCTCGGATCCACCTAATCCGTGCCGAACAGTCAAGGAAAAGCTCTTTAAATTCCTGAACGAGAAGAGCTCGCTTTCTGGCTCCAAGGGGAGATGTCCGACATTGCTGTATACCGTCCGTAACTGTGGACACCTATATCCCAGAAGAGATAAAAAAAGACATAAGGAAACGTCACGGAAAACGTCACTTGGACTCACGAAAGCCGCAGTGTCTGCCAGAGGGAATCTTTCGGCATCTCCAGACCATCCCAGTCAAACGTGTGCATCGTGGTCAGCGACTGAGCAATGCTCTCCACTGCGCTCGCAACCCAATTTTCATCCATCTTTTCATCTGGCCTTGGCCAGGCAAGATAGTAGTTCGGTCGCACCGCAAGCTTGTGGATATACCGGCAGATCTCAGGACGCTGTTGAAGCATCTTGAGTGTCTTGCGACACGTCCTGCTCGAGGTAAGAACAACGGTATCGTAAAGCGCCGGCATGAGAAGCGCGCGCAGATAAGACGACTGCAGCGTCGTCAGGTTAGTGGCATGGACGAGCGTCGGGAACGATGAACTTACAGTCAAGCTCAGATTAAGCAGATCGTCTCTCCATAGCAGGTTTGCAATCTCGAGGATGATGTCTGCTGGGAGCGTGGCAATGGCCTGAGGTGCCGATATCGTTGATGGCGCATGGGAACGAGAGAGAATGGGGACTTGGAGGAGAATATTGAGGCTCCGTCGACGAAGGGACTTGGGCTGTTGCTCGAGGGACATTGAGGAAGGGAACGACAGGCTTTCACCATCGCCTATATGGTGGTGAAAGGAAAAGGAGGCCGGCCATCACAATCGGCATATGCCGAGGTCATTGGCGGCCCGCACACAGGGGTCGATATTTCCCACCCACATTTATTCAGAGTGCTGTGACAATAGTCAACGGGAAAGACAATGACATGTTTCCAGGGGAAATTCACACTTTTTGCTACTGGGCCGCCCACACTGGCTTTGGAAGATTCCTAAAGTATCGCAGTCAGCAGTGAGTACGTTCGCAGTTTCCGCAGGACACTGGAAATTCTGAGATGAATGCCGTGCATAGGTATGGGAGGAATCTTTCATGGATACACGTAACTCCCGCCACTGCAACAGTAGTGACTCAAAGTGTGAAGGACGATCACGACAGCTGTTGGAAGGTCTGACATCGATAAAAATCAGCGACAGGCACCTACTAGTGTATAGGTATCAGATTTCTCAGGCCAATAACAGGAAAATACGCACTCCGACTCCGCGAACAGGGCCGCCAAATATCGAAGATCGTCTCAAGGGGGCCCTTCTACCGATGACCGAATATGAGAAGATTACCACGATTAACAGACCTTTGGAATGAACCTGGGGCTGTGGATACAGCTTCGAGAACATACTAATTAATGTGATAAGATCGTCGACTAAAGCGTGTGCACCGTCAGGTTGAATCCCACGGAAATAGGCACTCACTGATAGGAATATGATTGTCTATATCCATTGTAGATGTTGCTGTTCTCTGGTGCTGTTGAGACCAGTCAGATAAGATTTTGACGAAGGTAAAAACTGGATCATTATTGACTACTAGTAGGATCTGCGGTGCTGCTCGAAGACTTGGCGGAAAATTTGAATTGTCATCGATAGCGGTAGCCACCTGCTGCTGCACAGGTATACGATTTCCCAGCTAACATCACGCACCCTAGCCTGGAAGTCGCTATGACATCGAATCTATCAATGGTGGAATTTCGGGAGAGAGGTGTCATAAATCGCGGGTAGCGATAACAGCTTCGAGCACCATATGGACGGGTCTAGAGATGTATATGCGTTCAAGTTTCACATATATATGCAGAAACAACGAGTATGGTTGACGGAGCGAAAAAATATTGATGAAGAAATATTGATTAAAAGGTAATGTGGCTCACCATTTGCGGATATCAACAGAGAAGCCAACTAGACAATAGCGAGGCATTTAGTGTAGACCCCGACGATAAAGATACAGCATGATTCGGACAGTAACGAACTAAACGTTCAACAGCGAGTTGCGTCCTGTCGGTGTTTTAATGAAGGTTATTGTTCGAAGCATTTGGCATACTGGCAGTGTCACTGGTGTTAAATGACTTCTTGCCCACAGAGAACCAGTCCTGGACAATGGATGCGAACAATGGCGAGCTGCTTGGGAACCTCATCATCTTTTCTAGCGAGACGCCTAGCTGTATGCGCGTTTTACAGCGCCTGGTAGTACTGGAAACGTAGAAAAAGAGTAAATCTCCCACCGCTCGATGAGCCACTACAACCAGATTTTTCTTTGTCCTTCAATGACGCGCTAAGAAATTCCCCACGAGACTGGCGCGATAATAGTGGTGGTAGATGTAAGAAGCCAAGGGAAGGCGTCGCGATCAGTGGCTGTGTAGCACCCCGAGACTCCTAAAATAGAACTTCCCATTCGTCCACCACCGAACACCAATACCAACATCACCATGAATAAGCTTCCTGTGCTACATCTTGTACCGAGTCCCTACTGTATTGATTACCCTTTCTTAATCTCTGTTCTAGTGAGTTTTATTTCTGATTGGTCTAACATCCAGGTAATTAAAGTTGCTGTAGTGACCTCTTTCTAGAGTCTTCCATCGCTTGGAATACAAAACAGGAGTGGCGGACTTTGCCGAGTTATTTGGGATTGCATTATATATCTTACCCGCTGCAGTTCTGGCAACACATGGTAGCAATGACGCGTCGTATTATCTAGTCCCTCAGACATGATTCAATGACTTGCGGAATCCCCTCATCGACTTTGGGAAAGATATCAACCAACTCTGTCTGCATTGAGATTACTGTCAGTAGAGGATATATCGCACTCAAGGAATTGCTCACCTATATCCTCTCCTGCACCTTTAACCGCTCTTCGTTCATGGCATACTCACTGACCTTGACTATATCCGAGAAGGAGACATACCCACCACGCAAATGCTTCTCGTCGTCTTCCCCTCCAACATCAGCCCAAACTCGCTGCCGGTTACCCTCTTCCGTAGAGTATCCAAGCAACTTAACTGTGACCCAATCAGCAAGGGCCATGTACCAGGTGTCCGCAATACTTCGGCGCAGCTCAGACTGGCAGAACCCTGGATTGATGGCATTGACGATGATCGACTCCGGTAGATGGCTCTGAAGCGAGGAGGAGAAAAATACGTTGAGGACTATATCGAATGATTAGCCGTTGACGACTCTGAGAATAGGCGGAAGGTACCTACCTTGGTGTACTATACTCCTTGCCTGAGAGCGTGGCAATCGGTCCGTAACGGTTTTCGGAACATTTGCCCAATGATGAACATCACGAGCTGCTACGCAGATACGCGGTGTCGTGTTGTGTTCTTTAGCCGCGTGCAACATATGAGGAAGGGGCCGTAATGCAAGTAAAAGGGACGTGATGTCGTTGATTTGCAACCTATATGAAGCTTGAGAAAATGGTCTCATATACGACTCGAAGAGAGACATACGAGGATTCCCATCCGTCAACAATAGTATCTCTTGGGCATGGCGTTAGTAAGGAAGGAGATAGGCTAAAGTCGAAGTAGATTCAATCTAGACCACATATATACATATGTCGGGTGACACCGGACACTGTAGTGCCAAACGTACTCGTCATGTAGACCTGTAACCGCTCGTCTTCTATATATAGAGCAAGCTCTCTAGTTCAAAACGATCAGTCACAGGTCCACAACATCACTGCTTTATGAAAATATCATGAGCTAGCTCCCATATGTGGACGACGACCGGTTACAGGTCTACTCGTTATGATCGAGGTCAATCATTGGAAGTGAGGATCACGGCACGATAGGAAGGGCGCATTACTTTGTACTATTATGTTTGGGACCTCGTCCAATTGTCTATCTATCTACGCACACATAAGCGGACAGTAAACGCGCACAGTCGAGATTAGCATCACTTCGCGATATACGAGTGTCGAGACACGATCTCCGTTACTCAGCTAACAAATAACATGTGACTCGCAATCCGTGTTCGTACACCAGCCAGCGGCCGGAAACTACGTCTTAGGCATCCGGGGGGGGAGGATCGTTCCTCCCGCCTGGCCTGTTAGGTGTTGCATGGCCATGGAGCGGAGCACGCGAATCGACCACGGGTGTATATCTGTCAGTGCTATGTCTCCCGTGTCTGTCACATCGCCCATCCCGCGAAGAAATCGGAAGGGAGTGATGTAATCTTGGCGTCTGAGCAGCGCCATCCCTACTTGTATGAGAATAGAGATCTCCTGAGGCATGATGCTTTTCTGAATGATGAAGTCTAGGCGTCTGAGCCGAGCTCAACGCCCTGCCCGAATGCGAATGCGATTTTCCCGGGACGTGGTGTGGCCTTCTTGGTTCTCGGGGAGCAGGGGGAACGCGATGTGGAGGATTTTTTGGTGGGAGACGGGTGTCCCTCGCAGGGTGCTTTTCTGGAAGAGATATATTCTCTAGAGGATAATGCATGAGTCTCCATGGGTTTCCTCGCCCCGAGATGATAAATACGACACCATTCCGGAACGCGGAGGGTCGACGCCGTATGTAGTTTCTTAAATCAGCCCGTCTAGTCCAGATGAGCAAGCATACGGCATAGATAGGCTCGATGGCGACGGTAGCTGCAAGAAGCTAGATGGATAAACGATTTAATGGAAGAAAACAGATGTAAGCGAGGAGGATCTCTTACCTGACCAAAGCCCAGGGGATCATAATTGATACGTGGTGCGTAAGGCGGTGTTTCGCCGAAGCGCTGAAGAAGCTTGTAGTAGTAATAGTCCATGTCGACGATCCATATTTTGAGTGTTCCCGCCCAACACATGTAAGCAAGAATGATGCAAAGAAATATAGTCCATGGATGCGAACGTGTGATAACAATCCTGAATCCTCGAATTCAACAGATATATAAGCAAAGGAAACAAAGGACTGACCATTGCGATAGACAGAAGGACCTGATAGAGAACCACGTCATCTGGATGCATCGAAAACGAGGCCAAGGAACCACCTTCTGCATGTGTCTCCGGTACTCTTCTCGGATGTCGGAGAAATGGCGGAAGGCATAAATGAGATAAAAGAATGGCAACAACGGTAGGAAGTAAACCGTAATCTCCAGAGCCTCTGTTGCAGTAATCGATCGATAGATGAACCATCCGAGGACGGTAGGCGAAGGGCACTTCTCGCCCTCGAAGACATCGGCGAAATATATCAGAAGATCCAAGACGATCCAAAGGATTAGCATGATTGTGGTGAGGACTCCAACAATTATTTTGGACCTCGCGAGGCGCTCATATAGCGTGTTTCTTTTTCCCAGACACACACGGAGCGTCGAGTATAGGAAGTACAGGGAAAGGGGTGATACGGTGATAGAGAGCGCGAAATGCGCGTCAGCCATAGAGAGGTTTCTCCGGCACATGCTGATGAATGTGACGAGGAGGATGCTGTACACTTGTACGAGCACGACACGTACTGACTCTGTCACGTCGTCATGAGACCATTTAATGAGTATTGCTGGAGGGCTTTGTTAGTCTTCCCTATGAAGTATGTAGCTCCAAGGAACGCACCTAGCATGACATTGGCAATGAATACTGGTTTATGGTCAACACTGTGCTGATCATTAAGCTAATCTGATCAAACGCACTGGACAATCGTACTGCGTAGCCTTGCATGTCGGGATCACGACTGCTACGAGCGATACATTCGATATACGCCGTCGTTTGCCAAGAATGCAGATCGCCCATCGCATAGATCCTTCGTCGTCAGCCGCTGAGCTTCACGATTGTGGAATCTGTACCAGTAAGAGAGCGACAGCGAGGCATGCACACGAGAAATGAGCCACGCCTAGATTGCGGTTATACACCGGCTCCGCCACAGTCGTCCCTTCGGCTGCACGCGATAGAAGACTTGTTGACGTCAAGTGAACGCATGAAAGCTACTGAATGAACAGCTATCAGCATCCGGAACCAGGGTGGTATAGCATACCGATCTGAACTTTGGTGTACGGACCTTATGAAGATAACCTGAAGTCTGGCGACGACATTTTCCATCCTCTCACCGCCGAGGACATGAGGTGCTGCACCGCTAAGGAATGATACAGTTGGTTGAGACGCGTATATCTCTTCGCTTCCGATTTACATGCTCGCTGATGGGAAGGAAAATTAACCGGATACCCGGGCCGAAGCACCGCTTTCTGCTTCACACTTGCACTACCAGTTCAACCGACATCCCATCTGAAAGTATCAGCTGCAAGGAGCGGGGCGCTGACCAAGAAGTCGTCCATTTACTCCCAAATATGTCCGTTGTCAACTCAATCAATACTAATCCTTTTGATTTTGCCACGAACCATCTTTCATTCCGATCTTTGATACTCGCCAAGACATACAATCTTTGAAGAAACACTCGAAACGACTTTTTATTCCGAGTCTTCTCGGATTTAAATATGGTCACTCATGGCAACGCCTGCATCTTGAACGATGAATCTCATCGAGCAAATTATGAGCAAGCGACTCAAGTCACAGGTAGGTCCTAAAAACGGGATTCATTCATTCATTCAAATGTACCCTCTCGGGTTTGAACCGAGCCGTAAAAATACTCCAGATACAGCGTTACGATTACGCCTAACACGATCGAAAACTGACCCGATCTGTCCGATGCAACACCATCAAGGTCCTTTTGGCGAGTTCGAGGTCCGGTTGGCCCAAACGGGTAAGTTCCGGGACTACAGGATATCAAGCAAGCCCAGGCTCTCTGTCAACTGTTAGAATCACGGGGCTGAACTCAAACGAAGTCAGTAGCAATATGGGTTTACATCGGCAAACGCGACACAGGGACTAACTATGAAATATCTAGCTTCATACACAGACTAATATGCTATAAAATGCCCATGGAAATAACTCAACGCGTAAGTGAATCCGTACGAGAACCAAAAGACGACTAACTCTGTTCGTCACAAGAAGCTCGATTACCCCCACACCAACTTGCGTTATCTTGAAACTTGAAATCCCTACAAGTAGTGGCCGATGAAGAATTCCTTCTTGTCAATTACCCTTGACACCCATGCCTGCCCATACTTCGTCGACGGTATTTATCCCCGCCCCGAATCCGCATCCTGGAGAGCCAAATACAATTCAAGGCATTTTAGAACGGTTGGAGCCGGAAGGGTCGACACAAGGCAGGAAACTTGCGCTGGTATGTGAGATTCTTCCAGTCGCCTAGTATGTCAAAGGTGTGAATTACCTGACTTGTAGGTGTTTCACGGTCTCGGAGGGTACTCGTTCCTTTCATTCGTGTCAGGCTGCAACTGCATCTAATAATTTATTCATTTCTAGGCATAAGGACTATCTCTTCCTCAAAAGACTCGCTTCCACCCTCTCTATGGACACGTTCCGTTTCGACTTTCGGTATCCGTTTGGGGTTTATTTTTTTCATCTACGCAATAGCTCAACACATTATGTTCCAGAGGATACTTTGAGTCTCCTGGGATGTGGCGTCAGAACAAAATGGAAGAGGACGTTCTCGACCTTCACATTGTCACAGATTACCTTAAGGCTCATTTCGGGTACCAAATCGACTTGGTGATTGGTCACTCCCGTGGCGCCGTGCTCGCCGTACGGTGGCTTTGTACATCTGAAGATGGGAAGAAGGTTTCGAGATTTGTGAGTGTCTCTGCGATGTACCGTATGGAGGCAAGTATATTTCTGTGGTGAGTAGAATGAAACATTCTTACCATTACCTTTGACAGGATATTTACGGTACTCTCGATCCCCTCACTTCTCGCAATAGGCCTGCTACTGATCTGATCGCAGTGTCCCAGAGCGTCAAGATGGTTCTGAAGAGCATAGCCGACAAAGGGTTCCACCTTTTTAATCGCCGTACTCTTACACACACCTTCAAAGAGAAGATTTACCAGGAAGACTTTGTCGACTATGCTGCATTTGACAATTCATTTGTAGATTACATGTTTCCCCAGGCGACTCATGTGCTTACTATCCATGGAATGAAGGACAAAGGGGCACCAGTGTACGTTACGCTATTTGACGAAATCATGTCGTCTTGACAATCCCGCTTTAGATACAACGCCGTGTTGTACGCAGAAGCTCTAAGCAAGCGAAGCCCCGGGACGCATTCCTTGCATTTCATGGAACACGCAGATCACATTTATACGGGTCAGCATGCCGAGGTAGTGCGAGCCATTGCGGACTGGTGGGATTTACACTCGAAGGGTAGACTCCGAACGGGTATCTGGACGGGAACGGAAATAGAATCGAAAGCAAAACTATAATGCTTGATAGTATTCTTGTCGCATGAATTAGGCCCCATCCTGGAGGGATCATTCTGGATTTCAGGCGTGCCGAGCTACGAGAAAGTGTGGCCTCTCCTCAAGTTCAAAGCATACTGGTCGACAATTCTCCCTTTCAGATTTGAATCCAATTAATGGCTTCAGCATAGAGCGCAGAATTCCGTTCTACAGAATCCTCGAGGCCTCTGAAAAAAGGACTTACCTCACTTGAGGATAGGGTCGCAGACTCCGGTGAGCCATGTACCCCAAGACTCACGCTGGGGGGAGCCTGCGTGTTACTTGGTGTTTCAGTTCATGAGGTAAAGAAAACATATATGAAGGCGATGATACGAATTGAACACGGTGGGAGGCGAAAAGTTAATCGCCAAAGCAACAGCGGTCTGGAAAACGAACTGCATCTTGATCTCTTTGCGTGCATATATTAGTAATTTAATACTTGCTTGGGAAGAAATTTGATCACTGTCCCTAAGAGTGTAAAAGTAGAGTCCCTACTGCAGTGTGCACGTAGTAGTATACAATGGGACAGTGAACACTGAAGAGTAAAAACAAAAACAGAAAAACTCCGGAAATGGACCCTCCCGGAATTGAACCGGGAAACAATCAGTCACGGTGATTATAATCAATATGATTAACAGTTATGCTAACGGGCCCCTACCAAAAATTGCATTGATCGCAATATCATTCTATGAATATCTATGTCATAATTTCTTCAAATCCGCCAATTACACTACATGTACCCTTTGTGGCAGACTATCGGAAGAAAAGAAATACAGGCCTGTCGGTTATAATTCCATCATATGGTTCCGGTGTGTATCCATCTTACTTCGTTAACGTTGAGGACTGAGCACTGAGGGCGGCAGAATAAGAGTGGTAGTGGGCTGTATGAATCTGAAGGCACGGTGAGTGTTCTTCCGACAAATACGGCGGGTGATCACGGTACCGCTTAGATTGACGAGGAAAAGGAGCTGTATGGGCCACGCGCCACAAATAATTAGGAAGGCCCGGGAGGAAGGATAATCAGAAGCTCGAGAATCGAACCGTGCAAGTAGAATTAAATTTACAGCTGCGCTCCCCATTATATGGAAACGACAGGGCAAGTCGATAGACCAGCATGTTCTTCGTTATCCCGGCTATATCTAGTACGATTTCGGCGCGTTAGGATTGGTCATCCAGACCTTTGGAATCGTGTCGACGAACAATCAGAAAGAAGAGAGGATGCGGTTATGACATGTGGATAAAGCCTTAGGCTCGATTACAATTACGCCAAGAGGACCTGTATAGTGATGCGAAAGATAACAGAGTGGAGGGACGGCTGAGCGCTATTTAAGAAGCTCTGCGTATTTGGCTGGAGAGGCTTGGGAACGGGTGAAAAGGGGCAGGGAAGGAATGGGTACGCGTCGGGCCTTGGATGCCATAACACTCGATCAGTGCCAGACTGACACAAGACTAGCAGAGGTGCCAGCAAGAACGGCGCAGTAGACGCTGGCAGTCGGAAGAGTTACATTCCAGAATGTTACCCAGACTACATAGGCTCGGGAAATGCTTGAGAAGGGAGTGAGGCTCTGCCCGAAAGATATAACACTAATGCTCACAAAAGGTCGCCATCTTAAAAACTAAGAAGCGGGGCGAAGCCAAAACCAAGAAAATAATCTTCAGCAATAATGCAGACTCATGGATCCTGGCGGAGTCGAACCGAGATCGTGAAACGGCAGTGGATTTTACGATCGAGCCATAGAGACCTTGTTGAGTATGTAGCATAAGTGAAAGTTGTACTGGGAATTGGCGCAGAAAACACCCGTAAGATCGAAATGGCACTTTCAAAATTATGGTTCGTGCCATCCGAACCTGCTTTCTCAAGGGTGCAATGCAGTTTCAACTTTGGGGCAAAAGAACATAGTACCTGGCGATGATGTTTTGAATGGACCCTCTCGGATTCGAACTGAAGATTGTTGATAGGTGATAATGATTGCACTAAACGGTTCTTGTAGAGCATAACGCCGTCGCTAATTGAGCTGATGGGAATCAAAGTCGGACAGAAGAGATTGGCCTCTGAGCTGCGTCAAAAGGCACACCAAAAGAATGGCCGGCTACCATTCACAAACCAGCTCGCACCTGGATATAAGCTAGAAAGACAACTAAAAGGCATTTAGCTTAGACTCGACACAGATCTTTCGAAAAATGACGGTAGTTTTAACAGCAATCAATTGCATGTCGACGTTTCAAGGGCGAAAACAATGGTGAGGGTACAAAAAACTACGCCATTCAATCGTAATTGCACCCTCTCGGATTCGAACCCAAGTCGCAGCTATGGTGGCCACGATTACGCCAGAAGGACCGTGATAGTGATGCCAAAATACAGCATAGGTGGAAGTCATTACTCTCCCTTCCGCTGAGTATTACGTGCGGCACCACACGAGGAGTCTCTCAGCGACTGGAGGGACGGCTGAGCGTTGCTCTGTACCGGGAATGATTTTTCCTGACCCAAAGTGAAAGCGCGGGCTGGGCGTCGGTGGCCGGACAACTTGCGATGCAACGGTCTGAGTGATTATGAAAGCAATGCATACACGAGCCTGCCTGCTGCATGGATATCTCCTTGCCCGTCTCCCATGCGAAGAAAAACTGTACAGATATCGTGTCGTCGCGAATCCATCTTGATTATGCGCGCCTGCGCTCTCGTTGACCAAGAAGCGAGGTCGCATTCAGAAGGACATTTCCAAGTCGCGTGGAGTGTTGCCAAGCTTTGTGGCGCATGCTCTCGCTGTACTTGGCCAACCGCCTCGAGCCAATGCCACGCAGAGACCAGAGAGTGCGCGCTCGACATCCAGAAACTATTCGTCCTCTCCTTGCTCGGGCATCCCGGGATCTCGATATGTCTGTCTTTGGGCCTCAGTTCTGGAGCGTCTGTCCTCTTCGGTACGAGCTGCTCTGTCCAATCGAGAGAAGTAGGTTATCTGATAACGAATATGGCTCCAATGAGATTGCTGAGCGGTCGGGACCTGGATTGCGCGGTGCAGGTGAAGCTAAGGTGAGAAGAAGCGGCAGGATACAAACAACGGCGACGCACCTAGTCACTTCAAATTGATGATAGATCAACTGCCCCTCAAATTCAAACTTATTCTGATCCCGTTTGCTCTTTGAGAACAGGTATTTTGACGCCCGTTCGCTCATTCTGCCTACGACGATGCTGGTCGTGGAGGCGGGAAAGATCCACGTGGGCATAACACCAGCTGAGTCGGAATATGAACCCGTCTGGGTTCGATCCCTTCCAAAACCACTATCACCTACATTTATGCTCATTTCCTCCTCACTAGCCGTTGCGCACTCAAGTCATAAGATTTTTCCTCGTTCAAAAATGGCTGGTGTGGGCTTCTAGTAGGAAACCGAATCGATTTCTTCGTCAACATTGGACCTGACACGACCAGCCGGAGCTTGGTGTACGTCGTAGTGGTTTATCTGGCTAGTCAAATACTGGATCTACGGAATATGGAATGATACATAGATGAGTGCCTGTTAGCTCATGGTCCTACCCTCCCTATCACGGTCAGCAGATGTATGCTCCCCGGCCAGCGTCTTTGAAATTATCGCTTGTCCTTCACTTCGTACTGCGCTGGACGTGATGGAAGGATACATTGCGGAAAGAAGATGCTGTGAATCCGGTGCGCAGTAGCATAAATCTCTTTCTGGCTCGTTCTGTCCTGATGCGATATCAGTTTTGCTTCCCTTTCCACTGGAATCATGCCTGCGCATAAGGACATATAAATACCAGGCACAGATACGTACAATAGAGGGAATCCTCGGCAGTACACCATTTGACAATATTCAGCTTAGACACTCACATTCATCGCCTTCGGTTACAGAGTCGTCTTGGCGATTACAACTCGGAAAAGTAGCCCTCTGACGACTTTTGGTTACACCACAGGAAGCCCAGCTCGCGTCGACATTGCAGTATCTCCCCGATTGAACGAGGAATCCGAATGGCGAGAACGAGACATGCCAGGTCTAAGGCGTGTCACGGTTCGGCATAAGAGGCCGGATGTATGCCCTTGGTATCCTCGAAACCCTGCGCTCAACACATTTTGGGTGATGGAAGGGTATATCACAGGACGTTCAAGGTTCGTGTTATACAATTACTGTCATTGTTCTGTTCTGATGCAATGCTGCCTTTTCCCTGGAATCTTGCGTGAGGGCGTTAAAACACTCGGTGCAAACACGCACAATATAGGGACTGCCGAGCCGTGCCAGTGTGCCCCTTCCCCTGCGTTCTGCTTTGGAACATTCCACCACTAGTTCCTTCCATCGTTCTCAGTAACCTGGCAACTAGTATAATTTGGAAAACGTCCTATCTCACGACTCCACAAGAGCGCCTCCCATGCATATCAAAGGGAATGCGACACGGCTGTATCTCCTCGATGGAACGAACCCTAGAGAAAGAAGAATATGTGGACCAAGGCGTGGTGATATTAGACTCTCACTCACTCACCCAATCTCGCAGTCTCTGTCTCGGCGAAGGGCAAGATGATTGCCTCTCTTTCCTCCCCTCAAGCTCAGAGATCGGATATTTATCGCGACGTCTTTGGAACCTGCGTACCCTTCACCTCTTGCTGCTTGCTTTATGGAGGATCTCTGCACATCCAGTCATTCAGAAGGCTCTGGAGAGGTTGTGGGATTTAGTAATCTGTCCGGTGTACGTATTAGTATAATGTCCACTTTATCTTCTTATCGGTCATCTCGTAAGGAAAGTTTAAGCAGCGAGGATGGTACTCGCAGACGCTTGTACATTCGCTGTTAAAGAACACTGGCAAAAGAATCTGGTATTGCATTACAACTAGTTGGATCCGAACCGATATGTCAGAAGTCAAGCCGAAAGACAACGTAAGTTTTAATGACTAGACCCCGACAAAGCCCAAGATAACGAAAAATCCACCGCCCACCCGAAGACCGAGCCTGTATATATAGGACTCGGAACTCAAAACGTTTTCAACCTGGGCCTGTAAAACTGTGACTTCAATGGTTTTTATTTACTGCGGCATGATCAATCAGGAGGATGGGGTCAAAACGACACCAACGTGTTCGATCCCTAATTAAATTGTAAATGTCAGGCGGAAAGCTGCGGAAAGGTCCCATCGTTGGGCACTATTTCCGGTGGCACTGCAGTGGGGGCCCTGGCGCCTGGGGCGCACTTGAAATCATTTCGATCATTTATCACTTTTGGACGTACTGTAAGGTAGATCCCACCAGCGACGCGGATTGAGAAATCGTCACCATTGAGTAGTAGTAGCTACCGTATTGCAGAAGAATCTGAACGTGTTGGTCCATCTTCATCGAACGAGCCTAGTTGCCGGCCAAGCGTATACCACAACCGAATCCCACCACAAACTATATCTTTGCCGTGTTATACTCGATGCTCCTGCTCGAACCGGCACGCCGAGATAAGATCATGGGTGACAAAGACGAGGTGGTCAGGGAAAAATGTTCAAGCATCAAGTGTTAAGGTGTCATGCTGAAACCTGGGATCCTGGTTCCTTGTATGGCCCTTGATCAATTGTTAAGTCGCTAGCAACAACCCCAGGCCCGTTAGGTAGGTGCCGTAAAACTCAAGATTTTTCTTGCAACGCACTCGGGCATACTACGGGGAACTATTTTAAAAATAATACAACGTCGTTTGCCAGGCTCTGCGAAACTCAAGATGAGGATGCCCCATTTATAAAGGACATACACGTCAATGTCCAAGATGGGTTTGTATAGAATACAAACTGCGATATAACCTTTTCTATCTAGTAGGAATGAGTGTCACTTCCTTGGTTTCTTTGGGCAGAAGACATTTCGATAGTCCTGCCATCCACATTTTTATGCGTTTGGTATCCCTACCGCTCAACTAAGTATATACAGAGAAGAATGCTAATTTGTAACTCTAGGGCTTCACTTTTGTTCGGCCTAGCGTGATCGAGACTGGCTAAATATTTGGGTTATCGTTAGTAGACTTATAATTCTTCAGGTCAAACAGCCGCCCATCGTCTGATTAGCATCACACAAACATCTCAAAATCAGAACGTGTTGATTCGCATATCACCGGCATATGATTATCTGATTGTTCCCAATGGCTCGAAACAAAAGGAACTTAGGCGCTCACATCAAATTTCCCGTGGCGGCCAATTTCTTGCGCTAGGTTAAGGCCGCGTTTCAATTGTTGCTACCTTTGTGGTGTGTGCTGAAATAGTGGACTCGCACATGCTGTTTCACTGTTAAATGAGTTACTATGGCTCAACACGTCTCGACTGATGAACTATACAAGCTCCTCGCCTTTCTCCTGATGCAGCTAGCAGGCACGAATCTTATTTCTTGCGCATGGTCTCAAAGGCTAAAACTTCTCCATAAATCGAAAATCGAACGATGCTCAATCTCAGATATCGACTTATAAAGAGGGTAATGTCTGTGGTATTCTCTATCTTAGCTATCTCTCAGCCTGAACTAAGTTCTTACCACCCCATCCGCATATTCATGATGTGTCGTCGCCGCCAGTAAGGAAATAGCCGTCGCTGCATCAACTTTGCTCATCAGTCTACAGCGTCAGGAATTTCTACCTACGATGTCGTCATGCCATCGACCTCGTATGTCTCTGACAATTGAATAAGTTCACAATTACTGATCACCGTGAACTTAGCCTGAGGAAATTGTACGGTTAATAATACAACCCTTACCGCTCCCCGTACTCGCATTTACCACCCTCTCCAGATTAGATGCGATCAGTCCGACTGCAAGTTTAGTCTCTTCCATCCCGCTACCTGCAAACCGCCTGTTTGTTCGCAGACCTGTTGGCAATAGTATGCATTTATTGGCTCTCCTCACTTGTCCTCCTTCTGACCATGTTGTTAGCCTTCGCTTTCCTGAGCAATACTGTACGACAATGCCTGGCATATTGAAATATTTTTCATACTAACTCTTTCGATAGCTCCCAACATCGATGGATACTGCCCCTTCTGCTCCCAAGCCATGCGATACTACCGATGATTAGGACAGCATCAGTACTTAGAGTCTATGGTAATCGATTAGAGGCTGCTAGTCATAGTTATTTGAATACACGCTTGATATTTAAACTGGAGATAATATGAACAAGCGCATTGCTTAGTATTCTCTGGCGACGCCTGAGCGCTAAATTTGGCACGGCTCTGGAATGCATGCTGATCTTGGACCCTGATCGGCATTAATCCACATGGACAACGAAACAGAGTATTTGGAGCGGTTGTTGTATCCAAGATCATTGATCATCTCCGATCAGATTGAGGGTGGATAGAAGTGGCTGCCATCTCACATTGAATCGACAATGGACCCCGTGTTTCGGTGAGATGACAGAGGAAATGTGTCAGGAAAGACAATAACAAGTCAGATGTGCGGATGACTTTGAAGAACGCCAATCGGTATGCAGGCAGTCTCGCAGCCTACCGGTGAACCCAGGATCGCGATTTCGTGGAGACCATGCTTCGCCACGTCCAGCTTTGTTCTGTAATATACCTGCCTCAATATCTATACGGACGTGGGGCGACAGATTTGAATACCGGGTCCATGTCAAATCATATCGAGAAGGGTGTAATAGGAGGACGGGTGGGAGGTAAGATTAGGGTTGTGATATGGGTTGCGGTATGCAAGGTCCTCCTACGAGAGAGATGATTCGTTATACCTAAGGATGGAGCACAATATAGAACACTGGAAAAATATTTCTAGCAGCTCTTATCGGCTACGACCTCTATCTCTCCCCTCGTGGGATCGAGATCCATAGCACCCTGCGGACGGAGAAGAGGCGACATGCCGAATTTCCCTCACATCTTTAAAGGGCTCGAATAGACCACAACTGTTGGCCAGAGGTCACGAAAATAAAACTCAGGGCGGAAATGAACTCCAGGTAGTCCAAGGGGTTTATATATATATATATATAGAAGAAATCACTTCGTGTGCTAGGCAGCAAAGATTTGAGTTCAAAAGAAACTAATACAAGTGATACACGGCTTACCGGCATAAACATGGTCCATGCATTCGCGATCACCAGGTCGGATAAATGCGTCGTAGATTCACGCTCGCTTCCGACTACTCGTTTTTTATGTTCCTCGCTCTCCGTGAAACAACTCAGCTAGCCACTTCCTCATACAGGCAGTCATAGAGGTTCATCTTCCCGATGGTCGTGATTGGAAGGTAGAATTAGCAAGCATTGTCCCTCCTTTGGTGGCCGAGCCTTGGGGCACCGGTGGGGTCATGTTAAGGATGACGATGCGTGTAGAGAAGGCGGGAATAACGAGTCAGGAAAAGGGAGCAAAAATAATTGTTGCATTGGAGGAAATCCATCGTATCGGCGGGTACGTTCGTCGAGATGCGGTACGATGAGACAGGGTGGCTGGCGTGGCCTTGGATGATGTACCTGAGAATCTTCCGCCGACTCGTCGATCTGATCGTACTGTACACACCTCAATTTCGGTTGTAACATAGAAATGCATTGATGATCGCAGGGGTGACCATAGGATTACCAGGCACAAAGATTGTGACACGAGTACAGAACTTTGACGCTGTTTGTTCTCTCGTTCTGGACCAACCAAACGACGGGATGTGCACAACTCGGTACTACGTTTTGATTGCTCTAGCTGGTGGATCACTATTAGACGACGGTGTGCAGTGAATGTGGAAAGGCATCGACATCAATGAGACATCTTGTCAGTCTGACGGATTGTATGCTACGGGTTCTGTAAGACAAAAATTAGCTAATAATTGGAAACGAAAAGTACAAGATGAATACCTGTGAAAAATATCGCAGGTGGCATAGAGAGACAACGTCCTGAGGGCCCCGAGACAAGGTTTCATGACAGTGGGTAGGAACGAAAGAACGAACGCTAGGTCAGCCGCCAGTCATAGTAGTAGTGCGTCGTCTCCCATATCCATGTGATCCATCCTGATCCATCGTTAAAGGTCTTGGCGTAGACAAGGAATCGAGCCGTCATGCTCCTCGGACTGCTGTCACCGTCAATCAGCAGAGACTTGAACAAAAGTTGGATCAGCAAGAAAAGGCACAGGGACAGAAAGAAGATGTACCTTCAAAGAGATCTGTACCCTCTAGCCGACCATTGACCTGTGTTCGTAAACTCCAGCACCACGACCTTCCGCATACTAGCCTTGTCGTTTCCATTGTGGTCGAGTTCCTGGACCGCAGTCGTGTCCCACGCAGATGTTCTTCTATAATGACAGCACTGAAAGCGCAATATTTCGCCGCCGAAAATAGACAAGAGATATGCTGAGAGTCGTCATGAAATCAGGATCGGCTTCCTCCAACCGACGTCGCTTCATTGAAGGTGAGAAGGATATCGGTGGGGAATCGTCGAACGGGGTTAGAGGCAGCTGCGATAACTAAATATTTTTCTTTTGAATTATGCTTCTTGTATTTCTAGCCCCGGACACAATGCCACATAGCCCACCAAACCGACGATCCATTAAAATTGGCCAATGTGCTATTATGTCTTCAGGGTAGATCTTGATCTTGACTTGGAGTTCATAAATGGAATTTATCGTTGACGAAGCCTTCATTCGATTCTTTGATTTCATTGCTATCTATACAACTGATGGATCTTTGTGAGCCGGGGAACCTGTGGATTAGGAGCGCCTTCACTATAGATGCCCTACGAAGAATGAGTACATTCAGTTTGACATATGCCTACTAGGAGTACAAAAGAACACCCACTCGCATTCAGTATCTACTAGACACATCTTCGAAGGCCGAAACGGTTTTCCCTTCTCCAGTCGTACATAACCAACGTACAACGAGTATCGCACGGCGGTAGTGGCCGACTATCAAATCGAAATGATACCCGAAATAGGTTGTAAGGTATTCTGTGACGACATGGGGGTCCTCGGCATCCCGTTCCAGCGAGTTTGGGGCCAGATACCAGTTTCTTGCGCGCGCGAAGGATGTAGAGAACCGACGAGCAAATACCACACGCGACGTCGATCCTCAGGAAGACGGTGTGCGGCGGGGTGGATGGCAAGAACCAAAGAAGGCAGTTGCGGTGATGCTCAGACGGCCCGGGTTTCGCAGGAATGGTAGTACGCTTGTGATCGCTGACGAGCTCATTATGGTTAAAGCTTCCTTCAGCAGTCACAATATTTCGTAGGCAAACTCTTGCCCTCCTAACATAGCGTGGGCTCGTGCTCCGGTGACCTTTGCGTTTCCATTTTCAAGTTCCGGGCTGCAATGGAGCAATGCGCTAGGCGAATCTCGTAGGAGGTAGCGATTATTTGAATGTGCTCTGCAATTCGTGGATTACTTCGGCAGGCAGATATCATGCCTTATGGAGTGTCCGAGTCAGTGTCGGTCGACGTGGCAGAAGGGTCCGAACAGAGGTCAGATACGACAAGCTGCAGCTATTGTGTGAGATTAAGAGAGAGAGAAAGCATGAAAATCGACTTATCCATCTGCAAGTCTTCCCAACGAGCGGCCATGTTTCCTTTCCATTTCCCCTGTTCTATACCGCAGTTTTTCTGAGACTGAAAGTCATTTATCATGCAGCCTGTCTCTTCTCTGTTCCGACGGGGCATATGCGAAATTATTCATGCTTGAATTTAAAAATTGCAACCGCACTTTGTATATAGAGATGAATTTCCATAATATTAACACAGGGAAAGAACAATCACTTTACCCTCGTTCTAAGCGAACGAAACGGGCTCCGACTGCCGGATTCCCTGTGAAAATCTGTCTCTGGTAGACTTAGAGCCAGGTAGTGTATCTTTGGTCCTGTAGAATACTCCAGAAATGACGCATAATATTGGACCATTGTGGTAGTGAAGAGTAAAAGTGACCATGCACGTGGAGGAGATAAGTAATCGGACCGGGTGTGCCGATCACCCTTGTTTTGGACTCAATCTTGGCTATCATCAAACTCTCTCCGATGTCGACCATTCCTAAAACTTAACTAGTCCTCACTTTATTATTCACCAGTGGAAGCGCTTGCTGAATTCTCAGTTCTGTTCCTTGAAAACTACCAAAAAACTTGAGTTGATTTCTCGTACTTCAACAGTATCCAACGTGCCCAGTGTTGTACAGGTCTTCCCTGTTTGTGCGTCGTTTGTGCCTAGATGCGCTTTCTGTTCACTCCACTATGCGTCCTTTGAGCTATACTATTTCGCCTCTTAGCATAGTTTCTGTCATGGTTACTCCTTGGTTTCCTCCATATCGGTTTGAGTATATCATTATCGATGGGTGGAGGATCCTTAGGGGACGGATAGCCGAATGCGTACCCACCCCACACTCTGGGTCTGTGCTACTCTTAGTGCTTTCCTACACCAATTAAAATGCTGGTCCCACGCTGGCTTCTTCCGTGAGCCTAAAATAACTTCGTACCCACTGGATTTCTGTACCGGTGGACTGCTTACCGATTGCCAGGCTATTCAGAAACTGTGCGAATGCATGAAACTACGGCCATTTCACTTCCGGGCTTGTCCTTATATCTTGCTGTACTTCGCTATCAATGGGGCGATCTTCTCATATACAATTGAGCTAATTAACAGGAACGGCGGCTTGAATTGTCCGACCTCAAGTCCAATCCTGTATGATGGAACCATGTTCTATTATTCTAAATACAACCAGCATTGCAGATTTGACCATTCTAGACCGCCTGCTACCCCCAGACCTATTGTTCCCAACGCCGCACTTTCCGCGAAGGACATTGCACGGATAGATGGGATGACGATTTCAGGGGCACTACTCACTCTGGACCTTGTGCACGAGATGATTGGAAATAAATAAAACGGAAGTCAATCGTCCGAGTTGATGGGGCAGTGCAAAGCTTCCTTGTCCACGGAACAAAGGACAGACTGCTTCTTCCTTGCTGATCCATCGGATGGCCACTACGTCCTCGGATTGAAGTACGCTGTTACAACTATACATTCTCGTCTGTCAATACTTGTATTCTCGAAACTTCGAACTGATACAAAACTGCCCTGGCGCCAATATGGCTACTAACTCATGTACACACGAGGTGATAATGGATTCACTGACTCTCAGCTCAATACTGCAGGCTTCTCAAATTCGCGACTTGGGAAGATCAACAAGGGTCGAAACAGGTACGCAGGTGTCCCTGCCAAGACTTGGTGACATGCAAGCGTATATTTTTGTCATATTTCCAGCGTCTGTATTTGGGAAATGCAGCTATCAACGGCTGTCCTATATCTTGAGAGAGGTCAGTCGAGATCCTTAGTTGCTGTAATTTCTTGCTCACCCCAGAATCATATGAGGTCATGACTAACCCCATCTGATACTTGCAAACTCGCTCCTACTATTCTTCTGCTGCTACTATTTGCTATTATTACCGTGATCATGAATGTCCGATAACTTACTGATATTCTCCATCAGCGGTCTTAGCTGCCCATGAGCCAAGCCTCATAGTTGTCTGTAGTTTATAATGTGAGTGCCATCTCTAGTATCCTCATCTTCTCAGCCATCTCTCAACCTCGCACCACATCTTTATTCTCACTACATATTCGTGATGTGCCGTCGTCGCCAGTAAGTAACTATTCGCTGCTACATTCATTCTGTTCATCGCTGGTCCGATACAGAGTCAGGAATATCTACCTCCGATGTGGCCATACCTTTAACCTCGTACATCCTTAGCATGTTGACATGTCCGCCCTTTACTAATCCCCGTTAACCTAGCCTGAAGAAATTGTACGAGAAATGATACAAACTCGTAATCCATATCCGTCTTTCTATTCATCACCTTTCCTAGATTCAATGCGAGCAGTCTAACTGCAAATTTAGTCTCTTCCATTCCTCTCACTGCAAACCCCCGATTTGTCTGCAAACCTGCTGGCAATAGTATGTCCATTCCGGCTCGCCAGAACCACCTTCATGTTAACCCAAATTCTTCAGTCGTCGCTATCCAGAACAGTATTGTATGCCCTACAATTTCGTAGCTATTTCACGCTAACATTTATCATAGCCCCCTCCATCAGCGGATATTGCCCTTTCTGCGACTGGGAGACCCAATACCAATGTCGTTACTCAGCAACAAGCAACCTTCTCAACAATTAAACACAGGCGCTACGCCATGACAGCATGCTTTCGACCCAAAGGACCTTGGTTATTTCAATTGTGGAAAATCGTGTATGATAAGACTTAAATAGCAATGTTATGGATGACCACTTTGACTTATATCAGAAATGATCCTTCTCAGATTTAAACTGAAGATGTTCGCTGCAATGCGCCACGTGAAGTGTTCCACTGTAAATGCTCCGCTCCGATAGAATTCGTTGGTTCATCTCACAACCGCTACGTACAACGCAGTACCGCCCCTACCAATGTCGGAAGATGACATGGACATCCGGATTCCAGAGGGTGACAATATAAACGTCCCTAGTCCTTCCCCATAGTTGTGCTAGCCCACGAAATTCCATGTCAACATCCGTATCTTCCTTCTGCATATATGCAGGTAAATCGCATGGACACACCAGTGCCGAACCATGCAACGGACCGGCAGCCAGCTATTCGGATAGAGCATACTGGAATCCCATTGGTCTGCAGTGACTGGATTTATTACCGAGGACAGCGTTGAGTATAGCAAAGGCGCACCTGTCTTTGTTAATTACTGCTTGCGTTGACTCCACGACAAGTATCCGCTGGCTTCGTCAAGGCATTGACGGTGCCGAAAAGGCATACATCGCCGTGGTAGCTTCGTATTCTGGATCAAGTCGTTCACGTCGATGCGCCAGATGATGAGAGTTTACGTGTCAGTCGTGTGGGGAATCGAGGTCGTTGATGAGAGCAGTTGGCGGTGGAAGAGAACGAAGACTCGAGCTTCGGCAAACGCCGACGCAGCTACTTGGCTTCCATCATCACCATCACTCACCGACTCTACTCCGTCCGTTCTTACCAATGAATAAGCTATCTGCCTATATATCGTAGTCAAAGAGTCTCGTGAGGTTACTTTTCATCATAAGTCTATTCAATATTCAACGTCAACCTCGATTCAACCTTATCTGTTTCCTTAGTGAACGGAAGAGTAGTCAGCCGATTTGTGATGATACGGTGCTGCGCATCATCTGGATACTCAAATTCCACACGTGTATCTATCGCAGCGCGGACATGAATATTAATACGAGCGCCTGAATGCATATAACCGCATTAACCTCGTAAAAATGACAAAGACTACCAGTTGATGATTCATACTAGCACAACCTATCCTGTCCGGAAAATGGAATTTTCCCAGTAACCACTGGGGAATGTCAAGTACAATTTCTCCAATAACTGTCGGGAGTCGACAGCACATCAAATAGAAAATTATATCTGAAAATTTACTTACAATTTCACATGCACTGTCACCGTCATCCCGACACTTGCCTGGTATGGGGCAGTACCATCGAGATCTGCTGCATAACCGAGATCCATTTATACGATCTTGCTGCAGGAACAACCACTGTCATAGGTCAGATCGTGCAACCCTGTTCAACCCAGATGCTGAAGTCGGATCTCTTTTGCAGGAGACTCCGGTGATACTGCGACTCTTCGATCTTAAGGCCATTGACACCCCAATTTTCCAAGTCGGAGAGCGATAGCCAGTAGGAGAATGTATGTGGAATAGAGCAATAATATCCAATTTAGTAAACAACGTGAAGTGCCATCAAATCAGTCACGCCTGCCATGCAAACGATTCCCACAGCTCCTCATCACCACCACCACCACCACCACACCTGGCACTCAGCAGTCTGCTCACGGAAAATCTTGGTAAGAATCAGTTCTATTAGAAGATATCACACTTACTGTTCACAGTAAAAGTCAGATGTCTTCAAAGAATAAATTTAGCGCCACCCATTAAAAGCCTAGTAATATATTATTCATTGTAGCTGTAATGTATTAATCCCTTGTACTTGCAATTGGATGAAATTTATTATTGCTTGCAATTGCAATGGATTTTTGGCAGAGGAATCCACACTGGGTATAGGGAAGGCAACACATAACTCATTGTCATCATGGGCATAGTTGCCTTCTCGATGTGCTTGATGTATTCAACGCCATGAGCCTATGCGCTCCTGCCTTCAAGTGCCTAGTTGCCAAACTGGGCCCAAATTCTCTGCTGATTTCTTTGATCAATGTGCTGATCTTCTTTTGATTCATTACCAATGTGTTGTACGAGCTCAGTGATTTTTTATAGGTTTGATGTGCAGAATTTATTTTTGTCTACCTTTGATGGTGCTGTCACCCATCATCCCTCCTCCGGAGATGATCAGGTTCGCATGTTTTCCTCAATGTCATCCCATTTCCGGTGTCAACCCTTCTATATGTTTTTTTTCATGTTTTCCACTGCTCCGACATTTTTTTTTCTAGCATGTTTTTTGGGGGCCTGCAGCAAAACAAATGTATTCGGATCTAAGTAATGTACATTTGTAGCCCTATAAATACGGATAAAAAATTTCATACCACTGAGTTTCGAACCAAAATACGCACGCTCATGATATGAACAGTACTAGCACCCAGGCCAAAGAACCATTGTAATATATAGTAATGAATACAATATATCCAGTTGTTGGGCTGAAAAAAAAGCCCCCAAAAAAAGCTCATTGTCATGCCATGCATGGGAGGCATAGGTGCCAGGGACAGGGTCATGCATGGTGTCGTCGGTGATGTCGATACCCTCGCTATTGAATGAAGAGGCTACTTGAGAATTGGAGGTGATAACCCACAGGTGGAGCATCAAAAACCCAGCCTGGTGATATAGACAGCTGTGCAACATTGATGAGGGGCCAATCCAGCAAAATGGACTTCACCATTGCATTCCACGTTGCTGAAAGTAAGGTCGTTACACAAGCGGTGGGGCTGTAAGGGGTGATACAAAATCTAAAAGGCAGATGTCAGGATGGTGGGCAGGCATATGGTGATGACAGTGTCCAAAAGAAAAGTGACCACAAAATCATAATCCTCCACTCAAACAAAGGGTGATGCACCAGTATGGGGTCCATAGGCAACCTTGTTGGTGCAGGGCAGCTTGATGTTGGTCAGGGATAGGGTAGGAAACCACAGGGTCTGTCGTGGTCACATAGCCATGTTTCTGGGTGCATTCGATAGCACCCTCAAGTCGCCTATTCATGCCCATAAGTGTATTGTTGTTGTTACCATCCCTGACTGTCAGCATCCCGATCTTCCTCCTGTCCTCCCACTTGGATGCTCCCGCCCTCCCACAGCCTTCCTGCATTTCCTACTGCCCCTGCAAGCCTTGCCCTAGGTATTCCCATGGTGCAGCAACAGAGCATGATAAGCCCTGCCTTTTGCTGTCATTGCTGTCGTTGATGCATTTGTTGTTGTTGTTGTTATTGTCATTGTTTGTCTGCAGGAATTATGCTCCAGATGGTGGCTGATTTGGCATCTCTGACAATATTCCAGGTCATTTAGGCATAGAAAGCTTGTGGTCAATGGTGATTTCCCTCAATGTTGATACTGGGTAGGCTGAGTCAGTTGGAATGGGGATGGGAGGGGCGTATTTTCCAGACTGGTGGGGGCTGTTGAAGGATGGCATCATCACCAGTCAAATGTTGAAGGATATCCTGGGTGTCCTGGGGCTACGAGAAGCATTGCCTCATCTGAGGGCTTATGTGCTGGTGTGAGGGGTGGAACAGTTGCTATCTAGAGTTCTTGGGGCTGCCGGACATGTAAAAAGTACCTAAAATAATAGTAAGTATGAAGAAAAACAATTACATACCATTTTGCGCCCATGAGAGGGCTGCCAGGCAAATGGACAGGATGTCGTCGTGTTTGAGATGGTATTGGTAAAAGACCACAAAAGAAGCATAGCCATCCTGATAAATAGACAGATAGTATGCATGTATCAAATTCCATGAATATTTACATCGACAGATAGTCTCGAGTCACCCATAGATGAAAATATGTTCTTTAAGCAATTTACCACAAGCTGGAATGAAGTCTTATCACAGCGGGATGCATTGTATAGACATATAGTCACTTTAAATAACCCTAGGAAGCATGACGTGTCTTTGATGCAATCCCTGGAATGTTACCCATGCAGGTGGCAAGTCAAAGCATGAGTTTCCCAAGTGAGTGATGCCATAAGAGAGCTTTATAGTTAATAGTTGGTTTGAGTGTATGTTTGCCACACATGGGAGCATGCCATCAACGTCTATGTTGAGGACTTGTATACTGAATACCTCCAAAGATGTGAGGTGTTCAATGTTACAGAAACGAGCTGTGGACAGCCATTGACCTACCATGTGAATAATTAGTATTAAAAACGAGAGGAGAGGTGACAAGATACCTCAAGCCATGCAATACAAATACTTCAGCTGAATCCTCATCTGCGGCAGGTTCTCAAAAAAAAGCTTGAGAGCTGTAGGATCGCATCGCAGAGCAAGGGTTTCGATGCTGAAGAACGAGACAATTGACTTGAAGATGTAGATCAAGTCTGTTACATTCATGCACTGAACTGAATCAAGTGTTAGGGTACATATTCCCAGTTGCAACTGATGTGATTATATCTTCAGTGTTGAGGGAGTGGGTGATGTCAGGAAGTAAGGGGTCATGAATTTTGAGAACGGAGAGGGAGGGGAATGCATTAGCGATGTTTGGACAAATATCACACAAAGAATGACATTGTATGGTCAGGTACCATACGAGGGTCAAAGGTCATGTGTATAGGTTGGCCCACTCAAGAATGGTACTGCCACACAAGTTGAGCATGGAGAGGGATGGAAAATGGCAAATGAATTTGGCTGTGGAAAGCAGGCGGTTTCCCATATCTGATTTGTCTGGATCTGAATATGACAATTTGACAGACATGAGGAGTAACAGTGAAGTTCGATGGTAATTTTGAATTGGTGTCAAGCAGGTTGATCCATGATTGTAAGTCAGTTTTATCGTTGACACATATAGTGTGGAAAAGGAAGGTTCAAGAAGGATAGACCCAGTAATGTGCTACTTCAGAACATGCCCTGGAGGTGGTGAGGTCACCATCAGTGTTAACATCATCAATTATCTTCAAGATGAGCTCCACACTGAGCGTAGCCATAGAGTTTATTGTACAGGTGATAACATAGAAGGGATGGGAGAGTTAATGAGCACTGAATACGACCGATGAAATATAATAAGATATTATAACAAGGATATGTGAAACTAATCTCACCTGCTTTATTCCATGACTTCAATGTGCAGATACTGTATTGGCTGCATACAATATGAACGAGATTGGAGGGAACAACAGGCTTACGATCAGATGTACAGCTGTACTACATTCCATGAAAGAACTTTGAAGCTGCTGACATAGATGCATGGCTTCACAGCCACAGGATCATGGTCATGTGTGTGATGGGCTACTGTAGTCACAAACAGCAACATTGATGCAAAATTGGGCATGGGATGATCTGAAGTTATGCAACTCATTAAAGCTATATGGAAGGCATTCATCAAGAATGTTGGATGAGGACATGCCTTCACACAAAGTCTGCAAAGTGTCCAAATACTCCCTTCAAGAAGGGTGAGACGATATCTTTGAATGTAAACCCAGGGCTGATGTGATGACCTTCAGTTTGGGCATAGTTAAATGTGCAGTTCTTTTGGAATACAGGAGCACGTACTCTAACAATGTTCTACCCAAAGACAGTGCAGAGCAGAACCTGCAGTGACATTAATGCAAGTCAAAATATCCTGCACACGACTGGACATGTGAGTTTTCTCAATTGAACAACGATCATAGCATTGACCCATTAATACATGACTAAGTAATGCATATTGATACTTGATAACAGTACAATTCTGTGACATAGATAGACTGTGAAGGCCAGCACTATAAATCAGGCATTGAATATCAGAAGTAAACACCAGGCTATGACATCCAGTAACTGCATGTCCAAACAACATGCCATGAATCACAGAGACTGCTGATGTCACTCCTTGCCCAGAGCATGATGATAATTGGAAGCCTGCAGCAGGTTCATCGACCTCTGTAGAGCAATGATGGCCCCTGCCCGAAGCTAGAGGACTTTCTTGTACACCTTCACCTGAAGCAAAGGTATTTTCAGGCTGGTAAGTATTGTCAATGGGGTAATCGCGATCTAAGAATCACTGATAAGTGAACATGAATCCCCCCCCCCCAAAAAAAAAAAAAACACTGACCAAGTATCTGAAATCTATCCATCGCATCGTCATTATTCTGACCACCAAAAGAAGAAGGTAAGTCAATATCCATTTCGTCACCACAGTCTTCCATATCTGTTAGACCCGAACTTCACGTGACTACAGACGGGTCTGGGCTTTGGCTGTCTCGTGTTCGGACAATCACCGAAGCTAGACCGGGATGTCTGCAGCTCAGTGAAGAAGGACTAAGGACTTAGTCGAGTTCTTGGTTGAGAGTAAAGAATGGTATAGATAGAACTTTAGCTCGAAGCTGGGGATATACAGCGAGAGCTACACTACTTATATAGGGATACGGAAAGGTTAAAAATAGACGGGCAACCGTGGTTGCCGTGCGGAAACGATAAGGAAAGGACGAGGTAGTCAGGCGACAGTCGTGAGCCGTATTACCATCGTTGAGAACGTCTGTTATAGTCGTGGAACCGTGGTCAAGCGCTTTGAGATAAGATAAGATAGCGATAAGCGCTTGATGAGATAAGATAAAGGAAAAATCGTAACATTACCCCCTTGTTAAGACAATCGTCCCGATTGTCATGGTTCGTCCTCGGGGGTGTCGAGTTGGCATGAAAATTCATTATTCCAATATTCGTTTATAAGGTCCTTCCACAGGTCGTTGTCGGGGTTTTTAACCCATTTCTGGAGTCCGTCCTGTCGTTGGGCTTTATAATATACGATACTGCCTCGGTATTCGTGGTCGAGAATCATGGTGACAGCAGTGGCGGGATCCTTGGTTACGATTTTGGCTATGTGGACTTGTCCTGTTCGTTGGATTTTGTCCTCATAGTCTTGAATCGCTTCCTGGGCGTTTCCCATCTCTGTATCTCGTACCCACGAATTGTGCTCTCGGGTCCATCCCCTCCATTTAACCAGGTAGTCCACGGCGTTCTTTGGTTTTTGCCCTTTCTTTCCTCTAATCCTGCGAGTTCGGGAGTCCAGTACCTCTTCAATTTCGTATTGTTCTTCATCATCGATGAGGTCGGGTGGAGGCGGTGGTGGACTTTCTTGATTTGGGAAGGACGGTGGTGTGTATGGGGTCAGCAGCTTTTCGTTAAAGCGTGGGTGTATCTTCCAGTGAGGTGGGAGCTTTAGCTTGTATGCTGATGCTCCGGATTTTTCGAGAATCGTAAAGGGGCCCACTCGTTTGTCGTCGAGTTTTTTCTTGGGCCTTGGCAAGTGGAGATTCGCGGCGTCAAGCCAGACTTGTTCCCCGACCTTGTACTCGGTTGCGGGTCGCTTTCTTTTGTCATATTGCGTCTTCATCTGTTCCGCGGCCTTTTGTAATGCGGTTTGCATTTGCTTGTGGACTTCTGCCATGGTAATAGTGAATTCCCCGGCGGTTGGGGTTAGGAAGGGGGAAGTTCGAATGGAGTCGGGGACGAGTCGTGGATTTCTTCCATAAAGGGTCATGAACGGGCTTTTCCCAGTGGCCGAGTGTATTCGGTTATTGTGGGCGAACTCTGCCATGGGTAACCAGTCACTCCAGTCGTCCTGTCGGTAGGAGATAAAGAGTCGGAGGTACCCTTCAAGTTCCTGGTTTACTCGCTCCGTCTGTCCATCCGTTTGAGGGTGGAAAGCGGTGGAGGCGTTTGGCGTAATGTCGAGGATTCGGTATAGGTCTTTCATGAAGGTCGAAACGAACTGAGGTCCTCGGTCGGAGATCACGACCGATGGCATGCCGTGCTTCGCGTAGACATGGTCTCAGAGAATCTTGGCCCACCCTTCCGTGGAGAGCTCAATGTTACAGGGGACGGGGATGATCGCTTTGGAGAAGCGGTCGACGATGACGAGGAGGGCGTCGTACCCCTTGGACTCTGGTAGACCGGTGACCATGTCTACCGATATGTGCGTCCATGGCTCTGAGGGGATGGCGTTCGGGTGGAGGGGAGCAGCCTTCGGTTGGGTGCTTGCTTTTGTCCGTTGGCATGTCTCGCAGCCTTTGACATATAGCTCCACGTCCTTTTTGAGTTTCGGCCACCAGTATTCTCGTTGGATGAGCTCCTTGGTCTTCTCGATGCCCGGATGTCCCGCGGTGATGTGGTCGTGACATTGGGCGATGATCTCTCCCCGGAGGGCGTGGTTCTTTGGGACGTAGACTTGGTCGTCATAGAGTAGAAGCCCGTCTTTCTGGGTAATTCCCCGTTCGTGGTTGAGGGAGTTCGCGATTCCCTGGTCCCAGTCCTCTTTTCGTCTCGTGGCCCTCTGCACTTTCGAGTGTACTTCTGCTACGGTGGGCATGATTAGGGCCCTGAAGTGTTCGGGCTGGAGAACAACGATGTCATCGTTGTCGTCCTTTCCTTGATCGTGGTCATCCCACCGTGACAGGAGATCGGCCTTTTTGTTTGCCACACCCGGTTGATGGTGAAGGGCGAAGTGGTATTCGGCGAGCTCAGTGACCCAGCACGCTTGGCGTCTGTTTAGCTTCTGGGGCTTTCGGAAGTACTGGAGGTTTTGATGGTCCGTCCAAATTTCTATGTCTTCGGCCGCTCCCATAAGGTAGTGGCGCCATTCTGACAAGGCGAGCATAATGGCGAGTAGTTCCTTGTCGTAGATTTCGTAATTTCGTTCGGTTACGGTGAGGGCCTTGGACATGAACGCTACTGGTCGCCACTTTCCCTCCTGCTGTTGACTGAGGACAGCGCCGATGGCTCCGTCGCTAGAGTCGGCTTCTACCTTGAAGCGGTCCGTTTCTGTTGGGATGGCGAGGACAACGTCTTCTGCCATTTGCTTCTTCAGCTGCTGGAACGCCTGATTTTGGGCCGTTCCCCATGTCCATTCCGCCTTCCCGGTAAGCTGAGTGAGCGGTCGGACGATTTTGGAGTAGTCGTGGATAAACTTTCGATAAAAGTTGGTGAATCCCAGGAACGACTGTAGTTCCTTTTTCTTGGTAGGGGTCGGCCACTCGGTGATTCCGGCGACTTTGACCTGATCCATTCGCACTGAGTTCTCGCTGATGATTACCCCCAAATACTCGGTTTCCAAGACCTCAAACTCGCACTTTTCCGCCTTGAGGAACAACTTGTTCTCTCGAAGGCGTTGAAGGACTCGTCGGACGATTCGTCGGTGTTCATCGAGATTCTTTGTGAAGATGAGGATATCGTCGAGGTAAATGGTGACCTTGCCCTCGGCGATCAGGTCCTTGAATATGTCGTTCATCATCCACTGAAAGGTGGCTGGAGAATTCGTGAGGCCGAAAAACATTACCGTGGGCTCAAAGAGCCCTCGGTTCGTTCTAAATGCTGCTTTCTCCTCGTCCCCTTCCCTGATTCGGACGTTGTTGTATCCCCAATGAACGTCGAGCTTGGTGAAGTATCTGGCTCTCCGAAGTTTGTCGATGAGCTCCGAGATGAGTGGAAGTGGATATCGGTTTTTGATGGTCATCTCATTCAACTTTCGGTAGTCCTGTACAGGATGAAGGGAACCGTCTTTCTTTTTTACAAAGAAGAATGGTGAGGCGAAGGGGGATTTCGACGGGCGGATTCGCCCCGATTCTAAGTTTTCGTCTAGGAACCTGTCCAGTTGTTCCTGTTCATTCTGGTTTAAGGGATAGACCTTGCAATCGAGCGTGGACTTGGCGTTTGGGACGAGTTCGATGGCGTGGTCCCACTGCTTTCTTTCTGGGAGATCATCGAAGTTTTCCTTGGAAAACAGGTCGCGATAGGAACGATAGTGCTCCGGTACCATTTCTTCGAACGTCTTCTTCGGCTTATCCATATTTGCTTGAGCCGCCAGGTCATTGGCATGGTGTACTGCGCGGATGACGAGTTCTTCCTGCATATTGACCGCCAGGATAGTCTCTCCCTCTTCTAGTTCCTCATCCCATCTGTCGTCGGGGTCTGCATCCGGGAGTGGAAAGGGGTTCTTTGTACATTGGCAGCGGCCGAAAATGATCGAGCCCGTTTGCCAATTAATGACTGGGTTATGGCGTTTAAGCCAGTCGTGGCCGAGGTAGAGGTCCTTCGAGCCAAGGTCGGTGACGGCTAAGTCGATTCGCTCGCTGTGTCCTCCAATCGTGATGCGGAGTTCCACGAATTCGGTGATGTTTCCCGCCTTGTTGCGGGTTCCATCGGCGTTGTACACGGGGATGGGGGTAGCGGCTTGTCTGGTGTCGAGTTGATGATCCTGGACGTAGGAGCGATTGATGGAACTCCCGGTGCAGCCGCTGTCTACGAGGGCGCGGGCGGTTAGGGTCTGAGTGCTTGTGGTGGTTTCCAACTGGACGTCGAGTGTAAAGTCTCGCCCCGTCGACTTGGCTCCGCGGATGTAGCGGATTGGTTGTTGGATCTCGTATAGCTTTTCTAGCGCTTGTTCGCCTCCCTGTTTTAGGTCATTGACCAAGTCTTTGTCGATTTCGCCGACTCGGTCCTGGTGAACCCAACAGTGAAGGGTAGCCTTGGCTGCTTCGTCGGTGCGGGCTTCCCTGATGGCTCGAAGGGTCCATTCGGCGCTAAAAGGTTTGAGCCAGTGCTCAGGCGAGGATGACGGGGGTGTCTGAGATGGAAGGGAAGGTGTCGGGGTAGGATAGGAGTCGTTGTCGGTCTGGGCGGTATTCTTCTCCTGCTGTTTTGCCCTCCACTGTTGATACGATGTATCGTCTTCTTCGTCAGGTACTTCTATCATGGTGACTGTATGCCCCCTTTCTACCGCCTGGGCACCAGCGGGTTCCGACTCTACGGCTTTCTTGTCGTCCTTGGCCGGTCGTGCGTCTTCATCGGGGTTGGGTCGGGTAGCGTCGTGGAGGTGCCCACTTCCGGTCTGTACACCAGGGCTAACCCTTCGAGGGTCGGGGGGCTGGTCCGTGAGCGTCGCGTTCTTGTCGCATGAACCGTGACTGCCATTACCTACTGGTGCCAGCAGTCGGGTGGGGTTGTGCTCTGCTACCTCGCCGCCTCTGACTCGGTGATTCATTTGTTTCTGTGCCGGTCCTGCTTGAGTCTTCCGGGAACACTTACCTGAGGTTCCTGTGGCTTCGTAGGGCCACTTGCCAGAGCCTTTCCCTGTGAGGGTATTCAAGCTCTGATTAGCCAGTCCCACAGAGGCGTTCCCCCCGGGGGGTTCACGTGCGGGCAGTTCCTGTATTAGGGGTTCTGGCGGGTTCGGTGGGAGGCTCTCTGCCAACTCCGAAGAGTCTTTTCCCGGTTCGGCATCGGAGGAGTCGCCCTCTTCAGCGCTTGAGTCCAGAGTGTCCAATTGTGCTAGGACGGCGTATTGGTTCGATTCTTTGAGTACTGGTTTGCTAGTCGTAGGAGAAACGTTAACAGCGGTTTTATTGCGACGCGAAGTAGATAATGCACAAGATGTAACTAAAGAAATGTGATAAGCCCCGCCAGGAGGACAAGACAGCGTACCAGTACAAGAGGAGGAGGTCGTCAAAGGGGAATCGAGCCCTTGACGACCTAATCTTTTACCTCCTCTATCTTCGACCCGGTCTCCGGTTCGGGCCTCTGCTCCCGCTCGACCACTACGAGTGAGCGAATGTCCTTATACTCCTTCCTCTTCGGGCAGTCCTTTGACATGTGCCCTTTCTCCTTGCAACGGTAGCACCTTCCTTCCCTTCGTAGGGCGTCGATGTCCATGGCCTGGCCCTGTCCTCCGTACGTGGTCCATCTTCCCGATCCTGCGTCTCGGCTGGTCGTTTTGCCCTGTCCTAACTGCTTGGCCGGCATCGAACTTGTGGCCCCAGCAGGTTTGCTGGGGCTGTGATGTTGGTTCGATGGTCCGGGCTTATTGCCTTGTCGGTGGTCGGGTCGTCGCTCGTCGGGACGTCCGAGGGTCTGTTCGAAGATTGTCTGCTTGGTTCGATCGATGTATAGCTTGCAGACGCGCTCCTTCCATTCGGGATAGGTCTCGGGGGTGCGAATGCCTTGGTTCGCGATGGTTTTGGCGTAGCTCTGTGGGATTCCCCACCGGACAGCCTGGACCATCTTCCCCCTCTCACCTTCATCGTGTCGGAGTCCTGCCAGCTTGGCCTCGATCTCAATGGCTTGGAAGAAGTCGTTGGCGTTTCCTCCTCCCATTCGGATCTCATTCATCTTCTTCTCGTGCTGCTGCTCGATAGCGGGGTCCGAGAATTGGCGACGGATGAGGTCGCAGTATCCATTCCAACTTGGATACCGGACTCGTTGGGCGGTGGCGTCGTAGAAGTCGGGCCGTCGGTATACCCACCAGTCTTTGGCGGATCCTTTCAAGAGGGAAGACGCGAGTTGGATTTTGATCGAGGAATAGGGAAAGTAGACTTCGAAGGAGGCGAAATAAGAGTCGCAGTCTCCTAAGTAGCGCTCTATGTCGTCGTGAGCTCCGGCGAACTTGTCGGGGAGTTCATGCATTGTTGGTCGGACGTGGAGGAATGGTTCTTCGACGGCGGCGGTTCCGACTGGGGGTGCGATTGGTCGGCCTGGAACTCGGGGCGGTTTCGGTATGGACCACCTGTCGCTTTCTTCACTGGGCGAGGAGGAAGGCGGCTTGTATTTGGCTAGCGTCCCGTCCATATCGTTGAGTCGCTTGGCTAGGTCAAAGCACGCGGTTCTCCAGTGGGTGACTTCAGCGGCAAGGCCTTCCAGGGTCGGAGGAGTCGGGGGCGCTGGTGGCCCTGCCGGCTGTTGAGCATCTCCCGGTTGGTCGGTCTCGATGTCCACGTCGATGTGCGATCCTGCCCCTGCGAAGAGGCGGCTCGGTCCGGGTTCGTGATAGCCGTGATGCCGTCTCCGGCTTCTCGGCTGGGGAATTCGTGGGGGCGGGGTGTCTGGTAGGGGTTTGGGGTATTCGTTGGTGTCTAAAGTATACGGGCCATAGTGCGAAGAAAATGTATTGGGGCCGTATTGCTCGGCCCCTCCAAACGTATCTGTGTCGTAGTTAAAGGTGTTAAAATCATTCCAGGGCGTTGCTTGCCCTGGCCTCTGCGCGTTCCTGCTCATACCGCCTGGCGAGTATGAGGAGGATGACCCCCATGTCTCTCTCTTCTTCTCTGGTCCTTTCTCGTATTCCATAGATGCGGTGGCCGGCGGAGGTTGGGTATAGTTGTCGGTTCGCGTTTGCGTGGATGCGGGCACGGATCGTCTGGTCTCTGCCTCTTCGCGGGATATCATCTCCCCGGTTGATGGCCAACCACTCATCCATGTCTGGGCAGATGGGTGAATGCCAACCTCCTCTGTTCTCCAAGTCAGCCCGCTGTAAGTCCCAGGCGGCGGACTGCACGGGGCCCAGGATGTCGATGTCGATCTGTGAGAGGGTAGGCCAGTCGTAGTCGGCGCTTCAAGGATTGAAGGGGTCGTCTGGGTCGGTGTGATGAGCAAGTTCATTGGGCTCATCGATCTCTGGGGAAGGGGTGCGGGGAGGGGTGTCGGGCTCGGGATCGAGGGGGAGCGTCTCTCGCTCGGGGGAGTGTAGAATGATCGGGAGGACAGGCCGCTCGTCGGGGTGGGGCTCCTCTTCGGCGGGTCGTACCGTTTCTTCGTGGTCCTCTTCTTCGTCCTCCGGGAACTGCTCGAATTCCCCCCTGAGCTCCCACTCGTTTCCGACGACTCGGATTCTGAATCCTTCGAGACTGATGGGTCTCTCGGGGATAGCAGGCTCGACGTAGGGTGGCGGGATGCTTGCCTCGTACCTCCCGAGGAGGTACCGGCTGAGATCGTAGGCCTCCTGAGCGGTCGGGGGCCTGTCAGTAATGATTTCCGGGGCTGGAAAGGGTTCGTCCAAGGGGACGGATTCGAGGGTGTCGTGGTCGGGGGAAGGGGTTCGGGGTGCTCCTCTTGGGCGGCTTGGTCCAGGGGTGGCGTTTCGGGGTGGTGCCTGCCGAGGCGGAAACTCGTCGCTGGAGTTGGCGGTGAAGCCGTGCCTCTGGATGGGGTTGTTGACGAGGTTCTGTTGCGAGGTAGGAACGGGTTGTTGGATTTGAAAAGGGGCGACATAGCTGGTGGTTACGTGGGTCTGAGTCCGGGGTCGAGGACGACGTTCTCCAAGTCTTCTGAAGAACTGTCTTATCTCTTCCTCGTACTCGAGTGTAAGGGCGATGATGGTGAGGATCGCTAGGGATCCTAGGACTATGGCGATGGCGATTACGAGGGCTTGTTCAAAGTATTGCATGGATGGGTTTCTTCGCGGTGAACGGTGAAGAAACAAGAAGGAAGCTTCGAGCTAATTGTTAGACCCGAACTTCACGTGACTACAGACGGGTCTGGGCTTTGGCTGTCTCGTGTTCGGACAATCACCGAAGCTAGACCGGGATGTCTGCAGCTCAGTGAAGAAGGACTAAGGACTTAGTCGAGTTCTTGGTTGAGAGTAAAGAATGGTATAGATAGAACTTTAGCTCGAAGCTGGGGATATACAGCGAGAGCTACACTACTTATATAGGGATACGGAAAGGTTAAAAATAGACGGGCAACCGTGGTTGCCGTGCGGAAACGATAAGGAAAGGACGAGGTAGTCAGGCGACAGTCGTGAGCCGTATTACCATTGTTGAGAACGTCTGTTATAGTCGTGGAACCGTGGTCAAGCGCTTTGAGATAAGATAAGATAGCGATAAGCGCTTGATGAGATAAGATAAAGGAAAAATCGTAACAATATCTAAGGGATATCAGTCAGCCAAATTATTATATCAAGATATCATGAACACATACCATAGGCAGCAGTCGCAGTCATAGATACGAGGACTTCATTATAATATGTAAAAACATCAGTGCCCAGAGACACATCAAACAAAGCGAGATCCACAGACTCCAACGGCATAAGAAAAACAACTGATCCTGTAGGGCCAGGGCCGATGCACTGCAAAAGCAAATTGTGTCACATGTCATCAGGCAACCCATGCCCACATAACCAATCTCAAGACACAAAAGATGACTGACACTGAGAAAAACAAGAACGTACAAGTCCACCCTCTAATGAAACGACATTCAACATAGTGCAGAGAGAGGGAGGTAATTAAATACCTGAGTACCTGCCAAAGTATTTATGCCAATGCCTGGTAAAACATTAAAAATCACATGTATCCTTTTGTATAGTAGTAGTAGTAGTAGTAGTAGTCACACTGGCAAGAGGTCCCTATCAAGGGAACAGCCAATGTTTTCTGCACTGTTGTTGGCAAACAAGGCAACATCGCAGACTACAAAGAACCCCTGCTGCTGTGAACATCACATTGGTTGTCCAGACCAAGTACATCTCATGGAGTTGGATGACTTCATAGGGGCTGAGGTACATATGTGAGTGAATTACTCCTGTATTGTCAGACTATCTGCCCATAATGCTACAGGTGCTACATACACAGGCTCGTCATTGTACATAGTGAAGACATCAGAAATAAAATTTGTGAGCAAACCCTCTATTTTGGCAATCCTGAGAAGGAACCACAATCATTCGATAAGGGAGCAAGGAGAGGACCAGAGGTCAGTGATCTCTGGGACAAGTGCCATGATGTCTTCAACAAAACAATGACATTGACGAGAGAGATCATGATTAGTGCTGCATTGGAGCAACATGTGAGGCTTGTCCTCGACCAAGATCCTGCAGAAATGGCAGAGATGCCATCGGCAAGGGATGAAGGGACAATAACGTTCCTTCCAATGAAGAACCTCAATTGCAAGTGTGTGAGCCAACATAAGGAGACGAGTGATCACCTTCCGGTGGGCAGGGATAGGCAGATTTAAGTAAGTCTTGTAAGCGGCTGGCTTAGGCGATCTAGCCATGAGCTTTACAAGTTGGTGAGGGATGGGAAGGTCATTGTAGAACCCACGGAGGAGATGACCCTTTGGTGAGGACTGAATTATGTTTACAAGCGAGCACTCTGCAGCATCATCAATGTCAGCCAGTAGTTGAAGAGTGTCATTGATGGTGATGTCACCTCTCCATTGGAAGGAAGCATGCAGTGCCAAGTGCTGAATGATATGGAGAAGATCTCTGAACCATGACATGGCACTGTTCCTGGTGAGCAGTACAGAAGCTCGAAATGTGAGGTTGGCAAAGTGCCGGTCAGGCAAAAAAAAGCAGATACTTCAAATAGGACACTGCAAGCAAGAGACGATGATAAGGGGGAGGTGTAATACCTATTGGGAAGCACGAAACATACATTGGTAGATGTCAGACTTCTTGAAAGAATAAATGCAGACCCATTTCAGAGTACAAAAATGCTACAGTTGAGTTCTCATGCACACCCAAAATGTATCGCAGGAAAGTGTTAGATGTGACATGCAACTCTGAGGCTGTTTGCTCATTGACATCCAGCGCAACCTCACAGCCAGCAATGAGGTAGGGGTCGATATGCTCAAAATAGATATGGCGACCCTCTTGGGAGGGTATAGACCCACATTCATTCTCCATCCAAGAGAACAAAGCATCCTTCATCACATGAGCCTTCATGGCCTTAACAGTGATATGCTTAAAGAATATGTAAGGGTTGCAGGAGTCAATATGTATGCCGATGAAGTTATATTCGTAGACATAGGAGAGAGGATCAGACCCCACAAATAGGGATGGAGCATCATCGCATGAAAGATGAACAGATGTCCACAGGTGGGTCTTTGGGATGGAGATCATCATGAAATTTGAGGAGCACCAAGCATGAAGATTATCCAAAGCATGCTGTAGTCCCTTGGGAGAAGTGGAGAAGAGTGCGACATCATCAGCATGTTTGACATGGGAAAGATGGCGACCCATCCACATGATATCATCAGGATGATCAGGAATAGAGAGATCAGAAAAGTATATGTTCCATAAGGAAGGGGATAATGTATCACCAGCGAGAACACCAATAGATGACTGGAAGGTGTTGGAGCAAGAAGAACCAACTTTGATGATGTAGTCCATGTTTCAATACATGTGGCAAACCCAATCAAACATGGGACCACCAACCCCAAGGTCCTGTAACTTTATCCACAATGTCGCCAGATCTGTAGAAGGGAAGGCATTCTCTAGGTCAACAAAGGCAACATAGAGGACCTTCCCATGAGCATGGGCCCATTCAATGGCAGAGTGTAGAATGAAAGAGTTGTTATGAGTACAGTTATGCAGCGCATCAATGTCCTCCATCCACTCGTTGAGTTGATGATCAATGAGCAGCATAAGAAACTTGAGCATGCAGGATTGTAATCCAATAGCCTGGTAGCTGTCAGGCATGGAGAGATCATGATCCTTCTTAGGAATCACTGCCAGGAGACTTGTGAGCCAGATGCGTGGAATCTCATTCATATCAAGACAGTGATTGAACAGATGTAGGAGTTCTTCATCTGGTATGGCCAGGATCTTGCACTGATTTACACCATCTATTCCCATAGCAGCAGCAGCACCTCTGCATCGAATATGCTGTTTTGCTTCACGGATCTCCTCTAGAGAGAGGGGATGAGAGAAGGAATGTAACTAACGAGTGCCAAGTGCTGTTGTAAGCCTTCTATGCTAGCTCTCCATTTATTCTCGCATGTGGCAGATGGTGCGAGAAAGTGCCAAAAGGGCAACAGCGCTGGACCCGGCAATTCCCTTAAAATGTTGGTATAGTGCAAGATGGAGAGAAACCAAAGGGGCGCCCTGACCCGACCACTATGACAGGCTTGAACATAGGATTGGCAAGAGGGTCTGTTAAGAGATGAACACATGCCAGATAGAAAATGCTCGATGAGCAGGTTCTGGAAGAGGTGGTCTTGTCCACATGAAATCTTGTGCGGTATGCCATGGCCAGCCAATTCATACAAAAGAGAGTCAAACAACAGTCGCTTGAAAAATGATGGGGAATCCGGGAGGCGAAAAAGCCTGTACATAGCACAAAGACTGTCCAATTCGAATGGCACTGATCCTAACGACATATAAGGCCATGTAAAAATGAGTGCCCACAGAATTACTCACCGCCATCATGCCCAGACTTCAGCAAGGCTACAAACCAATCCAATCCCAGAGAAACATCCGACAAACCTCCTGCTGCTTTAACCAACGAAATCTTTGTCTGAAATGACCTGCAAGATGTCACCAGTATTATGGTGGACACACCAGACATGGTTTTCGAATAAGATTGAACATTCTCCAGAGAAATGCAAACAGAAGAAGGCACTCCGTTAAGCATGCAGATACTTGGGACCATAACGAATACCAATAGTTGATGCAAACAAATGAAACGAAACCAGAAAAAAGTGACATCAAGTGAGAACAAAAGAGCATGTGATATTAATCATCTGATGCATGGGCACCCTGCCCTGTGATTGAGGAAGCAACATAACAAGGAGCATGTGACACACACAATGTTCCACATTTCAATATCCCAGTCAAAAGTCTGGAGATGTGAGGTGACGCTCAGAGACATGTGTTGATATTTTATCTACCTGTATATGTCAGTCGATGTCTATGGATGCTGTTGTCATGAATAGAAGGAGAAAGAAGCATGCACCTACAAGTGCCAGATTTAAGTCTCTTTGCAAACTTCTTTAAAATCTTTCCTGGCATGCACATTCATGGTATGAAAATGTCTGGCTGCTTGTAATGCTATTGCTGTGCCAGAGCTGCATAATGCTGCTGTGTGTAGATCATGGGCACTCAGGATTCCTACACCCATCCTTTCCCTCTTACCACCACCATCACCACTCCTTCGGTTCATGCCAGGTCTCTTTTCCCTCTTTTTCTGCCTTCTGGTTGCCATTTCTGTCATGCAATGTGTTAGACCCGAACTCCGGGTAAACCAAACAAGAGTAAACCGAGGGCTGTTTCGCGTTCGAACAGTCACCCAAGGAGTCTCTGGACTGAATGGCTACTAAGAGCGTCGGACTAAGGTCTTAGTCTGAGGCTGAGTCGACTAGCTAAGTTCGGTGTGATTAAACTTTAGCTCGAAGCTGGGGAATATACAGCGAGAGCTAAGCTACTTATATACGAAAAGTCCTGTGCTATGAATAGAATGCTTGTCCGTGGTTGTCGTGCGGGATACAAGGGAAAACATGAGAAGGGCGAGCGGTGGTCGCAAGCCATAGTTGTCCGTAGTACAATTGCTGATGCGGTCCATTATAGTCGTGGTTACGATGATAGGCGCTTGAGATAAGATAAGATATGGATAAGCGCCGGCCGATAAGATAAGATAAGTGAGAAAATCGTAACATTACCCCCTCGTTAAGGCAGGCGTCTCGACTGCCCTAAGACTCGTCTCCATCAGGGGGGTCCACTTCGCTGTCCTGTTTGTTCGTCCACCAATAATCTTTAATAAGCTCCGCCAGGTGCCCGAGTTCGGGTTCTGGCCTCCATTCTTCGTCCAGCCATTTATATTCTTGGCCCCCTTTTTTCGCCTGGGCGCTAGCGACCTTGATCAGGTAATACCATGTGTTGTCCTCTGGTCCTACTTTGTCGTTGTCGTCCTCCTGCTGGTAGCGGGCATCGATAATGATTGTGTCGTTGCCGGGGTTGATTACAATGGCATCTATCGCCATTCCTCCTCTTTTCTTCCAGTATTCAGCAATCGCTTCCTTTGCGTTACCGAGATACCTTTCTGCGGTCCACTTGTTGTCTTCGGGACCGTAGCCTTTCCATTTGACGAGGTAATCAGTCACCATTTTGGACCTTTCCCCCTTCTTTCCTCGTACTTTGCGCGTTTTGTCGTCGAGGATTTCTTCGACTTCGTATTCTTCTTCGCCCATGATGATATCAGGCGGAGGAGGTGGTGGTTGCTGCTGATTCGGGAACGCTGGAGGTTTGTACGGCGTGAGGAGGGTTTCGTTGAAGACCGGATATATTCTCCACGCGGGGGGAAGCTTCAGTTTGTATGCAGAAGCGCCGCGTTTCTCCAGGATTTGGAAAGGGCCGACTCGTTTGTCGTCTAGCTTTTTCTTTGGTCTGGGGAGGTGAAGGTTTGTCGTATCGAGCCAAACTTTGTTTCCGGTTTGATACTCGATGGCGGCTTTCTTCTTTTTGTCGTATTGGGTCTTCATTTGTTCGGCGGCCTTGATTAGGGCGGCCTCAGTTTCAGCATGGATACTCTTCATTTGGTCGTGGAAGGCTTCCGATGCGGGAGTGCGGAGTGTGGCGTGTGATCTGGAGTCGGGAGCGACTCGGGGATGTCGTCCATATAGGACTTGGAATGGGCTCTTGCCCGTGGCGGAGTGTATGCGATTGTTGTGCTGGAAAGCACAAATCGATAGCCATTTGGCCCAGTCATTTTGATGATGATTAATGACGAGGCGAAGGTATTTTTCAATTTCCTGATTGACGCGCTCGGTTTGGCCGTCAGTCTGGGGGTGGAAAGCGGTGGATGCATTGCTTTTGATGTTGAGCATGCCATAGAGATCTTCGAGGAATTTCGAGACAAATTGAGGTCCTCGGTCGGAGATGATGGTGACGGGCATGCCATGTTTGGCATATACCTCGTCGCGGAGAATCTTTGCCCAACCTTCCGATGAAAGTTCGATGTTGCAGGCGACTGGGATAATGTCTTTGGAGAATCGGTCGACGATGACGAGGATTGCATCATGTCCGTTGGATTCCGGGAGACCGGTGATCATGTCGACTGAGATATGGGTCCAGGGCTCGGAGGGAACTTCGTTCGGGTGAAGTGGCGCTCGCTTAGCTTGAGTGCTGGATTTGGTGCGGGCGCAAGTTTCGCAGGCTTGGACGTAAGTTTGGACGTCCTTCCTGATCTTTGGCCACCAGTAGTCCCTAAGGACGAGCTCTTTAGTCTTTTCTACTCCGGGGTGTCCTGCGGTGATATGGTCGTGACAGCGCGAGATGATCTCTCCTCGTACTGCATGATCGCAGGGCACATATATTCTTTCATCGTAGTATAGGAGGCCGTCCTTCTCCTTGATGCCCTTTTCGTGGTTAAGCGATTTGGCGATCCCCTGGTCCCATTTCTGGTGGTCGCGGGTTGCACTCTTGATGCGCTCATGGGACTCGTCTGTAGTGGGCATGATTAGCGCCCGGAAATGCTCGGCTTTGAGGACGACGACTTCATTGTTGTCATCGTGTCCCTGGTCGTGATCTGCACGGCGAGAGAGAAGATCTGCCTTTTTGTTGGCGGTCCCCGGCTTGTGATGAAGGGTGAAGTGATACTCGGCGAGTTCAGTTACCCATCGCGCTTGTCTGCGATTAAGTTTCTGAGGTTTTCGGAAATACTGGAGGTTCTGGTGGTCCGTCCAGATTTCAATGTCGATTGCTGCGCCCATGAGGTAGTGTCTCCATTCCTCAAGGGCGAGCATTATGGCAAGTAGTTCCTTGTCATAAATCTCGTAGTTGCGTTCTGTGGCTGTTAAAGCCTTTGACAAGAACACGACTGGTCTCCACTTTCCTTCCTGCTCCTGGGATAGGACGGCGCCGATGGCGCCTTCGCTAGCGTCTGCTTCCACTCTGAACTTCCCGGTCTCGGTTGGGATTGCTAACACAACGTCCTGGGCAAGGCGGGCTTTAAGCTTGTCAAAGGCCTCCTGTTGCGTGGTTCCCCAGGTCCAGGCTTCATTTCCAGTAAGACGCGTCATTGGTCGTACTATTTCGCTGTAGCCTTTGATGAAACGTCGATAGAAGTTGGTGAACCCTAAGAAAGATTGAAGCTCTTTCTTTTTGGTGGGGACGGGCCACTCGGTGATTCCAGCGATCTTTACTTGGTCCATGCAGATGGATCCTTCGCTAATTATTACCCCGAGGTACTCTGTTTCTAGTACCTCGAACTCACATTTCTCGGCCTTCAGGAATAGCTTGTGTTTCCTGAGGAGCGCGAGAACTTTGCGAGTGATCTGTCGATGCTCTTCTAGAGTCTTCGAAAAGATCAGGATGTCGTCAAGGTATACGGTAACCTTGCCAGAGGCGATGAGGTCCTTGAAGATGTCGTTCATCATCCATTGGAACGTGGTGGGAGAGTTGGTAAGACCGAAGAACATGACGGTGGGTTTGAACAAGCCACGGTTCGTTCTGAACGCAGCCTTCCACTCGTCGTCTTTCTTGATGCGAATATTGTTGTACCCCCATCGTACGTCGAGTTTAGTGAAGTATTTGGCACTTCCTAGCTTGTCCATAAGCTCGGCGATGAGGGGCAGAGGGTAACGATTTTTGATGGTCATTTCGTTAAGCTTGCGGTAGTCTTGAACGGGACGTAGCTTTCCATCCTTTTTCTTAACGAAAAAGAAGGGAGAAGCCATGGGGGACTTGGAAGGTCGGATTCGACCAGTGGCGAGGTTTTCGTCAAGGAACTTGTCAAGCTCCTCCTGCTCGGTGCGGTTTAGGGGATACACCTTGCAGTCAAGAGTGTTCTTGGCGTTAGGGACAAGTTCGATGGCATGATCCCAAGGTTTGCGCATGGGGAGCTCATCGAAATTTTCCTTTTCAAAGAGGTCCGCAAAGTCGCGATATGCGGTTGGGACCATTTCCTCAAAGGTCTTTTTCTCCTTTCCCTCGTTAGCCTTGGCGGCGAGTTCGTTCGCTTTATGGACTGCATGGATTTCGATGGCTTCCTCGAAGTCGACGGCAAGGATGCGGTCGCCTTCTTCGAGCTCTTCATCCCACCGGTCTTCAGGATCCGAGTCCGGTAGGGGGAAGGGGTTTTTGGTGCATTGGCATCTGGCAAAGGTGATCTTGCCGGTGCTCCAGTCGATAAGCGGGTTGTGTCGAACGAGCCAGTCGTGACCGAGGAAAATCTCTTTCGAACCAAGGTTGACGACAGCGAGGTCGATCCTCTCGTTATGGTCGCCAATGGTGAGTCTTAGTTCTGCGAACTCGGTGATTTCTCCAGCCTTATTATGTGAGCCGTCTGCGTTATAAATCGGAATGGGACTAGCAGTCTTGTAGACAGGGATGTTGTGGGTTTTGACAAACTCGCTGTGAATTGAGCTGCCCGTGCATCCACTGTCTAAAAGGGCAGTGGCGTCGATGGTTTGGCTATCGGCGGTTTCGACTTTAAGCGGGATTTTAAGATCTCGCTTGGAGGTGGTCTGGGAACGAATTAGGTAGCGTTTTGGCTTTCTGAGTTCATCCAGCCATTCAAGCGCATTGGCTCGCTGGGCGCGGCGGAGTCCTTCTAAGAGGTTATCGACTACTTCTTTGGCCCTGGTCCTGTGTATCCAATTAAGGAGTATCGACCTGGCGGCAGATTCGTCTTTGGCCTCTCGGATGGCCCTCCACGTCCATTCGGTTTCAAAGGGCTTCATCCATCCCGGTGGGACCTTCTCAGCCGTGGGCTGGGTCTCCTCGTTATGTGGGGGTGGACGAGCTTTGGCTTCCTTTGCTTGATAGATTTTGAAGGCGGTATCGTCTTCTTCGTCCGGAACTTCGACCATGGTTACCTTGTTGGGGCCCTCTGGCCCGTGCCCCAGAGAGTCGGACTCTGTGGACTTGGCCCTGAGTGGGCGCTTGAGATTCTCCGCATTGGTCCTTGCGGGGAGTGTCTTGGCCTTCTGAGAAGGCGCTGAATCTTTCGACTTCAGAGGCCCGAGGGCGTCCCATCTACTTGATTCTGACCCGAGTCCTAATACTCGTTTTGAAGGCTCCAGCGCTACCTGGCATGTCCCTTCCCCCACAGCGGGCTCGGATGTCGATTGTTTCTTAGGTTCTTGGTTATCTGGACTTGGAACGGTTAAAGCGGGTATATTCGAATGCGCGGATTTCGTATCAACAGAGGGTGTAACTACAAAAGTATCATAAGTCCGACCAGCGATATTGTTCCTCGTACCAGATAAGTCCTTCGCCGAGCAAGTGGAACCTTTCACTTCTCGGCGCCGTCTTTTACCTCTTCAATTTTTGACTCTGTGGCGGGTTCCGTCGTTACGGCCCTATTCTCCTCCTTCTTCTTGTCCTTGTTCCAGCTTTGCAACGGGCAATTCTTGCTAATGTGACCTTTCTGTTTGCATCTGAAACACTTCCCTTCTGACCTGAGCGCGTCGATATCCATTGCTTGCCCCCGACCGCCGTAGGTGGTGCCGGTACCCGTCTTCTTGTCTCCCGAGGAACTTGTCGTGCCACTACTTGCTTTGTTAGCGTTCGTGGCAGGGTTGTTGTTCTTGGGGACGAAGGGTCCGGGGCGTCCGAGACCGTCTTCAATGGCCTTGCGTTGGCGGGCCTCGTTCATGACGGTTACTCGGGCCTTCCACTCATCGTAGGTTTCGGGCATGCCGACTCCAATATCGTAAATGATTTTGGTGTAGGAGTCGGGGATGCCTTTCTTGACGGCGGCGACCATGTGGCCGCGGGCACCAGTGTCACTTCGGAGTCCTGCTTTCTTGGCCTCTTTTTCGACGGCTTGGAAGTAGTCGTCGGCCAGTCCTTTTCCTAGGCGAAGATCGTACATCTTCTGCTGGTGGATTTCTTCTACGGCATGATCGCGGAATTTGTCGCAGATCATCTGGCAGAAGTCGTCCCAGCTGGGAAGACGGAACTTGTTGCGGGAGTGGCTTCGTCATTCTGTGAGGATCATGATCCACCACTCTTCGGCCTTCCCGGTAAAGTAGGAGGCGGCAAAGCCGACGCGGAAGGGACTGGCGTACATGTAGGGGTCATGCATCTGGAAATACATTTCGCAATGGGTGAGGAAGCGGTCGATGTCGTCGGCCTCGCCTTTGAAGACGGCGGGCTTCCGCATCAGATCCGGCTTGCACCCCATCCAGGGCGCGTCTTCAGCTATTTGTCCGACTGGGTTAGGGAGGGGGTCGTCGGGGTCATGGTATTTTCCTGGTCCCCGAGGAAGCGACCAACTGTCGGGGTCTCGGGCCAGGGGACTAGTGTGTCGTCCTGGAGGCGGGGAGCCTTTGATGGCTCCATCATAGCCAGTCCAGGTTGGGACAATGGGCGGCGGCTGATTGCCGCCGGCGTTCGATGTTTCTGCATCTTCCGGGCCTGCTCCGGCAAACATTCGGCTTTTGCCTTTCCGGCTTCTCGGCACGTGGGATCGTGGTGGCGGGGATAGGGGGAGCAGCTTTGGGGGGTTTCGTGGCTGATAATCCTCAGGCTCTGCGTAGGGACGATCAGGGTGTTTCATATTGAATTCATATACCGCCCGCTCTGTTGCACAGTACTCAATAATATCCTCCCGCTCCGGATCCGCTGGCCTCAGGCTGTTCATCAATCTCCCCATCTTCGAGGCGAGGAAGGTCGGGTCCTCCGTAAGGGCCGATAAGTGACCTATAAAGATCTGCGTGTATTCTTGTTCCCATGGATCGCGGATCTGCTGGACCTCGAGCGACAGCGCGCTGACTGATGGCGCTATGCTGCTCGTGGGTGATATCCTGGGCGCCTTGTCGGATGTGCTCCTGTCGTCGGGACTCAAATTGTGAACTGAAGCGGTTACCGTAGATAAGCCGCTCGTCCTGATCGAGGGGGGGAGGTGCGTAGTTCGCGCCAAGTCGTGTGTCGACCCACTGGCCCCTCTGCCAGCGCTCTCTCCACCTCCTTGCCTCGTCTTGGGCGTACCAGTCCTCATCCTCGCGGCTGATATTCCGGAGGTGGTTCCAATGGAGGCGCCTTCGGTGGTCTTCGTCATCCTCTCCCGGTAGGCGCGCGCTAGTAGCTTGGCGGGCGTCGTGCTCGACTCGCTGCTGGTACTGCCACTGGTTGTACTGCTGCTGATTGTGGATACCGAGGTTATGGAGGCGCTGGATGGTAATGGCGCGTTCATGTGGCCAGAGGGGTTCGAGGTGCCATGGACGGGGGTAGGACCGGTTTGGACGTCGACCTGGATGCCCCAGAGTCGGAGGAGCTCGTCTTCGGCGAGTCTCTCTCTTTCTCTGCTTGCCTCTGCCCAGATGGACGATCCGGGTGCGAGGGTGATTGGGCGCGCCTGGTCGAGGATGGCGACAGGGATGGTAGGGGAATCGGGGCGCGTCTGGCAGTTATGGATGTAGGCCTCGAACTCGGACTGAGTGGGGCTCTGAGGGACGTAGGGCTCACTCTCGCTGTCCGAGGCAGGGTCGTGGGGGAGTTCGGTGCCGCTCGAGGCTGCGACCTCGTATAGATCGAGGGAGTCTCGGGTTCGAGCCATTCCTCCGGTAGGGAGTGGTGCGGTAGAGGCGGTGTTGGCGGTAGAGGAGGCAGGGAGTACGGCAGGGACGGGGAGGTCGAGGGTGCCAGTGACGGGGGAGTTGTGAACAAGGACGCTGTGTCCTTGCTCGCCAATGTCGACTTCGATTTCTTGGACCGGAGCGACCGCAGGAGCTTCCCGACTTTCGGGATGCTGTACGGACGCGAGCGATGAGGGGAAGGACGTGACGGATCTGTCGGGCTGGGTGGTGCCATAGCGCTGAAGACCGTAGGGCGAGGGGTAGAAAGGGACAGCTGGGAGACGGGGGGCACGGAAAGTGCGGTCCGTCCAACGCTGTAGACGGTTTTGTTGGGTGTGGTACCAGAAAACGATCGGCCACCTGGACCGATAGAGGAGGTACGAGAGGGCAGGGATCCCGACAAAGAGTGTCAGGAAGAAGGCGGTGATGATTCCGGTACTGGTGAACGAGGCGGGCATTCAGTTTCAAAAAGCAATGGTGGCTGCTTGGAGAAAGGGAATGGAAAGCTTCGAGCTAATTGTTAGACCCGAACTCCGGGTAAACCAAACAAGAGTAAACCGAGGGCTGTTTCGCGTTCGAACAGTCACCCAAGGAGTCTCTGGACTGAATGGCTACTAAGAGCGTCGGACTAAGGTCTTAGTCTGAGGCTGAGTCGACTAGCTAAGTTCGGTGTGATTAAACTTTAGCTCGAAGCTGGGGAATATACAGCGAGAGCTAAGCTACTTATATACGAAAAGTCCTGTGCTATGAATAGAATGCTTGTCCGTGGTTGTCGTGCGGGATACAAGGGAAAACATGAGAAGGGCGAGCGGTGGTCGCAAGCCATAGTTGTCCGTAGTACAATTGCTGATGCGGTCCATTATAGTCGTGGTTACGATGATAGGCGCTTGAGATAAGATAAGATATGGATAAGCGCCGGCCGATAAGATAAGATAAGTGAGAAAATCATAACACAATGTGCTATATGTGGCCTCTATCACCTTAGGCTCCCAATAATGCACTGCTTTCATCTTGATTTCCATATATTTGGGGAGAATGGTATGCTGCACACTCTGTTTCTAACACTCTGGCTATTCTCATTTTCTTGTTCAGAACGATCTCCAGAGTCTCGTATTTGCAGGGAAATTACTGATTTGCTCCATAGTTGGTGCATATATCCAGGTATACAGGGCAAAACAGAAGGGAATGATATGATGCATACCAGGTGAGTACTTTGTTCGTTTCTTGTCCATTCTCTCACCTTCTTTTTCGGTGTAGCCACGATGGGTCCTGAATTTTCTCTGTTTTCACTTGTCGCCTTTATTACTGCCTATGCCCTCGCATCAGATCTCGGCTCTCTGGTACATATATATCATGGTGTCCATGCCTGCCTACATTGTTTGCCATGGTATGTATGTCAGAATTTACAATCATTCGTCCCCAACACTGATTATACCTGCTGTCAGGCTATGAGTCCAAACTCTATATGGATGGACTGGATGCTATGCCCCAGTATGACACTGGCATTGTGGGGATGGAATCTATTGGTGGAAAGGACAAGGGCGGTGAACTAGGATGTGTACGTACTGTAGCAGAGACAATATATTCATTGTATGGATTCCTATAGATGCATACAGATGAACATCGATAAGAGTGTATCATCATCAATAGGCATTAATTGAAAGGCCATGAAATGCCCCATTTATCAATGGCTGCTGACACCCATGGATGAATCAATAGATATCTATGGCCATCCATCCATGTCTCCAGACTTTTGACTGGGGAAATTTCAATGCTCTACTCAGGAGGCATGGAATGAATTGGATCCCATGAATCTACTGCAAAAGTGAGTGCCATTAGCGTTTTCTAGAGATCCACTACCAAGGTAGCAGGAATACTGTGTCTGATCATGTGTGGGAAAATATTTCTCTATGACATCACAGGTCAGAGCTCTAATGGCAAACAACTACTTCTTTTACGTTTCAACATACCGATCTCTATTGGGCAACTCTCTTTCCATCCTCTCTAATGAGACCACTCTTCCCTCTTCTGGCAAGAAATGTAATCCAAGCTTAGGATGTTTGCACATGTGGGAAATATTTCTCTATCACATCACAGGTCGGGGTTCTAACGGTGAACAACTGCTTCTTATACTCTGACCAACATACCGATCTCTATTAGGCAACTCTCTTTCCATCCCCTCTAACGAGACCACTCTTCCCAGAATTGTAATCCAAGCTTATGATATTTGCTGTTGCTTGCAGCTGCCAAGATTCTCACATATTTAAGAAGCGAACCCACCATTTGGACCTCAAAACTTCTTCTCTACCATGAGTCAAGCTACTACTGATGCTCCCGCTACCCAAACTGCTGCAGCTGCCCCTCCTGAAGGAGACCAAGGCCCAGTATGTTTTTACTCTGTTGAATTCCAGTCCTTATGCTCATTGATTCTTAGTGCATGTACACTGAGTATCAAGTCGAATTTCTTTGGTACCTAGGGCCTCTGTTTGAACAAGCACTCTACAAAGAGCATGTTAACCAATTCATGGAGGAGTTTTATGCTCTGTGGTTTCGAGACTGGCCAGAGCTGACGGAAACCATTGAGCATCGCAAAAACGTGTGTTTATTGCCCCGCTTATCATGCTCTCATGTTCTCTTGTCCCTTAACCTGTCTTATTACAGAGTCTGCACCATGCGATGCTGGCAGTCAGCCATGAATGTCTCCCCGACCTCACACTCAACAAATTGGGTCTCACCCCTTGCTTCACCCCCGTCGATGCTTCCTCTTTGGCATCCACTACGGCCATGGAAGCTGGGCCTGCAGCTAGTGGCACCATGGTGGAGAGCCCTTAGGAGGGAAGTGGGTTTTGCGATGGCTGTGCTAGTAGGCATCAGATTGACATTATCATCATCTGTGAGGTAGAAAAGTCCATAGGCAGTTGTACATAATCTGCTTTCAAGCATTGGCCATCTTCCTTGTTCCGCTTACTGCTCAGGTGCATCCTAATGTCCCTGTTTTTGAGCCACCATACTTTGGACATGCCCATAGGATCATTAACGAGGTTGTGATCATCAATGATCCCAAAGCCATAATGAAACCCATGTTCAGCCCGATTAACATAACCAGCACCTAATAGACAATTGGCTTTGTCTGAGCAGCACACATATACTGTAGCTATACTGATTCCAGTCTCATACTCAAATTGTGAAATTGTAAATGAGTGATTTTTCATTGTCTGTCAAAACATTGTATCATAGTGCTAGTACCCTAGCTTCTTGTCGCTGGGCCATTGATCCTCAATCATGTTTGTCAGAGTATCAAGTCACTCAAGCAAATTTTCAGTGACACCATCTTCTCCTTCCGGCCATCTATGCTGCCAACGTTCTGCTAGGCACATCGTCAAGATCCTTGCAATGGACTGCAAATGATAAAAAGTCAACCCCCCCTCCCAAACAAAGATTTAGACATGGAATTTACCTTCTCAGTGTATGTGATCATTTGTTGCTGCTCTTCTTCAAAAAAACTCTCCAACCCTTGAAGGCCGTACGTACCCCACCAGTTCCGGAAAAATGGCTCCAGGAACAGAGAAATTTTCCTGTGGAGAACAGCATATTCCCAGTCATCGAGGGCAGCATCTAGGTGACCAAGTTGCTTGGTAGTGAAATGAACCATGATACTCCATCTCAGTGTGAGGATAAAACTTTGCAGACTAAACAGAAAATTCAGCATCAATGGTGGGAAAGGAAGGTGAGAGACATTTACTTCTCTGGGGATTTAGAGGCATTGCCTAGAGGTTGGGCCGGTGTCACCTCACCAGAAGACTCGACAAGACGAGCATGATTGTAAGATATAAGATCAAGCAATAGTCTCCAGAAACATACCCTGTTGGCGATGACTGCAGGAGTGTTTTGTGAATCTTCAGCTTTGGCCATTTTGTGCGGTATTGAGAGTGGATGAACTATGAGAGAAGGGCAGGCAGACATATATATGGTCAGGTGACCTTTCACAAATAATAACAGCAGCAAATATGGTGGAGGTCTGAGCGCCATCTGGTAGCTAATACATCTTCTTGCAGCAAAGATGCATGCACCAACTTCCACAAGAAGCATGGGTCCGGTAGGGGGCATGCTGAAAACAAAGTCGAGGAGCACAGATAAGGGAGTATATAGCTCATTTGATTCTGTTAGGAAATGGTGGAAGGAGGGGTGAAGCTTGAAGGGTGAGGACTAGGGCTGTGACACTGCATCTACCGTTATTTCCAACCAGTCAGGTGATAGACTTAGAATTGAAAATAAATTAAAAATTAAAAAAAGACATGATTGGCATAGTCAATAGTACTACAATCATGCAGTCATAATACTACAGTACTGAACTAGAGTGCAATGCAGAATTCACCTAGTAAAAACCTTGTCTGTAAGATAGGGCCAGCTTGCAGAACAGAACTCACATGACTTGTGACCAACTGTGACATGGACCCTGCATCTCTTACTGACGTGTCCAAGACACATCCGAGTCTTCCAGCAGGACATTTTGATGCCCCGTTCTGCGAGCTGGCCCTATCTTACAGGTAGGTGCTTCGAAGACCTTCGGAAAGAACTCAATATGATCACATGTCCTTTGATTATAATCAATGTGCTGATTACTTTTTCAACAGTATGGGTATGATGTGATATTTACAATATGAAGGATATACAATAGTACAAGAGTATTTACAGTTTGCCAACCTCTACAGTAGGTATTAGAAATATTAGAAACTGTGAAATATGTGACACATTAAATGATCCCAGTATAATAGTAAGTTGAATGATAGAAAGGTATCATGGGAAACAAGTAATGTAGACAAGACTCAATAAATACAATGACCGGTCGAGGTCCCAAAAAGGAATGCCAAGGCTCAAGAAGATATAGACAAAACCATTGACTTACATTTACAACGGCCTCTGCTTCCAGGCGCTGGAAAATACACCACCTTCCTGTGCACTTCTTCATCAAGCTACTGCATGAGGATGTTGAACGTCTTCAACACATCCTCAACCATGCAGAACCACAGTTCCTCCTTTGCATGACATGCACGACCCCACCAAAACAATCCAAAAACAACAGTAACAACACCCTGATGCCCTCCCTTATGAAGACACTTCAAAGGCTTCAAGTAATCTGGCTGCGGAAGCCCAGAATTGTCATTTGAACGTCGCCAGGCAGGATTGACATGGTTCCACCAATTGACCAGCTCCTTGCCATAACGAGATATATCTGGTATGGACATTGCAGCATTGAAGTCCCAGACTCCGTCGAGCCATACCTTGAGCTCTTGAGGTCGTCGCTTCCCATGGGGGTACTTACCCTATGTGACATTCAGTTAAGGTAATCAAAGGTAATCCTTTCAAATGTGACATATGTACCTCTGTATTTGTTTTAGCCTTCCACATGTCAGATTTGAGTTTGTACCACTTCTCGATGAGACTCATCCAAGTGGGGCCAAGAGATTGATCTCGCAGAGCTGTCAAACACTCTTGGAGCCATTGTGGTGGACCCAGTTCCTGTTCACAAAGGGTAGTCACTTCCTTTGGAGGTGGCACTTTACGCTGCCTCGGCTGTCTGGGCACGTTCATGACATTAGAAAAAGGGGCTGGTCAAATATCTGGCATCCTGTGGCAGTCAGCAGTTGCATCGCTATCGTGCATAATTACATCAACGGTAGGTTGGGTTGATGATATAGGGGTGCTCTGCAAGTCAGAGGTACCAAACACTGCAGTAGTGGTGTATGAAGTCACAGCAGCGGTGTGTGCAGATTGATCAGAAGTGGTATCAGACCCAAACATGTCAGATATTCCCAGGGATTGCATGAATTGCGACAGGTTATCGTTAGGACATGATATTTCACCATCACAAGATGAATGAGATTCAACAGTCTTTGGAACTTTGTCCCATTGTGATAAGTCCATGTCCATGTTGAGAGAAGAATTGATGGTTCATTGTGATCCTGCTGGATGGGCACCGGAATAATTATTGTCAATGCCTGGGAAAAAAGCCTGCAGAGACCTGACAGAATGAAAGGGTCTCATTGAATCGTCAGAATGGGAAAACATCAATGGCAGGACATTGAGAAAGTCCATACTGGTATCCATGAGCGTTCCTGACTGCAGTGGCTCAAGACCCTGAAAAGTGTTACTTGCACTGGACTGGGGAGAGATGAAGACCGTCTCTGGGGTGTGAGGAGCTACTGAAGCGGTGGCCAGTGACGGTGGAGTAGATGCAGTGGCTAGCAAGGGATAGATCACTGGCGATGGGATGAATGATTTTTCAGCTGAGAGTCCCATGTGTGGTTGGCCAATAGGAGCAGAAACTTCAATGGGGAGTGGGCGAGAATCCAAATTGTCAGAAGCTCTCAAGGCCACAACCACGCTTCCAGTAGCATTGTCATATACCGATGTCGCTGGATCAACAACCACAGGACTCTCAATGTTCTCTTTTTGAGCAAGCCCATTGTGAGACACTGTATCTCTGTGTTAGAAGGCTAGTAAAGATGGACAACAGAGTACATACAGTGGACTTTCTTCATGTGATACATGAAGGGGAGACCATAATACTGACCGAAGGCCCTGCTCTCCCCTTTGGGGGTACCAGGGATATGGCCAGCCTCTGCAGCATCATTGAATGAGTTGATGAAATCCTTGCCATCACTCATGGTACAACCATAGTTGTATCTTTAGAATATGGTTCAATGATGTCTTCAGAGAAAAAAAGGTTTTGCTTACCCCACTGTTCTGATTCTTCCTGTTTGAGGATCAACACCGCCAGCGACGACAACAATGCCCCACTTGAGGTAATTGACTAGATCTTTGAACATGCCTTCAAAATCGTGATAAAGAGAATCAATGATCCTGTGAAAATGAGGATTAAAAGAGTGGCAGAGGTAGTATTTAACACATGTATGCTGCATTTTTGTCGTCACTGAGATCTGAAGTTTTCAACGTTCCTTCCTTGAATGCTGTGATAAGCTCTCTTTCCTTCTCCATGCAATTGGCAACATCTTGCTTGATCTCCGGTGTCTCATTGTCCCAGATATAAGTGGTCATTTCTCAAACGAGTGAAATATTGTTCATAGGTACACCATGCTGAGCTGCCTCCATGGCAACATGTGGATACACTCTAGTCAGGTAATATTTTTGCGAGAACAGGTGAACAGCTCATGGGACGCGTGATGGGACAACTTGAATTTTCTGACTGCACTTTCCAATCTTAGGGATGACCTGAGTGATTCAATTGTTATTAAACCAGTTCTTTAATTGCTGTGGAATATAATGAGTGCAAAGACAGAAATAAGGAAGGGCTGGGCTCACATTGCAGTGCAACAAAACAAAATGGAGTAGGACAGGCATAGATTTTGTCATAGTCGGGCAATTGGGCCTTGTCAACTAATGGGCAGTCATTATAACACAGATTCGCACTGGGACCAAAGTCCAGATACCCCTCTGACATTTTTGGGTAGCTCGAACCAGGAGGAGAGTCATGCACACTTTCGAGTTCTGATGGTTTGCTATGGAGGTTGTCATCATAATCCAGGAAATATGACTCAAAACACTCTGGAAACTGGGAGTGCCACCTTCCATTGGTGCGAGCCCTGAAAACCAGCCAATTGACCATTAGCTGAGTAATGGTGATAGTTGGGCAAGATACCAGTCAGAATCCTGGTCTAGAGATTGCTCATCTTCCTATTCTTGTGATGTTGAATAGCATTAATACTGATGCCTATCGAGGTCGGTAAGGAAGCTGATAATTCATCTAGATTGAAAGTGTCAGAGGCAGCAGCTTGTTGGTAGAGGTTTCTGGCAAATGATCACCGGCAATTTTTGAGTGCCAAGCTCCTGATCCAAATGATCATGATGCCAACCACCATCAGCTCCTTATTAGGAAGGTGATTTGGTGTCTCAAAACAGCATTGAAAATCGCATAAAACCACCTGTCATCACTCCCAAAGTCCTGTGAAGGCTGCGGAGTCTCCCTCGATTAGCCAGATAGGCATATTCAATGCGAGAACCCTTGAGATTCCACTTTTGTGGAAGGGCCGCATCCATTGCTTCAGCGAGTATCCTTGCTGCACATGCCACAAACCCTGCTGGCTGCTTTCAACCTCACTTCATGACCTGATTGCAGCATTCATCACACCAGCTTGTGCCAGACTTCTATATCTTGGTCCTCTGAGCTCCTTGGGGGAGCCCATTTACACATTGGGAAGCTCATGAGCACCATCTCAGGTCAGCATTTTTTAAGGTTTCCGCAATTGGTGTGCCGAGATGCCATCGCCTTGAACTGTACAGACTGCCAGGGTCTGCACATATTCCGGCTCAGCTCAATTCGCACTGCAGCAAGAAGCTAATGACATTTTCAGTCTGAAATACATCAGAGCTGTTCAATGTATACTGAACACTCAAAGAGAAATTTGCATGCTAGTACAGTCATAGCATATGAGCAGCATGGCATCATGCTATGCAATTCTATACAGCATGTATGGACAGTCATCTCATTCTTCGATACAAGTCTGATATTACAAAGTCACTGATAGAGTTGTACTAGATATCTAGGACTGTACCATTATACACAGAAACTGGAATTACCTTGCCTTTGACCCCATTTTCAGACTTCAGACCGGTTCTCAAGGCCGAGCTCCCAAAGAGTATACTTCAGGGGAAAACAACTGATGTGCATTCACACTCTGGTGGGGTTAGCATGGGGGGATTATTGATTTTGAGTTTCCTGTCTATAGGTCCTCAAGTTCTACAATGGCAGGTAACTCTGTTTGGGTTTCTCGGCCATGAGCTCAGCTTGTGGAATAAGTAGAGGGTAGTGAGGTTATTAGGGTTTCATAGTGCAGTGACCTGTATCCTTGCATCTGGCATGCCTGAAGGTACTGTGCCATGTAATGATGATGATGCTTCTGAGGGACCAGGGTAATAGGTTGAAGCTGAACTTGTCCCATGGATGCAGCTACTATATTGAATCAATTGGAGGTCATATCCCATGCTGAACCACTCCACTTACTTGCAGGTGGCACACTATTCTATTCTTGATTTTTGTCTGATGTTTGTCTGACTGTGACTGTTGCTCTGTGAATAGACTTGGATATAAGAAATCTGCTCTGAAGGAAAAACCAAGGAACTGTAGGAAAAGTTCAATGGCCACAGGAATAGGGGAATCAACTCTGGCCTTTTATACAATCCTTATAAGGTCCATTTCATATTATGGGAGAGAGACTTGACTGATTAAATGGCGCCTCTAGACAACTAGACCATCACAAATGCTCAATGATATGTTTGGTTGTGCCCAGCGGGACTTCTCTTCTGATCATCAGTGTCTCGTATTCAGGTGCTGCCTAGCTATGGAATCTGCTTGTGTATTCTTCTGCTCCCATTCTCGATTCATGTGTTTGTTTGTGCTGCTTGGCTATAAGCAGGAATGTCATCGCCATAATTGGGCCATTGATTCAATATTGTTCAACCATTGATCAATACTCATTTGGCTCTTGGTGAATCCTCACCTCTCCAGCTAGAAATGTTCAACATTCCTTCCATATTGCTGCAATCTGTCAATGATTTAATACTCCACGATACACCATACAGCTCAACCATTGATTTTACTGATTGATCCTTCAGTGTCCGCTTTGACATCTGCCTCAGCTATTTTCCATTCCCACATGCTCAGAGCAGTGAGTATTTACCCTTCTGGTAGTTCTGTCATCAACCGTCTTTTTCATGGCTTTTGCCAATTTTCTCTCCTACTCACTAAGCTCAAGCAAAATTCTCTTTATGGTTTTTTGGCATCTGGCGATACAGTGGGTTGAAGTATAGAGTCCCAGTGGTTGACGAGGTATGATATTTTTATGCTCCCTGCCACCCACTCTCATTTATTCTCTCTGTACCTGCTTTCCTGCTTCCAAATTTGATATCTCCTCCAGAGGTAACTCTTCTATATTGATGTATCTAGTACTTTTTAGCCTGTTTGGAAGCATGAGCTGAATGAAAGAAGGTTTTGAACATTTTGGCATTCCAATGCAGTGTACTTACTTGAGTTCATGATATCTTGGTCTTGAATATGGCCACACTATCCCTCAGTTGCTCATAATGACTCTGAGGACCTAGGCACCAATGAAGTTACTTGTCACCCAATTGCTTATATAATCCCCCCCCCCTCCTCCTCCCATGGATGATCAAACACTCCAAGAGTCATGGGCGACACCATTTATCCCTACATACCAAATCGTCCTCAAGCACGGACAATATACTCTAGATGCTTATTTGCATGGCCTGTTTGTTGCTTATCATGATCACTTCCTGCTTCTCTCTTGGTGTCCCAGAGAATCCTCGAAGACATGCAATCTGTTTGTGTTTGGAAGCATTGTGCACTATCTGTAAGTATATTAAATCCATTTGCCTGAGAACTGTACTAATTGTCTTCAGAAACTCACACACCTCATGATTCGAGTCCATACCAAAGCATCTGTCGCCACGAAACAGTCGTCGTCATTGCAAAGCAACTCCTCTTCTTTGCCATCCAGCCCCCTTATGCGTAGCCTTCAACAGGATACTCAGTATCCTGTTGCTTCCATTGACAAGTGGTGTTCAGAGCCACTGGCATCATCTGTGAAACGAACATCTGCTTGTACTCACGTAGAGAATGTCAGTGTGGGAATATATTCCCTATGAATTTGACTCATCATCTCAGACCTTAGGGAACTCCGTCACACCAACCAACTGATATGCAGGTGTCCAAAACAGAATCCCAGCAGAACACTCCAGTTCTATTGAATTCTTTGGTCATGATATGTGCTTGAGCCTCCAGCATAAACGTGAAGGTCGACTCTTCAGCTATTGGTGTAAAATGTGTTTGTCTCAGTGTTGACCAGGATGGCGATGTGCTGCCGACCAAAAGAAGGCACATCGGAACTTTACCACAGAACATTAGGTGAGTTTGTAGATGCTTCCATGCATGTTCATGCCAATGACCAGAGTCATAGTTAGTCCAATTTATCCTTATCGCTGAGGCCTTAAGAGAGCAGTTTGTGTTAGTAGACCTCAAAATTATTATATGCCTTAATCTCTCTATATGAATGCTTCAACAATGAATAATAATTCTCGGAGATTAACAAAAAGTTCTATCCCTAAATAGTTTGTCCATGCTTCGCATCACCCATCAATGCATCAACCCTCTGCCATTTGCTTCTAAGGCCACCTGATAGTTTCTTTCCTTAAGCATTGCTGAGCAGCATGCAGTGATGTTGAAGGTGAAGGTGTCCCATTCTTTAGTGTCCAATCCTGATTCCAGCAAAGTACCCCACCAGAGAACAAGGTACACGAACTGATACATACCCTGCCTACCTTTTTTATTGATTTGAACCATATCATTGTCATAGGCTGCGACAGGAGGATCAGAGATGTTTGGTGATCCCCCCGACTCTGGTTTTCAGAGCATTCCACCATTTTAAGATGTCGGTGATGATGGTTTGCCCTTCCTCTTTTGACAGGATTGGGAATCTGGTGGTCAATCTTTTACCCAGCTGTTCTCCCAGTACCTCAGAACAGCCTGCGAGGGTTCATTCTCCCCTAGGAATATATCCCATATCAATGCCAGTCCCCCTTAAATGATAAAATGACATATGTTTTGTCTGGGCAGGCAGTGATACCTCAAGCTCATACCAGATAGTCACACACTGTTTGTAAGACTTTCCAAGGTCAAATGACCTTAGGTGAGACAAAGAGTTGTGGAGCCACTTCAACTCCTTCTTTGCTTTAAGAGCATGGCTTAATGGATCATCCCTCTGTTTGCTGGCTTGCAGTGGTCTTGGGTGAGGTACGATGCCATTGACAAAGGCAGTAGAGTGTATTCCACCTTGACATCCTTTGTCCTTACCGACCCTGACACATACCACCTCGGTAACACCTCCGCCACCAGTAGCTTCATTGCCGTCAATATCAAATCCCACCCTTTCATCTGTCTCGAAAGGCAGGGCATGGGGAGCCCCCTCATTAGTTGCAGCCAGTGAATACTGATGGGGAGCCCTCAGAGGAACGATGTGCACCCATGTATCTGGCAGCCATGACAATGACGAATATTGTTCGCAGAACTCCGGATTCGAAAATGGGTTCGATAACTTGTTTGGGTGCAACATCAACTGATCATATGGCAACAGCAATGTGCTCGACTGCGAAACCAGTTCGATATCCTTTTGTGAAAATTGCAGCAGCCACTCTGGGTGGATCAACCCCTCCAGCTCAGTACCCATGTCAAATTGTTGCGTGTTCAGAGATAGAGAATCGGCAGACTCCATATAATTAGAATTCATGGAATGGTAGTCCCATGTTGGGTTCAGGAGGGCCCACCTGTCCATTGCATCTCCTGAGTAGAGCTGGAAACTCAGAGACCTGGGTACGTCTATGTGAGAATCATAGGAGATGCTCTCATGCGGTGCCGCATCAGGCTTCAGTGGGGACTTTGGAGTCCAAAGGGGAGTCCACCTCAAGGTCCTAGGCAGACTGGTGATGCTGGTGGAAAATGTTTTCACTGAGTTCAATATGAGTAAATAGATGGAGAAAGAGTATATCTGGTGCACTGTTGGCATGGTTTTTTCCTGAGGAATTGCCCATTTCTCCAAGATAAATTTCAGTTCACATGCCAAAGGTGAAATAATATCTGACGCACCATTCCCTGTGCTTTCGTCGTATCTGTATAGTCCCCTTACTGACTTCTCTGTCTCATAAATATCGATGTCTATTCCAAAATGCTTCTTGGTCATGGCATTCTTCGGCAAGAACTCAGCCATTTTGTTTTGAAATCCATGGCATGTGTCCAGGGCTGGAGGAGAATCACAATGAATAAAGAATTCCTTGAATGAAGAGAATTGAAAATCATGGAACATGGAAGCCAGGAAATTTGCGAAGGATTTGGTCATGTGTCAGTCACAACCTTTGTCAAAGTCTGCCCAGGACTGTCTGCCTACATTCACTCCAATGGACTGAGCTAGGAACACATCAATGTCATTGTGATGAGTTTATATCACAAGATGACTCACAAAAGATTCTGTGGCTCGATGACTCCAGGAGATAGGCCACTGGCATAGATGGTGATCTTCCAACTGGCTACAGCAGTGGACATGGTGGCAGTCTTTCAGCTGTTTCTTCAGCCGCTTGATTGCCCTATCATTGCACCCTTCAGTATCTTCTGAGATTGGTGTAAAAGAACTCAACAAGTCAACACTCTTTGGGTCTGCGTCGGATGCACCAGTCTCCGACATTAGGTAGTCCATCAACCTTCTGCTTCTCTCATACTCTTCTCTCAAGCTGAAGCCCACACCCACCTCTTGTGCCTTCTAGTTCTCCAACAGACACTCTGGGCCTACCTCACTTTCCGTAACACATTGCTTCTCAGCTTCAACAGCGCTTCGGAACAAAGGCTCTGGTGAAGTTGTACAACTTCCTCTGTGCAAACAATGTGTTAGGTGCAGATCACTGCCATCATAATCTACTCTTACCTGCCATGACTGTATGACTGATGTGCAGTACACTCGACCTTGAGTGGGTGATCCTTTTTTTGAGCAGATGGTAACACAAGAAGAGAACACTTTCCCTCACAGCTTGGTTATCCTGACAGAGGAGGATCAGGTAACAGATCAGTCAAATGGCTTAATTTGCAACATGGAGAAATGTGTGTCTACTCATGCAAATTATTACTTGATTCAGTCTGCACCAGTTGTGAAATGTGGATTCTGTTATATAAGAGGGCCCAATTCCCTGTCTTGACTTCATCATGTCTTCTGGCTAAGCATCTGCCTGTCAGCCTACAGATGCTGATCACCAGTGACCATATCCTTCACTTGATTGCTCTCCTATATGAGGAATTGGGTATGAGGCATATCCATCGACTGTGACACTGACATTGATCATACCTGTTTTAGACACAGTCATGCCTGGTCAGTCCTGCTCTGCCATCGCTTGTCCATTTTCTCATCGATTTGTTCTACATAGGCATCATTCCACCGGGTGCAAGCCTCTCTATTCCCTCCTGGCTTCTCCCAGTCCCTGACGATGAAGGTGAAGAGCTTCTGATGTTTGCCTGCCTGAATTGCAGCTTCCTTAATAATCCTATCACCTCCAACCCCAATAAGTACTATGCCATCACACAAGGATGGGCTGTTAGCATGGTCTATGGAAGGTCTGTCGGTTTTGCATTTCTGATTGTTCAGCTATCAATTATTAACGGTCGCATTCTCAGTGTAGCTCAATGCTCTTTGACTGATGGTGTCACTGGTGGACATGCTTCCAAAGGCAGCAGCTGAGTGTGAGGCTGTTGAGACATTCAATCATGCGTTGTCACAAATGCAAGTCAAAGTTGTCCCCAAAACCTTGAAGCTTTAGAATACCAGTGTCTGTCCCTATAGTTGCATGATGTGCTTTGCTATCATCAGAATACATATGTGTTATGGTGTGTACACAGTGAATAAAGCATTGTTAGTGGACTTTAGTGGATTGTCTTCAGAATTTGTTGCCGACCATCAAGAATCAGTTTTGTTTGTGTAGTTTGATCAAATAACCATGGATGATTTGTTGGCCCTCCATCAATAAAATTTTAATTTTTCCTTCCTTTCTTCCACTGTCGGAAGTACTCCATCTCTGGGCACCAATCCATTTTTTTCGAAGGTTCTACAAATTGTTTCATCCTTATGCTGAAATTGCTCGACTAAATTCAATGATCAATAAGTGTCATTGACGACTACCTCCTGTCCAATATTACCGCAGTACTACACGTCTGTGGTGTTCTGGTACATGAGAGCAGACTGATTATGTGACATGTCACACACAGTTCAATTTTTCCTCGGCACAAATGTCTGCCTGTTTCACCTGTTTGCCCTGGGTGTCTGGTTTTTAACTGCACCATATTCATGCAAGTTAACACTCAGCATAACAGTATTAATAGTCTTGCAACATTTGCGATGTCCACTGACATATGGTGTACCCTCTTCACTCTTACAATCATCTTACCAACAGTACTAGCTGCCTGCCTACCGAGTGTGCTAGTGACCTCTTTGCGAAAAATGCCAGGAACTCAGGCTTACGATCGAGGTAAGTCCAGCATATTCCTTTTTTAGAACACCACCCATGAACCACTGTCTAGTTTTCTTCTTGGCACCAAATGAGGAAGATGTGATGATCCCTTTGGTACCAGAATACTGGAAGGCTTGTCAGCAGGGGAAGCAAGCACTGGAGGCGATTTGTCCCCGTATATGGGAGACCTGGCTTGCCAAATTTCCTATAGATTTCCTTGCCTTGACTGGCCGCTACTCCACCAAAGAGGATGACATTGACTGTCATCGTCACAAGCTGAGAGTTTGTTCATCCTATTATTTCACATCCTGATGCAGAGCTAATTGGAGTATTTTCTAGTGTATTGAGAGATATCTTCTTCACCTAGGAACTACAATGGCCGGATATAGCATGGAGGCTGTGTGAAATGCAGTCATTCACCTTGAGTCACAGGGTGATGGGTTTCTCCCTCGACCTTTGTCACCCTTTCTGACTATCTGTTTGGAATCCCCCCCAACCCCTCGTCATAGCCCCTGTATTCGAGCCCTTAATAAAGCTGCCCTCATGCCCTCTGTGCAGGGTTTCTCCAGACCTGTTAGCTCTTCTCCCCCTTCTCCCTTACACCTGCAAACAGCAATCTATGTTGGCTAAACCTGATAGGGCAGGCCCATCTGAAGCGTCCACTCTTCAGAACTCAGACTTTACTCTCCTATTTAGTTGTCAAGGAGAAAAGGAAATTTGGCGCAATGCAGCGACGAACATAGTACCTTTAACATTCTTCTGGCATTAGAAGATTTTTTCTAATCAATGTCTGACATCTTTTTATGCCCATGAGATGCAAAAATCTGTTTTATCAGTTATTTTTTACAGCAGTGTTAGGTACCAAATGTAGCATGAAAATGATAACATACTATTGGTATATTTGGTAAATGTTTTGTCCTCGAGTCAACTGCTTGATCCTACATGGAATGATAGTTTATTAATAGCCATTTCCAATGATTCTCAGTGGGGGTAGTTGCTGATGCTGATTGAATGGTCAAAGTATTCTGGTTAAACCTGGCAATATTCAACCACGCAAAGTCTAACCACACAACCTTCAATCACGCAAATTCCAATGAGGAATCTTGAGTGAGCAAATGGCTATATAGTCACAATAGTTTTATTGCTCGTTTACATTAATGCCATGGACACCTTAGTTGACCCTCTGCCGCAACACTCATCCTGCCTCAAGTGCGCTCTTTGCCATCACGTTCTTGACTTTGTTTCCACCATAGATCACCTGTACACTGGATAGCAAGACCTTTGTTTTTGGCAATGTGTGGTCCTTAGAATGCGGACACCTCATGGACTCTGATTGTGCGTATCAGCTCCTGGGGCACTGCACCATGCTCCCAAAACCAAATGCAATGCCTGCACACACCTTTCCCATCGCAAAGGTCTGACATTGTCCAGGGAGATTGTGTATAAGTATATATTGCAAGTGTTTACTCACACCGATCTAATGGCTGGATGATGGTGCCAGACTTGGAAGGAAATGTCAAAGCTATGGTGCCATATGCTGCTATGGTGCCATATGCTATGTATCAGTTCTTGAGACCGTTGGCGCTTCAATTTTTGGTGCCAGTCCATGGAACTTTAGGGGATCTGGAATGCCTTGGATTGAAGTTACAGTCCCTGTGTCAAGGCATCAGAGGCAGATTGTGGCCGACTTCAGCACCAATCGCTGTGGAATACGTGACGAATCAGTATGGTGCTATTTTGTCAACGAGATACTCCACTGACCTTGATGGGACTTTGCAGGTCCATCACCCATTTTCCTCCCATTGTAGTCTCCATCTCCTCCACCATTGCCTCCCTCTCTGGCTCAGTCAAGAATGGATATCTGATTGATGCCCTTGTGGCTGAGACCTTAGCCAATCATCCGCTAACACCTCAGTGGTAAGCAGCTTTGGCAGCTCTGGAATATGCAGGATGACCACTGACTTTTCTATGTTCAGGCCCTCTGTAAGGGATGCAAATTTATATGGGGTTAATGTTTCATCAGTTCTTTAGCTCTATTTACATATGATTTGCAGTGAGCTACATATACTCCAATTTCGGACTTTTCCTTACTTATCCTTTAGTTTCTACCATGCCTTTGTGTCTTTGACCTAGCTTTCTCCTGGCAATATACGCCCGACTTGTACTCATTTCTGGGTTGAAGACCCACTGCCGCAAGGGATAAGTAAGCAAAAAGAAATGATGGCATATCTAAGTGGTCCATGAATAATCCGCATCCCTTACACCCTCCCCCTTGAGATTGGGCATAGGGAATCAATCTTGACAATGAAATGAAGTTATAATAATACAGTGACATCATCTTGTGAATCGAGCTTGTTGACTTCGCCATCAACGTTTGGGGTTGAGCCTGAAGAAAGGGTCATTGTGATAGAAGCCTGGGTTGATGGGGAAGTGGTAGGAGCAGTCAATAGGGAAGGATCAGATGGGCCTGCAATATTCACATCACCATCTTCAGTCATAAGAGCATCAGCAATTCCAGTCACGAGCAAGGAGGATTCAGAGCTGGAAGATATATGACCAGAGGGCTGATTTCCTCTAACTGTTTTGCTTGTGGCCTCCCAATTGATTGGGTAATTAAGGAAATGGTGGCAACGTGCTTCAAGGATCAGAATTAGGTCCCACTCAATGGGGGCAGTCCAGAAGATCCGATGAGCGGAGTCATCCTGGAATACGGAGATATCTCAGGGGAGATCAAAATGATGGATACACCATGCGAAGTCATTCAGGGCTTCATAGCCACGAGTATGCAGGGTATCTTTAAAGTGTCAAAATTAAGAGAACAATAATGAAATATAAGGGTTTTTTGAATTCCTGGAACAACCATAGAGCCATAATCAAAATTAGGCATTAGAAGGAGCACTGTGTGATCAATAAACACCTGGGGTACTCTTCAAATCATCAGAATCTTCAGAATTTATGGAGCCCTGAGTGTCAGCATCATCCTTGACCATATCCCTAGTGTCAGGATTGGGTGCAGGTCAGTAGAACTTGAGGTTTCTGTTGAGCAATCACTGTCATGATCACTTGCAGAGTCCTGAGGTTGTTTTGCATATTCAGACCTGCATTTCTGGTGTCCCAGGTTGATTTCCGAAGGTCTGAGTATAGCAATAATGTTGCAGGGCATAATACTGCTCAGCTTTTGAGCCTCGCTCAACGATTAGAGCTTGCTGCATGATTCCATCAATGGTGGAAGCTTCTGCCATGATAACCTTACTGAGTAATCTCACTGACAGAGTTTTGTGGGTAAAGAAATAAGCAGCTGATGCCAAAATGAATAGACATCAGGTGGAGAGGGCATTAAGTTTGCAAAACATGTAAGGTCAGCAAATAATTGGTGTACACCACTGGTGGATGCATATGTAACACTCTTAAAATGTTGCACAACATCATAAAGTGAAGATTCATGAATGAATCATTGAAAGAGACCATTTATGACTTGCATAAAGGTCGGGAAGTCATCTTCAACATTTCCATTGCAATCTTCAATGAATTGTTGTACCAAGTTCGCGCATCAGCCATCTAAAAATGTTGCAAGCATGTTTGTACATTGAACATCAATGTCAGATACTTGTTGAGTACCTGAGCTGTCTGTGTGATAGATAGGGCCACAGATATTCGCGATCTTCATCCAGCAAATGACTGAGAATAGCCAATTGTCGAATTCAATGATATCTGGGTCCCCACGGAACTTGTGAGGATGTGGAACACTTTGTAAAGACATCTTTTGGACATTAGAATCGAGTCCAAGTTGAGGAGTAAGGATATTTCGAGCCACTAGATGCTCAAAATGTTGGAAAATTGCAAGCATGACATTAGTCTTGCTCTAAGACACAGGATGATACTCAAATATTTCCTTGTCATTGAATATTGGATTTTCTGAGCGATGTCAGGCATTCTGAAATGGAGCTGAAGAAAGGGAACAGTGGGACCTGCCCAAAGTATCCTTCTGCGAAGCTGACTGGTAGTTATCAGAGCTGAAACTTGTAGGAGCATGACTTGGGAATGATGTAGATTTCATCTGGTCTCGTGATGAATTCTCGAGGCAATGATTCTTGATGTCTTGTGCCATGGAAGCCTGTCAATGTGAAGGCTCCCCTCATGGCAGTGAAGGAGATTCAAACTTCTTCAATGGCATACCTTCTTCATGTTGAATAGGTGCCGATGTTTTGGGTTCAATTTTGACTTCTGTTGAACCTTGAGGCAAGAACCTCTTAGGTTCATAAGTTGAGGGTTCATCATCATGCTTAAGGAAAGCAGACTGAGGGTGCTTCATTGACATACTGGCCATCAAAGTATCTTCCAGAGTATCTTTCAGAGGTGTAGCCATGGGCCTCCCCCTTTTAAATTGAGCTGAATGCAAAGAAAGATCCTCACACTTTGTATTTGGAGATGGATCCACATCTTGAAAAGGTGGACTTCCCAAAGTTAAACATGCATGGGCATCTCGATGTCAAGAGAATGCGACATCTGATTCCCCAGGCTGTTGAGGAAGGCTTAAGGTTGCAATAGCAGCCTCCAAATCATCATCAAAGTTGCTTAAATCATGAGAAGAATTCTCCGATTTATTATCACTATCACACTCGACTTGAATAGAAAGAGACGAATCCATTCTATTCACAATAATACTAGAATTATCCTGAGGGACATCAGTAGTTATGACTATGCTACGAGGCATCTTAGGTGATGGTATGTAAGATGCATGAGGTGGCAGATCCTGTGATGCATGATGAGAGTGTTGTGAAGGTGAAACAACCTTCCCATGATCAAGCAAGGTGGGCTTGACATGTGGAGGCGAAGCGAGGGGAGGCGGTGATGAACGTGGCATACCCTTGAAAGATGACGAAGCAGCTCGCAATGCAGATGGTATGCAAGCTGGTGTAGAGAAGGGAAGTGACAGCAATGGGGAATAAAGCCCTTTGTGAGCTAGAGGGGCAGATGCCCATGAACCAGGGTGTCTCTGGGTAGCTGCATGGTGAGCCATAGGCAGTGACAGCGACATGCAAGCCTCATGCGAGGTAGAGAAGGCTGGTGATAGCCCTGAAGTTGATCACGATGGTGGCAAGCCTGCTTCACGAGATGGAGAGGCATGCACCCTTGAGCTAGCATGGCTTAGGGTGCGTGCAGGAGAAGCAATAGATGGCGAGGGCAAGTCGCGAGCACCTAGATCACTTCGAGAGCGTACAGGTGTCGAAGAATGTTGAGAGAACTCACCAGGAGCCTCCCCCTCACAACATTGATGACGTCGAGCCAATTCCTCCATTATCTCCTCATCAGATGCATGAGGTAGCTCTGATATGGACTATGTTGAGCTGTGGGTGATACCTCCCAAGATCGGGCTTGAGATGGCACAATCTGGTGGTGAGAAGAGTGGGTAGTGAGAGAAGCAGTACGATGCTCCACTGACAATGTTGTATGCCTAGTAGTGACTCGAGGGTCCATAGATCCTAGAGACGGTGGCTGTGAAAAGATTCTGGTAGTGTCGTGCTTGCGTTCAGAGGGCAAACGAGCACAGTCAAGTCAAAAAAGAGCAAAGAAAGCTCTAGCAAGAGCATCAAGACAGCTGTGAGAGCTGGGACCAGTTGAGGTGCCAGTAAAGTCATGTAGTACATTGAAAAGGCGTCAGATGGGTAGATGCAGCATATATGATGCAGTATAGGTGCCAGACGAGCACCAGAAAAAATCTGAAAAGGTTAGCAGGCTGTGCGAGGTAGCAATGGCCAAATACACTATGAGATGCTCAAAAAGGTGTAAGAAATCTACCTCAAAGTGGGTCTTCAACCTGAGAACAGAGCACGATCGGCGTATATTAGCCAGAGTACGTAGAGTCAAAGAGACGACATTGAGGTAAAAATCAAAAGTTAAGAGAGGAAAGTCCAAAATTAGAGTATAAGTAGCCTGCCGCAAGGGATAAGTAAGCGAAAAGAAATGATAGCATATCTAAGCGGTCCGTGAATAATCCGCATCCCTTACACCCTCTCACCTCAATTCGTTCCATGATTCTCTGGACATCCTTGATGTGTACAACTATAATTTGGTCTTGGTCACACCCGGTCTCAAGAGCCTAAATCCAGAAGGAAGGTAAGAACGTTCCCTTGTCCAATCTAACTTGACTCATGAGTTGCTAGGTTTAAGAATTTAGACTGGGTCCTACCATGAAATCGGTCTATATGGTCATGAATGAGGGACACGCCACACAATCTATGCCACTTCTCAGAGGAAGAGTGCCGCCATGCCCTCAACATTGAGGCTGCACATATACTGTTGTCCTTGAATGACAATATCTGCATCAACCAGCCATCATGATCCAAGAATGCTGCCGTCCCATGATTGTTACTTATAATGAAGAGGGGGGAGGAACTCTGAAGCAAAATCTCGGTTGCGGCTTGTTGGATTAGTACATGTGCCTACATCATCTGGAGAGTCATTTGAAAAATGAGGAAACAATGCAAGTTGCCTCTGTCAAGCACCTTTTCCATAGACGTGTGGATCCAGTAAATTTGAACAAAGCATTATATGCAAGAGAGACAACCTAGTCAGAGCTGTGCATTACAGCAGAGGAGGAAAGGGCGTCAGGACTCAAGAGAGTGTTTGGGTACTAATAGCCATGACATCTGCAAGCCATTCCGCCAATTGAGCAGTCTTGTGACTGGCATGAGTCATCAAAATCTCCCATCTCATATAAGTACATGTCCTCGACGTCTCAAGGTACTTCAGCACGCAAGCAAATCTATTGGACTCATCATGTATTTCATTAGAACAGAGCAAGTGATCTATACTGCAGACGTCAGTTGCGTTGTAAGAAATGTCAGAACATTGTTTGATGCCTTTCTCTGTGCAATACTCATTGCAGGCGAGGGGTTCAAGTTCATTCTGAGTCCTAGCAAGTGTGAATGCATCAGAGATGCATAACATAGCTTGTTCCGAGTCTTATATGTATATATAGGTTATTGGTCCTTATACTTGATTTAATCGTAGGATTGAGGCTATCCGGGGTTTGCCGAACAGCTCCTGGGCTCGACCGTGGGGAAAAAAGGAGCTCATTCATCCAAATCCTGGGAATACATCTCCTTATCCAATCACCCTCCTCTCGATGATGCGTCTCTTTTCTCTCACCGCGACGGTGCTTTATTTCTCAAAAGACGTCATCTATGCTAGTTATGTATGTTTTTCTTTTACCCTCTTTCCCCTCATCTCTGTTCTGGCATATTGATTAGCCGCTTTCGTCCGTGTTCTGGCCTTCCCTCGCTCGCTTCACCATGACACTTATATTGTGACAATGCTATCTTCTTTTTCCTTCCTTCCCTCAACACCAAGTCTCCTTCTGGCCATTCCTTCCAGTCTCAGTTTGTTATCACTCAGCACGTTGTGTCTGGGGATCCCGACGTGCTACAAAACCTGCACATGGGAGCCATTTAGTCTTGGTGAAGTGACACGTGGATATTTGTTGAAAGAGAGCCAAACCGATGCCACGTTGATGGTATGTGTCTGGAGCCAAGTCTTGCCAATTGTCCAACTGACGACCGCTTGTTTTAGCTGAGCATGATGCTGCTGCAGACCAACAGCTACACTGTATCTGTCTAACTGGGGCCATGATGCAAGAAAAATAAACGTATTCGAATGAAGATTAGCAGATGTAGCATCCTCGCACTGCCAAAGGGCAAGATTCTTAACTGGGTAGTGGCCTTGTCAGCATATCCATGAACATCATGAGGAGGATTGATACAATTCTGACTCTACGATTCCTCCCGGTCACGTCCACGCTCATATGCTTCCTCCAATCTTCATCAATTGCAGGTGCCCAATATGCATTGGATTCTCTGTACCCGAATGGACTCTATTAAAGAGTCTGATGGTCATGGCCAAGATATCTATCTTCTCACTCTTATTCATGTCAACACTTGTGGGGGCCTGATACGCATCAGATTTTCCATACCCGAATGGACTCTGTTAAAGAGTCTGGTGTTGTTCTTGTCAGCTGTTGGGGAAAGGATATCTTGTCGTTTATCAGCCTTCCCATAGTTATGGCCAAGATGATTGTCATCTTTTGGCCAGAAAGCATGTTTTCTGCTGAATTGGCTCCAGACATCTGGCTCTGACCTTGACTGAGTTGGCTGCCTCTTGTCCTTCGACATCGATGTCCTCTCTTCTACCACCGGGCTCAGTGCCGTCCATACTCCTCTCGCTCGACCACTCATTGCCTCAGCTGTCCATGGACCCATGGCGGAGACTGAGGCTGATGAAAATGGACACGATGTAAAAGCCATCACACAAGGTAAACTTCCCTCAGGACATGATGAAGAGGTTGCTCCACCTGCTCCAGAACTTGATTCGCCAGCCAAAGAAGTATCATTGGCAGCTCTCACTGAACCTGTACCTGAGAAGAAGGTGAAGGAGGCTGCTGCGGTCAAGCACAAAGTCGTAATCCTAACTGCGCTAGTACTTGCGACTGTCTCGATCAGACTGTATGGGACGCTGCAATTCTGCTCACCTTTCTCTCTCATTGATAAGTCCCAGTCCTTTCTCACCATCCTCCTCGATAAATCTCACCCTCACCTGCACACAAGAGATAATGATTACCCTCATCTCCCTTCTCTAATAATCCTTGTTGGGGTCAAGACTTGAGCTTGGTATCTCACATGAAGGTGAGAGTTGTGTGGGTAAATCGAGCTAGTACAGAGACATGAGTGTCAACGAATGCAAGTAAGCAGAGAGACTGATGCACTCCCATCATTGGTGAATGCGAACAGGTCCTTTCTTCCATGACGTGGATGCCACTTGCCGATGGAGATGTACTGTTTGAGCCTAAAATCAGGTCCTTGCATTGGTCGTCCCGAATCCAGTCATCGAGGGAGAGTCCTGGTTCCGGGTTAAGACACCTGGAGGAAAGGTGGATACTTAACATGGCCATTGCCTACACTCTGCGCCTAGTCTGTGCTAACGTTCAAGTCTTCTACACTTCTTGGTGCTATTGTAGGGAGATGGTGATCCAAGTAAAATCATGGGTATCGAGGGACGGATGTCAGGGTTGTTTGTTTTGCCCATTTGTTTGGTCTCTTCAATGCGTCGGTCACCTGTTTCCATCCGACCTCATCTATCATGTGCAGGATGCTATTACTCTCATTCTTCCTTGCAGTGACGGCAAACCTAGGAACTTGTCTCATATTTACTATCAAGGTCGCCTGTTGATGTTCAGTTATATGGAAGACGTGCATTGATGTGCTCGGTAACAGCGAGTGGCGAACAGGACTAGTGGCTGGCAATGAACACCAATGAACTAAACCTATCACTAACTCTACACTAATCACCAATATATTGAATTCGGGTGTTTCAAGTACGATAGAAGCACTCTGCAGACTTCAATAATCAAGGAATGTTGTTTAAAGACATTTTATTCATTACTAGTGAGCGATATGAAAGTACTACTCACACTAGCAGGGTGGGTAAGACACAATTGAGTAAAGGTGACTTCGTTGAGCTTCTGTGCTTGCTGGAGCTGGGATTGCTCTGAAACTAGTGGCTCTCTTGGCCCTGTACTGCTCCTCACAAGTGATAGACACTTGACTAGTCACATTCTTAGCAAACTAGTGGCGCTCTGGGCCTAAGAATAAACTATACTGCTTCCCACAAGTGATAAACACTTGACTAGTCACACTCTAAGCAAACTAGTGACACTCTTGGCCTAGGAATAATACTTTATACTCTGAGAACTCTCTTGAACTAACTTCAAAACACTCTCGGCCTTCAACAGGACACAATAGTAGACTCAAAGGGGTTTTTATTCACTCAATACTGGAGTAACTCCATGACTAGCCATCGTTTCGTCAAGGTTAAGCACAAAATCCTTTAATTGGGGGCACTAGGTACTGACTAGTATGTCACAATCTTGGGGTAGGCTTGCCTGCCATGTGAGGCGCCTACTCTACTACTTATATACAAATGGAAAAAGGTATGATAACCAAAAATAGCTATACTAGAGGGGTACTATTGATAAGGATTTCTTGGCTAGTCATGAGTATTGGTGCGTAATCATGCAATAGTCAGTCTAGAATGCTTTGTTGCTGACTAGTGGGCCTAGGAACTCCGTTGGAGGTCCTTTTCCCATGCCCTCAACCCAGCAATGCTCCACTAGTGTCAAGGATAATTAATGCACCGGTCAGGTCATGCCTGTAGCAGTCGCTGATCGTGATCGGGAGCACAGCCCTGGCTATACTAGTGCCGATCGTCTGAGATCTGTTGTCCACTAGTTGGCTCTCTGCACAATCCCAACCGTCGCTAATCAATTCTAAGTCCTGTTTAAGATCATTGCACAACTAGTGCTTCTGACTTAGGCATCCTCGCCATAGCTGGTACTCATATGATGGAGCTTCTTGGTGTTTGTGTCCTCTGCCTCTGGTTTGGTATGCTAGTGGCAAGACTCAAAACTAGTGACCATACATTGTGTAGGTCCACTAATTTTGAGTCACTAATATCGGCTGGCAGGTAGAGTTGACCCACTAGCGGTGTCACGTCTAAGTCCTAGCATTACTGGTAGCCATTTGCACTGACTATCAGCTCAAAGCCTCCACTATAGTCCTCATAATCCCACTAGTATCAGGTAGATATGCAATAGTATTGATATAAAATCGCAAAATCTAGGTGTGAATGCATAGACTGTGTATCAGCGTATCACTTTCTATTGGTCTGTGTCTGTGCTCATCTATCTCTAGCTTTCTATGGCTGCTGGGCCCACACTGTACTGAAAGCCATGCTGACCACAGAAAGAACACACTTTGACTTTATTCACTGGGTCAGTCTTTTCAGTATTTCTATAGCTAAGCCTTACATTTTGCTTAGTGATAATGCTGAAAGGAGGTGAAGGTAGAGAATACACCCAAAAAAAGGGGGCAAGGAGGACCAATCTCACCCAAGATGAGGCCTCAGGAGAGGCTAAGCAAGGATGTCAGTGTTGCTTTCATCATCAAGTCCAACAGAGGTGTTTGCAATACCATTGTTAACCTCTCCAATTCCCAGATGATTCTCATTGACCCACGATTCACTGTTAACTTCATCAGTACAACCAGTACTCTCGAAAAGAAGACAAAAATGACCTGGAATAGTGCCTGGATGGAGCAATTCAAGGGCTCATCCCCATGAATGATGACTGCTTATCACTTCCAAGGTCCTCGTTGCTACAAAAGTCGCTTTAAACTTCACTTTCCGAACCAAGGGCTGACACATATTGGGAAGTCTCAAATTTGACTTTCCTAGTTTTTCATGTCGGCTCCTACAATCTCAAGGTCGCCTTGGGTGGATTTCTGGCACAGTCCATTCCTATCTGCCCTCCTGGTGCATCCAGGGTTTGGCCTCTTGTGACAATAGGTGTCAATGCTTCCCTCAAGGATTGGGAGAGAAAGCCATGCCTCAACGGGTGTCAAAATAGGTTTAGAGGAGAAATCAATGTTGTTATACAATACTATTAGGCTATAGGACTCAGTAATGCCACGCAAATGCGATGACCCTCAAAGACTAGTGTATATAGGATTATCAGTTATAATGCAAACCTGAGACCCCCATAGGGAAATTCTATCTTGTCCTACCTAATCTCTTGGAGATTGCTGCTGGATCATATGCTTTGAGAAAGAGTCATGCACATTGCATAGGCTAAGATAGTCCACCTTATCCATGTGACTGTACTTCGTGTGCATGTTATCGACAAGCATCTGAAGAACGAAGTTGAACTCATCCTTTTCATCTTCGGAGACATCTTTGAGATCCCTGCCCTTTGAAGCAGTCTCCTTCCTTGTCTTTACCCTTCTGGTATTTATATCTATAACATCCTTGCTTCGTCTTCAGCATGAAGTTTGTCCATGTTCATTTCTTCAGGACTCTTGGCTGGATTTCCAAATGAGGGCACTCCAATAGGGTTCACAGCAGCACTAATTTGGAACATTCAGTCAGAAAAGAACAGAAAGATATGATATTACGTGGGCCCATTAATACACTACAAGTAAATGACCCATTTGTGCTGGACAATTTATTCACAGTCAAATATGAGACTTGTATCATGTTCCATATGACCCCAACTCTTCCAATAAAGTTTGATATCAGCAGTGGTTCGTACATGGGGAAGATGAGACACATAGCATTGGACGTGTTGATGCAACTCCTGTTTCTCTGACAGCCAAATATAGTCGTGAACCAATGCCAATTTTACCGAGATGTGATGTCTAACGAGACAACGAGACATCTGAACATCAAGGAGGTTGAATAGCTGCATATAATCTTGATCCGGCCCTTTTTGCTTGTAATATGGCAAATGTAGCTCCAAAGACACTGATTCTAACACCAAAACTACAGTTTTGAGCATCATTATACAAGCCTCGAGTCCAGTTTGCCCTTCTACTGTGATATCTATTTTGCATAGCTGGATACAATTTCTCAAGTCAAAGAGATGCAGCTTATGTGCTAGATAGGAGTCAGTAAATTATAAAACAATGACTGAAACCTTACAATGTGATTCCAGACAAATCAGGTTGACTTGGATAGGATTGATGGAGGAGATCTTCAAGTCAGCTCAAAGATCTTGTGTTACTGTCAATGCAATTCTGAACTGCCCATATTTCCGCATCATTGATCACATTTGCAGTGAGGGTTCATAAGGGTAGTGATTTTAGAAAGGAGCTTTGATATATTTTCTTCCTCCTGAAGACCAGAGAGCTTCAGGTGTAAGTTATGTAGCGAGGATGGGAAGTGGATGAGTCCTGTAGAAGGGTGGAGTGATGGATTTTCGCCACAGATTGACAGCGTAGTTAAGGATGGAAGCACAGGAAGAAGTGTCATCAAAATATCCAGACAAAGGTCCCCACAAGAAAAGTGCAATTCTTTAACTTCGAGATATGGTTACGACAATGGGGTGAATGGATTTGCTGTAATGGCAGGAATAATTTGGAAGTTCCAGTGTCGAACATTTGTAAGTCTCCGCAGGACGGTGTCCAATGGGAGTACACTGTCAAAGTCACTGACCTGAAAGTCTACAGTTCTTGGATACAGAAGAAGATGTTTATTCTCCTTGAAAAATGATGTGAAGCCTGTTGGACTGTGCTCTTCACTGGGGTATGTATTTTTGATGTTGACAGTAGCAAACTGTTTCTTTCTTGAACTGGAAAGAAAAGTGAGATTGACAAGGGCAAGGATCTGGATGAAAGGAAAATTGTCTTCGCAAGCTCTGTCAACAATCTCATCGATAAGTTCTTGGGGCAACTGAGACACATATTATGTCCATCAGTGTTGACCATGAAGAACATCAGCTTGTACATACCTGCATAATTTTCCCGGCATGGTTTTGGACGAGGGTGGTCATCATGGTACAAACAGTTGTGTGATTCATTTGTCCTTCCATGCTTATTTATGTTTTCGATTATTACAACATGGTCTTCAGAACCAGAACACATGAGAATGAGGTTTGTATTCTTCATTTACATGCTTTGTTTGTCAATCACTGGACTCATTCCACTTCCAGCAACAATGTTACATTGATTTGCCAAGGCAGTTCCACGCCAATGCTTTTCTCGCATTTCTCTGGCTGTACAAAGCATCCAGCTGTCACATGGACATGCTGAAATTTTCAGATTCAAGCTCATAGAGGGGAAGAGGGCTGTATCATCAAGATGAGTCTTTCTCTTCCCTCCAGTTCATCCAGTGGCGGACTATGTGTCAGAAGAAACACCCAATGAATGCCTATGAAAACCTACATGTCGCATTCGAGCAGATGCTGAATGGATCACCTCCTCCTCCAGATACCAAGCCGAATGTCAGCACCAAACCACTGCATATCATGATTCAGGATGCGAAAACTCTGGCAAGACGAACGTGGCCAAGATCCTGGTCAACTATATGGTTCTCACCAACCAAGGATGGACCCTCAAATGAAATCTATTTGTTACTCTCTTCATGTACAACAACCACCACCAGGTCTTTCTTTTCTTTCTCGCCTCCATCATAGTGACCTACAATTATAATGAGTCTGGCCAGATGGCTGCGTACTTTGGGATTACCTTCCTTGCGCTCATCCTCATTTCTCTCAGTTTGTCAACACTCCCATCAAGAAGTGTGTACCAAATGCTCGCCTCGAGTCTTTGCCACTCATCAATTTTCAGAGAAAAAAACCTGTAAATGGTTGCCAATGTGATTCTTGTGTACAGCAGCGAGAATTCTGGTCGACGCATGACTGCCACAGCTGCCCCACATACAAGACTATCATGTACAAAATAGCCCTGCCCTTCTTGGCTGTTTTGGTTATGTTTACTCATACGCCGTTCGTTACACTCTAGTTGGTGTAATATATTACGGAGCTGTGCACTTCACTGCTGGATTTGTGGACAAAGATAGGTGAGTCCGGTTTAACAACTGTATATCACTAGGAAGGCGAGCACAACTTGAAGGTTATATATGTTGATGACATGGACATGACGAGAGACTGGTTCGGAAAGGACCACATGTATATAGATGTTCCCGATGACAGTAAAACATAGGACTCGATGCCGCCACGCAGATGTGATGGCCCTCAACCTACTAGTAATATATTCTTTTGTTGCCAGAAGTCATAGAGTTTAGAGTTTAGAAAACCGGTATAAAAAGACAATGTGAAGAGTTTCAGTGAGACAATCAGACGAAATACCCAAAATGGATGAAAGAGAGTTCCCAATTCCACCTTGGTTCTTGTTCTGTGACTTATTCTCACATGGGTCACCCCCCAAAATATCACACTACAGAAGAAAAGCTACAGGCTCTCCGAGCAAAGAGTCAATGTTACTATGCAACATAAGCTCAATTCTGTATGTTTCGCCAACCAGTGCTCATTTTTCTGTAGTCATAGACAAGAAATATCTACTCGACGAAAACTTAGCTATCAATCTCAGTCCAGTCACCATGCTAGGTACATTCTACAGTCTTCAATGCTACCTTGACGTTCTCATATGGCAAACACTAGGGGCAAACAGGAAGCTCTTCAGCCTGCCCAAGAGGCTAAGTCACCTGCTAAGATTCAAAACGCAACCCCCCACCCATGAGTCCCATCATTGACAAGTAAATTCAGAACTCCAAGTCAACTGAAGAAAACATGTAATACTAACCAATATGAAGTTACATCAATGTAAGACTCATCACTTTCTGATACTTTAATCTGAGGTTGTTATTTCTAGTCCTGTGACTGAACCTCCGGCAGCCCCACTCCCTGATGCCTTCCTAAGATTCAATGCAGAAGCCTTGACAGTCCTACAGGAATGCGAAGATTTCCTTGAAGGAGAGGTACCTTCCGACTACATCAAGTCTCTTCTCAGCTGCTATTTCAAGGACAATTCTTGGTGGCAAGGTGAGATAGGCATCTTTGTGGAGCCTCTGGACGACCTTTATAGGATGCAAACAGCTTATAAAGATATTTCAACAAAGGTGTTGGATGTGGATGGCCCCAGCAACCACCACAAAAAAATGGAATGTGCAGGAGAGACAATTGGGCAGCTTATTTCATGGTTGGAGGACATATGGCATGCTGGAATTGATGGTCCTTATGGGTTACGTATCATGTACAATAACCGCAGGCTAAGGTGGCAAAGAGAGGCTAAGATGTATAAATTTGCTATGCAATAAAAATATATCAAATCCTTAACACCCCAAAAAAGCGAGCTCTTGCTTGTTATATTTCTCCTTTAGGCTGGGAGGACTGATCATCACCTCCAAAAGCATCTCTTCCAACCAGCCCAACAACATGTGGACTGGATCAAGTACAGTGCAAAGTCATCTCATTTCCTTCCCAACACCAGTTGTATTTAAGATGATGTACTCGTGCTGCAATATTGACTGCTCAATGGTGGATATCTCTTGGACTGCATTGTTGAGGTCACTGTGATAGCCTTTAGGATGATCGGCGGTGATGGTTCACTGATATTGTTGGTAGACAGCATCGGCATAACCTTTAGGCAAGCGCTGCATCAGTACTACAAACTTAGTGGAGAGGCATTCTATCTGGTCCATCGCTTCTGCTAATAATGAGCACCGCCTGTGAAGTTTAATGTCTATACTGCAACACCGAGAGAGAAACACACACTCAGCATGTGAACAACCACTGTTCACTTCTATTTCAACGAGGTGCATCGCCTGTCGAATCAGCGGCTCAAGTCTATCATTGATAAGAACCACACCTCCAAGAAGAATAGGAATTCATGCACCTGCACCCATGTCTTTGACTTGTCTTATTTTGATAGTTGTCCCATCATTTCTGGTTGATTCTGTCGCAATGCCTACATAAATGGTCAGTAAGCCAACAACATAGCCAGAGTAAGCGTACTTGGTGTAGCTATGACGACTATTAACATTATGTGCCACTCAGTGCTCCTCAGTAGTATCCACTGGCACATCCATCTGAAACGGTGAAAGAGCACCCAGTTGAGGTCAAAAGCAGAAGTGCCCCCCTGGAATTGAATGGCCAAATTCAATCTGGTTGTGATTCAATTTACTGGAACATCAAAAATTCAATCTAGTTATAACATCAAACATTCAATTGAGTTGTAATTGGAAAATACAGACCTACTCTGACAATTCGGATGGTCATTGATCCACCTTATCTACTCCGACAATTTGTGTTTTTGCTGATTTGGTGGTTTACTTAGGCTTGACCTACTCTGACAATTCAAATTGTTTTTATTATTATTGATTCCAGGTGGTGTAGGCTGCCATAAAAGGGCAGTCAGCAAAGATCAGGTCATACTATCCATCCACCTTTGAAGCAGCGAGCAAAATGTACGTTCTCTTCCTGGCCGACTCCTGGCTTTTCTCCACAGATGTTGACATGTCAAACAGGTCTAGATCTTTGCAGGTTGGCATCACTGAAGAACAATGGATATTCTTGGAGCTGTATGTTGCTTACTATGGGTGCCTGAAGTTGAATGCCCACGAACATCCCAAGTCATACTCTGTCTTTCAGTCGCAGCTCTGGTTACTTTGGAAGAACCATTTCCATGCCCAGCTGCAGCCACCTGATCCTACTGATCCGGATGCCTGTAAACATTGGTATGCCTGTCGCTGGAAGGTAAGCTCACAAGCCCGATTGTGTTTGAGTGTCCTAAAGTCATTCATCCCATTGCAGAATCTCGCTGCAATCATTTGTACCCTTGAAATGTGGCAACCCTTCTATGCTGCAGGTCATAAATGAGAGCTAGCCCAAAGAGTAAAGGTCAGGGAAAAAGTCACAAAGGCTGCAAAGGCTGCAGCACAGAAACATAATGATGAGCAGAAAGATGGGGTAGCAGGTGTTCAAAAGAGTGAGAACGTACAGCAAGGTAGTAGTGGGGAGCCACTGGACCTGCTGTGAGAATGCAGTCGAATTTTCACATTACGTGACCTCCCATTGCTTAGATATGCACATACTGATTGTATACTACTCACTACTGTGATTGTGTACAACTCAGGCATCAGGTGCTTGTACACAAATAATTTCCTGTGACCACAGCCCTATTGTATACAATATTGGCTATAGTGACTCACGTTATCGGTGTTTACATGCTGTCCTTAAATACATAACTAATTTTGTCATATTCAGCCATGGCAATCTCTTCCAACCAGTCCAATTTTTTGAAGACCTGCACATCTGTCCAGTGCAGAGGTTTTGGCCCATGATCAATCCATTTGTGTTTAAGTCCCATGATGTAAATGGTGAAAATCTCCTGAATGTGTAGTTAGTATGTATCAGTAGATCTAGATGCTGTATGGATGCACAATTTTTTGTTGTTCTCATTTGGCTTCATCAAAAGTAGGCCACTTTTCAAACCATAGCAAGCACAGACATTTAAAACATGTTAATGCGCAATCGGTAAGTACAGCGCTTTCGAAAAGGGAAACTCTATCCTTTAGCCATGAAAACTGTTCACTGGAATAGTCCAAACAAATGGCATAGTGATAAAGTCCTGGAATGGGCAGGACCCCGATGATTGCACTACCCCTGGAGCATGTGAGTATCAGATTGACAATGAAGCACAATGAGTAACTTACTCTTCAATGGTGCCAACATCCAGGTAGGGATGACAGCCAAGGAGACAGCTGATGGTCAGCGCCAAAAAGTCGCCCATGACGCTATCAAGATCAAAGTCTGAGTCTGAGTCCTCATTCACAAACGAGACAGAATCCCAGCCATCAGGGTCCCATTCGTCAGATGGAACACCAATAGATGGATTGTTGTGGGAGACTGGTAGCCCTGGAATATGCAAGTCCCTAATGATTGCACTACAATGGGGACATGTGAGTATCAGATTGACAATGAAGGGCGATGAGTGACTTACTCTTCAATTATGCCAACATCCAGGTAGGGGTAGCAGCCATGGAGACCCTCACTGATGGTCACAGAAGAGTCACCCTTGACACTGTTATTGATGCCAACGTCCGAGTCCTCATTCACAAACGAGGCAAAATCAAAGAAGCCCTGTTCGTTGGATGGAATGCCAATAGATGGATTATCGTGGGGAACTGGTAGCCTCGGAGTATGCAAGTCTCTAATGATTGCACTACCATGGGGGCATGTGAGTATCAGATTGACAACAAAGGGCGATGAGTGACTTACTCTTCAATGGTGCCAACATCCAGGTAGGGATGGCAGCCATGGAGACCCTCACTGATAATCACAGAAGAGTCATCCTCGGCACTGTTATCGATGCCAACATCTGAGTCCTCATTGATAAATGAAATGAAGTCAAAGTCATTATGGTTTCGTTCATCATCGGATGGAACACCAGGAGCCAGATTCTTGTGAGGGGCTGGGTGGGACATAACCAACAAGGAGCCGTATGTCCTCTTTTAAATGTCCTTGCCATCCAAGAACAGATGTTTGCATGATGAAGTACAATTTCAAGTTTGCACAACAAAATACAATTTCGATCAAATATAAATTTACCGTGACGTACAAACATCTAGGTGCATTTCAATAAAATACAATTTCAATCAAATACAACCGATTGATACATCCTAACCATCATCAGCTCCTTATTAGGAAGGTGATTTGGCTTCTTGAAACAGCATTGAAAAGTGCATAAAGCGACTCCCAAAGTCCTGTGAAGGCTGCAGAGACTCTCTTAATTAGCCAGATAGGTGTGTTCAATGCAAATTTACGAAATTCCTTTAGATCCCACTTTTGTGGAAGGGCCGCATTCATTGCTTCAGTGCAAGTGTCCTAGTTGGCACAAAGCCTGGTGGCACTTTCAACCTCACTTCGTGACCTGATCGCAACATTCATTGTATCAGCTTGCACCAGACTTCCATATCCTGGTCCTCTGAGCTCCTTGGGGGGTCCGTTGATACACTGGGAGCTCACATACACCATCTCGGGTCAGCATTTTTTAAGGTTTCTGCCATTGGTGCCAATATGCCGTGGCCCTGAACTGTACAGACTGCCGGGTTTGCCCATATTCTGGCTCAGCAAAAATCGCACCCATGGTTCAGTTCTTCCATTTCCTACATCCATTCTTTTTCCATCTATGCCTACAGTTGTAATTGAATTGTCTCATGCTGCCCGTTCACACACCTACCAGGCGAGGGGGAAATCGCATTCCCGACAGTAGTAGCCATTCCACATGTATGCGAGGGAGTGAACACATTCCCAATGGTAGTCGAGGAAGTAGTGTATTGGTCATTGAAGTGGGTGGAAAGAATAAAATTGTTTCACCTATTGAGGATGTGATTGAGATATCCTCGGATGAAGAAGAGACATCAACGACAAGCAAAGACAAAAGAATTATGGAATTGGAAAACAATGTAAAGAAATTGAGGAAGGTGGGTTTCTAGTACAGCTCGGTGGAGAAGATCATTGTCATGACATGCAGGTTTAGGCAAAGAACATGGCTCAGCAAGCCCAATCCAAAGCTGAAAGGTGACTTGTGGAACACAAGGAAGAGCTGGAAATGATACAAGTCAAGACTCAGCAAGCCAAAGAAGAAGCTGGAAGGCAGATCACACAATATAGACAAGAAATCAAAGAGCTAAGAGGGGAGTCAGGTGGATTTAAAATTGTACGTATGGTCTTTCTATTCTTTCTCCGTTTAGGTCAATAAGACTCAATATAGGATGCCTCTATTCTTGAATGATACATCCTGTGTGACATATGTACATTGATTATGTTCCGTCCAGTGATGTCAGTATATTCAATTATCAGATGTCAAAAATGTGTTAACCAAGCAATATAACAGTCTTGATTGTGGACACATATTCTGCAAAGGATGTGTTCAGGGATGGTTCAGCACTATTCAGCACAATTATGAAGTAGAATACCCAGACCACATCGGCGATCTTGAGTATACATGTCCTGTGTGTCATGACCCAGCATTTAACCGACCAGTGGAGGTGTATAGACTGAAGGCACTTGCATGAAGAGTTGCAGCTGCACAAGGCGAGCATAGTCTGAGGTCCAGTGGTAACAAAAACTCAGTTGGAGAGTTAGATCCATGGGAGTGATTCTTTCCTCTGAGAGACGACAAGGATCATGAATCATGATGTATACTCATGTATACTCGAGGGCTAACAAAATGAGTATTGTTTCATACAATGAATACATGTTCTTACAATACATGGTGCAAATCTACTTCGACTTCGGATTCGCACACTAAACCTGTAGAAGAGGAGAGGGCTAGGTGCAAGGACCAATACAATCAAACCAACCAACATTGATGCTCAATTAATACCCAACTGTAAGCACATACATGTCAATACTCGTTGGAAGTAACCAATACCAATCTTGTTTCTCATGTTCAGTGTAGAGGTTTGTGTTCTTCTCAGGGTTGTCTTTCCTCAAACTTTTTGCCTGTGAAAGAACAAGTTAGAAGGAAGTGATGACCCTTGCAAAGAAATACCCTCTTCATTAAAAGAACCGGCACATAAGTCCCTGGGAGGAAGATAAACTCTAAGATCATACAAATCCCGACAAATATCATCATTACCCAGAAAACCTATCTCCATGAGACTAGACTGGTAGTGACGCTAGAATGTCAGTTAAAGCATGACCTCTAGCAATCAGTGGTAAAGAAATGATACTCACAATCCGCCCATGAGATGGGCCTAAGTACTGATCCCATGAAAACACTTGCAGAGAATAAACTGGTCGCAGGACCTCAACCAAGTGCTGACCATGTGTCTGCACTAATATCTATGGATTACGCATATGAGGCATGAGTACATAAAGAAAGATGACAAAATGTTCACCTCCATTGACTGTAAGTGGACCCAAGACAAGGGCCTCCAAAAAACTGACAGATCATCGATGTCTGTATATCCTGAGCTAGGGCCTGACTGATACGGAAGAGGGTATACAGAACCATCGTGTCTATGATAACAGGACATGCCTGTCGACCGTAAATGTTGAGTCGCCCCCCCCCCTGGCTGAAAGATGGCCCGATTCGTCCATAAGCCTCCGGGTGTGAGGCAAGGTAGCAGGCCTTGCCGCATGCCGGCCTTACTTTGTTATTCAATCATCATAGTCGAGTCCTGGGGTAGAAGACAGTATAACTGGTCACTTTTCGTTGGCATAGTTGGACTCGGTTCCCTCGGTCCGGCCCAACCTGAATCCAATTGCGAAAAGGCGACCTAGGACCGTCATTATTGAAAGATGCCAAAGCCAGGAAGCCGAGATCCAACCTACAAGATCGGACGATGAGGTGAAGAGATCCCATCAAGTAGGAAAATTCTAGATCGGTGACAAGTACAGCATATGACGAAAAGGGAAATACAGGCGCATCGGTCGGGCAACAGGCAGGAGGCGGGGAAGCGTGTGTATGAGGGACATACGGTGGCCGGAAGTATAGAATTTATCGGAAACCTGTCAAATATGTAAATACAATTCAAGTCTCCATAACGCATGTATTCTGACACCTTCGATAGTTACTGGAGAAATTGTATTTGACATTCCCCAGTGGTTACTGGAATAAATTCCATTAAATGGACAGTACAGCCTCACTAGCGGCTTGGTAAGCCTCGTTCGGGCTAGTGCATGTATTTAAGGGCAGGACAAGCTGAATAGACATATCTCCATATTGTGCAAGCATGATTACCCTGTACAACCTTCCAACCAAGACAACTCCGGGGACTATGATGACCTGGCGGACTAGGTACTGCAATTATCTAGGAGGCGCGCCATGAAACTGACTAGTTAATGTTAGGTATGCATTAGCACTTAAAAATCTGCCCTTCAAGGTTGTCTACGTTGAGCTCCCCGATGTTCGAGGCACTGGCTAAAAAGATTGTGCACTGCACCCACTAGCACCAAGTCTGATGGTGTATCTCCTTTCTACACCATACCTATCATCCAAGATGACGCTACCGGTGCCGTCGTCTCCGACTCTATCGCTATCGCTGCCTACCTCGACAAAAATTACCCCTCCTCCGGGCCCGTACTGATACCCGCTGGGACACAGGTTCTCCAACTCGTGTTCGCCAGCGCAGTAGCTGAAGCATTCGATCCTTTCCGGTCATTCTTCGCTTATAACATAATGAAAAAGACGAATGACGCAACGGTGTCATATTTTATAAGAGTGAGACTGGGCAGGGATTGCCACGGTGGATGCGCCAGAGGGTGCAGAGCGAGAGAAGTTGTGGGCCAATGCAAAAGAGAATCTCGGGAAGATGAACAAGTGGTCAGAGGGAGGCGAGGGCGATTTTGTTATGGGGAACGAACCATGCTTTGCAGACACGGCGATTTCCGGGTTTTTGCAGTTCACGAGGGTAATGCTTGGGGAGGAGAGTGAGGAGTGGAAAGAGATCGCCTCTTGGAACGACGGGCGGTGGGGAAAGTACTTGGAGAGTTTCAAGCCGTATGAGAAACTGGTGTAGGCTAGGGTGTTGAATCGCTACTCAGCCGGCTACAATGCGACATGTTCTATATTTTTCCTTGCAAGGACGTGTTCTTTAGACTTCGGCATCTGGAGAGGGGCAGTGTTGTCGTACCCAGTTCGGCTCTAACGACAAGGGTGACAACGAAAGATCGTATCCAAGCCAGACTTGTGCAGCCGGTGCACTCCCAGTAAGCACGTTACTAGTCCAGACATTTTGAAGAGCTCTCCTCCAACAATCGTATCCATCTGAATCGGAAGACTGGTCTCGTCTTCATGAATTATCTGCGCCATATAGCAGTGCGTGCTGTGGGCGCTTTAGGCATAGTCGTTTTTCATCATGCGCAACGAATGACCTTAGTTTCAACCTAAGAGAATATATGCTGCTTAAGACTTCAACGTATAGGTGCCGGGCTCACTATACGGATCCAGGGGTACGATATACACATCTTTGAAATTGTCAGTCCTGTAATGGAATCCGATCGACTCGATCGGATGTCGATCAAGATCCACTTTCAACCATGATTACTGTTCACGATAGCATGCGATCGTCAGATACTTCAGCACTCTGTGTCATTGATATCAAAGCCCCTTGGCTATTATTTCTCCATTCATATTAGGTCGCAGAGTCGGACAAGAATTGCGTGTCTAAAATATCAGCCTTTGGATCGAGTTGGGCAGTCGGATAGAAGACCCCATTTCAAAGAATGAAAAGTAAGTAATAGAATATCTACTTAGAGGCGGTATACTAGTATTTCACGTCGTTGTTGCAGGAGGGACAGTATCCATTGGTGTTGGGGGCTATCACAGATATTAGCGAAAAAGAACAGCAAGGTCGCTAGAGTCCTCGTACAATACTGCTCAGGGAAACGATGGCTAGAAAATTGGAGTTAATAGGATAGCGATTAGGGCGAGACAATGTACTTGTGGTCGGCGAAAGTGATGGCCAGTGCCTTATTTGGCACAGCGTGGTACTCGGGTCTTATCACAAAAAATTCTAATTGTGCTATCTACCATCACCATCGTTCCAAATGTACCAACTATTCATTCTCTAAAACCGCTGTGTGACCCCCATTTGCCTTGAGAACAGCCTTGACTCAATCCGACATGGTCTCAATATGCTTATCAATATCCTTCAAAGGCATCAAGACCCACTCCTGCAAAACCACTTCCCGCAGTGCCTTGGTGCTCAGTTGGATGCCTTGGGAGTGCATGGAGATGCTTCTTGAGCTCATGCCAGACTGGTTCAATGGGGTTAAGATCAGGAGAATTTGGTGGATGAGGAAAGAGAGGGATGCTATTTCATGCAAGCCAGCATTTGGTGGTCTTGGCTGTATGGCTTGGTGCGCCGTCTTGCTGGAAGGTGAGTCCTGGCTGGGCTTTGTCCAAATCCTTCCAAAACACCTTCAACTGACCCTCTAGCACCTGCTCTTGATAGCAAGCTGCTGTCATTCCTCCGCCTTTTCCACCAGGATACTCGAGAACAACTAATGGCCCCTTCCACCCCAATGCAACACATCCCCACACCATCACGTGCACGGGAGACTGCTTAAAGGTTGGCACTATGCAGTCTTCATCCAACTCTTCATCAGCATGCCATGTCACAAAAATCTGACCTGTCTTATCATCAAGATGGATGTAACATTCATCTGACCAAACCACCTTCCTCCAATCCTGCTCCTTGTGATCCTTCACCCATTGTTTTCGCACCTTCTTTTGGTTTGCAGAGAGAAAGGGACGTTTCCGTGCAACATGTCAATGCAATCCATGGTCATCCAAGGCCTTGGCAATAACCTTCTCGCTCACATCAATACCAACTTCATTCCTGAGGTCTCTGGGTGGCAGTCAGCGGCTTTTTACAGCTGCATGAGCAAGACGATGTGAGGTACGCTCATCAATCTTCTTTGGACGTCCACTATGGGGTAGATTTTCGACAGAACCATGCTCCCTGTACTTCTGCCAGATTTTTCGTGCTGTCTCATATGGAATGCCAGTGAGAAGGGCACTTTTGTTTAATTTCTGTGTAGCGAGCATAGCACCAATGAACTGGTTTTTTGCTGCCTCGTCGTGTTCATGTCGCACCATGTCTTTGGGCATCAGAAAAAGAAGCGGAATGACATTGGCAAAGTAGCTACACAAACAAAAAACTAATGATCGGCTGTGCAGCGGCCATCACTTTCGCTGACCACGAGTAGACATACTATTGCCAACAGGTCCGCAGGCATGCAGGCGGTTTGCAGCTCTTGGGATGGAAGAGAGTAAATTTGCAGTGCGAGTCTTCACATCGAACCTTGGAAAGGTGTCAAATACGAAAAATGAGACGAATATTGCGATACAATTTCTTCAGGCTGGGTAAACAGGGATTAATAAATGCGGGTACGTTACAATGTAATGACATACAAGGTTGACGGTGTGGCCGCATCTTAGATAGACGTTCCTAACACTGTGAAGGAATGAGGAGCAGAGCGGATATGAAGTGGCATAGCTGCTCACTGACGACGGCGACACATTGTAAAATATATGTGGATGGAGAATCTGAGGTTGAAACTATCTAAGAAGATGGAGGCACCAGAGACGGCTCCCTTTTTATTAACCAAGGCCAACGTTAGATCAATTTATGGGGAGTTGAGACTGCCTCTAAGAGCAGTAAACTGTACCGACCAGTGGAAGAGCAAAGAAGGCGCCGAGTCATCAGTGGAGGCTGTCTAGTTGAAGGAGCGCAGCAAAAACAAAAGATTGGGCAAGAAGTCTCTCAGAAAGGAGTATGGGCGTCGTTGTTTGTCCAAAAATTGCCGGAGAAGTCACATCAAAGAACGGGAGAAGTAAGAGAAAAGTACGCCTTCGAGGCCGAAATCAAATTAATCAAACCACGTCAGAGGGAAACACAAGGTGTCTACCCGGACTCGCCTCGAACTACAAAGAGCTGAGCAATATCGATATGGTTACCTAGACATCTGACCAAATGTGGCCAAGTAGATTTGAATACATTGTCGGGGGGTAGTAACATCGGTGGTCAGTGCTCGCTGCCTGGAAAGTTGAAAATTGTAACAGCACGCCTTTTTCGTGATCCAGTACGATTTTATCGGTGCACAACATCCAGGCGCAATGGAAGTATCAACCAAAACGACCTGGAATGACACATATTCAGTCCAATGCTGCGATCAATCTTCGAGCTGCCAGCCAGTAACAAGAGAGTAGTCATTGGTTCAAGCGTTCTAAGTTGCAGACTCACATTGACCAGGTTTCTGATCCAGTCCAAAGTTTCTTTCCGATAAATACGCACTTATGATTCAGCGCTTCAGCTTTTTCCAGGACATAGTTTCCGGAAGTTACAATGCTATAGTATCAAAGGGTGCCAACGTTGAAATCGCTTTTCAGCGCAAGATTCATTCCAAAGGTACAAGCAAGACATATGCTACCAGAAGCGAGATCGATTCTAGCCCCAAGAACTGCGCAGTGAATCACTGGCGTCTCCAGAAATGAGGAAGGCAGTGAGACTATGACTAATCACAATGAATGTCCCTCCTTTACGAAAGTGCGATAGGACCAGTCATGCCGACCAAGAGTTGAGGTTACTCCGCCAAACGCAATGTGTCAGTATTTGGCTTCTCTTTGTGCCATCCACTTTGAACCGTTGACACGGCGGCGATGAAAATTCTGCGTGTGTAAAGTTTGCCAGCAAGTTGGCAGCAACATCTGAGGAATGATAACTGCCCCTTGAGATAGCCGCAATCTCACAGCAAGAGACCCGCGTGAAAAGGAGGTTTAGGAAATTGGCACGAGGAAAGTTGAAGGAAAAGAAGAAACCGCCAAATGCTTTCGGGATATGTACCCGGCCCGGGTCCGACTGTAACCGGATGCCGCCGTGCCCATCTGAAATTGATACCACCTTCGTGGCCACCGCGACATGGCTTTGGCCATGTTAGGGCTGTGGACCCGGCCGTTCCTGATTGGGATCTTGTGCCGGTACACCACCACGGCAGCGACATTCCACACTGTCACGCATCATGAACCAGCGACGCCGTGGTAGATCTCACAGGACATATTCTCTCCTTGGACTTACCTCGCCTCATTTACCAGTACTCCGGTCTGAGCTTTGTATCGCATCTTGTTCCCTTGGTGTTTCGGTAACTTGAAGCGATTCGGGATGAAGGCTCATTTTTAACGATTTACGCAGCGTATGTCCTCAAGAACTGCATATTATAGAGGATCCCCGTAGATGCCGATCACGAAAATGATGGATGGCAGCTGGTAGCGGCAATATTCAAGTTGAGTGCAAGGAAAAATGTTTGCGTCGATGGCCACTATGCTGGAGGATATGGCGGGGAGACAATGGGAACACTTGAATATGCACGCCCATCGCTTCTTTTCTTTGTTTCTAAATCTCACCACTGTCGCTAGTCCTCTCGCCTCCGCTTGTCTCAATACCCCATGGTTCTGGTTGACTATCATCCATCTGGAGCTCATGTCGAAGGCATGTATAGCCCGTATACATACCCAAACAAAACGACTCTGAATCATGGAACACGCTAGCATCTATGACGGCTGTTCTTTGAAATGCTACATTCTCTACGCGTTCTTCAATCTGCCTTGTCGTATGGTGTCTTCGCGTTACCTTTGCCCTACACACTCCTTAGTCCGTTCTAAGAAGTTTCCTGCCTCTTCTCGTGATTTATATAAATCCAGGATCCTGCTTTGCCTAAAGGTGCACCCTCTAGCTTGGTCATTTAGCCCGAGAAATATACAATCCATGCCAGAAACATCAGCCAAGGCGAGACTTCTGGTCAAAATATCGAGCATAGCCGCCTGAAGCGATCGTACAATGTGCAGTGTTCTTGATTGTTCGCCAGTCGACGTCAATGACGTTACAGTCGGATAAGTGTGGGTCCACCGCATGGCTTCAATCAATGGGTCGCCTACGAGGCAGTTTCTTTCCTACATCGTATATAACGCTGTGTCTCACAGCTTCTTCTACTAGTCCGTAATAGCTTGGCGTTCTATATTAGCAACACCGACCATCTCTCTCTGATCTCAGTAAAAGTTTCATGCATGCTAAAAGCGCCTCCTTGTCTTACGACTCAGATGGCTAAAGTCATCTCTCGAACCCTGTCGGAATACGCTATTCCCATCTACATAAGTTCTTTCACTTCAATGCTTGCTCCATGTTTAAGAATAGACAAAACGTATCAAATGTGCACCATTGAGTACGTCAGAAATTAACACGAAAGATGAGGTTGCAACCTATGAAACAGACACGAGGATGCTGTTGCTCAAGTTGCTTGTAGAACAGTAAGATGCGTCACGATTTGTTCAATAGATTTGCCTCTTTGAGGCTCTCTTGTTCCCGAGGTAGTACTTAGGTCTTGAAACCTGAGTATGACGAAGCAGGACCCCAGAAGCTCTCGCCAAAATTTGTCCAGACTTCAGCATATTTTGGGCCCAAAACACGTTTGCCCGTAATTAGTATATTTTTGTTGAAATTTTGGGCGGTGGCCGCGTGTGGAGTGGCTACGGTTCACTAGTGAGAGCGGTGCGGGTCCTGCAGAAATGAAAGCTAGGAAAAAGTCATCAGAAACGCACCTGCTACTATCCTCAAATTCCCAAGTCCTTACCCTCTCCTTCCATAGACGCCGAAACTTGGTAAAAGACGATTTTTTGGAAGTGCGTCGGCGACTTCGGGACGGAGAGCGTTGTCCGAGATAGGGAGATAGCGGACTTAGTTTGCCACCCAAATGTTGCATGTTTGAGGCCTAATGTCGAGGAGGTTGTGGATCAGACGGAGATTGCATCACCACAAACCAAAGCCTGATTGTATTCTTTTCTAACATCTGGCGACTAGGTGGCCACAGTTGCGAAGAACTCTGAATCATAATGGCGATATTATCGGAAAGAGATTGAATGGGTCAGAAAAGTGGGAGTCGTCATGTGAGTCTCTAACTAAACTCCAAGCTAATTGGAGCTTACAACATCATTGCAGGTTCATCCTAACCAACACTTATCCTAGGCTGATACTTCTATCAGGCTATGTTCATGAAGCTCGTAAAAACGCACTGTTGCAATTAGGCAGCACTGATTGACGTTGCTTGGCTGCAAATTTAGAAAGAGGTCTGGTCTCACACCACTACTACTGTCCCGCGCCACGAGTCGTGAATATGGATCGGCGCGAATCAACAAAGATACCAACATTCGTACCCCATCATTTGCTGTACTGTGGTTTTTCCGATTGATTTTAGGCTCGTAGGTGAACCCTGCTGTCATTGCTTCACTTTCTTGCTGGGAAAGGTGATTGACCTATTTTTTTTCGGGCTTCCAGGTGTGCTTTCAATCCGTCTTTCCCCTTTCTTTTAGACAGCGGCAGTGCTCCGTTTCGAGATTTCCGCATGTCCTCCAGCAGTATAGCTGAATCACTTCTTCTCTGGGCGAGCGATATAGATTTCCTATGCTATGCTACAAACGAGAACGAGAAATGTTTCAAAAAACGTCGACATTGATTTTTCTCTGATCGGTTCTCTTGTTCCACCGACTCAACAGCCCCGGCTTAACTCTGGAACTCAGCGCGCGCCTCACTCTTCCACAGATACAGCTTGTCGACTCAAAAATAAAATCGTTGGTTGCAGTCCCTGCTGCTCACAAATCAATCTATCATCGGCTTTGATTCATAAAAAGGGAACAAACTATGCCATGCGATTCCTCGATCTCTCAGTTGCCTCTCAACCTCACACATATTCAAGATGTGTCGACGTCGCCAGTAAACGAATATTCACCGCTGCTGCATCTACATGGCTCATCACCCTTATACAGTGTCAGGAATGTATACCTCAGATGCGGCCATATCAGCAACCTTGTACGTCCTTTATTTTTTGATGTGCCCGCACTGATTAATCTCCGTTAACTTAGCCTGAACAAATTGTATGGCAAATGCTACACATTATTCCTCTGAGTCTTCGCGTTGAACAACTTTCCAAGGTTCGATGTGAGGAGTCGAACTGCAAGTTTAGTCTCTTCCATCCCAAGAACTGCAGACCACCGACTTGTCTGCGCACCTGCTGGCAATAGTATGTCTGTACTGGCTTTCCCTAAGAACCCTCTTCCTAACATCCATTTTCCAGCCTTCGTTATCCAGAGCAGTATTGTACGATACCTCTGGTAACCTCGCTGTTCTTTTACGCTGATATCTAGTATGGCAGCCCCCAACATCAACAGGTATTGTCCCTCCTGCTACCGGGCAATGCAACACCGAGGCCACCTTGGATAAATAAAGGTTCCACCACGTATGCACTATATCACTATTTATATGGTCTGATGTCGGCTGTAATAACTAAATCGTTCTCGGAGCAAAACGTTGCATGTGAGCTTAAATTATCGAAACGTCGACGGAAATAGCAACATGTTGTATCAGCCTCATCGGAGCGCCTGGTCAAGTAGGTATATGAAAAGTATCAGCTTGCTTTCTGAGTCCGGATTAAAATCAAGGCTAAATATAATCAAATTTTTGCATATACGTGGTCCACTCCCTTCTGATTATAGTCTCACAGCTTTCGGACTCGGAAAGTCACTGGGGAAAATTTCGTCATATCCAAGTTGTTGAGTCCCTACTCTGCGTTGCTGTAACCATGGAACCCGGAATCCATGCTGTGTTATCTAAGATCAGGTAGTAATCACACACTACGTTGCCGCGAATGTTGCCAGAGTACAAATCAATTCAGAAGTGCACTCCAATTAGTCTGCTCGGATGGAAGGGCCCCGGAGGCGTAACGCGATTGACAAACCAGCATTAATAATTCACTGACACAGGTGAGACGGCCATTAGTATACTCCTTCCGATCGTTTAAAAATATTGACCGCGGCTATCTCAAACTGATCAAGTACTCGGGATTCGGGAATATGATTCTTCAAGACAATAAGGAATGCAATAGTGGCGAAATCGGAGTGACAGTGAATTAGAACAGGGAGTATCGGTGTACGCATGTATCCATCAAGGTTACGATTGACATCTAGTTGAGGACACTATAGAAAGAGTCGGAGAAGACCTCCAAATTGGGCTGACCGGTCAGGAAGCCCTCCTCCCAGTACTCTTACCGACATCGGAGACATTTTCTGCCATAGCTGAGACCAACAAATAGCAAGTCAGAACGAACCCGCACCCCCTCCAGCTCTAGCGGCCACACAAAGAAAATAGGCGCGGCTTTGTATGGGAAGGAGACGTCAAGGCTAATAACCACAATGCTGCCGGTTGACCCAGGTGGTTAAACCTGTCGAGTGTCACAGTTCAGAGATAGATACGCTTCATTCGGAAAACGCGAGCCAATCACCGTGATTGCCCCAAAGTCTTCAGCAGCCTCTTCGCTAGTTGTCCAGCGAAGTATTTTAAGACTTAAATCCACTCGAAAATATCTGTGTATTTGAATTGTCCTAGAACAAACATCAACTGAACGGCTGAGCGGTAGTATGAGACGGTATGTAACTTACGGTTAGATATATGTGGTCTGTAGGAGGACTGCGTGAATAAACACGGGGAGCCACAAAAATGGGTCAACTATCGCCTCCATGAATGAAGGTCCGTTCCCCAAGATGGCGTTGAAAAGTTTTTTCATCCCTCTCAAAGTTTATTTTCACCTGAATCAACAGTCTCATGCATTCACGTGGAATGTGATCATTCGTCTGGGATGCTGATATAGCGTGGAATGGCGATACTATGTCAATGTGAGAATGAAAAGCAGGGTATAGCAATTCATCGATTACCCACAATCACCCCATCTCGTTAAATGAGAACTGAGGAGGACGTACAGGACCTGATACATAGCGACTGCTGTTTGGAATAGGTATAGTTATATTTACCGATAAACAGGAAGGGTTGAAACTCGGGTATCCAGGAGCAACAAATGCAGTGGGTATCTTTGATCAACATCGAGTAAACCGTACGAGGCGCTGCCTCACGGAAGGGCATTCAGCTTGATTGGAGCACTAGGCTGTTCGATTTCCATTCTCATCACCCTGACTTGTTCGTGAAAAGGCTGGTATTATTATACCGGCACTTTTGTCCTGCAGCATAATGGGATGAGCATAACCAGGTAGATCTGACAAAACCTCACCTCAGCGAAAGGTTTCTTGAAAGAAGCAGACAGCGTCCATCATATTGTCCTCTGCATTTTATCGTCAGATCGATTCTGACGTCGACGCATGGACGGTGGTATAAGTGGCACGTCAAGTACTCGGGAAGAAGCCGAGCAGTATGCATTCCTCATCGATCACACCGCGATATGTATGTATGCAGTAGCTATTGTCTGCCGACAACAAATGGCTATCTATCTCGTCAGGCAAAAAGAGGCGAATGAACCTGAATATTTCGATTTAAAGGGGGCCGAACCTTTCATAGGGTCGTGTGGGATGCAAGAGACCTGAAGCCTAACCCATTAGGCAAAGGCATCGCCCAAATCTGCGTAATGCGAGAGTAGATCAAGACTCGTGGACCGACGTAGTGATTTCTGACAGGGCTAGACCTGTTCCTCGGAACAAACATTCGGTGTCTCCGACTCTGCGGGAGTCGGGGAGATCCTGACGACACGGCGAGAGTTGATACAGCTGATGAGGGCAATATCTCTGTCTTTTCCTCTGCGATCTTTGTCTCCATGGCGGTCGTCGGGGGGCTAGGAGAAAGGACTATGATACCTCCTAGGAAACAGTTTGACAGTGAGATTCGTTTCTGCAACAGAAAAAGTTACGCACCCCAGCATCCACGCCCGGTCTTGATGCTGGTCGTGCTGCGACATAGAGCGAAGCCATGGCATGGCGATATCGCCGGCAATGCCCTTGTGTGACCGGTGGCTTTGTCTGTATTGTTCAAGGGATTCGTTGCTCTCTGCTAAGGGAAGGGTAACGTACCTCACACTGGCTTCTCAAGGCCCAGTAACCAGCACCAGGAAAAAGAAAGGTAAGACGAGAACAACTCTCTCGGCCCGAAGCCAAGTACATCACCGAAAGCGAGACAACACGAATAAAATCAAATTGTGATGAAATACCCTTTTGATCATAGCTCGAGCCACTGGAGTAGGAATTCTGTCATCTTGCTCGTCTGAATACGCAAATTTTACACTAGCTTTGCGGGCTCCTTGTTATGGTCATTTCTTTACCGTGTGCAGTGAACGTCTCGGTTTAGTTCCAGGGAGTCATCAGAACAGCACATAGTTTTCGAAGGGATCTTTACGATAACATTGATGATCGCTCTGGTGTCTAATAAAATTGGATCAATACACATGAGATAAATGATCTTGTTCTCGGCCATGATCATTGCGCCAGTGAGGCTGTCCGTACCGGAGTTGATACAGATAGCAGAAACTGAGGCAAATGGCTCGGGCCATCCGGGCAGGCCTTCACTGCTGATAGAATGGCTATAGCGAGCCAAGCTGCAGGATGAACAGTACCTTGCTCCTCCTACGTGACAGGGATGTCTCTTCGCTCAGTGGCCAAGAATGCTGCGCCGTAAGTCCGCTACATAGTCTTCTCGACCACTAGAGTTTAGCAGACGAGCGACGAAAGTACACTCCAATGACGTCATAGTCATTCATTTGTTGATAACTTCGTGTCGCACACTACTTCACGAGACTTAGACGCTGGACTGCAAAACAGGAAAAATTACGCACCTTTCCTCATACCATTGTCAAGGATCAGGTAGGAGTGATATGCAAATACTCAACTAGATCCAGCCTAACGCTCTCTTCGAGCCGAGGTTGAATCACCGGTTGTGGGAACCCATGACTGGCACAAGCCAAACCAATGCTAGTAGTACCATCAATCCCGAGAAAAATAGCGCGAGGCGAGGTAGGCGGCAGAGTTGGAAAATGTAGCAACAGCGAGTCAACTCAGTCAAGCCTCGCTTGGATTAACGCAAAGGCGAGCATTTAAAAGCCAAAGACGATTGATAAAGGAGGAACCAATCAAAAGTAGTCCCCGGATAGTAGGGGCACGGCCCCGCCAAATGAGTGTGAAACGTGGTCCAACGGCACTCTTGTAGCTACCCGAGTCGTTGTGCACATGAACATAAACAGACTGTTTTCCCTTGGTGACAAGAGGCGAAGCCGAGGTGTTCCATGTCATTTGTCCGTTCCATGGAAATCTATCCATTTGGTCAGACACGCAAAGGGCAAGGGGCTAGTGAGAATGGCACCCCGCTCATAACCATCTCGCACCTACATTTGCTACAAGACATTTTGCCGCTCCCAGCCAGAGTAGCAACGTAGTCATGTACCCGTGCGTAGGCTTCCTCCAAGCTATCCACCCGTCATTGTCACAAGGTACACAGCGGTCGCATTTCAATAAGTTTAGCCGCTACCCATGGGAAGAAGAACGATTGGGATCGGATACGGGAAGAATTAGCCTGAATGTGTACGTACCGTGTCAGCGTGAATCAATAGGATGGCCACAAGAGAGCTTCCTCGAGCTAATGGTATTGATGTCGATGCGAACGTAGCAACTAGTCGTCCATAGTGACTTGAAGAATTGAGAAGTGCACGATACCAGCGTGGTACAGGCTGTTCAAGCGTCTTTTCCTCGTTGTTTCATAACAGTCCTCATTTCCTTTGACCGGCGAGTACCTGGTTTTGAATATTAAATTCATCGTCCGGGAGAAAATTTTTCGGTGACATACCCGTTCCTCCCGTTTTTCCAGCATCCAGCACGACAGCCCAGGCAAGGTATATGTCTAGCCTTGATGCAACCAAGACCACCGGGTGTACCATGGCCTGTTAAAAATTCCACAACGACGTTCATAACGTGTATCAGTCTGCGATGGTGGTGGAGATTGAAGGTGAAGGTCCACGTGTAGAGGACAGTCGGTGATTCGGTCCGGGTACCGGCGAGCCCGTTCCAACTCTTTTAACCTGGTCACTGCGTGTACTAACGACACAATACGGTACTATCAAGTCAACGAATTCTTCTTAAACCTGCAAGTATTTTGCTGCACCCTATTCACTATCTGATATTCTTGTCATCGAAGTCTTAGGGGGGATGTTATCGTTCCAGTGAGCTGCAATTCTGTAGACTCTGCAAGGTAGACACAAACACTACAGAGACTAGCGCGTGTCTGATAGCCTTAAAATGGAACTTCAAAGGGTTTCGATTTCAACTTCAGTTCGTACCCCCTCCTTTGACTCTTGAGTGCGGTAAAATAAAAGTCACCTTAATTCTATTGTTCCATAGGGAGAAAAGACTCTCATCCGTGTAACTGATGGACTTTTTTCCAGGACCAAGAAAGGCATCTCTACAACAAACCATTTAAGATTTCATTCATTTACTAGTTACCTCTGCTATTCAAGAGGTCTGATATCGGTGCGGTTTAGTCTCGGCTTCAATTAGGACATCGCGGAACGTGAGTCTCTAACAAATTCATACCCCCGACCTCCTTGATCTTGGCTACGCTTGGCGCTTTCCTGCACCAATTAGAATGCTGCACCTCACGCTGGCTTCTTCCACAGGCTCGAAATGGTGTTCACTGAGGATCTATACCAGGCTATTTTAGGCTCTGGACAAATCTGTGATCTTACTACTGCTGCTCGTCTTCATTCAAGAACTCCACCTTGTGTATTTCTGTATTTCATTGTCAACGGAGCGATCTTCTCGTCTTCTCTTATGCAATTAGGCTAATTAACAGAAGCAATGGCTTGAAATTTCCGAAAGCTGGAGTCCAATCCTGGACGATTGAGCCGCCCCTGCGCATAGCCCGTATGATGGAACACGACCCCGAATACCTTCACTGTCGATTTGTTCTAGATCTCTGCCTCGGTGGCTCTTTCTTCCTGATGCAGTACTTTCCACGAAGAACACGGACTGGACACGAATTTTCGAACCTACCGGGTTCTTTTAAAACGTAGACGGTCAAATGGAATCATGACGTTTGCCCAGCTCATCGAACTCTTTTGATTGCCGACGCCAGTTGTCTCTTGTCATCCTCAAAAGGAAAAGCTTCTATATCTTCCGGTGACCTTGTTACATTAAAAATAAGGACTGCGAGCACGAGAAGATGATTAGAAAGAGGCCAAGCAAAATTAAATGTCTAAGTCCGTTCGCCCGTGAACTGCTGTGGCGGCACCAACCTTATAGGTTCTAGTGGGAACCTGCCATCTTCTCTCTTACTGATCAAAACATGTGAAGCGACTCCTGTATCTCAGTAAAAGGTGCGTCTTCGACCTAGAGTCAAGACTCCACAGATACTAATTCGACTACTACAGTGTCGCAATGACTCTCGCCCCAATAACCAGGCTTCTGTCGTTCGCGACTCGCGAATACAACATGGGTATGAATCTCCGCCTTGAAGTTAGCTATGCCAAGACCGATTCATCTACCTTTTTCTGGCTCGCAGGTGTACATTTCCGTCGTACATCGACCGCTACCATCTTCACAGGCGACTCAGTTGAGATCATTTGTTGCCAAATTACCCGCTCGCGGTTGAATAAGTAAGATGTTCGGCCTTGACTGACCTTAGCCTCTGATACTCTCCAAGTTCTCGCTTACTACTCCTACTATGACCATGTAAGTCCGACTTACTTGACGTTCTCTGTCATTCGCCTTATCTGCCCATAAGTCAGCCCGGCATTGTCGTCCTTTGCTTATAAAGGCGAGGGCTGTCGGTTGTGTCTCCATCTTCTCGATTGCTTTTAACCTCGTATTCTCTATCCACATAGAGTACACAATGTGCCGCCGTCGCCAGTAGGCAACTACTCGCTGGTGCATTCACTCTGCTCATCAGCCCTATACAGTGTTAGGAATATCTACCTCGCATGTGGCCATGCCTTTAACCTCGTAAAACCCTTGCATTTTGATATACCTGCTTTTACTGAACACTGCTAACTTAGCCTGAAGAAATTGTCTGCCAAATATGATTCAATCAGGGTCTGCGTTTAACACTTTTCCTAGATTCAATGCGAGGAGTCTAGATGCAAGTTTAGTCTATTCCATTCTGCTCGCTGCCAACCGCCAGTCTGTCTACGTACCTGCTGGCAATAGTAAGTGAATTCAGGCTTACCCGAATCAACCTCTTCCTAACCCACTGTCTCCAGCCGTCGCTATCCGGAACAGTATAGTGTGCCTTGTGATTTGACTGTTATTTCACACTAACATCTGTAACAGCCCCCCGTATCAGTGGATATTGCCCCTCCTGCGACCGAGAAACGCAATATCAAGGACATTAATAAGGAGTGACTTACTTTGTTGGTCGTTATCACTCTATATACTCTGACTCTGCCACGACAATGAAGTTCGGACAGACCCAAAGAACGTTAGTTATCTTAATAATATTACTATAAACTTTGTATGATGCATGATTAGGCTTAGCTACCAATGTCACGGAGCGCTGAATCATGATTTCTATTCTAAGGAAGATCCAGATTCATCTCCTTCAAGCTCTTGACTCTCGAGGATTAGTACACTGGTACATCAGGCAATCCCTACTTACAGCCCAGTCCAACCCAACACTGTTACGACCAAATAATGTCAACTCATGACGCGGACATACGGGTTTAAGATGATATTAGTATTGGTACCGCAATCAGTCCTATGTAGTCCTATATTGTTCATCAGATTTGTCGGTCTCTGCAAAGAATTAGGTAACGCACCTAAGCACGGTGATCATCTGAGGACGAAATCATTCAAGTTTACCCGATATTAATTCAATATCAGCAGCGGAGCGATCATCCGATGACAGCATAGCTGTTCATTTATTGATAGCTTATGATGGTGCTGAACAGAAAGAGAGGTACGTACCGCTCCCCATACTGTCGTCGACGGATCGTAACTGTGATATGCAACTCCCCTAAGGATATCCGGGAGCCTGACATCTCTTCGAGTCATGGCTGAATACATCCTCACTAAGTCGCCGAGAGCCGTTAGGGTGGCAGATATGACTGTTCTATATCAGCGCCAATCAAGTTACAATCCAAACTAACTCTAGCAGTACATCGATTACCAGGAAGGCAGTACGAGGTGAGGTAGGCAGCAAGCGTCGCAGAAAGGTACCGTTCGGCAAACAAGAGGAAAGCGAAGCGCTATACAAGACAAGACATTGGAAAAAAAGCAGATCAGGCGGGAGATCGTGGATGTTGGATGTAGCATCGCGTTTCAGCGGCATTAATTCTTTGGAGAACTTCGGTGTCGGACGAATGGTAGGGTTTATACAGTATCTATGTCACTGATTAATGATGTCGAAATAAGCTCAAGACGGAGTATACGCGTACTTTGCCTGCCAGATATAGTGCCGCCGGCTTGTGATATACAAGATGACATCATAGCTAACAACGAACACCATGCTTGTGGCACGGGCATGCAGCTTTTCAGTGACATCCAGCTTCCCAATATCCTTCGAGTCGTGGTTTGGCATATTCCGACTCGATGAGGGCCGCCGGTGAGGGCCACTGAATTTCTTGCGAGGCGAAATATGCAGGGAGCCCACGACCAATGGGTAGATCCTCAGGAAGGCGGCGTGTGGTCAGGCAGATAGTAGGATCCGGAAGACCAGGTAGCGGCAGTGAGACAGACGAGCCTGGTGGTGCTCATACGGCCTGATTTTGCGGCAGTAATAGCATGCTTGTGATCACTGATAACATCATTATGGATAGTGTTCCATCGGCGGTTTTAACATTCGATCAAGAAAACCACTCTGCCTCCAGCGGCTTCAACTTCATTGTGTGTTCCACTGACCCTTCCATTCCAAGTTCTCCGGGACGCAACGTAGCAGTGCGTCACACGGATCTCGCAAAGGTGCAGACCATCTGACTGTCTTCCGCCGCTTGTAGATCCCATCGATACAGAGTTATCGCGCATGACCGTGGCAGAGGGGGGTTATGACCATATACGGCGAGCTGCGACGAATGAATGAGATTAACAGAGAGAGAGAGATGGTGAAAATTGACGCACTCCCAACTAGTATCCTTGTTTCCTTTCACACTTTCCCCTGCCCGATACCGCAGTTTTTCTTTCTGGGATTCAGAGCTCTGTATCGTTTTCCCTGGCTCTTTTCTGCTCTAACGAGGCATATGCGAACTTGGTCTGGCTTGAATTTACGAATTTTGATTAGACACTGAATAGATGAGTTTCTATGACGCAAGGGAACTTGAAGAATAATTGCTTTGCTGTAATTCTAAGGCAACGAAACATGCACTGACTGCCGTATTCTCTGCTAAATGTATCGCAGGTCCTACGATCCGATGACGCTCGTATATGGTAGTGAGGAGGAGAGATGGATCTGCACGTGGTCGCTACCATTATTCCGGGAATGAAACAGTCCGGTGTGCCGGTGGGCTTTGTTCGTTCCCAATCCGAGTCATCGCTTTGCTTGGCACGGTGGTATCAAGTTGATGGGCTCTTCTTCGAACTGCATTGCCCTAAACATCATGCATCAGCACCCGTGGCCTTCTCAGGCTCCGAGCCCTTCCAGCTATCTCAAATAAGGTTGAAGCAAACGGTGCCACGGGAACGAAAATACATAGGATTCTTAGACCGTCGCTCTCGGTCACGGTGCATTCACATGGCTTTAACTATGCCGCGATAATAATAATATCGGTCGCCAACGTACCCTACTGTCAGCCCTTCTGTGCTAGCGCGTCGTCATTGCCTATTAGGCGAACGTTTACTCTGCGTCCTTGTTGGCACTCCTTGTCGACTCTGCCGCGCTCACTTCTTGGTTTCCTGTGGCATGGTGGTCCGATAATGTACAAGGGATACAAGACAGATAGCCGGTGATTATTCACTTGCTTCGACACTTCTTGGTCTTGGCTGCGCCTAGCGCTTTACTCCACTAATTAGAAAGCTGTGTCGATGGCTTCTTCTACGAGCCTGAAATAACACCACGTCCACTGGTTTTCTATACCAGTAATTGCTTCTTATTCGCCAGACTATCTCCACTTACTTAACGTTCGTCAAATGTTTGATTCAACTGCTTGTTCTCACTTAGGGACCTGGCCATATATTCCACTGTACTCCGTTATTGTGGTATGATCTTCTACTATACAATTACGCTAATACAGAAAGCGCGGCCTGTCATTTCCGACTTGTTTCCGACCGCTCAAGTCCACTCCTGGACCGTCGCTTTGTTTCTGCGCATGGCCTGTATGATGGAACTATGATTGATTATCTCAAATGTGACCAGCATTGTGGACTTGACATTCTTGATGGTCTATTATTTTCGTCTCTGTGCAGACCTATTGCTCCTGATGCCGTACTTTACACGAAGGACACCGATTAGAACCCACTGGCATCTTGAAATAAACCGTAGATGGACAGATGGAATGACGAAATGAGGGGAGCTGGTATCCCTTCTCTGCTCATCGAACTGTTTCAATTGCTAGTGCCAGTCAGCGTCTCCATACAATTCCGATAAGCATAGCTTCTACGTCTTCCTTTTCAGTATTTCCTCGTCTATACTTCCAGCACCTATGTTGGATGAAAATATGGACCACTGGCAAGCACAAGACAGTCGGGAGAAGAGTGATTTGAATCGGCGGGGCGGTGCAAATCTTCCTTGTAGGCTTCTAATATGAAACACAGAACCCCCATCTTGTCACAGATCCTTCAGGTAACTACATCCTCGAAAAAAAACGTGTGCCGCTACAGTTCTCTATCATTTTCATCTGCTGATGCTTGTATCCCCGAACCTCTGAACTGATTTCAAAACTGCTCAAACACTAGATGATGCGGGATTCGGGATTTCAATGGCTCTCGCCTCAACACTGCAGGTATCTCCCATTTTCGACTAGTGAATATCAACGTGGGTCGAAACAGGTACTAATATTCACCCACAATTCACCCATTCTCGAGGGGTCCCTGCCAAGACTGATTAATCTACCTTTCTCGGTGTCCAAGCGTACATGTTGTCGCATTTTTAGTGCCTGTGTTTGAGCAATACAGCTACCATTCATAGCCTTCTATCACAAAAGAGGCCAGTTGACATCCTTCGTCGCCGTAGAATAAGGGACTAGGCCTTGATTGGCCTATTCTGATGTCCGGGAACTCGCTCCTCTGCCAATGCTACTACGACTTACCATTATCACTGTGATCAAGAATGTCCGACTTATTGACGCTCTCCGTCAGTCGGTCTTAGCTGCCCCTCCGCTAATTCAATTGTTGACCGTAGTTTATAAAGTGAGTGCCATCTCTAGCTTTCTCTATCTTCTCAATTATCTCAACTTCATATTCATGATGTGCCAGCCGTCGCCAGTGAGAAACTCCTCGCTGCTAAATCTACTCTGCTCATCAGCCCAACACAGTGTTAGGAATATCTACATCCGATGTGGTCATGCTTACAACCTCGTACGTCCTTTACATTCGGACATACATATCTTTGCTAATCGCCGTTAACATAGCCTGAAGAAATTGTACGATGAATGCTACTCACTCATGGTTCATTCCTGTCATTTCATTGACCGCCTTCCAAGATTCAATGCGAGCAGTCCAAATGCAAGTTCAGTCAATTCCATTCCGCTACTTGCAAACCGCCGGTTTGTTTGCGTACCTGCTGGCAACAGTATGTCGATTCCGGCTCATACGAACCAACCTCCTAACCCACTGTCTCCCAGCCTTCGCTATCCTGAACAGTATTGTATGTCTCGTGGATTGACAGTATTTCACACTGACATCTATGACAGCCCCCCATATCAGCGGCAATTGCCCCTTATGTGACCAGGAGACGCATCACTAATGTCATTATTTAACAATGACTTATGTATTCCGGTCGTAGAAAATATGCGTGATCAGGTTTATTTACCAGTCTCACAGAGCGCTGAACCATGCAAGTGAAACTCAGAATCCATCTCACAAGCTCTCGAATCTCTCAGTCAGCCGAGTTCCATATGAAGCAGCTTGCTAGGCTGACTTGGTTCACTCTCGATCTGGGATGCGCATAACCTCAAAATATGGTGGTTGTCGAACCTAGTAATCATTCAAATTCTAATTGCCTTGCTCGTCTGTCCGAGTGCAGGGTCTGAATGCACTCATAGTTAGCCGAGACGCAACCCCACCCTGGAATCAGCACAAAACAAGTTTTAAACTCGATCGAACGAGAGTTCGCGAGGCGCGCACGGACTAACACATAGCGAGCGTTATTTGCCACGAGTATGATTTGTATATCTCGAAAGTATCAAAAACGTTGACCAACGCCGAGTGAACTATCGGACACTGCGAATCATAGGTTACGATGGATAGCAGCTGCCTATACCGCGGTCAAGATAGCCGATTTTGCATAGATAAGAATATAGTGCCAAGGTAGGAAAGGTTGCCTGCTTTCCGATATGTATTTGGGAGTGGAGTGAAGATGTATTGAAACCGGAGAGTGGATATACAGACTCGAGAGGAGGATAACAATAGGACATTGTTATTAGATCTTCTACTCTTTCTCGATAATAAATGGTTATTGCCAGCCATTGAACGAGACTGACTTTACCGACAGGAGGAACACGAGTCGACTCGGACACTCCTTCTGTATATATGAGAGAATCGAGATTTTGAAGAAGCAAAAGATTAGGGCGTTGACATGGTACATGGTGTAACATCAATGATAAGGTGCCCAAAGCATCTTTTTTCTTCTGACAGGTCAGCATCGATATGTCAAGAAGGCGACGGGTACGTCAGAAAGATATTGTGGCGCTCAGATTGTACACCTGTATTGGCGATGAGGTTCATGGCCTACGGGAATGATGTGACGACGCACCCATTGCCCACACCTAGACACTACATACATACGATACTCTGACACTTGAAGCTTGAAGCTTAAATAGTTCGACGAACTAGCGTACAGTTTGTTGCGCTATACACCGGATGGAGCTCATGCCTAGTATTGTCGGTGTCACCCTTCGAATTTCTGTGTTAGGATGATTCGCTTATCCGAGCCGTGCTAGAGTAGCGTCTGTATAGCCCTTTAGACTCATTTCCCCCTGCGGAGGGAGGAGCGGTAACACGCCGAGTTATCCTCGGATTTTCAACAGACCCAAATAGCCTACGACTATGGGTCGAAGATCAAGAATAGAGAACCTAAAGTGAAGAATGACTCCAGGTAGGCCAAAGAATTAGAGTTACGCGCATCGCGTACTGGGCCTTGATCTGCAGCAAATAATTGACTTCAGAAGAACTAATACAACCCATACGTACCCGCATAATCGTAGCCCCTGCGCTCGATAGTGGTCATCTATGTGAACTAGCAAGTCGCCTTGTCGGAGAGATGTAGGTTCCTCTCCACCGCAAAGTCATTGTCGCTTCCTCCAAAGCACTTGTCCATCGTGCACCATGCTTTGCATAAAACGCCAACTCAGTGAGCCTTTTCCTCATGAAAGTCGTATCGCGTAAAAGTGACTCGAGGCGTCAGAGACTCCGATTACCACGCTGGACAAGTCGAGTTTCCTGATGGGCATGACCAAAGGGAGGTTAAACAACTCGTCGGGATATGGGCTTTGGGCCCAGGTGATGTCATCGGCGGATTTGCCTCGGGGATGACGATGTGTATGAAGAGCAGTTCACGCTGATGGGGTAGTGTATATCTTGATGGCAATAGCCTTGACATTGGGCATCTCGGCGTAGACATATGGAGTTGGCAGATTTCTGCCTCGATGTTGATACGGATGTAGCGATTAATATGGACTTCCGTGTCCATATCAAGTCACGTCAGGACGTGAAAAGAGGTCGCCACGCGGGGAGTGAGATTATGGGTGTGATATGAACCGTTGCGGTACACCAGGATCCTTGTGATGGAGAAGCTTGACTCGCATGACAAATAAGTGAAAGACCAGCGAATTTTTCTGGTAGCCTTTGTCGAGCGCTATCCCTTCATGAGATCGCTCTTCCTTCGTGCTTCAACCTAGCTAGGCTCGGTCGTGGGAGACTAGAGTAAAGTGGAGCAAAGACCTTGGGGGCGGCGATAGCCTCGGATGGTGGTGATGGCGCATCTGGGAATCTTGCACTGTCTCGTCTTCTCGGATTGAGGGAAGGTCTGCAACACCGATCAAAGAAGGCGGAAAAGAGTCCGTCACGACGGGATCGACCACCATTCAGTCTGTACGACACAAAATGCCGTCACGTTACGCATCAATCAGTTCTTTGTCTCGAGATGATAGCCTCGATATGGATACATGGATGGGTATGTCGAGTCTCATCTAAAAGGGCGTGATATTAGATAGCGAACCCGTGTAGCATATTGCGAAAAGGCCGCGCTGGATAGTCCTCGTCAACGGTCTTTCTCTCCTCTGGAGGTGGCAAGAAATGTGATCCTACAGACCATTGCATCCTAGAACCCATTTCTGGCAGTGAGACCTCTCGTCAGCAAGGTGAAAACAGGTTACACACCCATTCCATTTCCTTCCAACCAAAGTACGGCATGCATCCACTGCGATAAGGCCATTAAATTCAACCGTGCTAACATCGAGAAAAATCCAACACGCGCAGTAGATGATATAGTTGATTCAGGCATCACTATTCCTCTGCCTGTATTGGCCGTTAGATTCATCCAGCAGAGCAAACGACAACACACCAATTTGCCATATATCTTCTGGACCCGCTTGACACTACTGAAAAGATGACAGGGTAAGACGAATCATTGTCTGGCGCTCTGAAAGTGAAGAACGGTGTACCAAAGTGATGAGGGTTCATGGTCAAGATCAATTTCCCGCACGTGCCTTGATCGGACTCCTTGTCCCGATTACAGCTGTTTACCATACAGCTTGAAAGTCAGGGGCGTTTTTGCGAATGATAAAAGGAAGTTCGGACTTGGTCATAAACCGCATGTTACTGTCAACCTTGTTGTGATATGGGGGATCAGTTCATCTTCCATACATACACGCGCTGTGTTGAGCCAGTAGTATTGCGCTTGGCTGAGCTCTGTAAACGCATGAGGATGTACACTACAGTACCTACTTATATACTAAAAGACTATCTACTAGAATCTTCTATACTTTTCCTATATCTTCTTCCTTAATCAGCATCTTCGGCATGATGCCGGATTGCCATATTCCAACAAACCTGTATATAAACAGCTGTAAAATGTATTATGAATTAATCTTCCGAGGCGAATTTCTACGAGTCTTGACGCTTCAATATCTCAACCTGTCATTGTTATCTTAGATTTCGCATACTTCTCGAAGCCTGTCTAGCGTGGTCCGACGGCGGATTTATCACAATAATAAGGCAAAGTGTATTATACTCGCGACCGCTATATCTGTTAGAATCGCGGGGCCGTTCTCAAACGAAATGAGTGGCAAATTGGGATTACATCTGGGGCAAACATGACATGGGGACTGACTACGAAACATTCCAGCTTATATACTACGAAATCCCCTCGGAAATAAGTCAACACGTAAATAGTAGATCAATACGAGAACCGACGGCGACTAACTGTCTGCCATGAGAAGCTCGCACATCTCACAATATCATTACTGCAAGTTTAAAGGTCTTGTTATTTAGTGACCCTCCCAGAATCGTCACTCCGTGCACAATAATCACCAGGTTGTATCGAGTCAGGCAAAAGGGATAAGGGACAAATGACGGAAAGATGTTCTCAAAGAAACTACACATGATTGTTGTACCTCCGTTCTAAATATAAAATGGGGAACGGTAAATCGTTCACTCGGACTCGATCTACCCTGTTCCCATTTTGAGACTGCGTTGGACCGCGTCGAGTTCGTGCCTTGCCGCGCGTTCCGCTGTTGCTTCCTCGCGGGAGGACAGACGGAGCTAGGCGGAGCGATTTGTGGAGTCACGCGAGCAGTTTCAAAGCGGCGAGCTCAGATATTAATTGATACTTTTTTGCCACGGTCATCAGTGATCAATTTCAACTCGTCGCCGATCTCATTCCCTACGCAGCGGAACAGTATGTAGATATATCGACGTGGACTAAGGACATCCGCCCCAGACAAAATATTTGGCTTGATATTCGGCCCGGGCGACTACGCTTAGTCCTTTCCTACACTACTAATCAGTACGCTGCGCGGCTGAGTCCCATGTTAGGCTTCTTCACCAGCCCGGAATAGGTTCACGCTCGTTGGATTCCTATGTCAACAGTTCCCCCTAGCCCTACCAAATATGCCACAGGTCAATTTATGGTGGCAAATCGTGCACCTCTATTCGAATTTACACATTTAAATGCTCTACAATAGGAGGGGCTCTACTAGTTGACTTAGCCTCGTCGAGACCTTCTGTAACCCCATTGGATTTGATGCGCAAGATGTATATCTACATCAAGGTCTTGCGCATATCTCAACACGAGACCTGGATTCTGCTGGAATGCTCTGCCGCATAACACAAGGTCAGCTAAACCGTCTTCTAACACGCCTTCCGCTGTATGACCGTCTGTTATACCTCCTACTGTGGCGACCAGCAATCCAGGATTGGTGCTCTTCACAGCATGCGCTAATGGCGACTGATAAGCAGGTCCAGGGATAATCTTCTGCTTGCTGTTGTTGCCTCCGGCAGAGACATCCAAAACATCGACACCGTGAGCTGCAAGAATAGGTGCGATCCTGACGGTATCCTCCGAACGCCACGAAGGGACATCAGGGAGCGTCTGTTCTACGCATTCACTCCCCGATATTCTATCGACAAGCATGTCAATAACCGACTATTGATGTCAATCAAACTTACCTATAGAAAAACGGCATTTCGTGAGGGATCACCGACCTTATCGCGTCGACTACTTGCAAAACGATGCGAATGCGGTTTTCAAAGCTTCCGCCATATTCGTCGGTGCGATGATTACTCGTTGGGCTCAAGAACCCAAACAATAAGTAGCCATGACCACCGTGAACCTCGAGAGCATCAAAACCAACTTTCACGGCTCTCTCAGCCGCCTTCTTGAAAGAGTCTACCACCTCTTTGATCTCCTCCTTCGACATCTCTTTCGGTAACGGATAATCGTCTTCGAATCGAAGTGGCGATGCAGCGTAGGTGTTATCAGGCCACCCACCAAGCTCCGCCGTCGCCAACTTAGTTCCAGGTAACCATGGCGCGGTAATAGACGCCTTTCGGCCAGCGTGCCCCAGTTGCATCGCAATCTTCTGGTTCTGTGAATGTGCGAACTCAACGATGGGTGCCCAGAGAGCTGCATGTCCATCCGACCAGATACCAGCATCTTCAGGAGTGATACGGCCCTCTGGAAGGACAGCTGTGGCTTCGGTGAACGTAAGTCCCGGACCACGGGTGAAGATGCCACCGACTGTGAAACCACAAGATGTTAAGAACTATAATATGGAATTATTCATAAATAACATACGATGCGCGAAATGCCATGGGGTTATATTCCCACTCTTCGCCGAATACTGGCACATAGGCGATACCTACACCAAAAATTGCGTTGAGTACATTATCATTCCTTCGTAAAATGACATACGAAGATCCTATTCTGTACATTTAATCCTCGTATCGAGAGTGGCTGGAAGAGAAGCGGTATAGGCCTGTCATTAGGTTGCAAGGCAGCGGCAGTTCCTGCAGGGGGAACTTGCTCGGGGGTGAAGAAAGAGATGCCTTTTGCTGGTACGTTGGCGGTCATGACAGTTTAACGCTGAGTTGAATATTGATTCTGTCTGCATATTTATAGGTGGCTTACGGTAAGGTTTCGGCAGCTTTCATAGCGTACCACCCAGAGTTCGGGGTTAATAGCAAACCCCAGGAAATCAGCTGGTCGATCGAGTTCACTAAACATAGATACTCAGTCATTTATAGTTACAGGTCATCTCAAAACTCGCCTGCTTCCTACTTAGTGAAGGACATCCAACAATTCAGATAGACTGAGCGTAACAGCTTCGGCTGTAGTAGTAAGGGACTGAAATCCTAGTTGTCAATAGAGCGCAAGCAAAAAGGACGCAGTACATAAATACATCAACCGTTTCCGACCCAAGCCTTGGTTTAGCTATGTTGGACCTCCTTGACCAAGGCATTATTCAACGCGAAGAATAATTGATAGCCTATTCGGGCCCTAGGGTGTATTAATAATACCTGTTATCTGTGTGAATCGTCTTTCTTGTACCTCCATGCGTCAGTAGTGAGGCTGACTTTAGCTGAAATGAATGGGCGTGAAACCGGCGGATTCCCTCCGAAGAAGCTGTTTCGAATACGCTCAAATTCACATGTCCAGATAGTTTGTGAGAAAGCTTACTGATGCATGTTAGGGCTGCTGGCGAGCTTGAATTGATTCAAAAAATCGCCGCTCTGTTGAAGACTATAGCTCTGCTCAGAGTAACGCCTCGACCTCATTACGATATACGAAGCGAACCCGCTTGAGCTGCGTGCTATTTTGGTGAGTAATATATATGGGATATAAATACGCAGGCGGACGCAGCTGTCCGATGTCATCAACTTAGTACTGCCCTCAACGAACACGGAGACACTAAATCATGAGATTCAACCTATCACAATTAAATATGGACCCTTACCACTGAATTTCTGCGTAGCATGGTGGATGATGCTCAAAAACCAGACACAAATGTCTCCATACACGGTGGACCGCAGCAGGAACGCATTTACGTGCTTCGTCACCGGCATTTTGTCGACGCCTTTAGTCGTATTTCCGGTCTTGACTACAGGTGTGCCCGCTCAACGGCGCCAGCCTGACGATATGTTTCCTTTCTGGTTAAAGTGGGAAAATAGTAGTGGCAAAAGGGAACGGGATCGCGGGTGCAGGAACTTGATAGATACCGAAGCCACAGGGTAGTGAAGCGAGGGCCAATGATTCGATGGTGATGGGGGGCAGAGCTGGGAATTATCGATCGAGCGAGGGAAGACGAATGGGCAAAACGAGCAAAACGACTTCTGATAGTCGGTCGGATTCATCTCGCCGTGCGTAATAAATTGCTGTTCCTGTTCACTGACGCAATCATTACGGAGAGAGCCGGCAAGAAGGTCCATGGGAATCTCTCTTCCTCTCCTTCAATAACGTCGAAATGGATGTCTTCCCCATACCGGCGAGGCTCAATAAAACGTCGCAGACTTTCCTGCATTTCCTATTTTCTAAGTGTAGGGATGGGGAGGAATCTCATGAAACGCAGCGGTATTTCTGAGGGTGTTACATTTCGGTAGTGCGGTTCCGTGTGTCAGTCGCAGAGGAACCGTGAAACCGCTGGGGTTTTTGCGACTGCCTCATCAGTTTGACATAGGTTTGAGGGACGACAGCGGTGACGGTACCCGGTGGCCCAGACGAAGCTGCTAGATATGTCGTCGTCCAGGCAGCATCTCAGTGTTGTAGGGGTAAAAAACCGGATTCATGAGAAAAACCTCGGGCAAGCCGTGAGAGACAACAGGGCGGGATCGACGCGAATTTGTGGGTAACAGATACTCAGGTAAATGGAAGAAATGGAGCAGTGATAGCGTCTAAATTCGTCTCGGATGATGAGGATAGTATAAAATAGAGAATTGCCGTCGGGCACTGTGTTAGTAGGGTCTGCGTCCATCTTTTTGGGTAGGACTTCAATATTGTCCAGTTCAGGATATACCTAACATTGACCGGTTAGTTTTAGAACGCGCCTATAATGAGATATGTCCGTACACACCTGGTCTGCTAGATGTCCATAGTCCTCGGAGATCGGCCCCCATGGACGGAGGGCCGTAAATGATGCTGATATTCTCCAAAGAATGTATTTGTTGTTTCTCCGAAGTTTTTGCGAATGGGTGCCTCGTGGCGGTTCATTTAACACCCTCGTCTACGTCGTCCAAGACAGCAGAGGAAGACAACGCTGTTTTTTCTGCCCAGCAGGAGCCAACTTCGTATGTTGTACTGTGGTCGTGAAACTTTGAAGCAATGTGGGAAAAAGCGTCGCCGAGACTTTCTCTTGACAGCCATAAAGCTTCGTCAACTGCAAGGATATAATGTCGATGCAGCATTTCACTATGAACACCCTGGCACTGCAAGTGAGTGTCATTCTCGACGTGGGAAGATTTGATCATAATCCCGTACGATCGCGTGTTATGCTAATAGTTCTAAAGGAGTCCTAGCGTAGGCGTCGGCGGGATTTGGTTCTGTCCTTCGAGGTTCTAAAATATCAGGCTTATCGATGCTGAGCTAGTATGGCACCTATGTTATCCATCACATTCGTTACCGCACAGGGAAAAAAAACACAGTCTCGCATCTTAACAGCCTCTGACCATCAGTCGATGGTTGAGAAAACTGAGATCAGTTCCTGGCAGTTCCAAGCTAAGCACATCACCCGGTGATTCGATCTGCAGCAAGAGAAGATTCGAGCTCTCAAAGACCCGTGGAATACATGGGCGACTTACTAATTAAAAATGTGCATTTAAATTACGGTGAAAAGCGGAGCCTCTCCAAGGCAACATCACTCTCGCTGCTTGAAACTGTGTCGTCCCACTCTTGAAAGGCCTCGTTAAGCTCTGTTGAATCCACGTGCTCGTTACCGAGGTTCCCTTCAGGCTTTGATCAAATATCATAACCCGGCCAGCTTCATCCTCGAAATTTTGCCCCTAATACGTGATTCATCTTGAGCCTTGTTTAGAAGGGCGGACGATAGTAGCGGAAAACTTGTCAATTATCGATGGGTATGAGCACAGGCACAAATGAAGAGTGATTCTTATTGATATATGAGTGCTTCGACATCGGCCGCGAACAGTATCTGTAACATCGTTTCGTCAATTCGAGATGAGCGGGTGACGCAATGGAACCTACCGTTGGGTAGACGTGCTGCGAATGCGTTCAACTCAAGATGGCATAACCCAGGAAGGCATTTCTTGAGATAATGACCTCAATGATGATGGTATCCACGTTCATGGAGGAGCATGATATGAACTGAATACTGATATTCGTATCTGAAAAATTGAGTTGTCGATGATGAGGCGGTGGTGGAATTTCCACGTACTACATAGCAAGTATTCATAAGGATGGCACCATTCGGGTTCGCGAGATATTGGCCTTGTTGTTTATACGGACGTCGAATAGTATAGAAACAAGTGTGATACGGCGGCAAAATCCATATCAAGACAGGAGTTTTAGTCAGTCAGGCACATGGTGCTCGTCTTTTGTCCAGGTCGCCATTTTCTTTCGACTACCAAAGTGAAACAGTGAGAAGTACACTTCTAGGACCATAGGGCCTAGTCCAATTGCCGTTGAGTTTCATTACTCACGAGGATAACAATGAGCAGACCTATTGCCAATAAGACCGTACGGCATCGTCAGCACGATGCGCATCTACGCTTCTATCGCAGAGTTTCCATTCTGAGAATATGTTTAGGCTCGTCGTCGTTAAAGCAGAAAAAGCAAACGACAGGAGATATGATAGGCGGTAAACACCGGAAGAAGTAACCATGGTAGAGTGGTGAGGCAGGGTGGTCGCAATCACCGCGATTCAGAGTAGATTGGACAACCCTAACAATGACTGGGAGAGAGAAACTGACGGGCCAGACGAGCTACCAGCGCTTCGATATAAGAAGTTGCCCCGCCAGGCGGGACGAAACATTATCTCGGAGGACGCCTGTAGCAACTGACAAAGACGTCATGGAGAGGAGTGACCATAATGCATAATGACATCGGCGACTTGCTCAAGGCACCGAAATGAAGGTCTCGACACCAGTCATTCCCAACGTCCAATCCGTTCACAGGGCTCCCTTCCCTCTCTGGACTCCTGCATCGCCGATCGGAATATCTCACAAAAGGCGTGAGTGTGTCTTCGGCTGGAAGTCGCAAATCGACGTGTTGACCGCTGAGTGCATCTCTGAACCCAAGGTCCAAACACTCGCTAGGTCCCGATAGAGTGTGGGTGTTGGCCGTCGTAGATGAGGCAACGATAACGACAGCGATGAAGGACGGAGCACCATGCTACCGGTGGAAGGAGACGGACGGGCAAAACGAGAGGTGTAGTCCTATTATTAAGAACAGTGGGCCATAATGCGAATGGTCTATCCAGCGAGTCCGAAACCCTTTCCATTCGGTTTTTGCCTGGGCGTCGTTTCTCCCCCTGGTGCGGGGGGGGGGGGGGGGTCGTCGGAACGGTGCATAGCTGCAGTCATGAGATAGAGAAACAAAAGGAGAAGAAAATTAGCGCACATGTCTGCCGATATTCCCGACCAGAATGCTATCTCTTCACCACATCACCGTGGTCATTGACACCGACATATGTTTCCTTCATGCAGTGTGTTCGGAATATGCTTGGACCGGAGAAGTCTGGGGTATGCCGAACTCGCAATCAACGCAGCTGTGAGCTTTACTATGTTTACAACATCAGTACGTTTCTGTAGCACAAGAGAAGAATAGGTATCTCACCGTATCCGAATGTGTAAGGGACAGTCCGTGATCCAGGGTCCTAACCGTCGCAGCAAGATAGTTATTGACCACTACATACATCCGCTGAACAGGCTGTAGCTTCTTTCGACTGGAGTGATGTTTGGTTGATCCGTCCGGGTATCTCCGGAACAACCTTAAAGCCTTGGCATGATCCCAGCATCTCAGCATGGTACGTCGATATGTGCAGGTATCCTACATCTCCTTGTCAACGGCTCTCCGTCTTCTGTGATTGATACACTGCTATTTTCATGAGTCACTTCTGTACCGAAGATTGTGCCACGGTACTTCGCGAATGGTATGGCTCCGTCCTCTTTCAAGTGTTCCCAGCCTCTTGACAAAAATAGAAGCATGGAATCTTTCAGCGCTTAGGATCACTCCCGTTTGGCTGTCAATTCCGTGCATAGGCTGTGTGAGGAAACGGAATCCTTGTTTTATCGACGTGACATTTAGATCTGCCGTCTTTCTAGACCTACCCTCCCTGACGCGTAGCTTTTTCGAAGAAATCAAGATTCGGAGACGCGTTGAGCACTCCGCTCTGGAGTTTGGAAACAGGTAAAGTAAGTGTCCGAATTACTTTCAACCAGACAACTTGTACTCGGAGTAAACTTCTCAATCAAGGTAGTCCGCTGTTATACCTCTCCGATAGCTCTCTATAGTGCACGGCGTTTCTAGATCTTCCATTCCACACTTTAGCCGCCCCGCATTCGAATGAATCATGTATCACGAGACTGGATAATTGAAAATGTCTCTTGTCCTTGTTGGCATGAAGAAATGTCCGATGGTTTGTTTGAATTGACTTTCTCGCCGTGGGACGCGAAATTTTCGGGCAGGACTGATCGCAACACGAGCCCGAAGTATTTTCCTTTGTTTTGTGTACGATGGAAGCATGCCAGCTCTTGCACCTTTCTATTCTCAGCACTTGGGTGTCTGCCGGGTCTTCGAGCTGCAGGCTGAACCTCTGAAAATATAGAACTCACTTCCGCCCTGATAGCGTCATAATGAGTCATTTTCTATCAGATAGCAGGATCCGTGACCTCTCTTCCGATGGATCAAGTCGTAGGCGCTATCCTGGGTCCTTCTCTCAATACAGCTTACAATGGCCATGGAAGATGTCGTTTGCGGTCTCAAGCGCCCACGAAGCAGTAGACCGTCGTCTTTCGTTTTAGATAAAGAGAGCGCTATGTCTGCTATCCCCAATCTAAAATACTCTCGGTCTTGTGTTAGTCCTTTTACTCTATCCGCACAATGTGCTGCCGCTGTTAGTGAGCGTACCCTACCATTGCACCACTCTAGTCTCAGCTCATTTATGCCGTGTAGTGTCAGGAATGTCTACCTTCTATGTGGCCATACCATCAACCTCGTATGTCCTTGACATTCCGATGTACCGCTTCTTTACTAATCGCTGTAAATCAGCCCGAAGAAATTGTACGGGGAATTGTACGCGATATCATTCGTCTCGATCTTGGCATTGAATGATTTCCTAGATTCAATGCGAGATGTCTAACTGCAAGTTCAGTCTTTTCCATCCTGCGAGTTGTAAACCACCGAGTTGTCTACAGACCTGTTGGAAGTAGTGCGTATAAAGTGGCTGACTCGAATTACCTTCTTGCTAACCTATACTCTACAGCCTTCGCTATCCAGAGCAGTATTGTATGCCTTGCCATTTTCCTGCTCTTTCACGCTAATATCGATGGCAGCCCCCAATATCAACGGGCATTGTCCCTCTTGCTCCCAGTACATGCAGAATCAAGTCCATTATTGATGAAAATAATTCTAGCATATTATTCATAATTTATGGTCGAATTATATGGACTCAGCATACTAGCAATCATTTCGACTTCAAGCCCCAGAATAAATATTTCTGCGCATAAGTAATACTGGTCAATACTCCGTAACTTAGTGGAAATTAATACAGATTCCGTCAACTTCTAGCATTGTCAAGGCTTCTCGAAGCGCTTAATGATTAGTACTGTGCCCATAATGACGATTTGAGTTCGGCATTGAACCCTGATCGGCATCGATCGGTGGGTCGATCGAATCGCATGCAGTAAGATGCTGTCCTTGTGTGATTTCACAGGCTACAGCAAGACTCCACAGAGGTCTTAGACGACCGCCTGAGAGAAGAGAGGGCGGGGAGACATCAATCCGGGCTGTATCTCTGATACTGGATCCTGATAAGAGAACCAAAACTGGCGTAGAAACTGTATTGTAGCAGTGATGCCAGCTAGTTAAGAACGAGATCATTTTGGCGGTAGAAAAAAATGGGACCTTCGACTTCAGATGCTTAGAATTTCTAGATTGAGAGCTCTAAAGCCTGACGTATGTCCAGAGTCTGGATGATGGGGAAAGGGATCAAATGCAGCTGCGGTATCGGAATCGAACTTAGAACGCTCGCTACAGCACAACCACTATCCCAAAAGACTGTCGAGAAGCTGGGGTGACCAATACATCACTGCACAGAACTTGCTCTCCATGAGTGCGGTGAAAGGAGACACTTGAAAGATAGATGATGAATAGTGAGATGGGGGCTTGGGTCCTTGACTGCGCCGTCACGGGATGAGTACAAAACACGCGCGAAATTGTATCGCAGCACTCCCCCTCAAGGAGGGTCGAAGTATTAAGAACATAGCCTTTCAAAGAAGATAGACAAGTATCGTCACACGGAACGTCGATTTGATGCTCTGTCCTACAACGATTTCTCATACGGCTTGAAAATCTCCAAGTACTTTCCCCACCGCCCGTCATTCCAAGAGGTGACGGCTTTCCACTCTTCACTCTCCTCCCCAAGCGTTGTCCTCGTAAACTGCAGAAATGCGCAAATCGCCGTGTCTGCAAAGCACGGTTCGCTCCCCATAACAAAATCGCCTTCGTTTCCCTCGAACCACTTGTTCATCTTCCCGAGACTCTGTTTCGCACTTGTCGACAGCTTCTCTCGCTCCTCACCCTCCGGCAGAACTTTGACGACCCCACCCAGTCTTACTCTCAAGAAATATGTCGCTGTCGCCTCGTTGAACCTTTTTGTCATGTTATGAGCGAAGAATGGGCGGAAGGGAGCGAATGCTTCAGCTACTGCACTGGAGAAGGCGAGTTGGAGGGCCTTTGTCCCGGTGGGTATGAGTATGGGTCCGGAGGAGGGATAGGTTTTGTCGAGGTACGCCGCGATAGCGATAGAGTCGGAGACGACGGCACCGGTAGAGTCATCCCGGATGATGGGTATGGTGTAGAAAGGAGAGACACCATCAGACTTGGTGCTAGTGGGCGCAGCGCCAATCCTTTTGGCCAGAGCCTCAACGTCGGGGAGCTCGACGTCGACAACCTGAAAGGGCAGTTTTTTGAGATTTAAGGCATACCTATCACTAGTTAGTTTCATGGCACGCCTTTAAGATGTACGCATACCTAGTCCGCCAGGTTATCATAGTCCCTGGGACTGACTTGGTTGGAAGGTCGTACAGAGTAATCATGCTTGCGCTGTGCAGATACTTCCATACAGCTTGAGTTAAATACGAGGAGCAGCCCGGGCGAGACTTGCCGAGCCCGCTGGTATGAATCATCAGCTGGTAGGCTCTTTGTCATTTTTACGAAGTTAATGCGGTTGCACGTTTCATGGCCGCGCGTATCGATATCCACGTCCACACTGCGAGGGAGAAGTGGGTGGGGCTTTCGGCCTTCAGATGATATCCATCAGTGTATCACCACAAATTAGGTGACTATTCTTCCGCTCACTGGCACTAAGGGAAACACATAAGCTTGTTGAATATGAATAAACGTACGATAAAAATTAAGGTTACGAGACTCGTGAACTACGACATGTAAGCAGATAGAATATCCATGGGTACGAACGGACGAAGTAGAGCCGGCGAGTGATGGTATGGTCTACATTCATTGAACGACTTTTCTTCATACGGATCGTTGAGTCTGGTTTACGAGACTAATGGTATGGATGGAAGCAGGGAAGTGGCTGCATCGGTCCGGTGTTTGCCGAAACTCGTCTTTTCCTTTCACCACCATGACATCCACAACAACGTGACCAGTACAGGCTATCATCGTCCACGAGTTCAGCTCTTCAATGTGATGTACCTTCGACAGTGTTATTTCTTGCTCTGGCGCATCGATACGAGAAGCTACGCTTACATAAGTACCACAGCGATGGCTGCCTTTTCGGCGCCTTGTAAGGCTGCGCCCGCCAGCGCCGATATCAACGTTGAAGGCCTCGATTGGCCAGATGGGTACTCGCTATGAGGTGTCGGTGCGGGGAGTGAGGCTCCATTGAGGACACGACAGTCAGGTGCGCTTTTCGTTCCCTATACCGCCTTCAATAATAATTCCAGCCAACAGATACCTCTAATGCTCTCACAAGCAGCTATCTGAATAACCGCTCCTTCGTATGGCTTGGAATTGGAGTGCTTGTGTCATGTTACCTGGATACACGTGGATTCAAGGTTCCTTATATCGTCGATGGCGCAGTGCCAGTGCAGGACTATCGGAGCGGCTATAAGACATAAGATATAAAAACGGGATCCTACGATCAGGTGAGCGTCTCTCTCCATTCTACATCACAGAGATACTCAAAACGTCACCGCAGATAGCACAGTCCCGGTGTGTTGGTCCAGCAAGAACATCACCGGAACTCAAACTCGGAGCGCTCGCATTGACATATTTCTTCCTCGTATATGTGCAATGGTCTAAATTTATAATGCTTTCCATTACTAAGATCTTTGCGGAATGGATGATCCTGCGGTAGTTGGGGTGGTGACCAACATTTCTTGGTACTGTATCTGTTGGAGGCACGCGACCTACTGTCGTACTGAGATACGTGAGCTTGTCTGTTCATGCTTCCGTGGTTGTATACTTGTTCTAATATCTTGCAGATGTTCTCGAGGAGGGAAAGTATGGAGACTGCTTTGCCCCGGCACCGGCGCTCTCCAATCACCTCCGAAGCTATGTATCGCTAATACCAGCGACAGTTACGTGTCCATAAAGATTATATCCATCAATAAACTACAATACAAGAAAGGCGTACGTATACTTTATCCATAAAATCAGCTCATAAAAATGTCTTATAAACATATCCAGGACCGGGGCGGGGCGGTCATTTAAACGCTAGCGATATCACTATGCTTCTCGTCGACGATTGGTTCCCCATCATTCAAGCCCTGCGAAGGGTACTTCCTCAAGAGAACCTTGAAAACCTGGGCCATGATGCAGAGCGTGAGGATGAACGCGCTGAGGATACGAGTATGAATTAAGGACGAGAAGAAACGAAAATGAATTACTCACGTCGTAGTAGCAAAACCTTGAACATAACGGGGACCAGTGCTAGAAGGCCAGAGGAAGGTGCCATAGATAGACGCGCTAGAACGAAAGTGAGCACCAACGGGTGAGAAAAGTTAATAGAGTACGTACGAGTTTCCAAGACCATTGACCAAAGCGATGGCAACCGCACGCTTTTCCGCAGGGTGATCAATAGCACTGGAGACCCACTGAAAGAGAAACTACAGTCAGCCAAGGTTGACAGAGAAGTATGCAGGAAAGACTTACCAGCAACGTTAAAGGGCAAGCTGCATACACGCATCCCACCGCGAAACAAAGGAATGCATACTTGACTTTCTTCTCATCGACCGCAACCACAATGATAAAGCTGATCCCCGCAATCAACGACGTGAGGCTGACAAAGTTGCCTCGCTCCTTCTTGATATCGCTGAGGAAGCAGAACAATAGGATACAGACGAGGGCAACCATGTAGACCGGGATGGTCATGTACTGCTTCGACACCCCGGAATAACCGAGCTGGCCAACGAGGGTGGGGATGAAGTATTGAATGGTCTGCGAACCGGTGGCGAGCATGTACATGACGGAAAGATACCAGGTGCGCCAATCCGTCAACGCCATTTTGAGGCACTCCCTGTGCGTGGGCTCGTTGCCTTCGGCCACACCACCGATACCGTCGTGCTTGAGACGTTGAACAGCAATGAACTAAAGATTATCTGAGTCAGCCAAAGTACAGTCGGTAGGTAGGAGCCTCACCTTTTCCTCGGCGGTCATCCATTTTGTAGTGGTCGGCCAATCAGGGAGGATCATCCAGGCGAAGAGCGCTGGAGATGAGTCAATTAAGCAAGTAAAAATAAAGGTACAAAAACAACATGACATACCCACGAAGCACGACCCAAGACCCTCGATCAAGAATAGCCACTGCCATCCTTCGATACCACGAGCGATGGCAAGGTTGTCGGTAATGACACCAGCGAGGAGTCCAGAGAAAGCACCCTAGGAATGTGTGTGAATGAAAAGATGAACCAAATGATATAGACAATACATACTGAGACAGCCGTAGCGGTGTAGTAGATGGAGTAACGCTTTGCGAGTTCATGGCGCTTGTACCACGATGACAGATAGAACGCGACACCGGGAGCAAACCCGGCCTCAATAACACCCAAACTAAAACGTACGCCAGCTAGTTCATGCCAGTTGCTGATTGCAGCCATGCAGGCTGCGACACCACCCCACAAAAAGCATAGCACAGACAGGCTGAAGATGGCGCGTCAACTGTAGCCCGATCCTAGGCAAAAAGGCACGGAAAGACGTACTAGATTGATGGGCGGACGCGGGTGAGGATCATGTTCGCGGGTATTTCGAAGACAACATAGGAAACCTAGAAGGGCGAAATAGTATTGAACATACATCCGATATCGGCTGGCAGAAAGATGAGACGTACAAAGAACACGAGCAGGACAACGGAGTATTGGGTTGACGTTAGTCCCAAAGCAGTTTCCAGACCTCCGACTTTCGCGTTACCGATGTTCGCACGGTCCAGATACGAGAGGGTATACAGGATCCACACGGTCGGTACCTGATAAGAACGTCAGTCGATGCGTTAAAAGACCAGCAAAACAAACCGACGCACGATTCTTATATCAATCTTGCGCACGAGCCTCTTCTCAGCGTCACTATCGGGTACGTAGGTGAACTGCGATGTCTCCTCACGCCATTCTTGATCCGTCTTCGGCGCCATGAGGAATGTGGGGTATTCGTGTGGGGTGGGTGTGGGGAAAATGAAAATTAGGCGGTGATTTTATAGCGCGCGCCGATCATCTCCTTTCCCTTGAGCCCCTGAGGAAGGAGTTATATCTATCCGGGGTGGGCGATCTAGTGTCGTTCAGGTGACCAGCGCGTAGACGTTTATCCCGGAAAGGGTACCTGGGAATACCAGCTGCTGGATGTCCAAATACTAGTTTAGCTTTCAGAGACACTGCTTCTCTTGTTCGATACCCTTGCCAAGAGGTGAAGCGCGAATCAAGGACGGAGAAGAATAATATTTACCTTTCTCACTCCATACTTTGACAGATTCGATATGATTTTCCACTGCGTTATGGAGTATAGTGCACCGCCGGATCTGTGGTCCGGATCCTAGGAGGAAGATACAGACTGCGGCAGATCTTCCTCCATACATACATCCGGTGCGGGCCAATTAGCGAAAACCAATGAATAGGTTTGTTCAAATGACTTGTCAACTGATGAAAAGAAAGGTACGTAAATAATAGTTGCGTTTTAAGGATAACTTTACGGCCATCGGCTGTCTGCTACCAACTTCGTTCCTCCACGAAGCTTGCGGCAAAATCCTGCCTACATGCCAAACTGCGATTCTCAGAAAACCTACGCCACCCAATGCACCGGTTTTACGATCACTTTGGGCAGGTAGCATGGGGATCATGGAGTCAGTGGTGGTTGGGGTCGGGGAAACAGCAAATCTTGGAATATCCTTTTCAAGCAGAAAGGTGAAGATGAACTTTGTGTTGCTGTTCAAGTGAATACAAGGAAATACGGATGCCAACATCTTAGCATGAACTTGGCTGATCTGTGAATAGATCAGGTGGGTGCAGAGAGAATAGAAATTCAGCATACCTTCGACGACGATCAACGTTATGAATTAGTCCTACTTCCTGCATCCCGTCTCTTTCTGCGGCATCGGCACCCTAAGCTGTCCAGCAGCAATTTCCTCAGCATCACGTCAGCAAACAGCCTCCTTGTCTACTTTTGCCGGGGGGCCCATGGCACACTTTTTCTCGTCGAGACGTAAAAGCCTTTTTGTTCCATATGTCGTTAGCCTCATGGCACAAAGCCTAGTATCTGGGAGTAAGCGGACGACTCACGAGGTCAATGAGGCGATTTGCCAGTACGATTTGCGCCCGCATAGTGTCGGTAACACATGGGAAGGTTCGGCATGGTTCGAGAGTGACAGGCTAGCCCAGCTGAGAGGGTCACAGGGGGGGGGGGCCTTCAACGACGGCCAGAGAGTATTCATGCAGACCATCGTGCAGAGAGACGAAAAGGTAGACAAGAGCTGGTATTGGTATGTGCGAAGTAAAGATACCGAGCAAGTCATCCGGGGAACTGAAGCTTCAGCCAAACATCTGCACACCTCTCTGCTACCGACGCATCCCGACCAACTCCCAACGAATGCCAACTTGTTTCTCAAGGACGTGGTGTGCATAGTCGTTTTCCTGAGTCTTCTCGTAGGAAATTAACGTGTTCGACCCGCTGGTAACAGAAACTTGCGAGCTCATACGGCATGGGTCGAGCTGAGTCTTCTATGTCCGTTATATGTCAATCTGTTTCTGGGTCAGCGATTCAAATAACCACGGAATTACACATACATCATACCGCTGCATTCATGTCGGACTTTTGGAGCCACTGAGGCAAACCTGTTTACTCTTTGGAGTGCTTCCAGACGGTCAGGTGTCTCCAGCATGCCTCCACCACTCGTTCTTTTGCAAGACGCGAATGGTCAGAAGCATGGTTCTACTGCGCGAGACAAAGTACACCATTACTAAAGACTGTCTCGGGTCTATTCCCCAAAAGAATTGCTTGGTACAGCGTTGGGTCGTACCTAGCGAACTCCACGGTTCCAACATCGGTGAATTACGTTGTACAGCGCGCACTTGTGCTCTGTAACTGACGTTACCGAGTCTGCGTGTATATCTGGAACGCAAAACATGCAGCAATCGCCTTGGGGAAAGGCCGCCTAGCTTTCTTTTCCCGAATGACTTGAAGGGGGCCTCTCGCCTGAGATCACAGAGCTCGCGTATCTTGTTCGGTCACAGCCGGTGGACATGGGGAGTCGATGTAAGCCTAATCTCCACAAACATGCGAAAGGCTAGCTTCTTTGGAATCGTGATCCGTAATCGTCTCGTCGTACAGAATATGCGCATCTGAAGCATCCCGGGTAATTTGCTCCATTCTATTCGTGGTAGGTGGGTAGTTGGCGTACGAGAATCTTCTTATGACTACATGGGGCGGTATCTTTGAATCGATGATTGAAGAGCGTATGTCCTCAAGTACCTTGACCGTTAGTTTAAATGGCTGAAAGCGTGGACGGTAGAAGCCTCTGTCCGACCATAGCCGCGTCATTGTGGCAGGTAGTGCGAGTACACTTCAACTCTGCATTCCATCGCTCAGAGTCGTTGACACCGGCTCGGGTTACTATAGGCTGGTTATGGTGGCATTGTCATGGTGCGTAGCGAGGTTCTAGAAGCTGGGCATCTGATGCTGAGATTGAACCGGCAGCCGCAAAAGTAAAATCGAGTTGGACTTGGCAGAAGATTGGTTGAGTTGATAACTCCTTGTCCGGTGGCAACGTTGTCCATAAAATCACAGCGATGGGTAGTCATAAGTTGGAAACATGATCGATCTTCGACCTTCTAGAGGGCCCGAAGACGTTGCTGGATAGTGGTCATAGCATTTGGAAACATAAAGAGGTCGTTATCACCGAAACAAGGATGACGCTCACCTGCGGCTGCGCTCTTCAACTGCTTCAATCCTAGGAAATTCTTGACTATCAAACGGTGGGCCTGCTTTACTTGGGCAGTGTTGAAGAGGCATCGAGCATTCATTACGTTTTAGAATGGACGACGTCTGTTGCTGATGGTGGTGGCGAGGGTCTGTGGAATCTCGAGCTCGTCGGGAGGCGAGAGCCTCTTCAAGGTGCGATGGACAGGCCAACGATGAGGCGATCGACAAGGAAACAATGAGAGAAAACGTTTCTTCCCTGTGTGGCTCGCCGCCTGGGTAGTCATAGGTGGGTGGAAGCGAAGTATGTGGCACGGGCTCAGTTGTCTTGGGACAAATATTGATTATTATCTATTTATCTCTCAGTGATACAACGCTACTAAAATCTAGTTCTGGCGGTTCAAGCTACGTTGACAAAATAACAACGACGAGCACTGTCTGGGGCCCCCTGCTGCTTCGACGTTGTGGTACAAAATAAAAAGATGAAGTACAAGGTCACGTGATGAAACCGACTTGCTCGACCTGCAGCCCTCCAATTTCCGACCTCGACCAGATACAACTAAAGACCAGGAACCCTTACTATCCCCAAAGACACCGGGTGCTCAATCAAATTTTGAACTGGCAGCGCTCGCCTTTACCCTCAAGGAAGAACCAGGAGGCCGACACGCATCAATACACGTCCGTAAAATTCGGTGCGCTGGAACTCGAAAGCATTCTTTTCAGGTTTAATTGAACAGTTTAGGTCAGGGGAGATCGACATGCTACGTGATCCTAATTTGTGCTCGCTTCAAGCTACGCCGGCCTCCCTGAGAAAAATGTCTTGTTTCTCGCAGCATCGGCGCACGGAGACTGCTTGAATTTCATCCCTATTGACGGAATTACCGTTCGATCTGACAGCGCCACACGCTTCTGAACCTTGACCTTGATTGCGACCATCCCCGGAAAGTCTGCCGTTATTCTAGGTTTCTCTTCGACATCTACGCTAAATACTACACTATTGTCACTTCAGGCTTGTAGGTTTCTCTTAATAATCTGAAGGCTCTCAGCCGCTAATCGAGGTCCGAAGCCTACTCTCCGCGCGGGAATAGGCGCCGGTCTTGTCACTGGTCCAAGATCTTTCACTACAAAATCAGCGGAACCAGGGTTACGTTGTGTCTTCTTTTCTGACGGCCTCGCATGACAACAGCGCATAGGCCTTGTTCCAGAACTCAAGTTTACGGAGACAAAGGCTATCTCTATTTGTCTGCGCACGGACCTTGAAAGTTCGGCGGCTCCGACATAATTGACAGATATCCACGCATCAACGCGAGGTCAAATTAGGGGGGTCAATATCAACCCTCATCTCTCTTGTCCTCTCTTCCTCTTACCATCCTTCTACTTGCATCGCACCTGCGCGTCTCCTTCCCATCGAGGTCAGTCAGACTTGATTTAGAAGAATTGCATACTTATTTATCCCCTTCGGATTATTATGGCCCTCACAGATGTCTGTCCTTAAACCCTATGCATGCCCCAACTGTTCCCTGGGGTTTGGACAGATAGCTGATCTGGATCGTCACCAGAAAACCCACCTTTCTGGGGAGGAACGGGATGCAGTGTAAAGAGTTTTCTTCTCCTGAATTTCCTACGATATATAATAATATCTAATTTATTTCAGGTCATTCAAATGCCCGTCCTATCATCTATGCGGTATTTCATCCCTCCAAAAATCGAACCTTCTAACGCATATAAGAAAGAAGCAGTACGTCAGATCTTTTTCTGTTAATCGTCACGCACTGAAATATATATTCAGTCAGACGCTCATACGCCTGATTTGCTTCAAGTGTAGGGGGAAACTGTTCATAGGCGACGATATCGTCGCGCTATTGCAGCACCAACAGGATGTACATGGTATTTTACCGGCGCCTGTCGAGTCACCACCGTCACCATTACCCATGTCTTTGCCATCCGCTGTCTACAATGCCACATCTCCAGTGATGTCTTACCCCTCATCAACCATCGGACAGCCTGTCACATGCAGTTCTTCATCGACACATGCCCATGACCCATCTTCGCCAAAGTCTTCCCTCCCCGACGAGCTTCGTGGTCTTTTACTTCATGATGGCCCACCGGAATCCCAATTGGCGAATATTACAGTCTGTGGTCCGCTTATCTGGCATCCAAGCCATACTTTGGACGTGCCTCCTCTTTCTACGGTGTATAATGCGCTCCCACAAGCATTTTATGCAGGGAGACCAGATCTATTCTCACCACCACCTTCACTTTACGGCGGGAGCACATACTATCAAGGCCCAAGTGTGGTGGGAAATTTCCTGCCTCAGAACAACCCCCCACCACCTTGGTCTCTTCCTACGCCACCCCCAAGCCGCCCATCCACCACCCGTCCTCCCTCTCAACCCAGCCAGTCACAAACCCATTGAAGCGGTTCGTAACTTCACAGCCCCTGCCCTCAGCAGATAGGAACGTCCTTCGTTACCATTACGTTCGCTTCAATGGCGACAACCGTTGTATCGAACCGTTCTGACTCGGAGATCTTACCCACTCCATAAATCGACAATCGCCAGTTTTGACGAGGTGATTGTCGATGAGCTGCCACAAGTGACAAACCGCTTGGCAAACTTAAAATTCTTTTGACGCCTTACTTACGTTGTATCTCAATTACTGTTCATTACATCTGGTTTTCATCCGCTTTCCTCATTCTCTTCTGCTTTCCCTATTGCTTTCTCTCTTTTTTCTCACTTCCTCGCTCGATTCCCACCATCTTCCTAAATTGGACTGAATCACTAGTTCTGTAGTCTCTGTTGCCCGTGTCTTCTCTATGATTCCGAATTTTCTGTCGCTGTTAAGTACTCCATTTTCTACGGCTTGTCTGAATACCACTTTATCGTTTCCGCCATTGTCCTGTATATCCCTGTCTGAGAAATGATGTTACCTGCCGAATTTTCAAAATTAGCTGTTACGTCGTAGGTATGTACATCTGTGGCTACTCTGTTGACGACTCTAAAGGTCCTATCTTAGGGTCCAGTCTTCTCTGGACTGATTTCTCCCCCCTTCAGTATTCACAAGGCAAGAACTAAAGCATCATGCTAAAAGCCAGTGAGACGGTGATAAGGATATCATCACTGTGAACTCAAGTGAACCAGAAGAACCATCAGGGCATATCGGAATTGGTCACTTCAAGTTGGCAAGAACGAAGCTGGGTTTGAATGAAAGCCAGCACCAAACAGTCTAAGTTCGATCCGCCAAGCGTTTGAGAAGGACGATCGGGAGGCCTCGGCCCTATATTACCTACCGTTATCCAATTTGAGGTTGAACTTCAATTTCGAGGTCTAATCTCAATACAGCGCTACCTGGTTCGCATTTGAGCAGGCAACCTCCTCGTGTGCTCAAAAAACAAGACTCGACTTCAGTCTTGTTGAACAGTGCTTCAGCCTTCGACTGCAAGACGGTTGTTGTTTCTGTTGTTGGCTTCATTGAGCCTAGTACTTCTTTTTGAGAGAAAGATACTCGAATTTGTCCTCCAAGATTTCGAGCACGTTTCTCATCTTATTGTCTTTATCTGTATGTAGATCTCAAAATCCTGCCGACCGTACGAACTGTCACCCGTGAGTGTCGTCGACCTGTTGATCAAACGGAAAAATGCGAGACCATAAACTGGAAGGGACTAGACCATCATAGTAGTGCACAGAAATTTTGATTTGATTCTTCCTACAAGTTCATCAATCATTACCTGCTCTAGATCGCATTATCTAATACGACGATGACTGTCCACCTCGCCTTCTCCAAGGCAATGCACGATATATTTGGGACAGACACATCATACTCGACGACTCGTATAGTACGAAAGAAGCCAGTAAGTAATCTTCTAGCCCAGGCGACAACCTGATACTTAAGTATAGAGGGACTCTGTAAACCAAGTATAAGTACCGCGCTGGAACCCCTTGCAAGGACTAAGAGATGGAAGAGGGCGATGATATAGAAAGCCTACTAGTTACGACAAACTTGAAGGAACCACAGGCTCTGTCTACCCTGCCCTAAATACTCACGTGTCCCGGCCCGAATACCGCCGTGTTTTACTCTCGCCAAGTCCGCGATAATGTTTAGTCGTCAACACATCGAAGCACTTGCCGTTCCAACAATTGTGTACAAGATAACTATCGTTGTCTCCTCTATGTGACACTCCCATTTCCAATCACTATCGCTGCCATCAGGATCAACGGCATCTGTCTTCCATATCTGGATCGCCCTTTCTATAATCTTTTCTCCGAACCACTTTTTCTCATCGCCACCTGATGAAATCTTTTCATGATTCAACGGCGTAAGCATTACACAAGAAGTACAAATAGGAGTTTCTTTTCTAACCTGAACCTTGTGGCGTTTGGCCTTCGTCGGTGTTCAACGTTCATCGGGGAGACCCAAAATTGATACGATGTCAACCTACTCTGCGAAGCCCTTGGTAGAGATATTCTATGTGCATATCTGTTTGGTATGCTCATACGTTGGTATAGGGACCGAGATTCGAATGCCCTAGTGCTTCAAAGGAGTTGGCTCTCTTTAACATGGGCGTACTGCCATACAAAGAATCTCCATTTCTACTTGTCAAGCGCTACTTCTTTTACTAATTTGTTGCACTGATTACTGCTTCAGTTTCTCCCACGTAGGTCCCTGACGTGGAGCATCCCAAATTCTTTGCTATTGTCCTATGCAGTCAAACGTGTCGTTTCTATCCCTGGATGACATTACGTCTCTGTTGTGCACGGCTGGTTGGCTCAGACACCACGTTCCGAAGGTACCTGAAGAAGCACCGGAAACCGAGGGAAACAACTACGGCGCTTATGTTAGCTTGAAGAACCTGTTTGAGATGAAACTCAAGAAGTATCTGCACGTGAATTTCCTTCGTTCGTTATTACCACGATAACTTATACTTATGCAGCAATGCCTGGCGGCGGTTACTCAGGTACAGCCCGGTCATTACTTCCAGGTTTGCCATAGCCGGGGTCATCCAACAATGATCCGTGAAGGACCACGGCCCACGTCAACTTACTCTCAACAAACTGGCGAATAGAATACTGGCATTGATCTTCCGGTCGCCCGAAATGGGGAACCTACCGGCTGATATTTCCCTTGTACCAAATCCGGGAGGATAGATCTGTGTTTCAGCGCGGCCAATACATACTAGGACTCGTTTTCACAATAAATTTTCGAGATTTGAATCGACTGGCTGTCAGTGAAGAAAGGAACCTGGACTGCTGACAAGCGGCAGTGCAAACGGTGTAAAAAGTTGTGTTGCTCTCCGTGTATCAGACTTTGATCATGTCGGTATCCCGCCTCCTATATTTAACTCTTGGAATCTGGGCGACCAAAGCTTCCAGTCTGTTCAACTTATGTCCGAGTACTGAGTAATAAGCCGAAGGCATAACGGACCGCATATGAACTCACCAGCGACACAATTAGGTGACATACGGGATCCATCAGGTCCAGCCTTGGTATTGCCGATGGCAATTGGAGCAGTACGAATCGATGTGGGGGGCTATTGAGGAGGTTAGCGAGAATGACCAGAAAACACAAGGCTTTCAAGTCCGTACAATACTGCTCAGGATAGCGATAGCTGAGATGCACCGGTCAGTAGCAACGTTCCAGGTGAGAGCCAGTGGGAGCTTACTATTGCCAACAGGTCCTTAGGCAAATCGGAGGTTTACAGCTCGCAGGATGGAACAGACTAAACTTGCAGGTGGACTGCTCACATCGAATCTTAAAATGGTATAAAATACGAGAAAAGTAGGGATCAAATTGCATACAATCTCTTCCGGCTAGGATTAAGCGATCAGTATGTGTGACGAGGCCGGACTGTGAAGGACGCACGAGATTGATCGTATGGCCGCATCGGAGGTAGATATTCCTGACACTGGATGGGACTGATGAGTTGAGTAGATGCAGCGGCGGAAAAAGTGTTCACTGGCGACGCCGGCACATTGTATAGTAAGCGTGCGGGATGGCGGGAAGATAAGGACGTAACGCCAAATCGAAAATAGCTGGGAAGATAGAGGATATTGAACCCATGGATAGATACCCGTTTTGTAAATTCAGACCGGTGATCTATTGAATTATTTAGTCGAGACTGAGAACGTATCTTCTTCTTATGGAAATGGGCCGCATCGGGGAAGAAAAGGGAGTACGCATAATCCATCAGTAGAGGGTCATTATGTCGCACAATTTGGCTCACACTACACAATAAGAAAGGAATGAATGTAAGAAAAACGGGAGAAACACAACAACAGCTCAATATACTTGAGGTTCAGGTAAATTGATCAATCAATCATTGTTCAGAAGGCAACTTCAGGCCATAATCTGAAAGAATATTGTATGTATGACTGGGAGAGTTCTTCTGGGCTGTTCTTGATATTGCCGTAGCTAATTTCTAGAATGAGAACTCTCGGAATGATATCCTGATCGAATATACACGACTTGATATTAGGTAAACGTGAGAACCGATAGTGCCCATTTCACCCCAGGTGAATGCAGGCATGTTTGGGAAAAACGGCACGAAAGCAACGAGAAACCAAACTTATTTCTAGTTCCGAGACTAGGACCGGATGTAACGGGCCGAGTGTTTTGTCACGTGTGTTCCAGGACCTTCGACTTTAAAATAGCTTTCGGCGTTCGCCATCACCACGTTAATAGACCCTGTCTATCATACACATTGCTTCTACACTAACATGTAGCGAACCCCACAAAGTCACTCTAACCCGTGAGACGCACTCAACAGTGTGATTACAGCGGTATAAGCCTTTGTGGCCATAGCACATGGCACGCCATGTCAGGGCTGTGGACCCGGCCGTTCCTTATTGGGACCTGGTGCCGGTACCAATACCAATACCAATACCACCATCACCGTGTCTAGGACCGACGCACGACAAAGGCGGATATATATTGAAGACTGCAACAGCCAGAGCGTGTGACGATTACAGTTCCCTTCGTTTGGGTAAGTACGCTGTCCTTGTACAGGATGAAACTCATTGCCAATGCTATGTACAGTGTACGATGATAAGAACTGCATAGCCCAATAGCCCAGATGCGCCTTCGTCGGAAGAGGTTCCAAGCAGCCGGAACGGTCGCTGGTATTGAGTCCAAGGAGCTTTTCAGAAAAGAATTCGGCGTCATGACCATTGCCGTGAAGAATATGGCACTGGCAAGGAAAATTTAGAAGGCCTGAAGATCCGTGCGTTAATCTCTTCTTTATTTAGGATTTCAATCTCACGTCTACCGCCAGTCTCAATATTCAACGGTTTCTAATTACCATTGTACGTCTGCTTGCGCTGAAGACTGGTATTGTCCTTACGCCGCACTCATGCGCAACTGAGCAAATCAGGCTACGTGTAATGGATATCGAAATCAGGAGATGCCGACTCTTTTAACATGCTGTCAACAAACAACTCTGTGCTACGACCGCCGCGTCCCCATACATTATCAGCCATGATAATCATTGACTGGACAGGTATTCTATGACCAATAAACTGCTGATGTCTTGGTGCAACCATGGGCCGTTATGTTCAATTTTCTCAATCACGATCTCCTCGCTGCAAGACAAGATATACTCAGGATAGCGGCTAAATTCCGACCGCCGCTGGTGTCGCAACTGCGTCTTTCATCGCCTCCATTATTATTGCCCCTCCCCTCATGACCGTACCGCTGCTATATTCCGCGAAAATCCACCCCTCATCGCCATCATCTCTGTTGTCTTAACCGCCTCTGATTCCACTCCGCAGTAGACCGCCCGGTTTTGCTCTCGATTTATATCCCTTTAGCTTTTCAACCACGTGGGGCAAAATCATTTTGGTCCCGACCGATGATGATAGATATCATCATTTCCTTCGCGTCATCTCTGTTGTGATCTGCTCGCCTTAAGGCTTCCAGAATGATCTCGTCTCACCTTCTCTTCTTCCCGACGCCGGTAGACGGTCTTCTGCTAGGCCTTTGACATTTGGGACATACAAGATGCCGGTGAACTCGGTGCGTTCTGATTCAAGTTTTCAACATGGATACAAATGCCGACCTCGCGCCCATCTTCATCACTCGAGGCGCCATAGCTCATGGAGGTTGTATTTCAACGCGACGAGATCCGGGTCTGGGTTCGCCCGTATTTCATAGCAGTGCTCATCACTTTTTGGCCGCGCCGGCTATATAACATAAGGCCAGGCAATCAGCTCTGCTTTAGAGCAACACTCTATCGTCGCCAGCACTTTGACGGGGAATTCTACTTATGACAACCTGCAGAGGGGATGCTACGAGGGCGTTAACAGCGGGCTGAGGACAGCGCCATTGGCGCGCCAGTCTGCTAGCCAGAAGGCCTCTGCTGGGCAGGGTGTACGGAGCCACGCCAAACGACTAAAAAAACTGCGGAGGAGTGGGTGAGCCCCTGAACATCACGTCAACGGTTTCCTTTCAAGATGCCGGTGAGTTTGTGCCAAACCTAGTTGTACCTGCCTCATTTTTTCCCGTATATTTCAATATCAACCTTTCCGACAATCGTGTTAGTTTTCCTTTCATAAAGCATAGCCTTGAATGACTCACCCGCTGTTGATTAAATTAGGCATGATCCACTGCTTTCGGTATTCTTGGATACCCCATCGTTCGTAGGTTGTTTGTAGGCTAAAAATCATCGATCATCCCTTACTCCACGCAGCTCGCTACGTATCTGGCCCTGTAAGCCCTCCCCAGTGAACTCGATGCGGCGGTTGCGGATCAACGACGTATCGCTGTACCTTTCGATTCATTCTCGCGTCGACATCAAGTTCGGCATAGCATCATCATTCAACGCTGTATCATCATTCGAGACGAACAATCACATTGTGGATGTTTTGTTGGAGTGTCGATTTGGAGACAAAAATGAACTTCGGGAGGATGAACAAGTGCTTTAAAGACAGTGCGTGCAACGCCGTGGAGCGAACCGTTATCAACAAATGCGGTAGGTTACCCATCTTGTGGTTCATCACGCAGAATGATGGAACAATTTCGGCAACTCAATTCCGGTGCCGGAAGGATGTTTAGGTCCACGATATCGACACCTATGTCTTTGTCCGGCTACCGACAAATTTTGACCAACATTGCTGGTACGATCTTCCACGTACCGCAAATATTACACCGTAAGTTGCATACTCTTTCATACTACTGTTAGGGCAGCTGAATTGAAGCTCACTCTAGGACAATTCAAGGGGACATTAGATGAACTGGATTCAGGTATTAGAATACATGGTCAGGCGACAAGTGATACGCAAATGAGGCTGAAGACCTTGCATTACTTATGGTAAGTGATTCGTGTTCATCATAAATGGAGACCGTATAAATGAACTGCGATGCCCAGCAGGACAGATATCTGCGGCAACCGCTTGCTGATTAAGGAGGCGCGTATCTTGACATGCGTAAGCTGGTGCTTAGACTCACAATTGTACGTAGTCAGTAGTCAGTGCACTTAGAGGGGGCTTTCAGACAAGCCAGCCCGGCATGGAGAAACCTCCAGACTCTATCTATGGCGCCCTACACCAAGGTCCGAACAATAACCTCGATGGCGTGGCAAGCACGTGCGTCCTGTGTTGCTTCGTGTTCTAGAATGACTATCTGCGGTCGCAGGCATTCCACTATCATCCTCCCTTTCGTTTTGAAAACATGGGTTCCCAAGCGCTTTGATGAGTACAAATGGTTGCGATGGTACAATAAAGATTGATCTTCTTACATATACGTCTCTTTCCAGTCGATTCATTGCCTAGGGGATGAAAAACTTATGATGCAATTTGTGATTGACCAGAAAATACTTGCTACACCACGTTGCCTTTAGGCGCCTAAGTTAACAGAGGTGGCCATATGCGGCGAAAATCTTTCGACTGATGCTTCTCTAAGGGAGTAGATGTCTCGCTGCACTGAACTAAAGATACTCGGCTTCTTCGGGTACCCTGTTTCCGATTGGGACTTGAACTCCTTCAATTTCATTCTGATGTCAAGTCCCCGAGCTCACATGTAGGGCTGTCTTCTGGATGGGCCGGCGTCGATTTCATCGCTTGACAAGAAACCTTATGTGACTTCTATAGTGTTCCAATGGACGACGCATTACCTTACGGCAACACCGACGCTGATAACGGAGGCTTACCAGACAACTAGGTTTAATATAATCATGCAACCGGGAAGAGGGAATCCGCGACAGACTCTGCCGCAGTCAGACTGTCCAGATGTCATATTTAGACTGCACTGGTTCTATCAACACGAGGGACTATCGTGTGTCTGCTTCGTATCTGAGGCCTTCTGTTGTGCTATTCAAAATGAATGCCGAGATTGAAGATCAAATATACTCTCGTTGTGGTCTCTCAGATTCGTAGACCCTAGCAGGTCGCGTCGAGGTGGATGTGGATGCGGTAAATACTGTTCTTTAGCACCTGGCATCAGTATCCTTGCATACGTTTCAAGCCAGTCCTCCTTCCCTCGTTATCGATGATTATCCATAACACACGAGCCTCGGAACAAACACATGAGTAAAGTACGCATGGTCATTGCATATGCTACGGACTACATTTAGTCGGGAGCCGTGAGTTAAAGTTAGCTTAGCTCAATTGAAAGGGGTAGTAGAGTATGGGTGTCGTGCATGTGGTCACTGGCGAAATATACTTATCCCTGAATAATACCCAGGTTTGCTGCGTCTAATAATGTCTAGCACCAACATTCACCGCCTCAACACTGCCTGCAAGTGTGCGCGGGAAGCGATAGAACCTGATCGGCTTAATTGACCAACGATGCTTCGATCAAGAACTTCTGAGATCATCGAGCACTTCGAGGCAGAGTTATGGCGGATAGCATTCTGACTTTAGGGAAAGCGCATAATCAAAGTTATCTCCAGTTTCGTACTTCGAGGACTAGTGTGTATTGGAACAACTACTAGGGTGACTGAACCGATAAACGTAGGTAGAGTAAATCGGTGGTACAATTCCGGCACTATTTAATGACTGATGCGGCATCTGTATTACATCCGAAGCTGAGAGCAGGAGGGGCAATATTTATCGAGGCGGGGGGCTAAGCAGCATAGAAAAATCAGCATAGAAACAGGAATTAACATCGTCGTACTGTACTGCTCAGGATAGCGAAGGCTGAAAACAATTAGAAGAATGGGTGAGGAGTGTCAGTAACGGCGTACTATTGCCAACAGGTCCGCAAACAAGCAGGTGGTTTGCAGCTCGGAGGATGGAAAAGACTGAACCTGCAGGTGGGCTGTTCGCATTGAATCTAGAAAAGATGCTAAATGTGAGAACGGGGAATAGTACTGTGTATTATTATCCATACAATTTCTTCAGGCTAAGTCGATGGTGATCATTAACTGCGGACATTTGAATCGTTCAAAGACTTACGAGGTTGATGGAATGGCCACATCGGATATAGACATTCATTACCCTGTGCAAGAGCGATGAGCAGAGTAGATCATATAGCGAAGAGCATTTTCTCACTGGCGACGACGGCACATCACAAATACTATGTGGGTGCAGTAAAGATAAGTATGCAATGCAAGGTTGAGGGATAGCCGAGGGTGCCAGAGACGGTACCCATATTATAACCGAGACTACCCATACATTTATTTTCGGCCATTTTTGGGAGCGCGCACAAAGGGATTTATAGCAATAAGCGGTATCGGCAGAAGAGCAGCGAGTGTGCTTGAGTACATCGGCCGAGGACCGTTAAGCCGGGGCAACTCGTTCCACGGTGATGCGATAACCTGTGCGAACCCACTAGCCCAGCACAGATCTTCATGGGTAGCTACTGAGTAAATGAAAGTGACGACAATTAACTGAAAGAGCGACTCACCTAACAAATGCACTATCAAAAATTCAATTAGATAGGGCATTGACGTGGGTGCGGATATCATATTCCACTTATTTCGAGTCAGCAGGGACGATCAAATGCATTATTGTGTGTGTGAACTGATATACTGAGTCCGAGACACTCGAATGAGTGATGAACGTACCAAAATAACACGGTATAGCGTCAGTACTAACACCGTTGAGCATGATCAAATATGCAGCTATCTGTGAAGTCGGGAGGGAACAAGTGTGGATGTCCTGTGGGTACAAATGAGGACTCTTCTACCTCTGATTGGAGAACTAAGAAGGTGAGCTAGTGATATAGTAGTGTTTCTATATAAGGTGAGGAGCTCTAATGGTCATTGTCTTGGAGGGATGGTGCCCTTCGAGGAAGCGTACATCTCACAGTACTCAGCAAACGAATGTATACGTTCCAGGAAAGCAAAATTCTGTCGTTCTCAAACCGTGCGCAGGTATTCGAGGCCCTTGGTCGGAGTCAACGGAAGATTACAGCGCCCCAATAGGTTGATGTCACCATCGATATTGCATAGGGATGCGGCGTTACTACGGAATGCGAAGTAGTCCCAAGTCATTGGAGAAGACAGCATTTGTGACATGATGCATATCACGCTGAGAATAGAGAGAGATCCTTCAACATGGGCGATTAAATTTCGAAAATCAACAAAAGAGCGTCTTCCATTCCCAGGCGTGACGAGATGACAACTTCGATGATGGGAGGTCCTTCATAGAGGATACCGTGACTGCGAGTTTCCAGCAGGTGTATATCAGGAGCGGTGGAGCTGTAGTATGAATAGATTTCTGAGGCTTCTTATTTCGGACATGGAGGTGTATGTCGCCCAAAGATGGGGAAAGGATAGAGACATGGCATGCCATTTGCTGCAGATTTTCGTTAGAGTCTACTGTGAAGGATCCACAGAACTCTTCTGGCAGAGGGACATTGTGTGTATTGGAGAAACATCCCAAGCAGAACTTCTGACAGGAGCCGCATGATGGGATGTAGCCCCTTGTATTGCGCGATGTCGACGTGAGGTAGACCGGAGGGTATTCAAGAGTTTCTTGAGGAAGTTCCACTCGCCGGCTATGTATCCATTCGAGAATTTATGTTGGCGTCGGTAGGCCCGGGTGCATCATTGGACAGAAGGAGCTGTGGAAGGCGCCCTTCCAATTATGGTCCTAGACCAGCGACACAATTATTGAGATTGCATCCATATTTGCGACACGGATATCTGGGAGTCATCTGGATGATTTCACTGTCGGTGCTAAGGTGATGAATTCGCTATTTTATGAGCGGGTAGAATACGACTGACCTTATTCCTTAGCACAGAAGGGCGCCGGAATGCTTGAATAATGCAAAGTACGTGATACACTATTAGAGTGAATGATAAGTGATGAAAAAGCTGAAAATGGACAAGCACCCAAACAGCGGAGGATGCGACGTGAAAGAGATTGTTGAAATTGGAAATTGCATACTCATCACCCGGCGGAATTCGGCCCGGTATTTGCTCGAACTTGGCTTTTACGTCCACCATGGCAACAGCTCTAGGAGTCGCGTCGTCCATTACCTTTCCTTGACTGCTCCGACCACGAGCACCATCCTCTCCTACATCGTTGACAATCGCCATTGCTCCACCATGGGCCAGCATATCATGGACACCGGTCCATCCTCGTTCGGGCATTTCCTTGGTGGTAACGATGATGGCTCCAGCCGCCGCCCTAGGGTGCTGCGACGGAGCTATTATTGTGGCTCCAGCCGCCGCCTTTGGGTGCTGCGACGGAGTCACTGTCGTTACTCGCGTCTCGGTCGTGGTGACTCGCGTTTCGGTCTCGTTACTCGCATTCCGGTGGTGGTAACGATGATGGCTTCAGCCGCCGCCCTCGGGTGCTGCGACGGACCTGTTGTCTTTACTCGCATTTTGGTAGGGGTGACAACAACGACTCCTGCTGCAGCCCTCGGGTGCTGCGACGGTCTGGTTGCCTGTTACTCATGTTCTGGTCGTGGCATTGGTGATGGCTCCTGCTGCAGCCCTCAGATGTTACGTTGCCTGCTAGTAGTGGTGATGACGCTGGCTCCCGCCCCAGTTATCCTTCACAAAAGCTTGTAACCAGTGCAATATTATCAAGTCTTCCAGCACACCAGCACGCCAAAGTCTCATTTGGGTCCGTGCACCTGTTTCACTCCCTTCTTTGTCATCGTTTATGTTGTTTAACCCTCGTCATCTGTCTCTGCTCGTCTCGTCACCTCTGACATACGTGTTTCACTGAACCCATGTCCTCCTTGTTAATTAAGTCAGATATGTTCTCCTCTCCTTCTTATTATCTCCCCCAGAATGGACAATAGCAATCCCCAGAGTAGCAACCCACCCGACACCTATTGATGTTGAGGATGAGATTTATGTCCTATGGCACTGCGGCGCATCACACGAAGTGGGCAACTTGCATCGTGACTCGTCATTTTTCCTGTGTCATCTTCGTCCTGGCACCGAGCACGTTCTCATTGCGCTTGCGCTCCGCCCCATCTCCGTCTCATGTTGTGCATCTGTTTTCGGAGAACGAAGAAGTGAAGATCCTGAGCTGTTTCACTAAATGTGTTTATGATATATTCCGTGTATTTAAGGAACACCGCTATTTCGTGCTGGATAACAGAGTCCCTGTTCATCATTCGCCTTGCTTCTATACTAACATGTAGCGAACCTCACAAAGTCACTCTAACCCGTGAGACGCACTCAACAGTGTGATTACAGCGGCATGAGCCTTTGTGGCCACAGCACATGGCACGCCATGTCAGGGCTGTGGACCTGGCCGTTCCTTATTGGGACCTGGTGCCGGTACCAATACCAATACCAATACCATGAGTAGCATGCGCGTCTTTGACATGTATTCCTCTTTTTCTGCTATATTGCTTAATACTTATAGTCATAATGGTAAGCATACTTCTGGTCCTTCTCTCCGGCGGAGCCATGAATTCGAAAACCCTTGGTCTCAGCGACTGGTTGCCCATCCGAAATGGATCTTGCAAGTTGATCTTGTTAAGTTTTCATGGATCTGTCTTGCGGCAAGTACAACCAAGGTTTAGCATTTTGAATTTAGACAACTTTATATGGGGACAACAGTTCTATATCCGGGAGACCATCAAAGTCGGCGTATCCGGAAGTGAATGGAGAATCATTGAAACGGTACATTTTCCAAGACGAAAACCTGGAGCAGGTTTGGTAGGTACGTGACAGCATTGAATAACTATGAAGAACCTCGTAGGGATAAGCGCATTTATGGAATTGAAATTGAAACCGCGTGCATTTTTGGGGAGGACTTGCGGAGGGTGGAAAGCTTCTAAATATAAAAGGCACAAAACCCCGGTCGACACAAAGAAGACGCAAATTCGGTGTTTCATGGGTCGGACATAGTACGATCATTTTAGAGGCCTGCAAGCTAGATTGGAATACGATCCATTCACTTTCAGGAATCGGTTGCCAAATTGATGTATATTGCCGGTTTAAAGTTCTTTCCGGTCATCTTGTATTTCCCATTAGAAGGGCACCTGGAGGCTGATGCTGTCGTCTGAGCCTGAGAGGTTACGACCGGAAATCAGAGCTGTTTGATCGAGCCCTCGCGCGTTCGCAGGACGGTAAATCAATGCCATTAAGGCCCTTGATCGCAACTCCCTCGAGACAAATCCGACCATACGAGGATCAATCCTGCAAGTGCTTTGAACAGGATTAGGGAGTACAGTTGTTTTCCTTACCACATCATGGCAAACGACCTCAGTTCGAACCTTGAGCAGGCCCGGGATCTGTGAGGGACATGTCCCAATCAAAGAAATCAAACGGTCTTTTTTGCTTGCTTCAAAATGTTCCGCTGGGCATCATTGTCACATAACCGATGTTCCGGGTCGTTGTAGAGATGGCCGTCGCGTACAGAACACCTTTTTGTTTTTGGAATTCGGCATACGGATGCACTTGACGCTTGATTGACGCCGATCAGGGACGCGATGATCGTACAGATCTTTGAGCGCTTGACACGAAATTAGTCTCCTGTATATAGTGAGAATGATGACTCGTCACTCGTAGCTAAACCTGAGCATGTTTCCTAAACAATTTTATATCGGTCTCTCATTTATATTCTGGATACTATTCTTTGGTCGAGAACTCATTGCAAGATCTCAGTCTATGCAGCAATATTCAACAATGATTGACAGGGTAAATTTTTGTTTACTGCCATCCGCGGTATGGAATTTCAATAGTACAGGAGGGACAGTACCCGTGGATATTGGGGGCTACCGCAAATATTAGCGTGAAAGCACAGGAACATTACAATGCATACAATACTGCTCGGGGAAACGAAGGCTAAAATATTTAGTTAGGACCCGAAGAATATTCGAGTACATAGACACGTACTATTGCCAGCAAGTACGCCGACAAACTGGCGGTCTGCAGCTCGCAGGATGAAACAGACTAAACTTGCAGCGAGTTTCCTCACATTGAATCTAGGAAAGGTTTTATTGAATGCGAGAGCTGAAGACAATATTGGAGATCCTTGATCGTACAATTTCTTCAGGCTATGTTACCCGTATTGTGGCCATGGTTAGCCAGGGCGGGTTGCATAGGTATGTAAAGAACGTACGAGGTTGACAGTATGGCCACATTTGAGGTAGAAATTCCTAACCCTGAATAAGGTATGGGGATGAACAGAGTAACAAAAGCAGCCAATAACTGCTCACTGGCGGCGGCGACACATAGTGAATAGCACAACTGATGGCGCGGCGTGAGGTCGAAGGTCGTTGAGAAGACGGAGGACATTAAAGATGGTACTCACTTTATAAACTACCAAAGTCGAGAATCAGACTGACTTATGGGAAACTAAGACCGCTGACAGACAATATAGATGGTCCCCACTTTTGTGATCATAGTAGTATGCTGTATCAGCAGAAGAGAACACGGTGACAAGGATCAGAAAAATCAGTCAGAGACGAGTGCCTCATTCAACGAGTAATTTGGTATTCTATTGTTTCTGTATTTGGATACTTATCAAGTGTCCTTTACTGGAAGAACATTGGCCCACAGAATGATGCTATACTTAGCTTGAGATATCAAATCGAGGACGGCCGCTGGTTGCGGTATTTTCCAAATAGGCTCGACATACGACAAAAAGGTAGATTAATCAGTCTTGGCAGGGACTTCGAGAATCCACGAACCCTCATATTGAACTTCATCCATTTTGATATTAACAAGTGGCGAACTGGAGCAGTCTGTCGGAATCAAGCGCCGTGAGCCAGTGCCATTCAGAACTTGAAATGTAATGTCACCATCCCGCATGTAGACTCTATAGCTATATCGTTCCCATGATCTTGGGATAGTTTTTATAACAAGGCGGTAGATAAAAATAGACCTTCGTAATGCGTTTCCAGGATGTCGTAACTGTGTAGTGGTAATCTAAAGGATCCGTAAGGGAGAATATTCTAGTTCTGTCCGTGCTGTACTAAGAACTCACGAGGAAGTTTGTGCTCTCCCCGTATTTCACTGGTGAACGATTCGGACAAATACAATCGATTTCTTTCACCTTCTTTCAATCGCCTCGTAATTTTGACAGTACACAGTTACCGGGATCCCTGTGGAAAGTTTCGACACCGAAAATGTTGAAAAGAAGACATAGAAATGATGCCTTGTAATCTACAGAGAGAAACAGGAGACGAGCTGGTGCCGGCAATCAAAACAGTTCGATGAGTAAGTACCTTGAAACTGTCAGTCCATCTGTCGATCTACTTTCTTAATTGGCGTCCTTGGTGAAAAGCATCACATGCTGAAGAACAATGGGTCCGCACAATCACAGAGATAACAACGATGTAAGGGATGCGAATTTATATGGGGTTAATATTTCATCATTTCTTTAGCTCTATTTACATATGGTTTGCGGCGAGCTACGTATACTCCGATTTCGGACATTTTCTGACTTATCCTTTAGTTTCTACCATGCCTTCGTGTCTTTGACCTAGCTTTCTCCTGGCAATATACGCCCGACTCGTACTCATTTCTGGGTTGAAGACCCATCGCATGGCAGATCCTTTACAAACGATCTAGAATAAATCTAGAACGTGAAGTCGAAAATGCTTGTCATACGCAAGATGATAGGTCCTGTTCCATGTGCAGAAGCGACTGAATCGACCAAGAAGGGACTCAAGCGCTCGGAAGTTTTAAGTCATTTCTGCTAATGAGCCTTATTGTATAGAAAGAGAGGTTGCTCTATTGACAGAGAAACGCGGAAAGATGAAAAGTCAAGTCTGAATCCCCAGTGACGAGCGGAAAGTCATCTCGCACATTCGCACAGACCCTAAATAGGCGGAGATAGTCTGGCAAGTGCGGGGCGATCACCGGCATAAAATCGAGTGAGCAGGAAGCTATTTCTGGCTCATAGAAGCCGGCATGAGAGCCAGCATTGTGATTGGTGTAGGAAAGCGCTGAGTGTAGCCATCCGAGAGGGTCGAGGTGGGTATCCACTTGGCATTGACTCACGCCCTGGGACAACGCCTGAGGCCTGAGGACCTGTAACTTCTGTAACTCTGCGTCTCAGTAGATTGTTGTGGCGGTTAATGAAATGCCGGATCCCAAGAAGCCCCGGTAACTTACCGGTAATAAATGGACCGGCAACTAACCCACGTGCACTTGCACCTTGACGCTACCACCTTTCACCGACAGCACAGCGTAATCGTCACTCTGAAAGATTTTTATCCTCGGCAATCTCAAGTGTAGCGGCGGTGGCCATCATGGGCACCACGGACTAGTGGCTCGCTCGTCCACCCAAAGTACAAGATACGCACCAATCACTGACCAGATCGATGCCAATAGATTGATGCTGCAGATGTTTTCTGGACGTCGAAACCTCACCATGCCTACGTCCGAGCCTCACCAAATTGGCTGGCGCTGCTACCACCACTGGCTTGAAGCGTCGGCAACAGCAGACATGGTGCGCGTGTATTGTGTTACCGCCTCATCTCCAACCGATGGATCGACGCTGCAGACTGGATCTCCAATCCTGAGCACACCAAACGTCTATGACTCGCATCAAACGAACGCATTGCCACTGCTAGCGATCGGGTGCGTATCATGTTATCTTCGCGAATGGCGAAACATCATAAATACAGGTGCCCAATGGCTACGAACGATGCCGATCTTCCTTTCGCCATTTCAATGTCTGCTACCCACGAGATGGAAATATCACAATGGAATAGACATCTTAGCTCGGAAGCGAGATGGGACACTGGATGATGCTCTTTACATTTTAAAAAGGACGGTCTTGCCGAGCCACAATGCCACCACGTCCTCCGATGCTTGTTGGCTACCTTACTATGCATCGTCTTAAGTACTCAGAGGCCGGCTGTTAGCCCGTTACTGGAGGCTAGTACAATGAAGACATCCGTTTCCATGCTAGCGGCTCTCGGCGACTTTCTGGTCAGGACTCCAAGAGAGTTTTAGGCAGTCGGAGGTCGTTGGGTAGTCGCTTATCACACTGCTAAGACATTCACGTGTCAAATGCAGGTCTGAGGCATTTCCACTTCTAACCACCATCATCGGCCGTTCCTTTATTGGGACCTGGTGCCGGTACCAATACCAATACCACGACGGACTCAGCTAAAATGTACTTAGTCGCCGGGGCCGGATTTTAGTCATCCAGGCAGGATTTATACCAGGTGATACGGATCGGTCCCTCGCTCATTTGGGGAAAGGAAGAAAGGAAGGAAGGGAAAGAACTCACCGCAGGTTTAGTAAGAGAGGATTCTGTACAATCCTTTTCTTTTTTCGTTCCCGACAGCGTCCGGAGTAAGTTGAATTCCCATCATATTACCTTTCAGCATCTTTGAAATGCATTGCCAGGATTTCCTTGCGAACGACAGATGATATCAGAGTAGTACAAGATGCATCACTACTAGTATTGTAATTGGGTAAACAACATCCTTCAGGTGAAATGCTACTCGTCGTACTACAGTCTAAGCACGAATATGAAATGACGAACTGGGTGAATCTTCGTCTATCGGTCTCTTCGATATTGTATATCCCTGTCACAAGAGGGACAATACCAGTCAATGTTGGGGGCTGTCATAGATGTCAGCGTGAAAAAATAAGAATTGGCAGGACATACAATACTATTCTGGATAGCGAAGGCTGGAGGCCTTAGGTCAGGAAGGAGGAGATACCGGCAAAGTATTTAATACATACTATTGCCAGCAGGTACGTCGACAGGCTGGCGGTTTGCAGCTTCGAGGGTGAAATAGACTAAATTTACATTTCGACTCCTCGCACCGGATCTAAAAAATGTTATAAAGTTCAAGCTGAGTTTAATGTAGTACAGTATCTGTCCTACAATTTCTTCGGGCTACGTGTGCCAACGAATATTATAGAACGATACTACCCGGTGTAGTAGGATGACGATGGCATACGAGGTTAAGAGCATGGCCACAGCGAAGGTAGACATTCCTGACTCTATTAAAATCGATTAGCAGACCCTAGATAATAGATGTGCCATGGTAAGCTCACTGGCGGCGGCGACACATTATTTTGGGGCGGAAGGATTGAAAAGGAGGTCAAAATTGGGCGGGAAACAAAGATAGGACTCGCCTTTTAAACGCAAAGTCCAAAATTAAGTTGTACTATGGGCAGCCCAGACCGACGATAGTGACTCAAGATTGTAATATAGTCAGAGTCATAGAAGTGATCCGAAGCAGTAGCAGAGAGCGCGCTCGCAAGTCCATCACGGGGAGACATCAAGGCCGACTTCTTCGTACGATGAGCAAGTGATTGGGCGGGAGAATGTTAGGCCACCTCTCAAGATAGAGGACTAGACGTTGGTAGTGGTACTTTTCAGGTAGACCGTATATATGTCCTTTCAAGCCTGTAGAAGAAAAATAGATTCATCAATCATGGCAGAGAGACTTTGGCCTGCATATTTCAACTCATGTCGATGCTTGACACGGTTCCGAGCGTTGAAGCGAGAGTCATTTCTATCTGAAAAAGATATTACGTATTGAGCCGCAGGAATAACTCCGTAGTTGGTGTACGAAAATGCAGCCAGGACAGAGAATGTATGCTGCGTTTATTGGTGGTGCCTAAGCTAATGCCTTGTCACCGGGCGGGAAAACGGGAAAGCTGTCAGAGAGTTCCGTGATTTTCCGCTGGGCATCTCATCTCATGGCACCCAATGATGATCGATGATTCGATGAAGTCCAAATAGGCAGTCGTGTGCCACGTGCACATTCGCGTTTGCTCTTCACCTCCACCACACCAACACCTGGGCGTCGCGAAGGGTGCCGTGGAATACTTCTCGGGAAGCGGGATACCCAATTTCAATAGGGATAATGATATGGCAGCAACACATTCCGTTCTGTTCGTACTTAACGCTATTTTTCCCTTGCCCTTACGGAAACCCATCGATATCCTGATTATGGCTCCAATGCATAAATTCAAGCCGGGATGCTCCTCATCAGAGCCGAATCAACATTTTGAAGGGGCCGGTGTCGATTACCAAGGCATAGAGGGGAGATAGCGGCAATGTTGACATTTCAGAGGCTAGCGGAAGGGCTGCAAGTGTGTGTGTCGATTACTTCTTTTCACTATCAGCGAGCTCGAGAGCTGAACATAATAATTTTCCCCTCAATTACCCCTTCATCACGCGCGCTTTTCCCGGCATTCTCCTTCTCCCGCAACAGGTCCTTGTCGCCGTGTTGATACCACGTATTGTCTGGCCATGGTGCGACTTGGTCGGCCAGTTCCTGTCGGATTCTTATACATTGTCGTACGAATTTCACGGACCATTCGGACAACTACAATTGAGGCAACTGGTCCGTGCTCCTGTCGATGTCGCAGGACGTCGCATCGGCGCATATACCGTTAGCAGCGTGTCTACTCAGTGGTACGCGTATATCCCGTCGCTGGCTCATCCCTAATTGACAAAGTGATCTGCGTGCCAGACGTCAAAAAAGGTACCACCAGTGTGAAGCGCGATGGCGTCTTTCCATCGATAGGGATCTTGGGCCGGTAATAGCACCTCAGTAGACCTGTAACGAGCGGTAACAGGTCTAACACCATGACATCAAGACCGTTTTCTATCAAACTTTTCGCTGGCTGGGGTTGCTCGAAGCGAATGTAACTTTGTCGTAGGGATGTTTCTCGGTGCGATTTCAATGCGTGTACCACCATCGCTAACTAGTACGCCGTACATCGTTTTCATCGGTTTTCTTGCTCATAACGCTTGCTGTAGATCTGGACAACCACGCGATGCGCCTGCTGGACTTGGAACGATCAGAAGCTAATTTTGCTTTTCTCGACATGTCTGGGCTCCTTTGTGAAATCGGGGATTTTGAAGGTGGGACGCTAACTAGGTGTGTTTTCTCCACCTCTGCAGAGCGCGATTAATGTGACGGACACAGGCACGACATTGGCTCGGCACGTTTCTTAGAAATTCGGAGGACTGCACCATAACACTTCCTCCTACGCCTGGATTCCGTTACCGACTGTTGGCATGATATCACACGGATCATACGCGAGTGTGACCGACTCGCTTCGAAAATGGCACATCCATGTAACGTCGGTGGCAACATGATATTGAGTTGTGAAACGGTTCGTCACTGTTTCAACCTGGCAGGCGATGAATCTCATGGCAATATATAGTGTACAGTGAAGTTCAGCACACACTGGCGCCACCATGCACCCCTCCGCAGTCTTGGATAACATGGACCTGAGGTGGATATCAAATGGGTGACGATGAAGCATGCATACTTCCGCAATAACTTCGCAGAAATGACAAAGACCTGCTTGCCGGATTATTCATGCCAATCACTTAGTAAGTGTCCCCAGGACTTGTACGTATATAGCCCAAGCTGAATGGCATTCCCCGCCCAGGTTCAGCATGATTACTCTGTATGACCTTCCGGCCAAGGCAGCCAATTCTCCAGGGACTATGATTACCTGGCGAACCAGGTACGACGATATGGCTTGCTGCAGGCGCATTCTGGAACTAACAGGCAATGTTAGGTATGCCCTCAACCTGAAAAATCTGCCCTACCGGACTGTCTATGTCGAACTTCCCGACGTCGAGGCTCTCGCCAAAAAGATTGGCGCCTTGCCCACTAGCACGAAGCCTGATGGCGTCTCGCCCTTTTACACCATACCCATCATCCAAGACGACTCTACCGGTGCCGTAGTCTCCGACTCCGCCGCCATCGCGGCATACCTCGACAAAACGTACCCCTCCTCCGGGCCCGTGCTCATCCCCGCCGGGACGATGGCTCTCCAACTCGCTTTCGCCGATGCGGTCAATGATGCATTTAACCATCTCCGCTTGCCTGTCTTTTATTCTGACATGGTGGTGAAGATGAACGACCGGACGACAGCGTATATGCTAGTGAAGTTCTCCAAGCTGGAGGCTCCGGAGGGCGAGGAGTGGAAGAAGTTGTGGGTAGTGACGAGAGAGAACCTGGGGAAGATGAATAGGTGGTTCGAGGGGAGTGTAGGGGAGTTTGTTATGGGGAACGAACCGTGTTTTGCTGACACAGCGATTTGCGGATTTTTGTGGTTCACGAGGACGGTGGTGGGAGAAGAGAGCGAAGAGTGGAAAGATATCACCTCTTGGAATGACGGCAGGTGGGGAAAATACATGGAGAGTTTCAAGCCGTATGAGAAAATTTTGTAGGCAGGGACGTCGAATGACTACTCAGTTCCACTCGCACATTCTTCTAATCAAAGCGACGTTTCTCTGCGCGGGTTTACTTGGTTATAAATCTTCAGCGCCCTTCCAAAGGACTACTGCCAGACTTGCGCCTTTGGTTCTGTACCATGTGTTTCTTCATCCACGAGGTCCGATATCTGGCCGCTAAAGATTGTACAAGACTATTGGCTAGGTGCCGTCTTCGTTCGCATTCATGGTGAGTCTCGTATTTTTCCAAGACTTGATTGGAGTTGTGACGGACTTATCAGATGGCCCAGAATGCGCTTTGCTTTAGAGTTTGGCTCCTATGAAAAAACCAGTTCCTTGTGATAAAATGACAGCAGCATCGAAAAGTGCCTGTCGAATCATCCAAAAGATCTACATCAAGGGCTGTTGCCATTGACCTCTCTTTTGGACCTTCCTTGTCTTTCTCGCCTACCAACAGATGAAAAAATGCACTGGTGCTGCCGTCACGTACGTACCGATTGCACCATTTGGAGAATCTGTTTGTTATACTTAGGCGAGGTGGCCATCAATTCGCGGGGGCTCTTTGACGCAGCTACCCATCACGTTGCAACGAAACTTGAGAAGGTCCATTCGGAGGCAACCGTCTGGTTCTTTTTTTCCAATTCCGGTTCAACTTCTCACCGTACGGTGTATCTTTCTGGTATCGACGTTGGCTGAGGCTTGCCTTTCGCCATTTTAACCACTCCTCCTATTTTGAGGAGCAGCTACCAATGCTTTCGTTCTCTATGGATTGTTTTCTTCGAGATACAGCCCTGCCTTTAGGATCAAGTGCTTCTCCAGACCAGCAATCAACGCTCGAAGTCGATCTGGCAACAACGCGGTGAAGATAGAAGACACCGGTGATGCGGCGAAGTCGGCCTCCTTGGTGATGCCCGGCCTTCAGACTTGTCAGAGAGAGAGAGAAAATAGAAAATACAGGTACGGAGACGCGCACGCACCTGCCACACTCTTTACGAGACGACGAAAATTTGACCAGATCTCTTTTCTGAGGTGTTGTACTTAATACAGCTAAGTCGTGTAAGCGACTTTGGACGACATTTGGCTATCATTGAACCGCCGGAACATGCCAGCCCGTTGGCATTCTGTAAAATTAAACATCGCAATTTTGTTAAAGCCGGATATCATATTTCCGAGATCATCGTCCTCACGACAGTTTCCTATGTTGGACTCTTGGACATCTGGACTCTCCAACTGATCGTGGCGCACAATTTGATTGACTTCTTTTGGATTCTGCATTTTATTTCATCAAGTCGATATGAGTAACCCTCTACTAAAATGCGGCGGAGGTACAGGCTTGAGTAGCTCTGTCCATGAATCTGTTTTCCTGGCATATCGGCGTATGCTGTGTAGTACACGCTGTGCAGTTCACTTCAAGTTAATCAGTGGTATATATAGAAACCTTTGCAACACGTCCCGTCGTAACCTACTCATAGCCCGAGTCCGAAGGGGAAATCATGACCACACTGAGTGTTAGATTGCCGTTGATCGAGCGCGTGGACATTTTGTGCTCGGGTACTGGAAAGATATTCAATTATATAAACCCGATGATTGGATCCGTTGATGTAGTAAATCAGGCACGAAGGCAGTACTACTGGTAAGTTGCTCGAAGTGCACACCGAGGCCTTGAGCGTTCCTAGTAACGAACCTATCGATATCCGGATTGGCCAAAACTCTAGTTTCTGCGCTTTCCTTCAACTGTGCGTGTATAGTTGACACGGAGTCACGCTAGTGCCTCATGAGTCGTCAGCGAACTTGGTTTTGCTGGCAGCACTGGCTGCAAGCGGGACAATATGAATCGATGCGGGGAGCTGTAGAGGAGGCTTCTGGTTAACAACGAAGTAGAAATATTGAAGTGATTTAAATCATACAGTACTGTTCAGGAAAGCGACGGCTGTAAAAGATGTTTATTACAAAGTCAAAGAGCGCCAAATAATACAGACTTACTACTGCCAACAAGATTTCAGGCAAGCTGGCGGTTTACAGCTCACACGATGGAAAAGACTGAACTTGCAGTTGGACTGCTCGCATTGAATCTAGAAAAACGGCAAAACATGAGAGAACTGCAGCGCGCATAACAATGCATTGCCGTACATATTCTTCGGGCTAATTTGGTGCAGGTCAGCAAAGATTTATATGTTTGGATACAAAGGACGCACAAGACTGAAAGCGTGACCACATCGACTGTATACATTTCTGACTCTGAATAAGAAGTTATTGCGAGAGCGGATGCAGCAGTAAAATGTAGCTCACTGGCGACGGTGGCACATAGTAATAGAGTGGAGGAGGGAGTGAAAGGACTTGTTGTGGTGCTGAAGTGCAAGCAGAAGGATGGAGGAGGGCGTGGTCGACCTTCCTTGTTTATAAACTAGCAAGGTTCGGGCTCGCGTATCAAGTCGTGCGTCATGGAGATAGTTTAAGTTACCGTGCCTACGGCAGAAAGCGTTTGACATCTTGAGCACTTCTGTCCAAAGCACAGCAAAAGGTGCCTGATGCATCAGACAATTATATTTACAAGCCATGCTAGCGCCAAAGAGTTGGTCATGAACAGAATTAAATCACTTGAGAACGCGACCATACTGTCGATCAGGTATTAACCACTGAGGCGAGCAAGCATAGGGGACAGGTTGGATAGCCATTCAAATATCCACGAGTCGACTTGTCGCTGTAAGAATTCTTGACGCAATCATTGAAAACTTGATTCATGTTTGATCGTATGTTTATGCGTGAGAAACGATGTATTAAAAGAGACATCCAGAATCAAAAAAGATATCGAAGGTCACGATAGTTTAGTCAGAAAGGAATATCGGGGGTACAATTCGAACGTTGGGACTTGCAAAGGTGCGTGCGGTGGTTGTAAAATAACCACAAATGCCGTGCTAAGATCAGAGGCCGATGGCCGGCGGCGCTTATTAAGGTTCCTTTGTTCCTAGACGACTTCGAATACGGTAACACTGATGATCTCGGGGCTACTGAAGTACTGAGTGAAAACATGCACAGGATGAGGGTATGTGAAATCAGCTGTAGGATGGTCACGATAAGAGAAGCGAAGAATAAAGAAATCTTGATAGAGGACGTTTTGGGAAATTTTCCTCGGTATCAACTCAGCATAGTTGCTCTTGGGATCGCGCGTACGATAATCTAGACGACTTCATCAGAGAACAAACGAAGGTCATGATCAACTTGGCCGAGATCGGAGGAAGCTGTCAGGATGTAGACTTCGTTTCGTAGGAGTTTTTAGATTGCCGAATGGTAAGTGTACCGATCGTGGCACAGCTTTTACGAGCTGGTACGTGTGTAGAGAAAAAGTATCGGACCAGTTTATGAAGCGAAGTAGAGACTTTCCAAGGTTCCGTCAAGGGGTTCGGAGATCACTGAAGCCTAGTCGTAGACGGAGTACATCGTGAGTAACCTGCAAATTGCCTAGGTCGGCGAGCACTGAGAATACAAGCCGAAGACCGACTTGACCGGTCTCAAATTTCCTAAGCGAAGGAGCAGCAAACAAAGAGAATCTCTAGACCAGTACCTTAACGTCAACCTGAACAGTTTCTGAATGTTAACGTTTAGATATTGGACGTATGGAAGTTCGGGCGGTGTTTGCTGGAGGAAACTTCTTGGGTGAGAAGCTCGCTCTTTCGTGGGAGACTGTACGCGTCCTCGGTGGAACCATCGCCATCGTTGCCGACCGACCGCTCTACTCCTTAATGGGTGACGGCTATGATGGTAATTATCAGCAAAGTCCAAGAAAATCTGTACATGTAGAGGGAATCTGCATATACAAGATATAGATGAGAAGAGAAAATATGAGAAAATGATTGAGAATTTTAAACCTTCACATAATGACGCAGCAGCAGTTCTGCTTGGAGGATGTCAATATTTTAACACGACCTCATCAAGGATATGAGCAGACCTTCTTTGTTGTCTTGTAAAACATTTTACTCTGAGCAGAAAGTGCAGTGGATCGATCCACAAGGTCGTCTAGTTTCTCGCCGCGCTGTAGGACGGACTCAATCGTCTTATGCTGAATACCGCTTCAGACTAACCGGAAGCAGGATGTGAAAAGGACACTCACAAGGACGATCTTAGTCTCATCTAGTTCCTGTTGAACTCTCATGATGGTGTCGGCCTGCCTGGGATCTTGATCCTTCTGGAGGAAGGCATTGATGTCGGGGAAGGAAACGGATGAAGGATCGCTAAATGATGACTATTGAACTTTGGCTGTGAAGTCGTCCAGCAACTTTGAGAGAAGGAAAACGCAGGGCGAACAGGATATTCCTGATCAGTTATAATGACGCCTAATGATGAGATCGAGAAAAGCTGTCTAAAGATGAATCAGACATACCTGCCAGCTTCTCGGTACCACCCCTATTGTATACATGGGCTGTGTAGTTATTTTCTTGGATGCTCTGCCGTTGCTCCTGTGCAGTACGCTCCGCAACAGTTCGAGAGAAAAAGGTCATGAATTCGCCGACTGAGCCTTTCTGATAGAAAGAATAGGACGAGAGGTCATTGGCGCTGCACAGTACAGTAGATTTTCCACTTGGTGGGGCCAGAATCACAGAGATTGCGAAGATTTTCATCGTAACAAGTTCGTTGGTCGTTAGTGACTGACGTGTGCTTGTCAGCGGCCTAAGATCATCATCGGCCCGGCAACCCGAGTTTCCGTGATCACGCGTCTTCGTAGTGATTGTCCAGCGATTATCGTGCATTGTCACTATTGGACCTAACGAGGCATTCAAGTTTCACAATCTCATAGCTAGGTGTGATTCACTCTAACAAAGCAGGAACAAATGATTGAATGTCAATTTTCGAAGGTTCGGGATTTGGACAGCATGTGATGATAAGGCCAAAGAATTTGAGCAACACACGACGCAGACGTGTAGTATTCGACTCGACGCTCAATCCACTTGACCATGACGAGGAGCAGTCCAATTATTGCAGTCTATTCCCGGTGTATCCGAGTCGGGTGCTGACTCCACTTTCCGAGGGGAAGAATTTTAAAAATATGCTACAACTTGAATGCGATCCTTTAGCCCATCGTATAATCAAGCACAAGTGCTTTCCGCTACTGGCCACTGAGGCCGGCAACTTGACGATTTTGGTTCAAATCCGAGATGTCGGCACATTTGCACATAGGAATTTCATTTGACCGGTTTGGGTTTAAGACGCCGGAACGCGTCTTATTCCCGACTCTCTTGTCCTCGCTCATGTCTGTTCCAGCCTTCATGCATTCTCGTATAATTTCTTCCCAAAACAGGCTATTTTGAAAAACGTTGACAGTACGTTTAGAGCGGGGTCCCAACTTTCAACACCGCGGCACCGACATACTTAACTCGGAACCGCCGGGAGCTATACCGACCCTGGCTTATCACCTTGTCTTTGTCGGTGACTCGCACGTGATTAATCTCAGGCTGTGGTAATCTAGATCTGGATGTTTGGGTGGCACAAACACTGCTGCTATAAAAGGGTTGCGGGTTCTTGGTTTGCACATTTGACTTCCTCTCTCTCTGCTACCACTACTACAGCTATGTTCTCGCCTCCGGCACAGACACCCTTTCGTGGCCCTTTCTCCGAGCGCGATTCCCTGCTACTAGCTCTCGAAGGCCAACGACAGTTGAGCCACATTGCCACCTCCAATGCGAACATGCACGAGCTCGACGTTGTCCATCGATGACACAGGTATCACGATGGATTCGACCGCTCATATCTTCTTGGTCTCCTTCTCGCGTCGGGTTTACCGTTACCGACGACACGACTATTAGCCACATCTAGGAGGTATGCCTATGCTCGTTCTGGTTACCTGACAAACTTCGGTGTGCCCTCAGAATCGATGTTTGTTATCGTTGCTGGTCTTATGGCGTCGTCAAGCATCGTATTTCTCAAGAGCCACGTCTAACGGTCACTTGCGCCTTTGCGCCACACGCACAAAAGTGAGTTCACACTTCGTTCTCTTGAATATCTTCTCACAACGTTTGCAGATTTGACATCGCCCTTCTTGATTGTATTCAACAAGTGGACGCCACGACTCTCATCGTCCAGCTTCGCTGCCGTCGATGAAGACCCTTTGTGGCTAGGTGATACTTGTGGTGATCTTTCTATCGTCAACATCTTCTGGTCTACTCACATGCTCACTGGTTGCACCGTATTACGCGGCACGGGAGACCACGACTCTATGCTATTCTGGCGGCTTTACCACATTTGTATCGCATCGAACAGAGGTATGTGGCGGGTCTACTTTTTTTTTGTAAAGCTGGATCATCTCACAATTGTTTCAGTCCTCATCGAAGATCATGTCCCTTATGACTAGAGTAAACCGGCGAAGATATACTCTTGTGCATGTCACTGCCAAGATTCTTTTGCGTACTGACTCTAGAGCAGCAAGCACGCCGTCCTTACTGTGGTGACGATCCTGATCTTATCCACCACGGTCATGTCGACTCTCGTTGCTTGGAACCCTTTGTGTCATCTTCCGACTCTCGGCGTTGTGATATGCGTCAAACTTTTATCATCTCTGATTTTGCATTTCCTCCTGCAACGTGCGACTCGTATTACGCGACCGGGCGACAGGTTTCTCGATTATCTGTGATATCTCTTGATCTTCATCAATTGTCTCCTTATGTTGCCTACTAACCGTGTTCAGCAATTCAAAGTGATGATGACTTTGGTTCTGGTTTCTTCCTTTCCGTAGATCTTGGACTGCTACTACCCTGGGTATCCATGTGCAGCATTTTGCGCCACGTATCTCCTCTTGTATTGGTCGTTTGGCTGTCTGTTCGAACTTCTTCATGTAATCTGGACACGCAGCGCATTCAAGTACGATTTCGTGTCGCCTTGCGGATATTTTGTATAACGCAAGCCCCGCTAGTGGAGGTAGCTATGCATTCACTTGCTTGACTTACCGTCTAGGCTTACATTCTACCCACAAGTGAATCATCGTTCTGTGATCTCAGCGACGACCACGGTGCCCGTGCTCTTTTGCTCCTATCCTTTTCTCTTCTCTTCCATCTGGTTGTGTTTCTCCAGATCCTTGCATGTATATCCCCGCGTAATCTGTTGCGCCCTGTAGTGCTTCAGTCCATTTGGTTGTCCTGCCAAATCTCATGTAGATCCCCGCGCAGTCTGTTGCGTCATGTATGTTCCGGGCCGCCGGTGGAGGTAAGCCTTGGATCTGGGTAATCGACGAGCTAGACTGACATGTTGTCTGCAGTGAATTATCTTTCTGTGATCTCGATGACGACCTCGATGCCCGTACTCTGTTGCTTCTTTTAGTCTTCTCTCTCTGATTTGGCTGTTTCCAAATCGTGGCATGTATATCCCTGCGCAGTCTGTTGCGCCATGTACGTTCCGTGCCGCCTTGCGGACAGTGTGTACAGCTCACGGGCCGCTGGTGGAGGTATGACTCATGTTCGTTTACTTACCGACTAGACTGACACTTCTTCTAAATTCTGTAGTGAATGATCTTCTATCTGTGATGTCTATGACGATCTGGATACCCGAACTTCTTCCTTGGCTGTCATTGCTCTCGACTTTGAACGACTGGCTGTCTCCCGATCTGGTTGTTGATGCACAAACGTATCTTTCTACCTCCGACCTCGTTTGAGGCAGAGGTTGGCATGCGTTCATGCCGCAGTGAATGTCACGCTTGTCTCTAGCATGAATCCCTGTCGGCATGAATGCACGATGTCCGGTTCGTCTGCTCTATGCTCGTTTGAGGGGAACATGCCATTTTGGCACGGTGGGCCTTGAGCCTCAATTTTTGGGACCTGAATCCGCTTCGTGCGGGCACATCCTCCTTATAAGCACTCCACTCGTCTTTCCTTGTGAGTCGTTCTAGTCGTTGTTGCTTCTGAGAAGTACTTACGGTCAACTTTCAGCTTTGATAATGACATTCATTTTCATCGAAGGCAACCTGAGCTCAAGGACATCCCGAGGGATGTTGATTCTTCTGTCCTCGGCTCAAGGTACGTACGGAAAGTTGCTTTTACTCGTAGACTGGACCATCAGGAATTGATCTCGATTCTCACTTCGCTTCCTTTTCGACAGTTTCAGTCTTTTCCGCCAAGCCAGGCACTCGGAAGGGGGGGTAAATGCGGCAAGTTATCTTTTCTTTCTCTCGGACGCATCTGATGGATAATACCAGCTGTTTGAGACGGTAGCGCATGGACCTTACGGCTAGCGGTGACCCGAATGAAGAAGCTCAAATGGAAACTTTGTTGATCATAAGTATATAGATTGAAGCATGCGTATTAGCCTATGTACTATTTCGTCCCATGTTAACATAGATGTTAGGAGCATTAACCAGCGCTGGAGAAGGAAATCTAATAGTTGCCGGCGCAAACCTGTCCAGGACTCTGGGCGTAAACGTTTCTTTACCGCATTATAGTGGGCAACTCTGACCTCGGTTCGATTCCGAGGGAATTTCATCCGCGAAGTCCAGCCACGTGGGAGAAACGTACTTTTTTCTTTTATTATGATCATCACCGTCCTGGTCCATCTGACATCCACTCGCTATTGCAAGGCGGCAGATCCGGTGATGCGTAGCACTTTCCTTTAGGCTTCCAGCAGCCAATACTATCCGACCGTCAACCCGCACCAGGAAGAAGAACGCAAAGCGGGGCATGTGAGACGTGGGACGTGTGGTGAACTCAGTGCGTTACTATACCTTTTTCTGCAGAGTGACAAGTCTCATGAGCAACACAGACGCCATATCGACATTGTTTTGCTGGGATTCCGCTCGATGCATACGTGTAGATTCCCTTCCTTTGTCGCAGAAAGGCAATCTGCTATACCCCATCCAACAATGCTTGCGATCCCTGCTCAAATTATCAAAGCCTGGCGAATTTCCCATTATTATATCAGACGAGTACAGAACACGAAGAAAGAGTCACCCCGTATGGCGCGCCTCAAGAGTCCCGGATACCCTAGACTAGCGCCGCGGAGTATGCTGCAGCCGCCATGTCCTCCGTATGGAGCTCCCACAACCCTTCCCTCGACCCCATTGTTATCGAGACTACCACCAGGGTAGAACGTTGAGGTGTCAGACGGTAATAACTGTCGCACACACGACAGACCTACTCGTCCAGGGTCTCGCCAATCATGAAAAAAAAAGGCGAGAGATACTGCATAAAGTGAAACAGTTTGAGGGGAGGGTGATGCAAATGTTGACCGGGGGGCTGGACGCGAAGAGCGTAGGAAAGGACTTCCCAGACCTCATAGTGCTCCTTTAATGCGGACACTGTCACCTCCTCTCTTGACCTTGGTGATGCTGTTCGTTCGCTAGAGCGAGCGACGAAGGAAATGTGCGTTTGGTTATTTCATGTTCACAATCAATGACTAATGCACTTTCCTCTTTTTTCTGACAGTCTCGCATCCGTAGACCGCGTCCCACCTTGACTGCATATATCTATACACCAGTGGACACCAGTGCAAATACCCCGCCACCCTCTTACCACCCAGTGCTCCCACGTCCCCATATACCAACAACCGCACTGTGCCAAAATCCAAATCGGACGTCGCTGCGAACGCTCAAATTGCAATGCATGCTCGTCCTAAAACATTGCCCGAAATCAAGTCTGGCCACAGATTTTCTCTCTCTGCTATTACCCGTCCCACCCTTCCTTCTTCCCCACCCAGACATCGAAAGGAAGCCTAGCCACTCGCGTCCCTCGCACTGTTCAGTTCCACAATACCGGGTCATTTGGGAAAACCCGGTAGTGACATGATGGCAATGCGCTATTACTGTTCCCGCTCGCGCAGATCCTGTCAATGACGACGAATCCACAGTCCTCATCATCTAACACAACTCTACCGCCGTTGTTCCTTCCTCGTTACTCGTCTCGCCTATCGCGATAAGGGCAAGCTATGCTGCAATTGAAGCTGTTGCTCTCTTGCTGTGCGAGTATAGTGTGTGCTAGACATAGACGAGATAAGGTCCAGGATGACGGAGAACTTCGAGAAGATAGGTATCCATCAGGATACTAGCTCCTGCATACTCGGCGCAATGATCGGCGTTTTACTTCTACCTTCCGCTCTTATGTGTGGGGAGAGTCAATGGCAACGCTGCTGTCGAGCACAAAGCAAGCTAGGCGAATCAAAGAGAACCTTAACGGCGGTTCGAAGGAGGCGAGACGACTGTGTCGTTGGTAGAAATTGCGTTTCGGCAATACAGTAACCCGAATGCGTGCATCACTCGTAAGTTGTGGTTCCGCTTGCATCGTCTTTCCTTGGCTCAGATTTTCGCTTGCTGCAGGTATGACCTATCATGCGTGGAATGGCCAGGAACTTTTATCGGGTTTCCTGACCGTTGTCCGATGGTCTAGCGCTGCTCTATGAAGTCGGAAAAGTCCGAAGCCAACGAGGTGCGTTTTCTCTTTTCTCCTGCTCTGCAGAGAGCGATGAAGGTGACCGATTATACAGGTACATTAGAGCATCCACGTGCTTCGGAATTCGAAACACAGCAAATACTCTCCCTCGCTTGGACACCGCTGGGGGCTTCTAGTATAACGTCACGGATTATGGGCGGGGGTGGCCATGTCTTCTCACCTCGAATAGTGCATACACCCAATGTCAGGATGTTCTGTCTTGGTAAAAGAATACAGCGTCTCTTTCCTTGAATACCCGGGAGATGTGGGCTTCTGCGACCAAGCTGAATGGCATTCCCTGCATAGTCCCGGCATTCCGCGTAAGACGATTCTCCGGGGACCATGGTTACCTGGTGGACCAGGTAGGCATATATTTTGCTGCAGGTTTGTCCTGAAACTAACTAGCCATGCTAGGTATGCTCTAAGCCTGAAAGATCTTGCCTACCAGACTATCTATGTCGAACTCCCCGACATGGGGGCTCCCGCCAGCATATCGGCGCTGCACCCACCGGCGCCAAGACTAATGGCATCTCAACCATTTACACCATCCCTATCATCGAAAACGCCTCCGCCGGCGCCGTAGTATCCGACTCTGCCACCATAGCAGCCTATCTCGATAATACATACTACCTCTTTTCTGCGTCCCAGCCCAAACGATTAGCCTTCAACTTGCTTTCTCTAATGAGGCCTTCGACCGTCTCCTGTTGCCCGTCTTTCATTCGTACATGGTGGTGAAGCTGAACAACCGAACGACAGTGTATAGGAGGCATAAGTTTGCCGAAATGTCCACTTTGAAGGCCAGGGAAGGCGAAGAGCGGGAGAAATGGGTGATAACCAAAGAGAACCTAGGAAAGATGAACAGGCGGTTTCAAGGATGTACGGGGAACTTTCTCCTGAGGAGTGAACCGTGTTTCGCTGACACGGCGTTCGCATGCCTTTGTGGTTCACGAAGGACGGATGTGGAGAAAGTATCCAGGATGTTCCAAACTGTGTAAGAAGATTTTCCGAGCAAGCACATTGCGTGACCACTCGGCCCTCGCAGATTCTTTTGATTAAAGTGGTACTTTCAGTGCGCAGAGGTCTTGCTATTGTCTGCTTGCCACTCTTCAGCACCCTCCCGAAGGATTACCGTCAGACTTGCAACTTGGGTCACCCCGCGGCGGCGTTTCTTCACCCTCCAAGTCTGACTTTAGTGAATGCTCAGCCGTCAAGGATTGTAATCCGTTATCTATGCAACGGCCCGGGTCCTTAGGAACGGAGGTGCGACGGGCTCATCAAAGGGCCCAGGCCCCACAATCCGCTTCGTCTGTGGAGTTTGGCACAGTTCCCTGCGACTGATCGACGATTCTCTTGGGAGATGCCAAAAGGACTCGCCAAATTATCAGAAAGGGCCAGTTCCCGGGGACCTCTCTTTGGACGACCCGTTCAACAGAGCGCTGCCTATACTGTCATATTACGTATGTATTGTTATCACTCGGAGAATTCAAGGGCCGTTTGGTGCAGCTGTTGACTCATCACATCCCAGCGAACCTCGGTTCGAAGCTGAGCAAGTCCGTCCTGATCTAACGATCTGATGATCTAATGGTTGTATTTTCGGAATGAATTTCGATCTAAAAATTCAAATTCGGTGAACCTAACAGTGTAATTCAGCTGTAGCCGGATATCATACTTCCGAGATCATCGTTGCCGAAATTGTGGATCTCATGCATTCTTAAGACGATCCTAGATTATTGTTGATAGGCCGTGAGGGTGTTCTTTGCCCAGATTACTGGTAGCTGGCCTCGGTGATACAAAACCGATCATTGACTCGATTGATCGGCGGTTGATGTAAATCAGGCACTCGGGCAGCAGCGGATTATTAGATTCAGTATTGCATACCGAGGCAAGCAAGCTGCGTAAAGAAGTTTGAAATATGATGTACCCAGTCTGAGAGACGCCTTGTCGCTATGACATTTGACGCAAAATCAATAAATGCATCATCTTTGCTTGATCGCACGTGTGACTTGAAGAGGCGCTGAGTTGAAACAATCATTCAAAATTAGAATCAAATTAAGGCAGAACCTTGCAATGGTTTACTTCGTTAGAATGGCAATCCAACATTGGGACTTGCAAAGCTGCGTGTGGGGGTTCTGACATTGACGCCTAGGACCAAGATCAAGAGCCGAGGCTCCGAAGTTTCCATCTTTTACAGACAATGAATTCAACTTCGGAATAGACCGGGCGGTATTTGCTGAAGTACACGTCTTTGGTGAGAAGCTCGCCCTTTGGCGCAAGACTCTGATGGTTCCCTTGTGATGATTCATGAGGTACATTAGAACTCAGCATTGGGCGCGGGGCAGTGCCGCCGTGACGAGAGAGAACCTGAGGAAGGCGAACAGATGGTTGGAAGGGAGTGGTGAGTGAATGGTGTTTCTCCGTCATGGTGATATTCACCTCTGTGCTTCACAGCAACGGTGGCTGAAGGAGAACGAGAAATGAACAAGCATTACCCCTCTTGGAATGATGGAGATAGGTTGGGAAAGTACACTGGAAAGTTTCAAACCTTAAGAGAAAAATCTGCAGGCAAGGACGGCGAATACTCAGTCCATTCGGGGATTCATTCGATGAGAATGACGTGATCTTTCTCCGTGGGTATTCAATGAATGACGTCGTCCTGACGTAGAGATGGAAGAAAATCTTTGTTCGGTGATGTCGGTCTATCTTGTGTTGTAGTACGAGGCTGTGGTTCTTACGATACTCTTCAACGTGCTGATCAAGTAGAGTCCGGTCTGTACTGTTATCCGATATTGAAACAGCAATCATTAATCAATGGTAGACTCCGCTACTATCCCTGTCTCTCGAGTTCCGCCCGAATCCGTCGGGCACGGCACCGCTTCTGAGAAAATTTCCTTCGTCATTGAATGATGGCATATGTAACGGAACTTCGGTCCCGCAGCAGTTAGCTATCTCTCGAAGATGGCCAAATTTTCTCTCTTATTTTAGGTACAAGGTTGATAGTTAAGTGTAGTATAGACGTCGTTCCGTTTCTGTTCAGGAACACTGACGACTAATAGAATCTATTTCCTTCCTTCCTTCCTTCAAGGAATTCTGATTGAACAGATTGCATTCGTTGTTTGCACGTTGAATGCAGAACGGGACACTCTCGCTGTTCTCTCATCGAGTCTGAGTTCAGCTGATATATATTTGTACAATTGAGGGTATAAGACCTGAAAAGATTACTTAGCTATTTATTGAACAATTCAACGGAACCATTTAGGACCCTACGATAAACGGGGTAAGTCTTGTTGACGTGGTATCTCATTTCGTGGGCTTTGTTCTTCGAAGTCTCTTGACGAGGCCTGGACTCCTAGGCATCCACGACTGATAGGTACGCTCACGTTGATTGCTTCTTCCCGGAGATTCCCCATCATACCTCTGACGACAGGGCGGAGATTCATATGCCATCAAGTTACTTATCCCTCCATTCATGGATCCATATTCCCTCTTATGTATTGACGTGAGTGTGTAGTATGATGCGAGCTAATTACTGATAATCATGAGCCCTAGACGATGTGACCTAGTCTTATCAATGATCCCGGTAGACTTCAGCCTCTCGTACCGCTTCCTGTTACAGTTACAACGCTACTCTGTTTTCCATTATAGTCGGCCGAACTTGAGCATTCTGAAATCGGTTGTTACTAGGGGGTGGAAAGATAGCCGAGGAAGGAAGGAAGTTTTATAGATCACTATTATATTTATGAAACCGATCAGGGCTCAATTTATTGATGTTACATGTAGATCATTCAGATCAGGCACGGAGGCACTGCTACCAATGAGTAGCATATATTGGTAGTATGCGAGAACCCGTTAGGATGAACCAAGCTTTAAACTCATCCCGTCCCTTCCAATATGCGCTCATTTCATGCTTAGTAGGGAGTCCCTCGTCAGCCATCTCGATTTGGCTGGTAGACACTGCAGACGGGACAATAAGAATCGATATGGGGGGCTGTTGAGAAATTTAGCAAGATAGAAAGAAATGTTTAAATGAGTTAAATCGCACAGTACTGTTCAGGAAAGCGACGGCTACAGTAGAATGTTTAGTATAAAGTCCCGGCGCACCAGATGTTACAAACTTACTATTGCCAACAGGTCTGCAGACAAGCCGGCGGTTTGCAGCTCGCGGGATGGAAAAGGCTAAATTTGCAAGTCGATTGTTCGCATCGAATCTAGAATGAAGGACGGAAAAATGAGACCAGTGCAGTGCACATGAAAATAAATGGTCGTACATATTCTTCAGGCTAAGTCGGCGTTAGAGTCAGTAGGTGTTTATACTATGTTTGGATACAAAGGATGTACTTGACTGATAGCATGGCCACATCGTATGTATACATTCCTGACTCTGAAATATGAGTTAGTATTGAGAGTGTGAAAGCAGCAGTCAGATGTAGCTCACTGGCGACGGCGGCACATCGTAATAGAATGAAGAGAGAAGATAAGAGCTTACTACGATGTTGAGAAGTAAGTGGGATAGGATAAAAGAGGCCTTATCCAACCTCCTTGTTTATAAACCAGTAAGACCGCCATGACAATTTATATCAAGTAATCCCACCAAGTCGCGACTAAATGGTTAGTCATACTGTCCTGTGTTTCCGGTATAGACCATTGTATAAAGTGCTTGACATATCGAATTACTGTTCAAGGCGCTTGAATTGTCAAGCATTCAAAAGTCGAGCTTGTCAGTTCACTATTCCATATGTTACCCATGAGCGGCCTACATTCACCACCGATTCACAGGCAGCTCTATACAAAGTTCTAAGGCATGCAAGCATAGTGAAGGTAATGTTGTCCACCCAGCAGAGACATACCCCTAACCCTTGATACCATCAACGACGACAATCTTTTCCGTCCTTGATCGCATGCATATATGGAATGTCTAACGGTCGCGCTATGTACCTACGTCATTCCAACCATTAATCATACCTTATATAGTAATAGGACTCCTGGGAGCGCAACGCGACAGGCACCATGTATCCACGCAAATATAACAACCATTTAAGGGATGTTCCTTTAGGAGGACTTAAGGTGACCTTATATCTTGGGCTTTTTTATTCCTACCACAAATATTTGTTCTAAATGTTTTAAAATATTTAATAACTTGCATAATATTCATTGATTTCACTATATTCTATTCCCTCTTCCTCCATAATTGGCCAGATGGTTGAAAGCAGCAGACATGGTAGGAGATCAGAAATACTCCATATCTTCCATCTCCACAGCCATCTGTTTGCACTGGATGTTAGACCCGAACTCCGGGTAAACCAAACAAGAGTAAACCGAGGGCTGTTTCGCGTTCGAACAGTCACCCAGGGAGTCTCTGTACTGAATGGCTACTAAGAGCGTCGGACTAAGGTTTTAGTCTGAGGCTGAGTCGACTAGCTAAGTTCGGTGTGATTAAACTTTAGCTCAAAGCTGGGGAATATACAGCGAGAGCTACGCTACTTATATACGAAAAGTCCTATGCTATGAATAGAGTACTTGTCCGTGGTTGTCGTGTGGAATACAAGGGAAAACATGAGAAGGGCGAGCGATGGTCGCAAGCCGTAGTTGTCCGTAGTACAATTGCTGATGCGGTCCGTTATAGTCGTGGTTACGATGATAGGCGCTTGAGATAAGATAAGATATAGATAAGCGCTGGCCGTTAAGATAAGATAAAGAAGAAAATCGTAACATTACCCCCTCGTTAAGGCAGGCGTCTCGACTGTGTTACGATTTTCCCACTTATCTTATCTTATCGGCCGGCGCTTATCTATATCTTATCCTATCGCAAGCGCCTATCATCATAACCATGACTATAACGGACCGCATCAGCAATTGTACTACGGACAACTACGGCTTGCGACCAACGCTCGCCCTTCTCATGTTTTCCCTTGTATTCCGCACGACAACCACGGACAAAGGTTCTATTCATAGCACAGGACTTTTCGTATATAAGTAGCGTAGCTCTCGCTGTATATTCCCCAGCTTCGAGCTAAAGTTTAATCACACCGAACTTAGCTAGTCGACTCAGCCTCAGACTAAGACCTTAGTCCGACGCTCTTAGTAGCCATTCAGCATAGAGACTCCTTGGGTGACTGTTCGAACGCGAAACAGCCCTCGGTTTACTCTTGTTTGGTTTACCCGGAGTTCGGGTCTAACAATTAGCTCGAAGCTTTCTATTCCCTTTCTCCAAGCAGCCACCATTGCTTGTTGAAACCGAATGCCCGTATCATTCCTCAGTCCCGGAATCATCACCGCCTTCTTCCTGACACTCTTTGTCGGGATCCCCGCCCTCTCATACCTCCTCTATCGGTCCAGGTGGCCGATCGTTTTCTGGTACCACACCCAAAGAAACCGTCTACAGCGTTGGACGGACCGCACTTTCCGCGCCCCCCGTCTCCCAGCTGTCCCTTTCTACCCCTCGCCCTACGGACTTCAGCGCTATGGCACCACCCAGCCCGACAGATCCGTCACGTCCTTCCCCTCATCGCTCGCGTCCATACAGCATCCTGAAAGTCGGGAAACTCCTGCGGTCGCTCCGGTCCAAGAAATCGAAATCGACATTGGCGAGCAAGGACACAGCGTCCTTGTTCAGAACTCCCCCGTCACTGGCACCCTCGACATCCCCGTCCCTGCCGTACTCGCTGCCTCCTCTACCGCCGACACCACCTCTACCGCACCACTCCCTACCGGAGGAATGGCTAGAGTCCGAGACTCCCTCGATCTATACGAGGTCGCAGCCTCCAGTGGCACCGAACTCCCCCACGACCCCCCCTCGGACAGCGAGAGTGAGCCCTACGTCCCTCAGAGCCCCACTCAGTCCGAGTTTGAGGCCTACATCCATGACCGCCAGACGAGGCCCGATTCCCCTACCATCCCTGTCGCCATCCTCGACCAGGCGCGCCCAATCACCCTCCAGCCCGGATCTTCCATCTAGGCAGAGGCGAGCAGAGAAAGGGAGAGACTCGCCAAAGACGAGCTCCTCCGACTCCGGGGCGTCCAGGTCGACGTCCAAACCGGTCCTACCCCCGCCCATGGCACCTCGAACCCCTCTGGCCACATGAGCGTGCCATTACCATCCAGCGCCTCCATAACCTCGGTATCCACAATCAGCAGCAGTACAACCAGTGGCAGTACCAGCAGCGAGTTGAGCACGACGCCCGCCAAGCTACTAGCGCGCGCCTACCGGGAGAGGATGACGAAGACCACCGAAGGCGCCTCCATTGGAACCGCCTCCGGAATATCAGCCACGAGGACGAGGACTGGTACGCCCAAGACGAGGCAAGGAGGTGGAGAGAGCGCTGGCAGAGGGGCCAGTGGGTCGATACACGACTCGGCGCAAACTACGCACCTCCCCCCCTCGATCAAGACGAGCGGCTTATCTACGGTAACTGCTTCAGTTCACAATTTGAGTCCCGACGACAGGAGCACATCCGACAAGGCGCCCGGGATATCACCCACGAGCAGCATAGCGCCATCAGTCAGTGCGCTATCTCTCGAGGTCCAGCAGATCCGCGATCCGTGGGAACGCGAATACACGCAGATCTTTATAGGTCACTTATCGGCCCTTACGGAGGACCCGACCTTCCTCGCCTCGAAGATGGGGAGATTGATGAACAGCCTGAGGCCAGCGGATCCGGAGCGGGAGGATATTATTGAATATTGTGCAACGGAGCGGGCAGTATATGAGTTCAATATAAAGCACCCTGATCGTCCCTATGCAGAGCCCGAAGATTACCAGCCACGAAACCCCCCAAAGCCACTCCCCCTATCCCCGCCACCACGATCCAACGTGCCGAGAAGCCAGAAAGGCAAAAGCCAAATGCTTGCCGGAGCCGGTCCAGAAGACGCTGGAACCTCGAACGCCGGCGGCAATCAGCCGCCCATTGTCCCAACCTGGACAGGCTACGATGGGGCCATCAAAGGCTCCCCGCCTCCAGGACGGCACACTAGTCCCCTGGCCCGAGACCCCGACAGTTGGTCGCTCCCTCGGGGACCAGGGAAGTACCACGACCCTGATGACCCACTCCCCAATCCTGTCGGACAGATGGCAGAAGACGCGCCCTGGATGGGATGCAAGCCGGACCTGATGTGAAAACCCGCCGTATTCAAGGGCGAGGCGGACAACATCGACCGCTTCCTCACCCATTGCGAAATGTACTTCCAAATGCACGATCCCTACATGTATGCCAGCCCCTTCCGAGTTGGCTTCGCCGCCTCCTATTTCACTGGGAAGGCAGAAGAATGGTGGATCATGATCCTCGCGGAACAACGAAGCCACTCTCGCAACAAGTTCCGCCTGCCTAGCTGGGACGACTTCTGCCAAATGATTCGCGACAAATTCCGCGATCATGCCATAGAGGAAATTCACCAGCAGAAGATGTACGACCTCCGCCTCGGCAAAGGCCTTGCCGACGACTATTTCCAAGCCGTCGAGAAGGAGGCCAAGAAAGCAGGGCTCCGAGGTGACACCGGTGCTCGCGGCCACATGGTCGCCGCCGTCAAAAAGGGAATCCCTGACTCCTACACGAAGATCATTTATGATATCGGAGTCGGCATGCCCGAAACCTACGACGAATGGAAGGCCCGGGTCACCGTCATGAACGAGGCCCGCCAACGCAAGGCCATCGAAGATGGTCTCGGACGTCCCGGTCCCTTCGTCCCCAAGAACAACAACCCCGCCACGAACGCTAACAAAGCAAGTAGTGGCACGACAAGTTCCTCAGGGGACAAGAAAACTGGTACCGGCACCACCTACGGCGGTCGAGGGCAGGCAATGGATATCGACGCACTCAGATCGGAAGGAAAATGTTTCAGATGCAAACAAAAAGGTCACATTAGCAAGAATTGCCCGCTACAAAGCTGGAACAAGGACAAGAAGAAGGAGGAAAACTGGGCCGTAACGACGGAACCCGCCACAGAATCAAAGATTGAAGAGGTAAAAGATGGTGCTGAGAAGTAAAAGGTTCTACTTGCTCGGCGAAGGACTTATCTGGTACGAAAAACATTATCGCTGGTCGGACTCATAGTACTTCTGTAGTTATGCCTGTTGTTACGAAAAACGTGCATTCAAATATACCCGCCTTAATCGTTCCAAGCCCAGATAAACAAGAACCTAAGAATAAAACGACATCCGAGCCCGCTGTGGGGGAAGGGACATGCCAGGTAGCGCTGGAGCCTTCAAAACGAGTATTAGGACTCGGGTTGGAATCAAGTAGACGGGACGCCCTCGGGCCTCTGAAGTCGAAAGATTCAGCGCCTTCCTTGAAGGCCAAGACACCCCCCGCAAGGACCAATGCGGAGGATCTCAAGCGCCCGCTCAGGGCCAAGTCCACAGAGTCCGACTCTCTGGGGCACGGGGCAGAGAGCCCCAACAAGGTAACCATGGTCGAAGTCCCGGACGAAGAAGACGATACCGCCTTCAAGATCTATCAAGCAAAGGAAGCCAAGACTCATCCACCCCCGCCAATTGAGGAGACCCAGCCCACGGCTGAGAAGGTCCCACCGGGATGGATGAAACCGTTCGAAACCGAGTGGACGTGGAGGGCCATCCGAGAAGCCAAAGACGAATCTGCCGCCAGGTCAGTGCTCCTTAACTGGATACACAGGACCAGGGCCGAAGAGGTAGTCGACAATCTCTTGGAAGGGCTCCGCTGCGCCCAGCGAGCCAATGCGCTTGAATGGCTGGATGAACTTAGGAAGCCTAAACGCTACCTAATTCGTTCACAGACCACCTCTAAGCGAGACCTTAAGATCCCGCTTAAAGTCGAAACTGCCGATAACCAAACCATTGACGCCACCGCTCTCCTAGACAGTGGATGTACGGGCAGCTCAATTCACAGCGAGTTTGTCAAAACCCACAACATCCCTGTCTACAAGACCGCTAGCCCCATCCCAATCTATAATGCAGACGGCTCCCGTAACAAGGCTGGAGAAATCACCGAGTTCGCGGAACTAAGGCTTACCATTGGCGACCATAACGAGAGGATCGACCTCGCTGTCGTCAACCTTGGTTCTAAAGAGATTTTCCTCGGTTATGACTGGCTCGTTTGCCACAACCCGCTTATCGACTGGAGCACCGGCAAGATCACCTTTGCCAGATGCCAATGCGCCAAGAATCCCTTCCCCCTACCGGACTCAGATCCTGACGACCGGTGGGATGAAGAGCTCGAAGAAGGCGACCGCATCCTCACCGTCGACTTCGAGGAAGCTATTGAAATCCGCGCAGTCCATAAAGCGAACGAACTCGCCGCCAAAGCCAATGAAGGAAAGGAGAAGAAAACCTTTGAGGAGATGGTCCCAGCCGCTTACCGCGACTTTGTGGACCTCTTTGAGAAGGAGAACTTCGATGAGCTCCCTATGCACAAACCCTGGGACCATGCCATCGAACTTGTCCCCAACGCCAAGAACACTCTTGACTGCAAAGTGTATCCCCTAAACCGCACCGAGCAGGAGGAGCTTGACAAGTTCCTTGACGAGAACCTCGCCACTGGCCGAATCCGACCATCCAAGTCTCCGATGGCCTCTCCCTTCTTCTTCGTCAAGAAGAAGGATGGGAAGTTACGCCCTGTTCAGGACTATCGTAAACTCAACGAAATGACCATCAAGAATCGCTATCCCTTGCCTCTCATTGCCGAGCTCATGGACAAACTAGGAAGTGCCAAATACTTCACTAAGCTCGATGTGCGATGGGGATATAACAATATTCGCATCAAAAAGGACGACGAGTGGAAGGCTGCATTCAGAACGAACCGTGGCCTGTTCGAACCCACCGTCATGTTCTTTGGCCTTACCAACTCTCCTGCCACATTCCAATGGATGATGAACGACATCTTCAAAGACCTCATCGCCTCCGGCAAGGTTACCGTATACCTTGACGACATCCTGATCTTTTCGAAGACTCTAGAAGAGCATCGACAGATCACTCGCAAGGTTCTCACGCTCCTCAGGAAACACAAGTTATTCCTGAAGGCCGAGAAATGTGAGTTCGAGGTACTAGAAACAGAGTACCTCGGGGTAATAATTAGCGAAGGCTCCATCCGCATGGACCAGGTCAAGATCGCTGGAATCACCGAATGGCCCGTCCCCACCAAAAAGAAAGAGCTTCAATCTTTCTTAGGGTTCACCAACTTCTATCGGTGCTTCATCAAGGGCTACAGCGAAATAGTACGCCCAATGACTCGTCTCACCGGAAATGAAGTCTGGACCTGGGGAACTGCGCAACAGGAGGCCTTCGACAAGCTTAAGGCCCGTCTTGCCCAAGACGTTGTGTTAGCAATCCCAACCGAAACCGGAAAGTTCAGAGTAGAAGCAGACGCTAGCGAAGGCGCCATCGGAGCCGTCTTATCCTAGGAGCAGGAAGGAAAGTGGAGGCCAGTCGCGTTCTTGTCAAAGGCCTTAACGGCCACAGAACGTAACTACGAGATTTATGACAAGGAACTCCTTGCCATAATGCTCGCCCTCGAGGAATGGAGACACTACCTCATGGGTGCGGCCATCGATATAGAAATCTGGACGGATCACCAGAACCTCCAGTATTTCCGAAAACCTCAGAAACTCAATCGCCGACAAGCGCGATGGGTAACTGAGCTCGCCGAATACCATTTCACTCTTCATCACAAACCGGGGACCGCTAACAAAAAGGCAGATCTCTTCTCTCGCCGTGCAGACCACGACCAAGGACACGATGACAACAACGAAGTCGTAGTCCTCAAAGCCGAGCACTTCCGGGCATTAATCATGCCCAATACCGACGAATCCCACGAGCGCATCAAGAGCGCGACCCGCGACCACCAGAAATGGGATCAAGGGATTGCCAAGTCGCTCAACCACGAGAAAGGCATCCAAGAGAAAGATGGACTTCTCTACTACGATGAAAGGATATATGTGCCCTGCGACCATGCGGTACGAGGAGAGATCATCTCGCGCTGCCACGATCATATTACCGCAGGACACCCTGGAGTAGAAAAGACGAAGGAACTCGTCCTTAGGGATTACTGGTGGCCAAAGATCAGGAAGGACGTCCAAACTTACGTCCAAGCCTGTGAAACTTGTGCCCGCACCAAGTCCAGCACTCAAGCCAAGCGAGCGCCGCTACACCCAAACGAAGTCCCATCTGAACCCTGGACCCATATATCTATCGACATGATCACTGGTCTCCCAGAATCCAATGGCCACGACGCAATTCTCGTCATTGTCGACAGATTTTCCAAAGACATCATCCCAGTCGCCTGTAACATCGAACTCTCATCAGAAGGATGGGCGAAAATCCTCCGTGACGAAGTATACGCCAAACATGGCATGCCTGTCACCATCATCTCGGACCGAGGACCTCAATTCGTTTCAAAATTCCTTGAGGACCTCTACGGCATGCTTAACATCAAAAGCAATGCCTCCACCGCTTTCCATCCCCAGACTGACGGCCAAACTGAGCGCGTCAATCAGGAAATCGAAAAATACCTTTGCCTCGTCATTAATCATCATCAAAATGACTGGGCCGAATGGCTATCGATTTGTGCTTTCCAGCACAACAACCGCATACACTCCACCACGGGCAAGAGCCCATTTCAAGTCCTATATGGACGTCACCCCCGAGTCGCTCCCGACTCCAGATCCCACGCCTCCCTCCGCACTCCGGCGTCAGAAGCCTTCCACGACCAAATGAAAACCATCCATGCCGAAACAGAGGCCGCCCTGATCAAAGCAGCCGAGCAAATGAAGACACAGTACGACAAAAAGAAGAAAGCCGCAGTCGAGTATCAGATCGGAAACAAGGTCTGGCTCGATACGACAAACCTTCACCTCCCCAGACCAAAGAAAAAGCTAGACGACAAGCGAGTCGGCCCTTTCCAAATCCTGGAAAAACGCGGCGCTTCCGCATACAAGCTGAAGCTTCCACCTGCGTGGAGAATATATCCCGTCTTCAATGAAACTCTCCTCACGCCATACACACCCCCTGCATTTCCGAACCAACAACAACCACCACCTCCTCCGCCCGATATCATCATGGGCGAAGAAGAATACGAAGTCGAAGAAATCCTCGACGACAAAACCCGTAAAGTACGAGGAAAGAAGGGAGAAAGGTCCAAAACGGTGACGGACTACCTCGTCAAATGGAAAGGCTATGGTCCCGAAGACAACAAGTGGACCGCAGAAAAGTACCTCAGCAACGCAAAAGAAGCGATTGCTGAATACTGGGAGAAAAGAGGAGGGATGACAATAGACGCAATTGTAATCAACCCCGGCAACGACACGATCATCATCGATGCCCGCTACCAACAGGAGAACGATGACGACAAAGTAGGACCAAAGGACAACACATGGTACTACCTGATCAAGGTCGCTAGCGCCCAGGCGAAAAAAGGGGGCCAAGAATACGAATGGCTAGACGAAGAATGGAGGCCAGAACCCGAACTCGGGCATCTGGAGGAGCTCATTAAAGACTATTGGTGGGCTAACAAACAGGACAGCGAAGTGGACCCCCCTGACGGAGACGAGTCTTAGGGCAGTCGAGACGCCTGCCTTAACGAGGGGGTAATGTTATGATTTTCCCACTTATCTTATCTTATCGGCCGGCACTTATCTATATCTTATCTTATCTCAAGCGCCTATCATCATAACCACGACTATAACGGACCGCATCAGCAATTGTACTACGGACAACTACAGCTTGCGACCAACGCTCGCCCTTCTCATGTTTTCCCTTGTATTCCGCATGACAACCACGGACAAAGGTTCTATTCATAGCACAGGACTTTTCGTATATAAGTAGCATAGCTCTCGCTGTATATTCCCCAGCTTCGAGCTAAAGTTTAATCACACCGAACTTAGCTAGTCGACTCAGCCTCAGACTAAGACCTTAGTCCGACGCTCTTAGTAGCCATTCAGCATAGAGACTCCTTGGGTGACTGTTCGAACGCGAAACAGCCCTCGGTTTACTCTTGTTTGGTTTACCCGGAGTTCAGGTCTAACAGACTGCCCTAAGACTCGTCTCCATCGGGGGGGTCTCTTTCGCTGTCCTGTTTGTTAGCCCACCAATAATCTTTAATGAGCTCCTCCAGATGACCGAGTTCGGGTTCTGGCCTCCATTCTTCATCTAGCCATTCGTATTCTTGGCCCCCTTTTTTCGCCTGGGTGCTAGCGACCTTGATAAGGTAGTACCATGTGTTGTCCTCTGGTCCTATTTTGTCGTTGTCGTCCTCCTGTTGGTAGCGGGCATCGATAATGATCGTGTCGTTGCCGGGGTTGATTACAATGGCGTCTACCACCATTCCTCCTCTTTTCTCCCAGTATTCAGCAATCGCTTCTTTTGCGTTGCTGAGGTACCTTTCTGCGGTCCACTTGTTGTCTTCGGGACCGTAGCCTTTCCATTTGACAAGGTAATCAGTCACTGTTTTGGACCTTTCCCCCTTCTTTCCTCGTACTTTGTGGGTTTTGTCGTTGAGGATTTCTTCGACTTCGTATTCTTCTTCGCCCATGATGATATCGGGCGGAGGAGGTGGTGGTTGCTGTTGGTTTGGGAACGCTGGGGGTGTATACGGCGTGAGGAGGGTTTTGTTGAAGACTGGATATATTCTCCACGCGGGGGGAAGCTTCAGTTTGTATGCAGAAGCTCCGCGTTTTTCCAGGATTTGGAAAGGGCCGACTCGCTTGTCGTCTAGCTTTTTCTTTGGTCTGGGGAGGTGAAGGTTTGTCGTATCGAGCCAGACTTTGTTGCCGGTCTGGTACTCAATTGCGGCTTTCTTCTTCTTGTCGTATTGGGTCTTCATTTGTTCGGCGGCCTTGATTAGGGCGGCCTTGGTTTCTGCGTGGATGTTCTTCATTTGGTCGTGGAAGGTTTCCGACGCGGGAGTGCGGAGGGTGGCATGGGATCTGGAGTCGGGAGCGACTCGGGGATGTCATCCATATAGGACTTGGAACGGGCTTTTGCCCGTGGCGGAGTGTACGCGATTGTTGTGTTGGAAAGCACAAATCGATAGCCATTCTGCCCAGTCATTTTGATGATGGTTAATGATGAGGCGGAGGTATTTTTCGATTTCTTGATTGACACGCTCGGTTTGGCCGTCAGTTTGGGGGTGAAAAGCGGTGGAGGCATTGCTTTTGATATTGAGCATGCCATAGAGGTCTTCGAGGAATTTTGACATGAATTGAGGTCCTCGGTCGGAGATGATGGTGACGGGCATACCGTGTTTGGCGTATACTTCGTCACGGAGAATTTTCGCCCATCCTTCGGATGAGAGTTCGACGTTGCAGGCGACTGGGATGATGTCTTTTGAGAATCGGTCGACGATGACGAGGATCGCGTCATGGCCATTGGATTCCGGGAGGCCAGTGATCATGTCGACCGAGATGTGGGTCCAGGGCTCCGAGGGAACTTCATTGGGATGGAGTGGTGCCCGTTTAGCCTGTGTACTTGACTTGGTGCGGGTGCAAGTTTCACAGGCTTGTACGTAGGTCTGTACATCTTTCCTGATCTTCGGCCACCAGTAGTTTCTGAGGACAAGCTCCTTGGTTTTTTCTACTCCGGGGTGTCCTGTGGTGATATGATCATGGCAGCATGAGATGATCTCTCCTCGCACTGCGTGGTCGCAGGGCACATATATCCTGTTGTCGTAGTAGAGAAGTCCGTCTTTCTCTTTGATGCCCTTTTTGTGGTTGAGCGACTTGGCGATCCCTTGATCCCATTTCTGGTGGTCGCGGGTCGCGCTCTTGATGCGCTCATGGGATTCGTCGGTAGTGGGCATAATTAGTGCCCGGAAATGCTCGGCTTTGAGGACGACGACTTCATTGTTGTCATCGTGTCCCTGGTCGTGGTCTGCGCGGCGAGAGAGGAGATCTGCCTTTTTATTGGCGGTCCCTGGCTTGTGATGAAGCGTAAAATGATACTCGGCGAGCTCAGTTACCCATTGTGCTTGTCTGCGATTAAGTTTCTGGGGTTTTCGGAAATACTGGAGGTTTTGGTGGTCCGTCCAGATTTCGATGTCGACCGCTGCGCCCATGAGATAGTGTCTCCATTCTTCAAGGGCGAGCATTATGGCAAGTAGTTCCTTGTCATAAATCTCGTAGTTGCGTTCTGTGGCTGTTAAAGCTTTTGACAGGAATGTGACTGGTCTCCACTTTCCTTCCTGCTCTTGGGATAGGACGGCGCCAATGGCGCCTTCGCTAGCGTCTGCTTCCACTCTAAACTTCCCGGTCTCGGTTGGGATTGCTAACACAACGTCCTGGGCAAGACGGGCCTTGAGTTTGTCGAAGGCCTCCTGTTGCGCAGTTCCCCAGGTCCAGGCTTCATTCCCAGTGAGGCGCGTCATTGGGCGTACTATTTCGCTGTAGCCCTTGATGAACCGTCGGTAGAAGTTGGTGAACCCTAGGAAAGACTGAAGCTCTTTCTTTTTGTTGGGGACGGGCCACTCGGTGATGCCAGCGATCTTAACTTGGTCCATGCGGATGGATCCTTCGCTAATTATTACCCCGAGGTACTCTGTTTCTAGTACCTCGAACTCACATTTCTCGGCTTTCAGGAATAGCTTGTGTTTCCTGAGGAGCACGAGAACCTTGCGAGTGATCTGTCGATGCTCTTCTAGAGTCTTCGAAAAGATCAGGATGTCGTCAAGGTATACGGTAACCTTGCCGGAGGCGATGAGGTCCTTGAAAATGTCATTCATCATCCATTGGAACGTGGCGGGAGAATTGGTAAGACCGAAGAACATAACGGTGGGTTCGAACAGACCACGGTTCGTTCTAAACGCAGCCTTCCACTCGTCGTCTTCCTTGATGCGAATGTTGTTATACCCCCATCGCACGTCGAGTTTGGTGAAGTATTTGGCACTTCCTAGCTTGTCCATAAGCTCGGCGATGAGGGGCAAAGGGTAACGATTTTTAATGGTCATTTCGTTAAGCTTGCAATAGTCCTGAACGGGACGTAGCTTCCCATCCTTCTTTTTGATGAAAAAGAAGGGAGAGGCCATGGGGGACTTGGATGGTCGGATTCGACCAGTGGCAAGGTTTTCGTCAAGGAACTTGTCAAGCTCCTCCTGCTCGGTGCGGTTCAAGGGATACACCTTGCAGTCAAGAGTATTTTTTGCATTAGGGACGAGTTCGATGGCATGGTCCCAAGGCTTGCGCATGGGGAGTTCGTCGAAGTTCTCCTTTTCGAAGAGGTCCGCAAAGTCGCGATATGCGGCTGGGACCATCTCTTCAAAGGTTTTCTTCTCCTTTCCCTCATTGGCTTTGGCGGCAAGTTCGTTCGCTTTATGAACAGCACAAATCTCAATGGCCTCCTCGAAGTCGACGGCCAGGATGCGGTCGCCTTCCTCGAGCTCTTCATCCCACCGGTCGTCAGGGTCTGAGTCCGGTAGGGGAAAGGGGTTCTTGGCGCATTGGCATCTGGCAAAGGTGATCTTGCCGGTGCTCCAGTCGATAAGGGGGTTGTGACGAACGAGCCAGTCATGACCGAGGAAAATTTCTTTTGAACCAAGGTTGACGACAGCGAGGTCGATCCTCTCGTTATGGTTTCCAATGGTGAGCCTTAGTTCTGCGAACTCGGTGATTTCTCCGGCTTTGTTACGGGAGCCGTCCGCATTATAGATTGGAATGGGACTGGCGGTCTTGTAGACAGGGATGTTGTGGGTTTTGACAAATTCGCTGTGAATGGAGCTGCCCGTACATCCACTGTCTAGGAGGGCAGTGGCGTTGATGGTGTGGTTATCGGTGGTTTCGACCTTAAGCGGGATTTTAAGGTCTCGCTTGGAGGTGGTCTGGGAACGAATTAGGTAGCGTTTAGGCTTCCTGAGTTCATCCAGCCATTCAAGCGCGTTCGCTCGCTGGGCACGTCGGAGCCCTTCCAAGAGATTATCGACTACTTCTTCGGCCCTGGTCCTGTGTATCCAATTAAGGAGCACTGACCTGGCGGCAGATTCGTCTTTGGCTTCTCGGATGGCCCTCCACGTCCATTCCGTTTCGAATGGCTTCATCCATCCCGGTGGGACCTTCTCAGCCAAGGGCTGGGTCTCCTCTGGTTGCTGGGATGAACGGGCCTTGGCTTGTTTTGTTTGGTAGATCTTGAAGGCGGTATCGTCTTCTTCGTCTGGTATCTCGACCATGGTTACCTTGTTGGGGCTCTCTGCCCCATGCCCCAGAGAGTCGGACTCTGTGGACTTGGCCCTTAGCAGGCGCTTGAGATTTTCCGCATTGGTCCTTGCAGGGAGTGTCTTGGCCTTCAAAGAAGGTGCTGAATCTTTCGACTTCAGAGGCCCAAGGGCGTCCCATCTACTTGATTCTGACCCAAGTCCTAGTACTCGTTTCGAAGGCTCCAGCACTACCTGGCATGTCCCTTCCCCCACAGCGGGCTCGGATGTCATTGTTTTCTTAGGTTCTTGATTTTCTGGACTTGGAACAGTTAAGGCGGGTATATTTGAATGCGCGTATTTCGTATCAACATAAGGTGTAACTACAGAAGCATTATAAGTCCGACCAGCGACATTGTTCCTCGTACCAGATAAGTCCTTCGCCGAGCAAGTAGAACCTTTTACTTCTCGGCGCCATCTTTTACCTCTTCAATTTTTGATTCTGTGGCGGGTTCTGTCGTTACAGCCCGATTCTCCTCCCTCTTCTTGTCCTTGTTCCAACTTTGTAATGGGCAGTTCTTGCTGATGTGCCCTTTCTGCTTGCACCTGAAACACTTCCCTTCCGACCTGAGTGCGTCTATATCCATTGCCTGCCCTCGACCACCATAGGTGGTGCCCGTACCTGTCTTCTTGTCCCCAGAGGAACTTGTCGTGCCACTACTTGCTTTGTTAGCGTTCGTGGCCGGGTTGTTGTTCTTGGGGATGAAGGGTCCAGGGTGTCCAAGACCGTCTTCAATGGCCTTGTGTTGGCGGGCCTCACTCATGATGGTGACTCGGGCTTTCCACTCGTCATAGGTTTTGGGCATGCCAACCCCGATATTATAGATGATCTTGGTGTAGGAGTTGGGGATGCCCTTTTTGATGGTGGCGACCATGTGGCCGCAGGGGCTGGTGTCACCTCAGAGTCTGGCTCTTTTGGCCTCTTTTTCGATGGCTTGGAAATAGTCATCAGCGAGGCCTTTCCCGAGGTGGAGGTCATACATTTTCTGCTGATGGATTTCTTCCACTGCATGATCGCGGAACTTGTCGTGAATCATTTGGCAGAAGTCATCCCAGCTGGGAAGACGGAACTTGTTGCAGGAGTGGCTTCGTCGCTCCGCAAGGATCATTATCCACCACTCCTCCGCTTTTCCAGTAAAGTAGGAGGCGGCGAAGCCAACTCGGAAGGGGCTGGCATACATGTAGGGATCGTGCATTTGGAAGTACATTTCGCAATGGGTGAGGAAGCGGTCGATGTCGTCCGCCTCGCCCTTGAATACGGCGGGTTTTCACATCAGGTCCGGCTTGCATCCCATCCAGGGCGCGTCTTCTGCCATCTGTCCGACAGGATTGGGGAGTGGGTCATCAGGGTCGTGGTACTTCCCTGGTCCCCGAGGGAGTGACCAACTGTCGGGGTCTCGGGCCAGGGGACTAGTGTGCCGTCCTGGAGGCGGGGAGCCTTTGATGGCTCCATCGTAGCCTGTCCAGGTTGGGACGATGGGCGGCTGATTGCCGCCGGCATTCGAGGTTTCAGCGTCCTCCGGCCCGGCTCCTGTGAACATTCGGCTCTTGCCTTTTCGGCTTCTCGGCACATGGGAGCGCGGTGGCGGGGATAGGGGGAGCGGCTTTGGGGGTTTTCGTGGTTGGTAGTCTTCGGGCTCTGCGTAGGGACGATCAGGGTGTTTTATATTGAACTCATATACTGCCCGCTCTGTTGCACAATACTCAATAATATCCTCCCGCTCCGGATCCGCTGGCTTCAGGCTGTTCATTAATCTCCCCATCTTCGAGGCGAGGAAGGTCGGGTCCTCCGTAAGGGCCGATAAGTGACCTATAAAGATCTGCGTGTATTCGCGTTCCCACGGATCGCGGATCTGCTGGACCTCGAGAGATAGCGCACTGACTGATGGCGCTATGCTGCTCGTGGGTGATATCCCGGGCGCCTTGTCGGATGTGCTCCTGTCGTCGGGACTCAAATTGTGAACTGAAGCAGTTACCGTAGATAAGCCGCTCGTCTTGATCGAGGGGGGGAGGTGCGTAGTTTGCGCCGAGTCGTGTATCGACCCACTGGCCCCTCTGCCAGCGCTCTCTCCACCTCCTTGCCTCGTCTTGGGCGTACCAGTCCTCGTCCTCGTGGCTGATATTCCGGAGGCGGTTCCAATGGAGGCGCCTTCGGTGGTCTTCGTCATCCTCTCCCGGTAGGCGCGCGCTAGTAGCTTGGCGGGCGTCGTGCTCAACTCGCTGCTGGTACTGCCACTGGTTGTACTGCTGCTGATTGTGGATACCGAGGTTATGGAGGCGCTGGATGGTAATGGCACGCTCATGTGGCCAAAGGGGTTCGAGGTGCCATGGGCGGGGGTAGGACCGGTTTGGACGTCGACCTGGACGCCCCGGAGTCGGAGGAGCTCGTCTTCGGCGAGCCTCTCCCTTTCTCTGCTTGCTTCTGCCCAGATGGAGGATCCGGGCTGGAGGGTGATTGGGCGCGCCTGGTCGAGGATGGCGACAGGGATGGTAGGGGAATCAGGGCGCGCCTGGCGGTTACGGATGTAGGCCTCGAACTCGGACTGAGTGGGGCTCTGAGGGACGTAGGGCTCGCTTTCGCTGTCCGAGGGAGGGTCGTTGGGGAGTTCGGTGCCACTGGAGGCTGCGACCTCGTATAGATCGAGGGAGTCTCGGGTTCTAGCCATTCCTCCGGTAGGGAGTGGTGCGGTAGAGGTGGTGTCGGCGGTAGAGGAGGCAGCGAGTATGGCAGGGATGGGGATGTCGAGGGTGCCAGTGATGGGGGAGTCGTGAACAAGGACGCTGTGTCCTTGCTCGCCAATGTCGACTTCGATTTCTTGGATCGGAGCGACCGCAGGAGCTTCCCGACTTTCAGGATGCTGTACGGACGCGAGCGATGAGGGGAAGGACGTGACGGATCTGTCGGGCTGGGTGGTGCCATAGCGTTGAAGACCGTAGGGGGAAGGATAGAATGGGACAGCTGGGAGATGGGGGGTGCGGAAAGTCCGGTCCGTCCAACGCTGAAGTCGGTTTCGTTGGGTGTGGTACCAAAAGACGATCGGCCACCTGGACTGATAGAGGAGGTACGAGAGGGCGGGGATCCCGACAAAGAGTGTCAGGAAGAAGGCGGTGATGATTCCGGGACTGAGGAATGATACGGGCATTCGGTTTCAACAAGCAATGGGGGCTGCTTGGAGAAAGGGAATAGAAAGCTTCGAGCTAATTGTTAGACCCGAACTCCAGGTAAACCAAACAAGAGTAAACCGAGGGCTGTTTCGCGTTCGAACAGTCACCCAGGGAGTCTCTGTACTGAATGGCTACTAAGAGCGTCGGACTAAGGTTTTAGTCTGAGGCTGAGTCGACTAGCTAAGTTCGGTGTGATTAAACTTTAGCTCAAAGCTGGGGAATATACAGCGAGAGCTACGCTACTTATATACGAAAAGTCCTATGCTATGAATAGAGTACTTGTCCGTGGTTGTCGTGCGGAATACAAGGGAAAACATGAGAAGGGCGAGCGATGGTCGCAAGCCGTAGTTGTCCATAGTACAATTGCTGATGCGGTCCGTTATAGTCGTGGTTATGATGATAGGCGCTTGAGATAAGATAAGATATAGATAAGCGCCAGCCGTTAAGATAAGATAAAGAAGAAAATCGTAACACTGGAAGGAGGGGCCTCAAAGAGATAATCTTGACACAAAGGTGTCACACTTATGTAAGGTGTTAGCGTGAGTCCGAGCTCGGACTCATGGTCACAGTGTTGTGACATGACTGACCCTATTATGTCAGAACTGGTGCTATTCATTTTTGCAGTTATGTCGATCCACACATGAAAAATAGTTGTCTTAGGGTTTTCAAGGTCTGGGAATCTGACTCTGGTACTCAATTTGTGCTCAGAAGTCATCCAGGGCCATGGTAAGCAAACAAAGACTTTGGATTTTCTGTCAAAGTGTATTTTAATTTTCTAGCAGTTGTTTGGATGGCAGGACTGATGTGATAAAGGTGTCCTTATGTTCTTGAGGTCAGGGGGCTCAAATTCACCATCTGATTTGAAATGGAAAGTCACCATGTTCCACAGGAAGTGACCAAGAACACGTGGCCAATGATCATACAGGATCAGTGGCAGTGCTCATGGCTCCTGGGCCCAGTGACCAATGCAGGAAGGATGCAACACTTTACATTTATCATGTCCACTCCTTCCTGGGCTCATTGGGGACAGCTCCCTGGCACACCTTCATTCTCTGCATCACCATAGGTTTTGGTATGCTCAGCAACCCTATTGGCAGCCCCGGTGATGAGCCTCCAGGCTCTGTATGCTCAGAATTCGCAGATTTATCCATTGACTACCCAATAATAACAGATTTGACTCCCATCTTCCTTATCCTACATTGCCGCACTCGATTTAATGCCCCAACCTTCAATTATATGCTACACCCTTCAATATCCTTCAATAACCATGATATACCACAGCTATAACTCAGCAAACCACATTAATACCCTTCCATTCATGTTTATTCTCCATATTTCCATGAACAATCATGGCAATACACCTTTCATTGATGATTGTACCGAAAATGGAGTTGCCGCATCAGTCCTAGGCACCCAAATTGATGCACCCCTTGATTCCTCGATCATAGTGACATCATTTAGACCCTGCACTCCTCCATCAAAGATATTGACCCAATATGGATACTCCAGACTGCAGTTACTCAGGCTGTTACTTTGCCAAGTCTTCACAGCAGCTTATATCCATTTATCAACCTCAGAACATGTACCATACCCTCACAGTCTGCAGTTAAACAGCACCTAGCTGTTTACTCATTATTCTCCACTTCCACATGGTTTCCCATCCAGACACAGCAATACAGACAAGCTGTTATGCCTCAGCTGACAAAAACTTCTTCTATTTACTACAGAGTTACTAATCCAAGGACTTACAGCCTTACCAATGCTTAGATATCTTTTCTATTTATAAAACCAAACTTTTAGTATAAAAACTCGTATTCTACAGAGGAGAAGGGAGTTCTTTCGCTCCAGGTTATTGTAAGACCCAAACTTCATGTGATCAAAGACTTGGGTCTAGGTCTTCGGCTGTCTCGCATTTGGACAATCACCGGAGAGATGATGAGGTCTAAGACTCTGAGAAGAGGTGGGCTGCTTAGAGCTTGGCTCGGTAGAGAGTGGTTTGGTATAGGTGAACTATAGTTTGAAGCTGAAGTATTACAGCGAGAACTGTGCTACTTATATAGGGTTTCGGTCATGTCTAAGAATAGTAAATAGAGTCCGTGGTACATGTGGTAAACATCCTGCGTTAGCGAGGCACAGCAGTCCAGCTGTGGATGGTTCGGTAACAGTGCATTGTAGGTGCTTTGAGTGATAGATAAACGATAAGCACCTGATAAGATAAGATAAACGGAAAAATCATAACAGTTATCCCCCATTGCTTGCTATAGTCTCAACATTATTGAATGTGTTAATTACTACCAATACACGAATTCTTGCTCCGATAACTTGCTTTTGTCTTTTAATGCCGCAACATCATTTCAATTTCACCAGATAGGATCGTTTTATCATCTTCACCTTCTACATTGTCATCGTATCCATTGCCCACACCAGTATAGGGTATTATTGCCTCCATGAAGGCCCAGCTCCACATTGTTCACCTACATCATTGTCATTGTCCCTAGTTGCAATCCAGTATTGCTGTGACACTCAGTTATTATATTTCCATCCAGTACCTCTCCGTTTCAAGCCCCCACATGTCTATTTGATTCCTCACACATTTATTCAGTTCTCCACATGTTTATTCAATTCTCCAAACATTTATTTGATTGTATAAACGTCTATTCGATTCTCCTCATGTTTATTTGATTGTCCAAACATTTATTTGATTGCCCAAACATTTATTAGGCCAGTCTCACATTTACCAGACCGGTTTTACATTTTCTAGATCAGTTCCAAACATCTAGCACAGTTTCTTGGTATCTGTATCATACCAGATTCCACTTCCTCTCATTTATCGAGATCCCCTCAGCTTACAGCCTGAGCCTCTTAGTACTCGACTGCTAAAGGGTACTACTTCCAGACTGTATAGTCAAAGTGTATACCTGCGTCTAGAGGAATTGACTGCATGGAGGTGCACCAAACCACTTGCACAAACACATGGCCTTGATTACTGTGATTGCACACATATTTCCTTAGCTCTCTCAGAGTTTTGGGTGTTGCCGTTGCCATGGAAGTCTAGGCTCAACACCGGAAGCTTGGTTTTGGCCGACATTGGATGAGTAGGAGGATTAGGAGGCATTGTAGGGTATTTGGCTTGCTTGAGAGCACATTCCCCACATCTCAGACCATTAGACCATCTGAAATGCCATCTACGATACTGACAACAGTCCTCAGGATGTAGAGACAGTCCCATATACCCCTGTTCAAGCCATATAGTGACTCTGGGCCTAGGAATCGTTGACTGGGTATCGATATTCATTGCTGCTCAATTTCGCTATCACCACCTATTGTTTTGGTCATGTAGTTGTGTATAATTCACAATCATTCATAACGGATATCTGAAGATATCAGGACATTACATGACTACTGAATGTCACATCCATTATATAGTCAAGTCTGGTGTCACATGCAGTGTGGTAGGATGGCAGTGAGTTATAGGCATGAGACTAGGGCACTGTTATCAGCATTGCAGCAGTGCAAGAGAGAGATTAGGATTAGGCTGAGGGGTAGAAGGGTTCACTGGGTAGTACAGTGAGTTTTACCTTGCCGAAATTGACAACATATGACTGGTGTGTTAGATGGTGAGAGCACTCCCATACCTTCCACACCTCCATGCACAAGACTGCAAAAGCTTTCAACACATACACCAGCGAGCAGGCCCTATGCCTACACTATGACACATTGTCTGTTCCAGATGAACTATTTGACAATCAGAAAGATATAGGCAGAGTGGACAATGGCATCAATGACCAGGTCTTTTTCTGTGCACAAATCCATGTTCAGTATGGGGTATAGTGGTACTGAATGGGTGTATTTCTGCATGCATACCTGACATTGTATATAAAGTATTTCTTAATCTGTATAATTAAATATATTTTTGGTTGTATATATAACATATTTTGTTGATGTGCCTGATAATAATAAATACTGTCTGATCGATATAATGGAGCTGTCTGATATATCCCATGATACCTCATTTCAAATCCTCAGGCGTCCCAGGGGTACTCAGGCACTGAGGCAGCCATATAAGGCAGGTACATAGCGCGACCGTTAGACATTCCATACGCATATGAGTTAAAGTTTACATTAAAAAAATGAAACGTTGGTTGGCTTACTATGCCAAGACATTTCAGAGGCACCGGGTTTACAGATCTACCGTCGCATCATTCTGAAGTCAGCCGGAAATGCCTAGGAAGCTAGAAGCCAGGCTTGAGAGTTGTTGTTCCCAGACATTGAAAAGTAGTGTTTCAACTTCAGAGTGCGCAGAGACGTTTTAACTGGTCCGAAAATAAAGATGGAAAGTTTTCGAATTAGTGGAGTCTTTATTCATCCAGAAAAGGCTGTCAGTCAAACGCCATAAGCTTTTTTCCCCCCTGCGGAACAATGGACTCGAGGTATCCTTTCGTTTTACAGCCCACAAAGCAAGGGTGCAAAACGGAGGCTAGGATCGAGGCCTTTCAAGGTCCTGTTTTGGGTTATTATAAGTGCATGCAGTGCTTTTGATTCGTTGATAAGCGCCAATCTCTGCAATCGTACGCTTGAATATTTTAAGCACTTTCCTCAAAAGTCCTCTAGAGGAACGATACTATGAGAGGAACATTGGCTGCTTTTCATGGTAAGTCCTCAGCATAGTTGCTGGTGTTCGAACGGCAGCGCAAGGAGACGAGTGAAGGCTCCATTGTCAACTTACCTGTCAGAATGTATATCTATTTTTACAACTGCCCTGGGTCAGGCGATCAAAGAAACTTCTTTTCACAAAGGGCCCCAGTTGGGGATTGGAGGCGGCTTTACGATCAGTGCGTGCAGAGAAAGGGCCTGAGACAAGTTCGGTCTATTTAAGTTACAAGTTCATGATAGATTGCTAGGCTAGTGTCGCAAGCGACTTCGCAGGCTGTGGACCCAAGGTGGCACGGTCTCTAAGTTTGGGCCTGAGTACTTATGACTGGGTTCCCATAGTTTCGTAGAACAAGGGTTCGTCACATGTCTTTCAGTGACCCGGTAGGTACTAGACTGCCCGATAAGAACCACAGACTTGTGGAACATGAACAAGGAAATCATGGACATAAGAAAGACAACAAAGCACAACCCTCTGAAAGTACGAAATTACCTTGAAGTGACGACACTAAAATACCGAGATGCCGTGGTCTCAATCGCGTTGTCGACACATAAGTTAGCGGTCGAACGCCTAAGATGGAATACACCTTTGGTCCAGCGTGAAAGTAGATTATGCCGAATGTGTGTATTTGATGTTGAGACCCCAGAGCATGTGCTCTTCCGTTGCATGCCAGGGAGCGACAACGGAGACGAGGACTTGTACATCGATGATCTTGACGAGAGAGCGAGGTCGATACATTGGTAGCCTGTACACATTTTTCGGTGCTCGGTAGCAATATCTTGCGGTCATCTTGATTGACGGACGATCAGCGAGTAAAGATTTCAAGAATGATGTATCTTGATGGGTGCCGATAGGCGGAGTGATGTGTGGAGTCACACGCGAGATCATGCCAGAAGCATCTGCGTAAGTCGCGCATCTTTTCCACCACTTTTTCCACCACCTTCTAGTATGAGGGACTGTCCATATCAGTGGATAAGTCAGTACGTGATTAGCATGCTAGTGTGTTAGTGTACCAACCATGTATTATCTACGCCCGGCATCCCTAGTTGGACCGTGCCGAGTAATCCTACCCTACCCTTGATTAGCATGGATAAAACAGCAAGCAATCCGAGGCAGAGACTCCCCGCATTGATCATCCAAAGCTGAAAGGCACGGATAAGACCAAGGACTACGTGGGTGTAGGGCAGCTGATTTCTGAACCGAAGCAGGACCTAGAGGCTCAGCAAAAAAGAAAAGCGAACGAAATAGAGAATGAAGAAGGGAAGGAAGATTTATTAGTCGTCAGTGCTCCTGAACAGAAACGTATAACGACGAGGAAGTTGGTGAGATCGGGATCCCGGCTAGTCCCGGTCCGGGAAGAAGGCGCGTCCCGTCACGTGTACATTTAGCTTTCTTCATCCAATAGTACTTGACGAGTTCGGCGAATAGCTCATGAATCCTGCTGCTGCACCGTACTCGTTATCACCTGCTGGTATGAAAGCTGTCCGAAAACACTGAGATTCTCGGTATTCTTGGGCGTGGGGTAACCTTTCGTATTTGGGTAAAGTGAACTGTTCATCTTTTAGGTTCATTGGCATACGCTATAGACTATTCCACATGCCCCCCCCCCCCCCTCGAAGCAGAGGCTATGACTCCCGGTCTCAGAAAAAACTCGGATCCGATGATGGAAAGGGGACCAAAATGCCGGTTGGGCGTGTCTTTTGATGATCTAATGATTGTAGTTCCCATCCTTGGACAGTAACATCTCTCTCTGTCATGCCGGCCGGCACCTACTCTCTCTCTCTCTCTCTCTCTCTCGCACTTACAGAGTGTGCTAGGAAATCTGTGAACCCAAAGCTTCAGGCTCGAGACTACGCAATAACGTCGCTGCTGAGGGAATGGAGGTGTCGCGTCTTGGTCGGCTCTCTCCATAGATCTCGTCTGTTCCTGCGAATGGTGAATGCGACTATTGACGAGCCCGGCTACTCTCGACCACTTCCAGTCCACCTGCACAAATCCAAACCACGCCGCATCTTGCCACCTGAGTCCTTATCGGAACGCGCGATCATGTAGTTCGGTTCCTAAAGGTTCTCAAAAGGCGCGTATTACCTTTCGTCTGATGATCCGCTACTCAAGCTCAAGTCTCAGGTGCAGATACACCGTCAACATCCACTGTATTCTGGAGACGATTGTGCGTAGCAATGAACTGTAACCCGCCGTGGTCTATTGCACCTTTTGTCTCGTTGCTGGCGGTGCCCCTTGAGAACACATACAACTGCATCGCTGGTGCAAGGAAGCCCTCGTCGAGCCGGATGGTATCAAGAAGGGGCTGGAAAGGAAGATGCCATCGAGATGAACTATCTCTCCCGGAGCCATTGTGCACCACATTACTCGTCCAACGGCATCGTACCCTGACAGGCGCATATAAGTTCTTTTCTTTTGATAGTCCACCACAAACTCGGAGTTTCATAACCAACGCGGCGTAAATGACTAGAGCATTATGCTATCTTTTGGAGGCAAAACCGTCCCGGTGGTGGACGTCTCAGTTCTTCTATCAACCGAGGATCGCCGGCTTTGAACGGGTGCATGGGGGCTGTCCAGATTGAATGTACATACCTGTCTATACTTAATCAAAGTGACCAAGCAGATTTATAGAACAAGATTATAATGAACCTTCCGCTGATACAGGCCCTTTAGCGTAATCGTATAATCACTTGATCGATTCCCGGTTCAAATCCGGGAGGGTCCACTATCTGGTCTTCTCGTATCTGTTTTTATTTTTATTTTCAATTTTGATTGACCGATGGACTGCGCTGAGGTTCAGTCTCGATTATTGTAAGATTCCTCATCGTTGGTGGTAGCAGTTTTTGAGTTTTTGTTGAATTCTGGATCATTCAAATTCCTACATTGCAGACCGACAACTTTGACTTTTGAACAAAACTTGGAACTTGGAACTTTCATTTGGGACGGGGGACGTCTGCTGCAAGATGCATCTGCTCTGTACATCATAGAATGAGATTCCTCTCGAATCTCAACGATGATGTCAAAGAGCATGAAATCTCCCTGCTTCCCAGGACAATAGCTTGCGAACGGTCGAGAGTGGGAACCCAGTTGAGTCTCGACATGCACTAGTATCAATACAGCAAGTAAAAGACGAGTTCTTATATCATACACTGTTTTGAAAAGGCGACGGTTTTCTTTCATAAATTGTACATCACGGCCGATCTCGATACGACGCGCCTCTTCCTCCCATGTTGGCCGAAGTTTCTGATCCCCTCTAGCGCTGGTATCCTTGATGTGACAAGGAACGTCTATAAGAGAGAGTGGGCTCAGCCTTCGGATCCGCAGTATTTCGCACGAGACCCGATCGGCAAAGCATAATCTGTCGCGGAGATACCATTAAGGATCGGTGTGACGATTGCAAGAGGATGGTCCGCACGAAGCACACGTTTGTTGGGAGAATACCAAACCCGCTGGGGTGCGACGTGCATTCAGATGCGGAGGGCATTGGCAGCACAAATTTTCGTTCAGAGCGTAGCGTGCTGTCCTCATCTCCCATCACTCCAAGCAGCCAACTATCCACTTTCCTCCTCACAAACACCGTGCCCGGTGCACTCTCTATGAAAAAAGACCTTCCCTTTCCATACGTTCTCCCACCGAACTTTGATTTTGAGAGATACACCGCCGCCACATTGTATGGGAAGAATATTGGCCGGAACAGTCGATTACTGCACTCGAGAAGGCGAGTTGGAGGGTTATGGTCTGGCGGCGGGTCCGGAGGAGGGTACGTCTGGTCGAGATAAGTATCTATGGCGACCGAGTGGGAAGTGACGCTGCCTGAGAGACGTCCAGGATGATGGAGATGAAGAAGAGTCGTGACTAGAGGTCTGCTAGACCTCTGCGGAACTTGCATCTTCTGCTAGGGAACCCAAGTCTTCGACGACGCGGTCTGGCCTATCTCAGTACGCAGCCCCGGAAAACTGAGCGACCTTTGCACGGAGGTGGAACGGTTGTCTGGGATGGTGAATGTCATTTCTGGGGGTAACCAGACGTAGGGTGGTGGTTTGGGACGTCCTGGATGAGGGTTTCGTAGACATTGCATTCCGTCCTCATGAAGTCTACTTTGGCGCTATTGAGTTGCCCGATGTCATAGCCAAAGGCCACCGGCCCCGGCCAACACTGAAGCGGGCTGACAAGGATAGGGTCATTGAGAATGTGAGAAACAGACAGACGACCACGTACCTCGTTGCTCGAGTAGATACCTGCTTCCCAAATCTCGTCGGTCGAAGCCGAGAGTGTCCTGGTCGTGGTTGCCGGACACTATACGCTGGGGAAGGTGAGTTCTCATGCGAACGAGAGCACGAGATCCTTCACCTCTATGGGTTTTCGATGCCTAGTTCAAATCCGTCTAACAGTCTGCCAGAGTGAGAGGAGCTTCGCGTAGTGTATGGCCTTGACGAGCGTGGAGGGAGCAGCGTCCGAGCGTAAACCAGCGCGGCCCTATCGGGTAGGGCAGACTTTTCAAACTCGAGACAGATGTTGTAGGCATCTAGGATAGTTGTGATAGGAGTCTAGGGCGTGATGGTAAGAAAGCTAGATTTGGTTCTGTTTGACTCGATCAAAAATCAAAAGGTCTCCTTTACCAATACCTTTCGTGCGTGACGCTGCGACTACCGCCATTATTCTTTACTCGTCTAGACTCGAATGTTCGCATCGATTTGACCAGGACAGGCTGCCATCGTCAATGAGCCAGCACTGGCATCGCCGTTGATGGCCTGGTTGACGTACACCATCGTCTCTTCCTTCCACGACAATGAAGGAGTCCATGCCTATACCCCAGCTGTAGGGCGCCCGCCAATACCGACACGTCGATTGAATGCTCAAGTACCTGTTCCACGAGTATCCATACCAGGCTAATTCTTTCTTTCGCTTAGGCTGTCTCCAATGTACCTTGAGTCCGAAGTCTACTCCGTGCGGCACCATATGGTCTCAACGTCAACAGTAAAGTCCACCTGAGACATGTTCTGTAGTTCGAATCTGGCTATAGGCGCTCGCAAACTTCATACACCACTCCATTGTCCGCAACGAGCGCCCCACGAGATCCCGGCCCTTATCGATGCATTCCGCCTGCAGAGCTTCTCACTCTTAGGTAGCACCGGCGCGGTCCGACTTTCTATCCATCATTTTCGTGGACAGATTCTTCCATTCACGATGTTCGATGTCGATGATCCTGCCAGTGCAAGCGTCTTCGATACCTCATACCTCCTTCGTGTCCTCGACCTAGTGCCCAAGTCATGCGGGAAAGCCAAAGGCCCTACCCCTCGAAACCTCGCAAGGACCGAGCTGTATCCGACAATGATATGGGCATCGAACGTTAACGCTGACGATTCATCAAAGCGTAACCTAAACTTGTCCCGACTACAAGGACACCCAGCCTTACGCGATCATCCCCTGTCCTAAACTCTATCTAGTGTTCTTGAACATCCGAACCCCCGAATATGTCGCGCTATTCTTTACGCGACAGAGGCTCCCCGACTCCTCTTCCGGCCAACTAAAATTCAGCTCTGCGTCTGCGTAGTCCAACGCGCAAAGTTGTCCTGACGACGACGTCTTCCCCAATTCAGAGGTGGACGTTGTCGGTGTGAAGAAGGGCATGTTGGTGCCGATATCTACCTCCGCGGGACTGACTTTTGGTCAACCAAGTGCTCCACTGTGTATACCCGGTGGTTTCTGTTACGGCGCTGAGGATTATAGATGTGCAGAGGTGTCGAGGTGGGGGGATTGTCACGGTGCTGTGGAAGGGAAACAGATGGTTGGTGCTACTACGAAGGAAAACACACCGTATGTATGACTTGATACTCTAACGCACAGCTTCTACGTCCTCTGACTTGCCCTCCACCTGTGCTGTACTGCGAGGCGGACAAAGGCGAAAGTAAACTTTGGGAGGATCAAGTGCGACGCCTCTTGGGGGAATAGGGCGGGCAGTAGCTTTCCACTTATTTCTCTCCCCAAGCAGAGTTTCGGCCTTGTCGACAATTTGGGTTCGCACTGCGGTCTTATTCTTACCATCCATGTCCGAAAATCCAGATGCGGATAGTTTCAGTTATCGGCACTCTACGCAATGTCTCCCGGTGCACATAAAAGTATATAAAAGTACGAGAGAAGAACCAGAGGTCCCTGTTACTGCTACATACGACTCGTCTTCTTTGTCTCCTCCAACGCAGGGCTTTCAAGCGTCCCTTCCCCAAGGTCAATGCGCTTTTCTCTGTGGTAGCAGCTATCTGATTATCAGTCTCTGCTATATGTACAGATCTAATTGGCCATAGACTCGCCGCATGGGTTGTTCGCTGTAGTTCAGCTCGTACGGAGAACGACCAGTTATTGATTAAACAATTCAATGGGACTATCGATGATGCATCGGGTCCGAGGTCGATTATAATGGTGGTGGTGCTTTATTCTTCGAAACCTGGAGTCTTGCGCATCAGCGACTGATAGGCGCGTTCATGTTGCTTTTTGGGATTCCCATTTTACCCCTGATGATGTGGTAGAGGCACAGGCATCGTCCGGTTACTTTTCCTTCCTACTTCGTCTTTCTTATTGACATGAGATGTGTGCTATGGTTTCAAGTACCTGAGATGATACTTTGTCTAATCAACGGTTCCAGCAAAACCCAGCCTCCCGTAATACTTCCTGTTGCCCATAATTAAATTGTCTTTGATTATCATTGACCGGACCCGAGGATTTGCTCAGGGATGGCAAGATCAAGAAAGATCACCTGCTATTATATACTTTAATCCGATCATTGGGTCGATTAATTGACGTTACATGTAGATCAGGCACGGATAAGTAGTGAAATGCTAGCGGTAGTATAGTATGGATTGAAGTATAAACCCTTCTGGATGAACCAAGCTCTAATCTTTCCACTGTACGGAGTCAGCGTGAGCCGTGCAGGCAGGACAGCACGAATCGATATGAGGCGCTGTCGACTTACGGTTAGCAAGAAAGAATAGAAGTGACCTAAATCGTACTACATACAATACTGTTCAGGAAAGCGACGGCTGTAATAGATTAATCACTATAAAAGTCGTAGATGGTTTAGGACTTACTATTGCCAACAGGTGCGCAGACAAGCCGGCGGTTTGCACCTCGCGGGATGGAAAAGGCTGAACTTGCAGTTGGACTGCTCGCATCGGATCTGGAAAGAGGGGACGTTAAAAATGGAATGGGAGACCGTAGTGTGGGATACGTTGGCGTACGTATTCTTCGGGCTAAAGTTGTGGCGGTCAGTAGAGATACTTGGATTTAAAGTTAAAAGGACGCACGAGACTGATGGCGTGGCCACATCGGATGTAGACATTCCTGACTCTGAATAACGACTCGGAGTTAGTATGGGGAGATGGAAAGGTAAGACGTGGCTCACTGGCGACGGTGGCACATCGTACTCGAGTGGAGAAGGTTTGAAAGGTAAGCGGTAATAGGATGAGGAGACCTCCCTGTTTATAGGCTAGTAAGAGTCAAGGACCGCGATGACATCTTGTATCGAATAATCCCTCATTACAACGATATCACCCATATGACGTGTGTCCGGCAGAGAGGATCATAGCAGAAAGAGTGTGACATAGCGAGCATTACTGTTTGATTACTGTTCAAGGCGCTTGACCTATGATCGAGCCTGATAGATATTGGAAGCCAGACTAGCTGGTTCACTATTTTGGAAGCTGCCCATGAATGGTCTGCATTCACCGCTATTTACAGACGGTTCGATGACAAACAAGCGTAGCAAAGGTTCGAACGTCGTGCACAGCAGAGATGATTTGTCGCTGTCATCCTTGATACAAGTTTTATCCCTCGAGCGCATGTAAACAAGTCGAATGATTCATTACAAGGATGAGATCAAAGCTTACAACGGATTATGAGAGCAGAAGCATCGGGGTTAAAACAAGCCGGACGTGCTAGGGACCTGCAAAGCTGCGCCGATCACCAATCACAGCCGAGACCAGCGCATTTTACCTGGTAAAGAACGAAACCTTAAATGGACACGCCGGTTTTGATTTAGTCATGCCTTTCTTGGTCCTGAAAACGCCATCAGTAAAATGGTATGAAACAATTTTCTCCCTATAGAACAAAGGACTCAAAGCAGCTTTGTCATTTTACAGCGAGCAAAAACAAAGGCATGAAAACTGAAGCTAGTTTAGGCTAGTAGAAATGCACCAGCCTCTGCAGTGTATAACTAATATAGTAGCCTGTGTTGAATAAGAAACCGGCGGGAACAAGTCCCGAAGCCTGCCCAAATTAAAGAGTTCTTTTCCCAGACGGCCCAAAGACAGTTGCGTTTTCAACTTCAAATTCGATGATGAGCGCCGATTTCGCGTGAGGGTTTGGAGCATGGTGGGTGTGCGTGCACGCAGACCTGGTATATATATTGGCGAGGGAGGCACGAGTCCTCAGCATGAGCACTCTCGGGATCATGCATGTTTAGTAGTGATCTATTTTCTCTATCATGATGGAAGCGCCAGGGGACGAATACGAGATCCATTGTGAACTTGAATAGCCGGAAGGACAGACTATGAGGCAACAGCCTCTAGATGGGGGTGCTGGCCGATTATGATAGGAACGTCTAAAGAAAACAAGCATCGGATTTGGCTATGAAATGAGTCTTGGGACTTCCAAAGGTGCGTAGTTCCAAAATACTAGCTGTAGACGCCATACAGATTGGTTTATGGCGATGAGGATTACGACGGGGACGTTGAAAACAGGAAGCAAAGTGAAGGACCGGATTTGGAGATCAGTACGTGAAGAAAAAGAGCTCGAGAAAAGTCTGATCCGGTAATTCGCGGCTTACGAGTTCAAAGTTGGTCAGTGGTGCCACAAACGGCTTCGTAGGCTGCAGAATAAGTACCGATAACATGGGAACCAAGTTGCCAAAGTTTCTAACAAAAGGGACTGAAGCTGGGGTTATCGAAGAGAAAGAAGTAGACCAGGATTGATACTGACTGGGTAAACCTTCTTCCCGAAACATTAGTTTTCGAAATTGTGCCAACGCTTGCGAGGGGAAAGCCTGAGAATTTGAGCAGTCGGACACTTGGCGCACGAAGCGGGACTCGCAGCTCGATCCAGTGAACAGCTTTTCCACTCACTAAGCCGGACCTTGAGCACAGTTTCACAGTCAATAACTTCGTAGAATAGTGGTTCTCTAGTGTCATCGTTTACATCATATGCATGTCAGACTGATAGGAAACAGGGAGCGTGGGAAAGGAAAAATCGTACTGACAGAATACGAACAGCGAATAGCTTTGGGGGTGCGACGTGCGTTCAACGTTCAGACGCGGAGGGCACGACTAACAGCACAAAGAATAAAGCACCAGCACTATAATCGAACTCGGACCCGATAGTCCCATTGGATTGTTCAATGAATAACTGGTCGTTCTCCATCATCGATTGTACGAATACATGTCGACTGGACTACATCGAACAACCTATGCGGAGAGTCTATGGCCAATTAGATAGCAGAGACTGATGATTAGCGGGGAAAAGCACTCTGGCCTTGGGGAAGGGACCCTACGGCGAGTCGTCAGTCAGACATGTAGCAGGAACAGAGACCTCGGCTTTTTCTCTCGTACTTTTTTCGCTCGTCAAAGTGCGCCGGGAGACTCTGCGTAGGGCGCTGGTAACTGAAACTATTTTCGGACATGGATGGTATGAATAAGACCGCAGTGTATGAACCCAAATTGTCGACGCGGCCGAAATTCTGCTTGGGGAGAGAAGTAAGGCAGGCTAAAGTGCCCGCCCTATTCTCCCAAGAGGCGTAAATCATCGCGCCGCAGCTGCGCTAACCGTCTTCAAACCTAAGGCCTAAGGCCTAATCCTCCCAAAGTTTACTAAGTTCGCCTTTGTCCACCTCGTGGCTAGTTCGCATACAGCACAGGGGGAGAAGATGGAGGGCGAGTCAGAGGGCGTGCGTTGATAGAGACGCTGTGCGTTAAATTATCAGTAAGCGTGGAAGGCAACGAACAAATCGAATCATACATACGATATGCAACCCTTCGTAGCACCAACCATCTATTTCCCTTTCACAGCAGCCCCCCCACCTCGACACCTCTGCACATTCATAACCCTCGGCACTGTAACAGAAACCACTGGGTATACAACCTGATTGGAGCTTGACCTGGTTGTTTGACCAAAAGATGCCGGCGCTTCGGTCCCGCGGCTCCATGAGACAAGTATCAACACGCTCTGCACACCGACAACGTTCACCTCTGAATTGAGGAAGACGTCGTCGTCAGGCCGACTTTGCGCAGACGCAGAGCTGATTTTCAGTTGGCCGGAGGGGTGGAGGTCGGGGAACCTCCGTCGCGTAAAGGATAGCGCGCCATATATTCGGGGGTTCGCATATTCAAGAGCGCCGTAATGCACTTGATAGAGTGTATTACAGGGGATGGTCGCGTAAGGCGGGGTGTCCTTGCAGTCGGGACAGCACGTTTGTTAGGGAGATACCAAGCCCGCTAGGGTGCGACGGAGAGCAGCACAAGTTTTCGTTCAGGGGGTAGTCTCCCCATCCCGTGTCACTCCAACTCCGAGGAACATTATGGTCGCGTTCTTCACTCCCCTCTCCTCCTCGCGGGCCACACAAATTGACGTGTGCGGTTCGCTCCCCATAACCGTAGATTACTGCAACTTGAGAAGGGAAATCGGAGGATGGAGGATATGAGGGCGGGGCCGGACGCCTAGGCGTTAGAGATTGGCACGGGCGTTGAGTACATGTCGTATAGGCTCCTCAAGAGGGCACCCGGGCGCCTCTGCCGAGTTTGCATTGCGTAGATGGGAGTGAGATTGCGCGGGACAAGGTTGTGTGGGCAAGCGGGTAGCCGTGCCACTGGATGGCATCGCCGAAATAAGCAACACTGAGGCGAGATGGAGGTTACGAGCAGTGTAGAAAAAAGACGATTGCGCACCATCTTTATTGAGATACGCACACCCGTTGGTGGGTTCGTCGCGCGACAAGGACGGATGAGATGGCCTTGAGAGTGCATGCGTAGATCAGCGCGGTGCTGTAGGGGGAAGACATTGTATTCATCTGATGGGAGAGTGCGCTGGTACAAGTATAAATTAAAATTTGATTTTATTTGAATACCGGGATCAATCGCTTCCCGATATACTCACGGTACTCGTGTCCATCACCCTGACCAAGGCGCATTTTGACAGAGATATTTCTTCTCTCGCAGACGACGAATCTCCCAAGGGAACGATCTCTGTAACCGCCTCATCTCCCACAGCCCCATCGTACCACATAAAGAAGACCACTCGCCTCAAGCTGCGTCACTTTCTATTCTGCTTGCCTCGTCGGAGGAGGGAAGACGGATGCATACCCGTGCTTTTTTAAATAGCCTGCCGTAGTAGGTATCCGATACAAAGTAGATTTATAGAATGAAGGTATGATAAATCCCACCTTTAACAAGGGCCCGTTGGCATAACTGTTAATCAATTGATTATAATCACCGCTACTGATTAGTTTCCCGGTTCAATTCCGGGAGGGTCCCTTTGAGTTCAAGTTCTATTTATTTGAGTCTTCACTGTTCAGCTTGCGCCGGTCCCCGGGACGTTCAAAATTCACATTCCTGCACGTTCACTCGGGGGCCTTTTTGTTATAACCCACTCCCTTCTTCTCGGGAAGCAGGTCAGCGGAACTGTGAACAGCCGATTTTACCCAGGTTCTTGTGCGCAGATACGAGAACAACTCTGCTTATATGCATATGGGATTCTTTGGCATAATCGTACAGTTGATCCTTCCCGGTTCGAATCCCGGAGGGTCCATTATGTGAGGCAAGAGTTCCTTTTTTTGATTCTTGAATCTTGGTCTCTATAGTATCTATACTATCAGGGGCCTTATTAGTTAGCTTTGGATTGGATATTTCAATTCCTAGGCTCGCTGAAAACTTTTTACGGGTGCGCTCTCTCCCTTTTTATTATAAGAAGGCGACGGGTTTATTGTACTTCAGTGTAATCACCATCGACCGTTTGGGAACCGAGAAGGATGTATACTCAAGTCTGAGCTCGCTTTACCTGTTAACGAGTCGAATCTGAGGGGTGGCTGTCACGCGTCTTCCGTTTTTGAAAGAGGTCAACGATATTCAATTCAAGTGAGGCAGGATGGCTTTTTATGTTTTGTGAGTACGGACGAGGTACATGAACATTACTTCTCCGTGCTGTGGAGAAGCGGGTTTGTTGGAGAGGTACCAAACTTGGGATGACGAGAGAATGGGGCGAGTCTGGCATCACAAAATCTTGTTCAGATCGTGGCGCGCTCTCTATAGTTCCAGCAGTCGATACAACGTGCTCCTTCCTGCCGCTCTCCCTCTCTAGAGCCATAATAGTCCGGCAGCACAAAATCCCGTTCAGATCGTGGAAGGCTCTCTATTGTTCCGTTCTTTGTTCTCCTCCCAAAACATCCCCTCGCGAACGACATAAAACCGCTGTATACGAGCCGCTTCCAATGACAAAAGTCCTTCCCTGTCCACACTTTCTCCTGCCTGGCTTCGTCCTCGAGAGATAACACCGCCGTTACGTCGTCCGGGAACTTGAATGGTGGCAAGTGCTGATTGCTACACTCGAGAAGGCGAAGTAGAGGGTTATGGGTGGGGGGATGTCTGCCTGGGAGATGGGGATGGAGAAGGGCTGGAGGTTTGACACTGCTCGTTCATGCTCTTCAAGAGGGCATCGTTCAGTACTTCCACCCAAGTTTCATTGACACCCGAGTCTTCGACGACACGCGGCGGCCTCAGAAGATCGGATGGAATGGGGATGTTCTCGTTGTCTGGGGGTAAGCGGAAGTAGGGAGAGGTGGATGGAGCTGCATAGTGGTAGTGGTCTGAGATTGCTTGGGTCGTGCGCATGATGCATTTCTAGGCGAAACCATAGGATTGTATTATCGCCAACACTGACGCGAGCAAAGAAGAATAAGCCTACCATCGACGGTGTAGAAAAATAGACGACTACGCACCTCCTCATCTTTATCAAGGTATGCCGAGTCTGGTGGCCTGCTTCCCAAATGTTGTCGGTGGAAGGGAGAGCGCCTGAGTTTCTTGTGCCGCCCTCGAATCCGTCGTGCCAGTGTCCGGGCTTTGAAGTGTGCCTTGATGAGGACGGCGCGGAGCGGGCTTTTTTAAACTCGAGACAGACGTTGCATGGTGGTATGATGTTAACCCCGGTTCCTGTATCGGCGATCAAAATTGAACATCCCCTTTCGTGTGCCCTCCGCCGGCTCTTTACTCCGCTCTTCCAACACGATGTTCATACCAGGACAGCTGCCGATTCCCAACACGAGGGATGCTATTATCGCCTCAGTCCGCCGCGTCAGTGCCAGATAAACGCACTGCAATTCGTGGCTTTTCTACATCTTGCCTGAGGAAAGCCAGCACCGTCGAAACCCTGACGAACAAGACTCTTCCCACCGCTTTGCTCTATATCCAGTCTGATGAATCTTACGACCCTGTAGTAAAGGCGCACATATGCAGGACTTACAGTAAAGGATAGGTGTGTAGCCATTTGTTCTCTCGCAGATGACGAATCTCAGTGTTCTGACAGACTCCAAGAGTACACTTACTCGCTGACGCTACGCCGTGGCTGCGACATGGACGACCAGCCACTATCAAATGCTACCGTGATGTTGTCCTTCCGGTGCGTGTGCGTTCGCCGTGTCATCTCGTCGCTGAATGAATCGACGTTGCAGGCCCACTGTCCGATGTATTTCCCTCCACCCTCTCCAGCGCGAGCGCGTCCTACCATTAGCTACTTGGCTAGCACAGGAAGGCTTGGCTAATGTCGTGCCATGTCTGTATCACAGCTGTAGAACCCCGGTCAATGTCGGCGCGTCGAGTCGCATTCTCTCTCCAATGGAGCTATAGATGGGGATTCAAGAGAGCTCGCCTTCCCAAAATCGGATTTGTACCTGTAGATGACGAGGGTGCTTTCGGTTTTCTGGATCCGTCCCTGGTTCTCCGAGCATGTCGTTTGGCTTTTGTGTTTTCATCTGGTCGTACTCGGACACTTCTTGATTTTCCCCCATCAGCTGCGAGACATCCGGGAGAAGACGAAGATTGGGGGAATTACCATGTTATGATGTGAGTTGAATGGGCCTTTCTAGCTAACTGGTGATTCATCTTGTGGCCAAGCTTTGTTGACAGAGACATGTGCATGTGTTACCTCGGTGGTGGGATTGGACACGGTGCTGACCCGAATCTCAAAGATAATGATAGCAGAAGAGCAGTCGAGACCACAGACAACAAGGGAAACGACGAGCGAGATGATGAAGCTTCTGTGGGCGAAGAGACAGAGGAAGACGATGAATATGGCCCGGGTAGCGAGGATCAATGCTCCGAGGACAGCGGGGACAGTGAAGGATTCTCTGAAGATGGTGCCGATTCCGTGCATGTGGAGTCGGGCTACTTCGACCCCCGGAAAAACTTTTTTCCCAATCTGCTGATGTGCGGCTCCCCAGCTACGTGTCAGTCTTCACTTCGACAAGACGCTGCGCCGGATTACTGGTGTATTGTCGCACCTTCCAGATCATTCTCATGTCAACCGTGGTACACTGTTCCCACTATCCACGACTCCTCCACCGGCCCCGTTGTTACTCGTGCGCTCACCGCTTCAGTCCCTGTCGGAAATTAAACCTCCAGATGCGGATAGTTTCAGTTCACACCACCTTACGAAGAGCTAGCGTCGTGAGCCACAGCATGTCAAGCTCGGGCCGTGCCTTATGTACTGGTAATAATGCAACATCAATGACTTACTGTACGTTCGTTCTCTATGACTACTCTGGCGGAGAGACCTTTACAAAAAGTAGGTATCTTATGATCAATTTTTAGTGACTTTTGCTGATGCGCCTTTTCAGCTCGAGGACGTTTGGTTGGCTGTCTATATGCACCAACATTTTTGTTCAGGCCCACAAAGAAACATTGAGGACCCCGCTACCACAGGTTCGCCGATTTCTGACGACTCCTCGACGACTCCTACTCGAATTTGGGTAAGGCTTTTAGGCGGCCCTTCCCTAAGGACCAGTTGTGCCGTTTCCTACGTCATCTCATTGTGGTCTCTGCCGAAATGTAAAGATCTCATGGGCCCGTAGAATATAATCACTCTTATTGGCTGTTCGAACGAGCCAATCTTACGGAATATGGAAACGATTACACGTTGGAAATGACACATGTGTGCGTAGATCTCTTTGAAAGAAGTGAGGGACCGGGTATGATTCAATTGGGCTTCTCCCTTTACCTGAACTTTATTAGAGGTGGTCAATTGATTCAATTTTCCAGTTTTCTCTATTGCGCATAATCCCTTCAACTTGAATCCGTCTGTCAAAATGCCCACGGCCAAGATCGAGTCGAGCACAGGGAAGACGTCGTTCAACTACACAATATCGACACCCTCAGCGTCGTCGGCCACGTCTATCGACACCAGCCTACCAACGTTGTTGTTCATCCATGGGGTTTACTACGGACAGCAGGTCTTTCAACGTGAGCCTCAAGTTCAATGTTTCTTATTATACCAATCGATGTTGATAATCGCGCTATAGGACAGTTCGAGGACCCACAGATAAGGAGATTCAACTGCGTTGCTTTGGACCTTCGATTGTATGGTGGCACAACGACTGACGGTATTCCCGAGGGCTTCGGTGCGAAGGACGCTGCAGAAGACCTCGCATTATTCATGGTGACCGACCTATTTGTCCGACCCGGGGACTCCCGTAACTGACTCGCATACAGGACGAAGTGAGATTACCCGCGTGCCACATCGTGGGCCTATCGAAGGGCACCATGTTGGGAATCGCCCTCGCAATGTACTACCCAAAAAAAGTCCTCTCTCTCTTCCTTGTGTCGCCGCTAGGGCTTGAGGAGGTGCGAGGATTGTTAACGCCACGGTAGCTGAGATTCATATTGTCCGTAGCCAGCAGACGTCGCCAGAGGCCGGCGGGAAGTAGCAGATGTCTGGGTCGAAGGCACCAAGACAGACCGGCTCGACATGGCCGCCATCTATGATTCGATCTTCGGTTGCCATCAATTAGGGTTCAATAATAATATCAACAGCTTAGTGCGCGCGTGGGTTTTGCGTCGGCAGTGAGTCTCCGTTCCGAACTGACTGGATTCGTTAGGTTCGTCGGTATCACATTACCGTTAAACGTGAAGAATGCCGTTCGTGCAAAGTATGAACAGTACGAGAGAGGCACGATCGGTTTGTTAAATAGTCGAAAGGAGTATTCCAAGGACGAGCTTTCTCGGATATGCGTCCCTGTCCAGTTGGTCCACTGCCTAGGGAATATCGCGTACCCTCTAGAATATTCAGAGAGGTTTATGCGGCAGTTGAAGGAGGCTGGAGTCACGGTTAGTTTGGTCACGATTCGGGAGGCTCCACATTTTGGCATTGTGACGCACGGAGATATGTGAGTGGGTTTGATTTGAGCTAAGAGGATGACAGCTGAGAGGTTTCTAGCGCGAACGGGATGCTCCATAATTTTATTATAGATATTTGTGGGACTTCTGTTCCGCCAGCGCCTGGAGAAGTCAGCTCTCCATGGGAGGAGGAGTTGGTGCAGGCTGGTTGGAACAAATGTGGGGACGACCTTGAGGACGATTACGGCTGGTTCGCTCACTAATAATATACTTTTCTTGGTTTTTAGGTACGGATTGATAATAATATACGGTGGAATGTATGTGCGTAGGAGTCGTACCTGTGAAGCCAAGGATGAGAATTGATGGTGGCATGAGAGCCTAAGGCATTATCCACATGTCGTATCTGCATCTTCTCTTCTTTCTGTTCATTCGTTGGCAGAACTGACATGCCACTTCGGTCGATCCGAATTCCGAGGAACTACAATCGCATGGGTCTGTAATACCAACGATCTGGCTCAGAACCAAGCGAGAGAAAAACATTGCGTATATTTCGAGAGTATAAACGCCCGAGCACCTCTCACTTCTTTTCTTTGAAGCGTAACCTCCGGCGAATGCATGCATGGGATAGTTGCTTTGTTGTGTTTAAAGGGCATCTACTTCTGATCTCTTAGGTGGGCACCAAACTAGATTGATAGTGGAAAGACGTACCCAAGAAAGAAGACCGTGGCTAAGAATGCCTCTTCGGACAGGCGGACTTGAGGCTTGGTACCTCCTGGAAGCTAGTCTCACATGTAAGGCTCATCATCTGCTAGAGGATAGCATGGCTATGCACCCGTGCAAGAAGAGATGCTTTATCCTCTTCCTTGTCTAATTCCAAAGGGCTACCTGGAGGGTGTAGAAGGGTCTCTATATCGTCCTCTGACGTGTCTCCGTTATAAATTGGAGCATTATGCAGAGAACGAATGGATTCTTGAGTAATTGCGATATCCTCTATGCGGCAACGAAAATCACCAGGGTCCTCGTTCCGAGTCCTATAAATATTCGGTCATTATGTTCCGAATCCTATAAATATACGTATTCGGTCATTACATTCCGAGTCCCATAAATATACGTATTCGGTCATTATATGCCAACTTAATTCCCGATTTTTGATCGTCCAACATGGCGTTTGCCGCTGTTTGCCGTCGCTTCCTACCTGACTTGACCGTGGGAACCTTTTCGCATAAGTATGGACGAGGTACATGAACATTCCTTCTCCCTGCTGTGTTGAAGCGGGTTTGTTGGAGAGATACCAAACTTGCGAGAACGAGACATTGGAGCAACTCTGGCAACACAAAATCCCGTTCGGATCGTGGCGGGCTCTCTATTGTTCCATTCTTCGTTCTCCTCCCAAAACATCCCTTCGCGAATGACATAAAACCACTGTGGACGATTCGCTCCCAATGGCAAAAGCCCTTCTCTGTCTACACCTTCTCCTGCCTGGCTTTGTCCTCGGGAAATACACTGCTGTTGCGTCGTCCGGGAAGAAGAATGGTGGCAAGTGCTAAGCGGAAGTAGGGAGAGATGGATGGAGCTGCGTAGTGGTAGTGGTCTGAGATTGCTTGGGGCGTGCGCGTGATGCGTACCGTCTTCTTGAACCAGAATTCTAGGCGGGTAATCGCAAATATTGTGGAGGTGTACGTTGAAGCTGAGCGCTGAAATTTGAAACCTGGTACAAGCCGAAGCACTTCAAAACACCAACACTGCAGTGAGCCAAGAAGGATAAGCCTACCATTGATGGTGTAGAAAGCGCACCTCCTTAGCCCGACTGGTGACCCGCTTCCTAAATCTTGTTGGTGCGCCTGGGTTTCTTGCGCCTCCCTCGAATCCGTTGTGCGAGTGTCTGGGATTTGAAGTGTGCCCGAGTTGGGAGAGCTTCGCCTTGATGAGGGTGGCGCGGAGCGGGCTTTTTAAACACGTTGCATGATGGTGGTAAGAAAGCTCAATTTGGTTCCTCCATCGGCGATCAAAAATTACACATGCCCTTTCGTGTGCCCTTCGCCGACTCTTGTACGCTACGTTTACTCCGCTCTTCCAACACCATGTTCATACCAGGACAGCTGTTGATTCCCAACACGAGCGACGCTATTCTTGCCTCAGTCCGCCGTGTCAGTGCTAGATAAGCACATCCCACCACTGCAATCCGCGCCTTTTCGACATCTTGCCTGAGCACAGCCAGCACCGCATCGCCATCGAAGGCCTCGATGAGCCTGACCAACACAAGACTCCACACATCACTTGCTCGATGTCCAGTCGGATGAATCCTACTTCCTCGTAATAATAAAGACGGACATGTGCAGGACTTTGATGTTGAACCAGAAAGGAATAGGTGTGTGCCCATTTCTTCTCTCAGACGGCGAATATTTGAATATTTGAATCTTATAAGCGTTCTAGGATGTGAGAATGCGTTGACGCCAGTCGGAAAAGATGCCGTGGAGACGTCTTCTATCTGAACCTTCCACTACGTCAAGCCTTGCCGCGACATGCCACCGTGAAGTGCGTTGTCAAGGCCATTATCTCAAGAAACCCGGCGATGTCGATGCAGGCTCTCCGCCGCACCCAGCTCTCCAAAATACCGCTGTCGCGTGGCACCACGTCGCGTCTCCCGGCCTATCGAGATAAAGCATGCTCCTTCCCACCAATTCTCCCTCTCCAGAGCAATAATTGGAGCCTTCCCTCATTCTTCCCGGGTTTTCCGTAACATAGACCAGAACAGGTTGCCATTCTCAACGAGCCTGATCTTTTTCGGCACCTTAGCCAGCACCATCGAAAGCTTCGGTTCTTCCTTCCGTCACCTGCGCATGGAAATGAACGAGTCCATGTTCTGTATCACAGCCGTAGGACCCCGGTCAACGTCGACATGTCGAGTCACATTCTATCTCCAGTGTACCCAGCGAAGAGTCTACTTTGTGCAACATGCTCAATAGTGTGATTACAGACGAACCTTCGTGTATAGTGTGGTCCCCGCCGTTCTTTATTGGAATCTCAGTGCGCCAGTAACAGCACCCCACCGTAATCACATATCACGACAAGGCGAGCTCTTCTGGTCCGTGCTCATACCAGTATGTATGGTTCAGGTGCACGCTTAAAACTCGAGACGGACGAGGTGTGGTTGCATAGGAAGGGAGGTCAGTGAGAAACTGGCTTCCCTGCCCCGCCTATTCATCACTCAATCTCTATCACACACGGCAAGTCGGCGTCTATCCCCAGCCATAGCCTGGTAAACCGGCTTTATTAGAAACTCGCAGAACTCGTTACCGTATATCCCCAGCCAAGTTCCCTCCGTGGCGTCACGTCGCACTCACATGCACTATCAACCAACGGCTCGAAGGCTCAAGGATACGGCACGCATAGTCGCCCGGCATCGAAAGCTCACTGCTTGCGTGTAAGGAGTTGTTGATGTAGGCCCCACCCTCTCCGCTTTTTCGTTCAGTCTAAACGGTGAAAGCCAGTCGCCAGATAAGAACTCGGCGGAGACATAATAGCAATTCACTATAGTTCAAGCTCGTCTGGGTATGAGCGCACGCCAATTCCATAAACTACTCCCGGAATATATGTCGTGTCATTCGTCCCGACGAGGCCCCATGTCATAGCGTGGCCTCTGAACGTGAACGACATCCCGAACCTCGTCTATACATTTTGCACGCGCGCGCTTTCCAAGCTCTTCACTCTTCGGCAGCACTAGTCGTAGTCTTACTTTCTATGCAGGCCCACTGTCCAATATCAAAGCTCTCTAAAACGCTACCGTCGTCTCCCGGCCTTCATACACCTTCCTACCAACTCTCCCTTTCCAGAGCAATGCTCAGAGCTTTTGATTTCCCAATCTTCCTTCTTCCTGGGTCTGCCGCCAAGGACATCTTGTTTATATAATCATAATCATGTTGGGGGGTTGACACGTTGACTACTTGGCTCGGCTCGTCGCCTCCTTTCCCAATTGCGTACAGCCCATCTCCTCTTCGTTAATCTAACCGGCACATCTTTCATGGTTCTCCCACGCTCATATCAGCTTGTCTTCAACGAGCTCGATTCTTTCAATGTGCAGCTTTTCGATGCCTTGCCTGAGACACGCCAGCATTGGCATTACTATCAAAGGATCTCGATTAGCCTCACCGACATCCCGCCGGATAAGACTCCGTATACCATCGGCTCTTCCTTTCGCCACCTGCGCAGGAAATGGAAAATGCGATAGTATGAGTCACAAGAGCTAGTGTCAGCGGCGAGGATAATGATATCGTGGCGTCGACTAGATACGTCGCTCGATATCACGGTGCGATGGGTACGAGTCTATCGAACGGTTTGCTGGGATAATGTTCTCACGGAGCGTTCTTTCGTTTAGGCCGTCTAGAGTGTATCCTGCGAAGACTCGCGCCCTCTTGCAGTCAGTCTTCCGTGCCGGCGTACCATACCGATGTCTGCCCGTCCGAAAGACACATTCCTCATAGCAGACATGGTTGTCGAGGAAGGACAATCTGAGCCCTCACTGTACAAAAAGAGTGTTCCCCAACAGCTTTCGCACTCGGCGCCTTCACTCCACATCGATATGTCAGGAGAAATCTGACATGATGGCTTACACCAGAGGCCTAGCCGCTCACTTCAGACGGGTGAGGTGTAAGAAGGGAAGTCGGTGAAATTCAAGTCCACAGATTGGGGGAAACGGATCCATCCCTAGCCACGTCCCGATGAAATTCCTCCGTGACGTTGGCCAGGATATAGCGCCATAGGTCCACGCGATGCATGTCGATTCAGGCTCTGGCTTTTTTGTTCAGTCTCGACGGTGAAAGTGTGCTATAGTTCGAGCCACCTGCAAATTCCATAAACCACTCGTCGTTGCGTCGTGCCATTCTTTAGTATTGTTCCGCATTGGAGGCTCACCGGCCCCGGTCCGCATGTGCGCTCTCCACTCTTAGCATACCCCATAACAGTTTCTCGCGACGCCAGAAACGTGTTCACAACTATGTATGGAGGATAGAGACAATGAACATGCAATTTGGTTTCCCTCTAAACTAAGGGAACTGCATTTGGACATGCTGTGGAAGGGAGACAGACGGGTGGTGCCAAGAAGAAAAGCACACCGTATGTATGATTTTATTCGTTGGCTGCCTTTCACGCTTACTGATACCACGGATCTCAAACGCACTAGATTTCGTGCATCAGCGAGGGACAAACCCACGTCCTACGATGCCCTGATCCTCCCTCTATCTTCTCCTCCATCGTCTCCTTGTGCTTGTAAACAGACGACGAGCACAGAGCTCAAAGGGCGCAGGAAAGAAAAAATTGCCCTGCCCTCGAAACCTCACAAGAAACCTCCAAGACGTTGGACGCTGATGAGCCAGCATCGACTACTCTAAATCTAGGCCTGCTACTAAGCGGTTGACTGTACCAGCTGCAAGCGAGGTACTCATCCCCTCTGTTAGGAAACTGTATCAAGCGCAATACCGTACTATTGAATATGTGACCCTTTCGGAAACGATTCCACAGCTCGCCGCGTGTCAGCCCTGCGCCGGATCCTGAAGTACCTTTTCAATTCACTCGCACGTCACGAATGATACCCCCGTTCTGCACCCTCCCAAGACGACTTCACCGGCGCCATTATCAAGAACACCACCGGGATGATAGCCCTCCACCCTTCTCTGATTGAAGTTGAAGTTCTTACTCCATCCCTCGCATGTGGACAAAGGCGAAAGTAAAACTTTGGAGACTCGGTAACACGATAATTTACATTTTTACGTGTCTTGGGGCGGGCAGGAACTTCCCCGTCATATTTGCTTTTAACCTACCCTGCCTTTCTCTCCAAACGTAATCTCGCCCCCGTTGACGACCTGCGGTCTTATTCATGCCATTCAGTAAAAGAGGGTGTCTGAAAATCTGGAAGCTTCCAGATGCAGACAGTTTCAGTTACCACCAGAGTCTTGCGATGCATCGGTAACCGGTTTGAAGACGGCTTCGACATGGTGATTTACATTTACGTGTTTTGGAGCGGGCAGGAGCTTCCCATTATATTTTCTTTAACTTGCCCTGCTTCTCTCCCTAAACGTAATCTCTCCCCTGTTGACGAACTGCGGCCTGATTCATGCCATCCAGAAAAAGACAGTTTTCAAAAGTCCGGACGATTCCAGATGTGGATGGTTTCAGTCCCGACGAGTCTGGTGATGCACATCACAGACGTATAAGCCCCGGTCGGCGTCTTCACAAACACAGAGGATAGAGACGATGAACATCTATGTCGGTTCCCCTCCACCTGAGGTGTAGAGGTGTAAATGTCTACCTGATTAAACCTCCGCAGGTACTGTTGGATATGTGACGGTTCCGGACACGACCATAACGCTCCCTACATGTCAGTCTTCACTTCGACAAGACGCCGGGCCGGATCACTGGAGCATTGTCGCACCTTTCAGATCAATCTCATGTCGACCGTGATACATTGTTCCCACCATCCAAGATGACTCCACCGGGCCCGTTGTTACTCGCGTGCTCATTGCCTCAGTGCCTGTCCGAAATTCCGGAAACCTCCAGATGCGGATAGTTTCAATTGATACGAAGAGCTCGTGTCGTGAGCCACGGCATGTCAGGGCCGGGACGTTCGTTCTCTATGACTACCCTGGCGGAGAAACCGTTATCTAAAGTGGGTATCCTATCATCAAATTTTAGTGACTTTAGCTGATGCGCTTTTTTAGTTCGAGGACGTTTGGTTGGCTATCTATATGCACCAACATTTCTTTTCAGGCCCACAAAAAATATTGTCATAGCTAAAGAAACATTGAGGACCCCGCTACCACAAGTTCGCCGATTTCTGACGAATCCTCGATGGAGTTAGGTGAGGGCTTTTAGGCGGCCCTTCCCTAAGGACCAGTTGTGCTGTTTTCTGCGTCATTCTGGTCTCCGCGGAAATGTAAAGATCTAATCGGCCGTAGAATGTAATCACTCTAATTGGCTGTTCGAACGAGCCAATCTTACGGAATATGGAAACGATCACACGTTGGAAATGACACATGTGTGCGTAGATCTCTTAGAAAGAAGCGGGGGACCGATTGCAACTCGATTGGGTTTCTCCCTTTACCTGAACTGTATTAGAGGTGGTCAATTGATTCAATTTTCCAGTTTTCTCTATTGCGCATAATCCCTTCGACTTGAATTCGTCTGTCAAAATGCCCACGGCCAAGATTGAGTCGAGCACAGGGAAGACTTCGTTCAACTACACAATATCGACACCCTCAGCGTCGTCGGCCACGTCTATCGACAACAGCCTACCAACGTTGTTGTTCATCCATGGGGTTTACTACGGACAACATATCTTTCAACGTGAGCCTCATGTTCAATGTTTCTTATTGTACCGTCATTCAGTAATCCATGTTAATAATCGCGCTATAGGACAGTTCGAGGACCCACAGATAAGGAGATTCAACTGCGTTGCTTTGGACCTTCGACTGTATGGCCGCACAACGACTGACGGTATTCCCGAGGGCTACGGTGCGAAGGACACTGCTGAAGACCTCGCATTATTCATGGTGACCGACCTATTTGTCCGACCCGGGGACCGTAACTGACTCGCGTATAGGACGAGGTGAGATTACCCGCGTGCCACATTGTAGGCCTATCGATGGGCACCATGTTGGGAATCGCCTTCGCAATGTACTACCCAAACAAGGTCCTCTCTCTTTTCCTCGTGTCACCGCTAGGGCTTGAGGAGGTGCGATGGTTGTTAACGCGTGTAGCCCACGGTAGCTGAGATTGATATCGTTTGTAGCTAGCAGACGTCGCCCGTGGCCGGCGGGAAATAGCAGATATCTGGATCGAAGGCACCAAGACAGGCCGGCTCGACATGGCGGCCATCTATGATTCGCTCTATGGTGTCCATCAATTAGGATTCAATAATAAAATCAACAGCTTAGTGCGCGCGTGGGTTTTGCATCGGCAGTGAGTCTCTCTTCCAAACTGACTGGAGTCGTTAGGTTCGACGGTATCACATTACCGCTGATCTTGAAGAAGGCTGTTCCTGCGAGACATGAACAGTACGAGCGAGGCACGATGGAATTTTTAAATAATCGAAAGGAGTATTCCAAGGACGAGCTTTCTCAGATATGTGTCCCTGTCAAGTTGGTCCACTGCCTAGAGGATATCGCGTACCCTCTAGGATATTCAGAGAGGTTTATGGGGCAGTTGAAGGAGGCTGGAGTCACGGTTTGTTTGGCCACGATTCGGGAGGCTCCACATTTTGGCATTGTGACGCACGGAGATATGTGAGTAGGTTTGATTTGAGCTAAGAGGATGACAGCTGAGAGTTTTCTAGCGCGAACGGGATGCTCCATGATTTTATTATAGATATTTGTGAGACTTCTGTTCCGGCAGTGCCTGGAGAAGTCAGTTCTCCATGGGAGGAGGAGTTGGTGCAGGCTGGTTGGGACAAATGTGGGGACGACCCTGAGGACGATTAAGGCTGGTTCGCTCACTAATAATATACTTTTCTTGGTTTTCAGGTACGGATTAATAATAATGTATGGTGGGATGTACGTACGTAGGAGTCGTACCTGCGAAAACAAGGATGAGAATGAGGGAGGCACGACTTAGGGAAATATATGGACGTCATCAATATACAAGTCAAGTGGTTCATTGAACGGTGGGCAATGCCAGATGCATCGACGGAAGAGCCGGATCAAACGGACTATGAAAAAATTGTCATCGGCTCAACAGGTCAGTTGATTTCATCCGTCGACATCATTAATATCCTGACATCCATATTCTGCATCGCTTGATTCTCCTCAACCCGGCTCGACGGACTTTTAACTGGGTTTGTCATCCCACACAGTCAAAGACGACTCTTCCAGCTCGAAGTTCATACCAAGACAGCTGCCGATTTCCCAACGCGAGTGATGGTACTCTCAACTCACCTCAGTCTGGTGCGAGCGCCTTTTCGACATCTTGGCTGAGAAAAGCCGCTATTGAAGGCCTCGATTAACCTGACCAACTCAAAACGGACAAAACTCTGCACACCACTTCACTTGATCTCGCAGCCCACTGATGAATCTCACGGCCTTGTAGAGGCGCACATATGCAGGACTCTGATGTCGAAAAGAAAAGGGGTGGTGTGTACGAATCTCATAGTCTAGGGTGCGATAGACTCTAAGAGCATACTTCCTTGCCGAAAAGACGCCGTTGAGACGTGTTCTGTTTCAACCTCCAGCTATTTTCCGTTTATAGCCTTGGCGACTAGCCACTATTAAGTGCTACCGTGGCGTCGTCGAGGCCGTCATCTCAAGAAAGTCCTTCCCCGCATGACGAGGTGCGTGTACATTCGGTCATTTTATCATCTCGTCGCTGATGAATCGATGTCCACAGTAATAACATCCCTCATGCAAGACTCTTCAAAATGCCGTCGTCTCGATACGACGTGCTCCTTCCTGCCGCTCTCCCTCTCTAGAGCCATAATTGGTGCTTCTGATTTCCTTCCTCCTTCCCGGGCTTAGACCGGAACAGGTTGCCATCCTGATTCTCTAACACGTGCGCCCTACCACTGCAATATGCACTTTTTCGACATTTTGGCTGGGCAAAGCCGGCACCATCGAAGGCTTCAGTTCTCCCTTCCACCACCTGCTCACTGTGTCGGTAACAGCACCAACACTACAATCGCCTATCACGACAAGGCGAGCTCTTCCGGTTCGTGCTCGTACTAGTGTGCATGGTTGGTGAGAAACATATTCTGCGGAGGCTGCCTGCCCCGCCTACCTATCACTCAATCTCTCGGTCTCAATTAAGTCGACGTCTATCCTGAACCAAGTTCCCTCCGTGGCATCACGTCACACTCACGCCCACTATTACGAAGGTCTCAGGACACAGCACGCATAGTCCCCCTGGCATCGCTTGCACGTAAGGACGGGCCCCACCCTCTTTGGCTTTTTGTTCAGTATAAACGGTATAAGCTACGTGTCGTCAGACAACACGAGAGGAAAACCGCTGGGGACTTGATAGCAATTCACTCTAGTGCGAGTCTGGGAATGGGCATTCGTCGCTCCCCACATGTGTCACACGCGCCCTTCATTACTATTGTAGACCCCATATCATTTCAACGGGATCTCGACCCGGTTCATACATTTCAGTCTTCAAGCTTCACTCTTAGCCCTGGCCCACCGACTACTTCCTATCCTTCATCAGCTTTTACTCACGAAGATCCTGGAAACGTCTTCGTTGCTATTACCCGCCTCTATCTGATGCCTCCCTCCCGTAAGCCTGTGGACGACGACGAGGGTGCTGGAGCACCCCAAGGAAAAGTCGAAGGTCCTACTCTCGAAACCTGGCTATATTACCATGTACTGACGGCACATACCGAGGTACGTGTACATTCCGACACTGTCTCATCTCGTCACCGATGAATAGACGTTGCAGGCCCACTGCCTAATGTCCGCAGTAAATAGCATCCGTCGGTTCTCCATAATGCCGTCGTCTCCCCGTCTATCTCGAGGAGACGTACTCCTTCCCCCCAACTTTCCCACTTCAAAACAATAACCAGAACGTCTGATTCCCCAACCATTGTTCTTCCTAGGTCTACCACGAAGGACATCCCGTTTATAGCCATATCTCGGTGGAGTATTGATCACCTGGCTCAGCCTACCCGCCTCCTTTCCCAATTGCGTACAGCTCATCTCCTCTTCATCAATCCAACTGGCACATCTTTCATAGTTCCCCAGCGCTCACTTCGACTCGTCTTCGATTCTTCGAACGTGCAGCTTTTCGACACCAAACCAGCACGGGCAAAGGGCCCGACGAACATCCCGCCGGATAAGACTCCGTATACCATCGGCTCTTCCTTTCACCACCTGCACAGGAAATGGATCATATCTCCGCAAGTCGTGGTCCGGTTCTGCTCGATACTTGAGTTGAAGCTTTCGCCCTCTTGCGGTCATTCTTCCGTGCTGATGTCTCCCAGTTATTCCTTATAGGAGACATGGTCGAAGGAAGGACAATCCGAGCCCTTGCTGTACAGAAAGAGCCTTGCATTCGGCGCCTTCACTCCACATCTGACATGACGGCTTAAACCAGGCACTTCAGACGGGCGAGGTGTAAGAAGGGAAGTTGGTGAAATCCAAGTCCACAGATTGGGGGGAAAGGAACCGGATCTATCCCTAGCCACGTCCCGATAGAATTCTTCCGTGGCGTTGGCCAGGATATAGCCCACGCGACGCATGTCGATTCGGGCTCTGCCTTTTTCGTTCAGTCTCGACGGTGAAAGTGTGCTGCGAGATACCCATCCCCTCTGTTAGGAAACTCTATCAAGTGCAATACCGTACTATTGAATATGTGACCCTTTCGGAAACGATTCCAAAGCTCGCTGCGTGTCAGCCCTGCGCCGAATCCTGAAGTACCTTTTCAATTCACTTCCACGTCACGAATGATACTCCCCCGGTTCTGCACCTTCCCAAGACGCGCCATTATTAAAACCACCGGGATGATAGCCTTCCAGATTGAAGTTCTTACTCCATCCCTCGTATGTGGACAAAGGCGAAAGTAAAATTTTGGAGACTCGGTAACACGATGATTTACATTTTTACGTGTCTTGGAGCGGGCAGTTATATTTGCTTTTAACCTACTGTGCTTTTCTCTCCAAACGTAATCTCGCCCCCGTTGACGAACTGCGGTCTTATTCATGCCATTCAGTAAAAGAGGGTGTCCGAAAATTTGGAGGCTTCCAGATGTGAACAGTTTCAGTTACCACCGTCCTACGCAGTGTCTTGCGATGCACATTACAATGCCATAAGTCTTCGTGAATCGTGGGACACAGGAGGCTGCCGGTCCCTGGTCCATATGTGCGCTCTCCTCGTGGCACACATCATAACATGCCCCTGTTCTCACGACACGGGAAATGGACCTGACGGGGACGTCTTCACAGATACAGAGGATAGAGATTATGAGAACATACAAGTCGGTTTCCCTCTAGCAAAAGCGAATGTTAACTTTGGAGGATCAGTAACCAGTTTGAAGACGGCTTTGACACGATGATTTACATTTACGTGTCTTGGGGCGGGCAGGAGCTTCCCATTATGTGTTCTTTAACTTGCCCTGCTTCTCTCCCTAGACGTAATCTCTCCCCCTTTGACGAACTGCGGCCTTATTCATGCCATCCAGAAAAAGACAGTTTTCAAAAATCCGGACGATTCCAGATGCGGATGGTTTCAGTCCCGACGAGTCTGGCGATGCACATCACAGACGTATAAGCCCCGGTCGGCGTCTTCACAAATACAGAGGATAGAGACGATGAACATACATGTCGGTTCCCCTCCACCTGAGAGTGTAGGTGTAAATGTCTACCTGATTAAACCTCCGCAGGTACTATTGAATGTGACGGTTCCGGACACGACCATAACGGTCGCTACGTGTCAGTCTTCACTTCGACAAGACGCCGGGCCGGATCACTGGAGCATTGTCGCACCTTTCAGATCAATCTCATCTCGACCGTGGTACACTGTTCCCATCATCCAAGACGACTTCACCGGGCCCGTTGTTACTCGCGCGCTCACCACTTCAGTGCCTGTCCGAAATTCCGGAAACCTCCAGATGCGGATAGTTTCAATTCACACCACCTTACGAAGAGTTCGCATCGTGAGGCACAGCATGTCAGGGGTCAGGACGTTCGTTCTCTATGAATACCCGGGTGGAGAGACCTTTACCTAAAGTGGGTAATCTATCATCAAATTTTCAGTGACTTTCACTGATGCGCTTTTTCAGCTCGAGGACGTTTGGTTGGCTATCTATATGCACCAACATTTCTTTTCAGGCCCACGGGAAATATTGTCATAGCTAAAGAAACATTGAGGATCCTGTTACCACAGTTTCGCCGATTTCTGACGACTCTTACTCGAATTTGGGTGAGGCTTTTACGTGGCCCTTCCCTAAGGACCAGTTGTGCTGTTTTCTACGTCATCTCATTCTGGTCTCCGCCGAAATGTAAAGATCTAATGGGCGGTAGAATAGAATCACTCTTATTGGCTGTTCGAACGAGCCAATTTTACGGGATATGGAAACGATTACACGTTGGAAATGACACATGTTTACAAAGATTTCTTAGAAAGAGCGGGGGACCGGGTCCAATTCTATTAGATTTCTCCCTTTGCATTAGAAGTGGACAATTGATTCAATTTTCCAGTTTTCTCTATTGCGCACGATCCCTTCAACTTGAATCCTCTGTCGAGATGCCCACGGCCAAGATCGAGTCGAGCACAGGGAAGACGTCGTTCAACTACACAATATCGACACCCTCAGCTTCGTCGGCCACGTCTATCGACACCAGCCTACCAACGTTGTTGTTCATCCATGGGGTTTACTACGGACAGCAGGTCTTTCAACGTAAGCCTCAAGTTCAATGTTTCTTATTATACCAATCGATGTTGATAATCGCGCTATAGGACAGTTCGAGGACCCACAGATAAGGAGATTCAACTGCGTTGCTTTGGACCTTCAATTGTATGGTGGCACAACGACTGAGGATATTCCCGAGGGCTACAGTGTGAAGGACGCTGCTGAAGGCCTCGCATTATTCATGGTGACCCACCTATTTGTCCGAGGAGACCATGACTGACTCGCGTACAGGACAAAGTCGGATTACCTGCGTGCCACATCGTGGGCCTATCGATGGGCACTATGCTGGGGATCGCCCTCGCAATGTACTACCCAAACAAAGTCCTCTCTCTTTTCCTTGTGTCGCCGCTAGGGCTTGAGGAGGTGCGAGGATTGTTAATGCGGGAAGCTGAGATTGATATTGTCTGTAGCCAGCAGACGTCGCCAGTGGCCGGCGGGAAATAGCAGATGTCTGGATCGAAGGCACCAAGACAGGCCGGCCCGACATGGCGGCTATCTATGATTCGATCTTCGGTTTCCATCAATTAGGGTTCAATAATAATATCAACGGCTTAGTGCGCGCGTGGGTTTTTGCATCGGCAGTGAGTCTCTCTTCCAAACTGACTGGAGTCGTTAGGTTCGACGGTATCACATTACCGTTAAACGTGAAGAATGCCGTTCGTTTGAAGTATGAACAGTACGAGAGAGGCACGATCGGTTTGTTAAATAATCGAAAGGAGTATTCCAAGGACGAGCTTTCCCGGATATGCGTTCCTGTCAAGTTGGTCCACTGCCTAGGGGATATCGCGTACCCCCTAGGATATTCAGAGAGGTTTATGGGGCAGTTGAAGGAGGCTGGAGTCACGGTTAGTTTGGCCACGATTCCGGAGGCTCCACATTTTGGCATTGTGACGCACGGGGATATGTGAGTGGGTTTGATTTGAGCTAAGAGGATGACAGCTGAGAGTTTTCTAGCGCGAACGGGATGCTCCATGATTTTATTATAGACATTTGTGAGGCTTCTGTTCCGCCAGCGCTTGGAGAAGTCACCTCTCCATGGGAGGAGGAGTTGGTGCAGGCTGGTTGGAACAAGGGTGGGGACGGCCCTGGGGACGATTAAGACTGGTTCGCTCACTAATCATATACTTTTCTTAATTTTTAGGTACAGATTGATAGTAATGTACGGTGGAATGTACGTACGTATGAGTCGTACCTGTAAAGCCAAGGATGATAATTGATGGTGACATGAGAGCCTAAGGCGTTATCCACATGTCGTAACTGCATCTTCTCTTCTTTCTGTTCATTTATTCGCAGAACTGACACGCCACTCAGGTCGATCCGAATTCCGAGGAACTACAATCGGATGGGTCTGTAATACCAAAGATCTGCCAGTGGCTGACGTGCCGAAATCCTACTAGGGTCATCTAGATATATGCTGGAGTAATGCCGGTCTGTGGGCTTGTCCTGCCGTTTCCATCTGAGCCAACTTATCACGTATAAAATCAATTTGTAGTTGCACGGTTCGCGGCAGCGTCACCGTGATCATTGTGTGGTCTCAGAGAACGTGCCCAGGCACGACCCTACAAAGGATCCGACAGTAACGTTTTCTCATCGAGTTCACCGTTATCATAGAAAATAACTGTGAATTCTTGGATATACCCGAGTCTGCATTGGCAGGTTTCTGACACCAGCTCGTAGAATATCTGTGTACCTAGGTGCAGCCATAATCACTACTCATCACGGCTCTGCAAACCGAAAAGTGCGTCAAGTATGTCTACCAAGGCAACAATGTTGATTCTGGATCAAATGTTCAGTACTGTTTTTGTTTTTAGATTGCACCCGGCGTGAAAAAAAGTCTCTGAAGTAACTGCGTTTGTATGTCTTCCTCCCCCGCAGTCGATTTAACACCCGAAAAGAACTCCTCTGCGTTGAAGGGGATAACCTCTTACATAATCTTTTATCTTGACACAGGTACGACATATTCAAGCTTGGCTCCCACTTACGCGGTCCTAGACGCTTTCTCTGATGATAAGCCTCGAAATTCAATGCTGGCGACAACTTTATTGACCCTGGCAAGTACTTCAGGACCCGGATGGATGGTCCGGCTGCTCATGCCCTTTGTCGATAGCCACCCAAACTGAACAGTTAATCATCGGCGATGATGAGATGTTATGTTTGTGTGCCGATCAATTAGTATTCTTTATGCTCGTCAATTTGTTTCAGAGGGGTCGGAACATATCCGTATTCATGACTCTAAGAATTCATCCACGCAAGAGCTATCATGATGTAAACGGAACAAGTCAAAGAGCACATTGCGAGTCCAAAGCATGGGCACAAGAGGTATACAACTTTTAAGAAAAGGGCCGTAATACTACAAATCTGCACCAAGATTAATGTGCTGGGATTCACGATACAAAACTCGGCTTACATCAATACCTATGTTTCCTCGGACGATTGAGTAGGGGTGCTCCGGGATGTTCGCCGGCGACGCGTGGTCCTCATCTTGGCCATTCAAGGGGGACCGCTTGGCGCTCTCTGTTGGCTCGAGCTCGACACTTCTCGGCCTGGAACATCGCTATCTAAGGCATCCCAAGTATCAGCGGATATTGTATTGACGACAATGCGGGCGCTGTACCTTGAGTTCTCCCTTCGACTTATCGATTTCTCGATGATAGCCTCGTGGCGTCACCCAGATCTTCCTCCCGTCATTCACGTCGCTAGTCCAAGAAGAAACGATCATCAACGAGAGCTTTTGACATGCTTGAAAATGTTTCTCTTCGAGCGTCAAGGCCTCGATTCGAAATCTGGTGGAGTTATTAAACTTGGTTAAGCAAGGAAGTAACGGCGAAGACGTTACTCATAAACTCTAGTAACGTCAAAGGCGGTGATATCACCCAGCATACCCTGGTGCGCCTGGTAGCGGACAAGCGTAGCCTTGACAGCCCTATTCAGGTTTTTGACGGCCGAGCTAGGTTTTAGTGGTTGCAGAAGTGCATGCCCGAGAGGGTAGATGGAATTAAATACGAGAAATAGTATGTACAGTCCTGTCCCCGCATTAGCGGACGACAACATAGCTAGGGCTATTGTCGTCCATTCCTCTGGGTTGTTAGGAGCCTGATCTTCCTGGTCCATAAGAATCTGCGTTGCGATGGCGCTGGTTCGAGTATTAGCGTCAGAACGATGAGAATTATCCCGGATTTTATAGCGGTTTATGTTCCATTGACAGAATGGATTCTGCTTAGGCTTTGTCAATCACAAAAGAAGCGTCGGAAAGGCCTGATAATCGCCACGACCTTGCGTCAAGCTTCAAATGTTCAAGCTTCCAGTTCAAGATCCGCATGCGGCATAACCTACTTTATGAAGAAGTTTAGCTCTCTCTTCAAAGCCAGAAAATTGATTCTCATGCGCTGTGACTTCAGTTATGAGGCTGTACATCAATGCGTCCTCGTCAGGGACAGTCAGAGTGAGCTGATTATGGATTGATGACCACCGACGGAATCAATTATGGACATAAGAACGTGCATGCAGTATTCCTGCCAAGTATATGTGTTGTGATATGGGGGATCAGTTCATCTTCCATACATACACGTGCTGTGTCAAGCCAGTAGTATTGTGCTTGGCTGAGCTCTGGAAATGCATGAGGATGTACACTACAGTACCTACTTATATACTAAAAGACTATCTACTAGAATCTTCTATACTTTTCCTATATCTTCTTCCTTAATCAGCATCTTTGGCATGATGCCAGATTGCCATATTCCAACAATATGGGCGTGGAAGGAGAAGAAGAATCGGCAACAGTGTCCAGCACCATGAACCACTTTGTTTGTGCTCTCGGTGTCCCATTGGCCAATTTACCATGCGCACTTTTAGAGGATATTGATACCGATATCCTTGGAGTGAGGCAGGAGGAAGTCATTACACCGAGCATTCAAGCGTTCTCAAATCGGCGAGTCATCATTGCTGGAAGACTAAATCTGTCAGAGGTAAGGTGGATCTGGGTGTCTTAGTTGTGCCCTACCACTGCAATATGCACATTTTCGATGTCTTGACTGGCAACGGATAAGGCCCATCTCATTAATAAACACCTGTAATTACAGGATAAAGTTTATTAATAAATCCCTCTGCTCTGGCAGGACATGTGATAGTGCAGCATCTGGTTGCTGGTGTCTTGAGCATTCCGAGTCTGGTGCCACCTGTTCAGCCAGAATAGTATGGGCTGCCCATTTTGGTGTGCATTTGGGTGGATGAGATTTTCTTTCTAGCTGTACATTGGCTCAGTTGAAAATAGCTCAAGAAGGTACATTATATTATATAATATAATGTGATGCTAATACAACATGAGTAGCATATAAAAAATGATAGATCTAGATGAAAAAATATGGAAAAAAAAATCATGGAATACAGGAGAGCCACAAGAATGAGGGGGGTTCAGAGGGAGAGACAGATCACACTATGGTCTCCTGCACCCTTAAAACAGGGGCTGAGAGACAACTCAGAATCATATCGCCAGCAGAAAGAATGCCTTTTGATTGCTGCCTGGAAGTTCAGTCTGACATTTCCAACTCCTATCCTCAGCAACGATGACACTCTTACACTTGTTCCTGACCTCTTTATCCTATGTGAACTATTCCATATTGTCCATTATATGTTTAAACTATGCTGTGAAATTTTATGCATTGAACGGTGCATGTCTGCATTTAATATTGGCAGATTACTATCTTTTTGTCTGACCTTGGTCTGACCTAACTTGTCTTTAGATTACTATCCCTTCACAGTCATGTCAGTAGTGTCAAAAAATATCCAGAATATATCTTATCAGATGATAATATACTATGCTATATATTTCTGAATGGTCTGATGCCTCTGTAAGTATTTCAATGAGTATTGGTCAGATGAATTTCAGCAATTGTTCAATGTGTGGTGAACAATACTTCAACAACATACATCACTTTGAAGGCTGCATATTGCTATTTCAGAAAAGTACTTCAGAGAAGACAGAATGATATATGCAATATAAAAATCAACATTTTGCCAATCTCTTACACCTTCACAGACCTAGTTCAGGAAATTATTAAATACACTTGCTGCATATGAATATCTAGTACTATCTACTGCTCTTGAATTGAAAATTGGCATTCACAGCTGCAAAATTAACACATAGAGGCTGTACTGTCCATTTAATGGAATTTATTCCAGTAACCACTGGAGAATGTCAAATACAATTTCTCCAGTAACTATTGAAGGTGTCAGAATACATGTGTTATGGAGACTTGAATTGTATTTACATATTTGACAGGTTTCCAATAAATTCTATACTTCTGGCCACTGTATGTCCCATGCTTCAGATATTGATTCTGTCCACCACCTTGCTCATCATTACCTGACTCTGGCTGCTGTATCTCCATTGCATGTGTTATATTAATCCCATCAGTCCACTTTCAGCTATGTCACACTGAATGGGTACCAGCAACTCCCAGTTCTGGAATATGAGCTGAGTAAGCACTTTTTGGGCCTTCTGGCATCAAATCCCTTCTGCATTTGTCTATGACCATCTGTACCCTTCATTGGGGACCTGTACAGTGTATGTGTTACATGCCTCCATTAAATAATATTACAGGGAGTCCTAATCATGCTAGTAATATTCTCTTTTTGTTACTATACATGGTGTTCTTATGATCACTGTCCCTCTTTCTCATAGCTTGGAGAACAAGGCTGCTATGCATATTGTCATATTTCTTTAACCTTAATGTCTTAAAGTGTCTGTATAACAACTCTCACTTGTTTACACCTTAAATAACATGTTCAATGACAGCTGAACACCTTCAGTCAGGGCAAAATTGGTACTAGGCAATTGTTTGTACATATTTATACCTGGAAGTTATGCACCTTGTATAGGCTTCCACAGAGTCGAAGCAGCTCCAAAAAACACAGAAGACAAATTTCATAACTAGAATACATGTATTCTTTGAGACAAAAGTGATAAATTCATTGTGCAATCATGATAAATTTCACAAAATTGAGGAAAATGATATAAATCAATCAATGTGCCTTGAAGAATACATATAGAATTTTATTCTGAGTAAATTACTTCAGCCAAACTAGGCCTGAATCTTGCTCCTTCAACTCACAGGAGGTGCATCCATAAAACTCAGGTATTCTGGTCCATTTTTGGTATTGCTTGGAGTGTGAATTTAGTAGGGAGTTGCTGGTACCCACACTGAAAGAAAAACATGTCCAACATTTTGCATTTCCATTATTAGGCATTATTAGCTGATATTATGCAATATTATGCTATTATATGGCTGAGATACTAATTAGGCCTTACAACATGAAAGTTCTTTATGATAAAAGGGATAATTTAATCTCTAATAAAGGGTCAGATCAAACATAATTAGGTCCCTCCCTGGGAAGACCAAAAATACTGGGCCACCACCTCCACCTGTTGTTGACACTTGCTTATGTCATTAGATTGGAATTATAACATCTTATTCACATTCACCAGGGATTGAACTCAGGGCTACAGGAAAGGGATACATTATAATTACAAATAACAATACAACCAAGACAAACTAACTATTACACTATATAATACATAATTAAATATGTGCATTGGGTTATTATATTACACAGATAGCACTTATTATAGAATCAATCCAAAAATCAAGTGCTTTCTCTCAATAAAACATATCTGTAGCTCATACAGTGAGCACCATATAAATAAAGGTAGGATATGGTATGCAACAGACAGACAATGATCACAGGAAAAAAGGAGGGGATTATCTTATCTCTTATTATATACTCAAAAGATAACAGAGCATAATATTCATCACATAATCATATCAGGCTAGATTATTATGCAAAATACCTAATAAGGTACTTGCACAATCTCTGACACATCTCAAGCTGGTTTCTGGAATTTGCTGGACAGCCCTTAAATCATTTGCAGTGACCAATGGATCATGACTGTTCAGTCAATGAAGCTCTTCCAGACCTTAAATCTTTGACAGATAGTGTATATTAGTACTCATATATTATACGCAGCTTTTTATTCCCATTCTGTATCTAGTTCAAAGATAAATATCAATAATGTCAATTGTAACACATCCTTCACCCCACAGTACACATTCAAACAAGGATACAAAGTCTATCAAAGTGTACATCACCTATTCTTGGTGGTATATATCTGAAAAGACACCTGCCATGAGCTTCCAGCACATTGCTTTCTTTTGGTGAGATGATCAGACAAAAGTGCACCAAAGGAGAACATGAGCATACATTTTCCAAGCAGTAAAGTGAATAATAAGGCTTGTACAAGTGGATTTGTGTAGATTGGATGGATATTTGGACAAAATAAAGCATATACACTTCATCTGGACCTTTGTGATGGTATGCGGAACTGCATAAAACAGATATACTGTGTAAGAAATGGCCCAAAATGCGGTTTATCATCCCTGAAACACATTAATCAAGGCTGGAATGTATTTCATGCACAAAAAACTACATATGTATGCTCTGCACTGCAATAATACTATATTACACCAATTTTTGGGACTATAGAAAGGATAAATCAAGCAAAGGAAGGATCCTGAGCATGTATTCCACTTGCTCAATTGCTCTGGCCTGTGAAACCATGGAGTGATTGAGTGGCTGTGCTGCTTCTTTTGTGCTTCTTTCCCTCACCATATGGCATCATCACCATTGTGTGTCCACATTCGGCTGCATGTCTCACCCTTTTTGGCAGTGCATCAATGTCCTTACAATCCCCATTGTCAACCATACCTGATAGTGATGACCATCATTGATGCCTACAGGCCACTGTGCCCACCCACATGCACATATTTTTATTGTTGATTATATCTATTCAAATACTAAATGTATCTACTTTTTTAATGGTACAAGATTATCATAATACATGGCCAGGGAAGTAAAGGGGATAGATTGCATGGAAAAATGTAATCAGAGATGACACATGGTCCTATCACCAGTTGCAATGTGAAACATTGACTGACAGCCCTACTATAGTTATTGGGGAAATTGTACTTATGCTTCCCCAATAACTACTGGGAAAAGTAAATTTACCAGTCAGGATAGGTTGATACATAGTATATCATAAGTATCCTTTGAACAGTAGAAACAAAGGCCAATGGCTTACAGAGTCTCAAAGAAACATTTCAGAGCAATGCTCAAGTTCAGTGTACATTTTTGTTGCCGTGCAGCCTCTTGCTTCGATCAGTGGCTGTGCCATCAAGCATGAAACCCCGTACCAGTACCTCCATGCTCCTGCTCTCTGGAACATCAAGACAAGCCACAATGAAGTGATGTTATTGTATCAAGATTTTACTGTCTGATTGGTTATCTGACTTCTCCATGCAGCACAAATAAGGACCTGCTACAATATCCCAGTGATCCAGTGTATTGGCTCATAACCTGTCACTATCAACTGATCAGAATGACTATCTTATCTATTACATGGGAAGGAAGGAAGGAAGTTTTATTACCCGACAGTGCTCAACAGAAGCATGCTGGTGTCCATACTACAGTCCCCTAGCTGTACATCCAACCTAGACTCTAGTTACTTTCTGTCTACTGTACCTAGTGAGAAGTATGACTGCTACAGTACAGAATTGGCCCAGGGTATAATCAGTATTGGTAGGCAGCAGGCAGGAACAAGTGCTAGGAAAGAAAAATAGTACCCAGAGATGGCGCAATCTATTTTAGAAGCAGCCCTGACTATCGCCAAACTTGGCTGCTTTCCGAGCCCTGCAACATAAGAGGGTTTTATTAATAAAAACAACACCTCTCGTCTCAAGGGTTTATTGATCATTTGGGCCTTATGGCCTGTGACTGGGCAAAGCCGGTACTATCGAAGGCTTCAGTTCTTCCTTCCACCACCTGCTCACTGTGTCGGTAACAGCACCAACACCATAATCGCCTATCACGACAAGGCGAGCTCTTCCGGTCCGTGCTCATACCAGTGTGTATGGTTGGGGAGAAACAGGTCCTGCGGAAGCTGCCGGCGCGAACCAAGTTCCCCCCGTAACATCACGTCACACTCACATGCACTACCAACCGATGGTAAGCGATGGCTCGAAGGTTTCAGGACACAGCATACATAGTCCCCCGGCATCGCTTGCGCATAAGGACGGGCCCCACCTTCTTTGGCTTTTAGTACAGTAAACTACGTGTTACCGGACAGCACGAGAAGAAAACTGCTGGAGACTTGATAGCAATTCACTCTAGTGCGAGTCTGGGAATGGGCATTCGTCGCTCCCCAAATGTGTCGCGCCCTTCATTACTATTGTAGGCCCCATGTCATTTCAATGAGATTTTGACCCGGTCCATACATTTCAGTTTCTAGATCTTCACTCTTACCGCTGGTCCACAGACTATTTCTAGATCTCATCTTTCGTCAGCTTCTACTCACGAAGATCCTGCAAACGTCTTCGTTGTCATTAGTAATTGCCTCCATCTGATACCTCCCGTAAGCCTGCGGATGACGACGAGGGCGCTGGAGCACTCCAAGGAAAAGTCAAAGGTCCCGCCCTCGAGACCTGGCTATATCCGATAACGATGATATGGACGTTGACGTTGATAGTTCATCGAAGCGTAACTTCTCCGTCACCCAACCATCACCTCTGTTCATCAACTGCACTCTTAAATATGCCGCCCTTACGCGACGGATCACTGGTATATTGCCACTGTTGTGGATGGGGGCAAAACTTAAGGGAACTGGGTTTTGTAGATGCTGTGGAAAGAAGACAGACCGGTGGTGCTACGAAGGAAAGCACATTGATTCGTACCTACCAAGCGGTTGATTTTCCCGACCGTGAGGACACCCAGCCCACCGGTTCCACATCCCCTCCGTTAAGAGAGTGTCTCTTCAATGTTTCGGAAATGTCGCCAGGTGGCAGCCCAACTGGATGCACGATACTACTGTTCTACAACCATCCAAGGCGAATTCCCCAACGCCGTTGTCCCCTTCGCCTATCAAGAACGCACACCCTTCTCTGATTGATCCATTCCCGCAATGAGAGGAGGCTGCGATGTGGACAAAGGCGAAAGTAGACTCTGGGAGCATGAGCCTGGTGCAGCTTTGACGTCTTGCCGACTTGGCTTCCCGTTATAATTGCTTTGGCATGCCCCGCTTTTTGCCCCCGTTGACGAACTGCGGTCATTTTTATGCCATCCATCAAGAGAGGGTGTCAAAATCCGGAAGCTTTCAGATGCGGATGGTTTCAGTTACCACCGCCCTGCGCAGAGTCTTGCGATCCAAGCCTTCGTGGGGCGCAGGAGGCTCCCCACATGGCGTACCCCTTAAAAATATGCCTCCGCTCTTCTCACGACACAGGAAATTAACCTGATGGTGACGTCTTTACAAATACAGAGGACAGAGACGATGAACATACAACTCGGTTTCCCTCTATTTGAGGTGTGTTGGTGTAGATGTCACCTGCGGCAGATCAAAGCTTCGACATTTTGGTCAGACATGAAATCGAACGCCCTAGTGATTCAATCAGCTTGATACCTTCTTGGATGTGCGACCCTTCCATAACACTCGTTACGTGTTAGCCTTCACTTCGACAGGACGCTGCGCCAGATCACTGATGTATTACCGCACCTTCCAGATCATTCTCATGTCGACCGTGGTGCACTGTTCCCACCATCCAAGACGTCTTTACCGGCCCCGTTGTTACTCGCGCATCCACGATTGAAGTTCTTGCATTATTCCCGCAAGGTATCTGCCCCTCCCTCCCCCCGGTTGACGATTTGAGTCAAATCCGCAGTCGACAGAGGGAGCTCACTGCTTCAGTGCCTGTCCGAAATTCCGGAAACCTCCAGATGCGGGTAGTTTCAGTTTATCACCACCTTACGAAGAGCTCGCGTCGTGAGCCACAGCATGTCAGGGTCGAGCCGTTCCTCGTGTACTGGTAATAATGCAACACCAATGCCTGACTGTACGTTCGTTCTCTATGACTACCCTGGCGGAGAGACCTTGACAAAAGTAGGTATCCTATCATCAATTTTAGTGACTTTCGCTGATGCGCTTCTTCAGCTCGAGGACGTTTGGTTGGCTGTCTATATGGACCAACTTTCTGTTCAGGCCCACGGGAGATATCGTCATAGCCGAAGAAAAACTGAGGTCCCCGCTACCACAGGTTTGCCAATTTCTGACGACCCCTACTCGGAGTGGGGTGAGGCTTTTACGCGGCCTTTCCTAAGGACCGGTTGTGCTGTTTTCTACGTCATCTCATTCTGGTCTCCGCCGAAATGTATAGATCTAATCGGGCGTAGAATATAATCATTCTTATCGGCCGTTCGAAGTTCGAACGAGCCAATCTTATGTGCACTTGGAGATCGGACATGATCTCGGAATTTGGTTATACGTTGGAAATATGACTTTTGTCGCTGACACATGCGAATTTCTTTGAAAGAAGCATGGGCCGGCTACAATTCGATTAGGCTTCTTCTTACTGTGCACGCACCCTTGAGCTTGAAACCATCCATCAGTATGCCCACGGTCAAGGTCGAGTCGAGCACCGGGAAGACTACGTTCAACTATACAATATCGACGCCCTCAGCTTCGTCGACCACATCTATCGACAACAGTCTACCAACGTTGTTGTTCATTCACGCAGTTTACTACGGACAACATATTTTCCAACGTGAGTCTCACATTCAATGTTTCTTACTGTGCTGCCATGCAGGAATTGATGTTGATAATCTCGCTATAGGACAATTCGAGGACCCACAGATAAGGAGATTCAACTGCGTTGCTTTGGACCTTCGACTGTATGGCCGCACAACGACTGACGGTATTCCCGAGGGCTACGATGCGACGGACGCTGCTGAAGACCTCGCATTATTCATGGTGACCGGTCTATTTGTCCGACCCGGGGACCGTGACTGACTGGCGTACAGGACAAAGTCGGATTACCCGCGTGCCACATCGTGGGCCTATCGATGGGCACTATGCTGGGGATCGCCCTCGCAATGTACTACCCAAACAAGGTCCTCTCTCTTTTCCTTGTGTCGCCGCTAGGGCTTGAGGAGGTGCGATGATTGTTAACGTGTGTAGCCCACGGTAGCTGAGATTGATATTGCTTGTAGCTAACAGACGTCGCCAGTGGCCGGCAGGAAATAGCAGATGTCTGGATCGAAGGCACCAAGACAGGCCAGGCGGATATGGCGGTTATTCATGATTCAATGTACGGTGGCCATCAATTAGGGTTCAATAATAATATCAACAGCTTAGTGCGCGCGTGGGTTTTGCGTCGGTGGTGGCTCTCCGTTCCAAACTGACTAGAGTTGTTAGGTTCGACGGTATCACATTACCGTTGATGTTGAAGAAAGCTGTTCCTGCGAGACGTGAACAGTACGAGAGAGGCGCGATCGAATTTTTTAATAATCGAAAGGGGTATCCAAGGACGAGCTTTCTCGGATATGCGTCCCTGTGAAGTTGATCCACTGCCTAGAGGATATCGCGTACCCTCTGGGATATTCAGAGAGGTTTATGCAGCAGTTGAAGGAGGCTGGAGTCACGGTTAGTTTGGCCACAATTCCGGAGGCTCCGCATTTTGGCGTCGTGACGCACGGGGATATGTGAGTGGGTTTGATGACTCGAGCTAAGAGGATGATAGCTGAGAAATTTCTAGTGTTAACCGGTTGCTTCATGATTTTATTGTAGATATTTGTGAGACTTCTGTTCCGGCAGCGCCTGGAGAAGTCAGCTCTCCATGGGAGGAGGAGTTGGTGAAGGCTGGTTGGAACAAGGGTGGGGACGACCCTGAGGACGATTAAGAATGCATCACTGATCATATACCTTTTCTTTGCTTTTAGGTACAGATTGTTAATAACGTACGGCGGAATGTATGTGCGTAGGAGCCGTGTTGATGCTAACATAGGAGCCTAAGGCATTGTTCCCGTGTCGTAACTGCATCTTCTCTTCTTTCTTTTCGTTCGTTGACGTGTTTCCAAAGTTCTGGATGACCAATCCTAACGCGCCAAAAATAGCCGGGGTAACGAAGGACATGCTGGTCTGTCGACTTGCCCTGTCGTTTCCATCTGAGCCAACTACTCGGGAGCGCAGCTGGAAAAGTAATTTCTACATCCACACATCCACGGTTCTATTTTCGAGCTTCCAGTTCCCTCCAGCGATGACCGATCCTTCCTCCAGGGCCTTAATCTTTTATGGCGGATGGCCTATACACCTCCGTTTCCTCGTCAATATAAGTGGCACGCTCGCCTGCCGTCTTTGTCAAGAACACTCGCCGTGCCTTCAGATTCATATAACTCACCACATTTTTATTCTGCCGCCCTCAGTACTCAGTCCTCTACGTTAACGAAGGAAGATGGACGCATACTGAAACGATGGTATGGCATATAACCTCGTCGACGGGATTATAAACAACAGCATGTATTTCTTTTCTTCCGATAGTCTGCCACAAGAGTCGTAGTGTAATTGGCGGATTACAAAAATCATGACGTAAATTCATAGAATGGAATGAATGCCACAGTTGATAAGGGTCTGTTGGCATAACTGTTAATTGTATTCATTGTAATCATCGTGACTGATCTGTTTCTTGGTTCAATTCTTGGAGGGTCCATCTGCTGTACGGAACGTTGTTTTTATTTCTTTTCAGTTTTCAGTTTTCAGTGTTCAAACTTCAAACTTCACTGTTCTGTTGGGGATATGGTTTCACACCCACGGGGCTGACGGTTATGCCTTTTTTGATACACTATCTTGATTTTCATACCCATCACTACGGTTTTATTGGCTTCGTATCACCACCCACTATGTATTTGTTCACGAACATACGTTCGTTCGAGCCATCCCCATCACGTCATTTTATGCCTGCCGACGTCTATTCCCAACATGTTCGGTGTTCACTGTCCCGTCTAGGGTTGCGGCGTGCGCAGTGGGCACTAGGGCTACGCACAAAACCTGTTTTTAGGTACACATTGATAATGATGCTGTACGGTGGAATGTACGTGCGTAGGAGTCGTACCTGTGAAGCAAAGGATGAGAGTTCACGGTGACATGGGAGCCCAAGGCGTTATCCACATGCCGTAACTGCATCTTCTCTTCTTTCTGTTCAGTCGTTGGCAGGGCTGACACGCCACTCAGGTCGATCCGGATTCCGAGGAACTACAATCGGATGGGTGGGTGTGATACCAAAGGTCTGGATGCTTAATGGACCGAAGTCCTACTAAGGTCCCCTAGATCAGGCCGGAGTAACGAAGAAAATGCTGGTCTGTGGACCTACCCTGGAGTTTCCATCCGAGCCAACTAATCAGGAGTGCAGCTATAAAATCAATTTGTAGTTGCATGGTTCGCAGTGAAGACTGTGTAGCCGGGAGTGCAAGGATCATATCCGGGCGTCCCGCGCGCAGGATGGGGACCGGTATTGAAGCCAGTGAGCCAGTGTATAGCAGCCTCCGCTGCTTGCTGGTTTCGAATGCGCGATCGGCGAGCTCGCGTCCTTCAGCATTGCTCAGCAGAACATCATCGTCGATCATCAATACTTCTCGCATATGGTCTCTGGTTGTTCTCGGTTTCGTAGCATTGCACATAGGATCTCTGCTCGCATAGCGCAGGAAGATCGTCGGCGTAAGACACATTAAATAAACGCGTAGGCTTTATAATGGCGTCGCGTGCAGGTGTTTCTGCCGTAATTGGATGTATTGATTTAAGTACGCAAAGCAAAGCGTATCTGGGCGAGAGCCGAGAAATGTCGATGACATGGAGAGGCGGCTGGAAGTGAACGTCACGTCAAATTCGGATGTACGAATACACAATCATGTCTTGAACGAAAATACAGGTTAGTGCGCCGGCAGTGACCGAAGAAAGTCAACAAACCATGGACCCTTCGCTCCCCATCGTGACACGGAGCGAGTGGTCGTCTTGGCTATGCCAAAGCGGTCATTGGGTGATGCCGTATTGACTGCCAGAGCGTCTGAGAACATTGATGGTCAAGGTTGAGATGGTAGGCCGTGCTATAGCATGCCGTTCAAGGGCTGGTATCCAATACAAGGTCTTCGATCATATGGTAGGATATTCGACAAGCTGTTCCGTCAAATCCAGCCACATGAGTCCGAAGTCGGGCAGTGTGGATGGATGCCTTGGCAATATCGAAAATCCTTAACGAAAATATGGATAAGCACGGCGCTAGGGACTAAGGTAGAGAGTAGACATACTACGAACATTTCATCCCCCCTCGCGACACGGACCTAATGGTCGTCTTGGCTATGCCAAAGCCGACACTGAGTGACGCCGTATTGATGAACAGAATGTCTGAAAGCATTGGTATTCGAGGTTGAGAAGCTAGGCCATGTAGGAAAGTATTCGACGAACTGTTCTGTTGCATCGTGAGTCCACCGACTATGAATATGATCGCTCAGCTCACCCTCGACTCCGTTTCTGCATAGCATACCTACATCTGAAATCCGGGCCTCTCGCCTTGTTCATTGTTACCATTGGTTCGAGAATCCTGGGCAGCCTCTTTCCACCGTCTTGCACATATGTGTATGTCATCCTACTAGCAGGCAGCGGTTTGATAGACATAGAACAGTTCCGGGTACGGAGGCGAATGATTGTAGGAATGCTTGTATGTCTTCAGGTCATCCCCAAGACAGCCGTAGACCATCGCGTAAGCGGGTGCTGGTCATATTGTGGGCTACAGAGAGAGAATAGGCTCTTGCCTGTCAAGAACGACCAATGTAATCAATTCTGACAAGGATAGAGTCGACGGTGGAGGGGATCATCATGGCAGGAAGTAAGAAACCCTAACCCAAGTCTGCCAAACCCATTCCTTTCTCCTTCCTTCTGCCGTGTAATACTACCTACCTACCTACCTACCTACCGTCACATCTCGCAAGGCAAGCAGGCCATCCACACTTCTGGAGATTCCATGTAGCAGTCGATGCCTACGATACCGGTCCTCGCTATCGTCTCTAGCTAGCATGACATTCAAGCTTCCAGTCGCGACAAGTCCCAGGCGCTTTCCATCAAGGCGAAGCGGCGAATATTTTTCCGGATAGGTCGTCAAATGGATTATACGGTTTCCACTTGAGCTTGAGCACTAGGAGGACATTCAAGCCGAAAGTTCTGTTAGGGCTATGCTAGCCCGCTGGAGGCGCGTCTACGAGGTATGTAGACATCTGTCTCCGATTCACCTCGAACTGATTAATGTTAGATACCCCAACCTGTCTACGCCTCCAAGGCTGCCACCATTGGCCTGAAGTGCTATGACGTCTTTCCGGCGTCCATCATCCAAGACGACTCTACCAGTGTCATTATCCTAAGCCTATCTCGATAAGACGTCACGGTCTGCATCCAATCAACTCCTTCTCCAGAACGGTAATCGAAGCTTACAACCCCTGCCGCTGCTCGGGCGTATGTACCCATCAAAGTTTAGCGTTGGAGTATTTCGCCCCGTTTGGCGGGGTGAATTTAGGACCAATTGGCCATGGCCTGTCCATATGTTTCGCGATTGCGTACAATTCTCCGCGCTACATAATCCAAACGACACTTCCTTCGTCACCTCATTTTTTCCCGGCACTTGGCCTGTTTGCCACGTTCTCCCATGCCTATCCAGTTGTTACTCGACGAGGGTGGTGGAGAACCAGATATCATTGTGAATTGCATACTACGGCTATGGTGCTCTGAATACTTCCATCTCGCAACGGGTACGTATTTTGCATTTCATGCAGCCCCCTACCCAAGTCTCATGAATCATCACGCAAACAGAAACTGCCTACAAATCGGCAGCTCTACCGCCATCGGAACCCGCTCATCTGCTGTCGCGTTAAGCTTCTCTATCGAGGCAGGAGGGGTCGTCATGTCAGTTACGATCTGAACTGCTGGTGATGAACAAATCCACGAAACAACACTGGCGCGGCGGGAGTGGGCATGCATTCCATGGCGAGATTATGACCCTTGGCTTGTTGTAATCGCTTTATCAGAAGTACTAGTGTGGCCCGAATATAGCTGCTCAGGTGTTCAAGTCTATCTGGGTCAGTTTCTGACATCAATTCCGGTGCCGCCATTTTGACGTTGTTCATCCAAATCGACCAGCCTACATACTTGGGATTCCGCTTGTCCTTCCCTACACGACTATAGACCGTACGTACCTTCAATAAACAGAGAAGGAAGTCTATCACGTTGCCCGCGAACACGCATTAAGGACTCGTTGGCACAATCCGCGTTTAGTGGATGCTCCCGGTTCGATTCCCGAGGAGGAGAATCTTGGATATGGGGACTTTTCAAGAAATTGTTTCAATGTCCTCACGCAGTTGTTGAGTTATAAATACCACCTTTCTAATATGTAGCTACTGTGCCAGTCATAGAATCTCGAAGTACTCTTGTATTCGATAGACGAAGAGACTCACACTGTACCATATGAAAGACAGGAGGGGACCAAATGAATTAGATTTCGCCGGATCTGCAGCTAAAATCTCCGTCATTTAAGAATATTAAGATCCACTACTAACGTATGCATTGCAATTCCGTATGGACGCAGGGTTATAAATTAAGCGAGTGCGACGATCTTTGGAATAGCTACTAGACAGGCGATGAAAAAACACGCGTAAGTGATGAACCTTATTGACCAGCCAACGAGACCGGTAACTTTTTCCAGACCAATCCATAACAGTTGCCATAAATCGATCCCAGTAATGAACTTGGCAGCGCAGAACACGTAGAGGATTATGATGATGTGGGTTACAGTGATTTCCAGACCGAATCTGTCTGTAAGATATGGATGGAACGTCTCGTATAATGCGGATAGTGCACTCACTGATCACATAGACATATACAAGGGAGAATACGATCGCCGATCCGAGGACATCCATGCTACGCCATCGCAAACGTTAGGTGGTGAAGCCTTGGAAGGCCTGGTAGGCGTACCTGGTGGGGGCTGGAGTCAAGGTATGGGCTCTAAAGCGGCGATGCTTCCTGTGCTAATGTGGGGGAAAGCAGACATGAGGCCCGAGCGTGGCAAGCACGAGGGAGAAGCGGCCAATGAGATGATGTTTTCTCATGCATCATAGAAGGCAGGGATCAAGAATTAAGCTCTTCATGATGGATATAGGCGCCATGGGCAAATCTTGATCGAGAAATACCGCTCTGGACGGTCGTAGAACACAACTATGTGAATACCAACGGCTCGGCATACTCGTATCTCATAGGTGGCATTTCTCCGAATCCTTGTAGAGCGGGATGTACAGCGTAGGGGTGACTTGGAACCTACTTCTAGCAGGTTTCTTGTAACCTGTTGATGAAACACAACTGATGTCAGAAGATTGTCCAATACCGTGAAGGAAAGAAGACCTGTATAGCAGTCTCCTAACCTTTCTTTCGGCTCATGCTCGTGGGGAAAAACAAGAATTATTGCATAGACAGCCTCCCCAAAACTTGCCAGTCATTTTGAATAGGCGACTCTTGCCATGGCGATGCCCACGAGCGTCTGCGTCGTGCGAATTCAGTTCAACGTGCAATGTGACATGCCGTCGTAGGATCGCGACCTGGCAATGAAGGTTTGGCAAGTCGGTTTATAGATCGTATCCACGACTGCACGAGCCGGCCATTGCACGATGATCTCCCAGTACAAGGACTACCCCATTAGGAGTATCATCCCCAAGCATCCCAGAATGTACGTGGTCTGCATGCTTCATGTGAGGCAAGGAATGCGCTCCAGAGATTCGGTTGCTAAGGACCTTCGCATATAACAAAGAACGCAGCGATATATCTGGATGATGGTCAGTTCAAGTCCCTTCTAAATATAGCGTGACATACACCAGTATCGTCGTGCCATTTGTCAGTCGCAGGACCCTGTCTTCGACCAAGAAGCAAGCCTCTTACGCCTTCTCGAAGAAGTTTTGTGTCTAGAAGGTGAGTAATTATGGCCTTGATCTGTCGCTCGAATTCCTCGGTTTCTACGAATATGTTTTAAGCCAATACAAAACGGCACGCTCAGGCAAAGAGCGGCTGGGGGTGGATTAAGATTTGATTACCGTTCTGGGAAGGGAAGGTTGGTGAGATAAAGACAGCTCAAAGGATGGAAGCATTTATCGAGACAGGCCGTGAGACAAAGGTAGTATTGGACGATGGACATAGAAAGATGTCATCGGACTTCAGGCTAGTTGTAGCAGCTTTGGGGAGGAAGACGTAGACAAGATGAATCAGTGACGGTATACATGCTGCTGTGCATGGGATGGTATCGACCAGACAGAACATTTAGTCTGATTGTATTGAACGATAGCTGCCATCGTCATGAATGCCGGGGGAGACAACGACGACCTCATTCAGGGCTGTTCTATCAGCTCTCATGGGGAAGCTTTGATGCACTATTCCTAGCACACTGAAGAAAAGTCATGCAATTTGCCACTAGATTGCAATGATCATCCTATGCCGATTAGCTCAGGGTTAGCAGTGCAGAATGAGTGAGACATACAGGAGTTAGACTCTTCCTCTGTGCAGAATTCTGTGCTAGTGGTTATCGATTTCTTTGGAACGGAGGCTTCGGACGTGCTGCCGAGACTTCCGGGCCATAAAATGGGCCTGCTCTATCTTGCTTGAAGCGTACTGGTACAACTATCCCATAGAAGAAGCTGTGGGTGGAACAATGGAATGACCCAATCTGCACAGCAGTAAAGAAGGTAAACTTCTAATTGAAACTGTTAGGTGCATATTGAGCCAGAGCAATTGTCAAAGGTCATACCGAGATGAAAGTTTTAGACCCTCATATGGATACAGGTATAACTTTGGTAGATAGGTGGGCACCAGTCCTTGGGTCCTGTGCTCAGGAGATGAAGGCAACCTTTGTGGGGTAACACGTGTCCTATAATCAGCACAAGAAAGCAGGTGAACACGACACCCTGTGCGTCAGACCGCCTGTATTTTATAGGAAAATTGCAATGCAGGAGAATTCGTTTGATACTCGATAAGTAAATGGGGGGATATCCCATAGATTGACTAACTTTGTGGTATTTAGCTAAAAACCAGGCTGAGCAAATGGGGTAAAACGTACCATGTTCAAAAATCTGGACTTGACCTCCAAAGGCGATTCTGGACTCTGAGTGCATAGCATTGTAAGGCACTTGCAACACAAAGGATATGTCTGCAAGTCCTGCATAGAAAGATCGCTACATTCTGTGCTCTTCTGCGGGGCTGGGTGAGTAGGTATATATATGCTAGAGAACATTACGTACAGGCTTCTGTCTCTCCAGGTCTATACAAGATACACTTTACACGAACACCTCAGGTTGGAATGAAACTAGCAAGTGGGGTCGGTAGCTGCACACATGCTATGGAAATCAGCTGCACTGCAATTACTTTGAATGTCCATCTCAACTCACCAAAAGGGATGCCCCTGTCGCTACAGAAATCTATCTGATATCGAAAAGTGGATAACTAAGAAGTGTATCACCAGAAATAGATGCACCAAGTCTCAAAACTCCTGCATGACACTTGCATTGAGTTTAGTCACTCTACTTGGGCTGCTCAAGGCATGTGTGCAGGTAAATTTGCTTGTATAACCTTCCCAAAGAATGAGCTGAACATCCAAAGGTGTGGTCAGAGGTGGCTCCCACAAGATTAGATATGCGGCTATGATATCTGGGAGCTAGTTGATAATCATAGTACTCAGACCACAGAGGAAAAGTGCACCATTGGCATTTCAGCTTGGTGGTGCATGTATCATGGCTTTCATATTCCATTAAGAAAAGAATGTCGATGGATCCTTCTTAGGCAGCAGAGGCATGACCAACAAGTAGATTGGATGTCCCTTCATGATTGTACTCATTGCCACAAGAGCAGCACAAATCAGCCATTTTCGAGCTCCAATTGTATTGTTTTAGCCCTTCGCCGTCCTCTGACACAGCCCTTTCCAGTTTCAAGATACCGGTTCCTTTCTTAAAGTCTGTACAACCTCTGGTGTATGGTCAGATGTAGTATCAGCATTTCCATCTTTTACTGATTGACAATCTCGGGCAGTTCAATGATGAAAACAAAGTTTCTAAATACCCATGTGCTGGAGTATGCATCTGATGTCACTTGCCAGGCTCCTATGAAGCTGCTGTCTGGGGCCTGTGAGCCGAGATCAATTGTGCTGCTTTATTCACCAATGCATAAGTGAGTGGGCGGCAGACGTGGTCCTTTGAATAATTTCAAATTTCAGCTTCAGGCTATTTTGTAAGGCAGCATTCATGCCTAAGTATGGGTCACTGCAAGTAGTCCATCTCATTTTGAATTCAGTCACCAGCCATCAGCGGACAGACATGGCTGACAAGGGCAGATACAGCAGATTTCTGCAAAGCATTTGACCCAATCATCAACTTGTAAATCCTCATCGACATCTACCAATGCCACAACTCAAAAATAATGTGATGGAATTGGTGGGTTTGATTATGGCCTCTGTCAATCCCGGAATTTTGTCCTACACCATAGCCCTTGTCATTGTCATCGGAATGTCACTGACCACCATCCTGTCGCCCTTCAAACCAGCTTTGATGGTCAAAACCCTTAACAAGACTGTTGAAAAGACGTATATCCACTATGATGAACACAAGGATATGCTGGATGAATTGGCTGGTTTCAAAGACAAGGTCAACAGGTATGCCCAGAACACATAGCAGCAATACAGATCTAGCTCAATGTTTTTCTAGACTTTGGGTGGAAGCCTTCAAGCTTCAGGAAAGGTGCCTCCAAGCATGTGATGATATGGCCTGGACAGACCTTTGTTCATGGAGACGATACATGCAGGAGACTAAGGCCATCTGGGTGAAAGCATGCCAGCACCAGAGAGAGACCATCAAGTTGAGGAAGGCACTCAAGGTACGCATGTCTATGCAATTGCCATGTGAAGCAGTGCTGAAATCCGACTGTTGCAGCTGGCAATAATTAGGGCACACAGGGTCAAACTTGAGGCGGCCATTGGACACCACAGTCAAGAGAAAGAAGAGATGACCAAGGGTGAAGTGCTTGAGGGAAGTTTGGTCATTTGAGGGAGTAATTGCAGGTATAGCGAGTGGTCCTCTGTTTCCAAATGCACAACTAATCGGCTCTCATGCTTATAGCATCGGTACAGTGCCAGCCTTTAAACGTTTCCTCCCTGATTATAGTCTGATTTCCTCGATGTCCTGTTCCACTGTTGTACCATCTGTTTTGGATCAATCCAATTCAGTTTTGAAATCCACCAGGCAGTCTCTGCTGGCACATTGAGAAGTGAAAAGGCACCTACAGCACATTAACTCATGGTTGTGAGTGACACATGCATGTACAGAGATGTCATCGACTTTCCATAATGATCCATAGTCTTCAACTCGTCTCTGTCATCGAGGGCGGGCTCAGTATGTCACAGGATACCAAGCACTGGCACAGATGTCCTGCAAAAGATAAGTGATAGGGATAGAAGGAACAGGAGAATGTGAACATACTATAAAAAGTTATGTTTTGCCAAGAAACCTCGATAAGTGCCAGGAACAACCTATATGGTGCTGACCTCGCAAAGTATGCCTAGATGACGTGGTGGCAGGACAAACATCAATAGGAGCAATCACCCATTATAAGAAAGCAAGTGGCAGGGTTAGTCATGGCTGAGGTGGGAAAGATGTATTCCTGATGACTTCAAACTCCTGGTAATCATCCAATACTGTCAAGTAATGCTGGATTGACACCTGGGCAAAATATATAGGCAATGGTCATGCTGAATGGAGATGTTAAGAAGTCCCTTCATAGCCAGGGCGAGAATGCTCAACATCAAGTCCCAAAAATTGGGATCCTTCATTGCAACTTTCACCCTTGCTGAGCTTTGCTTGCCTTCAATTTCTCCCTCTTGTGTCCCTTGCCATCCTTCTGCTTGAGAGATTGGACGACCAGCTTCTCGTTACCGCTCCATGTCCATCGCATGGAGGCATGGGCATACTGGAGGCAGTGAATAAGAAGGTCCAATGGTTGCAAATTTCATTGGGTAACAATGAAGGAGCTGTAACGTTGTTTGGGAGTGGCACCTACCACGTGCAATGTACATCGGTCCTGGGCAGTCGCAGCCTCTGCAATACTGTATAGGATGGAATGACAACAAGCAGATATTGTGATGTAACTTCAATCCCTAAATTAGTGTCATAAGACGAGCATTGTGGTGGTGGTGGTAATGTCCAGGATGACCATTGATTTGACAGGTACAGCAAACCCTCCATCATCACTGAACAGGATGCCTACAGCCAAGTATGCTGGACAGTCTTTTAAAAAGAAATGAAAAAGTAAGGTGCAAAAACTGACCTGGCTGTGACTTTTTCTAGTACCAGTGAGAGTTTGCAGACCCACCACCTAAGATCCTCTGACATCGCCCTTCTGCATTCACCTGCACATTCACCTAAGAACTTACTGTGTTCACCTCTGTTGTGTAACACACGAAACAGAGGACAATGAGGGAAGAATTTTGGTAGCAGAAAAGGGGACACAGAGACACAAACAAAGGATTGCAGGATTGTTGCTTGATGTCTTTATAAGGAAATTGGATCAAGGACCCAAAACTCAACTTTGGATAGCCATCAGTAGTTGGAGAGAAATATTATTATATATAGAGGGAGTTTGTACTACCAAATCTGGTTTGTCTCTGTTAGACCCGAACTTCATGTGACTACAGACGGGTCTAGGCTTTGGCTGTCTTGCGTTCGGACAATCACTGGAAGGATGACCTTGGGTGTCTGATAGCTCAGCGAAGAAGGACTAAGGTTTTAGTCGAGTTCTGTGGTGAGAGTAAAGTGTGGTGTAGATAAACTTTAGCTCGAAGCTGGGGATATACAGCGAGAGCTATACTACTTATATAGGAAAACTGAAGTGCTAAAGATAGAATGATGACCATGGTTATCGTGCATAAACAACAAGAGAAGAGCGAGGTAGTTGGGTGATTGTCGCGAGCCGTAGTACCATTGTTGAGAACGTCCGTTATGGTCGTGGTAACTGTGGATAAGTATGGAGATAAGATGAGATAGCAATAAGCTCTTGATAAGATAAGATAAAGGGAAAAATCATAACATTACCCCCTTGTTAAGACAATCGTCCCGATTGTCATGGTTCATCCTCGGGGGTGTCGAGTTGTCGTGAAAGTTCGTTACTCCAGTATTCGTCTATAAGGTCATTCCATAGGTCTTTGTCGGAGTTTTTAACCCATTTCTGGAGTCCATCCTGTCGTTGGGCCTTATAATATACGATACTGTCCCGATATTCATGGTCAAGGATCATGGTGACAGCCATTGCGGGGTCCTTGGTTACGATTTTGGCTATGTTGACCCGTCCTGCTTGTTGGATCTTGTCTTCATAGTCTTGGATTGCTTCCTGAGCATTTCCCATCTCTGTGTCTCGTACCCATGAGTTATGTTCTCGGGTCCATCCTTTCCATTTGACAAGGTAATCGACCGCGTCTTGTGCCTTTCGTCCCTTTTTTCCCCTGATTTTACGGGTTTGGGAATCCAATACTTCCTCCACTTCATATTGCTCTTCATCGTTGATGAGATCGGGTGGGGGCGGTGGTGGATTCTCTTGATTTGGGAAGGAAGGTGGGGTATATGGCGATAACAGTTTCTTGTTGAAACACGGGTGTATCTTCCAGTGAGGCGGGAGTTTCAGCTTGTACGCCGATGCTCCCGATTTTTCGAGAATTGCAAAAGGTCCCACTCATTTGTCATCGAGTTTTTTCTTTGGTCGCAGTAAATGGAGATTCACGGCGTCAAGCCAGACCTGATCTCCGACCTTGTACTCGGCTGCCGGGCATTTTCTTTTGTCGTGTTGGACCTTCATTTGTTCTGCTGCCTTTTGTAGAGCTGTCTGGGTTTGTTTGTGGACTTCTGCCATGGTCATGGTAAAAGTCCCAGCAGCCGGATTCAGAAACGGAGAGGTTCAGACAGAGTCGGGTACGAGTCGTGGGTTATGACCGTAGAGCACCATGAAAGGGCTTTTCCCAGTGGCCAAGTGCACTCAGTTGTTGTGGGCGAACTCTGCCATGGGTAGCCAGTCGCTCCAGTCGTCTTGTCGATAGGAAATGAAGAGGTGAAGGTACCCTTTGAGCTCTTGGTTGACTCATTCAGTCTGTCCATCAGTTTGCAGGTGGAAGGCGGTGGAGGCGTTGGGAGTGATATCCAGGATTCGGTATAGGTCTTTTATGAATACTGAGACAAATTGGGGGCCTCGGTCAGAGATGACAACCGAGGGCATGCCATGTTTCATATAGACATGGTCCCGGAGTATCTTGGCCCATCCCTCCGCAGAGAGTTCTATATTGCAGGGGACAGGGATGATTGCCTTGGAGAAGCGGTCGACGATGACGAGGAGGGCGTCGTAGCCTTTGGATTCAGGTAGACTGGTAACCATGTTGACTGATATATGAGTCCATGGTTCTGACGGGATAGCGTTTGGATGAAGGGGAGTCGCCTTTGCTTGGGTGCTCGCCTTTGCCCGTTGGCACGTTTCGCAGCCTTTGACGTATAGTTCTACATCCTTCTTGAGCTTCGGCCACCAGTATTCTCGTTGGATGAGTTCTTTGGTTTTTTCGATATCTGGATGTCCGGCGGTGATATGGTCGTGACTCTGGGTGATGATTTCCCCTCGAAGGGCGTGGTCCCTTGGAACGTAGATTCGTCCGTCATAGAATAGGAGTCCCTCTTTCTGGGTAACCCCTCGTTCGTGGTTGAGGGAGTTTGCAATCCCCTGGTCCCAGTCTTCTTTTCGTGGAAGTGCCCTCTGGACCTTCGAGTGTACTTCCGCAGTGGTGGGCATGATAAGAGCCCTAAAGTGTTCTGGTTGGAGTACGATGACATTGTCGTTGTCGTCCTTGCCTTGGTCATGGTCGTCTCATCGGGAGAGGAGGTCGGCTTTCTTGTTTGCAACCCCGGGTTGGTGATGGAGGACAAAGTGATATTCTGCGAGCTCGGTAACCCACCGTGCTTGGCGCCTGTTCAATTTCTGGGGTTTCCGGAAATACTGGAGGTTTTGATGATCCGTCCAGATTTCAACGTCTTCGGCGGCGCCCATGAGGTAATGCCGCCATTCGGACAGTGCGAGCATGATAGCGAGCAGTTCCTTGTCATAGATCTCGTAGTTCCGTTCCGTTACTGTGAGGGCTTTGGACATGAAGGCCACTGGCCGCCACTTTCCTCCTTGCTGCTGGCTAAGGACGGCGCCAATGGCTCCGTCACTTGAGTCAGCTTCCACCTTGAATCTGTCCTTCTCCGTCGGGATGGCGAGGACCACGTCTTTTGCCATCTGTTTCTTTAACTGCTGGAACGCTTGGTTCTGGGCGGTTCCCCATGTCCACTCTGCTTTTCTGGTGAGCTGGGTGAGTGGTCGGACAATCTTTGAATAATCGCGGATGAATTTTCGGTAGAAATTCGTGAAGCCAAGGAAGGATTGCAGTTCCTTCTTCTTGGTCGGTGTTGGCCATTCGGTGATTCCTGCGACTTTGACTTGGTCCATTCGTACCGAGGTTTCACTGATGATCACTCCCAGGTACTCGGTTTCCAACACCTCGAACTCACATTTTTCTGCTTTGAGGAACAACTTGTTCTCTCGAAGATGTTGGAGAATGCGTCGTACGATTCATCGGTGTTCGTCGAGCCCTTTCGTGAAGATGAGGATGTCGTCGAGGTAGATGGTGACCTTGCCTTCAGCGATTAGGTCTTTGAATATGTCGTTCATCATCCACTGAAAGGTGGCTGGAGAGTTGGTGAGACCGAAGAACATTACGGTGGGCTCAAAGAGTCCTCGGTTCGTTCTAAAGGCAGCTTTCTCTTCATCTCCTTCCCTAATCCGGACGTTGTTGTATCCCCAACGAACATCGAGTTTGGTGAAGTACTTCGCCCCTTGGAGTTTATTGATAAGTTCTGAGATGAGAGGGAGTGGATAGCGGTTCTTGATCGTCATCTCATTCAATTTTTGATAGTCTTGTACGGGTCGGAGGGAGCCATCCTTCTTTTTGACAAAGAAGAAGGGGGACGCGAAGGGAGACTTGGATGGGCGAATTCGCCCCGATTCCAAGTTTTCGTCTAGGAACTTGTCCAGCTGTTCTTGTTCGTTTCTGTTCAAGGGATAGACCTTGCAGTCGAGCGTGGACTTGGCGTTTGGGATGAGTTTGATGGCATGGTCCCACTGTTTTCGTTCGGGGAGGTCGTCAAAGTTTTCTTTCGAGAACAAGTCGCGGTACGAGCGGTAGTGCTCAGGTACCATCTCTTCAAAGGTCTTCTTTGGCTTGTCCATATTGGCCTGGGCTGCCAGATCATTTGCGTGGTGTACCGCGCGAATGACCAGTTCTTCCTGCATATTGACGGCGAGGATGGTCTCTCCCTCCTCTAGTTCTTTGTCCCATCGGTCGTCGGGATCTGCATCGGGGAGTGGGAATGGATTCTTGGTGCATTGGCAGCGACCAAAAATGATCGAACCCGTTTTCCAGTTGATAACTGGGTTATGGCGTTTAAGCCAGTTGTGGCCGAAGTAAAGGTCCTTCGAGCCGAGGTCGGTGACAGCTAAATCAATACGTTCGCTGTGCCCTCCAATGGTGATATGGAGTTCGACAAATTCGGTGATGTTCCCCGCTTTGTTTCGGGTTCCATCTGCATTGTAGACAGGGATGGGAGCAGCGGCCTTCCTTGTGTCGAGCTGGTGATTCTGGACATAGGAGCGATTTATGGAGCTTCCTGTGCAACCGCTGTCTACGAGGGCGCGGGCGGTCAGGACTTCATTGTTCGTGGTGGTTTCGAGCTGGACGTTAAGTGTGAAGTCCTGTCCGATCGACTTGGTCCCTTGGATGTAGCAGATCGGTTGCTGGAGCTCATACAGTTCTTCCAGTGCGGGTTCACCTCCCTGTCTTAGTCTGTTGATCAAGTCTTCGATGATCTTGCTGACTCAATCCTGGTGGACCCAACAGTGGAGGGCGGCCTTGGCCTCTTCGTTGGTGCGGGCTTCGCGGATGGCGCAAAGGGTCCATTCCGCTCCAAAGGGTTTGAGCCAACGGTCGGGTGGCGGTGTCGGGGGTGTCTGATATGGAAGGGGAGATTCCCAGATGGGGTAGTACTTGGCGTCGGATTTCTCCTGGGTGGTGCTTTCTTTCTGCTGTTTCGCCCACCATTGCTGATACGCCGTGTCGTCTTCTTCATCGGGAACTTCTACGATGGTAACGGCATGCCCCCTCTTTACCGCCTGGGCGCTAGTGGGTCCAGGTCCTACAGCTTTCTTGGCGTCCTTGGCCGGTCGTGCATCTTCATCAGTGTTGGGTTGGGTAGCATCGTGGAGGTGCCCACTTCCGGTCTGTACGCCAGGGCTAACCCTTCGAGGGTCGGGGGGCTGGTCCGTGAACGTCGTGTTCTTGTCGCATGAACCATGACTGCCATTACCTACTGGTGCCAGCAGTCAGGTGGGGTTGTGCTCTGCTACCTCGCCGCTTCCGACTCGGTGTTTCATTTGTTTCTGTTCCGGTCCTGCTTGAGTCTTCTGGGAACACTTACCCGAGGTTCCTGCGGCTTCGTAGAGCCGCTTGCCAGAGCCTTTCCCCATGAGGGTATTCAAGCTCTGATTAGCCAGTCCTGTAGAGGCGTTCTCCCCAAGGGGTTCACATTCAGGCAATTCCCGTATTAGGGGTTCTGGCGAGTTCTTTGGGAGGCTCTCTGCCAACTCTGAAGAGTCTTTTCCCTGTTCAGCCTCTGAGGATTCGACCTCATTGGCGCTTGAGTCCGGGGTGTCCAGTTGTGCTAGGATGGCATATCGGTTCAATTCTTGGTGTACTGGTTTGCTGGTCGTGCAATGGATGTTAAAAGCGGCAGAAATAGGTATATTGGAATGCACAATAGGTAGAGCGCAAGATGTAACTAAAGAGATATCATAAGCCCCACCAGGAGGACGAGAAAGCGCACCAGTATGAGAGGAGGAGGTCATCGAAGGGGAATCGAGCCCTTGACGACCTAATCTTTTACCTCCTCTATCTTCGACCCGGTTTCTGGTTCGGGCCTCTGCTCCTGCTCGACTACCAATGAGCGAATGTCCTTATACTCCTTCCTCTTTGGGCAGTCCTTCGACATGTGCCCCTTCTCCTTGCAACGGTAACATCTTCCCTCCCTTCGTAGGACGTCTATGTCCATGGCTTGCCCCTGTCCTCCGTATGTGGTCCACCTTCCTGTCCCTGCATCCCAGGTGGTGGTCTTGACTTGTCCCGACTGCTTGGCCGGTGTCGAACTTGTGGCCCCAGCTGGCTTGTTGGGGCTTTGGTGTTGGTTCGACACTCCGGGCTTACTGCCGTGTTGGTGTTCAGGTCATCGCTCGTCAGGACGCCCAAGCGTCTGTTCGAAGATAGTCTGCTTGGTGCGGTCGATATAGAGCTGACAGACTCGTTGTTTCCACTTGGGATAGGTTTCCGGGGTGCGGATGCCCTGGTTCGCGATTGTCTTGGCGTAGCTCTGCGGGATTCCCCATCTGACGGCTTGGACCATCTTCCCTCTCTCTCCTTCGTCATGTCGGAGCCCCGCCAACTTGGCCTGGATTTCGATGGCTTGGAAGAAGTCGTTGGCATTCCCGCTCCCCATTCGGATCTCGTTCATTCTTTTCTTGTGCTGCTGCTCAATGGCAGGGTCTGAGAATTGGCGACAGATGAGATCACAATATCCATTCCAACTCAGATATCGGACCCGTTGGGCACTTGCGTCATAGAAGTCGGGCCTTCGGTATACCCACCAGTCTTTGGCAGGGCCTTTCAGTAGGGAGGATGCGAGCTGGATCTTGATCGAGGAGTATGGGAAGTAAACCTCGAAAGAGGCGAAGTAGGAGTTGCAGTCTCCTAGGTAGTGCTTGATGTCATCATGGGCTCCAGCGAACTTGTCTGGGAGCTCGTGCATCGATGGTCATACCTGGAGGAATGGTTCTTGGGTTGCCGCAGTCCCGACCGGGGGTGTGAAAGGTGGTCGACTGGGTATTCAGGGTGGCCTTGGTAACGACCATCTGTCGCTCCTGCCACTGGATGGCGGGGATGAGGGCGGTTTGTATTTTGCTAGGGTACTGTCCATGTTGTTGAGCCGCTTCACTAGGTCGAAGCACGCGGTTCTCCAGTGCGTGACTTCGCCGGCGAGGGATTCGAGGGTCGGCGGTGTCGGGGGACGAGCTGGCTGCTGGGCGTCTCCGGGCTGGTTGGGCTCGGGGTCTACGTCTATGTTTGACCTTGCTCCTGCGAAGAGGCGGCTCGGGCCGGGTTCGTGATAGCCGTGATGCCGTCGTCGGCTTCTCGGCTGGGGAGTTCATGTGGGCAGGGAGTCAGGTAGTGGTTCGGGGTAGGGAGTGTTGTCTAGCGTGTAAGGACCATACTGTGAAGAAAATATATTGGGGCCGTACTGTTCGGCCCCGCCGAACGTTTCTGCATCGTAGTTAAAGGTATCAAAATTATTCCAGGGCATCCCTAGCCCTGGACTCGGTGCGTTCCTGCTCATATTGTTGGGCGAGTATGAGGAGGATGACTCCCATCTCTCTTTCTTCTTCTCTCGTCCTTTCTTGGATCCCATAAATTCGATGGCCCGCGGAGGTTGGATATATCTGTCGGTTGATGTTGGCATGGATACAGGCGCGAATGGTCTGGTCTCTCCCCCTTCAAGGGATATCGTCTCCCCGATTGATGGCCAACCACTCATCCATGTCTGGGCGAATGGGGGAATGCCAGCCTCCTCGACTCTCAAGGTCGGCGCGCTGTAGCTCCCAGGCAGTGCTCTGAGTGGGGCCAAGGATGTCTTTGTCTGCCTGTGAGAGGGCAGGCCAATCATAGTCTGCGCTTCAGGGGTTGAAGGGATCGTCGGGGTTGGTATGGTGGGCGAGCTCATTCGGCTCGTCCACTTTGGGTTCGGGGGAGGGGGTGCGAGGGGGAGTGGCAGGCTGGGGTTTGAGGGGGATCGTGTCCCACTCGGGGGAGTGTAGAAGGATTGGGAGGACAGGCCGCTCGTCGGCGTGGGGCTCCTCTTCGGTGGGGTGAACCGTTTCTTTGTCTTCTTCTTCATCCTCCGGGAACTGCTCGAAGGCGCCTCGGAGCTCCCACTCGTTTCCGACGACTCGGATTCGGAATCCTTCAAGGCTGACTGGCCTTTCAGAGATAGCAGGCTCGACGTAGGCGGGCGGGATACTTGCCTCGTATCTCCCGAGAAGGTACCTGCTGAGGTCGTAGGCCTCTTGAGTGGTCGGGGGTCTGTCCATGATGATTTCCGGAGCTGGAAAGGGTTCATCCAGGGGGATGGACTCGAGGGTGTCTCTGTCGGGGGAGGGGGTTCGAGGAGCTCCTCTTGGTCGGCTGGGCCCGGGAGTGGCGCTTCTGGATGGTGCCTGCCGAGGCAGGAACTCGTCGCTGGAGTTGGTGGTGAAGGCGTGGCATTGGACGGGGTGGTCGACGAGGTCCTGTTGTGATACAGGAACGGGTTGTTGGATTTGAAAAGGGGCGACATAACTAGTAGGTGGTTGGGTTTGGGATCTGGGCTGAGGGCGACATTCTCCAAGTCTTCTGAAGAACTGTCGTATTTCTTCCTCATATTCGAGGGTGAGGGCGACGATAGTGAGGATCGCTAAGGATCCTAGGATGATGGAGACGGCGATTATGATAGCTTGTTCGAAATTCTGCATAGGTGAGTTTCTTCGCGGTGAACAGTGAAGAAACAGTAAGGAAGCTTCGAGCTAATTGTTAGACCCGAACTTCACATGACTACAGACGGGTCTAGGCTTTGGCTGTCTCATGTTCGGACAATCACTGGAAGGATGACCTTGGGTGTCTGATAGCTCAGCGAAGAAGGACTAAGGTTTTAGTCGAGTTCTGTGGTGAGAGTAAAGTGTGGTGTAGATAAACTTTAGCTCAAAGCTGAGGATATACAGCGAGAGCTATACTACTTATATAGGAAAACTGAAGTGCTAAAGATAGAATGATGACCATGGTTATCGTGCATAAACAACAAGAGAAGAGCGAGGTAGTTGGGCGATTGTCGTGAGCCGTAGTACCATTGTTGAGAACGTCCATTATGGTCGTGGTAACTGTGGATAAGTATGGAGATAAGATGAGATAGCAATAAGCTCTTGATAAGATAAGATAAAGGGAAAAATCGTAACAGTCTCAGTCTACATGAAAAAAGTTGCCTGTTTCATTCACCCCCAGATCAAGTAGCAAGCCCAATGTTTCCATGATTCCAAAAGCGGAATAGCCAGCCCTAAACTGATTGATCAATAGTTTAGGGCCGGCTATTTCACATGCATAAGTTGTCAACATCACACCACTATCCACGTATGGCACTGCCACATTGGTCTGCATGTTCTGCGTGCTCTTGGCCCCTGCAACTGCACAACTGACTTCAAGTTTACCTTACTACCTGATTCCATAGCATCCTCAAACACTTGATACCCATCTCATTGATAAGGAACTACTAGGAGTGTCATCCATATGCTCACTGCTACACCAGGATTTGCAGGGTGTGGCTGGGTTTCATATGATCAATAACCTGATTTCTTCTGGCATACTAGCCATCACATTCACTGACATGGACTGTGATGGGATTATATTTCATGCATCCATATCAATCCTTGAAGAGTTTCTGAACACATCTAGTTTACAGAGTCTGAAGCTGCAAACCAGATATGTTGATATATTGGACATCTGGAAAATGCACCTTCGTTACATAGCTGTATATAGACCTTGTAGGGCATATAGCCTGAGATCTAAGTCTGTAATATTGAGTGTTATATATCAGACTGACTGCTATCATAGTTGGCTATAGCATGGAGCTATAATCTCTATAGTGCTATGAGTGCTATGGACTGAGACCCCTTTTGCAGTGGTCTATCCATCCATCCAACCGTTGGCCAAGTAATCCGCTCATCAGGGACAGGTATCTGACACGAATTGGAATATGACATACAAGAGTATGACATTATATTCACAACTGTGTATAGTAATGTAACGAGGAAGTGTCCAGACTAGTAGCATAATGCATTTTTCGAATTTACATGGTAGCCACAAGTTCAAAATCAGCTGCAAAATCAGTGGATCCAAAAATCGAATCATCTGATGTGGTTGGATTATCTTCATTCAAATCCTCATCCAAAACACCAGCGCTCAGTCTAAAAAACCATCAGTCAAAGGTGAGACCAGAAAGATAGATTATATTTACCTTCCCTGCTTGAACAAGTCCTTGCGAAAGTTGACTGGTACATCGGGCTCCTTCCTAGTATCACAGCAGTACAATTCCCATCTTTTCAGACTTGTCAGGATATCGTTGTAAGGCTTCTTGTATGTTGCTGTCTGGAATGATACACTTTTCAGTTCATGCTTTCCACTTTGCCATTCATCAATGGCACATAAAATCTGCAGCAGAAATGATCATCAGCTTAATGAACCACACATTTGATTTCAGAATCATACCACAGTAAAAACCAGAGCAATGACAGTGAAAGGGATCTCATGGCTGGCACCAAAGAAGGAAAGCCCTTCTGACTTCAGTCCATCATTGAAATAGACTTGTTTGATGACAAGAGGAAGAAGTAGCAACTCAAACAATCCCCGGTGATTTACATAGTCCTTGAGTCCAAAGTAAAGACTTGCATGGACTTCAGAGAAATCCAGTGCACCTTAAAAGTGAATGCACTCCGAGTCTTCAATGCCTTCACAAGTGCCCAGTTATGCTCAATGGTGGAGGCATCCTCAGGAGGTAGAAACTTAAGCTTGCGTTGGGATTGCTCACAAATAAATGGGCTGCGGTTTTGATTTCTCCTTGATGTTGAGCCTGTTGCTGTTTGATCTAGTGAAATGAACAGGTTATGAATAAGTGACTGACATCAATTGGACTTATGACCTTGAGCTCCTCAATAGTAGGATTCAGACAGCCTTGGTAACCACCATTGGCAATCAGGTAGTCCAGTTGCGTGAACCATGCCTTGAGAGCTGCTTCATCAGCGACATTATCCTTGTCATCTATCCAAGGCTTGGTGGTGATGAGAATAAACCAAAAGTGAGGATAGCTGCCATTAAGGATCCTTTGATGTGCTGATGTGAGTTGGAGTGAGCGAGCTGATACCTTTTGCTTCTTTTTCTTGGACTTGACATGAGTGGTACTCTCCTCCTCGGCATCTTCACTGGTGTCATCAGCAGGTACTTCGATGGGGCTGTCATGAGTAGCAAACTCCATGTTTCGCTTGCCAAGACTTGATGCAATCTGAGCCTAACATACATCTTGTCAGTACTGGTTTTAATGTCTTATCACAATAAAAATACTCACCATTTCAGGCAGTGTTACTGGAACATTCTCTTTGTTTCTGACCCATAGAGATGATCCTGCTGGCTCTTCTGCATAACTGTGCCACTTAATATTCCTAGCAGGACGAATCAGTGTGGGAGTCAAGCCATGGCTCTGGACACAACGTAGTGGTCAAGACTCCAGCAGTCTGATGGGTGTAGACTGGATCTGTGCAAAAAAGATAAGCTACTGGCAGTCGAGAATAAGAATACATACATCAGACATTGAACCCAAGCCTGGGAGAGTCCCAATGCCTGCAGAGAAAGTGTCATCTTCATCCACACAATGGCCTGGTGTTGCTTCATTGCCCATATCTTTATTATTCCACAACATTAGATTTGGAGAAAAATAGCTGCCAGAATGAGGGCTGTAACCTTGGAATCTGGGTGAAAAAGACTGGAAGTCCATAGTAGTGAAAGTGTGTGGCATAGAAGGCAGATTTGCTAGCATGGATTGGGCTGCCTGATCAGTTGGAGCTGACTGGCCTGCCAGGGCTTTAGCTTGATGCTGAGCCATCATCTGGGCATGTTTACAGCTGGCATCAGCATTTTTGACCAGCATCCTTTCTGTATGAGTCTTTCAATGAATTTGAGAACATTAAAAAAGGCATGAAAGCTACATATAGTGGTTGAGCATCCCAGCGGTGGGATTAATTGGTCTGTTACCATGACCGAACACCTCAGGCATCTCAGACACAAAGTCTGAGGTCTCAAAATGATAATTGGGATCTGTCATTGAGAAATGAGTGTAAGCAGTGAGTGTAGATATCTGAGAAGACGAGAAAAGTAAAAGAGAGTGAAGGTTGGGAAGAAACCAGAGCAAACAAATTTTTTTTGCCTTTGCTTTGTCACAGCTGTCTCAGTAAATTTCTGAGTCAACTGACAGCAACTAAGATCCCAATCCCTGACCCAATCCTAGACTTGATCCATGGGAAAAACATACTCATGCTCCCAGTGCTTCTGTCATGACCTTCCTACAGCTGCTGTGGTTAGTCATCATATAGCAATGACATCAAGCTGTTGGCAAGCATGAGAAAAGCACTCCAGACTCTCATTCATACACAGTCTGACCATCCAGCATCAAGTTCAATCAATGGGGAGATGATATTGGATTCTGATGAAGACCCTACTGTCGACAAGATACTGACGGATAGCAGGTATGATGGGGACCTCTATGAAGGGGTACAAGAAGGAGAAGATATTGATGCATGTGCTCCATTGCCACCACAGCATGACATACAGGTCACCACTGCTCTAGAGGAGGAGGATATTCCTAGGGGACAATGTTATATGCAGGCTTTTCTGGAGGAGCAACAAGCTGGAGCTACCTTTGGTACTAAGCCAACTCAGTTTCAGGCCATCCGCAATGACCAGATTCTGAAGGGGTTTGAAATACTAGGCCCATTCAAAGACAATGATGAATGGGAGCTAGTGAAGTGGTTGATTAAGCATGTTGGGCATAATGTGGCAGATCAATTCCTGCAGTTGAACATGGTGAGTCATGCTCTTGACTGTCCTCCAGATTCACTGACTCACAGCTTGTTGCAAAGATACAGAGCTGTGCCAAACCGTCTTTTCAAAACAAAAAAGACTATCTAGATATCATTGATAAGCTACCCAGAGGCACAAACTGGAGGCTTGAAGAGATCATGCTTACTAGAGATCATCTTGATGGCGAAGGAAATAATTTAATGGAGAGACTGGAGCTATGGTATCAAGATCCTGTGGACTGCATATGTGAGTTAATGGGCAATCCAATGTTTCGTGATGTCATGAAATACACACCTGAAAAGCTATTTTCAGATTTAGAGGGGTCAACAGCTGTTATCAATGAGATGTGGACAGCGTCATGGTGGTGGGATCTATAGGTACATTTTGCGGTGGGACAAACCAGTCAAATAACCAATTTGAGATACAGAAATACTTGCCAGCAGGTGCCACAATCATGCCCATCATTCTGTCTTCTGATAAAACCAAGCTATCTCAGTTCCGTGGCAACAAAAGTGCATGGCCAGTGTATCTTACCATTGGGAACATCTCTAAGGATGTACATCGGGATGTCACATCCCATGCAACAGTGCTTATCAGGTATCTTTCTGTTGGAAAATTTGACTGCTATATGGACAAAACACATTGGCTGGCTCAATATCACACTTTCCACTATGCAATGGAAGTGATTACCTGATCTTTGGCAAAGGCAGGAAAAGAGAGCATACCTATGACATGTGCTGATGGATGCAAGCACTGGGCATGGCCAATTCTTGCTGCATATGTGGTGGATTACCCAGAGCAGTGCTTGATAGCCTGCTGCAAGGAAAACCGCTGTCCCATTTGCACTGTCTCCCCTTAGAATTGAGAGTCCCACATGGAGAGTACATTCTGCACACACAAAAAAAACTTTGAAATATTGCAGAAGCTACAGAGCAACACATCAGATCCAGTCTTTAAAGAGGACTGGGAGAGTATGGGAATATGGCTAGTGGTGAATCCATTTTGGAGACACTTACCATTCTCAAATATCTTCCAGTCATTCACTCTGGATCTCCTACATCAGCTTTACAAGGGTATGTTCAAGGATCATCTGGTCAAATGGTGCTCTCAGCTAATTTCAGAGCAGGAGTTGGATGAATGATTTAAAAGCATGACTGGCCATCCTGGTTTGTGCCATTTCAAAAATGGTATATCAAATGTATCCCAGTGGATAGGTGCTGAGCACAAAGCAATGGAGCAGGTCTTTGTTGAGCTGATCATGGGAGCAGTGGACAAATGTGTCCTGATGGCAGTTAGAGCGGTGGTGGATTTCATCTATTTTGCTTCACTTTATTCCCACATGTCTGGCACTCTCACTGCCCTCTCACAAGCTCTGGACAATTTCCACAAGTACAAAGATGTCTTCGTCAAATTAGAAGTCTGAGACCATTTCAATATTCCGAAAATCCATGCCATGGAACACTATGTTCATCTCATTGGCCTTTTTGGCAGTGCAGATGGCTTCAACACAGAATCACCTGAATGTCTTTATATTGACTATGCCAAGAATGCATACTGTGCTTCAAATAAGTGTGATTACACTGCCCAGATGACAACATGGCTTCATCGCCAGGAAGCCATGGATCGTTTTGCTGATTACCTGCATTGGTGTCAAAATGGGACCCACCTTACAGTTGGTCCTACAGATGAAGAGGATAATTTTGACGGTGATGCCAGTTTTATTGGAGACCCTAGAACTGCTAAGTATAGTCTTTCCCTGCTCCCCCAAGCTCTCAGGTCTGAAAGTCAGGTCCAAGTTGCTCACACCCACCCACCTGACCTCACCCACATTCCTGCTCAGAAGATCATCAACAGGCATCATGTGACATGTTTCCTTGAGGCATTAACAGGTTTTCTTCATGATCATGGTTGCCTTATGACTCCAATGGAGTTCAACACTTTCAATCTTTACCGAAGACTCATAATTATGCTTCCACCAATTCCTGAGGCTGGCACCAAGGCCCAAGACTTGAAGAACATCATTCGTGCTTCTCCTCCAACTCCCCCACAAGGTCATCATACTGGTGAAGCAGCACATCTGGATTGTGCTCTGGTCTGCACTGGTGAAAGGAATGATCAAACAGCTAGAACAGCCTTGGAAGGTGAATTTCTGGTTTGACTGAGCATTGGACTGGCTGACCTGAGTTGTAGGCCTCTGTGTCACTCATATACATGTCCTTTTCACATTACCATTGATCTTTGGTATAAAGCACCAGATGCCGCTTGTGTATGTTGAATGGTTCACACCATTCTCGACTCCTGATCCCCACACAGGCTTGTACACACTGACATGGTCAACCTGTCAACATCAAGTATATGTGCAAGTTATTGAGGCAAGCAGAATTGTTCGGAACTGCCATCTTCAGCTGAAATATGGGCAGACAAAGGATCCTATGTGGACAATGGATAATGTGATGGACTTGTGTCACATGTTCTATTTTAATACCTACCAGGACTTACATTTGTTTAGTATGCTTCAAGTACACTATAATAAAAAGCTTTGGACTTACTTGTCTCACGAAAGAAAACCATTAGCCTGTGTATAATACTTGGATGATGTCATAGGGGGTGGGGCTACAGGGCTATCAAGCTATATCAGTATGTAGGCCAGCTGATTTATATATGGCATGATACCTTGTTGCATGCTACAGAGCATTACATATCCTGCCTGGCACTACATTGCAAGGGCAGGTCTACAGTAAGTAAAAGCATTTTCTAGATGGAGTTTGTTTGGAAATCTTGTGGTCACCTCTTAACTTCTCAATGTCATGCAGATTCACTTGTCTTTTCTTCATTATACTGTCAGCCTCAATGCCTATTCTCTTTATATAGTCACATGTTTTAATTTGTTCAAAATTCAATAAAGTCTGCCACCCAACACAAGATGGTTTCTTACCACCACATCTACCTTGAATTTTTGCAAACACATATCATGCATCTCCACTTCTATCTGATGGTTAATAAGATCTGGTCCAATAAAAGACATGCCTTGGTATGCTGATGTAGTCTATTGTTTAATGTGGGGGGATTGACATTCAAGTGTTAGACCTGAACTTCATGTGATCAAAGACTTAGTCTAGACCTCAGCTGTCTCGCATTCGGACAATCACTGGAGGAATGACTTGGGTGTCTAAGACTCAGCAAAGAAGGACTAATGTCTTAGTCAAGTTCTTTGAGAGTAAAGTGTGGTATAGATAAACTTTAGCTCAAAGCTGAGGATACTACAGCAAGAGCTACACTACTTATATATGAAAACTAGAATGCTAAGAATAGAACAATGTCCATGGTTGTCATGCATGAAACAAGAAGAACAATAAGGTAGGTGAACAATAGTTGCAAGCTATAGCAGTCCATAGTACAATCATTGAGAATGTCCAATATAGTCATGGTAACTGTGGATAGGTGCTTAAGATAAGATGAGATAGCAATAAGCATCTGATAAGATAAGACAAGTGGAAAAATCATAACATTACCCCCTCATTAAGACAGTCGTCCCAACTGTCAAGGTTCCTCTTTTGGAGTGTCGAGTTGATGAGCAATATCATTATTCCAATATTCTTCTATGAGGTCCTTCCACAGTTGTTTGTCAGGGTTTTTGACCCATTTCTGGAATCCATCCTGTTGTTGGGTCTTATAGTGGACAATGCTGTCATGGTATTTGTGGTTGAGGATCATAGTGATGGCTTTGGTGGGATTGTCGGTTATGATTTTGGCTATGTCGACTCGTCTGGCTTGCTGGATCTTGTCTTCATATTCCTGGATTGCTTCCTGTGTGTGCTCCATCTCCATGTCTCTGACCCAAGAATTGTGTTCTCGTGTCTATCCTTTCCATTTAACAAAATAGTTGATGACAACCTTAGATCATTGTCTGCTTTTTCCCTTAACTCAGCATGTTCTAGAATCTAGCACCTTCTCCACCTCATATTTTTCTTCATCTTTGATGAGGTCAGGTGGAGGTGGTGGCAGTTGCTGTTGGTTTGGGAATGAGGGTGGGGTGTATGATGATAGGAGCTTCTCATTGAAACATGGGTGTACCTTCCAGTGAGGTGGGAGTTTTAGCTTGTACATGGACACTCCAGATTTTTTGAGGATCAAGAAGGGGCTGACTCGCTTGTCATCAAGCCTCTTCTTAGGTCAAGGGAGGTGAAGATTGGTGGTGTTGAGCCAGACTCGGTCTCTCACCTTGTGTTTGATCACAGGTCATTTTCTTTTGTCATACTGGGCCTTCATCTGGTCAGTGGCTTTTTGTAATGCCTGCTGGGTTTGTTTATGGACTTTGGCCATGGTCATGGTGAAGGTTTCAGCTGTGGGATTTGTAAAGGGAGAGGGTCTAACAGAGTCTGGTACTAGGCACAGATTATAGCTATAAAGTACCATAAATGGGCTCTTACCAGTGGCAGAGTGAATTTGGTTGTTGTGTGCAAATTTGGCAATGGGAAGCCATTTGCTCCAGTCAGTCTGGCAGTAGTTTATAAAGAGTCAGAGGTACCCTTTGAGTTCATGGTTGATCCGCTTGGTTTGCCCATCCATTTGGGGATGGAAGGCAGTGGATTCATTAGAAGTAATGTTGAGCATTTGGTAGAGGTCTTTCATGAATGCGGTGATGAGCCTCCAGGCTCTGTACACTCAGAATTTCGTGAAATTACCCTTAATTCCTACACCCAGTCCACCTGATGGACTTTCACCAAACCAGTCATTGCCGACATGGCAATACCACTTTTGTATCATGGCAATATGTCTTCGCGCGTTGGATAGCCATCCCATCTTGAAATCCGACACTTCACGGCATTATGGACATGTTAACACTGATTTTGATGGGCCTCCAATCATATATGGTAATGCCGCATCTGCATCAAAGCGCGTCGCTACGCATCATTGATCGCTAGACCCTATTAACGTCACTTATCACCGCACTCATCCATCAAAGATATCAACCTATCATGGATACTCCAGAACTATGGTGACTCAAGCTGTTACTTCGCCAAGTTGGCATGTCATTAGAGATGCATTGGGTGACCTCAGTGACACTAGCACGTCTTTACAATCTGCAGCACACACGGTCGAAACAGCAAGAACCAGCCCGATAGCTGGACTCCACTATAGAACATTTTCTAACCAAGCATGGCAATTCAAACAACACTGTATACTTCAGCTGACAGATATAGGTCACATTTATTCAGGATTTTACTCAGCTAAGGCCTTACAGCCTTAGTAAAAAGTCGCTTGGAATTCTATTAATATATGAAGGACTTTGGTATAAAAATATAGATTACAGTAGTGTTCAGTACTTTTTGACCCCAGTGGGTACACTCTTGTTTGCCAAGACTACACTTGTATTGATTCTCATACATGTCAATCCATCATACACTGTATTCACTGCATGCACCGACAATAAATCGACTAGTCAGACCAGCAAATCTCTACGAATCCATCTATCGTTTCTATAGGATCACCATACGTTTATTCGTCATTTCATGGCAATATTCGTCTTGCATCGCATATAGTCGATTGCATGTCAACTCACAGTATTGCTTGAGTTATTCCATGGTTCTTTAACTGTGAAGAAGATGTTTCCGTCCCTCTTTACTCTTAACACTATTGGTACATGTCAATATCATGCCAATACGTGATCAACCATGCCATACCTCGCCCCCTGTTTATTTTATAGGCAGCACCAGTTTCAACTTCACCAGATAGGACCGTTTTACCCGTTTTCATCTTCGCCATTGTCATCGTCGCCCACTTGGGTAGTCTCAGAGCAGACTTAGGATCAGTATCAGTATAGGACCAGTTCAGCAATCGTTTCAGTATAGGAAATCCCAGTGTGGATTATAGGATAAGTTTTGACATTAGATAGGATCATTTTCAGCCCAGTACCGTTCACCTCCAGTTTCCATATCAGCCCATCTAGTTTAGGATCAGTTTCAGCCAGTTTCAGCACCTCGTTCACATTTATTTAATCGACCAGCACATTTATTCCCAGCATCGCCAGTCCCTCAATCTATTGCCATATCGTTCAGGCATTTCCCTCTCGTTTCCCCACTCATATTAATGTCTCGAGCATGTTTTCTCGAGTCTCATTCTCCATTTCCATTTCAGAATACAGTTTCTTGATATTCACGTCATATCAGGCACTGTTCCCTCTCGTTCTACGAGACCTCACAACTTACAGTCATTCTTTCGATTCCTCGACACTCATGTCGTAGTATCTGCTTGACTGCATAGTCCAAGTGTATCTTCGCACCATTAAAGCTTTGATTTACTGCACGGAGGTGCCCTGAACCCACTCGCACACACAATCATCCTAGTATTGCCATGTTCACACGTTTATTCTCCATACTCCACCCGAGTTTGGTTTTGCCGTTGCTATGGAATTCTAGGCTCATCAGTGGATACAAATTGGGGCTCTTGGTTGGAGATTATGATGGAGAGCATGCTGTGCTTGGTGTAGATATGGTTTCAAAGTATCTTTGCCCATCCTTTGGCTGACAGTTCTATGTTACAAGGAATGGGGATGATGGCTTTGGAGAATCTGTTATGATTTTCTCACATATCTTATCTTATCAGCCAGCACTTATCACTATCTTATCTTATCTCAAGCACCTATCATTGTAATCACAACTATAATGGACTGTATCAGCACTTGTATCACAGACTACTATGGCTTGTGACCAACACTTGCCCTTCTCATGGGTTGCCTTGTTTTATGCACGACAACCACAGACAAAGACTCTATTCTTAGCACAAGATTTTTTGTATATAAGTAGCATAGCTCTCACTGTATATTCCCTAGCTTTGAGCTAAAGTTTAATCACACCAAACTTAGCTAGTCAACTCAAGCCTCAGACTAAGACATTAGTCCAATGCTCTTAGTAGCCATTCAATCCAGAGACTCCTTGGGTGACTGTTTGAACACAAAACAGCCCTTGGTTTACTCTTATTTGGTCTACCCAGAGTTCAGGTCTAACAATTAGCTCGAAGCTTTCTATTCCCTTTCTTCAAGCGATCACCAATGCTTGTTGAAACCAAATGTCCAACATTTTCCACAACACTGCCTTTATCGCTGCATTTTTTTTAACACTCTTTGGAGGCATCTCTGTCCTCACTTTCCTTCTGTATTGGTCCTGGTGGCTGCTTACTTTTTGGCTCTACCACCAATAAAACAGACTCCAATGCTGGACCAACTGCACTTTCCATGCACCCTACCTCCCAGCCTAACCATTCTACCCATCCCCATATGGTCTTCAATGCTATGGCACCTCCCAGCCCAACAGATTGCACTCATCCTACCTCTCGTCACTCAAATCCATACCCCATCCCTTAGATTGCCAAGAATCTGGTGAGCTCACTGAGGTTCTGGAAGTCAAAATTGACATTGGCAAATACAGACACAGTGTCCTTGTTCATGACTCCCCTCTTGATAGCCCCATTCCTGCTGTACTCGCTGCCACCTCTACCAACGGCTCCACCACTTCTGCATCATCCACTCTCCAAGGAGTTCCTTGAGCCTGAGACTCCCTTGAGCTCTACAAAATCCTGAGTCCCCTTGGCTATACCTATCCCCCCATCATCATTGATAATGAGGACAATGAGCCCTATGCTCCCCAGAGCCCCACCCAGTCTGAGTTCGAGACCTACCACCTGGCACAACCTGATTCCCCTACCCTCAGACTCCCCATCCTCAATCAGACAAGGCCAATTACCTTTCTCTCCCTCATCCTTGCCTATGCCACCAGGAAAAGGGAAAGGACCAGTGAGCTCGAACTTGCCTGCCTCAGGGGCCTCCAGGTTGACATCAAGGCCTGAACCATCAATTGTCCTGAGCACCTTTGACCTCTTACCCTGGAGCAATGAGCCATTACCATCAAGCACCTCTATCACCTCAGAATCCACAATCAGCAGCAGTACAACAAGTGGCAGTACCAGCAGCAACAACAGTACAACACCCACCATGCAACTAGTGCGTGACTACCAGGAGAGGACGACAAAGACTTCACCCACTGGCAGCATTGGAACTGCTTCCATAATATCAGTGCAGAAGAGGAGTGGTGGTACAAGGAAGACAAGTTCAGAAGGTACAATGAGAGACAGTGGATGGGCTGGTAGATCAACACATGGCTTAACGCCAACTATACCCCACTGCCCCTCAGTCAAGATGAACATCTTATCTACAGCCACTGCTTTGATTTACAATTTGAGTCCAGATGAAGAGAGCATATTTGATATGGCATCTGGGATATCACCCACAAGCAGCATCGTGCTGAGTCTCAGCAAGCTATCACTGCTGGTCCAGGGGATCCCCGATCTGTGGGAACAAAAATTCATACAGATCTTTATAGGTCACTCATTGGTCCTTATGTCAGACCTGACCTTCCTGTCCTCAAAGATGGGGAGATTATAGAGGAACCTAAAGCTGGAGGATCAGGAACAAGAGAATATTATTGAGCACTGTGTGATAGAATGGGCTGTGTATGATTTTAATAACAAATACCCACATTGACCATACACTGAGCTTGAAGATTACCACTCTATATACCCTCAACTGCCTCTTCCCCAGTCTCCACCTCTATGACCCCATGTGCTGAGAAGCTGACATGTCAGCAAAAGCCAAATGTTTGCCAGAGCTAGCCCTGATGAAGCTGGTCCCTCCAACCTTGGAAATCAACTGCCTATTGTACCCACATGGACCAAACACAATAGACCAATTGGAGGCTTGCCCCTGCCGACCTCCCATGCAGATCCACAGGCCCAAGACCCCAACCTTTTGTCCCTCTCATGCACCCCAGATAAGTCCTATGACCCAGACTATGATCTGCCCAATCCAAGCAGACCAATGGCCACAAACACCCCCTGGGTCAATTGCAAACCAGACCTAATACGCAAGCCCTCCATGTTTAAGGGTGACTCTGACAATATTGATAGGTTTATCATCCAATGCGAGCTGTACTTCCAAGTACACTCTCCCTACATGTTCACAAACCCTCATAAAGTCACCTTCGCATCTTCCCACTTCTCAGGGAAGGCAGAAGACTGGTGGGTCATGGAATTAGCTGAATTTGCCAGTGCTACCCATGGCAAGTTCCAACTCCCTGCCTGGAACATCTTTTGTAACATGATCAAGGAAAAATTCTGCAACCATGCTGTTGAAGAAGTACACCAGAAAAAGATGTATGAGCTCCATATGGGCAATAGCCTAGCCAAGGATTACTTTGCCCATCTTAAACACGAAGCAAAGATGGCTGCCCTATGACACAACACCAGTCCTCAAGGCCATATGGTTGCCACCCTCAAGTGCAGTGTACCTCAGTCCTACGTCACCATGATCGCCAATATCGACATCTTACAGCCCGAAACCTATGACAACTGAAAGGCCCACATCATCACCATGAATGTAGCCTGCCAAGTCAAGGCAGTCCAGGATGACCTCTTCCATCCAGTCAACTCTCACTCTAGGAACAACTCAAGCACTGGAACCAGCAAGACTGGCTCCAGCATGACAAGTTCCTCAGGCAAAAAAAAGACAGGCACTGGAACTATGTATGGCAGCTGAGGACAGCTGATGGACATTGACATGCTTAGATCAGAAGGAAAGTGTTTCTGATGCAAGCAAAAGGGACACATCAGCAAGAATTGCCCTTTACAGAGTTGGAACAAGAAGAAAGAAGAGGTTAGGGCCTTGACCACAGAACCTGCTATGGAATCCAAAGTCAAGAGGGTAAAAGATGGTGCTGAGAAGTAGGTGGTTCTACTTGCTCAGCAAAGGACTTATCTGGTATGAAGAACAATATTGCTAGTTGGACTCATAGTATTTCTATAGTCATTCCCCATGTCAATACACATTCGAATATACCTGCCTTAACTGTTCTAAGTCCAGAAAGTAAAGAACTACACAACAAAATGACATCTGAGCCTGCTGTAGGGGAGGGGACATGCCAGGTGATGCTGGAGCCCTCAACATGAGTATTAGGACTTGGATCAGAGTCGAGTAAGTGGGATGCTCTTAAACCTCTGAAGCTGAAAGACTTAGCACCTTCCATAAAGACCAAGACACCCCCTGCAAGGACTAATGCAGAGAATCTCAAGCACCTGCCAAGGGCCAAGACCACAGAGTCTGATTCTCTGGGGCATGGGGCAGAGAGCCCCCACAAGATAACTATGATCAAGGTCCTGGATGAAGAAAACGACACTGTCTTCTGACTCCACCAAGCAAAACAAGCCAGGGCTCATTCATCCCTGCCACCAGAGGAGACCCAGCCAAAAGCTGAGAAGGTCCCACTAGAATGGATGAAGCTGTTCAAGACTGAGTGGATGTAGAGAGCCATCCAAGAAGTGAAAGATGAGTCTGCTGCCAGGTCAGTTCTCCTTAACTGGATACACAAGACCAGGGCTGAAGAAGTAGTCAATGACCTCTTGGAAGGGCTCCACCATGCTCAAAGAGCCAATACACTAGAATGGCTTGACAAATTAAAGAAGCCCAAGTGCTACCTAATCTGCTCCTAGACCACTTCCAAGTGGGACCTTAAAATCCTGCTTAAAGTCAAAACCGCTGATTATCAAACCATCAATACCACTGCTTTACTCAACAGTGGGTGTATGGGCAGTTCCATCTATAGCGAATTTGTCAAAACCCACCAAATTCCTGTCTACAAAACTGCAAGTCCCATTCCCATCTACAATGCAGACAGCTCACACAATAAGGCTAGAGAAATCACCGAGTTTGCAGAACTAAGACTCACCATAGGTGACCATAGTGAGAAGATCAATCTTGCAGTTGTCAATCTCAGTTCCAAGGAAATCTTCCTCAGGCATGACTGGCTCATTTGCCACAACCTGCTCATCGACTGGAGCACCAGCAAGATCACCTTTGCCAGGTGCCAATGCACCAAAAACCCCTTCCCCTTACTGGACTCTGATCCTGACAACCAGTGGGATGAGGAACTCGAAGAAGGCAACCACATTCTTACTGTTGACTTCAAGGAAGCCATTGAAATCTGTGCCATTCATAAAGCAAATGAACTGGCCACCAAAGCCAATGAGGGAAAGGAAAAGAAAACCTTTGAAGAGATGGTCCCTGCCATGTACTGCAACTTTGCAGACCTCTTTGAAAAGGAAAACTTTGACAAACTCTCCATGTGTAAACCCTGGGACCATGCCATTGAACTCATCCTCAATGCCAAAAACACCCTTGATTGCAAGGTATATCCTCTCAACTGCACAGAGCAAGAGGAGCTTGATAAGTTCCTTGACGAGAACCTTGCTACTGGCCATATCCAGCCCTCAAAATCCCCCATGGCTTCCCCCTTCTTCTTCATCAAAAAGAAAGATAAAAAACTATGCCCCATACAGGACTACCACAAGCTTAATGAAATGACCATCAAGAATTGTTATCCCTTGTCCCTTATCGCTGAACTTATGGACAAACTAGGAAGTGCAAAATACTTCACCAAGCTCAATGTAAGATGGGGATACAACAATATCTGCATCAAGGAAGATGACAAGTGGAAGGCCATGTTCAGAATAAACTGCAGCCTGTTCAAACCCACTGTTATGTTCTTTGGCCTCACAAATTCCCCTGTCATGTTCCAATGGATGATGAATGACATCTTCAAAGACCTTATCACCTCCAGCAAGGTTACTGTATACCTTGATGATATCCTAATCTTCTTGAAGACTCTAGAAGAGCATCAACAGATCACTCGCAAAGTTCTTGCACTCCTCAGGAAACACAAACTCTTCCTGAAAGCTGAGAAATGTGAGTTCGAGGTACTGAAGACAGAGTACCTTGGGGTAATAATTAGCAAAGGCTCTATCTGTATGGACCAAGTCAAGATTGCAGGGATAACTGAGTGGCCCATCCCCAACAAGAAGAAGGAACTCCAATCTTTCTTAAGATTCACCAACTTCTACTGACGCTTCATCAAAGGCTACAGTGAAATTGTATGCCTAATGACATGTCTTACTGGGAATGAAGCATGGACCTGGGGGACTGCACAGCAAGAGGCCTTTGACAAGCTCAAAAGCTGCCTTGCCAAAGACGTTGTGTTGGCAATCCTGGCTGAGACCGGGAAGTTCAGAGTAGAAGTGGATGCAAGCGAGGGACCCATCAGTGCCATTCTGTCATAAGAGCAAGAAGGAAAATGGAGACCAGTTGCGTTCCTGTCCAAAACCTTAACAGCCATGGAGTACAACTATGAGATCTATGACAAGGAACTACTTGCCATAATGCTCACCCTTGAGGAGTGGAGACACTATCTTATGGGTGCCGCTGTTGACATTGAGATATGGATGGATCATCAGAATCTCCAATATTTCAGGAAGCCTCAGAAACTCAATCACTGACAAGTGCAATGGGTCACTGAACTTGCCAAGTATCACTTCACCCTCCATCACAAACCGGGGACTGCAAACAAGAAGGCAGACCTTCTGTCACATCATGCAGACCATGATCAAGGACAGGATGACAACAATGAAGTTGTAGTCCTTAAGGCAGAACACTTCTGGGCATTAATTATGCCCACTACCAACGAATCCCATGAGCACATCAAAAGTGCGACCCATGATCACCAGAAATGGGATTAAGGAATCACCAAGTTGCTCAACCATGAGAAAGGCATCCAAGAAAAGGATAGACTCCTCTATTATGACCAGAGGATATATGTACCCCATGACCAAGCAGTACAAGGAGAAATCATCTCATGCTGCCATGACCACATCACAGCAAGACACTCCAGGGTAGAAAAAACCAGAGAACTTGTCCTTAGGGACTACTGGTCGCCAAAGATCAGGAAGGACATTCAAACTTACATCCAGGCCTGTGAAACCTGCATCCATACCAAGTCAAGCACTCAGGCCAAGTGAGTGCCACTCCATCTCAATGAGGTTCCCTCTGAACTCTGGACTCATATTTCAGTAGACATGATCACTGGCCTACCAGAATCAAATGGCCATGATACCATTCTCGTCATTGTTGACCATTTCTCAAAAGAAATTGTCCTCATAGCCTGCAACATTGAGTTCTCATCAGAAGGATGGGTGAGAATTCTCAGAGATGAGGTATATGCCAAACATGGCATGCCCATCACAATCATCTCTGACCGAGGCCCCCAATTTGTATCCAAGTTCCTAGAGGACCTATATGCCATGCTTCAAATCAAGGAAAATGCCTCCACAGCCTTTCACCCGCAAACCGATGGACAAACCGAGTGTGTCAACCAAGAGATTGAAAAATATCTCCGTATTGTCATCAACCATCACCAAACTGACTGGGCCGACTGGCTACCAATATGTGCCTTTCAACACAACAATTGCATGCACTCCACCATGGGCAAAAGCCCATTCCAGGTTTTATATGGACAAAACCCCAGAATCACCCCCGACTCCAGAACGCACACCCCCTCTGCATATCAATATCAGAAACCTTCCATGATAAAATGAAGAACATCCATGCTGAAACCGAGGCTGCCCTAGTCAAGGCTGCCAAACAAATGAAGGCCCAATACGACAAGAAGAAGAGAGCCGTCATTAAGTATAAGACCAGAAACAAAGTCTGGCTCAACACGACAAATCTCCATCTCCCCAGATCAAAGAAAAAGCTCAACAACAAACATGTCAGAACTTTCCAAGTACTGGAGAAGCGCAGAGCCTCAGCTTACAAACTGAAGCTTCCCCCTGTGTGGAGAACTTATCCCGTCTTCAATGAAACCCTCCTCACTCTGTATACTCCCCCCCCAGCCTTCCCCAACCAGCAACAACCACCTCCTCCTCCACCCGACATCACCATGGGTGAGGAAGAATATGAAGTCAAAGAAATCCTCAATGACAAACCCTGTAAAGTATGCAGAAAGAAGGGAGAAAGGTCCAAAACTGTGACTAATTATCTTATTAAATGGAAAGGCTATGGTCCTGAAGATAACAAGTGGACTGCAAAAAAATATCTCAGCAATGCAAAAGAAGCAATTGCAGAATACTGGGAGAAGAAGGGAGGAATGTCAGTTGATGCCATTGTCATCAACCCCTAAAATGATACAATCATTATTGACACCTGCTACCAGCAGGAGGATGACAACGACAAAGTAGGACCAGCAGACAACATTTGATATTACCTTATCAAGGTCACTAGTGCCCAGGCAGAAAAATGTTATGATTTTTTTGCTTATCTTATCTTATCAAGTGCTTATCACTATCTCATCTTATCTCAAGCACTTGCTCATGGTTACCACAACTATAACAGATGTTCTCAACAATCATACTATGGCTTGCAACTATCACCTGACTACCTCGTTGTTCTCTATTGTTCTCCAAACGACAACCATAGTTATCATTCTATTCTTAGTACTCTAGGTTTCCTATATAAGTAGTATAGCTCTCACTGTATATCCCCAGCTTCAAGCTAAAGTTTATCTATACCATGCTTTACTCTCACCACAGAACTCGACTAAGAACTTAGTCCTTCTTTGCTGAGCTGCAGACACCAGATCATTCTCCTGGTGATTGTCTGAACGCGAGACAGCTAAAGTCTAGACCCATCTGTAGTCATGTGAAGTTCAGGTCTAACAATTAGCTTGAAGCTTCCTTCTGGTCTCTTCACCATTCACTGCAAAGAAACCAACCCATGCAGAACTTTGAACAAGCAATCATCATTGCCCTCTCCATCGAACTAGGGTCCCTAGTGATCTTCTCCATTGTCACCCTTACTCTCAAATATGAAGAAGAAATACGATGGTTCTTCCACCACCTAGGAGAACCTTGTCCCTGACCCCACCTACCCACCAGCTATGTTCCCCCTTTTCAAGTCGAACAATCTATTCTAGAGTCACAACAGGACCTCTTCCACCACACCATCCACAGATCCGGCTTCACAGCCAACTCCAGTGATGAGTTTCTGCCTCGACAGGCTCCCCCCAGAAATGCAACCCTCAGACCCAGTCAACCAAGAGAAGTCCCTCAAACCCCTTTCCGAGGTGAGCATCCCGCCCACCTACATTGAACCTGCTCTCCCAGAGAGACCCATTAGTCTCGACAGATTCAGAATCTGAGTCATCAGACCAGAGTGAAAGCTCCAGGGTTCCTTCGAGCAGTTCCCAGAAGATAAAGAAGATGATGAAGAAACGGTTCGTCCCAACCCTAAAGAAGAGCCCCATGCCACCAAGCAAGGGCCTGTCCTCCCCATCATTCTACACTCCCCTGAGCAGCAGACAGACACCCTCAAAACACAGCCTGCCACGCCACCTCGCACCCCCTCCCCTGACTCAGGAAGCGATGGGTCCAATGATCCCCATCATGAGTCCTATGACAATCCCTTTAACCTGTGAAGTGCAGACTATGACTGGCCTACCCTCACCCAGATGGACAGGGACATACTTGGCCCAGCCCAGTCAGAAGCCTGAAAGTACCAATGTGCCGACCTCGAAGCCCGAGCAGGATGGCACACACCCATCCACCCAGATATGGATGAGTGGCTGGCCATCAACTGGGGAGACAACATTCCTCGAAAAGGAAGGGATGCCACCATTTGAGCCTGGATACATGCAAACCAAGACCGGCAAGTATACCTGCCCTCTGTGGGCTACCAAATTTATGGAATATGAGAGAGAACAAGGGAGGAAGAGCGAGAGTTGGGGGTCCTCCTCCTCCTACTCACATGATGACATGAGGAGGAGTGTGCTGAATCCAGGGCTTAGGGAGCCCTGGAACAATTTTGATAATTTTAACTATGATACAGAAATGTTTGGCAGGGCAAAACAATACCACCCCAATATATTCTCTTCACAATACAGCCTCTATACACTAGATTACAGCCCACTCCCCAAACCACTCCCAGACTCCCTGCCACCATGAATCTCTCAGCCGAGAAGCCAACTCCAGCATCACAGCTATCACAAAGCAGGCACGAGCCAGCTCCTGGCAGGGGCGGGATCCAACATCAACATCGATGTTGACATGAAACAGCCTGCTGAGACCAAACAACCCCCCACACCCCCAGAAACCCAGCCGCCCCCACCACCGACAATTGAATCCCTCTAAGTGGATATCAAACGCTGGAGACAAGCCAGCTTCGACATGTCAAACCAACTTGCTGCCCTAGACAAGAGGATGATGAAATTCAATCCACTATCATCCCCACCGTCCAGTGCAGGAAGTGGGAGATGGTCCCTGCTCTGACCACCCCAAGTACCTGGCCACTCTCCCCACCCACCACCTATCAGAACTGCAGCAGTCCAAGAACCATTCCTTCAGGTGAAACCAATGATGCATGAAGTCCTGGACAAGTTCACCGGAGAACATGCTGATATTGAATGATACATTGGCGACTGCGACTCCTACTTTGCCTCATTCGAAGTCTTCTTCCCCTACCCCTCCATCAAAATTCAGCTCGCGTCCTCACTACTGAAAGGCCCTGCCAAAGACTGGTGGGTGTACCAATAACTGGACTTCTACAATGCCATTGCCCAATGAGTCCAATACCCCGACTGGAATGAGTACTGCAACCTCATCTGTCGCCAGTTCTCAGACTCTGCCATTAAACAACTCCATAAAGAGCAGATGAATGAGATACAGATGGGCAGCAGGAATGCCAACGACTTCTTCCAGGCCATAGAAATACAGGCCAAGTTGGCGGGACTCCGACATAATGAGGGAGACCAAGGAAAGATGGTCCAGGTGGTCCGATGGGGAATCCCACAGAGCTACGCCAAGACCATCGCCAATCAGGGCATTCGCACACCAGAAACCTATCCAGAGTGGAAGGAGCATGTCTGCCAGCTCTACATCAATCACACCAAACAGACAATCTTCAAACAAACCCTCAGATGCCCAGATGACCATCGCCCTGACCAACAACAAGGCAATAAGCCTGGAACATCAAACCAAAATACTAGCCTCAGCAAACCCACTGGGGCCACAAGTTCGATGCTGGCCAAGCAGTCAGGCCAGGTGAAGACCACCAGTAGAGACACAGGGTCTGGAAGATGGACCACACATGGAGGACAGGGGCAAGCCATGGACATAGACGTCCTACGAAGGGAAGGAAGGTGCTACTGCTGCAAGGAGAAGGGGCACATGTCAAAGGACTGCCCAAAGAGGAAGGATTTCAAGGACATTTGCTTGTTAGTAGTAGTCAAGCAGGAACCGAAGACCGAGTCAAAGGTGGAGGAGGTAAAAGATTAGGTCATCAAGGGCTTGATTCCTCTTCAGCAACCTCCTCCTCAAGTACTGGTGTGCTATCTCATCCTCCTGGTGGGGCTCATAATATTTCTTTAGTTACATCTAATGCTTTATCTATCACACATTCAAATATATCCATTTCTATTGCTTTTAACATCCCCAGCATGACTAGCAAACCAGTACCAAAAGAATCAAACCACTACACCATCCTAGCAGAATTGGACAACATGGACTCAAGCACTGACAAGGTCGAATCCTTGAAGGTCAAACAGGAAAAAGACTCTTCAGAGTTGGCAGAGAGCCTCCCATCAAACTTGCCAGAACCTCTAATACAGGAATTGCCTGAATATAAACCCCTTGGGGGGAACACCTCTACAGGACTGGCTAATCAGAGCATGAATACCCTCATGGGGAAAGGCTCTGGAAAGCAGCCTCATGAAGCTGCAGGAACCATGGGTAAGAGTTCCTGGAAGACTCAAGCAGGAATGGCCCAGAAACAAATGAAACCCCGAGTCAGAAGCGGCGAGGCAGCAAAGCACAGCTCTACCTGACTGCTGGCATCAGATGGTAATGACAGTCATGGTTCATGCGACAAGAACGTGACATTCACAGACCCATCCCCCATCTCTCAAAGGGATAGCCCTAACATTCAGACCAGAAGTAGGTATCCTTCCATTGCTCCTACACCCAACCCCAACAAAGATATATGACTGGTCAAGGACACCAAGAAAGCTGCAGGACCTGGATCCGCTAGCACCCAGGCAGTAAAAAGGGGGCCAGCCGTTACCATGGTAGAAATCCTGGATGAAGAAGATGACACTGCCTATCAGCAATGGTGAGCCAGATAGAAGAAGGAGAGCGCTGCCCAGGAAAAGTCTGATACCAAGTACTACCCCATTGGAGAATCCCCCCTTCCATATCAGACACTCCCAACTCCTCTGCCAGACTGATGGCTGAAACCCTTCGGGGCTGAGTGGACCCTCCATGCCATATAAGGAGTCCACACTGACAGCGAGGCCATCGCCACCCTTCACTGTTGGGTCCACCGAGACCATGTTGGCGAAATTGTTGGCAACCTGATTGAGGGACTGAAACTCGGAGACAAACTGGCCTTAGAAATGCTGTATGAACTCAAGCAGCTAATCTGTTACATCTGGGGCACCAAGTCGACCAGGCAAGACTTCTCACTCAGCATCCAACTTGAAACAGCCACAAACATCCAGACTCTGACCACCTGTGCCCTTCTCGACAGCAGCTGCACTGGCAGCTCCATAAACCAATCCTATGTCCAAAGTCACCAAATGGACACCAAGAAGGCAGCTGCCCCCATTCCTGTATACAACGCTGATGGAACCCACAATAAGACAGGCAATATCACTGAATTTGTAGAACTTTGCCTCATCATTGGGGGGTACAGCGAAAAAATTGACCTAGTGGTCACAGACCTCGGCTCGAAGGATATATACCTTGGCCATAACTGGCTCAAACACCACAATCCAGTCATTAACTGGAAGACAGGCACAATCATTTTTGGTCACTGCCAGTGCACCAAGAACCCATTTCCACTCTCTGATGCAGACACTAATGACTGGTGGGACAAAGAACTTGAAGATGGTGAAACCATCCTCACAGTCAACATGCAGGAAGAACTTGTCATTTGTGTGGTACACCATGCGAATGACCTAGCGGCCCAGGCCAACATGGATAAGCCAAAGAAAACATTTGAAGAAATGGTGCCCGAGCACTACCACTCATACCGTGACCTGTTCTCAAAAGAAAACTTTGATGATCTCCCCAAATGAAAGCAATGGGACCATGCCATCGAGCTCATCCCTAATGCTAAGTCCACACTCGACTGCAAGGTTTATCCCTTGAACTGAAATGAACAAGAACAGTTGGACAAGTTCCTAGATGAAAACTTGGAATCAGGATGAATCTGCCCATCCAAGTCCCCCTTTGCGTTGCCCTTCTTCTTTGTAAAAAAGAAGGATGGTTTGCTTCGTCCTATACAGGACTATCAAAAACTGAACAAAATGACGATCAAGAACTGTTACCCACTCCCCCTCATCTCGGAGCTCATTGACAAGCTCCAAAGCGCAAAGTACTTCACCAAGCTTGACGTTCGTTGGGGATACAACAATGTCTGGATCAAAGAAGGAGATGAGGAAAAGGCTGCATTCAGAATGAACTGAGGACTCTTTGAGCCCACCGTAATGTTCTTTGGCCTCACCAATTCCCCCACCACATTCCAGTAGATGATGAACAACATATTTAAAGACCTAATCACTGAGGGCAAGGTTACCATTTACCTTGATGATATCCTCATCTTCACCAAAGGTCTGGATGAGCACTGACAAATTGTGCGACATGTACTTCAGTGCCTATGAGAGAACAAATTGTTCCTCAAAGCCGAGAAATGCAAGTTCAAGGTACTAGAAACTGAGTACTTGGGAGTAATCATCAGTGAAAACTCAGTACGAATGGATCAGATTAAGGTTGCTGGAATCACCAAATGGCTGACACCCACCAAGAAAAAGGAGTTGCAGTCATTTCTCGGATTCACCAACTTCTATTGAAAGTTCATCCACAACTATTCAAAGATTGTCCGACCACTCACTCAGCTTACCAGTAATGTGGAATGGATGTGGGGAACCACCCAAAATCAGGTGTTCCAACAACTGAAGAAATAGATGGCTGAGGATGTTGTTCTTGCCATCCTGACAGAGAAAGGCTGCTTTAAGGTGAAAGCCGACTTGAGCATCGGAGCCATTGGTGCAGTTCTCAGCCAGCAACAAGAAGGGAAATGGTGACCAGTCGCATTCATGTCCAAAGCCCTTACCGTGACAGAACAAAACTATGAGATCTATGACAAAGAGCTGCTCACAATCATGCTTGCATTAGCCGAATGGTGCCACTACCTTATGGGAGCCACCAAAGATGTTGAAATCTGGATGGATCATCAGAACCTCCAGTATTTCCAAAAACCTCAGAAACTGAACTGACGTCAAGCACACTGGGTTACTGAGCTCACGGAATACCACTTCACCCTGCATCATCAACCCGGTATTGCCAACAAAAAGGCTGACCTCCTCTCTCAACAAGATGACCACGACCAGGGAAAGGACAACAACGATAATGTCATCATCCTCCAACCAGAGCACTTCCATGCCCTCATCATGCCAACCATGGCGGAAGTACACTTGAAAGTCAAGAATGCTCTCTGGCACAAAGAAGACTGGGACCAGGGAATTGCAAACTCCCTCAGCCACAAGTGCAGCATCACAGAAGAAGGCAGACTTCTATTCTATGATGGACAAATCTACATTCCAAAGGACCATGCTCTCTGAGGAGACATCATTGCTCAAAGTCATGATCATATTACCACCGGACACCTGGGCATCAAAAAAACTAAAGAACTTGTCCAATGGGAGTACTGGTGGCCAAAGCTCAAGAAGGATGTAGAATTGTACGTCAAAGGCTGCGAGGCTTGCCAGCATGCCAAGGCAAGCACTCAAGCCAAAGCCGCTCCCCTGCACCCAAATGCGATCCTGTCAGAACCATAGACCCACATTTCAGTTGACATGGTCACTGGGCTACCTGAATCTAAGGGCTATGACGCCCTTCTTGTTATGGTCGACTGCTTCTCCAAGTCCATCATCCCTGTCCCCTGTAACATTAAACTCTCCATGGAAGGGTGGGCTAAGATACTTCGAGACCATGTCTATGCAAAGCACAGCATGCCCTCCATTGTCATCTCTGATCGAGGTCCTCAGTTCGTATCTGCATTTATGAAAGATCTGTACCGACTGCTGGATATCACCCCAAACACATCCACCGCCTTCCACCCTCAAACCGATGGACAGACTGAATGAGTCAATCAAGAGCTCGAAGGGTACCTTTGCCTCTTTATCTCCTACAGGCAAACAGACTGGAGCAATTGGCTTCCCATTGCTGAGTTCACCCACAACAATCAGATTCACTCTGCCACAGGGAAAAGCCCATTCATGGTACTCTATGGCCATAACTCATACTTCATCCCTGACTCCATCTGAACCTCCCCATTTCTGAATCCAGCAGCTGGAACCTTCACTGCAACCATGGCAGAAGTACACAAGTAGACTCAGAAGGCCCTACAAAAAGCTGCAGAGCAGATGAAAGCCCAGTATGACAGAAGGAAGTGCCCTGTGACTGAGCATAAGGTCAGAGATCATGTTTGGCTCAATATGACAAACCTTCATTTACTATGCCCCAAGAAGAAGCTCAATGACAAATGAGTTGGACCCTTTCTGATCCTCAAAAAATCTGGAGTATCAGCATACAAGCTAAAGCTTCCACCCCACTGGAAAATACACCTGCATTTCAATGAAAAGCTTTTATCCCTGTACACTCTGCCTTCATTCCCAAACCAACAGACACCACCACTGCCTCCACCCGACCTCATAGATGATGATGAACACTACGAAGTGGAGGAGGTACTAGATTCTCAAACACACTGGATCCGAGGGAAGAAGGGACAAAAAGCACAGGACACCATTGATTACTTCATCAAGTGGAAGGGATGGACCAGGGAACATAACTTGTGAGTATGAGACATGGAGATGGAGAATGCTGAGGAAGTGATCCAAGACTATGAAGACAAAATCCAACAAGCAGGACGAGTTGACATAGCCAAAATCATAACCAACGATCCCACCAAAGCTGTCACCATGATCCTTGACCACAAATATCACAACAGTATTGTATACTATAAGGCCCAAAGACAGGATGGACTCCAAAAATGGATCAAAAACATGGATAACAACCTATGGAAGGACCTTATAGAAGAATATTGGAATAATGAACTTTCCCGACAACTTGACACCCCCGAGGATGAACCATGACAATCAGGACAATTGTCTTAATGGGGGGGTAATGTTATAATTTTTCCACTTATCTTATCTTATCAAGTGCTTATCACTATCTCATCTTATCTCAAGCACTTGCTCATGGTTACCACAACTATAACAGATGTTCTCAACAATCATACTATGGCTTGCAACTATCACCTGACTACCTCGTTGTTCTCTATTGTTCTCCAAACGACAACCATAGTTATCATTCTATTCTTAGTACTCTAGGTTTCCTATATAAGTAGTATAGCTCTCACTGTATATCCCCAGCTTCAAGCTAAAGTTTATCTATACCATGCTTTACTCTCACCACAGAACTCGACTAAGAACTTAGTCCTTCTTTGCTGAGCTGCAGACACCAGGTCATTCTCCTGGTGATTGTCTGAACGTGAGACAGCTGAAGTCTAGACCCATCTGTAGTCACATGAAGTTCAGGTCTAACAAAAAAGGGGGCCAATTACATGAATGGGAGGAAGAATGGAAACCAGAACCCAAACTCAGTCATCTAGAGGAGCTCATTAAAGATTATTGGTGGGCTAACAAGCAGGACAGCGAAGTGGATCCCCCCGATGGAGACAAGTCTTAGGGCAGTCGAGACACCTGTCTTAATGAGGGGGTAATGTTATGATTTTCTCACATATCTTATCTTATCAGCCAGCACTTATCACTATCTTATCTTATCTCAAGCACCTATCATTGTAACCACAACTATAATGGACCATATCAGCACTTGTACCACAGACTACTATGGCTTGTGACCAACACTTGCCCTTCTCATGGGTTGCCTTGTTTTATACACGACAACCACAGACAAAGACTCTATTTTTAGCACAAGACTTTTTGTATATAAGTAGCATAGCTCTCGCTGTATATTCCTTAGCTTTGAGCTAAAGTTTAATCACACCAAACTTAGCTAGTCAACTCAAGCCTCAGACTAAGACATTAGTCCAATGCTCTTAGTAGCCATTCAATCCAGAGACTCCTTGGGTGACTGTTTGAACATGAAACAGCCCTTGGTTTACTCTTGTTTAGTCTACCTAGAGTTCAGGTCTAACATTAGGAGTGTATGGAGATGCTTCTTGAGTTTATGCCAGACTGGTTCAATGGGGTTAAGATCAGGAGAATTTGGTGGATGAGGAAAGAGAGGGATGTTATTTCATGCAAGCCAGCATTTGGTGGTCTTGGCTATATGGTTTGGTGCACCATCTTGCTGGAAGGTGAGTCCTGTCTGGGCTTTGTCCAAATCCTTCCAAAACACCTTCAACTGACCTTCTAGCACCTGCTCTTGATAGTGAGCTGCTGTCATTCCTCCACCTTTTCCACCAGGATACTTGAGAACAACTAATGGCCCCTTTCACCCCAATGCAACACATCCCCACACCATTACATACATGGGAGACTGCTTAAAGGTTAGCACTATGCAGTCTTCATCTAACTCTTCATCAGCACACTGTGTCACAAAAATCTGACCCATCTTATCATCAAGATGGATATAACATTCATCTGACCAAACCACCTTCCTCCAATCCTGCTCCTTGTGATCCTTCACCCATTGTTTTTGCACCTTCTTTTGGTTTGCAGAGAGAAAGGTGTTGAAATGAATGGTAATGCTTCAGCTGTTCACTCGGATTTTAGCAGGGAACCCTCACAAACAGGCGAGGATCATCATCATTTGTCTACTTATTTATCTACATGCCTGTACACTAATAGAAGCAATACAATATAATAAGAAAAGCCAAGGAGGAGAACAACTGGACATGTGCCTCCTACTGAAGATCCTGATGTCGACCGCACCATGATGCATGACACTTGACATTACAACGCACCCCCACAAGTTCATGCATCAATCCCAAGAAAGAAGAAACAAAAAACATACACCCCTGGAAGGTGAATACTGACCATGGTGGGAAAGAATAGCCTAGAAAGCGACGTCGGAGTCACTCTCAATAGCCAACCTGGCAAAGTCCGCTGCTGCAGTCTTCCCTTTCTTCGACCTCTGCCACTTTGCCCTCTCCTCACAATCACCTTCACATGTCCAGGCTTATCACAGAAGAAGCCAATGAAGTCCTGAACTCAACCTTTGCCCTTCATCTTGCCACTGTGAAAGGCAGCAGCTGCAACATCCAAATCTTCATCCTCCTTACCCATCTCAGAGCATCCTGGGGCAAGCGAACAATCACATTTGAGAGTGTGAGCTGGTCAGGTGGAGTCATGTCAAAGTTGATAATGACATTCTCATAGGAAGAGGGAAGTCCCATAGTGAGTGTGAGGATTAGATCTTGGTCACTGACATTGATGCCAGCCAGTTCCATCACCTTTGCCATCCTCCTGATCTGCCCAACCCATGACTCCATACCCTGCCCCTCAAGCATTTTTGCCATCAAGAACTTCCTTCGCAAGGACAAGCTCATTGCAAAGCCCTGTGCACGATGCACAGTCTGCAGATTTCCCCAAATCTCCTATGGGTCCTTTGAATCCATGTGAGCCAGCTGCTCGATGTCTACCCTCAAAATCATCTCAGCCCTAGCCTCTGCCATTTTCTGCTTATCTCACACCTTCAGCTTCATCGTGACCTCTGCCAAGATCTCTGACTCTGACTTGCTATCTCCATCAACCTCAACCTCAATGATATCAGTCCAGAGCCTCCGACATGTGAGCTCGGCCTCCATCATCACATGCCATTCCGCAAAGTTTCCAACCGATAACTTGGGAAAATGTGCACCAAACAACTTGTCCAACATTTTGCTCTATAGGCGATCTCGATGTGGCAAACAACAAATGTGGAGAGCAAGAATGAACAACTGGATCATCTCATAAACCAGCAAAGTGAACAACCGGACCGTCTTGTGGACCAGCAAAGCGAATGACTAGACTGTCTCATGGTCTAGCAAGTGACAAAGGTGATCTCAACACCAATGTTGGGGTGGCATTGTAGTGATAGTCTCGAGAGTCAGCACAGAGAGCAAGAGTGACAAAGACTGGGTGGGTTATGCTGCCTGTTTGTGTTGAAATGAATGGTAATGCTCCAGCCGTTCACTCAGATTTTAGCAGGGAATCCTTACAAACAGGCGAGGGTCATCATCATTTGTCTACCTATTTATCTACATGCCTGTACACTAATAGAAGCAATACAATGTAATAAGAAAAGCCAAGGAGGAGAACAACTGGACATGTGCCTCCTACTGAAGATCCTGACGTCGACCATACCATGATGCACGACACTTGACATTACAACAAAAGGGACATTTCCATGTAACATGTTGATGCAATCCATGGTCATCCAAGGCCTTGGCAATAACCTTCTCACTCGCATCAATACTGACTTTATTCCTGAGGTCTTTGAGTGGCAGTCAGTGGCTTTTTACAGCTGCACAAGCAAGACAATGTGAGGTATGCTCATCAATCTTCTTTGGACATCCACTATGGGATAGATTTTCAACAGAACCATGCTCCCTGTACTTCCACCAGATTTTTTGTGCTGTCTCATATGGAATGCCAGTGAGAAGGGCACTTTTGTTTAATTTCTGTGTAGCGAGCATAGCACCAATGAACTGGTTTTTTGCTGCCTCGTCATGTTCATGTCACACCATGTCTTTGGGCATCAGAAAAAGAAGCAGAATGACATTGGCAAAGTAGCTACACAAACAAAAAAACTAATGATCAGCTGTGTAGCAGCCATCACTTTTGCCGACCATGAGTATACCTCCCTTCAAATCACAATCAGCTTCAAGCTAAAGTTTATCTATACCACACTTTACTCTCAAAGAACTTGACTAAGACATTAGTCCTTCTTTGCTAAGTCTTAGACACCCAAGTCATTCCTCCAGTGATTGTCTGAATGCTGATGTGCTCAGTAATGGGCAGCACGCAAATGAAACAAAGTGTCTAGATCATCAATCTAGATACTAAATCACATACACACACAATCACCAATATGTAAGTTCAAGGGTGAGTACAATAGAAGCACTTGTGGTGTACTTAGATAGCGATAATCAATTGGGTTTGTTCAAATGTAACTTCAATTCAATTCTAGAGGTGTCTACACAAGATACACTGATCACGGTAGTGAGGTAGATGAATGTGGGGTGGTAGGTATAGTAATGAGTTGTTCGGACTCGAATTTACTTCGTCTAGGAGAGCTTTTTAAGGCTTGACTAGCAAACACTTCAACAACAAACAATCAAAGACCTAGATGGTCTACAAAGAGCCCTTGACTCTTTGACTGTTTGAACTTAAAGCATTAAACAGCTTATTTCACTTCAACTAGACAACGTCTTCTGTCTGTGGTCGACTGGGTACATCTAGATCACTTTAGTGGGCTTGGGAGCACAAGGCCTTTGTATGCAGAGCAGTTCTAAGAACTAGCAAAGCGCAAACATGGGGATGGCCCTTATTTCTACTTAGTTCTTCTAGATTACTGTAGCTGCCCTTTTGGGTTGACTTGGTAAACTTAAATTCACTTCAGTCGAGGATATGCACTTTAAAACCAGTGATTGATTAGGTAGCTATAAGGCCACTAGCACAAACACAGGGGAATGCTTTCCTGCCATTATGCATCCAGTTGCTGCTAATTTATATGATTCATAGTCTAGGTATAGGAGCTGGTATCTAAAATAAATATGGTACAAGCTTTGGGTATCAATACAAACGATAAGTAATTAAATTTACAAGGATTGCATGATTCTGTTGTTTCTATTCAGTTAGACAGAACAGCTATGGGTTATTCTATTGACGAGGGCTCCTTCATGGTCCACAGGAACCCCTTGCTCCTTCTTCATGGCTCACCACATGGTATTCCATTCAATATGGCAATTTCATGCTGTATCTCAAGGATGTTACCACCAATCGTGATTGATCATCAGACCAAGTTTGTATTGTTTCAATCGCTTGCACAATCTATTTGGTTATCTCAACACCAAGTCCTGGCTATTCAGTTATGCCTGTTCATTCATTTTCTAGACTAAGTTCATCTCAAAATTTGGGTCTGTTCAGACTTAGCGTTTTTTCTCCAGGTTTATTCAATTTGTCAAGGTGACAAGTACATCTAGTTACTCTTCATTGCTTTTGATGGTTTCTACTTCATAGAGACAAGTTCCTGAGTTCTGACTATAGAGTCTTTGGTTTGGTAGGGAATAGTCATAAATACTAGAAGGCAGATAGAGTTGACTCATCTAGATGTCATCTCTAAGTCCTTTCTTTATATTGTATTTGTCTTTGCTTGTCCTCTATTGTAGTATTTGGCTATCAGCATAAAGCCTCAACTATAGCCCTTAGTACCACTTGTATAATGCAAAATTTGATAGAAAATCGCAAAATCTATGGGTAGCCTGATACCAGGTGTATCAATGCAAGACAGCTGAGGTCTAGACTAAGTCTTTGATCACATGAAGTTCAGGTCTAACACTTGAATGTCAATCCCCCCACATTAAACAATAGACTACATCAGCATACCAAGGCATGTCTTTTATTGGACTAGATCTTATTAACCATCAGATAGAAGTGGAGATGCATGATATGTGTTTGCAAAAATTCAAGGTAGATGTGGTGGTAAGAAACCATCTTGTGTTGGGTGGCAGACTTTATTGAATTTTGAACAAATTAAAACATGTGACTATATAAAGAGAATAGGCATTGAGGCTGACAGTATAATGAAGAAAAGACAAGTGAATCTGCATGACATTGAGAAGTTAAGAGGTGACCACAAGGTTGCCAAACAAACTCCAATATATCAACATATCTGGTTTGCAGCTTCAGACTCTGTAAACTAGATGTGTTCAGAAACTCTTCAAGGATTGATATGGATACATGAAATATAATCCCATCACAGTCCATGTCAGTGAATGTGATGGCTAGTATGCCAGAAGAAATCAGGTTATTGATCATATGAAACCCAGCCACACCCTGCAAATCCTGGTGTAGCAGTGAGCATATGGATGACACTCCTAGTAGTTCCTTATCAATGAGATGGGTATCAAGTGTTTGAGGATGCTATGGAATCAGGTAGTAAGGTAAACTTGAAGTCAGTTGTGCAGTTGCAGGGGCCAAGAGCACGCAGAACATGTAGACCAATGTGGCAGTGCCATACGTGGATGGTGGTGTGATGTTGACAACTTATGCATGTGAAATAGCCGGCCCTAAACTATTGATCAATCAGTTTAGGGCTGGCTATTCCGCTTTTGGAATCATGGAAACACTGGGCTTGCTACTTGATCTGGAGGTGAATGAAACGGGCAACTTTTTTCATGTAGACTGAGACAAACCAGATTTGGTAGTACAAACTCCCTCTATATATAATAATATTTCTCTCCAACTACTGATGGCTATCCAAAGTTGAGTTTTGGGTCCTTGATCCAATTTCCTTATAAAGACATCAAGCAACAATCCTGCAATCCTTTGTTTGTGTCTCTGTGTCCCCTTTTCTGCTACCAAAATTCTTCCCTCATTGTCCTCTGTTTCGTGTGTTACACAACAGAGGTGAACACAGTAAGTTCTTAGGTGAATGTGCAGGTGAATGCAGAAGGGCGATGTCAGAGGATCTTAGGTGGTGGGTCTGCAAACTCTCACTGGTACTAGAAAAAGTCACAGCCAGGTCAGTTTTTGCACCTTACTTTTTCATTTCTTTTTAAAAGACTGTCCAGCATACTTGGCTGTAGGCATCCTGTTCAGTGATGATGGAGGGTTTGCTGTACCTGTCAAATCAATGGTCATCCTGGACATTACCACCACCACCACAATGCTCGTCTTATGACACTAATTTAGGGATTGAAGTTACATCACAATATCTGCTTGTTGTCATTCCATCCTATACAGTATTGCAGAGGCTGCGACTGCCCAGGACCGATGTACATTGCACGTGGTAGGTGCCACTCCCAAACAACGTTACAGCTCCTTCATTGTTACCCAATGAAATTTGCAACCATTGGACCTTCTTATTCACTGCCTCCAGTATGCCCATGCCTCCATGCGATGGACATGGAGCGGTAACGAGAAGCTGGTCGTCCAATCTCTCAAGCAGAAGGATGGCAAGGGACACAAGAGGGAGAAATTGAAGGCAAGCAAAGCTCAGCAAGGGTGAAAGTTGCAATGAAGGATCCCAATTTTTGGGACTTGATGTTGAGCATTCTCGCCCTGGCTATGAAGGGACTTCTTAACATCTCCATTCAGCATGACCATTGCCTATATATTTTGCCCAGGTGTCAATCCAGCATTACTTGACAGTATTGGATGATTACCAGGAGTTTGAAGTCATCAGGAATACATCTTTCCCACCTCAGCCATGACTAACCCTGCCACTTGCTTTCTTATAATGGGTGATTGCTCCTATTGATGTTTGTCCTGCCACCACGTCATCTAGGCATACTTTGCGAGGTCAGCACCATATAGGTTGTTCCTGGCACTTATCGAGGTTTCTTGGCAAAACATAACTTTTTATAGTATGTTCACATTCTCCTGTTCCTTCTATCCCTATCACTTATCTTTTGCAGGACATCTGTGCCAGTGCTTGGTATCCTGTGACATACTGAGCCCGCCCTCGATGACAGAGACGAGTTGAAGACTATGGATCATTATGGAAAGTCGATGACATCTCTGTACATGCATGTGTCACTCACAACCATGAGTTAATGTGCTGTAGGTGCCTTTTCACTTCTCAATGTGCCAGCAGAGACTGCCTGGTGGATTTCAAAACTGAATTGGATTGATCCAAAACAGATGGTACAACAGTGGAACAGGACATCGAGGAAATCAGACTATAATCAGGGAGGAAACGTTTAAAGGCTGGCACTGTACCGATGCTATAAGCATGAGAGCCGATTAGTTGTGCATTTGGAAACAGAGGACCACTCGCTATACCTGCAATTACTCCCTCAAATGACCAAACTTCCCTCAAGCACTTCACCCTTGGTCATCTCTTCTTTCTCTTGACTGTGGTGTCCAATGGCCGCCTCAAGTTTGACCCTGTGTGCCCTAATTATTGCCAGCTGCAACAGTCGGATTTCAGCACTGCTTCACATGGCAATTGCATAGACATGCGTACCTTGAGTGCCTTCCTCAACTTGATGGTCTCTCTCTGGTGCTGGCATGCTTTCACCCAGATGGCCTTAGTCTCCTGCATGTATCGTCTCCATGAACAAAGGTCTGTCCAGGCCATATCATCACATGCTTGGAGGCACCTTTCCTGAAGCTTGAAGGCTTCCACCCAAAGTCTAGAAAAACATTGAGCTAGATCTGTATTGCTGCTATGTGTTCTGGGCATACCTGTTGACCTTGTCTTTGAAACCAGCCAATTCATCCAGCATATCCTTGTGTTCATCATAGTGGATATACGTCTTTTCAACAGTCTTGTTAAGGGTTTTGACCATCAAAGCTGGTTTGAAGGGCGACAGGATGGTGGTCAGTGACATTCCGATGACAATGACAAGGGCTATGGTGTAGGACAAAATTCCGGGATTGACAGAGGCCATAATCAAACCCACCAATTCCATCACATTATTTTTGAGTTGTGGCATTGGTAGATGTCGATGAGGATTTACAAGTTGATGATTGGGTCAAATGCTTTGCAGAAATCTGCTGTATCTGCCCTTGTCAGCCATGTCTGTCCGCTGATGGCTGGTGACTGAATTCAAAATGAGATGGACTACTTGCAGTGACCCATACTTAGGCATGAATGCTGCCTTACAAAATAGCCTGAAGCTGAAATTTGAAATTATTCAAAGGACCACGTCTGCCGCCCACTCACTTATGCATTGGTGAATAAAGCAGCACAATTGATCTCGGCTCACAGGCCCCAGACAGCAGCTTCATAGGAGCCTGGCAAGTGACATCAGATGCATACTCCAGCACATGGGTATTTAGAAACTTTGTTTTCATCATTGAACTGCCCGAGATTGTCAATCAGTAAAAGATGGAAATGCTGATACTACATCTGACCATACACCAGAGGTTGTACAGACTTTAAGAAAGGAACCGGTATCTTGAAACTGGAAAGGGCTGTGTCAGAGGACGGCGAAGGGCTAAAACAATACAATTGGAGCTCGAAAATGGCTGATTTGTGCTGCTCTTGTGGCAATGAGTACAATCATGAAGGGACATCCAATCTACTTGTTGGTCATGCCTCTGCTGCCTAAGAAGGATCCATCGACATTCTTTTCTTAATGGAATATGAAAGCCATGATACATGCACCACCAAGCTGAAATGCCAATGGTGCACTTTTCCTCTGTGGTCTGAGTACTATGATTATCAACTAGCTCCCAGATATCATAGCCGCATATCTAATCTTGTGGGAGCCACCTCTGACCACACCTTTGGATGTTCAGCTCATTCTTTGGGAAGGTTATACAAGCAAATTTACCTGCACACATGCCTTGAGCAGCCCAAGTAGAGTGACTAAACTCAATGCAAGTGTCATGCAGGAGTTTTGAGACTTGGTGCATCTATTTCTGGTGATACACTTCTTAGTTATCCACTTTTCGATATCAGATAGATTTCTGTAGCGACAGGGGCATCCCTTTTGGTGAGTTGAGATGGACATTCAAAGTAATTGCAGTGCAGCTGATTTCCATAGCATGTGTGCAGCTACCGACCCCACTTGCTAGTTTCATTCCAACCTGAGGTGTTCGTGTAAAGTGTATCTTGTATAGACCTGGAGAGACAGAAGCCTGTACGTAATGTTCTCTAGCATATATATACCTACTCACCCAGCCCCGCAGAAGAGCACAGAATGTAGCGATCTTTCTATGCAGGACTTGCAGACATATCCTTTGTGTTGCAAGTGCCTTACAATGCTATGCACTCAGAGTCCAGAATCGCCTTTGGAGGTCAAGTCCAGATTTTTGAACATGGTACGTTTTACCCCATTTGCTCAGCCTGGTTTTTAGCTAAATACCACAAAGTTAGTCAATCTATGGGATATCCCCCCATTTACTTATCGAGTATCAAACGAATTCTCCTGCATTGCAATTTTCCTATAAAATACAGGCGGTCTGACGCACAGGGTGTCGTGTTCACCTGCTTTCTTGTGCTGATTATAGGACACGTGTTACCCCACAAAGGTTGCCTTCATCTCCTGAGCACAGGACCCAAGGACTGGTGCCCACCTATCTACCAAAGTTATACCTGTATCCATATGAGGGTCTAAAACTTTCATCTCGGTATGACCTTTGACAATTGCTCTGGCTCAATATGCACCTAACAGTTTCAATTAGAAGTTTACCTTCTTTACTGCTGTGCAGATTGGGTCATTCCATTGTTCCACCCACAGCTTCTTCTATGGGATAGTTGTACCAGTACGCTTCAAGCAAGATAGAGCAGGCCCATTTTATGGCCCGGAAGTCTCGGCAGCACGTCCGAAGCCTCCGTTCCAAAGAAATCGATAACCACTAGCACAGAATTCTGCACAGAGGAAGAGTCTAACTCCTGTATGTCTCACTCATTCTGCACTGCTAACCCTGAGCTAATCGGCATAGGATGATCATTGCAATCTAGTGGCAAATTGCATGACTTTTCTTCAGTGTGCTAGGAATAGTGCATCAAAGCTTCCCCATGAGAGCTGATAGAACAGCCCTGAATGAGGTCGTCGTTGTCTCCCCCGGCATTCATGACGATGGCAGCTATCGTTCAATACAATCAGACTAAATGTTCTGTCTGGTCGATACCATCCCATGCACAGCAGCATGTATACCGTCACTTTTAAAATCCAAGTATGCCCTATTTTTTAAATGTAATGAAGCATTGTATAGCAGACCTTCTATAGCTATAGCATTGTTTGCGGTGTCCCAACCACTAATAAAAACTTCTTCCTTCCTTCCTTCCCAGCAACAGGTGTTAACCTATTTTGATCAGTTGTTGGGTGTGCCACCTGGTATATATAACGGTCATCAGCCCATGCCTTCCTGCATCATCTTCCACCATGTCCCTCTCATCCTGCCCCTCCGAGTGTTCTCTAGAAGCTGCATCTTCCTGCACCTCTGAGTGTTCCCTATGAACTGGGTCTTCCTGCACCTCCGAGTGTTCCCTAGGAGCTGCATCGCCCTATTCACAGCCCCAGCCTGTACAGCTACCAATACCTACAGTGTCCATGTGCCCCGTATTTCCATATTACATGTGATACATCTGGCTCACCATCGACACTAAGGAGACCCTGGCTGGCCTCAACGACCCAGACATGGACACCATCATGCAGGACATGAAAGGGAAGATATATGTCAGATGTGCCATAGAGGTGAGGTTTTCCAGATAAGTTCACTAGTACTCTCAATAAGCTCATTCATTACTGTCCAGCTACCCAACATATGGAGCCCCAAGTTTACAAGTGCTGCTATGGAGCTTCTTGCACCTGGGCACTCTGAGCGGTTTGACAGCATCAAGCCATGGACGTCACTTCCGCTATAACCCCAGGTCAAAGAACCCCACCCAGACCAGGAGACCGTCTACCCAACGAACACTTTCCTGCTTCCTGGATTCTGGCATTAGACTATCCTCCCTACCATGACATGCAGGTTCCCAAAAGACTGAAGGGAGCCTGGGGATGCACCACGTCTTGAGCACATCAGCCAGTATACATACTTTTCCACCAAGTTTGCCGATACCAGTGGCAGAGAGCCCCTTGAATCCAAAATGCCGCTGGCCTCTGCAATGGCTGCTCAGCTGCTTTGTTGTGGGGGTTATGATATTGCTGACCCTCGAGATTTCTTTGTGGAACAATGGTTTCTTTTTGAGTATGGTTGATCATCTTCATCTTCCATGGGACTTTTTTTTCTCATGCTCCTGATCTACAAATTAGAACAGGAATCTTTGGCTCGACAGTGTACTACTGCTGACAAAACGGAACCTTTTCAAGCACAAGATGGGGGCACAAAGTCCTCCCCTAGGAAATGGAAGGAGAAGTGGAGTAAATGTTTGTCCCAAATCTGCTGTTCTATATTGTTAGACCATGGCAATAGCCTTGATGATACACATGGGCCCACTTCTCTTAATACCTAGTTGTCTACTGCTCCACCATCTTCATTGTGCATCTCATCTTGCCTGAATGAAAAAAGCCCCTTGATCCTGCAAAGGCTTTGCAAAGCTCTGAAGAACAATTGAGATAAGACGGTACCCTATGCAATGATAACACACCTTCAACCTGCATGTGCTGTGAGGGTTATGCAAAGACGATGTCGAAGGGCTCTTTATTCAAATACAAATATGATTCTCTAGGTGTTGGTAGGGCCAGCACTAGATCGTGTCTCAATGTCCAGGGCATTTGGAGAAAGGGCTTCTCCAATTCAGAGAGAAATCTGATCGCTTCGCCGATTGCTGGTAAGTTGTGGAGGATGCAGTGGCAGCACTATCCAGGCAAAAGTGAAGGAAGTGTTGCTTAAAGAAGTTGGATTGTACGCAATGGCATGGATAGGCCAGGGTGGCAATTCATCCCACCAAATGGAGCAAAATATTCCAACAGTGGTCCTTTCACAGGACAAATTTGCTCCACCAAGTGGGATGGGCATAAGAAGACTGACATCCCTTGAAGATTGGCAGTAGGCCCAAGTAGGATTTGGGCATTTTATCAAGGCAAACCAGGGTCCAGATGTGGCTACTGGCAGTGTATTGAATTTCCATTTGTCCTGCCAATAGCCATACTCGTGGTCGGCGAAAGTGATGGCCGGTGCCTTATTTGGCACAGCGTGGTACTCGGGTCTTATCACAAAAAATTCTAATTGTGCTATCTACCATCACCATCGTTCCAAATGTACCAACTATTCATTCTCTAAAACCGCGTGTGACCCCCATTTGCCTTGAGAACAGCCTTGACTCGATCCAACATGGTCTCAATATGCTTATCAATATCCTTCAAAGGCATCAAGACCCACTCCTGCAAAACCACTTCCCGCAGTGCCTTGGTGCTTGTCGGATGCCTTGGGAGTGCACGGAGACACTTCTTGAGCTCATGCCAGACTGGTTCAATGGGGTTAAGATCAGGAGAATTTGGTGGATGAGGAAAGAGAGGGATGTTATTTCATGCAAGCCAGCATTTGGTGGTCTTGGCTGTATGGCTTGGTGCACCATCTTGCTGGAAGGTGAGTCCTGTCTGGGCTTTGTCCAAATCCTTCCAAAACACCTTCAACTGACCTTCTAGCACCTGCTCTTGATAGTGAGCTGCTGTCATTCCTCCGCCTTTTCCACCAGGATACTCGAGAACAACTAATGGCCCCTTCCACCCCAATGCAACACATCCCCACACCATCACGTGCACGGGAGACTGCTTAAAGGTTGGCACTATGCAGTCTTCATCCAACTCTTCATCAGCATGCTGTGTCACAAAAATCCGACCCGTCTTATCATCAAGATGGATGTAACATTCATCTGACCAAACCACCTTCCTCCAATCCTGCTCCTTGTGATCCTTCACCCATTGTTTTTGCACCTTCTTTTGGTTTGCAGAGAGAAAGGGACGTTTCCGTGCAACACGTCGATGCAATCCATGGTCATCCAAGGCCTTGGCAATAACCTTCTCGCTCACATCAATACCGACTTCATTCCTGAGGTCTCTGAGTGGCAGTCGGCGGCTTTTTACAGCTGCACGAGCAAGATGATGTGAGGTACACTCATCAATCTTCTTTAGACGTCCACTACGGGGTAGATTTTTGACAGAACCACACTCCCTGTACTTCCACCAGATTTTTCATGCCGTCTCATATGGAATGCCAGTGAGAAGGGCACTTTTGTTTAATTTCTATGTAGCGAGCATAGCACCAATGAACTGGTTTTTTGCTGCCTCATCATGTTCATGTCGCACCATGTCTTTGGGCATCAGAAAAAGAAGCGGAATGACATTGGCAAAGTAGCTACACAAACAAAAAACTAATGATCGGCTGTGCAGCGGCCATCACTTTCACCGACCACGAGTAGTGTCAATTTTGAAGCCTTTTTTTGTGTAAGTATTCTGAACATACACGCCAATTTAAGATTACTGTAGACTTGTATCCATGTGTCTAGGTAAGGTCATATGACCAGATATTGGCATTGTCCAAGGGAAAGGGCTCTGCGACATGGTCCCTGTGCCATTCCTCCTGCACCTGAACCTTCATTGCTTCCATCACTTCCCTTTCCATCTTTGAACTAGTATGACCCTCTGGATCTGCACCACCTATAACATGTAATAGATCACTAATCTTGTCCTGGCAGGCTTTGAATTCAAGATATTGTCTCTGGTGAGAGACGTGCTCAGCCTCCATGAAACCAATGGGGCAGGGTGTGGATATGCTTTCCTCCCAGACATCAACAATCTTGATGAGGATTGTTCAAAGCAGGATGGGTCCATCAGCCCAAGAGTGCAGCATAGCTGGAATGAGGTCAATCATTGGGCACCGGTGTTTGTGAGCCATAGAATAAGCATGCTGTGGGAAGAACTTGGGGAGTACGGTGACATATAGCAGATTGTATTTGAAGAGGTTCAGGTGACATCGGTACATCAATTGAGTATGGAAGCTCTCCAAAGTTATTGGGCAATGAGGGGATCATGGTACTGTGAGTGGCATCATGATGCTCAAATATGTTGTTGACCATCATGGATTGAATGGCTTTTGGTATAGTTGCTTGTAAGAATAGTGGGGCAATTATCATGCCCTGCCAGTCGATAATGGATCTCAGTGCACCTTGATGAGGTTTGGGATTGAGGATCATATTTGATACACAGAGATCGAGATGCACTAAAATAGGCAGTAATGAAGATGAATCGTTTGGTGCAAGGAGCGGAGCAATAGCAATGGACATCTCTAATAGTCAGTGAATTTCTGGGATATCCTCTGGATTCGAGTGCATGAAAGGGTCGTCCAAGTCAAGGCCACAATCCAGACACTCCAGCTCAAGTTTCACGGCAGCTAAGATGCATGATGACATATCTGGCCCTAAAGAGAGTTTGAGTTGAGTGCGAGAGAGGAGAGAATAAAGATTAGTGTACAAGGACCACGGTCATGAACTACATGCATTCTCCCTCTGCACCACCATTCATGGTTGACTATGGATCCAATCCTGTACTTTTGTGCAATATCTTCTCTGTTTATTTCTTCATCCATGAACAGTGGGCATGACTGAAGTTCTGGACCAACATCCTCTACAAAATATAGACTTCCAATCTGTGAGAATGGTGTGTCCAGCTTCCTCTGCAGTTTGATCATGCTTGCCATTATTGATATGAACTGAGTACTGGTAATATCGAGCCAATATTCCCCATCTGAGATTCCTAGAATGTATTCTATGACAATGAAGGGGAACATGACAGGATTCAAAGATGTCGCATCCCATGCCATGACTTTTGGGGCTGCCATTTCGCTGATGTATTCTCTGAGAAATGTCATGGTGGCTATCTCGCTTTGAATACAGAGTTCCATGTTGCCAATAATGGGAGAGGGGATCCTAGCAATGGCTTGAATGCCACTGTCAAAATCAAGCAGGAATACTTTGTTGTAGCATCCTGATAGCAATTATAGGCAACAATTTAATTTCAGGAATCACTGGCATGCAGAGCCCACCTTCTGTGATTTTGGAAATTTTGGTACATTGTTGTGCATTGACTGATTCACATGCCATATTTTTAAGCACCATGATATTGAAAGGAGTGTATCTTGCAGCATGTTCTGTCAGTTTGTTGAGTTGATGGCTCTCCTACTGGCATAATGGAGGTGCATGCTTACACTCCATGTCATGGTGAAGCCAAAAACCTGATGGGTTGTAAAAGGAATTGTCTAATAGTTCTGATGAGGTCTCTGTCCACATGGGTGAGTGCATGAGGATGGCTTCACAAGTCGACATGAAGTGAACGTGTGAACAGGGATGTTCAATTTTTGATTGCAACTGAGTCAAACGAAATCAAATTTAGCATTCTAGCCCTACTCTCTTGTATACAACGTTGTTCTCAAGTCTGAAACTGCAAACGAGGAGGTGCACAGTCATCTATTTTCTATGCCATCAATGATAGGCTCATCCTCAATGGCACCAAAGTACATTCCCTTCTCAACAATATGACAACATCCATGAATGATTTACCTGCAACCCCATCCAGGACCACTACCCATTCCATCCATTGATGCATTTCGCATTCTAGCCCAGCGAAGGTAGATGACACCTTCTCTTGAGATAAGCTCTTCCCCATCCCTATTTCCCAGACAGCATCGACCCTTGCCACAATGACTATCACCCTCCAACTCACCTTCTCAAACACAGTAATTGACACTTCCCGGATGATGCGACGGCAGTGTATATCTCAAAAATGAGGCTGGGCAGGAGAAGGAAGGCATTTGTCATGGGGAGTGAACCGGACATGGCATTCACAAAGAAAATGCTTGGGTGGGATGATATCACTAAGGAGGTGGGGGAAGGTACCTTGAGAATGGTGCATCCTCACAATAATCTATCACCCATTTCCTCCATTGATTGAAATACCATCCCAAGGGTTCAAGCATCAATATTCACATCCTCTCCTGGTTCTACTATCCCTTACCTCAAACTTGAGCTTATGATTAACATCTTCGAGGACCTCACTTCTCCCTCTGCCCTACCATCATGTCCTGTGTATATTGCAGCATGACTGGACTATACTCCACTCTTGTCATGATTGCAGGACTGCTGAAATTGGTTCAAGTATACAGTTAGCAGATGTTGATGAGGGATTGTAGGCAGACAATATCTGACCTCTCACTGGAGATGAATGGGATGCACCTCACCAAGTGGGATCCCCCACATTGGGGCCATTGGTGCAATGTAAGGTATGACTTACATTGCCAATGGCATAGTCATTACAGGAAAATAGAGAGCTGGGGCAACAACTGTAGAAATTTATCAAACTTGGAGCCAGTGTGTCTTCTCTTTTGTGCATTTGAAGTCTTCAGTTACTAACTTTTGCTTAGCAGATGAAGCTGAAGCTAAGCACCATGCATCATATGAGGAATGTACATCCAATGAATGTCGAAATGAATTTGTATGTGTGATTACTGACTTCCATTGCATGTATGCGCACTGATGCATTCATTAGTCCTAGATAATATTGCAGCCTCCACTTAATGAGCACTCTTTTGTGGATTCTCACTGAAAGAGTGCCCACCAACTGGGAGAAAAGCAATAACGCTACTCTGCTCAATGCATATATCCACCTTGGAACACTACCATGAGGCATGTAGTGGAGTAGCCCTGTGCTAGATCAATCAATCTCCACCATACTGTGTCCCAGGACACACTGGAGTTGGCTCAACCACGGGACACGTTCACTTCGCCCTCTGTCCCTCCCAAATCTATGGCATCTCATCTTGTCTCTATTTGAAGGATGACTGGGCCTCTATAATGCTCCTGAGGACTGCTGAAATTGGTTCAAGTACACATTGGGGATGAAGCATATGAGGATCATTGGGCAGACAACTCAGGTATCCGAGCTCACAACTTTGAGATGCGCCTCGCTAAGTGGGACTGCCATGTTGAGACCTATTGAGCATGTTTTGAGGTCAGTGCATCATCCTAGCTTTTGCTCTTCTGGTTGACTGTCGACTGTGCTATCAGTAAGCTATACTTCTGGTAGCATTTGCCTTCATTAGGTCTGTTACTCATAGAATCATTTTTGGAAGACCTGCCCTCCTTCATGTTGTTGTTGACTAATGCATAACATTATCTATGCCTCTATGGGTTTACCCAGTGAGGCAAAATTCCTTTCACCCTGTCCGGATCCTACCATCGACTTTTCGAGACTCAGCATCATAGTCCAGTTGTAGTGCACCACATTGACTGGGAAAGAGAACACCAAGGCGAGACCAACTCGAAGCAAAGTAGGTAAAAAATTGAAAAGCTGCAGAAATTGAAGGCTAAAGCACTGGTTTGCACAAAGTGATTGGAACTTTGGAACTCTGAACAAGCCAATGAGTTAAAAAAGAATTGTGGACAACCATTGGATGATGGACCCTCTTGGATTCGAACCGAGATCAACAGATACATTAAATGCTTGATAGTATGATTATGCCAAAAGACCCAACGAAATTAATCCTGCTGTCACAATGGTATCCAATGATGATTTGAAGCAGGCATTGATGTATGCACCGTTACGAAGCAGTGGGGTAGTGTCATCAATGAGGTCCTTCACAGTGGATTTGATAGCAACATCTTAATGTTTGTGTAAAAACAAAAAAAAACAATGTATCCCACATCCATTGACTCCATGTGATTTCGTTGCAAGCACTCAGAAAAAAGTAAAAATATCCTGAGTTTCCGACTGCAAGAAACTAATCATGAAACTAGGCAGGACAGGGCACATAGTAGTATGCTGCTAGTTTCAGGATTAGTTTCTGAGCATTAGAAACTGTCCAGAAATTTTTACTATTTTCGGAGTGCAAGGCTCACAGTTGTTTGCATTCAATGCCTCAAATCTGACATGCCTGACCCTTATAACTGCATGAAGACATCGAAGCGATGTCTTCAAAAATGAAGCCTGTCCATCCACTAAAATGCGGATTGTGCTAACAAGTTGCATTCATGAGCAACATGATAGATTTCTATCTCCAGCATAGGGAATGAGAGGCAGGGATCTCTCTGGTAATGACATGACATCCCCCTCAAAATCTCGGACAGTAGAGGAGCAAAACCAGGTTCCAATAATGGCAGAATCACCAATTCCTTGATTCATAGTGGACCACATGAAATGAAAATGGAAAATACACCTATTGTGAGGTGGGAGTGTTATGCATGGTCAGAAACACCATCTATGCTGTGCAGTTCCTGATGATGGGGCTGGTTCTCCAACACCCTCTTTGGATCGCAACGAAATAGTCACTGAGCATCATTGGTTCTGAGGAAGATCATGTGTTGGCAAACATTGAAGGATGGAACAGCAGCACAGGCAGGGGAAAGATGAAGATGATGGCCTTTGAAGGAAGCATCACTTAGATTGATGTAGAGAAGACATGTTGTACACAATTGGGAAATGTCATATGGGTCGAATGTTCATTGAGATTCACATCAGCAAAAGTCACTTGATAGATATAAACAGACTGTCCCTCCCTCGCAGTTGGAAGAAGGACAGCTGGTGGAGGCTAAAGGTAAAGTGCATTTTATCGAGATAGGATGGGACTGGAGAAATGGGGGAATGCCATCCCAGTCGCCTAGGTTGTGCCACCTTCCTTCCTAGCACCTTCTTCACAGCAGAATAGAAAGATGAGGATGAGGCTTGGACTTGCCAGGAAAAAGTGGGCCATGCAAATCTGAAGGCAGCTCAACAAGTCAAAGGGTCTGCTCTGAGCAGTACATCGATGACAGGGTGTGCTGGGGTGGTCAGCGAGGTTTGGAGGATTATGACAGGATCCTGGTTGGGTTGATGAAGATGAGACGCCATTGGGAAAGGAGGTGGGTAGGCCATATGAGCTGAGCTAAGTGACCCTTGGATCATATCCAGTCAGCACCCCACTGATGCAACTTTGATGCTGTGGAGTTGCTCAATGTCATTACCAAAAGACTTCCAGCACTAGAGCAGATAAGCCTATCATCGACAGTGTAGAAAAATGGATGACTGCGCACCTCCTCGCTGCTGGACTCTGTGTACACTATGCCTTCCTCCCAATCTCAGGGGAAAGGAGAGCACATTCTGGTCATAGTTGCCAGACTTTACATGCCAGAACCCAAGAGCCTGGAGAAGGTGAGTTCTCAACTGAGCGAGAGCAGTATGCACAGTCGCTACTCAGGAGATCCTCCACCCTTTTATGGGGTTTTGGCGCCTTCCCTTAAATCCCTCTAGTTGGATTATGAGATAGTTGATAAAAGTCTGTCCAAGTTGGGCATGGTCCAGTGTGCATGAATGCATGGCCTTGGACATGGTCTGTGCACAAACTAGTGCAATGTTGTCAGGTTAGGCACAGGTCAGGTGGACCTTTCAGACTCGAGACAGATGGTGTATGCATCCGATGGGGAGAGTAGAGCATGATGGTAAGAAAGCTAAATTTGGTTTTGTTTGACTTGCGATCAAACGTCCCTGTTTGCACATTTACTAGTCACTTTGTATCAACTTGTGTATTCCTTCACTTATTCTGGTTTAATAGATGGTCTACCAACTCATCGTTCATACCAAGGCAGACTGCCATCATCGAGCTCAATTCTCCAATGTGAACAATGATACTGCAATGCAAGATAAATATGTCCTACCACTGCAATGCATGCCTTTTCAACACCTTACCAGGGAGCAGCCAGCACCATTGAAAGCCTGGCCAATATCATACTGGACAAGACTCCATGTACCACTTCACTCAGCCCAATGAATCTTACCACCTTGATGTAAAGGCATGCATATACAGGACAATGATGTCAAAAAGAAAACAAATGGGTATGTGACCATTTCTTCTCTCGCAGACGATGAATCTTACAAGTGTTCTAGGGTGTGAAAGTACATTGATGCCAGTCGTAAAAAAAACCATTCTGTTTGAATTGTCTGCTATGTCTGGTCCTGCCGTGCATGTTCAAGGCCATTATGTCAAGAAATTTATTCCCTGGCAATGTTGTCATGTCCTTGCAGGCCCTCCATCACACCCAGCTCTCAGAATACTGCTGTTGCCACTGTATCGCATCTCCCAGTCTATCATGATAAGATGCCCTCCTTCCCACCAACTTTCCCCCCTCCAGAGCAACTGTCAGAGCTTCTCGTTCCCCAGCCATCCTTCTCCCTGTATCCATCTGCATAAGTGGGGTGCTGGCCATCCAAGAGTTGCTCTATCCACCTCCTTTCCCACCACCAGTGGGGACTTTTTAATCATTAGTCACAGAAAAGCATGATCATTCTCTCCAATATCCCCTCCACCCTCCACCGGCATACAGCCAGATGAAGTGTCCCCCAATATATGATTCCTATAATCCGGACCACTTCATGGGCACCATACTCTCCAACTCGCCAGAGGACAGTGCGAACGAGAGAAAGATTTGCTGGTATCTATGCACTGAAAACCTTGGAGAGCATAGGACATGAAAAATGCAGGCGGGACCACAAAAGGATCCTGACAAAGATGAACGAGTGGTTCGAAGGAAGTGAGGGCGACTTTGTTATGGGCTGGACCTTGTTTCATCAACACAATGATTGGTGCATTTCTGATTTGGTATCAATGCTTTGGTTTACTCTTGTCTTCAGCTGCTCATTGCAGAGGAAATCAATTGTTCTATGCCTTAAACATTGTCTGCTCCAAGTCTGCCAAATTGGATATTAATCTCGTCCTTAAGCATGTATCAGAGTCATGCTGGGGTGATTCAGAGTTGGACTTCATTTGTCTCTAGATATACCTGGGCTTAAGATCCATCCAGACACTGATGAGCACTCGGCATCTCCATCGGCAATTCAGAGATCTGTTTGAGGAACTTCATTGCAATGTTACTATGCTTCCACTGCTTCTCTCCTCCCGAGTCTTTACCCCTTCCTTCTAATTCTTTGGCAATCAATTAGAGTCCTTGAGCGGTTTCTTTATGGTCTCATTAAACCATAGCCTCTATGATGGTCTCGCTGTGACATCAAACTTGGTCAATTATCCTGTTGTCGAACTGAGATTCTTCATCCAGCCAAGGGATTCCCCTCAGGGATGTCGGCACTGCTCATATATTTCCTTTGGCAGTATCAATAGGACTTTCTTCATCTGGTGCTGGATTTCTTAAAAACTTCAGAAGATCAGGGCCTTTTTATTCCAATCAATGTTGGTTTGCACATGGGTTTGCAGATCACTGAAGTGCTTTATAATTATGATCTAACCTCATGGTCAGAATAGCCACCTGATTGATTTTGGGACAATGTCTTGGCATGCGTTTATTCTCTACAGCACCCTCAAGGACAAAGCTCTTCATTTTGTGAGGGGGTGTGTGCTGAGCGGCGTGAGTGTGAGTGGAATAGGTTCTATTTCATCCTGTCTCGACTTTCAATATGTGCGCACTCACCTGATTCCTCTTTCCATTCTGTAGACTCATCAAGAAGCTTAAATCCCATGCTTTCTGACAGACTTGTGACCATTTTTAGTGCATTTTCTAACATCTCGTCATTAAGGCATAGCTTATTTTGAATCAGCATTTTCTGAGGTGTGGTTAACAGATCAAGAACCTTGGGGTGTTCAATGACAGCTCAGTTCCAGTAGGGACCTCAGGTATAGGCTATTTTCTATTTCTTAGCAATGATGTGTGCTGTGATGGTCTCAAAGACAGTACATTATCTGGTCCAATCGTTTGTATTTGCAAAAGCTGCATATATGAAGCAACAAACCTACCTCTTTGCTCATAGTATACTGCCTTCCACTCATGCCTAGTACTATGGAAGGCCTGCCACCTGACCTGTCTCAAGATGATATAAGGGCCATAGTTTACATGCTTGATGTGGGTCTAAATCTTATCATTATGGAATCCTTATTGCACGGTGAGTCTGCACACCATCCCTGAAGTGTCTCTGTTGAACATTTCCAGGTCTATACACCAGCATTGTGGTGGTCACCTTATGGACTACATGTATGCTGACTTCTGGTCCTCACTGTCAGAACAGGATATTCAATAAGATCTCAATATAAACACTTCTACAAAATGGGCACACAATACATTCCTGTGTACTATCATTATCCTGCTCTATCTGCTCTCGACAACAGTGTTTGCCACAAGCTGGGCCTTTGTGCATTGCACTTTCATTCAGTATGGCTACAATTATTACAGTGTGTTCAGAGCATTCATGGATGATAGCCCATGGTGGAGAGTATGTTATTTCATCAGCAGTATCACTGGTAGCATAAGCACAATTCTTGTCGATGTCACTCTTGTGCATTTACTCATTCCATTCAGTCAATTGAAAAGGCCTGACTTGTAGCAGATATGGCATTGCTGGACACTCTGGGATACCCGATGGTGGGTTATTCTCTTGCCAATGATGTGTGCCATGGTTGGGACTGGTGAGTAGACACCATCACTCTCAACTAATATACTTAGCTAAGTGTCCTAGCCATGAAGGGCATGCAAATATACAGCAATATCCACATCCTTGAACTCAGCAGCAACATGAATGAATATGTGGCGCAAATTGACTGGACATTAATATATTCATTAATGACACTTGCGACAAACCTCATGTGTATACTTCTCATCGTGTATCACATCATTCACTCTGCACAGAGTATATTCTTATTCTGAAGTGTAATTTTGGCGATGATTGAGTCCTCGGCTATTTACTCACTGGCAATGATTGTGTACCTGGTTCTTGTGGGGAGGAATATGTTGTCCACAAGTTATGCAGATATCATTGTGGCATCCAGCAAGGTCAAGTTCAGATCTCTGGATTGGTTTGCATTCTGTGGCTGGATGTCATCATATAACAGGGCATTGCACCGACATTCCTGGTGCTACACGTGGCAACCAGGTCAACATCTAGCTTTGATGATGAGTCACCGACCAATTCCAGACCGCTGTCTGACATTAACTTCAGGCCCATAGGGGAAGATACCAGCTCTTCCAACCCCAGTGACCAGAGCATCTCAGGATCTCACAGAACACACATGACCAAAAGTGTATGACCACAAATTTATTGCATACATATTTATTACTCTTAAATGATTCCCCATCAAGATTTAAATATATGTCTGGAATGATACACAACACTAGTTAGAATCACTAAAATATGCAGGACCAGATTCATAATAAACACCAAACCATTTTCCCTCTACCATTTGATGACCATCATCTAAGTTATGATTGTTATCAGGAGCCTAAATTGGCCAACTGAGGTAGGACGGTTCTTCTGCATAGCAACTATCTGCTGTGACAAGACCGCACCTTAGCATATGCTGAGATGCATCCTACTATTGGGTTGTCATAAACAGCAATGAGAGATGTTGAGAAAACTAACTCTGAGACACCCAAGACACCATTTATTGTGTGTGCGACTCAATATAAGTAACTGTGGTCAGCATGCAAAAAATGCGATCCGGCCCTTATCCAGATTCCTTGGTGCAACTACCAGATATACTCGGGAATGATAAATAGAGGAGTGTAACATACATTGCTAGACAAGTGGGCTTCAGCAGAGTCGAGTATTATGAACAGTAGGATCTAGGAACTGCTAATGACAGCTGATGTCATTATAAGGGTATGAGGACAATAGTGCAGCGCATGTATGAATATTCCATTGTTCATTGTCGTTCTACCAGGAACAGCTGAGGTACCGCCATGACCAGTTGCGATTAATGACTATCAGAACAAGAGGATCAAACTGTGACAGTTAGCTGGAGACTTGATAGAGCAGAACAACTTCAAAGACATGCAACGTTCAAAAGCTGTCTTCAGTGCATTGTTAATATCTACCCCAGCATGTCCTCGGACGAAGTATGGTTGAGATTGACTAATTGAGCACTGGGCTACTCCACCAAGTAACTTTGTCATCTCATGGTGGTATTCCAGGTAGAGATGAGTTGAGAAGACACAGGGCACAGTCATTGCCACTATCTTAGTAGGTACTTCTTTTCTTAGAACTCACAGAAGGACACTCTCCCCGTAAATGGCACAACATTATCTGGGACCAGTGATACACATGAGTCAGTGTGCATATGTATATACAATAAAAAGCAGTAATCACATATGTAAATTCATTCGGATGTTCAATGAGAGTACCTTCTTCAATATGGCACGTGTCACATTCCAGCGCTTCATCTGCTAAGCAGAATGTCATGGCTGAAGAACACAATGCATGAGAAAAAAAGATGCACCAGCTCCAAAGCTTGATATAACTCTACAATTGTTGCCCCAGTGCTCTATTGTCCCGTAAAGATAATGCCATTGGCAACGTAAGTCGTGTCATATGCTGCATCGTCCTGCAATGCCTTTTTGTTGATCATCAGTGTACATATATGTGAGCAAATTGGCACACATGAAGAGATTAAGAACAATATGAGCCTTGGAGACAGGATTCATGACATTGCATGACAATGGGCATCTATGATAACAACAGTTAGGGCCAGTAGTAGTACATGTTATATGGGGTTCATACTTTCACGTCAGAAGCAAGCAGAGTGTTTCAAAATGGCTATGTTGATAAGGCCGTCTTGTTCAATGAAAGTGGGGTGGAGGAGTTTACATCACTTCCATAATGGTGGTAGAGAAGGAGGAGGTTCAGCAAACACCGATACTCCCTTGGCATGACTCTCCATTCCTCCATGAACATGTGCCACTTTGCTATCCAACATCTCATGGTATATACCTGAGGATTCATTTCATATTTACGTCCCATTCACTGGCAACAAAACTATGTAGTGACATTGCCGATCCCATTACTTCCTTGGGCCTAACTTGCATACTCTTCATATTCAGATCTTCTGGAATATCCTTCATTCGATCCGACCTGACCTGAGGGTGGATCACATCGCTATACACTCACATTATCTTCATATCACCAGGCTCAAATGACCAGGACCAGTGATAGTCCCCTGGATTATATGAGGCTGTACTGTCCATTTAATGGAATTTATTCCAGTAACTACTGGGGAACATCAAATACAATTTCTCCAGTAACTATTGAAGGTGTCAGAATACATGTGTTATGGAGACTTGAATTGTATTTACATATTTGACAGGTTTCCAATAAATTCTATACTTCTGGCCACTGTATGTCCCACACTTCAGATATCGATTCCATCCACCACCTCGCTCATCATCACCTGACTCCGGCCACTGTATTCCCATTGTATGTGTCATATTAATTCCATCGGTCTGCTTTCAGCTACATCACACTGAAAGAAAAACATCTTGAGCTGGTTTCTGGAATTTGCTGGACAGCCCCTAAATTACTTGCAGTGACCAATGGATCATGACTGTTCAGTCAATGAAGCTCTTCCAGACCTTAAATCTTTGACAGATAGTGTATATTAGTACTCATATATTATATGCAGCTTTTTATTCCCATTCTGTATCTAGTTCAAAGATAAATATCAATAATGTCAATTGTAACACATCCTTCACCCCACAGTACACATTCAAACAAGGATACAAAGTCTATCAAAGTGTACATCACCTATTCTTGGTGGTATATATCTGAAAAGACACCTGCCCTGAGCTTCCAGCACATTATTTTCTTTTGGTGAGACAATCAGATGAAAGTGTACCAAAGGAGAATATGAACATACATTTTCCAAGCAGTAAAGTGAATAACAAGGCTTGTACAAGTGGATTTGTGTAGATCGGATGGATGTTTGGACAAAATAAAACATAAGCACTTCATCTGGACCTTTGTGATGGTATGCGGAACTGCATAAAACAGATATACTGTGTAAGAAATGGCCCAAAATGTGGTTTATCATCCCTGAAACACATATTAATCAAGGCTGGAATGTATTTCATGCACAAAAAACTATATATGTATGCTCTACACTACAATAATACTATATTCCACCAATTTTTGGGACCATAGAAAGGATAAATCAAGTAAAGGAAGGATCCCAAGCATGTATTCCACTCGCTCAATTGCTCTGGCCTGTGAAACCGCGGAGTGATCGAGTGGCTGTGCTGCTTCTTTTGTGCCTCTTTCCCTCACCAATGGCGTCATCACCATTGTGTGTCCACATTTGGCTGCATGTCTCACCCTTTTTGGCAGTGCATCAACGTCCTCACAATCCCCATTGTCAACCATACCTGATAGCAATGACCATCATCGACACCTACAGGCTGCTGTGCCCACCCACATGCACATATTTTTATTGTTGATTATATCTATTCAAATACTAAATGTATCTACTTTTTTAATGGTACAAGATTATCGTAATATGTGGCCAGGGAAGTAAAGGGGATAGATTGCATGGAAAAATGTAATCAGAGATGACACATGGTCCTATCACCGGTTGCGACGTGAAACGCTGACTGACAGCCCTACTATAGTTATTGGGGAAATTGTACTTACGCTTCCCCGATAACTACTGGGAAAATTAAATTTACCAGTCAGGATAGGTTGATTATATCCACTTGGATCATTATGGCTTCTCTATATAACGGTGGGCACTACTGTCTGTGAAGTCACAGCAGAGCATGATAACTCTCTACAATATCCCTTTCAAGATAGCCGATTCCTCGGGAACCGTAACCACCTGGCGCACCAGGTACGCCCGCATTCCATTCCAGGCAGACCTCCCAACTGACCGTCTGATTTCCAGGTACTGCCTAAACCTCAAAAATGTGCCATACCAGACTGTATATATTGAGATGCCTGATATTGAAGCCCTCGCCAAAGAAATCGGCGCCACCCCCACCGGCCTACGGCTAGACGGAGTGACCCCCAGATATACGGTTCCTATAATCCAGGACCACTCCACAGGCGTCGTCGTCTCCGACTCACCTGCCATAGCCGCCTACCTTGACAAGACTCACCCATCCGTTGGTCCCATGCTAATCCCCACCGGGACTATGGTCCTCCAGCTTGCACCGATGCAGTTGGTAAGGCGATCGAGTATCTAACAGCGCCGCTCTTCTATCCAGACTCTGTTCTAAAGAGGAACAACCGGACAGGCGCATATATGAGAGAAAAGTTGTCTGGGATTTATTCGCTGGAGGCTCTTGAGGGTGAGGAGCGGGAAAAGATGTGGAAGACGACGAGGGAAAATCTGGGAAAGATGAACAAGTGGTTCGAAGGAAGCGAAGGTGACTTTGTTATGGGCAAAGAACCTTGTTTCGCCGACACGGTGATTGGTGCATTTCTTTGGTTGATTAGGAACATGGTCGGAAGGGAGAGCGTGGAGTGGAAAGATATCACCACTTGGAACGATGGAAGATGGGGAAAGTACTTGGATCACTTCCAGCCGTATGAAACTGTTGTATAAGGAATATACAGGTTCTCCTTCGTTGATTGTAATCCTCTCGTTCTGTCTTGAATACCCTAAGCGAAAAGATTCTGGCGATCATGACCAAGCCATGATTACTTGCTCGGACGATTCAAAAGCTTTAAATGGGTACCGAGTATTTAAAAGCGAGTAGAAACCGGAGTATTCATATGTACAAAGGCTGAGATTAATATTCGATCCATCACATCCATGCCAGTATCCCATTCAAGTAAGCTTCGACCATGCACAGCGGCCTACGGATGACAAGATCCAATACCGCAACTTCGGGACACCGAACCACGATATACAAAATCATGATAGCGTACACAGCACGGGCTGCACCCGCAACGACCATCCCAATTAATACGAGATTGTCCCTGATGAACTCCCTCATATGCATTTCAATAAGGTTTAACGTCTGAGGCCATGCTCCAAAGTATGTTATGAAGACGGAGAGAACCAGCACTAGGAGCACCTTCAGATTGTTCCGAAGTCGGTAAAGCATCCCTGTAAGTTAAGATGAGCATAAATGAAAACTGCACGATGGTGATGGCGATTCACGTACAAATCATCTCCCAATAGATCCACGTTTCCAGAAGGACGTTTATCGCAGCCCTTGTCGCATCGACTGAAAGCACAGGGCTGTCACCAGGTGATCTGTAGTAGGAATTAGAAAATAAAAACTTACGCATTGTCGTAATCGTGGTCGTCGCAAGTAGAGACTCTGAGACGCGTGTTCACTGCGTGTTTTGTGAAAACGGAAGAAGGGTAAACATTGATGAATGAAAGGAACCGTTGCCTCGCGACAAAAGACGGTAACTTTTCTCGATCAAGATTAGCGCCGTAGGATGAATCGTGCCAAAACTAGCGCCGGAGACTCGTTAAGCTCAGTAATAAAAACAGCGATGTCTACAGATAAGTTGAGGTGTCTCCGTGCCGGTTTCACTGTCATGCAGTCGTAAGCTGGTCCTAAGGAAATGGAGTCTGGTGCCTGTCCCTAGAGAGAACCAGTACCCACTGTATACTCATCGATTTCTATCGCAATTGCCACGTATCAAAAGACAGGCTGGAACGTTCAACGATATGAGATTGGTATTAGTGCACATAAATCGGAACTGACACACCGGGGTCTGTATCTCATGTGAATGACCCTCTTGCGACAGCGTATGTAGGCGTTGGGCCCCCATTTTCTGGAGAGCATTCTGTTGGTATTAAGAAAATGGCTGTCGGGGATACATTAGCGGAAAGAGACGCACGGCTTGCCTAACTCACAAGTGACGTATTGATGAGCACCCCTCCGAGGGCCCATCGGAAGACAAAGTCATGAAATGAAAATGTTTGCGACGCGAGACGTCCTAAGACTATTGAGTATGCTAGAACACTGAGCCTCCCGGTAGATTGAGAATCTGAGATGGCGATTCAAAGTCATAGAAAGCAGTGCAGAATTGCAGCATCCATAATTCATCTAATGTCTGGGATGATAGTTCTGCTCCTTCGTCGTCCCTCTGGTCGTGAGGTGATCCAAAGTTGATCACCATGCAGCCGAAGAAAAGACGCACTCAGTACGCTTGGCGGTATTTTGTATCATGGCGAGCAGACAATTGACAGGTCATCTCGGGAAACATCGCCTGACAAGTAGTGGCATAGCATGAGTGAATTCCGATGCGCCATCAAGTCACAAAGAAGAGTGAGATGGCAGTACTACTCGTTGACGTAAACCTATCAAACTTGTTAACACTACGCATTTATTTCAGGGTCACTGGACGAACCGTCTCAATGCGAAGAATATTACAGGCCTGATCCGCTTGGAAGCAGAAGTAAACTTTGAGCATTGTTGCCGTAGCAGGGTTGGGATGTAAAATGAACAGGAAGGTGGCCCGGCATTGCTGATTTTGAATACACGATTGATCGGCTCGTAAATCTTAAGTGCCGTTGAGATCGCCAACTTCTTCTCCTTCTCCAGTTACCGTCGCTAGTTGTTTTCGGTTGGTGGGCTGGTGTTATCCTTGTTGTTGGCTGCTATAGAGCACCCATCAGGCGAAAGGGACCAATGTGAGGTGAACTTGTTGAAGGTGACTGGAGCCCAAAGCATTCAAGCCGTAGATCATACACAAAATTTGAAAGGACGTTGCCCGAGACGAGACGTATAGGTTTGAAGCCATAAAGAGAAGACGTTGAAGAAGAGGAGAATTACAATGTTCCCCTGCTGAATACGGAACTGACGCAAGGCTCTAGTCGGCGTGTATTGCCGTTGAACTACCTCGGTACATCAGCCAGGGACCATAAAAAGAAAAACGTACAATATCCAGACTCTGGGCTTGCTCTCTTTAGTGGAAATTGGGAGTGTATGGCCAAGCGCGTTGAAGAACGACTTGCTGCAGAGAGGATATGTTTTGATATCCTTCAAAGAAAGGACCCACCGCCTCTGCCCTTAGCAAAGATAAATAAGCAGTGAATATATGGTATATGCCAGGGAACACGATGTACAGGGATCCTCTGACCACTAGCTTCATATCACAACCAAAATACCATTCCAACGTTGCTCTCTCTAGTGAAAAAGCAATGGGCTGTGCGAGACTAATTTCGATGCTTGGCTGGACTCACTCGTCGCAACAGCATAAGTATGTCCTGGTCTGTGTTTGCTGGAGTGACATTGAAAAAACAATTACTGATCAGCAGAAAGTGACACACCAGATTCCAAACTTCCTACCACCTAACGCCGTCAACGACGTGTATTTGTAGAAAAGAGTCTTTGAGACACGTCCACGGTCTGGTTAAACATAAAAATCATCTGGTAGTCCTGTTCGTACAAGCCACCCAAAGAAAGAGAGGAAGGCTGAAGGCATAGAGGGCGGTCATAGCACCGGAGGCTTCTCTGGAAGAGTTATTGCTGATTATGACGCCGAGGAGACGGACGCACTGGCTGTTGGTTCTTAGGGGTGCACCGCATATCCTATTGATGTTGGAAGCGAGCAGATTTCGAGGGTTTTCAAAGAAATAACGTGTATTTCTTGCAAACGTTGTGTCCTTGCACTGGGGGATGGAAAGAGAGGGGATCGGCGTTTGCCGCCAGTTGTTGTTACTGGTCGCTCGGACTGCAACAATGAGAGGATATCGACACACAATTGTACAATTGGCTCATTCCCCCTGGAAACATCAACATTGATATCTCAATGATAGGAGAATGTTGTCCTAGTAATTTAATACCTGACAAACAGCATACGGAAACCCAACCTCAGCCTACCTCAGCTCTCTCTGTAACTCTACCGTCCCGAATGATCCTGCTAGTCGCAGATGAGATGGCTGAAAGTTCTCGCTTCACCATGCCCAAGCACATATATCATTTGGACGTAAACAATGGGGAGTACAAACCGTTCAGGTACACCAAAAAGTTGTAATCCTGTGCGCAAAGCTATGGACAGCAGATTGAAAAACAGCTCGAAGTGATGGCCATTGTACACGGGTGAATGCAGCCAGCCAATGAAAGTGCCCAGCGCCCATGTAAGGGAATCTCGAGAAAGATCTGCGAGAAAGTGCTGTAAATACTCCGGCACTGAGATTAAGCGAAGGCGAATAAACAGAATGGAGATGTTGGTACGCGAAATAGGCAACTACACGGAGAACACTTAAGGGAGTCTACGGAGCTCTGATGGCAACGATACCCTCTTTTGTTCCTGTCCTCCGCTACTTCGAGACAGTAGCCAACGTACGCCGTCGCAGAGCAAGCCTTTCCTTTGGCGCAAAGGTAAATAGTAGGCAAGCCGAGTCAACAAAAAGGCGTACTCGCAATGAGATAGAATCAATAGAAGTCTGGAACCCCCAAACGTCAATAAATTGAGAGACATCGAGATGACGCGCAATCCCGGTGTAACCCCCACAAAATTAAGAAATATCAGTCCTGAACTCAACACCTGAGCATGAGAATATGGAACTCCGTCCCGGTTGACGGTTTCAGGACACAGCAATATAGCCGCCAAACTTTGCATACCACCCCAGTCGTAGCCCAAATCCATGGCTCAAAACAAACAAAATTCGAGCGGACTGAAGGAAGTCGCCACTACCATCGCGACCTCTACGAGTCCCGGAACAGCTGCGAACACTGTAGCACTGGGAGTCGTTCTCTGGTGCTCCATCACCAAGATACTACCTCGCTGGAGTGCCAACTCGGCGATCGATTCCCTAGCAAAGGCCATCGACGAGGTGGCCGACGTTTATAGAGAAAACAGAAGTATACTGGACGATCATGGCAGGAGCTTCGAAAGGGAGCTGAGGAAGTAAAATTAATCTTACTTATACACCCCCTCTCATGATACTAACAAGCCATGCCAGGCTAGAACTGGCAGCGCTGGATTTGAAGGAAAAACACATTGAGAACTCCCTCAATGTCGCACCCTGGAAAAATCTTCCATCATGGTTGTCGCATCGGAAGTATGTCTGGGCGATGGCGCGTACGAGCCATCGAGAGGTCGACATGCTGAAGTCAAGCCTTGATGTAAGCCCATCTATGTTGTCAAGCGACGTTGTGTTGACCAGTGGGGTGCTGCTAGTTGGCGATAATCAGAGCCAGGAAAGGCCCTCTTCATATGGCTCTTGAGATAGGCGATCAGTGTGGGGATAGTGCATAACATTTGATACTTCCGTTGTTTGAAGGGCGAGCATTTTTTTTGTTGGATTCCGCCGCCGAAATCTGGTCTTCGAGTTACGACAAACCCCGCACCTAGAATTCCGCTATTAAACACCTTGATGCTTCGAACGGATTTGTAGACATTGAGTGAGTAAAGTGTTCGAGCGTGAGCATCGAAATCGTGAGCAAAGGGATTTAGATGATAGGTTTGCATTAAAATTACGAGCCCGAAACCCGTTGTCGCCATGGGCAACAAAAGGATAATAGACAAACAGAGACAAATTTCAGGCGGCATAGTTTCAGGCATCCTATCAGCGGCTGTTTGAATATCCATGGCTGTTTGCACATGATTTCGAGTAGCAGAGTAGCCGGGTACCATCGAAAGCCATAGGGGAAGTATGTTCATCTCTGATTTGCATCCTTTTGTCCAGCGAAATCGCGGTATTTTCAGATTAACATCGCTATTCCGCTGGTGATCAGAGGCATCATCGGAAATCGTAAATGGGTCTGGCTTGATGTATTGCGTATAGGAAATGTAAACTTTCGAACGTTCGGAGTCGCTGGAAATGTTGAGCTCATTAGGGCCAGCGTAACGATGTAGCAAAGCACGAAAGACATACTCGTATCCCTGTCCTTAGACTCTACCGATGGGGGTGGATGTACCAACCTCATGAGACCCACAGAGAGGGCCGAGAGAATGCTCCAAGATTACAGGGAACAAACGGAATTGCTCGTTAATCCTGAACGGTAAGGGCCTTAACAAAGACCGGAATTTGACGAAAAAATGTATCAGGACTATTGTGCGGGCTATACAGGTAGAGGGAATCCATTTGGCGTTAGAGTCATTTCGTGCGGTGAGTCTGGTTCTAAGAAGATCTGGGTGGCATGTAAACAAGCGGCAGCGAATGATTAGAACGCAGAGGACTACCGGACGGAGAACAGAGCACTATCTCCCTTGACCTCCGAGGATAGAAATTCTCTAGTCATTTATGCGATCTCACGATCCTGCTCCACTTGTAGATTTGTCGTGATGGCCATTACTTTAGCGTCATCGAAACCAAAGACGGCGTCCAAGCAGAGTGCCAAGCCGGTGTAGAGGCCTATACGCGGCACACCACGCACAAGATACGAGATGGCGATGAGCAATGGTTGTCAACGAATCCGCAGGTTCCTGTGATAGGAAAGCCTGGGGTGAGCGCTTGAGCTGTGGTCCTGCATGGTCAGCCGGCAACTTTTGAAGGGACGCCTCACAGCGGCCTAACGACACTGCGGAACGAGACCAAGCCCGGACGCAACGACAAGAGCTCATACTACTCTGGTAAGAAGCGTTTGGTCGTAAATGTTAGATGGTTGCAGTGGTTGAATGGAGCCGTGCTGACAGGCTGTACTGTTCGTGTCATTTGCTAAGGGGTCCTGTCATGAAGCTCGGTTAAATCCGGTTCTGCCCGGTGTGATATCCAAAAAAAGCCTTGAGGCTTGTCGAAAGTTTGACTTCCAAATGCAGTCCTTGTTTGCCTATTCTTGGTTTATTGTCCCAATGTTCCGGACGTTCACATCGTCTGGGAATTACTGGCGTAGTCAATCCAGGCCAAGGAATACTGAAACCTGATGTGGACGATGTGACCTCAGGATGACCCAAACAGGGTTTGTGTATTTCCAGCAGTTATTTCGAAGCATCACGGTGTCCCAGGGTTCAGACAGTTGACGAAGTCTCGAAACCTTCGCGGACTTTCAAAATATAATGTATCCGCAACAGTGCCGTGACGAATTTCGGTTTGCTCTTTGACGACCGCCCGATATCTTCGAATTCTGCTCTGCATTGGTCGACCCTTTCGCTGACAGCACAAACGTCAAGTCTCTCGTTCCTAACTTCAAGTATTTAATTGGAGTAGGCTTCAGTGAGTCATCGTATGTATTGGCTAGAGCCTCCGACCTGCGACTAGATAGGTTATGTTACGCCGTTAAGTGGCAACCTTATCTCGATCATTATACAGTACTCGAAGTCTGAGTGTTATCGCAAAAGGATAATCCTTCACTGAAGTCGTCGCAAAATTAAACGAAAAGGTTCGGAAGGACCGGTCTCATTTTGCTTTACGGCACTGACTTGCTATTCAAAGGTCTCCAGGAAAAAGTCTGGTGGAAGGCCACGACAATAACTGTCCAATATAGGCATTTCCATAGTATTCGCGTTGAGGTGTATTGGCCTATTGAGATGATCGTGTCTGTGGTATCCATATCATTGGCTTATAGTGGTGCTGACGTTGAGACGAGATCTCAGGTAAAGAGGGCAAACGGGGTATGTATCTGCTCCAACTTCCACACACTTTGAATAAATGACGACTGAGCATAGGAGTCGTCTATTTTCTCTCGGAGCGGCCATGCTCTAATACGAATCGGGTCGAATTCCTTCTTCCCCAGTCAATCCCTTGACACCCATTGTTCATCAAAACTTATATTGACTGTGGGATACCTACTAATTTCCATATGTAATTCGTAAATGAAATCCTCCGACCGAGGCTATGTGAATAAATAGAAAGACATAGTCCGGGAGGCCTTGTCGACTTTAAAAATAGAGGGAGGTATATTGCCTTTCGTTCACTTAAGTACGAGCGTCGATAGGATTGATGGGCTATAGATAGCACAACGGGACACATCAGCTCTCCGATAACCGGAACAAAAGTGTGTGACAAGACGGCAATCCCACAGCTGTATACTGCTGTGCCGCAGAATGCCGTCATCTTCTGGGGACTGTGCGAACAACACCCATAAATACATGCGGTTCTAGGGACTAATATCAGGAAGCAGCCTCAATCACATCAGCAGAGCATCACGGCTTGAAGCTGTGACCGATCGTCTTGAATGGGATGCACGCTCACGATCAATCACAGCAGCCTAGAAGCAGAGGTAAACTTCGAATGACTATTTGATCAGCTCGCAAATCCAAGAATCCTTGAGATTACTGACTTTTTCTCCTTCTCAGATGGTAGTTTTCCTGCCGCATGCGTCAGTCTCGTCCGCTATAGAACAGCCGCTAGCGGGCAAAATGCAGGTGGACTTGTCGAAGGCGGCTGGAGAAGTCGAGTAGTGCGTAATTCGCAAATGTTGAGCATGTCGATACCGCCACCAATTAGTAACATACGATAGTGGGATGGCCAGGCACGATCTCGGATCTTCTACAGGCATGCAAATTAACCCTTAAGCGGGAGGAACTGAACGAACCATAGATTTTTCATACTTGTCATACCCGATATGGAGCGGTTGATTGATGCCTTGCCATCGTTGAGCGACGCAGTACTGATGTGGTTGGGGAACAATAGTCAAGGTTGAGGGTGCCGTCAAGAAACCTGCAACATATGAACTGTAGCTGTGGTGCGTTGCGTTGATTTTAGTAAGGTGCAACGAATAGTACCGCCCACAACAACGTAGTATCTAGTATCTAAAGCATAACCAATAAGCATCTGTTCAATCGAGAACGCGAGAGCTTACACCAGCATCTTCGTTCCATCATGATGAATCATCAGAACATCAGTCCCCGGAGGTGATGAAACAGTGGGGCACAGAGAGAAGAGCAATAATACTTGTTATCCTATAACAAAATTGTTAGGCCTCGGCTCAGATAACGTGGGTAACAATGACTGACGGACAAGCGATAATCCCAGATAAGTCGAAAGTGCTTCCACGACAGTGGTCGATAGTGACCAAATACGATCGCCAAATCCAGCTGTATGAGAGTAATAGTCAGAATGTGAATGCCTATGGCACTATAATGTCACAAATTCTTGACCGTCATGCAGATAAGTGCGACGGCAGACCAACGGAGACGACGAATGGTTCATTCCGGTCTCGACGCAGGATGATTGTAAGCCTGGAGGATATGAAAAAGCCGTCCTTGTGTGACACCACATTGAAGTACGACCATGCTCGAGCATGACATTCAGGGCCTTCAAAGGTGTTCTAGGGACTGTCATCGCATTGAAGTCTAATACCTTTAATATTTCAGCTCAGGTCCGATATATATGCATAACACACCTACCGAATCTTCTATGAACAGCGCTTCATCCAGTCCTCCTCAACATTTATCCTCCATTCCTCATGTAGCCTAAACCGTTCAGGCAGGCAGTCTTATCACGGAACAAAGAATCAGCTCGGTGTAGACCTATCGCTGGATAGCGGGCGACATTGAAAATGGAAGGGCCGCGTCCCTAATACACAGTCGCTCGACAGACTCGTGATACATTGAGCTGCCGGTGGAAGAACATGCGCCGCGCAAGTAAATTGTACTTTTTGGTAGTGCACCAGAACAAGGAAACGAATTCAGCCTTCCGGCGCTCCTCAAGAGGTCGCAAATGGTTGCGTACGCAACGCACAGAGTTCGCAGTCATGCATAAAAGCGAAAATAGAATGGATGGTGACAAGCAGGAAGGAGGAAGAAGGAAAGCCCGCTCTAACCCTAACCTCGACTTATCTTCTGCTTCCATAGTATATCCCGAGGAGGAGGATATGGTCGCGAGCTGACCACCAGTGCATCCTTAGTCTGGCCATTGCCTGCAACAATGGTCCTACGCTATCGATGCTCGCTGTGGTCTCCAGCTAGAACGAGGACAGCCCATCCCCGGAACGCTTTCTATCAAGACGAAGGAATCTTTTCACGAATAAAGAAACACGAAGACTGTGCTCGTCGGATGGCCCGTGTACTCGAACGTAATTGGCCCGTACATGTAGCAAAGAGACCCATTTACCAATGGAAATCGAATAGTCGTGTCCGAAACATCTAAGGTACTGCACTCTCTTTACCTTGTTTCTTCCTCTCATCGGCCTTTTATTATTTAGGGTGCAATTGAAAAATGTTTTCCTCTACAAATAATGCTCTCGAAGGCATGGGCCTGCACCGGCACCTGCGAGCACCTGAAACGGGCGGATGAGACTAGGGTTACTGGATGCGGGGGCTCTACCGGTGCGTGCAGCTCTCCTTCACAGCTTACACTAAAGCTTACCTTCCATAGTTACGCACTCTAGCAACCATTCTCTAGGACAGGCCAGCCTTGACGAATATCGTATCGATGAATATCGCCGAGTCGCTTCGCAAGCAGAGGATCGCATGCTAGGTGGGTACACTTCCTTGACTGAATACCCAGAGCTCCAGGCAGCTCATAGCATATGCAGGGTACGCTGTGTGTCGCGCCAACAAGAACGAGCCATTCATTTTCATTTCGCCTGCCAGTGCGGGACACTCGCACGTTCATGATTGCACTGTAGAATCCACACCAGTGCAGCCTCCTACGTCCTACATCGTCAGGCGCAGTCAGAAGAGTCGGGGATACATCACCGGAATACGACGGAAGAGACGTCGCCATGTCCTCAGGAATCGTTTTGGATAGCGATCTCTGCGGATGGGCGGAATCTTGTCGCTTCTTGCTGTACCTTGCAACACCTTCAAAGCAATGTCCTCCGCCATTGTTCCTCCTTACAGGACATCGACCGACCGGGCTCTGCCAAAAACGAGTGGGGACGAGACAACCACGGTTAGCTCACATCCTCCCCTTGTCGTCGCCGGCTCGCTTTTGCAAAGGATTGCAATTTTACCAAACCATTCACGCGAACCCGAAGATTGCGCCTTACCATTATCGGCAATTCGTTTTTTTCCATGGCATTGGTGTTTCCGCTGACACGCTCTCGTCCATATGTGGTTCAATTGCAATCTACATACGACGCGTAGCTCCCGAGGGCAAAGATAAAACGGACATTCGACATTTGTATGTCATACACACTGATACCCCCAGGGACCTTCCTTTCGTTTTGCTTCAACGATGTCCTCCGGCTACACATAGGCAATGGATCTGCTACCAGACGATCAAAGTCGGTTCGTACCTAGACAACAGCAGTCGCGTGGAACTCATCACCCGTGCTCTCACGATAGCACCGGGCGGACGACCCCTCCAGTGTCTCGCTGCTCATTCCAACCGTGAAGATGTACGACCTCCAGGGGGGACGTACTGAATCCTTCGGCCTCGCCCCTTATTCGAAGTATATTCTCCAGTAACCGAAGTAGTCAATGGAACTATTGGATGCTGCGGAGAGAGATGTCATGTAAAAGAGAGCTGACGTCCGATCTTTGTCCTGTTTGCAAATATTAGACGCGCCTTGTCGAGGCTTTTCAGAGACCAAACATACAGACATTAGCATAAGCTTGTACAGAATTTGGTGTTGGCCTCGGTAGACGAAGGATATCGAGCCGCTGTAGTGGCGGTACCACAGGGATTTGCAGGGATTGGCCACCATCAGTTAAACCGACCTGTCTATGAAACATTTTAGCTCGAAACTCAGCAGACCAGGTCAAATAAACACGTACGGCATTCAAGTACCGTGTTCATCTTCTGTGGCACGAGATTACCAAATTTCGGACAGAAACAGCTGACGGCTTTGGGTGTCACGGAAAGTTTCTCATGCGTTGACTCCAGCCAACACGAACGAGCCCACTCAACCCATCAGGAGTAACACAGGGGGCTTTCTCTATAGCTCTTCGCTTCGAGGCGGGGATCTAGGTGGAGATGTGTCGAGAAGAGCGGAACCGTAATAAAAGCCACAACGTAATCTGCATGGGATCAAGTCATATGAACGCGCATATTTGTGATTCATACGTACGATGTTTCAACGAGTGCCTTTCTTCCTTTAGCGCGCTTTCAAATACTCGTTCATTCGTTTCCGATACCTCTTATGTTGAGCAGAAGTTAACGATCGAAGAATACACGAGATGACAAAACGTACTGGCTCCAAAAACTCCCGCTTGATATATCCCTAATAAGTTGCTGCCATTGCCAATTGTGCCTTGATTGTGCCGTCAATACGGACCATGGTATCGTCTTGTTCATCGACCATGAGTCCAAGGTCGTACGAAGCGAATGAAGAACCATGTAAGCTTCGGAGATAGGATGCACGGCATTGGGTCACGATGTGTCTAGACGATAATGGAGTTCAGGCCAAAAAGTTATAAGCGTACTGTCGTACCTGCAGTGTACGTATGCGGCATACTTTCGCGTCGGGAGCGAGCGGAGTATCTAGACCGGTCATCGTTTTAGACAGTGGTGGTATAGTAAGAAAGAGGAAGTTCGGCAAACGCCGCTGCTATGCTCTGAGGATTTGGGTCGTCTGGATGTAACTTTGCCTATTCTCTTGGAGTTTCTCGGGGCTGATCCGGTCTGAGCGGCGTGGACCCCACCACCATGCTATGGTGGCGCCGTTGAGACGGTAATGACCATCGATGGTCTCCCGCCTGACTTGTGTCCTATATAACGTAGGCAAATCTATGGCCTCCCCACTGAGGCATGATTACTCTGTACGATCTCCCCTCCAAGGTGGCTGATTCTCCGGGAACTATGATTACCTGGCGGACGAGGTAAGCGTGCATTCCGTCGCAAATACGCCTCATAACTGACGGTTCATCTTTGTAGGTATTGCCTGAACCTCAAGAACCTCCCATACAAGACCGTCTGCGTCGAGATCCCTGACGTCGGAGCTCTCGCAAAGAAGATTGGTGCTGCCCCCACCAGCATTTGGCCAGATGGATCCCCCAAATACACGATCCCCATCATTCAAGACCATTCCACAGGCGCCGTGATCTCCGATTCACCAGCCATAGCAGCCTACCTCGACAAGACCTACTCCTCTGGTCCGGTGCTCATTCCCACCGGAACAATGGCCTTCCAGCTCGCCTTTGCCGATACAGTCGAAGCAGCCTTCGAGCATCTCCGACTCCCGCTTTTCTACGCCGACTTTGCTACGAAGCTGAACGACAGGACCGCAGCGCCTTTGAGAGCAAAGTTCGGTGCGAAGTTGAATGCCCCGGAGGGCGAAGAACGGGAGAAGATGTGGATGACTACGAAGGAGAACCTGGGGAAGATGAATAAGTGGTTTGAGGGAAGCGACGTGGAGGGTGACTTTGTTATGGGCGATGAACCTTGTTTCGCAGATACGGTGATCGGTGCGTTCTTTTGGTTGATTAGAAGCACCAGTTGGAAGAGAAGGCGAAGAGTGGAAAGATATAGCTGCTTGGCACTGACGGGAGATGGGGGAAGCACCTGGATCACTTCAGGCCGTACGAAAATGTGGTGTAAGAAGTGTACAGGTTGTCGTTTCATTGCTGTTTGTAACTCTACTTTTCTTTCTTGAATGCCAACAAATCGGGTTCACTGCAGGCTCGATTCACAAACGGTAACCCCCTCCGGATATACGTCTTGACCAGCCAAATGGATCTTCCGAAGGCCTGAAACGGGTACTGTAGTACTGGAAATAGGCGTCCCCAAGGATTTCAGGATTTCCTCTATGAATTTCCATTCTCGAATCCTCTAAAAGCGCGCCTGGCAAGGGAATTTTTCGGTGTGTAGCTCAGCATTTTCATCACCCTCTGGGCGCTTATTGTCTGCGTGAACCTGAGCCATCATATGAACATGTGAAGCACGATAGTCGAGCCAGCGTGGACGATCTGCTATGCATGCCTAATGTAGCCCCAGTCAGTTACAGTTTTTTTAGATTACAACGAAGTCATACGTACCCGTCAAGATCACAACGGAACCACCAGTAATGGCAAACCCTCTCCAGGTGTCGAAAGGGAATGCACGTCATTGACAGAATTCCGAAGTCCCAGTTACGATCGGCGGCTTGTCACAACTTGAGTTGTATTACTGCTATACGTGGAGCAGACTATGGAATAGCGAAGAACCAGAGGCTAAACCATAGTTGTCCCATACTTCGGGAGCATTAGTGGGGTAGGCCGGGGGGAAACTGGGGGCTAACATTAGATAAAGGGCGCCAACTTCCGTTTGAGAATAGCGAAGGCATCTTGGCTAGCTTTTATTGTACATCCCTTGGGGACTATAACGAGTGAAGGAACGCGAGCGAAGATGTGGCTGTCTTTAGCGCCCAGCATTCGAAGCCCCATTACCGCCTCCTCTTGGATAATACATCCCCGTGACTCTCTTGCGTTGCCTCGCTGAAGCTAAAAGGCAGGATTACAGTGTTCTGATGCGTTCTTGAGGAATGGAGCATCGAAAATCCCGCAGGAAGAAAACGTGGTACTCGCTTCGGGCGTGGACACTCCTTGTCTGAGGTTTATTCTCCTGCGATCGTCCTAGCGCTCAAAATGATGTTGTCGCGGTGAAAGGGACGACACGTAAAAGAGTGCTGGCATCCAATCCTTGGCCTATTTGCAACTATTAGATACGCTTTCTCAGGACCGATAAAAGAATAAATGTACAGACATCGAAATGTAAAGGGCTTTAACACCATCAGGTATTGACCTAGACGAACGATTTTGGGGAGTTGTGGTGTCGTATGCCATTCATCACTGGGAGTAGAAGGATCGATCTGTAGCCATTAGCTCGAAAATCAGCACAGCAGAACACGTAACGACGTACAGGGATCAAAAAAATGGACATCCTCTGCTGGTGGCTCTGAGCATTGCGAAGTCAGAAAGTTTCTCTTGGCGCCGACAAGAAAATATGTCTTGACTACTCTCGAGGGCAACTTTTGTGGACACTGAAGTCGATATGAGACAAAGTGTATGGGCCAGCATAGTACGAACCTCCTCCTCATAGTCGCTTCGTTGCATGGTGGTATTCTGGGCGGAGGTGAAACAGATTTGTGGTATCATTCTCGTATCTCAGCTGGCGAGAATCCGCCAAAGAATGCTTTCCCAGTAAGAAAGGTCGCAGTATTATGTACCCGAGACTAGGCATATATATGCATCAGCGACCATATATGAGGTGAAAATTGATACATGCTTACGATGATTCAGTCGTAAGTTCAACGATGGTGCCTTTCCTCCTTGGCACCTATGGCGCGGGACCATATACGCTTTCGCTCGTTTACAATACTTTGCCTGCCAAGCAGAGATTAACAATTGAAGAATGCACGAGAAAAGAAGACTCACGAACGCTTCCGCCTGAGATATCCCTATACGTGTTGCTGTTCCATCTCGCTGACAATTGTGCCATTAACATGGGCCATTGGACGGTCCTGCGGCGCCTGTTAGTCTACGCGTATATACTAACAAGTTGGAGCATACGAAGCAATTGGAGAATCCCATGAGCTTCGCAGACTGGATTCACGGCATTGGACCAAGATATGCCTGTATGATACTTCGGTCAACGGGTTTCCTACCAAAAAGAAAAAGGCGCACCTGTTGTTCCTCCGTCCTAATTATGTGTGTGGTTCATGTTTTTGCGTCAGAAGCGAGCGGAAGACTTTTGTTTTAGATTTCCGTGATGGTAATAGCAGAAAGAGGAAGTTCGGCAAATGCCGCAGCCACCCTCAAAGTCGAGGATTTCGTCTGGTGACTCTGTCAAGTTAGCTAATTCCTTAAGCTTAGCCTATTCTCTTGGAGTTGCTCTGGGCTATTCTATCTGATCCGATGTGAGCGGTGTAGACCCCACCACCATGCATTGATGGTCTCCCGCTTGACTCGTGCTCTATATAACATGGGCAAATCTATGGCCTCTGCAAGTACTGAAGAAGCATGATTACTCTGTATGATCTCCCCTCCAAGGTAGCTAATTCTCCGGGAACTACGAAAACCTGGCGAACGAGGTAGGCATGCATTCCGTCGCAAATACACCTCATGACTGACCGTTCATCTTTGTAGGTACTGCCTGAACCTCAAAGGCCTGCAATACCAGACAGTCTACGTCGAGATTCCTGATGTCGAAGCTCTCGCAAAGCAGATCGGTGCTACCCCCACCAGCATGTGGCCAGATGGATCCCCCAAATACACGATCCCCATCATCCAGGACCACGCCTCAGGCGCCGTAATCTCCGACTCACCTGCCATAGCCGCCTACCTCGACAAGACCTACCCCTCCTCTGGTCTGGTCCTCATCCCTTCCGGGACGCTGGCCCTCCAGCTTGCCTTCACCGACACAGTCGAAGCAGCCTTCGAGCATCTTCGTCTGCCTCTGTTTTATGCCGGGTTTATTACGAGGCTGAACGACAGGACCGCAGCGCCTTTGAGAGAAAAGTTTGGTGCAAAGTTGAAGGCCCCGGAGGGCGAAGAACGGGAGAAGATGTGGGCGACTATGAAGGAGAACCTGGGGAAGATGAATAAGTGGTTCGAAGGGAACGGTGGGGACTTCGTTATGGGCAATGAACCTTGTTTCGCGGATACGGTGATTAGTGGGTACCTTTGGTTGATTAGAAGCACGGTCGGAGGAGAAAGCGAGGAGTGGAAAGATATCGCTACTTGGCACGACGGGAGATGGGGGAAGCATTTGGATGGCTTCGAGGCGTACGAAACTGTGGTGTAAAAAGCATACAGGTTGTCGTTTTACTGCTGTTTGTAACTCTACTACTTTTCTTTCTTGAATGCAAACAAATCGGGTTCACTGGTTTTAATGCAGGCTCGATTCACAGTCTCACTAGAATCAGCATATGAAGATGGCACGAAGAACAACTGAGTTAGGATCAACGTATATACCAGCAGTACTCCAAAATTTACCGATCGCGTCTGTATAGATATCCATACCTGAAAGCGATGCTTTGACAGCTTAGAAACAAGAATGTGAATACGTAGAGATAGTGAGGCAGGCATTTCATGATCAATACCTGTTAGATCACATCTACGCCAACTACTGATACACATTCCAGTGTCTTGTAGGGGTAAGACTCTACCTCCGGAGGAGTCCACTAAAGGTATTACCAAAATTATCTCAAGTCCGGCATGATGACCACCGCAGGAGTCGAACCAGCTATCTCTGATTACTCAGAGTTAATGGACTACAATTGCACTAAGAAGCCGACATGATTTTTAAACTAGTGCAGCTGCTAATAAGCATCAACTTCGTGCAAATGAGAATGACTTCGAGTGTATTGATGTATCGATCCCTTCGTCGAGTACTCATCCTGCTAACCAGGACTATTCATACCTTTCTAGCCAACCCAACCGACTTTCTTCCCAAAGAGATATGACCACACCTTCTACGTCAACACCTCTTTACCTGATGCTTCGACACGCACTTGAATACAACTTCTACTTTTTCAATGAAGGAATCTCTTGCCGGGCGTGCTTCTAGAGATTCGGCGATGTAAATTCATAAAGGAGAGAACCTGAAACCTTTGGAGACGTCTTTCTCCAGCACTACAGTACCCGATTCGGGCCTTCGGAGGATGCATTCGGCTAGTCAAGACGTATGTCCCGGGGGTACCGTCGAAGTCGACGTTGACAGCAACGAAGCTATCCAGCACCTCGTAGCGCCTCTGTCCAGAGTTTGGACGACCGGATTAAGTCTAGAAGACTGGGAGAGCGAGGTGTCAAGGTCAACGCAATGGGATCGGCATCTCGGCATCTCCGAGCAATGAAAGTTAGGTATCTCTCAGACACACCTTGTCAAGTCGGAGAAGGATTCTAAGGATGGGAACAAAGGCGAAGAACATGGGGAAAAGAGTCAAGCGGCTGGAGGCGAATCTTGATTTGTCCATCCAGTTGTTTTCAGCAAATGGTCAAATCAATATGGGATAGTCCGTGGCAGTGGAATGATCTCGGATGCCGTCTTCCGTTGTATTCTGGCAACCCGAAACGTGCTTTAGTATGCAACGCTGAGTTGTGCATGAGTTATCGAAGAGGGATAGCGAAAGCAAACTATAACGATTTCATAAGGGAGGGTCAAAGTGAATTGCTTGCAGATAAGGCATCCCTAATGTAGCCCCAGTCAGTTACAGATCTTTTTAGATTACGATGAAGCCATATGTACTCGTCAAGGCCACGAAGGAACCACCAGTAATACCAAACCCTCCCTGGGGTGCCGAAAGGGAATGCACGTCATTGACAAAGTTCCAAAGTCCCAGTTACTGACCGGCAGCTTGTCGCAACTTGAGTTGTATTGCTGTTATATGTGGAGCAGACAATGAGCCTAAAACAACAAAGAACTGGAAGCTAAACCCACTGCATGGAGAATCTTATATTTTAGTTTAAAATATTGGATTCTATAACTATTTATTTTTCTAATATTTTACTCTAATATATTATACAAATTTTTTCAATATATTTGTGATATTTGGAAAATTTCCAATATTTTTTCAAAAATCAAGAATATTATAAAAGTATTTAGAATAATATTTGAATATTTAAGCTTAAAAGTTGGCAAAAATAAATAGTTATACAATTCAATATTTTAAGCTAAAATATTAGATTCTCCATGCAGTGACCACAGTTGTCCCATAATTCAGGAGCATTAGTAGGGTAGGCAAATGGGCATTGACACCATCGGGTATGGCCTAGATGAACGATATTGGGGTGTTGGGGTTCTGTGCGCTGCCTGCGCGCTGTGAGAGTAGAAGGACCTGCCTGTGGCAGTTAGCTCCAAAATCAGCAGAATAAGTAACGACGTACAGGGATCAAAAAATATGTTCATCTTCTACTGGTAAATGTGGAAATTGCGGAGTCGGAAATTTTCTTCTGGCGCCGACAAGAGCATGGCTTTCGAGGACTGCCTGTGTGGGCACTGGGGTCGATATGAGCTAAAGTGTATGAGCTGGTATATTTACACAACGCACGAACTGCTTTGTTGCGTGGTGGCGTTCTGGACGGAGACAGAGCAGAACCATGGTACTGTTTTCGTACTTCAGCTGGCGAGAATCCTCAAAAGAATGCTCTCGCAATGAGAATTATTCTATATGAGATTAGTCATATGTATGAATCGATGCGTGAATATGTGATTCACACGTACATTCGGCACTCAACGATACTGGCCTTCCTCCTTCGCAAGACACGGCGCGTGATGAGGTGCATAGTCGCTCGTTTGTGATGCTTCGTCTGCCAGGCGGAAGGTAATTCATCTTTTCTCGTGGACGCTTCAATCATGACTCACAAACGCTTCCACCTGACACATCCCTAGAGAATTTGCCGCACCATCTCGTTGGCAGATATGCCGTTAGCGTGGGCCATTACATCGCCTGTTCGTTTATTATGACTCAGTACACACGTATGCGAGCAGATTGGAGCGTACGAAGCCATTTGGAGAAGCACATGAACTTCGGAGACATGATTCACTGCATTGAACCTGTATGATAACTTACATAAGTTAACGGGTTCATACCAAAAAGAAAAAGCCGCACCGTCGTTCCTTCGTCCCGACTCCCCATTGTGGGTGCAGGTTCGTGTATTTGCACTAGAAGCAGGTTGAATATTCTGAAAAAACTACTTTGATACAATCGTTTTGTGCGATGAATATTGAGCAGAGGCCTTATGTTTCGGTCATGGTAGTAAGTAGAGAAAAGAGGGCGCTCGGCAAATGCCGCTACTCTTTCCCTTCTTACAGGTACCATAGTGAGGCACTCATGTGCGGGACTGGTGGCTTCGTCAAACTCAGCTAACTCCTCGGGTCCAACTTTACTTATTCTTTTGGAGTCTCTCACCATTCGATCTGACCCGGCCTGTGCATGGACCACACCATCGTCCATCGGATCTACTTCCTTTGTATCACCGATGAAATGGCGAAGACCGTCGATGGTGTCCTGATGGTATCCGCCTGGACTGCTGCAGCTACTCTATAAAATGCATGCAAAGCTATGGTCTCTGCAGTCACAACACTGAAGCCATGATTACTCTCTACGATCTCCCCTCCAAGGTAGCGGATTCTCCAGGAACTATGATTACCTGGCGAGCGAGGTACGCGTGCAGGAAGTTCCCTCACAGGTGCTTAACTGACCGTTCGTCGTTGTAGGTACTGCCTGAACCTCAAGAATCTGCCATACCAGACTGTCTACGTCGAGACCCCTGACATTGCAGCTCTTGCGAAGAAGATCGGTGCCGCTCCCACCTCTCTGCGGCCAGACAGAGCATCCCACAAATACACGATCCCCCATCATTCAAGACCACTCCACAGGCGCCGTAATCTCCGACTCACCTGCCATAGCCGCCTACCTTGACAAGACCTACCCCTCCTCTGGTCTGGTCCTCATCCCTCCCGGGACGCTGGCCCTCCAGCTCGCCTTCACTGACACAGTCGAAGCAGCCTTCGAGCATCTTCGCCTGCCTCTGTTTTATGCCGGGTTTATTACGAAGCTGAACGACAGGTCCGCAGTACCTATGAGAACAAAGTTTGGTGACAAGTTGAAAGCCCCGGAGGGCGACGAACGGGAGAAGATGTGGGCGACAACGACGGAGAACCTGGGGAAGATGAATAAGTGGTTCGAAGGCGGGGAGGTGGACTTCGTTATGGGCAACAAACCTTGCTTCGCGGATACGGTAATTAGTGGGTACCTTTGGTTGATTAGAAGCACGGTCGGGAGAGAAAGCGAAGAGTGGAAGGATATCGCTACTTGGCACGACGGGAGGTGGAGGAAGCACATGGACTACTTTAAGTCGTATGAAACTGGTGTAAGAACAAGGATATAAATATAGACCACAGGAATACCCACATTTTGCGAGCTCAGCAAAATTATTAGAATGAAGACCGGTTTTAGGTGTACATGGAAGAAGTTCTGTAGAGAATGGGAATATCTTCGAGCAACATGACCTTCGGGGACAACAGGATACGGACGGTGTAAATGACGACCGGTGCCAGTAGGCGATGGTAAAATCCGGAGGCCCCCGAAGACCAAGGCGCGTCAGCAAGGAAACAAGCAAGGGATAACATACTCGTTTTCCCCAGTTGAAAAGCGAGAAAGACTATCTTTATACATGTGAAAACAACATTCTCGCGTTCCCATGCATCACGATAAGGAATGAACGAGATACAACCCGATAAAAAGCGGAGACGACGAAAAAATGTTATCGGGGACGGCAACATTTTGTGCACCAGACTGATCTGTTACGCGTTAACCGATTCTACTCGCTGCGCTCGCAAATATGTGCAGAACGTCAGGCAGCATGTCGTGCTCAATACCTGTAAGAGCACACCCACACCAGTAACCTCGGATAAGCATGAGATTCAAGATTCAAGCTCAAGGTTCAAGACTCTATTGAGTCTACTTGGGCGAAATGCATTTTAAAAAGATATCTAGTCTTCCGTAACTGACCACCTCTATAAAGAGGACGTTGCACAATGGCCGTCTAGCTCACGATCTCTGGGCAAGTCAAGACTTCCTCAGGGCAGAAGAGGAGGGCTATGATGTCAAGTTGAAGTATAGCTAGTTATCGAGGATGTTGAGGCAGTCGAGTAATTTTCGTTCTTTGAGAGGACCGTTGACTAAGATAAGAGGAATTCAACTCTCCTAAGTTTGAAACTGTTGTCACGGTTGACGTGGTACCTGCTCAAGAAATCGTAATCTTCGGCGCCGCCTCAGGCTTCTCAGGCCTTACTTGAACGAAGAAGAAGCCGAACATTTTTCAGTATGAATGAAAATTTATATTTCTTCCGTCAATAGAATGACGTGGTGATGACGACTCCTCGAGTCGATGCGAGGTCGAGAATGGGAACTTCGGTCCGACGACGCTTCGACCACTACCACTATGTTCCTCCTCTTCATCCTTTGCCCAGCTTGCTAGCCAAGATACTACTGAAGCTGTGGATCACATTTGCCAGCGTATACTGTATAGTGGGACTACGGGTATACGCGTCGCGTCGAAGCCATGGTGGTAGAACGTAAGTATGACAAATAGCCAATTTAAGCAGACCTGTTGAAATCTTTTTCCACGAACATGAAGACAAACTCGACGTACCGGCTGGAATACTATCCATGGGTAGCCCGACGTCCCCGGAGCGCCCAGGACTCGCTTGCCACCCTGGATCGCGTGCGGACAACTCCGACTACCGTACTTTAGTATGGGCGAATCAATGACCGGACTAAAACCCTTTCCTCCTTTCTGCCATGGAGGCATTGTGGTGTGTGGCGAACATGTTCATTATTTTCTTCATCTCACCTTTATTTCCAGGCAAAGAATATGGTGAGGGGTGCTTCCGATGAACATCCAGCCAGACTCAGCTCATCACGTATGAACAGGACACCGCTCGCTTCCTTATCGTTGACCCCAATGCCTCCAGATGCCAGGTCAGCGCTCACGACACGGACGTTCCTGACGACGTTGCTCCCGGCTTTTCTTTTCTACTATCTCGCAGCCCGTCTCGCGATAACCGGCCGAGCTATTTCGACTCGAATTGCCTTTCTTCCTATAGCGCTCTATACCACATATAAATGCGCCACGTCGCTCGATCTGGCCCCTGGAGAAGAGAACGTGGAAGATAGATACTTTAACGATGTCCTAGTCGTACGTCTACGCCGTGCTATTGATTGAAAGCTAGCACTCACTTCCTATAGCTATCCATGACCTTGTGCTCCTCCCGTATCGTTACCTGGACCTTCACACCAACGCCACCCTGTCGACTGGACCTGCCTTCGCCTTCACCACCTCTCCAACTCTGCCTTAGTCTTCGAGGATACGGCTGGAACTGGGGCCTCCCGAAAAGCCGTGCGCCCCGAGAATGGCGCCCAACGAGCTCCGTCACGCGTTTTCTTATCGCCACCGTCCTCTCGGTCCTCTTCCACATCATCTTGTACGACGCCGTACTCATACACATCGAATACATCGCCTCTGGAACGTGGCAGTCTCCCTGGGGCGCGCCCATCCTCCCACCCTCCGGCTACCCAAACTTCAAAACCACCTACATCTCGTTCCTCTCCTTCTTCCTCATATACACCTCCGTCCAGATCATCTATGATGCCTCCACCCTCATCGGTGTCGCCGTCTTCCAGCAACCACCCAGCGAGTGGCCGCCTCTCTACGACAACGTCCTGCTCTCGACGTCCCTAGCCCAGTTCTGGGGCCATAGATACCACCAGCTCTTCCGGCAGACATTTACTGGACCGCTCGCCCTCTTACCGCTGCCTGAGTATGTGCAGCTATTTGGAGCCTTCTTGATGTCAGGTGTTTTCCACTGCTTTGGGGTGTGGGGGTATGGTAACGGGGCGCACTGGTGGCCGATGGGAGGGTTCTTCTTAGCCAATGCGCTGGGAATAGGCCTGGAGAGGGTGTGGGCGTATCTCTTGGGGAGGAAAGTCGGTGGGATGGCTGGAAAGGTATGGACAGTCCTGTGGTTGGCTGGTTGGGGAAATTGGTTATTCGATGAGTATTCAATGAAGGGAATGATATATCAAAGGATCTTGTTACATTTTTGAATAACATCTTATACTTTAAAGAAACTTCCCCTCCGAACTTGAAAGTGTGAACACTGGGCTACGGGCCCTCAAATACACTACGAATATAAATCTAATGTGGCTTCTGGGTGGAACGGTAGTGAATTTAACTCGTACTAAGAGATAGCAGGTTCGATTCCTACGACACTCGTGTAGTTTCGGACGTATATCGTTTTTAGACTTGTATCCGTCCCCCTGGACACTTGACGTTGCAAGCAAGGGAGTGTGATCAGCTTTCTTGCTTGCAACGTCAAGCTTCAAGGGCCAGAGAGACTGGTAACCAGTCTATTTCGTTTTGAAATATGGTTCACCATTGACTCTTGAATTTTGAACCTTGTCGCATACTAACAGCCCTTGATCGCGTGCGGACAACTCCGACGGCAAGCGAGTCCTGAGGTTCCGGATAGCGTTTCCGGCCAGTATGCCGAGTTCGCCCTTAGGAGCAACAAGGGTCGAAGCCTTGTCGGACCGAAATTCTCATTCTCGACCTCGCATCATGATCATGATCGGCATCATCAACGATCAAGCGCACATATTGACAGAAAAGTACAATCTCCCATTCATACGACTGATACAATGTTCGATGTACCCAAATTTCAAATCAAGAAATTGCCATCTTCTTGGGTGCGGCCGTCTGGGTAACAAGCCATTCTTCGAAGGAGACTTTGATTTATTCTTCCTGAAAGATATCTTATTCAGCGGACCCACCCTCGAAGAAAAACCTTACCTCGGTGCTGTAGCTGTGCTTACTAACATCATAGCCTTCTTCCCCGTGTCGGTTACAGGTGACTGATACATCAGCTCAAGAACAGCACCCTCGGCTGCTTCTTGAGTTCTTCGGGTTCTATGTCCCACGTTCATAGCCTGACGCGAAAAGGGATGAGAAGAATGGCGAAACCATGGATGTCCAACTTGAAAATCAGGGCGCCGTGCCAGACAAAAAGGGCTGACCTTCATCAGAGAACGAGGGCGAGATCTTGAGCAGTACCCTTGCTGTCAGCCCCCTATCAAAGCTGTCCTGCTCACAGCTCTCAGATGTGACGCGAACCAGATCGATGTACGAAGGCGAGTCGAAATTAATATGACAGTTCGTGCGGTGCAGACACAGGCAAAGAACATTTGCATTCGTGTCGGCGGTTGAAGTTGATGAACCTAAGGTGGCTCTTCGCATACCGGCTGTCTTGGGCCCAACACAGGTGCGAACATTCGACCATACAAATAAGTCGATGGTCCACCAGTCACTAGTAGGCGGCTCGTAGTCTCTAGCGGTATGCAATGTCCAGTTTGATGGCCTAGTTGGGTGAGGTGTCGAGTCCTTGACTCCCTAAGACAACAGCGCGAACAATAGACAAGTTTCCCGCACACCAATAACGGAAATGCGCACGCGTAGCCCTTCGTTTTCGGTGAATATTCCGAAGAGGATGGCTACTGTCTTCTGGATGTCGGCTATGGAGCTGGGGCAAGGCTCTGGTCAACGTGGGGCATCTAGAGACCAAGCTAGAAATTGGAACGGAAGCACCGCAGTTCCATTGATCGTCTGATCCCAGGACCTAGTTTTGTTCACTGGAGAAGATTTTTCTGATATCAAGAAACCAATTACTGATCAGCAGAAAGAGACGCACCAGTTTCCCTCCCTGACGCCCGCAACCTTCGCCGACGGCGCGTGTGTAGAAACCCGTATTTGAGACGCGTATCGTTGAGCAGAAAAACCAAAAATATGCTGGTAGTTCTGTTCGTACAAGTCACCAAAAGGCCTAGAGGAGAGCCCAAAGGCATAGAAAGCTGTCCCAGCATTGGAGGCTGGTGTGATAGAGTTGTGGCCGATCACCATGGGGTGAGTAAAAGACATCCTCGTTGTTGATTCCCCGGGTGGCGCCTCGTATCTTGGTGTTGGAAATTAGTAGGTTTCCAGGATTTCCAACGGGATCGCGTCGATAGGGCTAGGGTTTCTTGCAGACGTCGCGTCCTTATGGACAAGGGGGAAAAGGGAGGGGCATCGGCATTTGCCGCTCATTGTTCTTCCTGACTACAATATGAGTCCATCAGGTAACACAATAAGACATGCATAATTACAATTGTACAATGTGCCTTTTCTTCCTGCAAGCCTCAATACCGACATCTCATTACTAGGAGACAGTGCTGTACTATTAATTCTGATACCTGACAAACGGCCCTACTTGCGGAACAGAACCAAATCTCGACTCTCTTTTGAGTCTCCACGGTCCTGATTCTCCTGCTACAAGTTCAAAGTCGCAGCCGAGATGTCAAGACATGAACTTCGCTCTGTCATGCCAAGCACGTACATCCCAGGACGGGGATTACAGACACTGAGAAGTTACGATCCAGAGGTATGGCACAACAGAAGAAAAAACAGCTCGAAGTGATGGTATTGGCCGTCATACACGAGTGGAGTAGCCAATGAAAGTGCCTGACACCCATGTAAGGGTATATCAAGGAAGTGCCAGAAATACTCCAACGCCGAGAATGAAATGAAACAAGCTGCAGAACGGAGACACTGGTGCTTGAATAGGCAACCGCGCGGAGAATTCCTATGGTAGACGGCGCCCTGATGGTAACGAAAGCCTCTTTTATTGCTGTCTTCTTGCAACTTCGAGACAGTCGTCAGCCTACCACAAGCCTTTTCTTTAGCAAAAGGCAAAGCCGAGTCAACAAAAGAGTGCACTCATAATGAGAATGTCGTCATTGGTTATCTGCAACTTCCAAAGCATTGAGAAATTGAGAGATGTTGAGATGAGATGTCAAACTAGTGTTTTCCTCAAAAAATTCAGAAATTGAAGTCCTGGAGCCGACACTTTAGGCATAAGAAGGCTCCGCCCGGTCCACCGTTGGCTTTCGGAGACACAGCAATATAGCCGCCATATCTCGTACACCAATCCCACTCTTTCAAGCCCAACTCGATGGCGCAGAGTCGTTCCTGCCAGAGAAGTCGCAACAACGATTGCGACCTCCACGAACCCGGGGACAGTGGCAAACACTGTCGCGCTCGCAGTAGTGCTCTGGCATTCCCTGCCTGATATCATCCCTTCCATACGACCAACCACAGCAATTAGCTTGCTGGACGACTGCGACCAAGGAAGTCGCAGACATGTATGACAAGAACAAGAGTGTTCTAGACGACAGTGTGAGCTTCAAGCTCGAAACCAATTTAAACAGGTATGATCGTTTTGGCCCATACACTTCTAACGGTATTGACCAGTCACTCTAGGTTGAGACTCTCCACCATTGAATTGAAGGAGAAGTATATCCAGGACTGCCTGGATGTGCCCTGGACGGCTCTTACCCACCGCCCGTCGCATGAAAAATACGCATGGACGAAAGCGCGCGAAGTACCGTCGAGAACTTGATGTTTTAAAAACATGGCTTGGAGTAAGCATATCTTCAAAGTCGCTGAGCGAGGCCATGCTGACTGCTAGGGTGCTGATAGTTGGCGATAATGAGGGTAGAGAAGCATCTTCAAGCACGTGATCAGAGGGAAGATCGCGCGACCGCGCAGGGAATCGACGCCTTCATGGTATGAAGGGTGAGTGTTGAGTTTCCTTTCGTTGAATTCCACCGTTGACAAAGTCTAGTCCTTGAGGTAACACAAACCTTTTATCCTGTGATTCGATTTTTAACCCTCCTGCCTCAAAGGCCATCGCAAATGGCTTCCTCGTGAAGTATCGACTTCAGGAACATTTAGATCGTGAGCAAAGAGATTGGATGGATATTGATTTAATAATTACGAACCCAAAACCCGTTGTCGCTATGGTCGCCTCGCAACCAAGACCACAGACAAACAGACAAACAGAGACAATTTGTTGGCGGCATAGTTTCGGCATTCCATTAGCGGGTGTTTCCGGAGTCACCCTCACATGAATTAAGGGTAACTGAGTAGCCGGATCCATCCTAGGAAACCACCAGCCATGAGAGAAGGGTTTATGCTTATCTCTGATATTCGTTAAGGCGTCATATCAAGTTAATTACAGAGTCATTCGACTAACGAGTCGCGATTACAAGCATAACCGGAAGTCGTGAATCGCGAATCGCTCGGGCCTGGTCTCGCAGATGAGAATATGAACATTCAGATTCGCTGGAAATACAGTTGATTAGTGTCAGCATACATTTATAGCACGAAAGACATACGTGTTTCCTATCCTCAGTGTCTGCAGGAGCGGCGTATTTACCGGCTTCATGAAACTCGTTGAGAAGCCGAAAAAAGGCTCCAAAAACACCAGAAAGAATAGAATTGCTGGACATTTGTCCACGTTGACAGAGACTAGAATTTGAAGGGGAAAAGGACTAGAACCATTGCGTAAGCTGTGCAGGTACCTAGAATCCAGTTCGGTTAGCATCGTTTAGCGCAGGGAAAGGAGTGCAAATTCGTCTGGTCCTGAGAAGATCTGGGTGGCAGGTAAGCAGCCGAGCACAGAAGACTACCGGACCTGAGAAAGGAGTACTATATCCCCTTGAGGAGAGAACATCAAAGCATTCTCCAGCCATTTGAGCTACTGTATCAGCCTGGCCCTCTCCAAGTCAGTGGATGTAGTAGATTTATCATGGTGGTTATTACTTACCGCCTTCGAAACCAGAGACAGCAAACACGTGGGTGACAAGCATAGTGGAAACCCACATGCACAAGACACAAGATGGTAACTGACCGATGGTGGTCAAGAAACAGGTTTCTAAGCTTGCGGTGAGCTGTGGTCCTCCAAAGACTTGGGAAGGGACACCCTACTGGTGCCTAACTGACTGTCGGTGGAACGAGTATAGAGCAGGCCCGGACACAACGATAAGTGGTACATACTTGATAAGCCAGTAACGTTCAACGATGGTGAAAGGTATGGTCGCAGCGGTGCTCATTGCTGAGTGGAGTCAGGCTGTGCCTCCGTTAAGGGTCTATTATCATGAGGACTGTGACTGCATTAAGATGGTAAGAAGTTCTGATGGATCCACTTATGGCATAAACACACTTCCAAAATAGGCCTCGCAAAATATTCGTAGAGGACTGCGTTACTCCGAATGTAAGCCTTTTATTTTGCCTGACCCTTGTTCTACGGAGCAACGATGAATATTCTGGATGTTGAACAGTCTGGGAACCATTGGCAGTAATCTGTCCAGAGCAAGGAACGCTGAAGACTCACAAGGCCTTCGGATTTCTAAATTTATCCCTAATAATGGCGTGATGGAATTTAGTATTTACCAACCTGCACTTCGGCGACAGCCCGACAACTTCCGCTCCACAACAGTAAATTGCCCGCCGAACAGTACGAACATCGAGCCTTTCATTGCCATTTGATTTGGAATTAACCTCCAGCGAAACATTATGAACATTGGCCTGCTGGCCGGAATCTTTAAGCACCGATTGAAATTATGTAACAATGCTGCCAGCGGCAGACCCGCTACCTTACGATACTCGTAGTGCTACAGTCAGTTATTCAAATTGCTACTTGTCTGAGATCTTCGCAAAAGTATTCTGTAGTCTACTTTGCTATAGGCTAGGGTGTGAGCACAGTCTATAAAAGCAAAAACGTTCACTCGTTCAGTGGTTTTCTGCTGCTGCTAGGTCTCATTTTGCTTCGTGGCACTTCCCCGCTATTCAAAAGTTTCCAGGGAAAAGTCTGGTCAAGAGCCGCGAAAATATCTGTTCCACATAGGCCTTTCCATAGTATTTGTGTTTAGGTGCTTCATTGAGGTTCCTGTACCCAGGACAATGAACGCGTCTGTAGTGATGCATGGTGGTATCCATGCCATTGACCTATGTTGGTGTTGGTGTTGAGACGACACGACAGGTAAGGACAGCAAATAGAGTATGCATATATTCCAACTTCCGCACACCAGTAAATAAATGACAACGAAGCATCTGGGTCAGTGTCCTTTATGGAGGAAATATGCTCCAATACAGATGGGACCAAGTTTCTTCTTTTCCAGCTTCTCCAACTTCTAAGTTCTCTTGCGAATTGCTGTCCGATGAAGTTATACCTGATTTCCACATGAAGTTCGTCACGTACAGAATAAGACAACGTGAAAAGAGAAAGACGGAGTCTCTGAGGGGCACCACCGGTCTAAGTGGACTGTGGGCTGCTGTGGGCGGCATATCGTTACTGCCCGCCGATCACGGACTAAAAGATGGACTATAAATATCGCAACGCGACACATGCTGCACTGCCAAAAATGGCAACGTCCGCCAAAGCATTTCAGGTCACAGGGAGTCGTAAATTGCCCTTCAGACAGAGAAACATCACGCCATGAATACCAAAGACAAGGATGGAGCCGACTGATCATTTAATCAAATGCACCACCGAGAAAGACAAAGACCCTCAACCAAGGGAATTGAAAGGCATCACAGCGTGATTATGCTTCCTATGACAAAGATTGTCGCAAGAAACCACTTGATTTCGAGCAACGTTTCAACTTTTTGATAACCGGTATATCATTTCACGTGACAAGCTGGCAACTAATATCCCTCAGTAGTGACGCGAAAAAGAGTTTGAATGCACCGGACCTTATGAGAGATCGATAGTCTCGTCCTTCCGAATATACGTCTCGACCATTGTCCATCTCAGAAGGCTGGCAATGGTTGAAGAAAGGGACTCTTCAAATGTATCAGGATCTCTCCTGTGATCGTTTGTTCAACGGCACCGAGGACTGCAGGATCGAATCGTCAAATGAAGATGCTCCCACTGTCAGGTTGCTTAATGTAGGGGTGAACTTCGAGCGTTACTTCTACAATCGGATTGGAGAAAGGAGGAAGTCCGTGACGATTGTGGACGACCTGGCATTGCAAAAGGTCTGCTGGGCTGAAATGCACAATCAATCAGCTCGTGTCTTCGAAGCACCGTTGACAGTACTAACCTTTTATCCTTCTCGCATATCGTCTCCAAATTGTTTAGCTCGGCATAATTGTCCGCCCAGCATTGTCAGTGCTAATTCGCTGCAGGAACCTCGGCTTCCATACTATACGACCTTCCGAAGGCAGAATCTCATCGACATCGGATGTGCCAACGTGGAGCAGACAGGACGGAAAGCAGTGACCACAGTCGTCCGATAGTTCAGGACCACCACCACGCTGATTCTGAAGGGAGACTAGGAGGGGGCATCGGACGAAGGGCACCAACAAGGCACCGTTTGAGAATAACGATGGGACCTTGGCAAGGTGTAGCATCTACCCTAGCTTCGAGGGCTGCTATTCTTCTGTACCGAATGAAGGAACGCGCGCGGTAATGTCATGACTCCAACATTCGAACTTTGAAGAGTTCTCAGCGGTTTCCTGGCTAGCACATTCCCGTGACTCTCTGCTACTTCTTCGCTGCGATCGCAAGTGGCGGATATCCGCGTACTCCCGCGAACCGGCAATATTTCCCCGAGCACCAGGGAAGCGAGCGAGAATGGTGCTCGTTTTGAGGACTCCTTCAGCCCGGCTCATTCTATATTCTCCAGCAACCGTCCTAGTACGCAAAATAGTCGATGGGGTTATTGGATACAGCGGTGAGAGGGCGACACGCTGACAGTCAATCCATTTCTTGTTTTAACTATAAGATACGCCTTCTCGGAACCGAAAACGAATAAACGTACGAACACTGGTACGGACTTGTACAGAGTTGTATTAGCCTTGATAGACGAACAATAGTGCGTCGCTGTATCATTACCACAGGCATTCATGTGGATTCATCACCTGTCTAATCGAAAGGAAGATCTGCGAACAGTCAGCTCGAAACTCAGCAGGGTGGAGTAGATGAAGACGTACGAGGTTCAAAGACTATGTTCATCTTCGGCAGCAAAGTTCGTGTGGTTACTGGAGTTTGGCTGTGGCTTTGGCCAGTTGTGGAACCAGAACATTTCTCCTGGCACCTGCAAAAATATGCCTTGACTAAGGATAGCCTTTTCTGGAAAATAGAGTCGATATGAAGAATGATGTATGAGCAAGAGTATGTAACGCACGGAATCTCCTCCTCCTCATAGCCGCTTCGTTCCATGGCAGGCGTTCTGGGCGGAGATAAAGCAGAACCATGGTACCACTCTCATATCCCAGCTAGCGAAGAATCCTCGAAAGAATGTTCTCTAGACTATAATGGGACTAGTCATATGCATGAACCGACGTGCATATATGTGAATCCCACTGTACGATAATTCAATCGTACATTCAACCATACTGCCTTTCCTGCTTTGCAAGATATGGCACGTGATGAGATCTGCATTCGCTCATTCGTGATGCTTCGGCTGCCAAGGAGAAGGTGACTCCTTTTTTCTCGTCTATTCTTCAATAGTGACTGACGAATGCTCCACTTGACGTATCCCTCCCTATTCGAGCTGCTACTCTGTTGCGTTGACAGTTACACAGTTTACATGGACCATTGCATCATCCCGCGATGCCTGTTCGTCCACCGGACTCAGTATGGATGTATGCAGGCAGATTGGAGTGCACAAAGCAATTAGAATCCTATGAACTTCGGGGACAGGATTCACGGCATTAGACCAAGATGTGCCTGTATGAGAACTTCAGTCAGCGGGTTTCACACCAAAAAGAAAAAGGCGCACCGGTGTTCCTCCGTCCCGATTGTGTGTGCTGTTCATGTTTTTACGCCAGAAGCAAGCTGAATAGTTTGGAAAGGCTATGTTGATACAGTCATTTCAAGCGGAGGCCTTATGTTTCTGTGATGGTACTAGTGAGAAAGAGGATATTCAGCAAATGCTGTGCTATCTTTCCCTTATTGTAATCATTAGCTGCCCAATGTATCTGAGGAGTTCATGCGCAGGACTGCTTCGTCGATTCAGCTAACTCCTTGGCTCTAACTTCGCTTGTTCTTTCGGAGTGTCTATTTGTTCGATCCGACCCGACCTGTGCATGGACCGCACCACCATCCATCGGATTCATTTCCTTCGTATCACTGGTGAAATGATGAAGACCGTCCATGGTCTGCCGATGGTATCCGCCTAAATCGCTGCAGCTACTCTATAAAATGCGGGCAAAGCTATGGCCTCTGTAGTCACGGCGCTGAAGCATGATTACTCTTTACGATCTTCCCTCCAAGGCAGTAGATTCCCTGGGAACTGACCACCTGGCAGGCGAGGTACGCATGCAAGAGTTCCTTCACAGGTGCACAACTGACCGTTCGATGTTGTAGGTACTGCCTGAACCTCAAAAACCTGCCATACCAGACAGGTGTATGTCGAGATCCCTGATATTGAAGCTCTCGCGAAAGAAGATTCGGTGCTGCCCCGACCGGCTTACAGCCCGACGGAGTGTCCCCCAAATATACGACTTCCCTTTATCCACGACCACTCTACATGGCACCGTCGTCTCCAATTCGCCTGCCATAGCCTGCCTATCTTGACAAGACCTACCCTACCTCTAGTCCGGTGCTCATCCCCGCCGGGACTGATGGCCCTCCAGCTCGCCTTCACCGATGCAGTCAATGAAGCCTTCGAGCATCTCCATGGTGCCTCTGTTTTATATGCAAATGGTGGTGAAGATGAACAACCAGGACGACGGTGTATATGAGAGAAAATCTTGCTGGGATTCTCTACATTGACAGCCCTGGAGGGTGAAGAACGGGAGAAAATGTGGGCGACGACGAGAGAGAACCTGGGGAAGATGAATAAGTGGTTCGAAGGGAGTGAGGGTCATTTCGTTATGGGCGAATGAACCTTGTTTTGTGGACACTGGCGATTAGCGGGTTTCTTTGGTTGATTAGGAGCATGCTCGGAAGAGAAAACGAAGAGTGGAAGGATATCGCTACTTGGCATGACGGGAGATGGGGGAAGCACCTGGATCGCTTCAAGCCGCATGAAATCGTTGCATGAGAAGTTTACAGGCTTCCTCCTCTGTTAACTGTAACTTTGCCTTCCTTTCTTGAATGCCATTGTCCTTCACGAATCGGCTTCAATGCCGATATGCCTGCTGCAATGGCACCTCTGACACTGCTACACTTCGGGACAATGTGGCGGCCAACCAAAGAGCAGGGAAGTAAAGTCCCTACTTTATGCTCGGCGTCAAGTCTACTGTGTCTGCATACCACTACCTTGGCGAACAGGAGTGTTCGAGATGTACGCCACCTTCTTCCACATGTTCATGTTATATCTCGACGATCTCTATCCCCGTGATGTCAATGTCCAGAATGGAGTCAATGATTTCACTAAGGTATATATAATATTGGTTCATGGCTCTGGTACGCACTGATTCTTCTATGAAATGTTAGCGTTTCACATCTTCGAAGAAACAACCAACCGGAATTTTGAACTACTTCGCCGATCTCCTTACCGAAACCTACCGAATCTTTGGCAAGGTCACAGCTGACCTCGTCGTTAACACTGCTCTCAAGTTCCTGAACGGTTTGATTTTGGAAGTTGAAAGTAAGAATGAGCCCGTAAGCCTTCATATTATTAACGCCATCCAGTCCATTCACCCTGCTACCCAGACCCATCAAGTCGCAGAATACGCCTCGTACCTTCGCCAGTTAAGCGGATTCGTGGAAGATGCCGCCATATTCGCCTTCCCTAGGGAGCTTCCCTATAACTCATATATCCATGCCCTTCCCTGCATACGCGATTTCATCAATTTTGGAAACGATGTTCTGTCATTCTACAAGGAGGAGTGTGCCGGTGAGATGCATAATCTCATATCACTCCTGGCCAATGCCTGGGAGGAGCCAAAGACTGGGACTCTCCGTTATCTGGCAGAGGAAGTGCATAAAGGCATATGATAGGGGAATGTATATGCTTGCGCAGCATGAAGGGGCTCACAAGGCACTTGAAGATTTTGGGAGAGGTTATTTAGCCTACCATGTGGGTACGGAGAGATATTTACTTAAGGAGCTAGTAAACTTGTAGTCTTATACGCTCCCTTATACAATTGAATCTACCCTTGGATGCATAAGATTTTGAAGAGAAGTATACTCAAGTGGCTGCATCGATGAACTCTGCAAAATCGATGATAAATGCTAAAGAGGGTCGAGACAGGACTTCGGGTTGGGGATTCGCGATCTGCCACCTGCCTGTATCATTATTTCTAAGAGTAATAAGGAAAGGCCGACATATATATACAGACTGTACAGAAATGATGGACAATATCAAAATAGTAACTGCAAGGTAAAAGCAGAAAGAGCCGTCATTGATAGAAACATAAGGAGAAATTGCGGGATAAGAAATGCAGGCAAGGGGCCTGCACTCCTCAGTTCCACTGTACACCTGGGTCACGAAAACTTGCGCCGTCGCTGTCGGGAGACAAGAGAAGAAGCTATGGGAACCGTCAGACAGTGAGCAGAAACCAAAGACAAGTAACGTACATGCATACAAACTGCAGCACCTTGTCATCCTTCGAGATATAATCAACTTGTATCAATCCTTTACAAATCAGCACAGCCAAATACCGGCATGACAACCATGCGCGCGGCCGCTAGAGAAAGAATAGCTCCTACTGGCATACGCGACCACTGACTCCAGGGAACTTTCAGTCGCGCTAGCGCGGAGCCGAGGCATATCAAACCGAGGGGAACAGAGGCCACACCGATGAACTCTGCAAAATCGATGACAAATGCCAAAGGTGGTTCACCATCGGGTGCCGAGGGCATATAATAACCATCGACTTGAACAAAGAGCTGCTTTGACTGGGAGTGATGAGAGCGATGACTGAAGGATATGATGATAGCTAGAGATACCAGGCATGCAGGTGGACTCGAGGACCGTTCGCACGGTGAGCAAAAGGGCCTTCCATTGACGTGATATGGGATGAGTGATAGGGTTAGTCGGCAACGATGGATAGGAAAGGGAGTCGTCTTTATCCTCCGCATCAATCGTGGCTATTGGCGGTGGAGAGGAAGAATCGGTTGCGACGAAATATGGTCTGGATAGCTTCTGGTGACACAATTGTCGTATCTTCGTGAAATAAAATATCTTGTCTAGCAAAAGGTAGAGGGTCGACGGGTTTATTAGCCGCCTCCTCGCACCGAGTCCTTCCCGAGTTCTCAACCTGGTTTTCACAGTCGTCTTTAGGATCCGATGCACGGCGTAGCACCTTCACCTTCAGAACTTCGGGCACACCGTGAAGAAGGAACTTTCGTCTTATACGAATGCTTTCTTGTACTTCCTCGGGCTCTACGTCAGGCCCCTTGAAATCCAATGCGATGAGCTTGTTTCCACCCAACGAAAAGAACGTCAACTAGAGGTCTTGTCAAACGGAGATTTCTTCATGAAGATTTAACTTACCGTGTAATACAGGATCAACGCCGAAATGTAGGCCACGGCAAGATCTTGGTCTTTCTCTCCGTTAAACGGTGCAGCTCCAGTGATACTCATAATAATAGCGGTCGCTAAGATGCATAAGTAAAATATAGACATTATAAAGATTAACGGACTTACGCATATCACCAGAATTTCCCCATCCACCGGCAGCAAGCATACCATAGCGGAAGCGATGTGGAAACCAAAAAACTGCTTTATCAGCCAAGCAAGGCAGATACCCATAAACTGGTAGATAGCGCCAATCGTAAACAGCGGTCCTGGAATAGAATAAAATCAAGCATCGGAGAACCGGAGTAAGTTTCATAGGCAGGGAGATGGGCGGTGAAACCAAGCCGCGACTGAGCACACCTAAGACGCCGATATTACTTGAGGAGAATGCAGGGACCATTTTCGAAAACATGAGGCATGGCATCGCAATATTCTGTCGTTGAGCGCAATCACGCCCCTCCTCCCCGAGAAAGAAAGATTATATTGCTTACCAACGCGATTTGTGCAGCGCCTCTGGCAGCGGCGGCCGGGAAGATGTCAGCTTTGGTGATAACGAAGCCTCCAAGTACGCTCATAACCCTGAGACGGAGAAAGAGTGAGCAGAGATCCGGCCGAGAATGATAGATCGAGCCTCTGACTGACAATCGTAACAGAGGTCGAAAGGAGACCCATATAAGCTGTACAGCAGAAACCATCGTGGGTATAAGTCGTGGAGAAGAGAGCGAACGAATTGTTCAGAGCACTGGGAAGTTGAATGCAAGGCAACCTCATTTTCTTCGGGTTTAAATAAGCTTAAACTTTGAGAATCAGAGACTCGGAGATAGTGACTAATTGGAGTTACGTATAGCCCATACTGTCTGCTGAGTCCCAGATGGGAGTTAGAGGCATGTCGAGAATATGCACGTACGCACTACTAGGCGGTAGTGCGTCTATATCATTAAAACGTGTTAGAATATGTGAAAGAGACGTTATGTTACGTTCATTTACTCCCTGTGGCCCACTGGCAGGCTGGGCAGTTAGCCCGCTAACTGTTGAATTATTATCATCTCTCAAGACCATTTGAAGCAAAAGGTCGTGAGGAAGTCTAATCTTGAAGCACATCATAGGAGCTTCTTACACGATCAAGTCGATTGGCGCGGCCCTTAGTCTTCCGATAGACTCGAACCAATCCAATCCGCAACTTAACCCTATCACCTGCGCAAGTTGTCCCTCGCAGATTGGCTTTCCCTAACGAGATCTTTCGAATTCCCCCCGTGCCGTTTCATCAACTCCTATGCACCTGTCGACTCTGCAATCTCCCTGAACATATTGGACAAGATTAGCTCCTTATTGAATGATGCGGATGTCCGATGAGGCCAATCAACAGCGACGTTAGAGGAGAGTTTCGAAACACTTCGTCAGCGACGAAGCTCTGATAGAAAGCCAAGACGAGCGTGCATTTCGACAAGCGAACGTGATTGTAGCGGCTGCAAATATCCATACTCGCGAGTAGTAGACATCGGCAGCTTCCATTTGGATACAGACCGTCGTCAGAAAGAACTAAGGGAACGGAGAAGGTCGTTGGGCAAGTCCAGTGCTGAATTTGAAAACGGAACAGTATCGGTTATAATTATGTAAGAAGCGCCCTGACCTTATAAGGTCGCCGAACTTCGGCCGTTCCTGATTGGGACCTTGCGCCGTATACACACACCAAAAGGTCAGAACAAAAGGTTGATTAGTCTATTACATCTCAGCTGATATATCTATCTCCACTAACCGAAGCAGATGTGCCTTACTTTCACGTGTACTATGCAACTTGAATTGGAGTTTAAGTATCTATATCAATAAATTGTTTCTTGATTGTTTTTATCAGTCAGATCGCGACACAAAATAAAGAAGCTGTAGGAAGTGATCACTAGATTCTAGCTGGCATATCTTCCAGGAAGCATCGGAAGTTTTTAAAGTTGGTCGAAATACATCTTCATGTTTTTCATTCCACTTGGTGCGGTAACCTGCACGACTATAACGAGACACGGGAATGCTAGTAAGTCTATCTGTCAAGTAAGGTCCTATAATTGTATAGCATAAGCCACTCCATCAAATTGCATACTTGATTGGCACGACAGACAGCGTATACTAATAAACCAGTCCAGAAGTTGGCACCCTAATGCTAGAATCTATGTGTGTCCCTTTCCGACCACGCCATTCTTTAGTCTCTCGTAGACAGGATTTGTATGGACCTTCTTAGCTTATACATAATTGACAACAGAACAGAAGTTCCATAGTTATCAGACAGCGGATGACACCAAGAGCAAGCGCTTATCGAAACATCTACTTGCGTTTATCTTGCCATCATCATTATCGTTGCATATCCAACGGAGAGACAAGGTAATTAACAAGATAAGTATATACTGAAGGCCAGATACCGAATTACAAGCCATCCGCTTTCCCAGTTAATAGCCAGTCCAAGACTGCTTCACCAATGCGCAGCGACCTATGGACGACTAGCTCCGATAATAGAATTTCGGGTTTGAAAGGGGCGAAACGCCAGACAATAACAGTAATGCAAGATATCATTGTGATAACCATAATGCGAGAAGCGCTGGTGATGATGGATCTGGTTCCGAGAAGAATACTCATAGGAAAATCTCCTTCGAACCCGTGCCGTATGTCCGGGATTAGAAGCCAACTATCAAGCTGCGTCAACGAGGCACAAATAATTAGCGCCGCGAATAACTTGATGAAATAGGCTCGACAGAATTTCCCTAGAACAAAGAAACAAGGGTTAACGGTAAAACGAAGCAGAGTGAAGCTATACTCACTGACTTCTTCCCAGTAGACCGATATTATAACACATGCAATGAATGAGCAGATTACAGCTATTCGTAAGGCGGCAAATAGCTCTGGGCTGACTGAAGCTGAGTTAGATGGCTGAATTGACGCTCTGAGTTGAGAGCTCAAAACTTACTCATACAATCTGCTGAGTCCCAGATGGGAGTTAGAGGCATGTCGAGAACATGCACGTGTGTCTTGCTAGGCAAGAACGACCTCCCCGTCCACCAAACGGGGTGTTTGTGCATGTGACAACGAAACGACAGTCATCTTGGGAATAAAATAAGCGCCGACCTGCGGTAGTGCGTCTATACAATTGAAAGGTGAGAGAATATGTGAAAGAGACGTTATCTTACGTTCATTTATTCCCTGTGGCCCACTGGCGGGCTGGACAGTTAGCCCGCTAACCATTAAATTATTATCATCTCTCAAGACCATCTGAAGCAAAAGGTCGTGAGGAAGTCTAACCTTGAAGCGCATCATATGAGCTTCTTGGAGGGTCAAGCAGATTGGCGCGGCCCTAGTCTTCCGAGAACTTACGAATCATTGTTACAGATGGAATGTCGGAATCTGCGGCGTAGCATCTTGGCATAAGCGCGCATTCCGAGAATGGGCCGTGGCGAAGTTCCTAGAAGATCATCAATTGAAAAGAGTTAGCAAGCTGCAGCTGAAGATTGTTTATCCGCCATCTGTTACCTGAAAAATATTAGGAGTACATGTACCATTCCACATCGTGGTAGGAATCTAAGAACGCGTAAGACACGTGATCGAGATCTACCGGCAAACTTCAAGCCGATGAGTGCCAAGCGAGGCCAGGCGGCGCTTTTCTCCTCCTTACTGTGGCCACCTCAGCTGCAACAAAGCACCCTGTGGGCTCTGCCTTATGCCGGCCCACTAACCGTCCACCCGAGGAGCGTAAAAGTGCTGCTCTAGATACTAGAACCCGACTAGTGGAACGGGAAGACCGGTGGCATTGAATATGCCTTATGGGATCCAAGTCTGTGGCCTCCCAAAGTCAAGAATATACGCCTCTACAACAATAGCTCATCATTGTTAGTTTTTCAAGTATGAAGCTTGAAGTGTTAGTATCAAGTATGTTGATAGGTGCGGCTTCGTCTCTTGTCCATGGATATCCCTAACAGGTTACCCAGATACATGCAGCAGCCTAAAGCGACCAAGGACATTGTCTCGATGGATTGTCCTCTGTTACCACTACTACACAAATGAGACGATAACTGGCATCGTAATTGAAGCTCCCGGCACCGTCGTTATTCTGCTGATGAAACCAACTCTGTTCGCTGTCCGGGCTCCAGGCAGCTTGAAGAGATGGCTTGAAAAGAAGTGGAAGCTCGTGGTGTTGTCAGATGGTCTCCGATGTGCGGGGAAATCCCAAGGTAAGACAACCGCCTCTACAGTTTTCTGAGCTCATGACAAGAAAAAGGTTCACGGTCTGACATCCGAGGATACCGTATCCGCTTTGTCTTTATCACAACAGCGGGATACTGGGTTACGTGGACGTTCTTACCTGCCCCAAAGGCGGATGCGTGCTTTCAATAACGATGATGGTCACCGAGACGGAACCTCTCGGGCACGTCTTGTAATCGATTGGCTCTAGTTGTAAGCGTTTGTGCTTCTTCCTTATCGGCTTTGTATATCTGCACGCACCTAGGAACATCCTCTATACTCCCGGGGAAAGTCATATCCGATTTGCTGTACCCGAATCGGATTCGGCTGTGATATCTCATCCATAGCCACCCATGCACCACTGAGCATTCAGTCGTTGTGCGCGCTGTATATTAGGATCTGGATTGGATGGTATACAAACGTTCGTGTTATGGACAATTATCTGGACCCTCTCAACTCGCCTAAAGCTTGATGGAGGAGACGGTAATGGTAAGTCCATTTGGATACATTCGTTGCCTGACTAATGAAGAGGTTTACAGATGTTGGCGTACGGTCGCAACGCGTATATTTGTCCCGGTACCATCTGATCATTCGAAAACATGACGCAGCAAACGCCGGCTTATCGGGAAATGACTGTTATCCTTCGTAAGACGTTTTGGTAACTATTTTACCATATAATGCAGACTAACATAGCATTCCCAGAAAGCAATGTCCCAGTCGATTATACTGTACGACGTCCCGACTAAAGATGCTGATGCACCCGGTTCAGCGACGACTTGGCGTACGAGGTGCGTCCGCAAGTTCTAGACCGGAATGTCGATACTGACCAACATCCTTTAGGTATTCCCTCAGTATCAAGAACCTGAAATTCCAAGTTGTATGGGTTGAACTTCCCGACGTCGAGGCTTTAGCAATACGTATCGGAGCTCCCCCCACTGGTGTCAAACCAGATGGCAAGTCGCCATTCTACACCATACCCATCATCCAGGATCCTTCCACCGGTGCTGTGGTATCCGAGTCCGCCGCCATCGCAGAGTACCTCGACAAGACATACCCCACCTCGGGGTCGATGCTCATCCCTGCAGGAACGAAAGTTCTACAGCTCGCGTTCCGCGAGGCAGTAGCTGAGAGTTTCGTTCCGACCCGTCCCTTCTTCTGGGGCGGAGAGATATTGAACGATGCAACAAGACAATACTTGCTCAAGCGACTTGAGGGGCTGGGCGTAGTCGTAAAGGTCCCGGAGGGAGAAGAGAGGGAGAAGCAGTGGGCGAAGGTGCAGGCAGGACTAGGGAAGATCAACAAGTGGCTCCCGAAGGACGGCTTTGAATTCGTTATGGGGAGCGAGCCATCATTTGCGGATGCTGTCCTATGCGCGTTTCTGAGATTTACAAGGGGTATTCTTGGGAGGGAGAGTGAAGAGTGGAAAGATATGGCGAGCTGGCATGACGGGAGGTGGGGCAAGTTTATGGACAGGTTCAGTCAGTATGAGTGAAAAATTGGGAACCCTAACCATAGACGATCTGCACCTTTTCGATTGACCATCAGAATTTCAGTGTCTGTCTTGCTCGAGCCTCATTACGACAACTAAACCGATTAATCATCAATGCCTGTCGAATTTCATCTCACAGGAGTTGGTCTGGCGAGCACTGAAATACCAAATCCCAAATTCGGCGAGCCAAGGCTCGTTACTGGGCCGAGCGGTCATGGGCTCACGTACTACCAAGTTCTAAATTCAGTCTTGCTTTGCACAAACCAATGCGGTAAGGCCTTGACTGCGTCTCTGGACTCCGAAAAGTAAAGAAAGCTCCCCCCTCCGATGGTCCGAGACGGGTCTAGCCTATCCTGCTATGACCATGGAATCGTTCACTGCACGGTTGCGCACATTACTTTGGCCTTTTTCTTGCTCGTTGGACTAGGCCTGGATTCTTCTCTTGCTGTCAAGCTAACACCGAAGATACCTTTACTATTCATGAAATTTAGCGACGGAACATCGGAAGTTCGGACATGCGGATCCTTCTGATGTACGTTACTTCTGCGGCGTCTTTAACGTATCGCTTCACACATTTGCACAGTTAACCGTTTCTGTATACTCGGCAGAGATATTCGCTTTGATATCAAGGTGCTATGCGACTATCCAATGCCGTGACTCCCGTGTGGATACGGTGATGTGAGTACGCGAAGTCGGCAACTGCGATGTTCTTTCGCTATTACAAAGAAAGATCTGAATAATTTCCCGAAATCCCGGAAAATGAATCAGACGATGAGTAAGAAGTACGTGTTGAATTGACCACTCGAGCATATAACTGACTGGTACACGTCTGCAGAGTCAACGCAACGAGATGTCTTCGAAGCTTATCACCTTATACGACATTCCAAACAAGCTCTCTGACGCACCAGGATCTCCGACGACGTGGAGAGCGAGGTACGTATGCGCGTTGTACGTCGATCTATGCACAATAAACGAATCGTAATAGGTATTCTCTAAACATGAAAAAACTCCCGTACCAAACAGTTTTTGTCGAGCTTCCGGACATCGAGCCTCTTGCCAAACGGATTGGTGCCGCTCCTACTAGCACCAAACGCGATGGAGTTACGCCCTTGTACACGGTCCCCATCATCCATGACCACGCCACTGGCGCCGTCGTATCAGAGTCTGCTGCTATCGCAGAGTATCTAGATAAAACGTACCCAACTGGACCTACACTCGTCCCTGCCGGTACGATGCCACTCCAGCTCGCGTTTCGCGACGCGGTGTCCGACGTCTTTGGTCCTTTTCGCGGGTTCTTGTTCGAAAGGATCGCGCCAAAACTGAATGATAGGTCGATGGAAATGTGGAAGGTGAGGTTGGCGGAGCAGGGCGTGAATCTTAACGCGCTGTTTGATGGGGATAAGGAGAAGGCGTGGGAGAAGGCGTTGGCAGGTTTTGCGAAACTTGACAAGTGGTTCGAGGGGAATGACGGGCCGTTTGTTATGGGAAGCGAACCGTGTTTTGCCGATGCCGTCCTGGGTGCATTTTTGAGATACAGTTGGGCTGCTCTTGGGAAGGACAGCAAGGAATGGAAGGATATTGTTAGCTGGAATGGAGGGAAGTGGGTGAAATATTTGGAGCACTTCGCGCTGTACGAAACAATTTCTTGATGCTCATGTATATATATGTAGTTTCATAGTAGTGCCTACTTGTTTTCATTCCTTTTGTGAGATGGATAAATCATGCAACTAGGCGCATTCGTGTCCCTTGTGAGATATAAAATGGTAAATCAAATAAGTAGGCGAACAATTGAATCAAACCAGTTATTCGTACGGAATTATGTGAGCCTTGAGAACGTATGAGTCGATGACGGTCAAATGGTTGACTACATCCTAATATGCCCACACTAGAAAGGTGTTATTGAGAATGACTCCGATGGAAGTTCTTAGGACATGTTTCTTTCTACAATCAACTTAGCCCCCCGGTAACATCCTTCCACTCATCTAACACTTTGATCATTTTCTCGCACTTGCTCCTTACCGCAACATCACCGCCAGGTCCAAAGACAAGGTATGTCGGCCATTCTCTGCCTTTTGCCTTACCGTCTCCCCTTACAACGTCCACAACAATCTCCACTGCCAAGTCAGCGTCACCTGTACACCAGCCGCCCTCGAAGAATCCCTTAGCGCGATCACGGGTATCGTTGTAGTCTGATATGAGGTTTTCGAAATACAGAGGCTGAGAGAGTATTTGCTCTGTAACGAGGGCGGCGGGTTCCACGATGAGCACACGAATACCCAGAGGCGCGACCTCGGTAGATAGGGTTTCACTGAAGGCTGCAGGAAATACATCAGCGCCGACCTATTATAACATACAGTAAAAACGCATACCGCGAACAGCCGCTTTGGAGGAGGAATATTGAGCTGTGATTCGTGCGCGTAAGCAGACCTGGTCACTATAAAGTAGTTATATCATTGGAACATGCCTGTCATCTATATCAATTATTATATTAGGATTCTTGCAGGAAACTTGATGAATACAGATGCATGAACTTACGGGGACTCTCTCCGGTACCCACGAAGATCGGCTACCTATTTGCACGATTGTTCCTGATCTTTGCGCCCGCATCGCAGGAAGCACTGCAGTGGTCACGTCTATGACACCAAACACATTCGTCTCGAATTGCTCCCTGAATTTCTCAGACCTATAGACCTTATAAGCTGGTCGCGCTGTCCAATAAAAAGCGGCTCACCCTCCCTCTTCGAAGATGGCCTTTACGCCGATCCCCGCATTGTTAACACAGACGTCGATACGGCCCCATACAGCAACGGCTTGGTCTACAACAGACTTGATAACCTTATATCCGCTTGTCACGTCTAGTTCGAATGTCCGTATATGGTCTGTCAAAGGGAAAAGTCCTTCAAGCTTGGAAAGGGTACGCGCCGTGGCGATAACGTTGTCCCCGCGAGCCAGAGCTGAGAGGACGAGGCGTTTACCAAGGCCGGACGAGGTACCTGCCAACACAAAGAGACGTTGTTATAACGCGAAGATGAATAGATGCTACATACCTGTGATGAGCCATACGAGAGACGACGGGGAGGACATTGAAGTTATCAGGATCGGCCCTTGTAGTCATCTCATATATATATGACTTAGATGATAGATCCGGAAGCGCTGAGTGATATGACGAGAAGATTCTGGAACAAATTTCCTTAGTCTTTTTCTCCTTTTACCGGGAAAGGTGGAGCCGTACTGTCACAGAGCAGGCACAGCTTCTTTATTAAGCCGATTGATAGGTAGGTAAGATACATATCGTAATATGTTTTTTGGTAGAGGATGTTTATAAAGGCTGTATTCATGTAAATAATGAATCAGAAAACTTGTCGATGTTAAACTGTGAAACGCGAACGGTACTCATAGAATGGCTTTCACGCCAGGATTGGCATTTCCTGTAGGGGCAGCATTTCCGGCGGGTTGTCGAGTTGAATATTGGGCGTTCAAGTTAGTACGAACAGTCAGGGTCGTTGATATGGATGATGAAAGAAGGCACGAGAACTCATTATAAACCGGGTTTGGGGGATATCGAGCGCTCGAAAAGTGGTCCCCGAGATCGCTGGCACCGGAAGTGCCATGAAGACTCGCACAAGACACATACAACTATCAAACTCTATGCAAACAGCCGTAAATCAATTGAACCTCGATAAGAAGAATGCGTCCATGTAGAAGCTCCGTTCTAGTTCCAACCAGTGTGGGCGAGAGCTGTGCATGTACATATAACTCGATAAGCTGGATGACCATGGATGAACTTCCTTGACTACGGGAAGTGTCCTTGTATTATTACCTCCACCGAGGTTTCCCTGGAAAGGTGTCGGCCTCGAACTGGCTGCCTAAGAACCTCACCCATAACCAGCATCAGGAATATTGCCCCAAAATTATCCTGAAGCTTTATGGATGTCGATAGTGAAATCTGACGAAGAAGGCTCAGATATATTGTAGGAAGTTGGGCGATCGTCCATCAAGATGCTGCTCCCGGGTTTTCTCGCGAAGCAAGTACCTCCTGCCGGTTACCTGACTGGATCGTCGGAGATAGGGCATAGCTGCCTGGGAGTTTCTCTATTTTGACGATAGTCAACTAATGGTGTATATATGAAAAGCCGAAGTCAAAGTAGTTCCATGCGGGGCTACAACTTTCCGTACAGCCGTCTCAAGATAAATGTCGACTTGCTGCCATCAAACCTACGCTGACGATAACCGCGCTTCCTGTGACCAGAATGGCTTTGTTTTATCCGTTCGGAGAATGCCATGGAAAAACAAAGACCGACCTGCATAATACCCAACGGCCTCGAATCCTCCTGTGGCGGTATTGATAGAACCAGAAATTGGGGGTCCTACCAGGGCGCCCACAGCGAGGATACTCATCATCATGCCTACTCGCCGACCCACATCAGAAGTATCTCCGAATTCAATGATGGGAGCACACAGGAGGGAGACGAAGGAGCCTGAAGTGAACCTGGGAACATGTTAGCTACAGATAGTAAAGTCAAAGAATAGACGATGGTACCCGTAAATGACAGCGATGGTGATTAATGAGCCTTGATCTTTTGCAAATGGCCACGAGTAGGTAACAATGGCAGACGCCGCGGTGAATGGGATCATCACATTCATGGCGCCTGGTCTCTGGTTAGAACAACAAAGAACCCCAAAGTATATTCGACTAACCAATTCTATCTCCGAGTAGTCCGGCAAAATAGCGCCCAAAGCCCGAGGAACAGTTGGCTATCGAGACTAGATAAAAAGAGAAATCCTCAGGTACACCGACTTTAGTCGCGCTGACATCGATGTAAGTCAAAACTGGACATAGGAATTCCTTAGTAGGCAAAACCCCAGGAACTAGCGCAGGCCTACCGGTGTAAATCCCGAGGAAAGAGGTCAGTGTCGATGCACAGTAGAGGGAGAAAGACGCGGATTTGAATTCGCGGAAGTTAAAGAGGCCTCCGCGTACGTCGGTAGGTGGGAGACGGCGTTTAATCAACTGAGAATATCAAGGGTGAATACGAAGTAGTCAAGAATGGATGCAGACCAACTAAATTGCTTAAGCCAAGGCCCAGCAGAAGAATGAGTGCTATGATTCTCATCGTCCATTTGAACCTGCCGTGTATTTGAATGAAGTGCGGCGGAACCGATTACACTTGGAATACACGTACCCTACGAGAGGTAGTAAATTCCTGGCTGCGATGGGTATGACGGTCCCGCCAAGGGACGATCCCACTGCCATCAACCCTAGAGCAAATCTCAGCTTTTTCTTGAACCAGTGAGAAAGCACCACGGTTGTGGGGTTCATGATTCCGCCACACGCCAGCTAGACAGTTGGTCTGCGGTCAGTATGTCTACGAAGAGAGGCGATTGAATGGCACTGACTCCAACGGCGAATCCCTGGCACAGTAAGAGCTGCCAATACTTGTGACATTCGGCCACTAACAACGTTGCGGCCACTAGTAGGACGCTGCATGAGGCGAAGAGAGGGCGGAAGTATCCCAAGTCGAAGAGTCGACCTGCGAGGAGACCGGGCAAGAATACTAGTGAGTACTGATCAAGATTTAGTATATAAGCCGAGTACACGAGGCGTAGTCTCATACCTGAATGGAACCGATCCAAGCTCTAGAAAAGCAGTCACTAAATAGCATGGATAGGATTCAGTCATGAGCTCACATGTCCGAAGGTGGGATGTCCTTCAATACGTTCGTTTGGTAGTATGATTGAAAGACCTGAAGAAAATGAATATGAAGGTCAACCACGACTCGACCGGAAGAAATTAACACCGGACTCACGCCCCATGAATTGACGTATCCAAATCTTTCGATATAATTGCCAAATTAGTAGAAGAGAAGTGGGCATAGACAGGGACTACACCCTAAAAGCAGCTCACGTCGTAAAATTGTTGCACATCGACTGTTGAAAAGAAAGCAAAGCGAAGCAAAGGTCAGTACGGTTGAGATATCGAACTCGACATGAGTCAGTATTACTCCAACAACAATCAGCCAGGCTCGCAAGCCACCATCGGGGAAATCGTCCAGTGCATACTTGAATTCGTGGATGGACTCCTCGGTGGGTCTCGACGCAATGTTGTCTGAACTTTGAAGAAGCGTACTGGAAGCCGGGATATTTTTGAGGATGTGAGAAGGAATTTCTGGTGGTACAGACATCGGAACAGTGGGAAAGGAGTTGAAGCAGGTTCTTGGTAAGTCTGAACCACAAAGATCTGGGTTTTATTCCACTAAGGAAGATTTCGCCGGTGATCAAGATGATTGCCATCGGTTAAACGTGCTTAGAGGCATAGTATACTGGGTGGTCGTTAGAGGAGCGAGAGCAGGACTTCCGGTCTTCATAATGGAAGCAAGGAGGCGGTAGGTAACAGTCTAGTTTCTGGTGTGTGGTGATCACCAATAGTATTTCCAAGTTACCATCAGACCTTGGTTCCGCATGACATTGAATAGCTTTTCGGGACACTTCGTGACCACACCAAGGTCCCAAGTAATTATATTGCAGGAGGACATCTATTGGTGTCAGCTTTGGTGCAAGGGCGTGATGATGTTACGGTGGAACCCGCCTTTTGGGATGCCAATGGTTCCGGTTACCCATGCTGAAGGCGGTGGGAATCGACCAGTACTTCGTGCAGCGAAAGCCTTGAGCATCGGAGTTGCAGGCGGGCCACGTCGGTAGTGTCTAACTTCCCTGATGGTATAACTCTTCACCACATTGCTACCATACCACCTGGAAGCGGAACCGCATGATGGGGTGTCTTCCTCTGTCATCCGGATTGACTCAGACAATACACACACCACCTATTGTAATCCAGGATCCCAGTGATATGGGAAAATGGAATGAATAGCGAATCCGTGATTACAAGGCAAAGGATAACCAAAGTTGGCGACCTGCACAACACGATTGAACTACCGATGAAGGGAGATCTTCAACATGGGAAGAGGTCTTCGGTTGCTTCTCTGCATCTAATAAAGCGAGAGATAGTGTCTGTTTGCTATGCCGAAGAGAAATGAAGCAGCGATGGAGCTCGCTAATATGCAGAAACCGTGCGGAGACTCGGTCTCTATCATTTTCCCCCGAAGCCAATCATCATGCACGGTAGAAAACGGCGAGATGAAGAATCGCATCTTCAGTAAGAGAAGACGGAGTGCCAATGTCCGGTGTCCAACAGAGCCTGAGAAGAAGCGAATCGTCCTTAAAAAGATGCGCGTTTTTTCGGAGGTCGTATTGTTAGTTGCCCTTCTCCAGACATTCTCTTCCTGGTCCACGAACCACGCACATGAATGCGTCCACATAACGCGGTTCTTTCCCGTACTTCAAACCCCTTGTTTGTTCCCAAAGTACACTTTTCTATAGCCTTCTCTCCCGCTCCTCACCCGCTAGTAAACCTAACTTGACAACCCTCTTGCTCACGTACACTGGCGTCTTAATATTGATCCGCTAATAAAACCGCATCCAAAGAGAGGGTGCGGCTTCAAACATTGCATCAGAGAAGTCGAATAGGTCGATCACCGTCTTGATGGAAGATGAGATAGTCGAGCATTGTAGCTGATTCGGGGATATCGGCCAATGAGCCAACCTTTAGGACGAGAATAGTGAAGAAGGGGCTATGCCGCGGACATTTGAGCTGGTGGGGTCTGCGACTGGCCCTAAGGTAAGTAGGAGCAACATCCTCCAGCAATATTTGGCGATACTGCAATATCGATTGGTAACCTGAAAGGAAGGTATGCTTGGAATGTAACGCACCCTGAATCTTCGGGGGTTGGCTACGTCATATGAACGACATGCGGGGTATCAATGCCATAGTCATGCGATGGGCACTGTCAGAGAGTAGGAAGCCATAAATCTCCGCCAGCACTTCATTCTGGCAGCAGAAATTTTCGTCAGAGACCTCTAACAAGTGGGCAGAAAATGTCCAGCTCTTCGCAAAAGGGGCGCGCAGAGGATAATAGGTGATGGTAGGAATTGAAGAGGTGTAGGTGATTAAACGTAAGTTTTCTGACAGGCCTTTGAATAGGTGTCTGCTCTATCGATTTGGGGCCTCCGTCATGCTGAGAATTGGAAAGTCCTTCTTGAGCTCGACCGTATGCCTGTGGCCGCGACAGGTTCCAGGACTGAGTTTCAGCTACAGCTAAAAGGTATTGAGTCGCGTTTGAGTCAAGTCGCGGCGACACTGTTGTCAGAAGTGGGGATAGATGACCGACTGCCAGTTATGTAGGTAACGAGTCGGTGGAACATGTGTTTTAATCGCAACACATACTGGAAAACTGGCGTCAACAGAGAGCAGAAATCATACAAAGATGAACATTTACGGCATGGTAGAGATTTCGTCTGCACGTCTCGGTAGAGTCTCCGAGGACAAGAAGTCCTGACGGCCGGTCATTTGTAATAGGATCAATAAAGTCCAATAAATTGTCGATACCTTTGAATAGCCGAAATCAACTCTGGGAAACAACAAAGTAAACGGCTACTTACTTCTGGTGATCTTGAGTGTAGAGGGTTCCTCATTGTTGTACAGCTCACGACTCTCCGCAGCTGCCTATTGGTTGCCTCACTCCGACTATTCTTCCCTGGACACTTGGGAAGGATTTGTGCGCTACATCAGCGCGTCTTGGCTCTTGGCAGTCCCAAGACCTGCAGTCGACCCGACTTTCCAAACTTCTCCGATTTGTACTTCCAAGGTACGATTGATAGCCGGTCACGTTCCAAACGTAGCATCGTGATGGCTGTATACATAGATTATATAGATCGGCATAATAGACGTGCAAGAAGGCCGTTTGCGATGATGATGAAGGTAATGGGCAGTGGATAAGTTTGGGATAAGCCGTGTTAGATGACAGCCAGATCCCGGTTGTGATCGGCCCGGTCGAGCCTTAGCTCCTTACCGTCACCACTTTTTTCTTTTTGAAACCATCACCACTTGTCGGATTCATCAACTGTTCTGTTATCAGTGTCGAGTCGTTTTCCATCGCAGAGATGGATGCTATTCTTGGTTTTTTCATGACGCTCTGGAAACAGATCAACAAGCTATCGACGCGAAGTACTCGTTGGCTGCGTTTTCGCTGTCAGTGATGGAGTCATCATCGCGACCAAAGCTAGGAGGAGGATCAACGAACCCAGGAACGCTTCTCGGAGTGCAACACTATAGCTTCTTGGCCTAATTTTGATTGAGCCGCCAGAGCTGTCAATACACGCTATCAAACAGAACACTATACGTGACCGACGAACCATGTATCATGTGTGGGTCTGCTCTGCGGTAATTGGATATCAAGGAGGTCTTCTACGGGCGCGCCAACGACAGATTCGGAGGCTGGGGGAGCATCATAGAAACGGGCGATATCTATCATTAGGCCAGCAAAGCTAATGGTGTGGTATCATCGCGAAGAAACTACCGTGATTCCTCGTTGGTTCTATGTAATGGAGAACAAGAATTCATTTATTCCAATGTTGAAGGTAAACCGCGTTCTCGAGATAGAAATCCCGGTCGAATAACGGTCATGTCGTTTACAGAACATGGCTCGTTTTCATCGACAAGACCGACCATCACCATCACCATCACCATCCAGCGCTTCCTTGGCGCCTGCGTACGTTTCGTGTTATTCACGGGCCCGAGCACCGTTCTGTTGCCACGCTGTTTGTTCCTTGAATGGGGTGGTGCATCGGTTGCAATTCAATTGCAATTGCTGGCCGCTTGCTCTGGTCTCCATGAGTCTGAGCTCTACTGTTGCTGGTACACTGTTTCTTGAAATGATGTACTGTGGCCGTATTACTTGCTCGGCGTGCATTTTGTTCCCGTTCTACCTTCATTTTTGAGTACCCGAATGATTGACATTGGACTCGCCCACGGCTTCGTCTCGATGTCTCCCCCGCCAGCTAACAGTCGCTCTCAAGGCCCGAGACACTCTCAACGTACATGCCCTACTCTTTCCATCAGGCCCCTGCGTGTATGCCGTATGTTTCACTCTCACATGATGGCATCATCACTGGCGCAGACATGTTCTGATCAACCATTCTCTTTCATCGTTCTCATGAGTCCCACAGCAAGCCTTCAGGCGGTATCTAGCTCTCCGGGAGCACTTCAATACAGTTCTACTCTGGCTATCTTCACTCCACGAAGAGTCTCTGCTCTACATGCCAATAGTGTGATCACAACCATATGAGCCTTCCTGGCTAGAGTGTACCGTTCGTGCCGTGCCAGAACTGTGGGCCCGACCGTTCCTTAATATCCTCACTATCGGGAGCTTGCGCCAATAACCACACCAACACCAACATACCGTTCACCTGCGAAAGCGATATATGGGTCTACAATAGAATACCCGGCTCTTCGTTTCTGTATTGGTGAATGATCTCACGAGAAATCTAAGACATTTTTGTAACTTTTATTCACTTCCAGTACCCTTACGTCTTGGCGCTTCGCATTCCTTTACTATGGTTCGGGAGAAAATTCTGCTTGCAAAGGGCTACTACCGATACTCAGGCAAGACAGTCTTCGGAGACATTTCATACATGAAGAATCACGTACAAGCAAGTCAGGTGGGCTTCCCGACACCATGGTAGCAGAGGTGCGCTCTCTGGTACATCGAATTGTTCAGCGGGAGCTGTAGGCAGGAGCCTGACTCACGGTCTTCCCAGATTATCAATCACCTTCCTCTCACTGGAAAGTGATGAGAATGCGCGCCGCATTTACAATGTAAAACAGCCACAACAGTTATGAGGCCATTCCGATGCAGCAGGTTAAGAGTAGGCATTCGTTTTAGGCAAGAGGCTAATGCTTCCACGCCTCAACTGCGCGAATGTCGTTCTACTTCCAGAATGACATCCTCAATAGGGCCTATGAATTGTTTCTGGAAGTGACGCTCTCACATCTGGCCAAGCCATTCCTTCATTTGTCGCTAGTAATAGAAGACTTGGACATGGGATAGTCTGGAAATCATCGAATCAAAAGAGACCTGCACAAATACTCACCGCGATCTCATTTCATCTCCTGTAACTATCACTGTGAGAGGCTTTCTGAGTAGGGAATATTCTGCTGTGGTAAGAGTACCTGAAATTGTATGTGTTGGTGTTAATAGGCTGTAGAAGCAAGCTCGGCTATACCCGGCCCGGTCACCATTGGTTTCCGAGTCATAATGGTCACTTTGTGTTTGGCTTTCACTTGTTACTGACAACACTAATGAAGCGACTCCACTAATTTGAGACCACTAGAATGCACACATCTCTGGAGGGATTTTTCCCCCGCCGTTTTTTTTGGAACGACCACGGTCCACGGCTGGGGTTCAACATAAAGCCGCTACTAGCTATTCCATGTTGTCTTACACGATACATCCACTTATCATTCTATCGGATTCCTAGATTACCAATAGGGCTCTGCTGCCGCTAACGAATGCGACGCGTTCGTCGCGTCGATTCCCTGTATTTTCAAGAGTGTCGCCCTACTACATCGAGCGTTACCAGGATTCCTAGCATGTTTGCATAACAGAAATCTCTTGATTGCATGATTAGGCATACCGAGGGTGTGATTAGTGTGCGGGTAAATGGGAATATGTATAAAAGCACAAGGATGACAAATGCGAGAAAATAAGTGCAAAACAACGACTGTAAAAAGAACCGATAGTAGATAAGCAAGAAAGAAGGCGCGCACAAAGGAAAATAAATTTAGCTCCTTTGTTACGTTTATTTATCTTATCGTTTTTGGTCCGGAATTTGGTGCGAGGAGGCAGATCCACCGCTCCTAATTCTATGCCAAGAGCAACTCTACCTCCTCTACCACGGGCACCACGGAATGGGCCACCACCGCCACCTCGAGTCTCACTCTGAGGAGCACCACCTCTTGGACGACTGACTGGTCTGTCGCCCCGCTCCTTCATTGTCTCTACAGTGATTCGCGCAGTGGAAACCTCGCCGGCAGCCTCGACCCAAACACCGCCTCCACCACCAAGAGCAGCAGGCAACGAGGCAATAATGGCACGCTTCGCAGCGTCCACACCGGTGAACTCGACGAACGCACAAGCCTTGGAACGTACGATGTCAAGTTCCTTGATCGTTCCGAAAATCGCGAGTTGCGTAGTGAGTGCTTGCTGGGTAATTGGCTCCGTGACTCCCTAGAAAAATATGAGAAATGATTAAAAAGGTTTCCGAGATGGATCATACCTTGACGAAACAACGGGAAGTGGTCACTGCCTGTGCCGCAACGTATGCCGGGTGAGGAGTGCGAACAGGGTCATTGGCTGCGGGAGATTGAGCAGAAAGAGTCTGCGTTCCGCTTCTTGGTATTCCTCTACCAAGACCACGTCGAATCCGCTCCCGCCACCTCCGCCATCCCGTGTTCCGCCCTGGGGCGCGCCGCCTCTTGGGCGACTGACTGGCCTTTCTCTCCGCGCCTTCTTTGTCTCTATAGTGATTCGCACACTGGGAACCTCCCCGCTAGCTTCGATCCTGACACCGCCTCCACCACCCTGGGCAACGGGCAACGATGCAATAATGGCACGCTTCGCAGCGTCCACACCGGTGAACTCGACGAACGCACAAGCCTTTCCACGTATAATATCCATTTCCTGGATCTCTCCGTAATGCAAAAGCTGCGCAGTGAGCGCGGGCCCCGAAACTGACTTCGTGACGCCCTAGAAAGACATGGAAATAATGACTATAAGTATATCTGAGAGGATTCATACTTTGATGAAACAATGGGGAGTGGTCACTGCCTGCGCCGCAACGTACGCAGGGTGGGGAGTGCGGGACAGGTCCGTTACTTGCCGACGCTGGAGCAGAAGGAATCTTCTCTTCGCTTGGCGTCGAGGACGGTACGACCTCTGTGGTGCCCCTCGGTGGAATGCGGGGGTACCGTGGTCGGAGGTGGTGGCATTTGAGGAACGGGTTTGGCTGGTAGAGACCGAGGAAGAGTCGTGGTACGATAGGGAAGACGAATTTGAAGGCGCAGACATGCTGGACTATGAGAGGGTAAGGAAGTGAACAAAGGCAAAAGCTTAGTATCTTAATCTGATGCTGAATGCTGAATCATGTTCCGTGTATGTCCATCTGCGCACATTACCTTGCTGCATATCTAAGATAAGTTGCGGACGATTACGCTTCCTATCGATTGATAGCAGGAAAAGCCCATCAAGGTTTTATGGTAAGCGCCAGGATTTTCGAAGCTTAGGTATCCTCCATCTTCTATTGGGGGAAATCCCTGTAGAAGAAGTCACTTGAGCATTCTCGTGTGATCAACACGATTAACACACCTACATCTCAAGGCGTTCACCAAACTTCTCCCGGACGCTATATAGGCGAAATTTACTCGATCCGGCAAGGACAAGTAATGCCAATGGGCACACCGGAGCTTTGGGGAAAGACTCGTATGTCCAGAGCTTGCATGGTTCGACATGAAGGTGATGCATAACGTATGAGAAGCTGACGAATGGTGATGCATTATTCGACCGGCCCGGGAGAGTGTGCATGTAACTGCACTATGGAGTCGCTCAATTGTTGATTGATTTCGACTTCCGTTACGAAGTGCCGTCTCCATGAAACTGATGATGCAAGAATTAGTTACTCCCCCAGATTCATGTGTTACCTAGAGAGATGTTCCACCAGCTCATCACGAAACAGTTGCTCCGTCTCAGATAAAGATGTCATAGCGGATCCAGATACCACAAGAGCATTATAATTCTTGTCGACATCATCATTGTTCCCTTTGCTTGCCCTTGTCCATCACCTGCAATAACCGCTGGATCATTGCACCCTGCGCCTCCACGGTTGCACTCAGTTGCTCAATCTGCCTGCTTAACTCCGTCTGATTTTGTGCGAGCTTCCTGTTTGACAGGTCCTTTTTATTCGACCTGCCGTTTGCGATGCTTGCACTAAACAGTGGCCGAGTCAGTGTGGGCGAGTCAACGATATCCAGTTCGTCAATTGGCTGACGCTGGTTCTCAGTCATCTTTTCCCAGACGATACTGAATTCTCTTCCCAGAACAAAGCTGGGGAGAGCGATGAGGAGTAAACCAAAGACGAGCAGAGGTAGTGTGACGAGACGACCGAGGAAGGAGCGAGGCGTGATTTCGCCGTATCCGACAGTGGATATTGTGACGATGACGAACCATGCTGCAGCAGGTATAGACGCGAATTGCGTGGGGTCACCGTCAGAGTTGACGAATGTCTCTAACGTCGTGTCCCAGGTGCCCCGTTCGATGAAATACCTTCACGACATCAATAATGGTAGCAAAAGAGTGCTGTTAGGCTTACAGAAGAGTACTGAAGATGGTCATCAACATTATCACGAAGAACCCAATTGCCAACAACGCGTGCTGGGATCTCCGGACCGAAAGGAACATCACTTCGATGGTTCTATATGGGTATTAGCCTTTGGTCTTCGGTAGGTCTATATGACGCACAGAAGGATAGTATGGTTGTACTTGAATGGTCTAAAAACTCGGAGCAATCTGAACATTCGAAGAATGGAGAATCTAAAGAAGACACTCTACTGGTGCTGTGAGCTGTCTGCAGAAGTGCTCAACTGTAAAGGAACGCTCACCGTGTCCTGCTGTAGGATAATCTCTATATAATAAGGCAATACTGACAACACGTCTATTATCCCATAGAAAGCTGTAATTTATGAGCGAGACCATAAGGAACAAAGGGCGCGGTTCACTCACATACCATCCACCTCAGCAAACTCATCCATGAACCACTCCATGCTACACACCGGGCAATGTATTCCACCGTAAACAATGCTACCAAGCTTGTCTCAAAGCCAAACCAGACTCGTGTTGATATTGAATGAAACGCTGGGACGGTTTCCATCACCGTTACGATAGCAGACGTAACAATCAAGAACGTCATGAGGATATGTATGAGGAACGCCCCCGCCGACGACGTCGGTTGTTCGAGTAGAGCGTGCAGATCACGCTTCCATGGTGGACGTATGTTGTCCGCCGTCGGGTATATAGATGCGTTCGAGTGGATAAATATGTCATGAATATCCTGAGGCTCTTCGGTCAGGAAACGAGAGTCTGGATGGGGACTTGAGCGGAGTCGGTGCAGCTCGATGTTAGGACATTTCGCACAAGAAGAAAGCTGAATGTTAATGAATGAGTAAGGAAATCAGAATTCTCGAGGTCGATTCTGACGTACAAATTATTGAATTTTACAGCCTACGTCGGTTCAGTGCTCGGTAGAGATTTTTTGTGCGATATGTCAAGGAAAGAGCAAGCATGAGCAGGGCAATCGGGGGAAAGGAGTAGACGTGGTAGTCGTTGGTGGTGGTGGTGGTAAGTAACTAAGTCGCCAGACACACCCCGGGTGAAATTAATGATTAATTTCCAATTTCTGACATAAATAATTCCTCCGCGGCATGTCGATAGTCACGTGCCGCCGACGCGCTCTTCCGGCTGCTTTTCTGTCTTGCGCGTTGTTTCGTACCACTTCCTTCCAATTTTACAATTGGCCTATTGCTTTATCTTCGTTTGCTCTACTGCCATACCTTCGTAATCAGCATATAATGTCGAGCCCTCGGGGAAACTGGGTAGTACATGTGAGTTGTCTTCAGCTAATGCCTTATGGAGCGGTTCATCTCAAGTTGTGCTTAGTACATTTTCCCAAATCACACGCATTTTGTGATGAATTCAGACGAACGATAGCCACTTGCGACTCTTTTAGTACCAAAATGCGGTTCGAATGGATTACCCAAGACCTTCAAGATTCCAGCGTGTTAGTGTTGCCGAAGCTCAGTTTGGAACCTCGGTCCGAACGAACTGGTACTGAACGCGAAAGAGTCCCAGAAATTTCTGAACGCTCTTCGAACGTCGAGATAAAAAAGTGCTGAAATATCACCAAGAGGGGAGTTTTTCTTTTCCACGACGACCAGGAGCCTTGCTCAACCCGCTTAGGATCACGCCTTGGATTATTTCAGTTCATGTGGGTGTTCACCAGGACCAAAGACGTTCGCGTTCAGGTTCAGGGCTATTTATATCAGTGCTGAACTGAACTGAGCTTCGGCAGCCCTACAATGTGTAGACGGCCGGCGGAAATTCGTGGTACCTTGTATATGCATACAAAGCATACATACGGCTTCGACCAGCACACGCGGATTGCCAAAGTCAAACAGTGAAACGAAGACTATTTCGGCTTCTCATATTTCTGCTAGCGAAAACATAGACTGGGCGCTGGCTAAGAAGAAGTCCAAGGACTGCAGTTTCATTAACTGTTTGATTAAACTGGGTACTGCAACCTCACTGCAGTAACTTTCACTTCCGGCGAATGCTGGTGCGCCTATATGTTGAATTGATTGTCATCACTTCCCTTATACCGCTTGCATTTCTCATGCCTCAGCTCAAATCGCAGAATCTGAGCTTTGATGGCCTTCTGTGACCAGGAAGTCGTTAATATTCATGAGCTCTGACGCATATATGTCGACTCATTCACCTCAGAATCCGAGGCCGCTGATAGCTCTCCCTGCTTACTATGAGCTCTAGGCCGTGCACCTAGGCGGCGCGGGTCTCCGAAAAGGTGGCCCAAATCGCGTGTTTCACGCTGGTCATTGGGAAATGGTACGGTTGTCTGCGGCAATTCATCCACGTTACGATGGGCGCACGGGTGCCTCTGTTCGAGACCATATCACAGTAAGTATATTGGACCGATTCCTCTCTCCCGCACTTCCTCCTGCTCCTCTTGGCCGACCCCTCTGTTGCTTAGTCCCCCGAATGCTGGACTTCCATATTCGAAGCAAGCGGTAGGCCTAGTGGATTCATCTGTGACGTCGGCTAAGGTGAGTATGGGACGGCGGCTATTGAACGCATGTTATGGTACGTCTTAAGTAGGAACGGCGCACCGATCATACGCTTCTCAGGTCACTCTGGTTCTCAACGAGGGTCACGGTAGATTTCCTTACCCGATGGCGGAAAGTCCTTTCGTGTTCATGTGTCCTGTACGACAATTCTTGAGTTCAATTGGTGCATCAGTTTTCCACCGAGCTTATTTATTTTTACCGGGGGGGTCTTGTGCTTTGCTATTAGTCGGATACGGAGCATTCTTTGCATTCCATCAATCTTGGTCAACGCTCAATACAAAGGACCTACGAGCAACGTCCAGGATCTTGGTGTCCATGGATAGCGGATCAACATGATCTGTCGCTAACGGGAGATAACCATGCAATCCCCACCTATTGATGTTCATTTACTGCGGTTGCAGAACCATGATAAGCGCTCTTCTGCTTCCAACGTTCTTGTGCGGTTATTGACGTTGATCAACGCTAAAGGGCGGCAGCCTACTAGCTTCGGGCAGTCGGACCGAGCAAGTGGCGTTGTTGTGCTACCAGGACAAGATCCTAATGGTACGCAAGTGCGGATTTCTCGTTATGCCCGTATCCAACGGCCAAACCCTAGTTTCTGTTTATCGGATAACGCGGCCGGAAAATCGACTTATCGTCGCCGACAATATTGGGCCGAATTAGTTGGTCATGCAACCGCGTCTTCGGCGACGTTCATTTCCACTGTCGACGGACGAACTTTTCGGGCTGGTAGTGTGACGACTTGTGCCGCCGTGGGCCACGAGACCCTGACGGGAAGGTAAGGAAGGGCTGCGGCGTCACCTACATACGTGGCTCCACGAACCTTGTTTTCAGTTCAAATTACTGCGACAGGAGGTAGAGGAAGGTGAACGTGCATGATAGCATCACAGGGCTCCTCCTCCTCCTCCTGTCCTGCTGCGCGGATCTATCATCATTGAATTTTGAATTCTTGAAGGTCCAGAGTTATCGTGGGAAGTCGAAGCCGTAGCGGGAAGAACACACCGTTTCTCGTCCGCAGTGCTGATCGTGAGACCTTGAGCGTATTCAAGTTACCGCAGAAAGATCGCCTCAAGGATGGCTGAGATTGAACTTTGGATACTTCTCGGACTCTTTGTTATTGGTCGGTCACTGTTCCCATCCGAGAGAGGATCCTGACATATCCCCTTTCCGTCCTAGCGTGAGTGTCTGATAGCACAAGAATAGCAACCTCGATCCGAGTCACTCTGTTTATCACGGCGGAAGAGGGTTCCGAGCGCCTAATGAGACAATTGCAAGGAGTGGATCACGACCCTGAAGAAGCAAGTCGTGCGTTACACGTTGCATCATATTCGCGTGTCTTATATATATCCCATTTCTCTTTCTTTCATCTTCACTTTTCACCCCAACTACTTTCTACAATGATCAGCCTCTCTCTACGCACCAGCAACACCGAACCACCTTCCCCTACCCCACCGTCGACACCTCGACCAACATCTGTCGGAAAGGTCGCCAGCTTTTTGGTCAAGATACGGCGGAACGTACCGGCGCATTGCATAGAGTCATCTTCTGGGGATGCGCCACAATCGCATTTTGGTGTCGAGGAAGGGATGGAGTGCCAGAAACGAGAGCCTATGGAGGTGACAGACACGTTCATCTGTCTGGGCGCCGTCAATGTCAAGCTGCTCCTGCGCGCGTCGCGGGGCGTTCTGCTCGAGACTGCAGAGCACATAGGTGGTAACGTGCTTATCGATGAGAGGTACGTGCCGCGTATACATCGCCTTTTCATTGTAGCTCATCAGAATCCCAGGTGGACATGCACGATACGCGAACCGAAGAATCGGAATGGAACGTTCAAAGTCCAGGTGTGTGTTGCCACGCTTTGACCATCGTAGCTGGACTAATTCTTACCCTCAGATACACTACTCGGCCTCTGCTGCACGTTCAACACATCCAGATCCTCATCGGCCTGTCTCACTCGACTCTGCGAGGAGCATACCCGGGCTGATGACCATAGTCAAACGCAACGACATATAAACCAAACGACCAGTTAAACATTCAAATTCATGTATTAGGACAATTATCTTTCACAGACCATCATCTTCGCTTTCAAGTTTTGTATTGTTATCATCCGCTCATTCTGTACATCAATATCATTCACCGGACTATATTATGCACATATATCCCCCCTTACATTTCGTACTAGTAGCTAAACTTCCCTTGAAAGTACCATACGTCTCTACCTTCCTTCTATTAGCTACACCTGTCGATCCAGGAAATGGAATGCAGCCGCAGGTTTAACGGCATCATTGTCTGAGGCGCCTGAAGATTGTTTCGTGTCGCATCCCATGCGAAAAGGAATCATTATGATGAGATTCGTGATGCAGCCCAGTCATCTGCCCAACGTTTCACCAGAGTGTGGGGAATGGTGTTAGATGCCCGCCAGGGGTGATCTGGATGGGACTCTGTTCCAAGTATAAGAAATCATTCGTATTAGGGCGTCGGCGAGTTCAGTAGCACATGCACGAGAACTCTGTAGGGGCCTTCTTACGTTTAAGCAGTGGGGCGTTGTGCGTCTATGTAAATAACGGTCAAGCCGTAATGTAAGTATTACGATGGGGCTAAGCTCTGGCCTGAGACTCGGAGAATAGGCAATCGTTACCCGGGAAGGAGGTCTCCGCAGCTGCAGGAATGAAAAATGAGATCGTGGTGAATATTCATGCAGAGTGTTGATTTTGATTCGACGATCATTCTAGACTCTACCATTCGCCCCATCATTGAATATCCGAGGCTTCTAATTGTCAGCGACGAATGAAGGAATGGCTTGGCCGGACGTGGGAACATCACGTCCAGAAATAAGCGGTAGCCTGTAGGCTCTAGTAAAGATGTGGTTCTGGAGGTAGAACGATACCCACGCCGTTGAGGTATGGAAGTACTAGTTTGACTAAAAGGATGTGCCCGCTCCATCGAAATGGCTTCAACACAGTTGCCGGCTTGTTTGACATTATAAATGAAGCGTACATCTGCTTCCGGTTGTTGATCTTGCAGGACTGTGAGTCAGGATCTCATTAAAACCCCCGCTAGACGGTTGGACGATGTACCGGAGACGCACATCTCCGTCGCTATTCAACACTGTTGCTGGTCTGTTTGGCCTGGTATATGAAGCGCGCATCCTCATCCCGGTTCAATGAGTGAAAGTCAGTTTATAGTCTAAGAAGACGGTGGATAAGACTCCGACTAAAGCTCCCGCTGAGCGCTGAACCATTGGATGATGTACCAAAGAAGCGCACCTCCGCTACCATTCTACACTGTTACCAACGTATTTAGCCTTGCTTGGGAATGAAGGGTGCATCTTCATCGCCGTTCAGTGGAGGGGGGTTAATTGATAATCTCATAAGACCGCGGGTCGGACTCCATACTACCGTAGAGTTCTCGCTAAACAATCAGTGGATGATGTACCAGAGACGTGCACCTCTGCTACCAATCCATTGTCGGGAAGCTCGCCTGAACTTGCTTGTACGTGATTATTCGAATATGAAATGTCTCTGAAGGCTGTCAGCCTGAATATCGGTAGCAGCCTCATAAACCACACCTTCTCCCGAACCACAGTAAAGCGCCACGAGGTGACAGTCAATTTCGTTGGAGGTGAATCTAACAATTGCCCTAGTAGATTTCTCGCAACATGATTCACCGATACAGAAAAGAACCCGGTGCTCTATTGCACCCATAGATAGCCTTTGCAGTTAAACGGTGTGTTGGTACTTTGTGTTGATGTTGTCAGTGGAGCAAAGTGCCGATACTAGGGAACGGTGGGGCCCACTGGCCCGACATGGCGAAGGTATACTGTACCGTTGTCACACTATTGAGTGCATCGTGTGGAGCAGAGACTCTTCAGTGGGGTTTGTTGGAGCGTGTATATCATCATGTGAAGGACATACATACGGACGAACGACGGGCTTGACAATTGGGAAACGTAGGGCATGCACGTTGAGAGTGACCCAGGCCCCTAGAAAGACGGTTGGCTGGCAATGGCGAGGGGGAGCCATGCGTTGGGTGGGACTACGGTCTGATAACCAATCATACGAGTACCCAAAGACCGAAAACAGTCCGGGAATGATGAGACCGGAAGGGTAAGCACCGAACAAGCGCGACTAACATAACAGAAATAGTATGCCAGTGGCAGTAGAGCTGAGGTCTATGGAAACCACGATGCATTGAGCGGTCGCAGCTGACACGGCATGATCGTTCAAGGAAAATGATATCAGCGGTGCTGCTCGCGCCTATGAAAACCACGCTACGCAAGCGCTGAGGAAGCGCTGGGGGGTGTTGGTCGGTCTGCCTGTGAAAACCAGCCACATCTTTAGCCTGCGTTGGTAAGCAATCTTTCGCAGAAGTCTTGAGAGCACGATTCACCTTCAGTTTGGATGCGCTCATGCTCTTCATTGTTTAGGATCGATAAAGAACCATAATGGCTTCGTCGCGTTGGTGGACCGAATGTCGAGGATGATAGGTATCGTTCGTCCCCAAGGCGCTCCGACATCCTCCAAACCTATCTTTAGCACAGCCGTAGAAGACCTCCATGATACCCAGTTGCCGCAGAGCAGATCCACAATTGTCACATTGCTTGACTGTCACGTACTATAGTGTTGTTTTGATAACGAGTACTGGGCATCTCAGCGAGGATTGGTCAATGACCTCTAGCTCTGCGCGTCGAGTAGCATTCCTGAGGAGTCGTTCGTCCGATTCCTGGCTTTGGCGATGATAAATTCATCACGGACGACGAAAGTGCAGGTAACGGGTACTTCGAGAGGTTGTTAGGCCATTGCCAGAGCTTCCTTCATGGAAATGCATGAAGAGCATCCAGCTGCGAACGATTCGCTGATAATATAAATGGGTGATGAACCGGGCAGTGACAGTAGTGACGGTAAGGAGCTAAGCCTAAGCACAACTGAGCAGTACGACAGTGGGACCGGGCCGGCCACAGCCGGGCCTAGCCTTTTACTTTTTCCACCAACACTAGTACCCATCTACTTAACCTTTATCTTGCGCCGGTACACATAACACACAGCACGACCATCATCATACAAAAGGCCTGCAAACTCCTTGCACGCCTCCAATGGCGACCTAGATATCTGGCTAGTGGATCACAGATTCATAGTAGTTACCAGGGAGAGCGCGAACAGTGGTATAGTGCAGGTATGTCCTTGACTACTTTATCTGTCTTTCATCTACCAACAAACTGCTTATACAGTTATCTAAAATGCTTGTATACTTGGCGATCGCATGTTCCGAGGAGACTAGGTCGCGTTATCTTCATCCAATCTTGTGTTCGCCTCTTGTCAACTTTCAACGAGAACGCCGTGCTTACGAAGAATCGCGTTAAAATGATGTCTGCGCTGTGTCATTCAATTGATATCAACCTTCCCCCGAGACATCAAGTCAGCAGCTGATGAAGGCGGAGTATCACGTTCTCGTGAACGATTGATTCAAGGATTCGAGGATGCAACAAGATTACGCATACCCTAAGTAGAAGCACAAGTGGGCTCTGAAGATTGGGACCACGAGGTACATAGACGCCGTATCAGACGCGAACTTTGGCTCTTGTGTAGCGCGCAAAGCCTCACTGTCATCATTCGTGCTTGTCGACCATCGAGTAAATTTGAGTCAGCTTAACCCGGCTTAGCCAGCATCTATGTAGCGGTCGGAAGAAGCTTGGTGAACACCTCAAGACGGTAAGCATTTACCGCGCTGCTCCCACGAATGACGAGAATGCTCAAGTAACTTTAACTCTTTCCCATCATGGAAGACAGGCGTTGAGCACCTTCCAAGGTTCCTGGCGCTTATTGTCTTCATACATAAAATAATAACGTGGGAATAGACACCGTTCTTCTCCCAACCGGCCGTCCACGTTTGAAACCTCAACGTTCAACGTCGAGCCTCCAACCACAATCAATAGCAAATAGCCATAATGTCCACTTCAAATAATCACTACTATGGCCGTTCCGGGGTCCAGATTCCTGCCCCCAATGGCACCTCCCGCGCTTATCGTGACTACGGAGCCGTAGAAGCTGCCCAGAGTGAGCACCGTCGTCAAAATCTGCTACCTACGTATCGATACTTACACCCGAATCGCAGGTCAATCCCAGGCGGCTGATAACTTGAACAGAGCGCCCTATGGAGACCTGGCCACCAAGATCATTCTCAACATTGTCAGAGCCTTGATCATCATTCCATGCGTTCTCATCGTTGCCGCCATAGTTGCTGGAATTCTAGGCACCACCAGTGGCGCCTTCATCGTCACCGGCCATTGGATCTTGCTTCACCTCAACCCCACTCTGAGCCCTTATTCCGAAGTCAGCCTGTGGTCGTCATTTGTCCTTGGCTTTTGGGGGTCTGCTGCCATAGCCATACCTTTCTGGTTACTGTACTGCTGGCTGGATCCCGACTTCAAATTCGTTTGTGCTGCAGAATCTCTGCCAGCATTCCTCAACCTAGCCTTGGTCATTGCTAAAATCGGACTGGAATGCATAGTTGGAGTGCCTCTCGTCAGGGCACTTTGGCGTGACAACACTCCAACTTGGAGATGCCATCAGTGTTGCGTACGTGGGGGTATTCGCCCTAATTCTGGGGATGGTGGTCATGATGGCATTGCTCCTCCTTGTAGTATGGCTCTTCGTCGTTTTTAGGAGAATGTGCGTCGTTCATTCTCTCTACTTTATGAAGTGTTGTCTCACGCTGATGATGGACGCAGAGTACGGAGGGCATTTCTTTTTCCAGCCCAACGACCTGGGGAGCCGGAGTGCACTGTACAATGAAATGCAACGTACTTACTTATAAGCGTACGCGAAGATTCCCGTCATAAACTCGCTGAAAGGCTGGCCTTACAGTGTTTGTGATACTGTTGTATATGTGACGTCTGCCTACAAAAGACTACTTGATTCTTGCTACATCTCAGCCCGGTCCAAATCCTTATTCCGAAGTCGACCTTCAGGTTGGATTTTGGGAAGCCGAGGCTACGACTTCCTTCCGACGTATTGCACGCTTCCTCGCAGGCCCGTGTATGTATGCGCCGTGTACGGTGGGGCTGAGTTTGACCCTCAGAGGTAGTTGTAAACTGAATTACATTGCATGGTTGGGGCGCTTCTCGCCGGGCACTGCTATGTCATAGGTACGCTCATGCTTGACAATGACATACGTACCATGTATACTGGGGCAATCATCTCCCTTGTGTTAATGGAGATAGTACCCCGCGTGTTTTAAACCGGTCCAAGTCTATTCATGTTCAACAACGATCTCTAGAAAGTTAGGCGGTTCCCGATGTGCAATCCCTAGGGCCCGTTGAAATTTCAGAATTGTGTAGCAGTGGTGCTCACCCGCTGCGTGGAAGTCCTTGAGATGGGGATTGAATTATATTGGTGTAGAACAACAGCAGCCTTACGTCGAGCAGGTTGTAGTCTCAAGAAAGGTGAGGGGGAGGCCAAACGCGAGGATACCAATACTTTGGTTTCCTCTGGCCTTAAACCACACCCAGTAAGGCCCATGAGAGAACATGACGCGTGGTATTGACAAGGCTGATGGAGTGCTCCAGGCTTACTATATTCAAAGCGTCAGAACATGTAAGAAGTTGATAGTGGGTTCTCACCTAATAAGCCGTGTCCAGGAAAAATTGAAATAGTCAAATATTAATGCTTTCCACTTGATCAAAACAGAAACAAGATGCGATGCGTTGTGCCGTGGTGGCGTCAAAAAGTAATCTTATCAGCGCCGGTCAATTATCGGTACCTCACTAGAAGGTAAAGTTCACGAGGGAGCGAAATTTTACTGCTTCAAGTTGTGTTAAGCTAAACTCGGTTCAGTTCGCAATAGATTTTGGAATCAAATTGAATAGAGCTACCAGAATTTTATTCAGTATCACATCTGCAAGTGGAAAGACTGGTTCATCAGTAATAGCGAGAGTTGATGCTGGAACTCGGTCCGAACTTCAAGTTCGGCACAGACGCGTCCCTAACAACAATCAGCGTTCGGAGCAACGGGACAGTCATGGCTGAGCAATGAGCGCTTGAGCACTGCCAGCGCAACGAATTAAAGAGCTTGAGTTAGGGAGCAGGGCACTAATATGAGCAGTGCTACTGAGTCTCGATGAAGAATGCGTTTATTTGTTTATTTATTTACATAATAAAAATTAATCAGCCGACAGTGTTTGTGTTTGTTTGAACCTCGCTCCTCTGACTTTTACGCCTTCTTGGCATCCCCCCATCCCCCGATTTCTCTGCTGTACCAGTACACGCTGTTCTGAGCTACTTCAGTCCTCTTTTTTACTTAGATTTCTATTCACTTTAATCCTTCATGTGAGTGCGCTTTCATCCAGAATTTTCACCAATTTTCAGCCCTAAATGTGGGCACTGACATGTCCGTCTACAGCATGACCGCGCCTTCAAATTCGTCTGCTCACCGCAACGTCGTTCCTTCTGAGGTTGGATGGCAGTTCGTTCCGCAGTACTACACCTTTGTCAACAAGCAACCCGATCGTTTGCACTGTTTTTATACAAAAAAATCTACTTTTATTCACGGGACTGAGGGGGAGGATGGTAAACCATGTCATGGTCAACAAGTGCGTGCAATTTAGTTGTGCTTTCTCGCGTCTCTTGACTCACTTCTTCTCAGGAAATTCACGCGAAAATAACCAGCATCGGATTCCAGGACTGTAAAGTCTTTATCCACTCCGTCGACGCTCAATCTTCCGCCGACGGAGGCATCATCATCCAGGTTATTGGTGAAATGTCCAACCATAACGATCCGTGGCGAAAATTTGTCCAGACCTTCTTCCTTGCCGAGCAGCCAAATGGGTACTTCGTTCTCAACGACATCTTCCGTTTCCTTAAGGAAGAGACCGTTGAGAGCGACGAGGCAGAGGAGCCGGTTGAGACCGTTGCACCTATGGAACCACAGCCTGAGCCGGTACCTGCTCCCGTTGAGGTCCCACGGGAGCGCACCCCGACTCCTCCTCCTCCGCCCCCACCGGTTGAACCTGTCCCAGCTACGCCGCCACCTGTAGAGGAGCCCCCGACCACGGTTGCCGACGTTCCAGAGCCACCGGCCCGGATTCCTACGCCTGAGCCACCCAAGCCGCCCACTCCTGCCCCCGTGGCAGCGCCTCCTGCTCAGACGAACGGTATCCACCCCCCTGAACCCACGGCTCCTGCTCCTGCGCCTCCCCCCGTCGTCGAGAAGGCCCCGACGCCCAAGGCCCCTCCTGCGCCCAAGACGTGGGCCAACCTCGCTGCGGCCAACTCCAAGAAATGGGGCGCAGCTGTGGCCCAAGAGTCGAGGGGCACCACGGAGGTCGTACCATCCTCGACACCGGGAAGCGGGACGCAGACTCCTTCTGCACCAGCTCCCGTTGCCAATGGACCTGTCCGTACCCCTCACCCGGCATTCGTCGCGGCACAGGCAGTGACCACTTCCCATTGTTTCGTCAAGGTATGGTCTATCTCGGAAACCTTTTTAATCATTTCTCATATTTTTCTAGGGAGTCACGGAGCCAATTACCCAGCAAGCACTCACTACGCAGCTCTCCATTTTCGGAACGATCAAGGAACTCGACATTGTACGTTCCAAGGCTTGTGCGTTCGTCGAGTTCACCGGTGTGGACGCTGCGAAGCGTGCCATTATTGCTTCGTTGCCTGCAGCCCAGGGTGGTGGTGGCGGTGTTTGGGTTGAGGCTACCGGCGAGGTTTCCACTGTGCGAATCACTGTAGAGACAAAGAAGGAGCGGGGTGACAGACCAGTCAGTCGTCCAAGAGGTGGTGCTCCTCAGGGCGAGACTCGGGGCGGTGGAGGTGGAGGTGGAGGTGGAGGTGGAGGTGGTGGATTCCGGGGTGCTCGTGGTAGAGGAGGTAGAGGTGCAGCTGCAGGAGGAAAGTAGTCGCGGTGGATCTGCCTGCTCAGCCTCCTCGCATCGAAACCCGGACTAAAAAAGTAAAAAGGAATAAAAAGTACTGATCTTCCAATCGTGTTTGTTGCGCGCGTCTTCCTTCCTGCTTATTTACTATCGGTCCTTTTTACGGTCGTTGTTGTTTTGCACTTATTTCTCGCTTTTGTTATCCTTGCATTCTTACACACATTCTCACCCACCCGCACACTCATCACGCCCTCGCTACGCCCATTCATGTAAGTAGGTTTTCGTTATGCATACATATTGGAATCCTGATAATGCTCGAGATGCCGTGTATTCGTAGCACTTTCTCTTACAAAAAAACAGCCAAAATTTCATCATACAGTTCTCAGCTTGTATCTTACTTTATAACTGGGCACCTACCATCCACCACCACCACCATAGGGTGTCTGGGGAAAGTGTGGTGGGCCTTGTCCATGCGGAGGTTGGTTGGGGTAACCACCATACGGCTCCGCACCAGGGAACGAAGCGACCCCACCAGGAGGACCCCCAAGAGGCGGCGCAAAACCGCCGGGAGGACCTTGTCCATATCCACCGTATCCCCCACCACTTCCGGGGAAGGCAGGAGGAGCATCAGGGAAGGCAGGAGTTTCCGACGGGGCACCAGGGAACGAAGGCGCAGACGAGTACGACGGGTTATAACCCGAATGTTGATGATGCTGATGATGCACCGGCGGACCTCCTGAAGGAGGGGCATAGGATGCAGATGAAGCCCCTGGGAACGACGGTCCGCCAGGGAACGAGGGCTCAGGTGCAGCTCCAGGGAAAGAGGGAGCCGGTGAGTGCGTGCCTCCACCGTGATAGGATGACGACTGAATCCGCTCCACCTCCATAGTAAGACGATGCCTGGCCTGTTGACGGAATGGGTGGTGCATTATGGGTATGCTCATGACTGTGTCCATGATGTGCTCCCGGGTATCCAGATGAAGGTATTGCAGGAGGTGACGTGAAACTGCTTCCTTCCCGCTTGTTGCCACTTCCACCGCCGAAGAGATGCTGAGCTTGCGAAACTCCCGGGATCTGATTCGCATACCCGAGTAAAGATTGCTGGGCCTGCTGGCCTTCATTCCACGCAAGGCTACCCTGCGCTGCCGTGGGTTTACCATCTCCAGATCGCTTGTTTTTCCCCTGCCGAACGGACTCTTTCGACAGTCTGCCTATGATTTCATGTTGCTTGGATCCAAGGCTCTGCACCCACTTTTGCATGCATTGCATCATTTCGTTCTGTACCTTTGAGTTACGATTTATGAAATCAGGATGGAATCTGCAATATAGATTAGCTGTGAGACTCATTGCAAGGGAGGATATTATACAGTGCTGAAAGAACCTCTTCGGTTAATTGATGTACGTTGATAGAAGGATCATCCCAGGCCTTGGTTACCAGTGTAACAGTATTCACCTTTTTTAACTTTAGCTTTGTGCTGCAACATGCACATATACAAAACTTACGAGTACGACCTTGGCAATTTCACCGGCAGGCTCATTGAGTACCAAGTTCTGAAACGTGATTGATATATGATGTGCATCATCAAATTGTGGCCAACTTACGAAGTGATCTTTACTCAAAAATGAATGTGTTGGATCCGACTGCGGGAACGTCAGTAAGAACCATGAAGCGAAACAGAATACACCGAACAGCGCGGGGATCGTTGAACACCTCATATTGATCGTGGCTGTTGATGACCTCACTTGAAGCCTCCGCTAAACCTGTCGTCGCGGTTTGAAGGAGGGGCTTGACGAACGGCTATATCATTGATGAGTAAGCGAGGTTTGGGATCTTCAAGGAGCGCACCTCTATCGCCGAAAAGACAAAGACTATTTAAAATAACGTGGGTTAGCGTGGGGTCAGCGATAAATCCTATTCCAATATATTGAATAGGCCATACCAGACAGCCCATCCATAATTTTGTCAATCAAGGCACTAAGTCCGGGTATCTTTTCTGAGTACTAATCAGTCGTGAATACTTAGCCTTCAATACTTAGACGTACCAATTGTCTTCTCTATCTTCTTCGCCACCGAATCTCTAAAGCTCAATATTTGCCATAGTACGGAATGCAGTTCCTGTGGCGACATGTCCTCCGGCCTCTTCCCACCTTGAGCAGGTCCTGCCCGAAGTCGCTCGATGTTATCCATGTCCCGCGACATATCACCACCCATACCGCCAGGCAGAGAGCTGAACATGCTTCGGAGAACGTCTGAAGACCCATAAGACCCTCCAGAACGAGCCGATGTGGACCTAGCATCATCAATCTTCTTATTCAGATCTGACACAGATGCTTCACTGAGTTTATCTCCAGCCTCTGTCAAAAGACGGTCAGTGTCCCGTAGTTGCGGATGTAAAATCGACAGCGCACCTCCTAGCAAAGAGTGGATGAAGTCGTTGCCACCGAACGTTCCCGTGACGATAGGTGCTACCCATTGACCATTAGGTGCCTGTATTCTAACTTGATCGCCGACTTGCAAGAACACATCTTTGTAGCCCATGGAAAAAAGGGCAATTTCGCAGAAGTTAGAGTGAGCTGAGAAGTCTTCAAGCGTGTGCAAGGCTTGTCCAAGAAGGCGATAAGCCTCGTATTCATCTTGTTTCCTGCCCTGTGAGCGATGCTGACGACCGAGGTGAATGCACTTTTCAAGTGTACGACGGACAAGGGCTTTGCTAGTGTCCCAACCACCGGATTCTATGCGAGCCAAGATTTTTCAGTTGGTCATAGTGATCCCAAGACTCGACGTACCATTAGCAATGTAGTTCTTCATTCCAGTTTGATGATCAATCTCGATTTCTCTAGGCTACGCACACTTTGAGAATTTTGAGGGGTATCGTTTGACGTAAACTCACATCAACAGGTCCACGAAGTTGGGGATGGTATTTCCTTGCATCTTCTCCTTCTCCGTAACCCTTCGGGTTGTCGATATGTTCGGTAGGCAGATAAACTCCTAAGCGTTCCGGGGTGACTTCAAATTCGTTCGTGGCGTATCCGTGAGCCTGCAATACAAATTAAGTGTCAAGTAATATGGCCTAAACAGTCACGTACCATGAATCCTAGCACCATGCATAGGTTTACGATTGTCTGGTACACACCATTGAGCAGATGAAGCGGCAAGGAGGAAAGCGCATACTTGGAGGGGAAGCTTCTTCAAACCAGCAATATCAACAGCCTGTTACATACATTCCCGGTTAGATGTGTTTTCGTGATACACTTTTACGGACAGACCTGGCTGTAATCGCGAAGCCAATTGCTGTTGATATGGTTCAGTCACGGCGGGCGCACAAGACTGAAAGGTAAACATACCCAAAGTAGACGCGTTTTATGTCAAGACCGCCAAATTTTGAACCTTTCCCAATAATACTAGCCAATGCAAAACCTCCAGCGCCTTTCTTCACCAGTTGTGCTAGGGCATCTTCCTATAATGCCGTTCAGGTATGACTTGTGTTTGATTTTAAGAATCGAGACTCACGATATCTCCATGGCGGAAGGCCTTGCCCTCCATATAAGCGAAGCTAAACAGCACATCTCATTGATCAGGAAGGTCACAGGGCACTTGAGAGCACTCACGATGGTATGTTCCCTGCTCCAAAGGCATAGACACCGTTCCCAGGCAGGCATACAGCAAATATGAACACTAGAAGGAAGAGAAACGTCGGATTTCCCGACATGATGATGGTGGTATAGAAGGAAAGATTGTGGCGTGGACCTTGAATGAATGCGCTGCAAAGCTGTGGTAACGCAAGTCCGTTTATACCGGAGTCGATATTAACTGGCGATCCTCGAAATTTTTAAATGTTCGGTAGCGCGTCCTTAATGTCCTGTACAGCGACAACGATAGTCCGTCAATTCCGAGTGAAAAGCGGTCAAGCTTTTTATCAATATCAGGGGGATAGTGACAACAATCAGTGGTGATTTACGTAATAGTAATAATATTATTATTACATTTTGCAGCTATTATTTTTGAAATTGCTGAGCATCAGCGCGAGTCCGTGACCATCAGCATGGGACTTCCAGCGCCATGGGCATTGTGCGCCAGGACCAAAGATCCTTCATAGCCAGAGGGATTGCTGTTGCTCTCCTGCTCTGTACACTCTCGCTATCATGGGTTTTCAACAGAACCAATGATCTTACTTTGGTCACTATACCCCTTCATGCCGAGGACATTCTGCGGAAGTGCAAGAATATTCACGTCTTGCCTGTACCCCAGCCAGAGTTTCTCAGTAGATCTGAATCCGATAGGTATGTGCAGTCGACGCGGCCGACGCTGTTGAAAAACGCAACGATTTGGACCGGACGCGTTTCTGGCTTTGAAATCGTGAGAGGCGACCTGTTGATGGATAAAGGAATGATCAAGAAGGTCGGAGCCATCGATGTAGAAGCGCTGGATGGGTTCAGTGCCAACCTGGTTGTGCATGATGTTGGCGGGGCCTGGGTATCGCCAGGGTGCGTTTCAACCTATCTCGTCATGTCCTCCTTGTACTAAGCTCTAAGCACAGAATCGTTGACCTTCACTCTCACCTGGGTATATGTTACTCTCCAGATTTTAACGAGTGTTCAGACGGGGATTCACTCCACGGTATCACACAACCATGGCTTCGTAGTCTCGATGCCCTCAACACTCACGACGATGCCTATCGTTTTTCCATTGCGGGAGGAATAACTACGGCGCTTGTTCTGCCTGGTTCTGCTAATGCCATCGGTTTGTCTACAGGTGTCGTAACATGGTACCGTCTAACGTCTGTTAACTAGGAGGGCAGGCATTCACGATCAAACTACGCCCTACAGATGAAAAAACACCATCTTCGATGCTATTGGAACCTCCATTTTCATTGAATGACTCATATATCGACTCCTCGCTGCCTCCAAGATGGAGACAAATGAAGTATGTGCTTCAATGTCACGATTTTATTGTAAGCTAAATGTCGCATTCATATTGCAGACAGGCGTGCGGTATGTGTATCGTTTTCGTCAACCAAGCATATCTCACTGTTCCAAACAGGCGAGAATCCAAGTTTGCATTCTTCTCATTGTGTCAGAGCCGTTGTCATTCAATATTAATGCCGCTATAGGTGGTGTCTATGAAGGCACCCGAATGGACACGGTGTGGGCATTCCGTGAAGCATACCATACGGCCCGAACTATTCGGGATAAACAAGACGCGTACTGCACCTAGAGCCCTCGCTGGCCAATGGTCAGGCCTCGGTGATTTTCCTGAGAGTCTTCAGTGGGAAGCGCTTGTGGATGTGCTCCGAGGACGTGTCAAGGTGCCCAATCTTTGGATGTTACCTGGTTTCTTTGCTCTAATCTTCCAATCTCAGATACACAACTACTGCTACGAAGCTGTAGATTTAGATGGTATAGTAAGGGTAAGCGCGCCACGTTAACTGCAGACTAATACTCTAACGGTCATCTATACAGCTCTCACAGGAGTTCCAGTTCCCAATTGCGGCTTTTCATCATGCGCATGAAGCGTACCTCGTCCCGGACCTCCTCAAAAGAGCCTACGGTCTGTCCTCACATACTACCATGTCGACCCCCTTCTGATTCGACATTTGCAGGGCATCCACCGGCATCAGCTATCTTTGCGACGCTCGCGCACTACAAACGAGAAGGGTTTCGTGGTTCGGAATTTGCTGCGCGGATTTTGTCTGAGCATGGTTTGGACGTGGTCATGAAGGTCATATAACCCATACTTTTACTGGTTCCGGTTCACTGACGGGCATTAATGTATAGAGCGACCATCCAGTTACGAATTCACGGTATCTGGTTCATGAGGCACAGCTGGCGTATTATTATGGACTGCTAGAAAATGTTGCGCTTGCCTCCGTCATCTCTACTCCCGCCAAAGTCATGGGTCAGGATCACAGGGTTGGATATATACAAGCAGGTATGGTGTATTGACTGCAAGTACACTACTCGTGCTGACCAACTTGGATAAAACTAGGATATGACGCAGGTAGCCTCTTGCTTTCATTTTTATTTTTATGTCGCGTCACTGACCGTTTCTTTACCAGATGTTGTTGTCTGGGATAGCCATCCCCTCGCTTTAGGTGCTACCCCTACGCAGGTGTACATCGATGGAATAGCCCAGTTTGACAAGTCCTATTCAAGACCAAAGTCACTGTCTCATCAACATGCCCCACAAATGCCAGAGTTCGACCAAGAAACCATAGATGTCGTGAGGTACGATGGATTACCTCCCCTCCAAGCAAAGATATCGACCTCGGATGTCGTCGTCTTCACGAATGTGACGAGTGTGTTCGTAAAGAGCAGTCGGCGGATAGAACAAGTGTTCTCTGCTGCTAGTGATAGACCAGGCATTGTTGTTGTCAAGGACGGAAAAGTCATTTGCGGAGGATCAGAACCATGCCCTGAGGGTCATTCTGACCCTAGTGTCAGATGGATCAATCTAATGGGTGGATCATTAGCGTGAGTGTTTTCCTAGCTTGCTTCGCCTGGAGTTCTTATCGTTTACGATTTCTTTAGTCCTGGCCTTACCTCAGTCGGTTCGCCCTTGGGACTAGCTGATATCGATTCCGAAGACAGCACTAAAGACGGGTTGGTGTTCGATTCATTCTTGACCGAAATTCCGAGGCTAGTGGAAGAGGAAGAAGCGATAATACGAGCAGTAGATGGTTTGCAATTCGCATCTCCAGATATGCTGTACGTCGTCTCCCAACCTGTAGGGTTTGGACTGACGAAATTTCATGTTTAAAGGCTGGCTTATCGCGGAGGCGTCACTACTGCTGTTACAGCGCCCGAATCGACCGGATTCCTGTCCGGCCTGAGTGCCGCATTCACTACCGGTGCTGCACATAAGTTGGAAAAAGGGGCTGTGATACAAGACGTCGTGGCGCTGCATATTATGGTTTCCATGTCTTCACCCATCAGTGTTAGCACCCAACTGGGTGCTCTAAGACGGCTCCTGTCTGGCGAAGCATATGGGGAATTAGGCGCGCACTCTAGGAAGGTGATAGAGGTAAAGTCATTTGCCTATCCTTAAATGCCACTATACAGCTGACGACGGAGATGCCAGGGTGAAATCCCGCTTGTTGTGACGGTCTACAGCGCCGATGTCATGGCATCTTTGATACAACTCAAACAAGAAACGGAAGAAATATCTGGGAAAACTATTCGTATGACGTTCTTTGGAGCGTCCGAAGCACATCTTCTTGCTACCGAGATAGGGCAGCGCCGACGTTGGCGTGATCCTTGGACGGATGTGGCCTCACATTAATGACTGGCAATCGAGGAGAATGTATGTGGCACTCGTTACCTTCTTCGATGAGACAAATTTATTGAATTCCCTTTAGTCTTCCCGGCCCGCCGCTCTCTGAGGACAGTGCGTTAGGCGTGCTCCTATCGCACAATGTCACGGTGGGCATCGGCCTTGACATATTCGGTTTGGGTCCTCAGAAAAGCTCCGCCCGAAATACCAGATTCGATGCCGCCTGGGTAAGTGTTTTTTTTTTCAGTATGGCCTTATCTTATAATCAAGAAACTCGTGGCTAGGCTGCACTCGAAGCTCATACGGAAATCTCTCAATCCGAAGCCCTTGCACTGGCGTCGGTGAATTTGGAGGTGCTGCTTGGCGTGAACGATGAGGACTACGATTTAGTGGCGACGACGTTTGGAACTCTGCTTGACTTTGAGAGTAAGGTCGTGGGGATTGTTTCGTCCAGACGCGGAGTGGTTGATCTATTCTGAGCTGCTGAAAAACTTTGTTTAGTATGTGAGTTTAACCCTACTTTTGGCATCCGAGACGGACTTGTAGTCGGCCGGATTGATACGTAACGGTGAAGTGTCAAAGCTTTTGATATGGCGAAAGAACGGTCCACCAAGCTCTTGCCAAGATAGAAGTAATGAAGATTGATGTTGAACGGCCGGACAATAACAATGCCTTTTTGTGGTCAACACACAGTGACATTCCTACGTTTGACAACGTTACACGCAATTGCATTCATTCACTGAATACACATGCCGCCGAGTCATCGAACCAATGCCAATATCCGCGAATAGTCCTCCCGAACACTCTGGAAAGTTTCCTCTAGCTTCTCCAAGCGCTCGTCCTTCTCCAGCTGCACAAGGGTTTCCTGTTGACAGCTCTATTCAGAACCTGCAACTTGACAGAATAATGGATTACTCACAAAGTTGAACCGGTAGAGGCGTTCTTTAACTTGCAGTCGGTACGCCCGAAGGTCAGCTGGGTCTAATCGCGATAGGATGAGCATCTCAATCAGACGATTGAATTGGCGCTGTCAGATTATCATCAAACACCAGACTTGAGAGCAGGATGAGGACACCTACCCCAGCGATCTTAAGGTCTTTCCTCCATTTCTCTGCCCAGTGCTTGTCAACTGGTGGTCCAAGTTTCCCTTTTTTGGGATGTCCGCCTCGACCACTTCGGCCGCCCTTACCCACCCCGCCGACGCGGCCTCCACCGTGTGACAAACCATCGCCGCCAAATCCTTCTTGCATGAACTTGTCGTTGGCGAAGAGTAGCTGCAAGTCGTTTTTGTCGCGAAGGTCTTCGAACGCTTCAGCTGGATCTTCGACTGTCAGTTCTGCAATATGGTCTTGGGAGAGAATATATTGATAGATAGCGGAATATAGTGCAGCTGCAAAGCATTCAGCAAGCCAAGACTGGTTTCAATAGAACAATCCTTACACCCATGGCTTTGTCGCTGATATGGAGAGAGAATCACGAATTGACTGGGAGACTTTGTGAATGAACCCAAAGAGAGCCAGGCACATTGACGTACCTCAGTCGTAACCTGACTTTCTCTGGGAAATGGTAGAAATTATAAAGGGATGAATAGCCAACGAAATGATATGCGAAATCGCCATTCCGTCGTCTGCGCTTCTCATATCTAGAAAGAACATGAGCACAGCACGCGCCAGAAAACGAACATGACACACAGAACGACAAATTCCCATTGATCTTCCTCGTCATTGATATAACTACCGGCTTCGATATATAGCAGAATAAAAAGCTGCATTCTTTGATGATATTCTCTGAATCCAGGAGTTTCCCATGTCGCCTGAAATGCCAATATTGAGTGATGAGGTGGACAAGGTGGTGTAACGGCTCACATGATAAACCTCGTAATCGACTGTCTCCGTACTCTCTGTGGCCTTGCCTTTTCCTTTATGCGTGGAAAGCGGTCTCGAATATGAATGAATTAGTTTTCCGAGAGGCCTGAAGGATGTCGCGTCCTCTTCCACTTTGGCAGCAAACTCGGCCTCGTCCGTGTAATAATCTGCGAAGGATAAGCCGGAGATTCAGTGGCTAAACCAGAAAACCGCACCTGGAGGTATGAAATCCTTCAAAGTACCCTCAACATCATCCACGGTAGACGAAGCGCCCAGTTTTTCCGCATACTTGACTGACAAGAACTGGGCCAGAGATCCAGATGCGAATCCCAACTGAAAGAAGAGTCAGCGCGACATTTTTGGTCGAAAGTCCGAGATACACACATCAATAGTGAGGTCCTTGTATCCATAAATTTTCTCATCCTCTCCGAATATCTATTGGGACAATATTCAATCAAGCTGGGCCAGCTCAAAAGATTCAGCACGAACAGGATAAGTGAACGGGGGATGAAAGTCTTCGTAGGATTCATCGTCACCCAACACTTCTTTGTCTGCAGCTGCTCGTACTGTATACGAGTATTCAGTGCATGTCTTCCTTCCCAGAACCGTTGTGCTTACCCATTGAGAGCTTGAGCGCTTCATTTGAGTCTGTGGTCCATTCAGCCATTTTTTTGGGTGCGTCACGCGCAGAGCAGAGAGATGAAGGCAGCACAAATACGAAGTGGTGCCTACCCGGGCTTTTGTCGCGTAGGCTTGGACTTGTTGAAGGGATACGAAGCGGTGGTGGCAAGTGAAAGAAACGGCGCGTGTCCAAAAACGGTTATTGTTTGGTGACATTCGGTAAATGCCGAATTTATCACGTGGAATGAACGAAAACACGCTCGTGACGTCATCGCCGTCGGATACGCGACTCGGACTACAAATCTCCACCCATGCCTACCCAAACTCTACTGCTGTATACTTGATCGATAATCCATCCTGGATGTATGCAAATTGCCAGTCAAAAATCCTGATGATGTTGCTTCGGACTCAGTTCAAGACAAACAATTTATACGGTATAGGGCACGCCTAGACTTTTTGATGTAATACATCCTCATCTTGCGGGTCGCGGCACTAGATTTTGGTGGCTCAGACATAACGACCCGTCATTTGGTGTCGCAGTCGACGCGGGTGGTATGCGTGTCGTAGCGTAGTAACAGTATGTACGGCGCGTACTATTGGCCCCAGGCCATGTCGTCGCAGGCGCTTGACTCGACTTGAATGGCATTGATAGTGCGTTGCGCAATATTCAACTTGCTTTGATTAGTACTCACTAAGTTGCAATCATTTCTTACTATACTCGTACGAGTAATTCTCCCCTGCACGATGCAACCCAGATGCTCACCTTGCCCTTCTACTCGTAGTTAACTTTATTTGAAGGCAAGTAATTATCAAACATTGACAGGCGGAAGGCCGTCGGAAGAGGCTGCTTATGGTACACATCGTACGATGATAACCGCCGCCGACATGCCGGACTTCGAAAGCATTCAATAAATAGCCGGTATTTTGCCAACTTGTTTGCTCCTTACCACATCGTCCAACCGTATAAAAGCCCTGTCTTTCTGAAGCAGTACCCTCATCGTCTGCCTCTCCGTCCCCTCTAGCAGATAATCACATTTTCCTCGGGTCGCTGCATTTGTGCATGTACTCGAACCAGCTCTGCAGCTCCCACAACTCTCATCGCGGCTCGAAACACACGACGGCCGGGTTCCTCATACGATTCTAAGTCCTTATTTGTCCATCAACTTCGCATTATATATTCGCAATGGCTCGCAATGATTCCGGATACACCACCCCTGAACTAGCTTTGCCTGTTCATCCAACCGCTGCTCGTCGGCCTCACGCCATTGTCGTGCAGTCCGAAAACACGTCATTCACCGATGAGCACATCACTGCGAAAATCCACAACCGTAATGCCAACATCACCGTTGTCAATGGACAGTATGTCGTTAACCCGACCGTCGAGTCGTTCGAGTTCCAGACCAAGCGCCAAGTTTCGAAGACTGGGTATGTGCGGTCGTCGCTGTTGCCTTTACGTTTCTGACGCTTCTTTTCCAGTCTGATGATGATCGGTATGGGGGGAAACAATGGTACCACTTTGTGTGCGACTATTCTTGCTAACCGTCACAATGTCACCTGGCACACAAAGTCGGGTGTCCAGCAGCCCAACTACATTGGTTCCCTCCTTCGTGCTTCTACCGTTCGCATTGGTACTGAGACCGCCACTGGCAAGGACATTCACGTCCCAGTGTCCGATGTGTTGCCCATGGTGCACCCCAACGACCTCGTTCTTGGTGGTTGGGACATCTCTGGCTTGTCTTTGGACAAAGCGATGGAGCGAGCCCGTGTTCTCGACTACGATCTTCAGCACCAAGTTACTCCCTACCTGGCTCAAATGAAACCTCTCCCTTCCATCTACTACTCCGACTTCATCGCTGCGAACCAAGAGGCGCGCGCGGACAACCTCATCCCAGGCTCCGACAAGCAAGCCCATCTCGAGCATATCCGTGCCGACATTCGCAAGTTTAAGAAGGACAACGGCCTCGACCGTGTCGTCGTCTTCTGGACTGCCAACACCGAACGCTACAGCGACCTCATTCCCGGCGTCAACGACACCGCCGAGAACATCCTCAACGCTATCAAGACCTCTTACTCGGAAGTTTCCCCGTCTTCTGTCTTCGCCGTCGCTGCGATTCTCGAGGGCGAACCGTTCATCAACGGTGCTCCCCAGAACACCTTCGTTCCGGGTATCATCGAGCTCGCCGAACGTGAAAAGTCGTTCATCGGTGGCGACGATCTCAAGTCGGGCCAGACCAAGCTCAAGTCTGTTTTGGCTGAGTTTCTCGTTAATGCCGGTATCAAGCCGCTGTCCATCGCGTCGTACAACCATCTTGGTAACAACGATGGCCATAACCTTTCGGCGGAGAGGCAGTTCAGGAGCAAGGAGATCAGCAAGAGCAGCGTCGTGGATGACATGGTCGATGCGAACAGGTTGTTGTTCAAGGCTCCTGAGTCCGGTTCCGAGGGTAAGGGCGAGCATCCAGACCACGTTGTAGTTATCAAGTACGTTCCCGCCGTCGGCGACTCCAAGAGGGCCATCGACGAGTATTACTCTGAGATCTTCTGCGGTGGCCGATCGACCATCAACATTTTCAACGAATGCGAGGTATGTCGTACGAATTCGGCTTTCTCTTTCGTTTCTTATTTGTTTTGCAGGACTCCCTCCTTGCTACGCCCTTGATCCTCGATTTGGCTATCCTCACGGAGCTCCTTACTCGCGTAAAGTACCGCAAGGCCGAGGCCGGCGAGTTCAAGCCTCTCTACAGCGTCCTCTCGTTGCTGTCGTACATGCTTAAGGCGCCGCTCGTCAAGCCTGGTAAGTTTTGTCGTCGTCGCTGACTTTTGGCCTATCTAATTCATTGTATGTAGGCACCGAAGTCGTCAACAGCCTCAACAGGCAAGCGCAACGCGCTCGATGCGTTCCTCAAAGCGTGCATTGGCTTGGAGGGCAGCAGCGACTTGTTGCTCGAGACTAGAATTTGGTAGATCTTTGATCAAGCGAAGGATTCAACATCCATAGATTAGATTTCTGATTCGTTTTACATGTCGAGTGTCCATTCAACTGGCGTCGACGAAGAAGGGTTGACAAATGGTCCCCATGTCTGTGACTATATACTTTCTAAGAAGTGAATAAATGATACATTGATTGCCTTGACATGTCATTAGTGTTTGTTGCGAGTCAGAAATCGAACAAGGAAAGCTGTGCTCCTTTGTGGAAGGGTCGACACTACTATTGAGAATATGCCTATTTCGGGTAGATTATCGACTTATAAGCACACGACGAGAGTTGTACGCAGTAGCCGAGTTCGAAAATCAATGGGTTTAAATTTACCAAGAAGGTTCCGACCAAGGTTAGCAAGCGCTTGGCGTAACCGGTTCCGTCACTCAGGTTCACACTAGGTCGTGGATTTCGAGAAGATAAATTTGATGCTCCCTGGGCGTACTACGATACTCAATATATAATTTTACAGGATGAATATTCTGGATGGTAAATAACTAGGTAATGTACTAGAAGCCTAGTACCGCAGGAACAGGAAAGACAATGCAAGAAATTTAGGTAGCGTACGCGATGCTTAGCACCCGGATAGGTGGTCGGGGGTGTTGACTAGTAATGACATGCACCTAACTACATACACTGCTATGACCAGGCCGAGAGTGTGGAGAAGCGTAAGAATAGTGTACAGAGCACGGTGCACCATTAGGAAGCCTCTTCGGCTTGATCAGGAAGTCTATCGCTGTTTCTCGATGCTCTGTGTCTGCCATTAAATAATGTAAAATAATAAGCAGAAAGAATGAGTCGACGAACCGAATCTCAATACCGGGGAGGGTAGCTGCTACTAGAATGAGCATTATCGTCATGCACACCATCACAAGGATGACAGTTGCCGTTCCAATGTACGCAGCAAGGACGGCATATCCAGGTTTAAGCGTCACTACACCGAAGTCCGCGATGACAGGCACTCCGATTATGCAATCCAATGCGATCTTGACAGTTATCAAAGCCAGCTTGAGGAGTGCTGGCAGGTAGTCTTCGCAATCGGAGTCCAGAGAGGTAAATAGCACCCAGAAGGGTAGAGCTGTAGTGGCGGATCCCAAAAATCCAAACAGAAAGGTCGACCACAAGCTAGCTTCGGAGTAAGGGCTTGGGGCAGGGCTGAAGTGAAGGCAGACCCGATGGCCAATGACAATCCAAGTACTACTACCGGTGCAGAAGGCTGCCCCAATATGATGACATTGGAGAAGAAAACGATAGCCTGGCCTGCGCTGTCAGCATCAGGCAGCCTGAGATTGACCTACGAGCCGACGACGATGCTCACGACCGGAATTGTCAGAAGTTGACATTATGGCTGATCGTTATTGATCGCGGTACGAGGCCCGATATTGAACTACCAAACGTGGATGGAGGGCGGTAGAGGAAACGATGTCTTTCCTCCCTGTTTCCGTACTGATGGAGCACAGCACACATCACACAGCACAGTAAGCGCCAGGATGATCACTGGCAGACCAAGTGGTAGCGGTGACGGTATGGAGCCGAGCCCAACAGCATAAGGCCCGGTGAAATAGAAAACCAGAAAACTAGATTGATTGGCCACCGTATGGTAGTTCTGACAGTAGTAAATAAGTAAGCGAACTCAGAAGTTCAAACCGGTGATGACCGGGCCGGCCACAACCTTCTCAACAATAACAATCATCATCGCAAAAAAGGCTGAAAGTCATTGTACGTCTTCAATGCCAACTTGTTGCACTGGACATCTATCGCGGTGACTGTCTACTAGGTTCACAGCCATATTTTCTTTGTGTAGGCTCCTACCGATGCGCCTGCTCGGTGGCTGCCCATGTAAACCCCATTCTCAATGACTTTGGCTAGCAATGTTCGGCCAGTTCATAACATCTTTCTTGGAAACGAAAGTACTGTCATTTTTTCCCTTCCAATTAAGTTGCTGCCGCACTTCATTCCAAGGCGGTGACGTCCGAGTCTACGTTTTTCCGTCATCCCCTAATTATAAATTGGACCCTTACCACTCCCATCTCCAAGCTCAGCCCTCATCGTCTATATCATTCAATGCCCCAGGACGTCTCCAAGTTAAATTTTGGCTCGAGAATGTCTCCTGCTTCATGCCGTGAGCTACTTTTCACCTGATCTTGTTCCCCCAGCCTTCACGTTCAAGTACCCCTAACAGTCCACACCTCCCCCCGATACATCAGGCATCTGCAGAGACTTGCGGAGTCAGAAGGTCATTACTACTCCAGACAAACGGTCCTTTATCGGACCTCGCCAGCTTTCCTTGTCACGAAATTGCAAGGGGAAGCCTTGAATCGCCCAGAGCTCGTACCCGTAGGAGCAGAGGTTATCAGAATCGACGACTATTTCAAGGACAGACACTTCGTCGCCAACCTATTGCGATATACCATCGTCAATACCTTGTCTCGTGCGGCGCTTTGGAAAACCATAACGGTTTATATGGAGGACTTAGCCGTACTAGACAACTCGGTATACCATGCTGCAGAGAAGGTCCGCTTGATGACCTGCGTCGAAGGCTTGCTGAACACCGGGATATACCACTTGGAAAAGAGTATTCAAAAAACCATCATTCTCACAGTCGATAGCGCTAGAGACCTTTTTGAAAGGAATCAAGTACGTTATCTCTGGAATCCCTTATCTATGCTGACTGCCCGCCAATATAGGAAGAGGACCACGCATTTTCTCAGTTGCGCCTTCGAAGTGACCCGAGCAAGCCTAACCTTGACACTTCAAGCTTAAACTACGCTCTCGTTGCATTTGCATTACTTTTTGGCTCCGGAGACGCCCAAGAAGAGCACCAAGCTCGTAACTACCTGGCCAGAAAGTTCATGGAAGCCAAGAGTGACTCTATGCCAAAGATCAACGGCCTGCTCCTTCAGCTTCTCACCAGATGGCTCCGCGTTCTGGTATTCATCTGCTCTATCCACTTTGTGCGTGTCTCACTTCTCCCCTTCAGGAGTTCTCTCGGAAAACAGGCTTCGCAAGGGTTAGCCTTGACTTGGTCGCACGTCTACCACACGACCAGCGTATCACAAGCCTGGATGAGAAGAACAGGACTGTTACAGAAGGCCGTCGATAATGCTCCTCTGGAATCTATCGTTCCTACCCTGGGGTCTTTGAAAGATACTGCTACCTTTAACAGAGTATGGAACACATTGGATGTTGCTGCATGCCGGTTCGGAGGCAGGCACTCTGGGATTGAGGATGTAGGCTTGCTATCTCCGATGTTGAATGGCTTTCGTTAACTGTTTTTTGTAGATCCTCGGTATCGAACTCCGATGTACTGGCAGTGTTTCTCGTCAGAGGCACGCAGACAGGCGTTCTTCACCACAGGCTAGGAAACCTTTTGATAGCTCCGTTATCCATAATCTGGTGCAACCATTGCCTCCTTCACCCGTCAACTCGAACAGTTGCAGGGCGAAGGCTGGGGCAACAACACGCACTAACGTTACCGATGTCGATTCCGAACCGAATGCTATTGTCCCTTCTCCTTTCTATTCCGCACCTCAGTCTTGAGACACGTGAAGCGTCCTCCTCTGTGGAAGATCTCTCAGACGGCGAAGATAGTTTTCCTGGACTTTTTGTAGGCGCCATATCTCTCGGGGAGCCTCCGTCGAGCAAAAAGCAACGGAAAAAGACTTCGAAATCAAAGAAACCTGTATCCACATCGAAACCCGTGCCTCAGTGGACATATCCGATCTATGTCAAACACAAAACTCTCGCCACCTTCAAACTCATTTTCGATTCGGGGACCCAAGGGACTCTGGAGTACAAAGATTTCGAGCGGGTGCGTTGACTCAACGTAGCTTTCACTGTCGGTCGCTTACGCCGCTTTTTGTTTTTAGGCCATGGCCGACCTTGATTTCGTGATCGAGCACGGAAGCAAAGGGAACAAGATCTTTCGTCCTCCCGGTGGTGAGAGGTTTCTTATGGTTTGTTAAAATCATGCTAAATAATAACCTAAAGCTAGCATCAATAAACAGCCGTTTATATGCGATCCGTATGTTGTTACTCTGACATCGTCTTTTGATGTAGGCTTAGATCTGATTCCTTGATCTACAGACCGCATCAGGCTAAGTTTGGTATCGACAACACGTTCAGGTTGCGAATGCGATCAGATTTGGAAGCCATGTATGGCTGGTCTAAAGATTCGTTTGCTTTGAAACCGGGTCGGGACGCTATTGATTACTTTGACATCGATTGAATAGTCTCGAGCTAGCAGTAAAACTTATAATACACTGATACATACGTACTCTAATAATTGCTGTGACATGTTGTCCTTTTGTAAGGTCAGGCCCCTTTTGTAATGTTCATTCACACCTACAGTTGCTCGCCTTTCTGAGCCAAGTTTTCAACCTGACGGAACTGTCTGGTTGGATCGCAAGCCCTGGACGCTGGATGATTGACATACCGTTCTCGTTGTCCTCTCAAAGGCCTCACATGAGGGGTACAAATTTGTTCCCCTGCCTATGGAAAGGGTCCCTCAAGCCCTGGAAGATAAATCAGATGCAATCCGGAGATTCAGATAGGGTAACAATTCCACCTGGATACTATCCGTCTTGAGGTTACTATGGATATAGGGCAGAAGAGTTGCAATTTTGTTGAATTCCATGGACACGTTGCGCTTTGAACCCAATCCCGACGATTAAGGACTGCAGCGAAGAAGATAACTGGAAGAATATTCGATGCTTTGAAATTTTTATGTAGACGAGAGCGGACCTTGTTGGGTAAAGAAGAAAAGGAAGACGATCACCAAGGGAACACTACCATGTAGTAACATCTATGATAGACGAGAATGAAAATGGGGTTTAACAAAAGCCGAAAATGAGGGCGGATGAAAGAAAACAAGAGATGATGGATAAAACTTGAAGTTCGACGAGATCTTATACTGAAAGTCTCTAGACATAGGCGCTAATCATGCATTGGAATGCTCTGTGATGTTCACCTGGAATGGCACAAAGGGAATGCTTCAAGGGAGACTGGATGATTACTGCTAGGCAACTCGATGTCTCTGTACAGGATAACTCGATGGAAAGTGCGCATGTGGCAATGATTATGATGAAATCTCCGTTCCTTATTGGGACCCTTGTGCCGGTACCAATACCAATACCAAGGCGCTATCGCAACGGATGATCATCAAAGCCAACAACTTGTTCGTTGTAAGAGCATATTTTTCTCTGTGTCAGAGCAATTATATGCTCCCCATTCTGGTCTCCAAACGTAACTTGCAAGCACAACGTGGCGATGAGACCAACGAATAACGACCCCGTGTGAGAAGATCACACTGCAAAGCGATGAATAAATGGGACGCGTACTAATAAAACTACAAGGCCCGAAATCAACTGACGTCTGGGTTGGAAGAACTTGCTCTGAGATTGAGTAGTGAAGTGATGGCAATGACGAAAATGATGGAAGGACCCTTCCTAGAGTGCGAAAGTCAAATTTAAACAGAGTTCATGAAGCTCCATCTATTTCTTCAGATGTTCAATAATAACTGAACTTCCTCGTCAATGATGCCGTAAAGATGTTTGACATCGTACTTTGGCACCCATCCAAGATGTTTTCCATTATCTCCGGTCCAGAGCACACCTGCCAATCTATCAGCTCGAAGTCAAAAGGTCAAAACGAAAGTCTTTCCACCTGCCAGCAACCGAGATATCCACAATCTCTTTAGGTCCGCCCAAGACCTGCGCCATCTTATCGTAGTCGTCCACAGAAGGCTTAATCACTGCAGCATCATCCACGAGACCTCTCTTGTCAAGACTAGCAGCGATGCCTTCATACAGCCTCTTCCATGAAAACTCGCCATTCACGCCGAAGTAGTATCCGCCGTTCTTCCCATGTGGTACATCCTTCCCCTCAAGGATACTATTGACAAGGGCCATATACAACGACGTGATATCTTCGAGGTGGCACAATGGCCATTCCTGGCAGAACGAATATAGGTCAGTAAGATCTCGAGTTGAAGAATAAGCGAGTGTACGTCAGTATCACCAGCGACCTGGTATATGCGTCTCAAGGCAAGACCTATCTGTACAATTCCCACAAATTGAATAGAAATCTTGTTGCCAAACCCTTCGCCTGGACCGTAGACCATGGGCGGGACGTAGACGTATGTTCGGACACCTAGCTCATCGCCGAGCTCCAGAATAGAAGTCACTGTGTCGACAGGCTGCCATAGATACGATATAGCACTTATGCACAACATCCAGCGTGAAAGAGTATCTTACCGTCTGCATAAGAGGAATAGGGAGACTTTGTGATCTTCTGAATGGCGTACACATCGTCCGTATCGTTCAATCGGTGTTTGATACCAGTGTGGCTAGAAAATACTTTGGCACCTGATGTCTTCGTTGTTCATGAGCAAGGGGGGTCGACTTATGTGCTAACTCGAGACTGACATGGACGAAATGAACGTCTTTTCCAGTCTTTTGCTTGACGGCAGCGAGACCCCGGATGAACGCCTCTGGTGGAACAAAGCTGAATGCATTTGCGAGGTGCAGAACAACAGTCACTGATCGAAGCTCAGCGCATATCCATCGACAATTGCGCGAGACTCACACTCAAGCTCTTCAACCGCCTTTTGAATTGCGGCTTGATTCATAAGGTCAAACTCGACTGGTCGCACGCCCAAACTCTTGACTGTGGAAGCCTGCGACTCGGTGCGCACCAGTGCATATATTTCCACGTTGAGTATCTTGATGAGATCATTCAAAAGTGACCCGCCGCTATAACGGTGGAGATAAGTAAAAGTCCAGAACAGTTGAAGATTCGCTTACAGGTAGCCAGAGGCACCAGTAATGAGAAGTCGGGTCATGGATGCAATAGTCAACAGACTAAGTCGGAGCTTGGTAATTTGGTACTGGAGTACGATTTGTCATGGCCTTCAATCATCATCCGGTCCGTGCTTCCGCTCAGATGTAGTGCTTCAAGTCAATAGGGGAGTTCAAAATGAGAAAACCATAGTCGACGTCTTCGCCTGGCTTGAGGCTCCACAGGAACCGACGTCTGTCGAGAATTAGTAAGACGGAAGTCGGAGTTACCAGCCTCTCCTGGACGATAACTCTTCTCGGTGTTGTTTCCGGGAACGAATACCGTAGCTATTTATGAAGATGGTCGTGTCAGACTTCTCCATCTTGCCGAAATTGCTACGGCACTTTTTGCACGGCGAAAATAGTATGCATTTCCGCCTGGCTCTCTAGCCGATGCTCTCTTTGTCGACGCCTGATATCCTGCACTGTAGACATCATCATCGCACTCCCACGCCGTTCCTCGCAAATCGGACATGAAAGGCAGATTGATGAAGACATAGAGGTTTTCGTAAAGATCCAAAAAGTCTCTTACTTGTCAGAGTGTTGTAGCACGGCTCCTTGTGAGCCAAGGTGTTCCTATTAGAAACTGTATTAAATGGAGATACTTCACGACTGCTCAGCATCAGCATCAGTCAAACCTCCTACGCGACGCAACGCGGTCTCAGCTGCGTTGACGCCTTCTGGCATACCTATCACTTTTGAATGATCCAAGCCCCGTCTATAAAATTCCCGCGCCATTGATCTGTCGCCGCTCATCTGTAGCCCAAAGATAAGAGCCATGCCTTGCCGTAGCCAAGAAGTATGCTTACCTCGCGCAACATGCCGATATTAAACAGGGCTGCAGCATACGCATACTCGCATACGGGAATGGGCTCATATTGCCGGCGTGTCCGTTGTAAAATAGCCAATGACTGCTTGGCCCATGACTCGGCCTGCTGTAGTTTTTCGGGAGTGGGTTTTCCTCGGATAATCAACTCGGACAGGTTACCCATCATTTGTGCGCCTACACAAGGAATCCATCAGGTAATTCTAGAAATTCGGAGCAGAAAAGCCTCACCTCTACACTGGTCATCCGGAGACGAAGTTTGTGGCGGTGGAGGAATCAAGATAGATATAGCTTGAAGATACAGTGGCATGGCAAATCTAAACATGGTCAACACAAGCATGCGAACAGAACAAACAAAACCCACTCTACTTTCCCGATCCGAGCATAGAATGCTGCGAGTGCCTCGAGAGGGGCACCGACGTCCGTCTTGTCGACCCATGGCGGCAGCTCGAGTTCTGCAAGCGTGACCTGATTATCACTCGTAATATCCTCGCGGGGATCAATTATTCCAGCATTAGCGTCCTTCACGAGCCTCAACACTTCTTCGACGCCCCATGACAGCCACTTCTCCTCCTCATCCGCCGGCTTCTGGAGCTCCTCCGCGACTTCTCCCAGCTTCCCCGTGATGGCTACCGCGCGGAGCCTTTCCGGCCCTGAGAGGGTCGTTATTACCTCCTGCATACGAGTTAAGCAGTCCGCGTAGACTTCGTAAGCTTTTTCTTTCTCGTTCTGGCTCTCAAGGGCCTCGGAGAGGGCTACAGCGATTCCGGAAATCTTGAGCCATGGCTGGTCTTTCAGCGGTTCCAAGGGGAGTTGCTTGGTCGTTTCCCAAGCTCTGTGAGGTAGCTATCGTAGGATCACCACTGAACAAACAGACACATGAGGGGGAGAAGTCATACCTGTAGAAGTACTGTACACTCGTGTTCAGGTCGCCCTTGTGCTTCGCTTTGACAGCGTCTCGCAGGTCTTGCCGGAGTTCTTCTGGCCACATCGTGAGGGTTGCGTAGAGGTCATATCTAATTTCAAAGTCAACAATAGAGAACTTGTGCGACGGCAGATGAGACGTACAGTCCGTAGGCAGTAAGCCCTACGCCGACGAAGAGAAGTCCAGTGAAGAACGGAGACAGTCGACTTGAGCTTCCTGCCGCCAGCGCTGTACGTTCTGCATATCGTCGGCCGCGCTCTTGGTAGCAGTATGGGTGTAAACCGTGCCGGAGAGTGAAAGAGGGGCTGGGAGACCCTCTGCAGGCGCCGTAGAGAGGACATCGTCGGCAACGATGAGGACGCGACTTTTTTGCCGGCGCGGATTCCCGAGAATTGCCGAAGCCTTTGGTAAACTGAGGCAAATATCCCAGATAAGATAACATCCTTCCTATTTAGGCCTTGCTAGTTATCGAGAACGTGCTTCACACCGGTTCCTTGCAGTATTCATTACGGCTTGCATAATTATTCGGTTATCAGTTCTGATTTCGAACTTTTCACTATATTACGGCCTCAAGTTCCCGCATAGGTCTGACGCGGTGAACTCCAGTCTCAGCTTCTGTGCAGTTTTAGTAGACGTAGTTACTAGTAGTAGCTTCATTCATGTCCAACTCTGTTCAGCTCTATGGTTGGTTATTCACTCGGTGTCAAGAAACCCTATCTTTAATTCAGCAACTCGCTTGAAGGAGTCAGGACTCCCACAGAGAGCAACATCAATACCGGATATCGTCTTCGTCTTCTCATGCAACCTATAAATGTCCCGTTTTCCTTCTGAATTCAAAACGGGTTCTGCCGCTATGGCGACCTATGCGGCGTTGACTTCAACAACCAGCCTAAGCCTATTCCATAGCATCCTCGCTGGTTTTTAGAATCAAGTCATTTACCCTTATTTCTGATTCCTCCGATGAGTTGCTAGCAATGATAGGTCCACGGGAGTAGTGTTCTCTTTTTGGATTACCCCCTTGTTGCAACCTGCGTCCCATGCACATTGTCGTCCATCGGTTGACTACTCTCTCTACCCGACCCGTCTTTCTACCTTAACCCGTTGTGTAGAGCCGCCACAGATTAATGTCTCGGTGATGTCGGTGGGGTCTCAGAGACAGTTCTGATATTTTCAGTCGTTGCCAACTCGCTTGGGACCCCCGTTAAAATTGAGGTACTAACAGCTAATGTATTATCCTTAATCTCAAAAAATCCGGTGCTAACAGATTCAGGGACACGCATACACGAAAGCTTTTCCCTCTGGAATATATTATATCCATGTGTGCTCAAGGCCCGTGGGATGAACACTAGAGACGTACGATTGATTGGTCCCACGGAACCGACTACATATTGGGCATCGGCAGGGATTCCCCTGCCTTGGGACCCAAAGGTACGGCACACGCGGAACTAGCACTGAGACCACTGTGGATTGTTGCTCTGGCAATTAGTTCATACAACGAGTCATTTCGACGATCAGAAACGTTGCTGCTACATTAAAGATTGGTTTAGTGATGGCACCAATGAGTCCTACGAATCACGACCTGCCTTTCGATCTGCCTATCAGGACGCCCAAAGGGCGTCAATCTTCTCTGCTGAGATGGACCTCCGTTTCACCTATCGTTCGAGGCCGATCGTAGTTCGTGCGGATGTCGACGAGATGGCGCTGTGAAATTCGTGTTTTGACCGGGCAACATCCATTAAATGAATTCAATAGACTGTTCCTTGCCCCTGTCAGTGTTAGCTGTTGGAAATAGTACCTGATGTACGTATTGGTTCCGTGGTCAAGCTTTATAGGCGGCTAAGAGCATTTTGGTCCGTGATACGAGCAGAATTGACGCTGGGTTTCAGCTACCATCTGTCGATGGACAGTCCCCATCGTCTGCACGGACAGTATCATCATCATCATCATCATCATCAGCTCTTGGAGAAGGTAGCTTCCGCCTGTCCCCCTCTTCCGGTCATCATTACTATGGAGATTTGGAAGGATATTTGATGAGCAGGATGGAACGAAATGGCCTCTGTGAGAGCATTGAGAATTTTAATATATTAGCGTTTAAGCAAGTGAGATCGATTGGGGGGTGAATCCGGGGGAAACGAACGAGCTCTTGAAACGCAGCAGGACAAGATGATGGCGAAGCATGGGGGGAACAAGCAAGAGCTGTGGTCCGCTTGAGACTTGGACGCAGCCCGGATCAGGAGCGAGTCACAGACAATGATGGCATTAGGCATAGGCAAAATAGCTCTGTTTTACTGCCTTCTTTGCGCTGACCTCGTCTCGTAATACCGTAGATCAGCCGTCACCGCTGTAGCAAGGCCCTGAGAAGGTAGCAGGCCAGATATGTACATGTGGTAATTTATTGTGGGAAGCAGGACCAGAAACAGGATGCCAACGAGTGATTGCCATGGTGAATGTTAGGACTGGTCGATGTCAAGATAATTTCATGTTTTGGATGACAAGGGTAAGGAGTACCGCCCGTTTGGGTCGAAGCCTTGTCCTTCTTGTTGTTATTGTATTCGCGTATACATAACACAACAAAACTGCCAAATCCGTTCTCTATTGTTCGTCCCCCTCTTCTTTGCTGTTACCACCACCGCTCCCTTTCTTTTCTCTAATGCCCGATACTTCTGCTCCCCAGGCCCCGCAGCAGGCAGCGGCCCCGACAAAGTCGAAACATAGCCATGCATCGTCGACGACCGTCCAGTCTGCACCTCGAAAGGTCCGGTTTAACGTCGGTGAGCTCATTGTTCTCATTGTAATTCGTGGCATGGTATTCATTCGTGTACAGGAACCCAGTATCAGGTCCTCGATGTCGTTGGCGAGGGCGCGTATGGCATCGTCTGTTCAGCTATGCATAGGCCAAGCGGTCGCAAGGTCGCCATCAAGAAAATCGCGCCTTTCGACCACTCCATGTTCTGTCTGCGAACTCTCAGGGAGCTCAAGTTACTCAAGTTTCTTAGCGAGGCTGGTGTGAGCGAGAATGTATGTGCTGTATTTTTTTCGTGCCCGCTTCTGTGCTAAGTCTTCGTCAAAGATCATCTCTATTCTGGACATTATCAAGCCGTCGTCGATTGAGTCGTTCAAGGAGGTCTATCGTGCGCAGTTTTTTCCCCATTTTTCCAGCACTACGCTTACGGCGACTTACAGTTATCCAAGAGCTGATGGAGACCGACATGCACCGCGTTATTCGCACGCAAGATTTATCGGACGACCATGCCCAGTATTTCATCTATCAGACCCTTCGGGCTCTTAAAGCCCTCCACTCTGCCGACGTGATACACCGAGACCTCAAGCCGTCAAATTTGTTGCTTAACGCCAACTGCGATCTCAAAGTATGCGACTTCGGCTTAGCACGGTCCGTGAAAACAGCAGAACCCTCGGGGACGGAGACTGGCTTCATGACGGAATACGTCGCCACTCGTTGGTATAGAGCCCCCGAAATCATGCTTACCTTCAAGCAATACACAAAAGTGCGCTTATTGTCTTCTCTAATATCGGAACCTTTTCCTGACAGGTAGAGTCTAGGCCATCGATGTGTGGTCCGTAGGCTGTATTTTGGCAGAGATGCTCTCTGGAAAACCGCTCTTCCCCGGACGCGACTACCATCACCAACTTACTCTTATTCTCGACGTTTTGGGCACCCCCACTCTCGACGAGTTCTACGCTATTACGACCCGGCGATCGCGCGATTACATCCGTGCACTTCCGTTCCGTAAACGCCGGCCCTTCTCCGCCATCTTCCCCAACGCAACCCCTCTCGCTATAGACTTCTTGACGAAGACTCTCGTAAGTGAAGATTTTTTACGGTTTCACTTCTCGTCTCATCAATCTATTCGATAGACGTTCGATCCCAAGAAGCGGATAACCGTGGAAGACGCTCTTGCGCATCCCTATTTAGAGGCTTATGTGAGTCGATCTCATCGCTTAGAGACGCGCCCAGACGTTAATGATAAACAGCATGATCCCGATGATGAACCGGTTGCGCCTCCTCTCGATCCAGAGTTCTTCGAGTTTGACTGTTAGCATTTTTCCTTCTCTTTCTACCATAGGACCTCACTAACTTTTTACGGACACAGTGCACAAGGATGACATCAGCCGCGAGCAGCTGAAAGAACTCCTCTACGAGGAGATCATGACGTTCCGTCCTGCCCCATTTGTATAATTGTATTCATCTTTTTCTGGTATGTCCTTACTCCTTGGATCTTGCGCCCGCACATTAATGTATTCTGCTTTCCCCAGTCAGCTCTTCGACGATGTAATGTCTTTACTGTCCTCATGCACGCCATCAGAGATATATACAGTTCTGGTTATTAGATCAGACACCCGCTACCGCCATTGACACGCCTCCCACTGGACAATATCGATCTCTCTATGTTACCATCTTTTACGTTTCCATCGCTTGGTTTGGACACTCTCCAGGGCACTAGTTGCCTGGATTTCTTGTATTGGGACGTTCATGCTGGACATTCATTCATTTAATCGGGTCTCTGAATCGCTTTTGCCGTGCTGTACGACTCCACTCTCTCTCCAATCTACACAATTTCCTTGACTTCTGTTCTGCATGTTACATATATTTGTACTCTTCATCGACGGTTCTTTTCGCTATCTATCGACCACTATTCATAGTACGCAATACTTCTTGTATAAAATATCAAAGTTATTAAGGAACGCAGTCCGGGGTGATGGTCGATAATTATGAAAGATTATGTCACTCAAGGCGATGATATTTTCGGAGAAGGTTTAAGTGCGCGCCAATAGACATCGTCAATCAGGTTGGCGGTGATGAAGGGACTCGGCGTGCATCATGCTTGTAAAAATGAAAATCAATCACATGTGATGGATGTAGTACAGCGTGACCCGAGCCCCCACGCGTAGTGTACAGCAACACCCGTCTGTCGTAACGCGACCATGCAAGTTCAGGAAAATAAAAATAAACCCGCTCCTTCATCCTCCGGGGCGGAAGCGCACATGTACAACTGAGGGATCAGCAAGTTTTCAATTCGGCTGAGGATCATGCCACAAGCGTATCGTAAAAGTGCCTTGATGATCGATGAGGGTGGGTACCTGGGGAGACTGTCGGATCCGTAGTAAGAAGTCTTCGCTGAGAAAGTGATGCTAGCCTGAGGGTCTGGGAAGAAAATAATATTCACGGCTTACTATGCTCGCCAAAGGGGAGTGATATCAGCCAGGGATTGCTTATCCTCCGAATTGGTGAGAGCACATGGCCGAACCGTTGGAATACTAACACATACGTACTCCATCGCAGAAATATCGTGGCGTAGAACAACGCAGTTGTGAGTGGAGCTAAATAACTCAGGGCACATACCTTCAAAATTTCTTGGAAGTACCACCGGGAATCGGAACATCATAACGGCGGTCAGCGGCAAAGATAGTACCCTTCATCCAAGTTCAGCAACCTCAAAGGAATCACAGAATGTGGGTCCGGAAGGAGCCCGGAGACGTTGACAACGGTTCGGTATACTTAGTTGAAAAGCATGGCAACGTTCTTGCTGTCAGTTATGATTTACAAACTTGCATTCAACAGATGCCGTGCCCAACGGTTTTTCAACCGGGAGATCGCTCACTGAGTATTCATGGTATCGTTCTCATGGACCCCTGCGCGCTCCCTCCTCCCCAAGCAGAAGTTTCAACTAAAACCATTCCTCCTTGTACTATTAGCGCCCCGTTTTACGTAGTAAGCGCCAGAAAACTTTCCATCAATCTCTATGTGCTGGTTTTCCTTTAAGGAGAGAGCGCGCGCTAGTGGAAGATGGATGGCATCGGTCTGTGCCATTGCGCCCGTAGTTCGAGAAAAGCTAAAGATTCTGCAGAACTTGCTTACTCTCTTAACAATACTGACAGTGCCCTTATCATGATGCAGTGTTCGTGAACGACTGTGCAGAATTCTACTTGTTTAATTCGAAACAGATCCATCCACTGCCCTGAGTAGCGGCGTCGCAGAAGGTGGAACAATCTGGCAGGCAATTTCAGTGACGACAGTACTAAGTCCCTTTCTATCGACCTTCAAGTTCAACGTCACTTGATCCGTCAATGCGACTTCCTGGATTTTGGGGAGAGAATACCATCGCGGCATGTCTCATATGGCCATCCAAAGCGCACAATGCACCCGCCCTCAACCTGCTTCAGCTGTTTTCACTTCCATCTCATCATTTCATTCCTAGACTGTCGATGACCACTGTCAGAGTTTCGAAGATGCGCCAGGAGAAACACGATGCCGGGACGCCATCATCTACAGTTTCCTTACTCCGACTGACCGAACTTCACTTGGATTGAGATGATCAAAAGAGCCTGATACTGTCCGGTCAAAGTATAACCTATCATATGATGGAATTTGAATAGGATGAGAGGAGATACGGATACTCCTCCGCAGCATAAATACTTGGCGACGGTTCCGTTGAATTGGGGGCATGTCAGACTCACATTCTTGATCAAACGAGAGCATGGAGGTATTGAGGCGCTACACAGTTGCATACGTCGAGTTCCTGGTCCTTCATCCTATGATAGATGAAAGTACGAAAAGATCGTATGTCCTCTGAGAGATCTGGTGACCTTTTAATTATAGGCCGTAAGTGATGAAGGTGTGCAGGAAGTCCCACAGCGAGTCCCTGAAATGTGTTGCATAAATATAGGATACGCATGTGTAGATGGCAACGGGACTTGTGTAAAAAAAAATGGGGCCACAAAGCCGCAGACTGGAGATGCAGGCACGGCGTTAGGAATCCACCGTCAGGAAGGTCTGGACATTGTTATCCCAGTGCTCGACTCCCTGGCAGTAAAGACAGACAGGCTACGACAGTCCGTCGAACTACCCCATTACATCAGATTTAGCGAATTGATAAAGGATACGCGGTTCGTGTCGAGCAGCATGAGATGCATAGTCCCAGGCAGTACACCAAATACCAGCACCTAAAGAGACGATAGACACGCACGTATGCCATCTATAGATCCCTCTGCCGTGACCGTCATAGGATGACGGATGAAATTTTTGAGGACGATGCCGGGAGAGCTGATGATCGATGGTGCAGCACGTACGGACCTGAAGCAATTCGTCGTTGTCCCTAGTGAGGCGTGAAGTGAGCCCAAGGCTCTCAGAGGAATCTCCTGTAATGAAGCTTTCGCTGGCATAGCGAAACGAGAAACACGCATTAGTGTTGAAGCTAAGTCCAAAACCCGAACATTGAACAATCCATGTTGATCTCGTTTCAAACAACGATCATGTGCGGAGGCCTAACCCGCGTCACCCTCAATTAGAAGCACAAAGTTGGCGGACAAATATTTGAGGCGAAGTTCACCCGAGATTTTTCACTAGTATTTAGAGGCAGCACAAGATCTTTACGCCACTGCAAGGTACGCTAGGCAGGACGAGAGCTTCGTCAACGTTGGATTTTTTCCCAAGACATGTATAGGATGTATTGACCTCAGCCCAGAGGGAGAAAGTTCCGAGTAGCAGGACCATTGCGAGAAGCGTCGGCTTGCTATGGAAGAATGGACTGCCTCTGTGATCCAATTTTTTTGGTTCAAGCATTAGATGCTTTGTCTGGGTGCGGCACCACGCACTTCTCATTTGGTAGCGTATTCGTTTCTTGATGCCGAAAAGAAGATAAAATGACGATATCATCCGTTCCAGAAGAAATTTAACGAAAATAAGGGCAAGATACCGTAACCTATGCATCGTCGTCATCTTCCACCTCTTCGATCCTTGGTCTTCGACTAGAAGGCGTCGGTGAAGCGTCGGATGTCTCGGCGGGCGTCTCAACAGTGCCTCCGTTGGTCGAGACCTTGCTCTTCCCTTTGTCGGACTTTTCTCCCTTCTCGCCCTTCTTCTTCTTGGACTTCTTCTTTTGAATGTCCCACTCCCACAAAGGTATAAATGATTCAACCTGCAACGTGGTTAGATTTGATGATATTTCAAACAAGAAAAAACACGCACGAATCCAACGTCCGCGAACAGTTTCGGAAATATCCAGATGCCTGGACTGGCGACGATGACGGTGATGATATAGAATATAAGTCGTAGGATGGCGATGATAAAAAAGAGGCCTATGAGACCGAGCATCCCAATGCTGAGATACCAAACGCCTAATCGCATGGTCGGCGGCCACAAGGGGAACATGACACCAGCAAGCATGATCACAACCATTGCCACTCCTCCGGCGTAGGTTGTCCACTGTGATCCATCATAGAACCACGCGTAGTACTCATCAGGAGCGAATCGCTGCTCTTGGATGATTTGCAGGACTTTCGGTGACGACGACGAGGAACCTGATGGCCCGCCGCGCTGGACACGAAGGTAGAAAGCAAAAGTGTTGACGGCGTGAAGGACAGTCTTGGCCTCGTCTTCGGTGGTTATCGGCGGCATTCCTTTTTTCTTCTGGTACGCCGGTGAAAGAAGTGCCTTTACTGCAGACTTTCCTGCACACAAACTTCAATACGAACGAGCAAACCGACGGATGGAAAGCGCGACGTACCTTTGAAATAATCTACTCGCTTTCCATTCAATGCACCGACCCTAACTTTCATTCCCGCCCCTCCGCTTCGCAGAAATTGGGCGACTTTTTTTAGATCTGGCGGCGCCTTGGCTTGTTGTTCCATTATTCGAGCAAGAATCTATGATATATGGGAAAGTAAACAATGGCGGGTATACCGAGAGTGAGGGAGAAGAGGAGAGCTGTCGTAGGGAGTACTGGCGATGGAGGTGGTCGTCGTTCAGGATAAAGGATAGGCAATGCGCTGGCCCTAGACACGTCACATTGACCATTGTTTTCCACGTGGTGTGACGGTGGCAGTGTCAGTAGCGTTCGGCACCGTCCGAGAAGTTCGAGTTCTCACTGCCACTGAGTTATCACCATTGTAGAGCAAATGCTTGCCTTTCCCTCTGAGGAAAAACCTGAAGGATCCGAGCTGCTTCGACTTCTATACTACCCTTCGTGTCAATCGGCGGAACCTGAGCGGCGTCCGTCAACAAGACGGCCGAACTTCTAGCCAACTTCTAGCGCATTTGAGATCTCTCGGAGTGCGACCAGTATCTTTACCTCTGGAAATCGCTGCAATTTCTTACCGTCGTGTCTTTTCTCGACGATCTCGTGACCCCACACTTTATTGCTTTTTATGAATGCACGATATGTCTCGCGGATTGAAATGCAGTTAATTATAAGCAGCCTGGGTTACACTTGAACGTCAACAGATCCACTGGGAAAGCAACTAAGCGCCCTGCTTCCCTCACAGGTTGTGTATCTTCCTTTCACTACAAAATGGTCGCTTTCGGGCAACGGCTCGGCAAAGTGCAACTAAAAAGTTCCTCTGGGTCAAAGATATCCTCCGCGAAGAAGCCGAAAGAATAGCTTACACCCCATTATCCGGAGAAAGGTAGCAGCACGTCAGAGCATAGTTACCTGCAGGCCTAGTGTCAGCGACGAACGACAGCTCCAATGATAAATACCTACATGGAGTCTGCAGAGGCCGACAGACTTAGGTCAAAGTCAAGCTAGTCTTGTCGTGTTACTCACCGTCCCCGTGATAGTACCACCTTAAAAAGTATCCCATCAATATAGACGGTCAACAATACTGAATCTGGTCAAGGTGGACGTACATTGTGTTCCTAAACCACCAGACTTCACAGCGTCAATGTCCTGAGCGACAGCAATGGTGGAGAAAGCAAGGAGAATAGAGAAACCAGCTTTGAAGAAGAACATTTTTGGAAAAACAAGATATAGTTGGACAGGTCCGCTCCTCTTATAAACACGTAGTGACGAGCGCCTCGTCACAAGTACAATAATGTCAAACCTGTATAGGCACATGTATTCAATGCTCCAGTTAAAGATAAGTTTAGCATAAGTCATGCGGAGCACCTCAGGCCTCCGCCTTCAATTCCGCACACTCGGTCTGACAACTGAAACAGAATAAGCGGGGATGCGCAGAAAGATAACAATGAAAAGCCCACGTCAAGTAGTCAGACCAGTACGGCACCGGACAACATTTCAGGTCTTCCGCACCTAAATTAATGGGGTCAGCGCTGCTCGAAATACTAATTTGTGCCTCTCACATTGTACCTGACATGATGGACACCAGTAACTAAGTGTTTAAATAAGTATGAGAGGTCATTTACCTCATAGACAAACCCGCCACCTATGCAATGAACAATGAGTATGACGCGGTTAAGTATTCCAAGAAATAAAGGTACATTCTTCGCCAAGAAGCGGCGCAGATAAGGGTGCTCCAGCATCATCCCTGGCAATAGATGGGGAAGTCAGGATGCTTGACACGGCAAGAACGGAGATGAAAGTTGTCAATATGAAAGTCTTCATGCAAAAAAAGTCGTCGATCTGAGGAAGTAGTGAGAATAGTGGTCTCGACTTTACATATGGCTGGAGCGGTGGAGTCACCGTCATGCCTTTGACCGTGCCGATACAAGTCGCTTCAGCGCAATGACGAACACGTCTTGGTACATGTCAACGCGATGGTTTAAATAGCCCTTCCGCTCACCGTTGCAGTTCCGGCACAGGTACACATTGGATTCGACTGGCCTAGGGTTGGCGTCAGTGGTGCTTCGATTGCCAAGACGGTCTTGGGTCGCAAGTGTGAGCATCGATGAGGTCACTAGGCCGTCAGCAGGCTCCACCACTATCCTTCGAACTAAAAGAAGATATCGTCCATCATCCAGCGAATCAACCCGGGTACATGACAGTAAGGCTCTAGAGAAACAACTTACACATCTTATCTGATATATCAGAAGCTGATACTGAGATATCCTATTCTTTACTACCTGCTTCCTATTAAGTTTCGATAGAATAGATACTCACCGCCATGCTCACATTCTCAAACTTGGCCATGGCCGAATCTCAGAGCAATCGCGAAGCTCTAGCAGAATCCGTGGTGGTGTGGTGTGCTGTGGTGTACCGGCACAAGGTCCCAATCAGGAACGGCCGGGTCCACAGCCCTAACATGGCCAAAGCCATGTCGCTGTGGTGCGGCGCCGCAGAACCGTGGGAAAATACATTAAGCTTGAACCGGGCCGATAGCCGACGTTTGCTCCGGTCGTTTGTGCGGCCCTGGGGCGACTTTTGCTGGCACAGCCAAAGGAATGACGGTGATTCCACCGTTAGAGCCTAGGATAGCGCATTCAATAATGTAAGTGCAAGTACCTTTTATAAAGTTGCAACTACTCTCGCGACTTATCTCCTTCCTTCTGCATGACGACCCCGTTCTGTATTGACAGCTTTCATCTCCGTTCATGCTGTCTCAAGCGTCTTAGCTTCCCCGTCTATTTTCAGAGATGATGCAGTACACAAAATGCTGATGATATACCCCGCAGTCGAACTGACGGTAACCTACTGCTCGCATTTTGACAGAAGATCTAGCAGAAGATAATTGGTACCGATGCAAAAAAGTGCCGGCGCGTCCAGGTTTTCACATCGCGCCCCGTTTCCAGGTTTTCATTGTCTCCGTCAATACCAACGTTCGTGGCCAGCACTACCAACATACCATTTTGCGGGGCAAAATTATACATTGTACTCCGAGTAACATCTGTTTTCACAGGTGTGAAAGGGCGACGGCTGCACTTGCTAGTTCTCAGGTTTCTCAGATATGTATATCCTCTATTCAGAACCTCAAGTGGAATTGAAATTTCCAATCACAAAAGAATGATGAACCTGGGGTCTGGTGTAAGCTTCGTCCCATGAATATCTTGCCGCAGGAGTACCTATCAGCGCTAAGATCTGCCAAACCCGGTTAGCAAGCACTTGTGATGAGCCGACAAGATGTCTCAGCCCCTTGCCCCCTACTGCGTTGGGCCAGCATGGTATCAGAACTCCCGGTAACGCTTCAACTGTTCTGCATGCAGATGTATGGCATAGACGCTGGAATCACAAGTTCAAAAATCAAAAATCTATCTTTACGATACGATAGACGTGAGGGATACTGCATAACACAAGGTATGATTTCTGTTTAACTCTAGGATTGACTAACAGTCCCTCTACCGTGTAGGACTGCTTACTTCTGTTGCACCGTTATCCTCGTGCGTCAAGTTATCAATATAGTCTTGGAGCATTCGAGCGAGTATGAACCAGGTTTTGATCTCTGTCCGAGAGCCCGGAAAAGTCTTGCAAGTTGCACATTTCCTGTCTCATTTCCAAACCTCGCGAGATGTGTCTCTTCATCAAGGTTAGCTGTCGATATCTTGGCCACCTGAAGTCTCGTTCAAGTTCCGGAGGATTCATGCGATCAACTCCACGCGTCTGCTTGTACATATACCTTTCCCCAATCGCGTGGATTGCGACGAGATTTCCATTTGGTTAGCCCACAATCGGGGCCTAGGTTACTGGCCGGAGTTGTAGCTGAAGCAGATATTTGAGAATCGGAGATTCTTGGAGGGCTGTCGACGGCACGAATACGGCTTGGAGGTAAGCGCATGCTCCACGCACCCGGCATTAACTCATTCTTCTGAAGCACTTCCATTCGAGCTACCGGCTATACTTTGAACTGCAGATGCCAAACAGAGAGATAAGGCCCGATATCCCCAACTCTCAGGGTAACGGCAATGTAACAGAAACACTTCTATCTGTGCCGCCTGCTGTAGGATCGAGTGCACAAGCGGCAGAAGACCATCACGCCGATTTTGGTTCGGGAAACTTGAGAAGGATCAAGGTTGAAGGGAGGATTCAATACTGAGCTGAAGTCTGACCAAAAGCACAGTATATTCTCAATGAGGCGAAGGACCACACATATAGCTTTATCCACCCCATAGTGGAGAACCCGGGTTCAGCGGCAAACAGCCCCTAGGCAAGACCGTGGCACCCTGTGGCGCCACAAAGATGAGCTTCGCCAGAGCCATCGAGGCGATTGGAATTTCTGCGGAATTTGCCGACGACGAGCAACAACATGATTTTGTCCGTCTTTCGTGCATATGAGCATTCACCAGTCCTGTGCCGCTTGTTCTCACCTTCCCCAGAGTCATCAAGGCAGAATCAATGTCCGTGATTATTCCAGGCTCGCACTGTGTGCCCCTCAGATATTTTCTCCTGCATTGTTCCTCCAGCTTGTTCAAAGTAATAGTTCGAAGGCTTATGACGCGTGCGTCGGACTTATGTACTTCTCCTAGTGCTGAGGGTGTTCTTTGGCTTTTTTTCCGAGCTTTAACTAGGTTTCGACATCGACAATATTCACCTTGACGCGCCACTGCGCCAGCACATGATGCTTGCGGCTCGGATGGATCAGCAGATATCGCAAAAATATATCTCCCGCTTCTGGCGACGTGTCTCGGTTCAGATTATCTCCCATTCATTGTTACTAGGTGTTCCCCGGCTCACCCATTGCTCCGCGCCCATATTATCGATGATGTATCTGAACTGCATCGACGAAGTGGGTCTGTCCCTAGCTCAATCGTCTATTATTACTCGTCTCCTCGGACGTTTAACGATGGAAAGAGCCCTGGAAGCGGTTCCGAATGTCTTCCAACTGCTGAAACAGTAAAGATATGACGTGCCTTTCTAGTATCTGATCTCTCGCCGTGTGATCGGGCAAAGCTTTGTTTCACCGTTTCTGCATTTCCACCCGGTCCCGATTCGACGAGGATGACCCGGACAATGGAGGCTCAAAAGTTGTTTTGGAGTGCCCAGTTTGGGTCGAGTCATAAGACGTGTCATTTCACATCTTGCATGGGACATTAAAGAAACGTGGAGAGGAGTTATCGCGTTGCCAATTGGCTTCTCTCAAAAACTTAGATTCACATCTATTCACATGAGGGGCAATGAGAACGCGTGTTCAGGGTAAATTAAGGGTCGGTCCGCACTAGCACAGGCTCTACAAATGTCTGCACCTATAAAGGTTTTTGGAAACATACCACTAAACCACTGACAGCTGCACGCCTCGTACGCCTCCCTACGCTTGCATCCCAACCACATCATTGATGCCTCCTGGCGAAGCTACGTACATCTGGGATATTGCTGGGACGAAGAAATTCTGGGCGAAGGGGGAATACTGTGTTCACTGGATTATAGTATACGGAAAGCCAACCATGTATACTTTTGAGTGTCTTCAAGACCGTAAGTCTGCCTGGCTTTGACGACTTGTGACTCTTCTTACATTGTTCATATAGATACTATCTCAGAAGGTAGTCGCGTGAGCTATTCCTGCCAGCTTCGCGACTTCGAACTGTTGACCTATTTTTATTAGCCCATACCTGGGAGAACTACCGCGTTTTGGACGCCCTATATTCCGAAATGATTATGGGGACTCCGTTTTATCTTCTACCATCGATATTTCGTATGTAATGATCAATGTTCGTCTTGTGGTGCACACAGTTCTGATTGCTGTTGGTTATAGCTTTTCCTTGTTCCGGTTATCGAAGATGTTTTGAACCTTGCTTACCGGTCCTTATCGATTAATAGATGTTGCGTGTACCGGAGCTAGTAGGATATAGTGATATCCACATGCCTGTGCCTGTCCTAACGATGACGACCTTTTCCGATCTTTACAGATGGGTTGAGGACTGTCAAGTGACCAGACTTGTATGCCGGAGGAGGTCAGGTTGGTCAGGAGCTACGGGCTCAGAATACGGTACCAATATACTATATAGCACCGAGAAAGGGCGTTTTTGAAGGTCCGAGGGAATTGAGGGATCATTATAACGCTATGGGATAACAATAACCGAGAGGTACTGCTGACCGCCGGCCGGATTATAAAACAAGACTCCACTTGTGACTTCCATTATGGATTCCAGCTGCCCAATTGATTCCAGTCTCCATTCAAAGCTCTCAATTGACGAAGTAGTACTCAAGGCCCGCATTGAGCAACACCTCTCCGACAAGTGCACGGCACTCGTTCCCTTCGAGCAATGTACGTGCCTAGCTGTTGCCTAGCATGCTTCAATATTCACCTTGATGTTCTGAGAAGGCGGTCACCATATGGTAGGCCTATCTGCTGGCATTAGAAGGCCACGCTCACTGTAATTTTCCAGACTTATACTGCTCACTTGGGAAAACAACAAGTATTGTTCATTCGAGTTCAATGGTCCATTCTAAAACATGCCGGCTGCGGCTTGGCTTTCCCATCGGCTATGCGCTCTGAGGTACGCCGAAAGTATGGTGCAAGGCTTCCGTTGATTTGTAACTAGGTCTCCACTATGCGTTTTCTGAAAGCCAGGACTAAAATCCCAGTACCTGGAATTTTATTTCACGACCTCGACACCGATGGAAAAGTCGGTGGTGAATGGATGATCATGGAATATGTACGTCCCAGGGTTTCGTTATTAGAAAAGAGTAATTGAGATGATACTCAGGTCGATGGCGAGAACCTTTCTACGATATGGCGGTCTCTCGACGTGACACAACGCGAACAGGTTTGCTTGGCCATGGCGGACGCGTGGGTGCAGATAATTAGCATCACATTCGATTCTATTGGAAGCATATATGAGAGAGATGGAAGGGAGTTCGTGATTGGGCCAATGACGCGCTTAGCTTCGAACCGGAGCACCTCCATTGCCTCGCCGCGGCTTGAGAAATGTGGTCCCTTCTCAAACGTGAGGGGCTGGCTACTAGCGACTGCACGACGCGACTTGGATTATGTAGATGCGCCTGAAGACATCGATACATCTTCCCGACGTCAGCATTTCATCGACGGCGTCGTTTCAAAAATCCAGGATTTTTCCTTTCCATGCCCAGATCTACCTCTCGTCCTCGAGCACATAGACTTTGCGCCGCGAAACATTTTAGTGAGTCGGACAGACCCAACGAAGATAGTTGCGGTCATTGACTGGGAAGGATCGCGTTCCGTGCCAATGTGGGCTGCGAATCCAAATTTTACATTCCCCCCGGAATCGGTGACGGAGGAAGAGAGGAACCGCTTGCTCACAATATTGACGAACCGTGTGATCTCTCAGGTACCTGACTGGGAGAGGGCTATAGGCCAGGAACTGCAGCCTCTGCGAATCTTACATGATCGTGCGACATATAGCAAAGTCGATCCTAGTGTATTGCCAGCTGCTCCGTATCTAGCGATGTCAGCTTCATATTGAGGCGTATTATAACAGAAAAAGAAATATGCGCGCCTGGAATTTGAATCTTAACTGGGACTGGGAACGTCCAATTGGGAAATTCACTGCAGATCAATTCCGGTTCGACGTGTCATGATGGCGGTGCCGCCTCGGCCTTACTTCTAGTAAATCCTTCCTATGTCGTGTTTTGGGCAGCGGGGATAATGGCAGACAAGGCCATTCAACATGAAAACTCAAGTGACGGGCCCGAAAAAGTTGAGAAAAGCCTTATTACACCGCGGGGTGGTGACTATTTTGAGGCAGTCAAAATAGAATCAAAATCCAAAATGTTGGATTTTGCCCCGTCAAAATCTGGGGAATTCCCTAATAAGGAAATATCGAAGGACTTTGCCTCGTCCAAAATCGGAATGTCGGATTTTGATTCTATTTTGACCATCCGAAAATAGTCGCCACCGCGCGGTGTTAGTATTTTTCAAGTATCTCTCATGCGACAACATCTGTCTTACGTAGGCGCTTGAATCAAGGACTATCAAGTGACAAGTACCCACCAAGCTCCCGTTACTGGTACCAGTTTGTACGAGCAGTTGGAATTGGTGTGATGTATCGTCAGTAATCTGTGCATGTCTGACTTTTCTTTACAGAGAACTCTCGGTTAATCTTCCTCTCTTGCGGCTATGTTTGCTTGTCTAAGGCCTTTTCGCCGAACGGACAAGATTTACTTGGTGTGAGGTGCGATAGGCTATGGCAAATCGTCCCAGTTCTGCGCTGCGATTTTCATGCAGACTGTTCCTGGGATGATAGTGACATAATCGCCTTCCTCTCGCGAGTAAGGAAGATGAATGGTATCAGTAGTATCCTAATGGCGGTCCGCGGAGCGTACGCCTAAGAGCCCTCCCATATTAGTGTTTGCTAGAAACTGTGGGACACAGGTCTGGGAGCAGAGGCCTTTCTTCTACGAGGAAGAGAGTACTCTGGATTGAAGATGGCCTTCACAGGAATGACTGGACCAAAAATCGGTCGGGTGAACGAGAGGGAGAAAGTCACGCTTCGCCGTTCACGATGGCAGCGATGGTCTTCATCTGAAGCGGATACTATGGAACTCAGCGGACGACGAGGGGGGTTTCCATTAATAAAGCTGATATGTTGCTCTTGTCTTGCTCTAATGGTGGTTGTAAGTGTTCATGTTGTTTCTGATCCACCGTCTAGGAATACGTAGCTAACGGATATTTATGCTGTAGGCCCCTCTTGAGGATAGGAGTCATATTCGAAATGTTTCTACGCCGGCATTACGCTATCATTCAGGCGGCCGTTGATTCTGTATTAAGTTCCAGATATCCCAAATGGCGCAGAATTTGACCGATCAGGCTGGCTCAAGAATCAAGGAGCAGAGTGTCCTTAATTGACGAACTTTCTGTTTCACCCATGCTTCCGCGACGTGATTAGAATCCATGCTATTTTCGAGACTTGGGGATGTAGTAGACGTCGGCCAAAAGAAATGTCATGTGCGTACTCTCGCAAGTTTGAGTGGTATACTGATCTGACAATTATTTCCTGTGACAAAAACATCGACCGTTAAATCGAGCGATTGCAACTGGTTAACTCGTTGAAACAGAGAAATCATATGGCAAGCAAAAGGTGGCCCGTATTGCTAATGTGCAGTCATACACTTGCGCTGTTGGCTCGGGATAAAATTGGGATCTCCATGAAACGACATACATGGGTTGGAATTATTGCATTGGCGTATTCGGATCTTGACCAGACGAATCAATGGTAATGCAAGAGTGATAGTATGAAACATAAAATCCATCGTTCCGTGGGTATCGCAATGGTATAAGAGGTTGGTACATCGTTGCATATGCACCATCACTATAGTGATTATTTTTATTAGCCAGGCGGGTAGGCATCCGAGCCATTACGAAGAGCATCCATGCAATCGGAACAAATGTGGTGTTCGCAGTAGTGATTAGATGGTTGAAATCAATGTCGCCTTTCCTAGCACTTGTGACCCGCCTATGTGTTCAGACAGTGGTGCGTACATATATAAAACCCAACCTCGCTTCGATCCCCATCTAACTCATGGCACCTGAAGAATATTTCAAACTTACATGGCAAGTAAATGCCAGAATTTCCATGCTATACGGTCTGGGTATAGCCACCGCCTTTCTGATTGCTCTGCAAGTCCGAAAGGCCTTAACAAGCAGAGCTAAAGTAAGCTGCTACATCCCTTCGTCCTGGTGAAATAGTGACACCTTTGTAGCTGAGACACATTCCTACGGTGGGGTCGTCGGGTCTAATAACATCTTGGATAGATGCCTTCAAGTTCATATTTCATGGGAAGGCGATCATCCAAGAGGGTTATACAAAGGTGTGTACCGAGCCCCCTCGTTGTTATATCCTGAATTCGATGATTGCCTTATATCACTATGGGTCAACATTCAAAGTGCCCTTAATTGATAAATGGATGGTCGTCGTGAGTGGTGCCGAGAAGGTTGACGATATCCGGAAGTCTTCGCTCGAGCAGCTATCTTCTTTAGACGCGATCATAGATGTGAGCATGACTTATAGCGAAGCTCTAAAATGTTCATAACGATGCCTATAGCTTTTGCAAATGAATTATACTATGGGCCACAGTCTATGTGTTGACCCTTATCACGCGGAAGTTGTACGAGGCGCTCTAACTCGTAACATTGCCACATGTTTTGCGGACGTTCATGATGAGATGAAGGCGGCTTTTGAAGACAACATACCGGTAGCTAAAGGTATGGAGACCTGGAAATTTCTGATACCATGGCTGATATTGTGACAGACTGGGTTGAAGTTTCTGCATACCAGACAGCTTTGCAAATCGTGTGCAGAGCGAGTAATCGGATGTTCATCGGACTTCCCATCTGTAAGTAAACTATCCATGACAGTGCTTTGCCAGCGCGAACCTATCCTTAAGGCCGTGATCCCGACTACGTCAAACTTAACATTGACTTTACTATTGACGTCTTCGTTTACTCTCGCATCATTAACCTTTTCCCCATGATCCTGAAACCGTAAGTCATTCTACCTCGATTTTATTAAAACAGACACCTATCATTTGTCGTAAGAATTCTGGGATCAGTCTTCACACCTCGCCGACGTGCTGTAGCCAAGATAAAGAAATCCCTGAATGAAACTATACAAGAGCGGCTGAACCAGGAAAACGCTCATGGCAAAGACTGGCCAGGAAAGCCGGTAAGAGAAATCACTGGACCACATCGTCACCGATTACCTACTTAAAGACGGACAGAATGACCTTCTTTCATGGATGGTTGACGCGACCCGTGGCAAAAAAGAAAGACGCACGATACAAGATCTGAGTGCTCGAATACTGAGCTTGAACGTAGGAGCGATTCATACGACGTCTATGGTGCGTACTCTGGACACAATTCCAAGACCAGCAATTGATGAGATCTTTGGTAGACGTTCACGATTGCTCTCTATACATTGGCTAGACACCCGGAGTGCGCTGCGACTCTCCGAGCCGAGGTGGAATCAGTCATCAAAGAAGAAGGATACACGAAGGCTGCAATGGGAAAGATGAATCAACTTGACAGCTTCCTGAAGGAAGCGCAGAGTATACGGCACTGTGGGTGTTTGTAAGTTAATACTCGGCACTCTATATTGCATCGAACTGACAACTGGGTACAGTCGGAATGCGTCGTGTCGCCCAAGTTGACTTCGTTCTTTCGGACGGCATTGTTGTTCCGGCAGGCACTGAAATTGCGGTGGCTGCTTTAGCTACGAATACAGACGAGGTAAATCGTGCATGATGATGTAGGGGTAACCCTTGTATTCACGGGCCTTCTTTTAGAGAAACTATGAAAACCCATTAGAGTTCAAGCCTTGGAGGTTTTCTGACAGGAGGAAACAAGAGGGCGAGAACCTCCACCATAGGATGGTCACCCCTAGCTTGGATTTCATTTTCTTTGGTCATGGTCGACCGGCCTGGTGGGGATATTTAATAATGTTCCTATCAGTTCTGAGAGCTAACGAGCATCCTGTAGTCCGGGCCGTTTCTTTGCCGTCAATAACCTCAAGGCTCTCATGTCGCACGTTCTTCTGAACTTCGACGTAAAGATGGATACGCTTCCGTCTTCAACATGGATATCAGGCGATCAGATACCTGATCAGAGCAGTAAGATGCTGTTCAGGAAGCGTGTACGCGCACCGTGAATGATCTAAGGTAGAGGCCGTCCCTTTCCGGCACGTGTTATGTAAGCATTTATAAGCGAAAGTTGTCCCCATCTGCTCTACGACATCATCACGGAGAAAATATCTGATGCCTGAAAATGATTCTTCTGGTCATTAGGTACATTTCCCTGAAGACCGATCAGAGAAATACCCATTTTTGGACGAGCAGAAGGCAAAATACTTTTTTTGTGCAAAAGTGCTTCTTTTTGTATCTACAGTCCATTGGTATCATCGAAAAAAATTTCACTTTTTTCTTGGATACAAATTTGTCCAGTCACATGATAATCCGGAGCGGTCCGCTATCAGCCGTCCCGCCATGCGCCTTCCGCCCACTAATCCCGCCCTCCCGCCTTCTGTGGCCTGCCAACGCGCTCATTGCTGATTTCTCGGAGACTGATTTCTTTGATTGGGAATGGTCTTAGGTGATCTTTGTAGGTCCATGTCGACTTATCTTATGCGTCAAATAGGTCCCTAAGACATATAAATACGATAAAACTTCTCAAAATTTTTTTCAACCGCGATTTTGTCCTCACGTGACTGATTACATAACACGTGCCGGAAAGGGACGGCCTCTACCTTAGGCGAGATACAAGTGAAAATAATGCACTGTTTGAGAACTCTCTTCATATATCCATATCCTGTGAAAAATCGCCAGACCCTTTGTATCTTCAAGCTTCAAGTCTCAGGATTGGTTGGTCCCGGTACCTGTAATAAATGTCAATACTTAGTAGTACGACTTTGTTGAAGACATCATTCTCTTCCGACCGGCATCAAACCGGCAGCTACTTATTGGGTGGTCCGAATATTGTGTCTGCAAGTGTCAATTTTGCAGCGAAAAAATACTGCCAATATAATAGCTGAATTTTATCCAGGACTCAGAGAAATAGCGCAGCTCAACACTTCGCACCGCGACTGATTACGTACGAGAACTTAGTAAATAGCGACACCAAACGGAAGTACGGCCCGCCGCCGATGTGCACCAAAAAAACTGTATCTCTTATCTTGGCCTCTTCATTTGGCAATATGATCTCTCGACTGAGCAGGTCCTCTAGAGCTACGTGTCTCTTTGCAGCAAACCACCAACTCCCGCTCAAATCATGTTCAAAGCTCGCTTCATCCCGTTGAATGTGACCCAGGCTGCTTCCCAGTTGAAGCGATCCTCTCACTGTCTTGTCGTCCCTCCTACACAGGACGCTGCTATCGTTTTTGGAGGTGAACTCCAACCACGGGTTCCAGTAGACAATGCATTGCACAAAATTGCCCTCCCATCGGGAGATTACGAATCGAAGAATGTGCTAACTGCAACATGCGCGCCTCCCCCTCGAGTGGGATCTGCATTGGCATTTACCAAGGAATCCATATGGGTATGGGGCGGTCGTGGAGGAGTTTCTATGGAGTGTCTTCCCGAAAAGGGGGATGTCTGGCGTTTCAAATCTGGAGAGTGGACCAGGTTCGAATGCGATGGAGAGCCGCCGCAGGACAGATCCTATCATGTAATGGTGACTTATAATGAGGTACCTGTTATTTTCTTTGTGTATTTATTCCCATCACCAACCCCCGTCTTCAGGACCTATTCGTGCATGCGGGCTGCCCTGCCACCGGCCGTCTTTCGGACCTTTACCGTCTTTCTCTAGCCTCACCTAAGCCTGTATGGAGTAAACTGGCGGACGCTCCTGGACCTGGACGTGGTGGTACTGTCCTCGGGGTCATTCCTGCGCTCTCTTCCTTCGTACGATGGGGAGGGTTCGCTGGGTACGAGCTTGGTGGCCCGCTCGACATATACTATGTCCCTACAAACACCTGGCATTCCGTCGACGTCGCAGGAGAACAGCCCCCGAAGCGCAGCGTTCATGCCCTCGTTGGGCTTCGAGGGGCTCCGCGAAGCGATGGAATCGTTGCCCTTATGCTCTTCGGTGAAGGGGAAGCTAGTGATCTTGGACATGCTGGCGCTGGGGTAAGTACCAGGCTCGATATATACTCATCGAGAGATCTCAGGGATTGACCACAGAAATTTCACGACGACGCGTGGGCCCTCGTCAAGGCACCATTGACCGACTTAATAGAAGGCTGGTCTTGGGAGAAGCTCGTTATTCCGGAAGGTAGTAGCAAGCCACAAGCGCGCGGCTGGTTTGCGGCTGATGCATGGGCGGATGGGAAGGTTGTATTTCAGGGCGGACTGAACACTGACAACGAAAGACTCAGTGATGCGTGGATTCTCGAGGTTGAACATAAATAATAATGAAAAGAATGTTAGTATCATTGAAAAAATATAATTGTACTGTTTTTACTGGTTCTTCTTTCCGATAACTCTGTAAATCCACTCAACGTGGATGACATGCCCGCGACTTTTGTACACATAAACACCGTAAAGAAGTCCTCCGAAGAAAACGACAATCCACGATACGAGGCCTGCCCAACGAAATTGTTGAGGATCAGACAGAACCATAGTCAGGACGTATTTCTATTTTGAATGTCAGCGAGGTTTAGGCTGCACAGAGATTCATCATCCGAACCAGCATATCAAATGTGTTCATGAGAGAATACTGCAAGGCTGTGAGAGTGTTTCTCCGCTGGGCAGCAACGTTAGTTAAGTATAAACTCTCACATGGGCAGGAAAGTCTTACAGGGTGGTGCTCGAGGGCTTCTTGGAGGATTTGTAACTGTGAACAAGAGACAGTAAATTCTTAAAGTTATGAAATGCAGTGAGAAATGAACTTGTGCTAAGTCGAACATCCACAATCCTACACGTGAGAGTGCCATGCCTGTATGGGCCGCAAACTCATCAATATCACTGGCCAAGAAGCAAGATATAATGTACCCCCAAAGAGCATAGTACTGTTATACACCGGCCCATGACCGATTCCCTTCGGAACACCGATGTACAACGCCAGTACCGTGGGCACTAAAGTAACGACCTCGGACCTTAAGGACCGTTAGCACAGCGTAAGGATGTGACAAGATTCAGGACTACCAGATGGACCAAGCTCCAGATCGAATTAGGCCAATTTTACGCTCGACGTAGGGGAGAAGGATCGTTCCGATGAGACCCGTTACAGTACAGATTGCTCTCATCCCTGCAATGAAAGGACTATGGACGATGTCGATTCATAAATGTCATGAATGCGGAATAAAGAATATGCCTACTCATTCCAGCCCCCCGCAGCCTTGAGGTATGATCTACACAGAATCGATGAGTTCATGCTCATTGCAAGAAAAAAGGATCGTACAGAAATGTTCCGTCGAATGACAGGACGGTAAGATATATACTAAGAAAATGTTCAGCTTCATCACAAACAGAGGGAAGGCGGCGCTTGAACCTCGAGATGGACAACGATGCTAAAAAAATCCGTCAAATGATTATGGTGGACATACCCTATGGACACTCACTGTAAAACACTGGAAAATGAGAGAACTCTTGCCAGTCCCGAAAGGTGGGTCTCGGATCGATCCAGCGCTTGAAGGAGAATTTCTGGTTATGCCTCTTCCGGTCTGCATTTTGAGTAATCACCAAACGCTGCTGGTACTCGGACTCCAGGATAGGGAATATCTTGTACACGATATGGGATAATGGAATCTGAAGCAGATGAAATCAGCTGTTGCCAGCACCTGCGATGGAGAAAGCAAGTACCTCGATGGAAGCAGTGACCACCGCCATACCGCACAAGAAAGCCGCCGCAAAGCGGTATGAACCTGCGGTGGTCAGCATAGAGACAAAGAGAGGGGATATCAGTTTGCATATCAAGTCCTGTAGCGGGTAGATCAGCAACAAATCGGGGCAAGCGAGAAGAATATCAGACTATACGACGTAGCCATGTGTTTATTTTCATCAGGCGCACGCTATCTCCTTCTCCGATGGTAGTAGCCCAATCTCTCTCTATGCTAATCTAGAGGTATTTGTCACAGTCAATGGTCAAATATGATTCTATTAGCAGAACTACACACCTGGATACACACAGTAGCTAGCTTGATGACAATTCCAGATAGCACGATAACAGTGAAGAGCGCCCATATAGGGCCTTGGGCCTTTTGACCTTTTGACCCGGCCTCCAAGAACTTATCGATAAAAAAGATCGCCGTAAATGCTGCATAAGCACTTGCGGTAGCGATCTTTTGAAAGAATATAGCCAGCTGTAGGATGCGTAACCGGTGCTGATTGTCAACTAGATATCCCATCCATCCCGACAACTGTTACACAGTCAAATTCGGACCAAACACCACATTTCTTGGGGACTGACAATGATGGCAGCACCAGCCGTACAGAACCCGAATATTGACGCAGGAAGCAGGGTAGAACGGAAGATCTGGATGAGAAAGAGGTACGCGGCGAACTAGGAGATGAAAGCGATCTAATGATTACATCGACAATGCAAGTAACTAGCCCTTACCTCGAAACAACGGTCCCCCCAGGTGCTAGACGAGATGAATGAGCGTTTCGAACAGGGGCAAAGGCGTATATGACTCCCATACCTGGAGAAATGAAGAACAGTAAGTAAAGCCAAGGATTTTGTGCGGATTGCATGGTTCTGTAATGGTAAAGTCGAGACATCTGGTTCCAGGACGCGACTCGGTAGAGAAATGCTAGTATGCCGAGATAATCTTGATTGAGAGTCACTGGGGGTATCCCCGTGGACAGAGTGTATGTCTGCCAATTGAATGTTATCGGTTTGGGTCGCAGATTCTACCTCGATAGCCATGGAAAATTGCTGAAAGAGGTGGGCCGACAAATGATGTTGAAATAACCTTGAATCGGTATCGGAACAAAGTTCCACCAAGAATTTCTCCAAGACTGGTGTTCTATGAAATGGGACCACCAAGAGCGTTTACGATACACCAACGCCCAACGTGGAATGTCCTATTTCCAGTCCGTACATTATCGTCCACGCCAAGTGGACAGTTTGAGAAGAGCGTGTCGGCCCGGATAGCCGGGATGCGGAGCCTGAAACGGTCACCCCGATGAGTGCCAGTCTGCCTTGCTTGCCTCTACTGCTCCCATCATTCTTGCTACGGGGGCCACAGAAAAGATGGACGGAGGGGCTTCTGTAAGTGTTTGCGTCAATAATATGTGGTAATGTCCACGCGCTAATGATGAGCAGTAGGACTTTCGAGATTCCTCTCGGCACAATAGTTGACAGGAAAATTCCAGGAGATGCGTTGCTCAGGATATGGCATCAAGTACTATCTTCGATTTGGTCGTACCATTTCGTATCTTCAATCTCAGAATCGAAATTCGCGCCTGAAGATGGGCGAGTATTCCCGGATAATGGTACCAACGAATACCGGTCAATACTTTTTTCTCAAGGAGCAATCGGGTAGAAAGATACCGGTTTTCTTCTATGGTGTCGATGAGCAGGCGAACACCCGAGAAGCACAGCTAGAATGGATGGCAGGCAGACTCGACGCATAGAATGCTTCTGTTCTTCGTGAGTGTCAGTCGCTTAAATGTTCACCAGCCGCTACTGACAGCCAATCAGGCAGCTCATCTCCCTTTTTTAGCGTAGAAGTCTCCTATGTCGCACAAATATCAGACGCGTTAAATGCGAGATACATATGCCCACAACTCACTTTCCAACCAGATTCACCACGGTCAACGAAAGGGCTGACACTATTGGCAATGACCTCTTGGCTAGATTCCAGTCTACATCCTGGAAGGATAAGAGGCAGACATAAAGTCTTCACCGCCTTCTCACACAACCTCATCTTGGTCCTGGGATGCTTCAACATAACAAATTGTGCCTACAACGACTGGACCATGATCGGGCTAGTGCCGCCACTGCGCCATTTTCAGCGCCTCATAGGAGACAATGTTGGCCTCGACAAGTCATGGGTCTTCCGTTCCACGACACCTAGACTCTAACCTCACCCCGAAGTCGATCAAGTCTACATACAATAGCGGCGAGAGCGGGTGGTAACTATAGTTACTTGACTGACTCTACGGTCCCGGATGGGATTGCTTATCCCGAATCGCGCCGGACTCGTATTCATGGAAGCGGGCAACACATCACCTGCTGGATCGGATTTAACACTCGAAGATCGAACAATCTGATTTGACTGGATGTCTTCCCGCCCTTCCATCCCAATTGCATTGGACCTGATCCTCCGTGGAATATACACTGATGCAGAGGTCGTTTATTTGCGATTCTTTTCGTTGTTGCAACCAACCATCGTTATCAAAACGGCCTAGAAGAGACAAAATGGGTGGATAGCCTTACCCCACACCATCTAGGACATTTAACTGATGCTTACCCTACCTAGTCTCGACTCTGTTCTTTACGGGCTGACCAGGGCTTACCCCGGATTTCAGGGTGGGTTTGTATTGAGGCTGACGAATAGCCTCCCCTAACATTGCCATTCATAGTCATGGGACACTGAGGCCCCCAAAAAACTGCGAATTCCGCTTATACGGGTTGGCAGGCCCAATGATCTTCCACCATCCGCGTGCTCTCAAGGCCGAGACGTAAAACCGACTCGGGTGGCGTGACTCAGATAGTCGAATTTGGCGAATCCATAACGACAATGCGTGGGGATTTCCTAGCTGGACGCACCCATTACAAGTCTTGTTGAGCGGCATAGGTACGATCATATTGATTGTCAACTATTGTGTTTTAATCGCTGACCAGAGCCGTTTGCAGTTAGAAATTTGCCCTCTGTTAATGACATGCGCACGTTCGGTAGCAGCATTCTAATATTATCTCGTGGTCCGCAAGTATGGTGCCTTCAAACAGCGAAAGTCGGCGAAAAGCGCCATCTTCAGCGGAACATTACTATTCACAATGTGATTGGCTGCCCGATGGATTTGATTGGCTCACAGTGAATGCACTGAATTCCTTGGGTCGTTATTGGCCAAGCTACTGGCGGTATATGGTGTCATACCTGTCGCTCCGTTCGAGAAACAGAGGGAGGTCGAGGCCTATACAAATGGTATAAATGGACATCAGGATGCGCTTGGGGAGCATATCAGACACCTACTCTCACCTCTTCACTACATACTAGTATCCACTCACTACAATGGTCATTCAACACATCGACCCCGCCACCCTGGATGACCTTCAAACACGCGTCCAATACCTCCGCGACTTCATCGAATTCACGCAGGCTGACATTGACGCACTTCACGCCGCCAAACCCGTCGTTGCTTCCCTCGTCCCCGACCTCGTCGACCGAGTTTACAGCAAACTGCTGTCATTTGACATCACTGCAGCGGCGTTCACGCCCAAGCAGACTGGTCAGGAAGGCAATGACGCGTCGGAGACGAAGATTGATGACCTCAGTCACGACCACCCCAATATCAAGTTCCGGAAGGACTTTTTGCGGCAATATTTGGTAAAGCTCGTTAGCTTGGACTACAACAAGCCGGAGGCGTGGGTGTATCTGGACAAGGTTGGCATTATGCATACCGGTGTTCCAGGGTTTGCCCACAGGAAGAAGAAGCCGGCGCTGAGGGTTGAGTACGCCCACTGTGCTTTGCTGCTGGGTAAGCCGTTCGGCAGGTTTGATTAATTTGGTCGTGACTCAACATACTTCTAGGCTTGGTCGAGGACATGCTCGTTGACGCAGTTATCCTCCACCCTGATATTGATCTCAAAACCAAGCACGCTGTTTGCCGCGCTGCGAACAAGGTATATACGGAACCTACTTTCGAGATGTGGTCTCATTCTTGTTTTTTGAAGTTGCTTTGGATTCAGAATGATCTTTTCGCGCGGCATTATATTGAAGACGAGCAGGTGACAGCAGCCAAGCTTGCAACTAACTGAAACCGTGTCGTGAATTGTCGCGTTGAGACAACGAGAGTCACGTCCCATACTATATTCTAATTTTGCTAGTTTCCTCTGTGCAGTCGCTATTACTTAAATCTCCTCTCAGAATGAAATTTGATCTTTAACGATGTCGAGCTTCGTATTATAAGCAGAATGCCAGGGATGTTCTCCGACTTGCACAATTCTAATCAATTGAACGCGAACAAGATGTCGCTCGACGACAATACGATGCAGACAGGTTGAGTTTGTACCCCAGTATACACTTCAATGCGCCTAGGCAGAGAAACAGCGCAAGTCGGTTGGTTATTGGGACCTTCGGCCAGGCCAAGTCTATTGGGGGTTCCAGCTACCGGTAGCGTCCAAGTAGCGTCTTTGGCAGAGGGCCGTTCCGAACTTTCAGAAGCAACCTGGTTATCACCAGCCACCACGAGCTAGTTTTTTGTCAATTGTGCTACCTTCCATTCATCTACGCCTCTTCCGGTCTTTTTAAGGGTGATGAACCCTTTATTAAAGGCAGCATCCAAGCCAAATGCAATGGCTAACTGACCAACATCCTCCCGAGTCTTTGGACTCGTAGGAGGGATTGTCATTTCTAAAGGTCCTTGAACGTTATTCACGAACGCCCTGAGCCAAAGAGAAAGCGCAGGGACCTCGATATCCGGGAATTGCTCCGCGGAATTCGAAGACGACGGGGCAGAGATAATTATCTTCCGGCGCTTCTTATGCTTCGGCTCGCCTACGCTCCTCCCAATGATTTTAGCTAACTTCTTCTCGCTGATGGCAGGCTTGCCCTTGAGCCTCCTGCGTACGGTCATCTGGTCCAGATTGCGTGTAACTTTGAGATGAAACACATCGGCCAGAGCGATGACGCGTGGATCCGACGTGTATGGGATTGAAAAAGTCTTGGCTTCCGCATCGTCGATGAATGCGCGCAAGCACTGCTCGAACCCCTTGATATCTGATATTCGTTTGCAGTCTGGACCTCCTTCCAGGATAAGCTGTGTAGCCCGGAAGCTGGGATGACTCTCCTCCAATAACCTCTTAAGGGATGCTTCGTCGATATTCTGGACCGTAGTGTTCACTGTTCGGGTCAATCGAACATAGCGGCTTCTAGGACCAAGAGTCTCGGAAAGAATGAGCCCAAAAGCGTGGGCGAGCAAGACGACGGTGAGCATCTTGGCATCGTCTGGACAATATAGGGTCATCGACGTTGGGCCTTGGGCATCGACGACAAATTTCCTGATCTCCTGTTCAAGATTGCGAGTCTCGTTCTGAGATTCTGTAGTAGCAGGACCCGGGTCCTCATCATCAGACGGCAGCGGCGAGTCTGGAGGCATTTCTGCATCCCCATAATCCTCCTCCCTGACCCTCTTGCCATTCCTATTAATAACTTCCGCCACTTTGGTCTCGCTGACAACGAAGGGACCCTGTGTCTTTTTGGTCAAGACGATGGTATCCGATTCTGGTGTGACAGCGAGAGAAAACACGCCGGCAAGCTGAGAAACCTCAGGTGAAAAGGCACTCTTGGAGATAGTCATTGAGCGGGGACCATCAGTATCGGCAACAAACGAGCGAAGCTCATTTGTGATAGAGTGAAGGAGAGGGTCTTCAATGACAGCCTGCGACGCGATTGGAGTTGTGGCGCGATGGGTCTTCAAGAAGAGGTGCTTCTCTAATGTCACAGCCCTTCGCCTTTTCTCTCTCAAGAGGGTTTCCACCTTTTTCTCATCGATCACAGTAGATGCCCCCTTGAACTTCCTGGACTTGGTTAAGAGAACCCCGTCCTTCTCGTTAGTCGCTTTCAACTTGAACTGCCCGCACAGTTCGTGTATCCTTGCGACTTTCTGGACTCGGATCGACTCCGGGCCGTTTGGATCTGCAATCCATGCTCGAAGCTTCTTCGCCAGCATTCGGATGGGGGTGCGGAGAAGATCTCCGTATATGATCTCTCTGACCTCGTCTTCGTCGACGATGGTGGGAGAATCTGTCTGAAGGGTGAACCGAATGTGCCGACAACCGCGAGGGTCATTAAAATTCAGATAAAATATAGTGCCAAGAGCATAAACTGCGTCTTCGATCTGCTCGTCTTTACAAGCAATTTCGAGGCAGTCATTATTGCTATTGTGCCGGTGGTTAACATTGGATATGAAAGTACGCATTTTGTCGGCAACGGATTCCAATTCAGTGAATAGATCAACCGGCTCATTCGACGACGACGCCACAGAAAAATTGGGTGAATCCGGCGCCAGACAGACGACAGATATGTTATCATCAACGATAGATTCGGTATCTGTCCAGTATGGTGTGAGTTTAGCGTACTCAAGAAATGGAAAGCCGGGATTTTGTCCACCTGAAGTTCCTTCAAGTTTTGACATCTCGCAAGTTGTCGGAAAAGACCAAGAACGAAAAGCAAGGGCCCAGGAGCGTGAACCAGAAGTTAGGACTGACAAGTGGTATCTAAATGAAGTATTAGTGGTATTAGTACCTGTAACCTTGCAGGATATGCGATATTTTGCGATATAAGATGCGCAGAACGAGGTGATGGTGTGGTACACGGTTCTTGGCAGGGCCGGCCGGCGGCAACAGTTGTTACCGGAGCACGTGCCATGGATCTGCAGGTACACCGCCACCGAGCTAAAATTGTTCTCCACCCTGGTAGCACCCTCTCATGATTGCCTTTTCTTTGTCCACCATCTGCCCTGCTTTTATATCATGAAATTTGCTCGGTGAGTCTCTGGGACTTACTACACAGTGCAATGGACTGAACTCTCAAAGATATCTGAAGGAAACCCAGGTCTGTTGGAGAAATTCCGTCATGCGAGTGTATTGAGTCGAATTATTTGGCCAGACTGCGGAATGGAAAAAGGCATATATGTGAGGACCTCTGATACTGCTTCGCCTTGTACTCACTGCTGTTCAGTGACTATCGAGGGCTCAAGAAACGAATTACCGCTATTAGACGATGGCAGGAGAGCCATACCAGCATTCTCACACCGCCTGGATCCGCAGCGCATATCACAGAGTCTCCAAGGACATCTGAAGAGTCGGACGAGCGGACCCACCATGGCCATGTCAGTGAAACAGGTTCGACACCGAAACTCGGAGATAGCTCTACGCGCAACAATGTCTTAGAGTCGTCGACAAAGAGCCAAAAGCTTTCCAGCAAGGAAAGTCGCTTCGGCTCAAGGCTGCGAAGAGGCGCCCGGAGCTTACGTGGTACGACTCTTACAGTCCCTCAATCTGCGTATCTGACGTTATTGTTCCTAGCAAAGTCCACTCTTCATCCATACTCTATTCCCCCCACACTCCAGGAGTTACGCGGACAGCTTTCTCCAGAGGAACTTTCCTTCCTAGATGCACTCGACCAGGAACTCGAAAAGATTGAAACTTTCTATCTTGATCGTGAAAAAGAGATGCAGACCAGGACCACCGCGTTAGAGGAGCAGCTTCACGAGCTTACTTACCACAGAAAGCTCTTTCACGAGACACATCCTTCAACTCCGAAACCCTGGGTCTTAGGTAAAGTTGGCAAAGTTGGTATCAAGAAATCCCAGAAGTCCGTCGCCACGGACGGTTTTCGGTCTCGGAGAAACAGTAACGAAACTGCGCGACCACATGGAAAAGGCCCCAGTTATGCCCACGCTCTTGACCCGGATGAATACCAGAACGCGAAAAAGAAACTGAACAAGGCGGTATTGGAACATTACCGGTAAGTCAAGCTTGTCAAAACGTTTCTAGACGCTCACCATACCTGATAGTGGACTAGAAACGCTGCACAATTACCGAGTTCGTGGTTTCCCTCTGGTGGCTCCAACAGGTACTAATCTATGGACCCAGGTTTTGAACCTGACTGGATTCCGTAAGGCCCTAAAGAAGTTTGAGAAAGTGACAAAGGTGAACAAGACGCTATATCATTGCAGCCAAAGTCATTCATACTTTAATGCAGATACCGCTCCAGAATGCGTATATGACAGAGAAGGTCGAAATGAGTCCCCTTGTCTCTGACAAGAGCGTCCGCAATATGATGGAAGAAATGGAGAACATATATGCGACTCAATTCGGTAGGAACAAAGTTATATGAGCCAAAGTCGTACTCATCTCTATGTTAGCCCGAGGCGACAAGAAACGAGCGATGACAAGGTTGCGCGGAGGCTTCCTTTCCAAGAGCCACCATTTCAGCACTTTCCGTTCAGGTATATTGTTGGGCCTTAGCATTCCTCCCCTGGTGTCCGGTATATATCAAAGTACGCCGTGGACCTGAAGCGAGACAAATTTTACTGACGTACTACAGGCTTTCAACAGACCACACGAGATCAGATACCCGGATGGGACGGGCTACTTTTCGCCTATAGTATCCTTCTCGTTCCAGTAATCTTCTCACTGCTTGTCGGGCTGAATATCTTGGTATGGGCGCGAGCCAGAATCAACTATGTCTTCATATTCGGTGAGTTGAGCGATCACGCGTACCGGATATCCACTTACAATACTGGCAGAGCTGGATTACCGAACGCAGCTAGACCATCGAGAATATTTCGAGGCCGGTGGTTTTTGTTGATGCAATTGTGACGCTTGTTAACGCCCTTCCATCAGGTTCCTTGTATCCTTTTTACGACGCTGTGCTACACATTCTGGTTTTCGTTCGCACGCATCGGGGCTCCTCCTGTCGACCCCACAATATGGCCTGCAGTCTGGTTGGGCTTCGCTGCGGTACTCCTCTTTGACCCGCTACCTATGTTCTTCAAGCCTTCGAGGTACTGGCTTGTACGAAATGTCGGTCGACTGCTCATCCCGGGTGTGCATCGTGTAGAGGTACTCTTTTGTTCTTATAACATCATCACGAATCTAATCAATATACAAAATAAAGTTCACCGATTTCTGGATGGGGTTGGTCGCTCTGTATCATTTTGTGGCTGCTCTCACATGATGATTTATTTTCCAGAGATCAGTTCTGCAGTCTCATATTTACGCTCTCGAACGTATATCTCTTCTTTTGTTCGTATGCAAAAGGGTTCGACCAATGGCGACAATGTGGTGCCGGTTCGAAACATTGGCCCATCATACTCGTTTTGGCGATGCTTCCTCTCCTCTCCCGTCTTATACAAAGTGTTAGACGTTATGCGGATTCTCATCTGATAACACATCTGATTAATGTTGGTTTCCTCTCTCCGTCAAATTCCTTATCCCCGATTCATTATCCTTCTGTTGTAGGGTGGAAAATATGGGTCTGGAATCATCAGCTATCTCTTCTATTTCCTCTGGAGGCATCAAGGTATTCTCAACGTCTCCACGCTTGTCGGCTTCCTTCATTTTATGATACAGGCGGTAATCACGGCGCAATCTTTGCCCTTTGGTGCCTATTCAACACTATCTATTCCTTATACGCCTCGTCATGGGTATGCTCCTTCCTTCCGCGGAATTCGTCCCTATCTTAACTTGTGTTTTAGGATTTTCTGATGGATTGGTCGGTACTGAAAGCCCACGCTAAACATCCGCTCCTACGGAACGACCTTCTATATTCCAACTACGTTCCTGTTGAGTTGTATCTTGGCTGTTCCTATCTGCGTGACTTAACCTCTTTCGTGGTTTTGTGTTACAGTCGTACTATTTTGCCATCGTAAGATCTTCAATGAGGCCTAGAACCTTTACTGAAAGTCATTTATCGGCGTAGATCACCAATATCATTATCAGGTTCATCTGGGTCATTTACATTCCCCAAGGGGGACCCGATTTCTACTTGAGGTCGTTTATTGCTGGGATGCTGGAATCCATGCGCCGGGTGCAGTGGAACTTCTGTAAGCTGACCATTTTTCCTCGAAGCTTTCACTCAATAATAAATAACAAAAGACCGACTGGAAAACGAACATCTTGGTAATATGGATCAGTATCGAGTGACACGAGAAGTCCCATTGCCTTATTCATTGGACGACATGGGACGTGATATCGACGATGATGACGTTGACGACTCCCACTAGAATATTGAAATCTTAGAACCATCGTTCCCATGAGCATCATATTATATTATACTAATCTTGGACCGGAGATAGGCGCTCTGTGTAGGCTATGGGGTGCCGCTACATGGCGTATACCGAGGATGTCATGTCTGTCACGATCGTGTGCCCATGCTAATGGCCGATCAGGACCAACCCGATCATATTTAACACCCATGCTACTTCATTGACGATGCGATCTGGTCGAGTTCTCGTTGCATGAGGGAATCGGGACATTTTTTCCGTATTGAACTGTAATAGACATAAACGTTCGCCAGTTTTGCAATGATAAATGACGTACTCGAGCTTAGCTTTATCCCCGCGTTCTTTGCATTCTTTCCCAGCAAGCCGCCATTCGTTGCATTCAGCATAAAGGTCGGCGCGCTTCGGGGAGTCACACCGAGCAACATATGGCACAGCCTCTTTCGAATGCCCGTTTTCTACGAGACAACGGACGAAAGGCTCGTAGCCGATGGGGCTTCTTTTTGACTTGGAAAAGACATCCAGCCCTTCGAAATCTCTCATTTGTACGAGTGTAGCCATCTTGAGGTACCAAAATCTAAGGAACCAACGGTCATGGATCAGGATTTCTGATGAAGAGATATATTTCTTACCGTTTGTCTGGAACTTTAAGATCTGTTTTCGTTTTATCCGCGCGCTTTGACATGCCATTGACCAAACATGTTCGAATGGTTTCGTTAATGCTCAGACCGAAGAATGGAATTTTGCCATCGCTCTCCTTTTCCAGTTGTTGCTGGAATGTCAGTAGTCGTGCGTATTCGTCCATCATCTACACACCCGAGATATGGTGAATCCACGGATTCCAGGAAAAAAAAGGAGAAGATTTTACCTTGGCCTCAAAGCCCCGGTCCTTGTCCTCGGAGAAAAACTTCTGTGCAGACTTGATGGATGTGATTTTGGAGTTTAGGTCCTATAGATCGAGAGAAAATTAGCTCGGAATACATTGCTCTGACTACCATACTCACCGTCATTCTTGAGCATTCATCGATTGCTAGGACCGCGCTCTCCATTCGCCGATCATCTGAATAATAGAAATCCCGCAGCATGTCCCGGTTTTGCTCTCGAGCGTATACCTGAAGTAATTTACTAGCCGGGGCAAGGCGAGAGCCGCCATCTTCGATGAGCCGAAAGAAGGAGCCGAGCGTGAGTTGCTGATGGAGGTGCAGAAGAACATGGTAGACTTCGTATAATGATATAAGCATCATAGCCGAAGAACATATGTCGAGATCATGACGCACCGAGGTCTGTGTCACCACTATCAACAGCCTTTTCCAGGGCTAGACGGTCTTCCTTCATGGTCAAGAGCAGAGGTACCTGGTCGGACGCATTTGATTCATGGTCTAGTAGCTACGATAGGACGTCAGGCAATGAACCCCATGGATCAAAAAACCGCAAACCTTGGTAGCAAGTCCCGCTCTCCCAACTTCCCAGGCACGCTTAGCAATTTCAGCATAACTAACATCCGCCCCGCCAAGCTCCTTGAATTTATCGACAATCAGTTTGCAAACTTCATCGTCTCCTCCGAGTTCCCCGTCACTTCCGGTCACCGCAGAAGGCTTTGATCGGAGAATTTTAGCACTTGCCCAGTGCTTCAGTACGTGATCGGGTTTCATACCCAGAAAATTGGATATCCGGAGCGCAAGGAGATGCATGTTCCGCGAGGTAAGGCGAGTAATAATATATGACGGCAAGGCATATACATATCTGATGAAGTGACAATGAAAACTTGCTCATAGGTGAAGTAACCGACCTACTGGGCATAGGTAAGTGGTATGCCTATCTCATAGTAGCGGACCCCATTGAGAACTTTAAGCGTCTGGCCCATGTTCACAAAATCGGTAGGGTTATAGAAATCTAAGAAACCCCGTCCAAACTTGGCTGCCTAAACGAGATGAAATGAGAACGGCCTTCGGGGATTCGTGTGGGCGAGTAGTTTACGTTCAGAAGACTACGTTGCCAATAAGGCTCCCATTCTTGCCCCGCAGCATCAATGCATTGATCTACAGCAGCAGCTAGATCTGGCCGTATGCTGCGGATGCTTTCATCCGCTTTTGGAGAGCGTTCTGTGAAGCTCTGCCAAGCATCGTAGAGAATAGCAGCTGGGGCCGTCGAACCTGGTCTGAATATCGCCAATGTTGATGCTGTTTCGGAGCTATCAACACGCGCAAAAAGAGAAGAAGGCAAAGACCTACCGGGCACCTTCTGTATAAGGTCACAGACATCTGGGCCCATAACCCGCACACCATCTGGTTCAGTTACTGCATACAAAGAACCACCATAGAAGTATCTGTGGCTGAAGTTAGCATATGCGACCCGATGTAGCGAAGAGAAGCCTACTCTAGAGTGTCCGCGAAGGGGCCAACTAGAACTGCGATGGAGCTCCAAGTGATAAGGATAGCGTCATTGCCACACCATTCCACCTGCTGTATTTGACCTTCCGCGGAAACAGTGCCAGTATCAAATTCAGTGATTTGACGCTGAAAATCCGTGGAGATTACAAGGAGAGTCCCGGAAAAGGTGAGCAACGCGAGTGTTTTGCCGTTAGGAGCTGGCGAAATGTGTGTGAATGGACCTTGTGACAGTCGCTGATCAACGCTTTCAAGATTGTCGACCGAGAAGACAGTTCCCTCTGAAGAGAGGAGAACTTCGACATGCCGAGATATATTCAAGTCCGGAGGAATAATGGCCCATGAATGTGGAGGCTCAGACAACCCTGGTGAAGAAATCAGTGTGATAAATGAAAATAATGGAGCCTCGAATACCCGGGTTTGCAAGAACCAGTGGTCTTGTCCCCTTCCATCCCTTCACTTCTAAGAATGACAATGATCCCGTCAATGCCACAAGTCCGTCTTCGTGTATTCGCGCGTCAATCACGCCCAGTTCGGCTGCTTCGCTTCCCAAGGAGTATTGTTGGTAGTCTCCTTGAAGGTCGTATACTCGATAAGTACCCTCTTCATTGATTACGACCAGGTTCTCCTCGGCATTCCAGCCAAAGCGAATAATCTTTCCTTGGTCCCACTGTCAACAAGGAATCAGTGAGATCTAACATGTATTTGATCGTACAAGATATCCACACTGAGCATCAGAAGGCCTTCTCCAGCTGGAGAGTAGATTTGTATTTGAGATTTCCCGGAGGCCAGTGTAGCTCGTCCCAACACGATAAGTTTGGTGGTATCACGCATCACCGCTGACCACGGCGTTCTCTGAGCATAGATATCAAGCACAAGCAGACGGACAGCGTACCTATTGGCCCTCCATACCGGCAACCCGCCATAATGTAATCCGCAAAGTCAGGAAACTTGCCAGATACAGAATACAACTGCTGCCTTCGATAGAACACGTTTCCATCCTGCATCGCCTGCCATGATGCTGTCGGGTGGTCAGGCATTATCACTGAATGGACTGCAGTATTGAGAATCACAGACGACTCAGGTAATGGGAAAATAGAGGAAACAAGATGATGGTCCTGAGCATACGACTCTCGTCCCAAAAAGGAAGCTGGTGCTATTACGATCTTCAACTCAGTCTCAATACAACACCTAGCTAATATGTACTAATTACTTTTGTACCATTGACAACGAAAATGAATGGGGTAAAAATGGGGAGGAAACGATAACGAATGATGGAACAATGCGTTTAAGATATACACGTGGATATTGATATGAATACATGCAAGAAACTGTCCCAGTCCGATGTGAGTAGAACCGTAAATTTGATAATGAAACGCATCGTCTAGATGATACGTATTGCAATGCGGTCACAGACCTCGTCTTGACAAACGAGAATAGATATGTCCAGGTAGTACTGTGGGAAAATCAGCTAACGTCGAGTTACGAGAAAAGTGGACGTACCTTGACGCTTAATCCCTCCCAATCCATCGACGGGAGCATATCTTTATCCAGAATTATTTTAGACTTGTGCAGCCCATCCGGAAGGGTTGCATGAACCTGAAGTGACGGATGTGTGTTCGAGACGCCGCGATGTCTTGGACGCTTGGGGAAGCCAAGACATATACTTGAGTGGATAGCACTCGACTCGGAAAAGACAACATGCGCAGGAAGTTGCGGGAGAGGCTTCTGTGGGAGGGGTTTCCTCTGTCGCACCTCTACACTGTCATCAACCGTTTTGTTGCCACGATTAATGAGGGGAGTACTCTTCACGAGTCTGATGAACCGAGTGCTACTGCGAGAACCATCTTCGTCGCTCGAACTGGGCGTCTGTGGTGGTGTAGGAGGTAATGATGGTGACTCCGTGACAGTGACCTCCCGTATGAGCGAAACAGATATCGTCGCGTCTGAGGCAATCTCCCGAGTCAAGGACGGCGATCGAGGTGTTGTGGTGAACACGACGAAATAAGGAAGAGATGAGGAGCGAGGGAAAGTGAGATTAGTTGGCAGGGTGATCTGTTACCAGTGTGTCATTCAAGGTGTCGCAATGACATAAGGGGGAAAGACTTACAGCACACTGGAATGGAACTGGCCGGTCAGTTCGCAAAGGCATTTCAAGCCAAGAACCCTTGTCACCCAAACCGTCTAAGGACTGAAAATCGACATCAGGGTGATAAAGAATAGGTGCTTCAAGGCTATTAATTCAATTAGTAGCTGTGATGCGATATTCGCAGAAGTACCTTACAATGATGGATATTCATAGGCCGCCGTAGGGTCCCAAGCCACTAATATCTTATACTCGACCGAAAATGATCCTGCACGTGAGGTCGGAGCGGGAAGACATGCATGCTTCGACGAGTAGAAGGTTGGTGGGATCTCTTCTCCACTATGACAGCTGCGAGGAAGTTCAAAAGAAAAGGGGTAGGTTCTTTCAACAATAGATGACGCCGGGATGTTCAAGCTCGAGACGCTCGGACGTCGTCGCAGGCTACTCGCGAAGACCTCTCTGAAGGTAGTACGAGACGCGCCTTCGGAGGAAGAAGACAACTGGAAGGATGTTGATGCAGAAAAAAAAGTATGCTTTCGGATCTCAGAACCTATTACCGACCCAGCGGTAGGTGGGTAAAATGTGAAGGTCCCTTCCAACTGAAAAAAAACCACCATCAGAAAAAGGATCGAAGCATTTAATGTTGCCACTTACCGTTACTGTCAAGCGTCCAGGCTGGACACAACTCGGGTCTAACGTTACCATCCCGCTGACATAGTCGCCTTCACCAAACAGTGGTTGAAGTTCCCTGTTTGTGCGACTAAATCCCTCCCGAGCCTTCACAGAAGGGCTGCATACCCGAAGAACCATTTGTAAAGACCTGGGGAGGTATATGAGAACGATCCCTTGCAGATGCTCGGTAACAGAAAAACACGTACCGATATGTTGAAGCATGAGGGTAGGGGGGATGTGCGAAGGCAAAACTTGAAGGAGGGCGACGGTTCTCATTACTGGACAACGAGTCCAAACGGCGACGGTGCAACATGGGTAAAGGAGAGACGGGACGAAGGACGAAGGACGAAGGACGAGTTCACGAGAAGGGAAGCGCAAAATAAGTGTCTTGATGTACTTTTAAGCGCGAACGCATCAGGGACGGTGGGTATTCGAATATTCACATAAAATTTGTTAGGTGATAAAGGAATACGTCCTTGCGCATCGCTTTCGCGGAGATCGAATCTACCATCACCGGGTTTTCACAGGACTCCCAAGCCTACGGTACGAGGACCATCATTAGCGTGATCAGGTCCGTGTGGAGAATTCTTCCTGAAAGATCATTAGTCAACTGTTTTGCAAGCGTGATTTAGAGTTCAGAACACCTTTATGTGGGACCCTCAATGAACCAGTGGGAATGACAGTATCAATCGGAAGCCCTCGAGTGTCTTCCCAAATAGCTGGACTTAAAAGCCTCTAGTATGAAATAGAATTTAGTAGCATGAGGCACAAGGCGTGCCATCGGAAGTGGTGAATGGAAACTGCACGAGACGTCCTGATCGGGAAAATTGTTTGAGATCATCTTACGGTTCTTTCCATGGAAACCGACATGGTTCCTCAAGCTCAAGCCCATGGACCGAAAGAATTAAGCCACTATGAAGAAATGTCCTTCATACCAAGAAAAATCAAGACTCACGTTACGTTTTTTGGGGTGCCGCGAGAGTAAGATGTTGAACTTTACCGAGTACATAACCATCGGCATGTGTCGGGCTTTGCCTGAATCGAATGTTGTCCCTATAAATTTCTCACGACGCGAACGATCTGCCGGAGCGGTAAATAAACGCCAGCTTCGAAGATTACAGGCTGCCGAAGACGACCCGTGTTTCCAATGTGGCTTTTTCCGAGTTTCACGACTGAGAGCTGAGAGGATCAACGAGATTAAAACTTTCCGGACCGTCATCGACCCAGATAATCGACGATATTCGTCGACCGAAGGTGGATGCTCTACTGCACATCCACCACTCGCTCAGCTTTAGCAAGATGCATTCAGTTGAGAAAGTAGAACCCAGGATATTGGTACAAGGCAGGGAGCCTTCGGTCGTGGTAAATCAAAGCTAGGGAGTGAAGTAGCTCCCAAGGTTGTATTAAGATAAAAACGTCGTCATCAGCTCGAGGAATGACGGAACAGCATTAACCCTAAGCATCCATATTTTTAACAGACGGAGGGATTGCGAACCACCCCAGAAGAGACCATTAAATCACTCCCAAGATAACAGAACCTAAAGTCATGGGAAGTGAACATAGCCTGGCAACCCGTTCTACAAGCTATAATGAATGGAATCCGATCTAGAAGATAATTGAATTGAGAAGAATGACTTTCACGGACCGGAGAAATCCTAACGCCTGTTGGATATGGTATCCCACTCAGACTGCACTTGGGGTGAGTAAATTCCGGTTCAGCGGTGCGGAAGCAAAAGTCCCGTGAACGAGCGGTACTTGCTCAGCAAGACCCAAGTTGTTCATGTTTTCAGGAAAACGACAATTGAGAGTAGTACCTAGTAGCAATAAAGCGTCCGTCAGGGTCACAAGCACATGAAGATTTTGAGAAAAAATACCCCAACACAGAGTGGACATTGAAGTTTAATGATGAGAAAAGCATGTTCTCGATTGCGAATCCTTCTGTCCGAAGCACAGAAGCTGACGACGAGGACATGTATACTTCTTCCGCCGACCAACCACCCACTGCGAGCAATGCTCGTCCGTTCAACACTCGCAAACTGCGCACTTGATATAAAGCATCGAATCCGCTGACCTCTTTGGGAGAGAATATTTTGGTGTCGTCAAGGTCAGAGGTGCCGTGGAAACAGGGTCCAGGTTCAGGACTTTGCTTTGTTGCCAAGTCACGGAAGAATACGGTTCTGACTTTTGAATGGGCGGCGTAGAGGAAACCTTCAAGGTAGGAAGGAGGTGAGTGATCACTGATGGAAGTGCCAAGAAAGTTCGCGCCACTCGGCTCGGCTGGCGGTGCCGATCATCCACGTGTGATTAGACGATAAGATAAAGTTGGCTGTAGTACTTTCATTTCCGCGCCATGACCACCCCTGCAAAACAACGAATCATCATTACCGGTATGCCCGCCCAATAAGAAATATATTTATGTATTTAAATTCCTCATAGGTGCCTCAGGAGTTCTAGGAACTGCTGTACGCGAAGCTTTTGAACGTGCAGGAAATTTTCAAATCCTCAGTCTTTCTCACACACGATCAGGCAACGATCTAATCAGAGTCGACCTGGTTGACAGAAATGAGGTCGACAAAGTGTTCACAGCATTTAACCCTGATTGTAAGTCGTCCTGCCAAGGGCAGCCGACAGATCTAATGGTTTACAATCACAAGGGGTGATCCATTGTGCTGCAGAAAGGAGACCGGATGTCGCTGAAAAGGTTGGTTTTCATATTCGTCTACTTTGATGCGACTATGCCGACGATCTTATCCTCTCCAGGATCCTGACGGTACCCGCAGAGTACGCTTGGATCGCGTTCTTCGCAGTCTAGACGATGTTTAATTTGTCGTCCAGCTCAATGCAGAAGTTCCCGCGCATCTCGCTTCTATGGCCAAATCTTTGAATTATACTCTGGTCTATATATCTACAGGTCCGAGATTTCGCGATTGATGCATGACTCAGGCAGATATTGAACCGTCTATTAGACTATGTATTCGACGGCACTTCTCCTCCCTACGGCCCGTCAGCGAAGACGAACCCCCTTCAGCTCTACGGAAAGACCAAACGGGATGGCGAAGAGGCCGCAATGTCCATGGACCGTGCGAAGGTTATCGTTCTAAGAGTCCCGGTTCTGTATGTCCCTATGTAATCACCCCAACCAATCTAACCTTCGCATAGGTACGGTCCAGCACCGAAGAATTCCGATAGCGCTATCAACATCCTCCTTGACGTCGTTCAAGATCAATCAGGGAAAACCTACAAGATGGATCACTACGCGACGCGTTACCCTACCAACGTTGTTGATATCGGTAATTTCCTGGTCAAGCTTACCGGTATGCTCTCACACCGCTTATGAAATCGAGTGTTCGTCTCTCATATATGAATTGTAGAGCTCAAGAAGCCCATCCCTCCCATTCTCCACTATTCCGCCGCGGAGCCCTTCACAAAATACGAAATTTGTCTCGTATTTTCCAAGATACTTGGGTTACCCCACAAGCATATTATCCCTGACGCCGAGCCGCCCACAGGTGTCGGGGCAACGACTCGACCCAAAGATTGCCAGTTATACACGGGAGAGACCGAGGATCTTGGAATTGAAGGGGGCCTTGGCTTGTCGCTTTTCGAGGAATGGTGGACCCAATATCTCAAGAAGTAAGCAACCCTGTATCATCTCCCCTCAAGATCGCGCCGTCTTTTATATTGTAATTAGCAGGATATTCAACCAATGATAAAATGTACGGTTTCCCGGAAATTCAGGACCGTAAACTACAAGACCTGAGTTCGATTTTCCCCTTGGAGTTTATCTTTCTCAGCTGCAATATGCCTGTTGTTTCGACCTGATGCGAGGCCCAAGGACGGACCTTACAGCGCTAGCGTTACCAATACCTCATTCTTGGCAAGTGACCCAGTCGTGCCGGTCAAAATGCAAGGAAAATGGCTAATGTGGCACATTCTTTCGACCAACTCGTCGCCTTGACCATTTGAGGGAATCTCAAATGATTTTGCAGAACGTTTGTGCGCTATGTATTCGTTCGTTTCCGGCGGTTTTTGCCTGGTCCGAGGACCTAAATAGCCCCCGGAGTGACGTCAGCAGTGGTCAATGTCGAAGTATGCGGACACCTGAGCCCGGCGCCCGCCTCCCTCATCGCCTGGATCACGGATTTATCAGACCGACTCTATACAGACTGAGTGAGACGCCGCTTTGAGACTGACCTCAGGAACCTCGCAACTCGTTATCGTCATCTACGACGGTCGGCACTGCACGTTGAATTCTAAGGGGTCGCATAAGTCCCGCTACTGATCCTTTACGGATAGCTCAAGTGAGGCACCGGTTCATTATCGACACTCGTACCTTGATACCTCGAGGCTCATCAATGAAATGTTCCTGGCGCGCAGTGACTGTGATTCCTCCAGGTTCAGTGTCATCTGTCCGTGCATATATATAAAGTCTATTCGTCTATGACCAAGAGCTGTACAACTCGAACGCCAATGGCAGACTAGCGAGTATAAGTATGAAAAAGATGAGTATGTATACTTCCTATGTAGCTTATTAACAATTTCCCAGGGCAGGAGGTCGTTGAATGGTGTTACACCAGCCGATAAAAGACCAAAAAAATCCACAGGAGTTTTATTTACCACCGGACGTTTTGAAAAGTATAAGTCCACCAAGCGCAATTGAATAACCTACATGATGTTATTAGCTTGTGGTTTCAAACATATCATTGGTCGAACGCCACTCACCAAAGATCTGGAGGGGGGTAACAGTAGAACCGAAAATCAACACGGATCCTGTTATAAGGAGAATGTCCTTGAAAACGCCGGCAAGAGTCAGGATGAGACCACTGCCGACGCCGACCAAGAATACGGCCGCGACGTTGAGCAGGAATGCGATGAGCGCATTGGAAAGCAGGATGAGCGGGCCAATCCGGGCCAATTCAGTAGAATGGCTCGAAGCCCTCGGTGAACGGGATCGCTACAAGATTGATAAGAGCGCAGACAGGTGCATAATAATGCAGCGAAACGAGCGGGTCCATCTTAAGACCGTGAAGCAAGATCTGGATCATCACTAGCCTTGATGCCTCAAACTAAATGTGTTATCAGTCTCAGAAGGCGTTTAAGCGGTGCGGGTACTTACAGCAACGGCAGCTGCCTGAATGAGGAAACCGAGGAGGTTAAACCTAAGCTCGCCATGAGATGCTAATGCGACACCACAGGATATCATGACGACGATAACACCAAGCTTGCGGTTGGGTTCCTGAATCCGGAAACACCATGAAATGAGGAGGATGGCAACGGCTGTGAAAGCCTTGATGACCAGTTAGAATGGGATTGCTAACGGGTTTAATTGGGGTCATACCTTGAGCATTTGAATGTAGGAAACGCTGAGGTAAAGGTAGGCGGTGTTGCTGAGGATAAGACTGCCGCTAAACAAAAGACCGATGGGCAGAATAGATTTCAGGAACATGTCCTTGGACATGTGTACGTCCTTTGCACCGTCAACGAGAGTGGTTGTCTTTTGGAGAACTCGTGTTCCGACGGCCTGCAAAGATTGTAAGCCCACGAGTACAGCCAACACGGAAATGAATACGCACCGCAAACGTCAAATGCCATGTCACCAGGAAAACTGGGTACTTGAATGAGAGTGTATTGTACAGGTAGTTGTTGTATATGATAACAGATGAGCTGAGCACGATCCAGATGGGTATTATCATCGTCGCCGAGAGCTTTGGCTTGGGTTTCGGGACTTGTGCAACTGCAGGCGACGGTAAATCTTGGCGGCTGTCGTTGATATCGATGACCTCCTCCTTCCCGCTAAAATCCTTCTCCTCTATCGAAGACATGGTGGAATCCAAAGATGGAAATGAAATAAAGCTAGAAGGAAGATAAAGAAGAAATTCTGATGCACAGAGAGATAAACATACAGTGACTGGGTTAAGGTAAGGATGCTAGGCAGAGGATGGAGAAAAACGTCGTGGGTGGGCAGAACAAAACGTTGAGAGCGGAAAGGAGGATGCCAAGGGCAGTTCTTCCCACGCAGTTGACAACCGATTTAAGCATAATCTCAATTATGTAATACACGTATTTCAATATCAACCGCTTTCGATCCGGTGTCCGCCCTTTGCCCGACTCGAGGCTCGCCCACAGTTGGTCGCCGTGGTGTATTCATGTGGACACTGTCGGCGCTTGTTGAGACGGGAGGAAGGATGAGCAGGCCGATGTCAGAATATGCAGGCATGATCCTTGTGAGACTAGGAAAGAGTTAAAAGGTTTCTATTTTCTTACTTATGCCGAGGTGATACCTTGTACGGTCAATAGTGTCCGTAGAGCAAAACATGAAATTCTGGTGTGTTACCAAACGTTGACGCGCGTGATAGCGCGGGATTATCCCTGAATTCTCTCATGAAGGAGGGCTAGCCAAAGGGAAAATGTTTTTCTCTTAGTATGGAAGAGGTTGAGCCGTGACTACGATGATCAGCTACGGTGTACCTTCGCTCATCTCATCTCAGAGATATGGAAACACAGAGATGCACCATACAAATCATCACCATCATCCTTCTACGCGCAAAGATCGTCACAAAAAATCCGTCCCCGCGTAAGTTCTGTGTGTCCGTGACGCCGCTAGAACCTAAAGAATCGCTAGAATAAAAAAGGTAAATTTTCGGTCGGATACACGACATTCTCATCAGCGGAAGCCTCGGAAAGGCTAGGGACGGTTAAAAGGGACAAAAAACACGCTAACTGCGCATCGACGTGAGGACAATGTCCGTAGGAGGAAGACCGGGAAACCAACGAAGACATAATCGCGCCCAGAGACGAAGGGTCTCAGGACCACCCTGTACAATGTAAAGAAAACAAATTTGCTTTCCGAGTCAGAGCAACTCTATCCAGTGTCATACCAGAAAGTCAAAGTGATAGGAGCACCATGGCACGACAGCAAGCCGGTGCTGGAATTAATCCGAACAGGACTACGGGAGCGATGGAACCCCTGGAATATCGGCCGCATACGCACTAAGACTATGAACACGAAGCCGTAAGTAAAATTTGATAGCGTATCTGTCACTCATGGGCGCGAAGGCTCGCTTGGGCGCTAACTGAGCTTGAACCTCTCTAGATTATCGAATGAACTTCAGCAAAAGTAAAAAAAAACATACCGTAATCATTATCGAACACTGCGGCAGCGAGACTATCTAAAGTCTGAGTTACTGCAGTGCGTAGCTGATCAACAACTACGGACCCGGACACTAGTATGGTACCACTGCGGTTGCATAAATGGTAGTTCTCGGTTACAGTCTCTGTTCGGACAGGAGGGAAACTGAAATAAAATACTGTTCAAGCCTTAAAGCATAGGGTCGAATCCAGAAGCAGGGACTCGAATAATGTTCTTCAATTAAACTCAAGGCTAAAAAGAAGACAGCATGAAATACCAAGTTCAGAGAGACGCCAGGCAAGAAACAGAGGTACGCACTGGACACAAGATTGATGTACCTGATAAAGAAGCGATGTCGTTGGAGGTGACACTCTAAGTAACTGGTTCTACCAAAGGTAAGTCTTATCCTCCTTCCTCCGCGTGGCCATTTCGACAAACGCGACATCCAAACGACCTAAACGTTCCCTATCGCGATTGTCAGGTATGTGAAAAATGGACAACTTCTCGAATTTGTTGCTTCGTAGTTTCCCAACCACCCAATGCTTCAACTTTGGATACGCATAAGAAACACCGATGATCGTGTAATAACCGTCAGGTATTAGGCAGTGGTGGGTAACAGCAATGTTAAAGGTATGGGGCCTGATGGTGAGCTTTCCCCTGCGAACCCCTGCGGGGTGGTCGGTATTAGCTTCCCCAAGCCCTCGTATGTAGGCTTCCTTGATATGGCAACCAAAGTGGTGGTCACCACCATCATCAATATCCACACACTCGTTCATCCAATGCTTAGGGTCAAGATCCGCTGGCGGAAACCCCTTGGTCTCAGTCATGAGCTGCTTCCAAGTCGGTCGCCACGTCCGTGTAGGGCCATTACCAGGTTTCGGGTAGAAGAAGAATAGTTCGGCACGGTCTTTCCAGGACATCGCATCTAACAGTGACGACCACGCTTCCTCTTCTGTCTGTGATGCAGCGTACGTAGGTATCGCCTCACACCAAAATGGAAATGCCAGTCCCGCGACACGGTCAATCACAGTTGTTGACACCCGGGCTTGCATTTCCGATAAGAGACCCGGAAGCTTGATAGAGGAAGACAGTATGCCCTGCAACTTGGATATTCGTTCTTCGAACCTTTCCCTTGCGTCGGATCGCATGGGGCCAGCGTCTGTCTCCCCAGCGATAGCACAGCCTTCGTTCGTCTCTTGCAATGTCCAAGCACGTCTGAACCAACTGCGATTGCTGTCCAAGTCTACAACTTGACCAAGAGGCCGTCCCCAGCCCATTCAAGTAATACACCACAGGTTCGGGAGCAGCGGACCCTCGATTCTGGACATATACGCCTCCAATGGTGGGTACGTCAACTGTCCATTCCTCCAATCTCAAGTCTTCCATCGGCCCGCCTTCTTGCCTCAGGCAGAGCACGTCCAGCCAGACGTACTCGCACCCAAATTCAAGCAGCTCAATCCGGATTAGACGTAGGTCGACACCGGTAGGAAGGGGTACAGGCCATTCTTTTCCATTGATAGATGTCGAGACGAGGATGCGATCATTCTTGTCTAGCCATGCATGCGATACACCGCGTGGTTCCACGCAAGGACCGCCACCATGACCCACCCACCATGGGACGACACGATTGCTGAATAGATCCCATACCCGCCGCGGAGGTACATAACGGCTAATGATTCGCCCGTTCCTGACCACAGTCCGTCGCATCTCCTGATCCTGAGTTTCCCATGAGCGGAGCTTGTCTTTCATGGTGGATAGATCAATCGGAGACTCCGACTCCCCTTGTCCGTACCACCTTCGCCGGAGATATGCGTAAGCGATTCCGAAATCTCTGTTCTCGTCAATGAACGACTGGAGAAGGGAGGATATGAGAGCATTGAGAGTGTATGTAGTCCCAAGGAATGTGTTGAGGTGGTCAAACATCCCTTGGACTGTAAGTTCGGAGCAAAGCGTATCGGCGAGTGAGGAGGGAATGATTGGGTTTCTGCTGGTGTGTCGACGTTGCTTCAGGACCTGTATACTCGTTTCGGGCTGTCCTGTCTCTGTAAGTGCGGAGATTGTACGCTCGGGAAGGCGCTCGTATTGTCTTCGCTCATCCCATCTCTACAAGAGAATTAATACATGCAATGCCACGTAATGGATTTTGCAAACTTACCGAAGTCATCATGCCGTATGGACAAAAACAGCCCAACCAATCCAAATAATGTTTAAACCAGTCCCCTTCAGCTATCATTTTAGGTGAATCAGAACTTGTATCATTGCCTGAAGGCTGGTTTTTGTGTGATCGTGACGCCATCTGGAGATCTGGTTAGAATGGAAGTGGTAGAGGCCACACCAACTTCCTACTCTTGTTCGTCAGTCAACGGCCTAAGCGAAGCTCCAGCTTGTCAAAGTGTAAGTGTTAGCGCTTAAGCTGTTCACATGCGCGCTGGTGATTGCCGTAAACACGGAAAGGTACATATCAATGACTCTTTCCAGTTCATAGCATCAACAGAGCATAGACCCCCAGACGGCTAACTTGTCTCAGTCAAATGCAAGGGAAATCAGTAGAATAGAGATGAAAATTTGACACAGTCTTTCGACCACAGAATTTGTCGGGAATCCCGACTCTTTTCTTTGTGGTCCAAAGGGTGCATATAATTTGCATAGGTCATTCACCTATTTTCTCCGGTTTTTGTCTGACCAGAAAGAGCTACCAGGAGTTGACCAGGAGTGATACGAAGTAAGTACTTGAACAGCGTAGCCCTAACCCTAGCGTCGATCGACATAGACCACGTGGAACCTGCACGGACTCCAGGACCGCTCTTCTGTTTACCTCTCCATGTCCAGCCTGCAAGGCTACGTCGACAGTACGCCTTTCCTTCCTTTCGTTGCCAGAATCCCACTGATATCCCCCCAGGACGTGTACTCCTGATCTTGCAAGATGGTCGCGCTATTGTGGTCCGTTTTCTCAGCCATTAGAGCCTTTATACCGCTCAACGCGTTTTGAACAGGGAGTGATGGCAGGCTATGACCAAAAATCAAACGTCGTCCTCTCAGACTCGAAGGAACGGGTGTATAGTATGGAAGAGGGCGTGGAAGAGGTACCGCTCGGTCTGTATCTCGTGAAAGGGGACATGATGTGCGTATATGCGGTTTTTGTTTTCGTATCCCACCGTGATAACGAGGATTTCTGAGTAGCATCCTTGTTGGCGAAATTGATGAAGCTGTCGACGAGGCCGTTGATCTTTCAACGATACGTGCAGAACCGTTGCCATCCATACGATACTAAAAGGTCTATATGCACCATCACTCATCACTCGGTGTCTTCCCTATCATTGCTCGTCGGTTCCAGCGAACGATACACCTGGACGGATACGTTGGTTTCTTTCCATACCGCTGGTTCTCGCAAGCATGAAGGTCATTCCATACGTGTGGCATACCCGCGTCATATGGTCCCATTTACATTGTAGTCCCGGATGAGTCCAGGATAAAAGAAAAAATCTTGTATTAGGTACGCCAGCGAAATCAGTACATAATTCTCAAGCTCGTGATCAATGAAAGAAAAAATGAATGGTAAGAGTTCCATGACTACCATCAGACGCAGGTTTGCGACTGCGAACGGAAAATGTCGAGTCCACGGGGCTCTCAGCCTAAAAGAAAAGAAAAAAAAATGGCACAGCTCGCAGGCATTTGATAAACGTTTTCCCTCTCCTCTGCACTGTTGTGGCTCGATATAAAAGTCGACGGGGTAACAGCCTCGCTCATGCTCGATGCGGCCTTGACGATCGTCTTGCTAGAAGCCTAGGTCCTTTGAGCTGCGGCATTCATCCATGTCTCGTCGTTGCACACAGTAGCAACATACCAACGACGAAGGAGACATCTGAGTGACTCCATAGTCTTCAGTCAATTGGCGCAGTTCGTAGTCGTGTCTGTCCCATCCGATAATACATCCCTCCGACAAAAGGCGTCCAAACATTTAGACAGTCACCCAGTGAGTGTTGCGATGTATGCTGCTATTTGGAAGGAGAATCTTAAGCCAACATCATGCTGCTCCTTGACAACTGTGGTTTGACTTTGAGGGCCAGGAGTTGCAGACGGCGACTCTCCTCGAGACGGCTCTAGGGTGTTCCGAATACTGGCTAGGAAGAGAACGCTTACACTGGACGTAGGGGAAAGTCCGTGGTACGGTGACCTGCATTGTGCACGTCTGTTCCAACATTGAATTCTGTATCAAGCAGTTCCAATCGTGAGACGACATGACAGAGCTCACCGTATGAAGACGGTCCCGATCTTCGCTCATCATCCATGACAGCGACGGTGTCAGGGTGGAACAAGGACACGATCATCAGTATGGAAGTCGCCCAATTTCCGACACGATTTTCCGTCCTTTACGGTCGCAGGTAGGCAAGACTCGCTCCGGGTCGTAGCCTAACTTATCCGCGAAGTCGAAACCGACTTTCCAAGCTTCGCGAACAGAGTCTCCCTCCGAATGGTTTCAATAAGCCTCGGTCGATCAAGTACTGCAAAAACTAACCGTGGAGCTACAACCAACGGAGAACCACGTACAGCGATAGCGTCGAATACCCAGTTGTGGCATCCCAGCTAGGGTCATCCTGCACGACAGTGACCTGACGCAGTATCTCGTCCAGCGCCTCACCGCCTAGCCTCCTGTCCAGATTACCAACTAGCTGCACGCCTTGCATGCGAATTCTGCAATTCTGCACCCTTTCCATCTCGTATTTCCATATTTCTTTCTTGGAAGAAGGATCTGTCAATGATATTGGTATGATTCCTCTGCGGTAACATCCTTTGGATTCTTGGGCGACAAGACAGGAATGGAACTTGATTCTGTCGGTCGCTTGCGGTACAAGACAGGCAATATAGAGGCAATTTTTGTCGGCGGTAAACATGGTGCTCGGGACGGAGGGACTTTCGGACCGAGCAGCGGACCGGCATTTAGGCAAGTCATTTTGAATCTCCGCTTCAAACCACCTCTCTCCTATGGTACGCGCTCGTTCCCAATGTCGAATTGTTCATTCCTTACCATGACCGCAGATTATTCCGGTTCGTTGCTTTTCATGCGGCAAGGTCATTGGAGACAAATGGAATGATTACCTGAAGCTCCTCTCTAATGACAAAACTGAAGGGCCGGTGTCTTTCTTGTTTTTCTTTTCTAGTTTGCTGAATAAAGCCTGCAGTGATGCCCTCGACGAGCTACAACTAAAAAGATATTGCTGTCGCAGGATGGTATTAACGCACGTCGATTTAATTGAGAAATTGCTGCATTACAATCGTGCGTTACTCACTGCTTCCTTGATGATATAGCTGATATTTTACGCAGCCATGGAGAGGACGAGGGACAAGAGTCAGTTCGTCCCGCAGTGATGAAGAACGTTCATTGTTTGTGTCGTAGTCAGCTGGTAATGCTATCTGCTGTGTATCGAATCACGCCTGAGAAGTCTAAAGCAAAAACGCGTATCCTTTATTCGGTTTCACTCAGTCCCAGTCTCTTTCTGACGTTTATTCCTTCAAGATAGTGCTAAAATACGGTCTGACCGCCTTTTGACATGCTCAGCTCAGGTCGCAAGGATCACTGAAGACAATGCTTACCGTCGACGAGGATATCAGCTCCAGTGATGTAACGGCCAGCAAATTTGCTGCAGAGCAAAACGATCGCCCCAGTCAGCTCTTCAGGTGCCCCCATCCTTCCCATCGGGTTTCTCTCACACCAAATTCTCCTGCCATCCGCCAAGCCGTCACCTTCGTTAAGAATGGTGTCCATGTAGCCAGGGCTGATGCTATTCACGCGGATCCCGTATTGGGCCCACTCAGCGGCAAGCGAGCGCCGCAGCTGCACGATGGCTCCTTTAGAGACATTATACGATACCTGCGGTTGCGAGAAATTGACCCTATGTCCAGAGATGGAAGCCGTGAAGAGTATACTGCCGCCCGTCTTCTGGTTGATCATCTGCCTGTTGACATGAAAGAAAGATCAAACAGAGGGGCAACATGCACACACTTTGCGACAGCCTGAGAGCAGATCCAGCTTCCGGTCGTGTTAATATCCAATACGCGTTTCCACTCTGCGACGTCCAGGTCTATAGCGTGTGTTGTACCGACAATGCCTGCGAAGCACAGCAGGATGTCTACACTCCCTAGTTCAACTGCTGTCTCACTCACCGCCGCATGGACAGTCGCGTCATCCCGAACATCCACGATCTTGGTTATAACCTTGTCCCGAGGAAAGTCCTCTTGAAGCCGGATGATCGCCTCCTTTCCTGAAGAGATCGAGGCTAAAACATCGAAAATTGATATGCCAGATGCTCCATGTTCGAGAAGAGCCCTGCATGCCGCCAGTCCAAGCACCCCGGACCCCCCGGTAACTATATTACACCGGTTATTTTGAGGAGTTCAGCGGTTCCGCATGCATCCATACCTATCGCATTACCCTCGATGGCGAATCGCTGACAAGCACGTTCTGACGATGTGGATCCAGAAAGTTGAAGCGGTGCGGTTAGGGGGTTCCTCGTATCGGAGAGAACCATTTGGGGGAGTATGCGACTGGATAGATCTTTCCGCTCGGTCATGGTAAGGAATTTGCAAGTGGCAGGGATCTAGAAAGGCGTCTCGCTGGTGGTAGAGTTTTAAGGTTAGTGATGTTTTATCTGATGGCGAATGTATTCTAAAATGGTATCGCTATCGCCCTTTACAGCTTGGATCGAGGCGTGAAAACTACTTTACGTGTTTATCTGGGGTAAGGTTTGATTCCGCGAGGTTCGGCGTCTTTTGCCCAAGGGCTGCGGCGCACATCGAATTTGTAACAATCTTCCAGAGACCGACGGTCGTGCCTTTTGCCTTAATTAAGTAGCACAAACCACTGTTTATCGAGCGACAGGTAAGACTCTATTTCTTGACTTGGCGTTGTAGAATGAAAACGAATCCAAGAACCCGACGTCGGTTTCAATACTTTTTTTCTCTGCTACTGCGACAGGTCGGACATCATTCGAAATCATCCAGGCTTCTGACATAGGGTAGGTTGGGGCTGAGTTACCACTCAACTCTGCTTCTTCGAATTTTCCCTGTGGTTCCAAGTGACTGTGGTCTTTGATCGGCTCAACCCTGAGGCCTGTCGGTGACCTGTTTGCTCCATCGTCCTCGTTGAAACAAATGTCTGATTACGGGTCTACGCCCTTTGCATATAGGACCAATCGGTTACTGCTTTGAGAGATCATGCTACTCCTATGATCTCTCGCGCGAGCCAATCTTGCGCCCGCTCGGAGATCGGGGATGATCTCGGAAACTATACGACGTTGGAAATACCTGTTTGTCTAATACCATGTGCGTGATGATGATTTCTTATAAGACAAAGGAGTTCGGCGGCCATTCAATTAAGGGATCTCTCAGGTTTCTTACTCTCTCCCTACAGCCCGTACGCCAGCGTTTATATCTCAAGATGCCTACGACCAAGATCAAGTCGAGTACTGGAAAGACCAAATTCCACTATACAATATCAACACCATCATCTCCGTCGGCCAAGCACATCGACAAGAATCTACCAACCTTGCTGTTCATTCATGCGGTTTACATTGGACAGCACGTTTTCCAACGTTGGTTGCTTTTTGCCTCTTCAACGCTTGAGCTAACCTTTGCTTCAGGACAATTTGAGGATCCTCAGATAAGAAGATTTAACTGCGTTGCATTGGATCTTAGAACGCACGGTCAAACAACCGGTGATTCTATTCCTGAAGGTTATGGTGCAAAGGAGGCCGCCGAAGACATCTCAAAATTCATGGTCATTGACTCATTTTTTTTAACGGGGCGTAACTGAACGGTGATGTTTAACAGGACGACATAAAATTACCCGCGTGTCACGTAGTGGGTCTTTCCATGGGCACCATCGCCGCAATCGGCCTCGCTGTGCATTACCCAAACAAAGTCGCATCTCTCTTTCTCGTGTCACCGCTAGGACTAGAAGAAGTATGCTCTTTGACGTGTTCAAGTCGTAGCTGAGATTAACCGCGCGCGTAGCCGACAGATGTCGCCGATGGCCGACGGGAAATAGCAGACTACTGGAAGGAGGGTTTCAAGACGGGCCAGCCGGACATGGAGGTGCTCTCTGACGCGGTCTACGGTGCCCTACAATTAGCTTTCAGCAATAACCTCGACAGTTTGGCGAATGCGTATGTACTGAGGCGTTGTCCGTTCCATGATGACTAACTGCGTTTCAGACTTGTCGCATTCACACTTTCTTTGGCCCTGAAGAATTGGGGACCCAAACATTTTGATCAGTACGATAGAGCCACGGTTGAATTTTTCAACGATCGAAAGGAGTACAGCAATGAGGAACTATCTCGAATACGAGCGCCAGTCAAGTTGGTCCATTGCCTTGGAGACATTGCGTACCCCCAGGAGTACACGGAAAATTTCATGCAACAGCTCAAGGATGCTGCAGTGACCGTTAGCCTCGCCACAATACCCGAGGCGCCACACTATGGTTTTGCGACGCACGGGGATATGTGAGTTGAATTCGTTGTAAGCTAGTGGAACGACGGCTGATCATTTTTCTAGTGTTAACCGCCTCCTCCATGACTTTATTATAGGGAGTTCCGGCACCTCTGTTCCGCCAGCACCCCAAGAAGTAGTCTCTCCATGGGAGGCTGAGTTGGTGAAAGCTGGTTGGGATAAGGGTGGGAGTGACTCTGAAGACGATTGAAATCGGTTTTGCTAATCATATACCCCCTTTACTTTTAGGTCCAGACCGTTCATAATGTACAATAGGATGTACGCACGCTCTATGTTAAGAGTTGAAATTTGAATTCACATACCCCTGGATAGGATTTGGTTGCCTCGAACCTTTACTTTGGAGGGCGAGTTGAAAGTACAGGAGTTCTACTCAACCACTGACGTGAGGGATGTCGTAACTTTTTGCGTTGTGATCTCTCCGTTTGTCGACAAAAAAAAAAGAACGCTGAGGCGCCACCCAGACGGATCCGAGGATCAACGGATGGGTTTGCAGTATTGAAGGTCTGGATAGCGAATTCAAGCCCTCAGTACGTGCATAAAGCTAGCAAGATCTCTTCGACACTCTGAGAGCGAAGGACGATTCCCTCTCGGAATAATTGACTTACTATTAATCTTGGTTTGTCAGTTTACCTTCTCGTTGCCATCTGAGCCAATTAATCGGGAACACAGAAAGGCTCGCGGCAACGTCGTGGTGATCACGGTTTGATCTCAGATACCATGGGTAACACGACATGTACATGCTGTGGCGAAAGTGCCTGGTACCAGAGTGACTTCCTGGTTGCAACGGTCAATTGGATAACATGCCAGCGCCAATAGCACTTCAACCGCCCACGCTATTTGATTCTGACGAGAGCCATGTTATGGTCACCAGATGGTCATTGGCGCTTAGGTCGCCACGGCGTCCTCACAGTTCTTCTCAAGACATCGGTAAGTACCAATTGTCAGATCATAGTCAGTACCTGGTGATAAATTTTTGCTCCCAAGTAGCTTTCAAATGGCTTCGAAAGTGTCATGACGCAGTCAGGAACGCATGCTTTCCTCGGTTAATCGTTTACCCATCGAGTTCACCGTCACCCCAAACGTCTGGAGGAGAATTCTTAAAGGTACCAAATCGAATGGGCAGTCTCCCTACAAGCTGCGTTCCGACGGGTCTCCGCTCAAGTAAGAATGACTGCTACATTCTTCGTGCCACCACGAATAGTACCTTGCTAGTGGTCTGCAGGGGAAAAGCATCGTGTTCGCCCATCAATGGCGATACTTGTCAGGGGTGTTCTACTTATATCCGCAATTGAATACTGAATTGAATTGATCACCTTTCTAGACGCAATGAAAGAGAAATTCTTTGATTAACTATCCCGATGGCTGTTTTTTATTTGGTATGATACCTATATTGACTTGGCGTCAGCGGACCATCAGTAGTGACAAGGATTTGACTTTGACTAGACATCGTCCGAACCTCTGCAGCTAAATACGTCTATCTGGAAGCTTGGACTCTGAAATTCAAAAGCTTGAAATTCGCGATTGAAATCGGACCTCGGATCGTTAACATTTGGTTCCGCTTCGCGCGACGGGGACCTGACGATCGATACTACGGCCCGGAATGCGCTTACAAAGTGCAAATATCATTTTCCATTAACTGGACTTATACAATCATTCTGGAGCCTTTAACCATGTCTTAAGACGCGGATGCTTATCTGATGACAGGAGAATCAGCATCATCGATTGATTCGCAGGCCAGTCACTTCTGGATGGCTCTGATTGAAGAGTATCCATCAAGCTGTCCTTTGGTCAGTCTAAGTCGTTCTCAGGCGGTCAGAGGAGCGGCTATTATCTGCCGACCCTGGACGATGAAAAGGCCCACTCCAGAATCGTTTCCAGAACCGCATGAGTGGCGTCTCTTTTAGAGGGCCTGCCCCTTTCAGCTTCAAATTTCTTCATTTCGTTTTCGGGTCTTAGTATCGATCTTCCTGAATTAGGCCTTCTAGTTCGGTGCTGCGATCATGCCTTTCGCACACTCTTTTGTGGCGACGTTTCCTACCTCTGTGCGCAGATCATCCACAAGTGAGTGACCTAGGTCGTTCTCCTTCGATATTGAAGCGCTCTGCAGTCGAGTCTCCTCACCCGGCCCTGCAGGTAGGTAGTATCTTTCCATTCACTTCGTAGCAGCTGTGCTTGCGGTCAGTCAGCTACTCAGTATGTCGTTATCATATTCGACACCCGCCACTCAACATTTAGGGCTTGGCTTTCCAGAGCTTCGGTACTGACTTTGATATACGAGGATCGTAACGGCAAAGCCGAAGAGCATTCCATTACTATCAGCATCTGATGATAACTCCTGGAACGCTAGAACGCAAGTTCTTCCTCTCAGAAGTAGCTTAATGTGAGCAATTCATTGCTATTTCGCCTTCTGTATGCCGAAGAGGAGATTCAGAGTCGCCGTTACCTGTGAAATTAATAATGTATGGTGGCCACGTGGTCTCATCACTTCGGGAGATTATATGCCAAGGCGCTCTGTGTAACGTGATTGTAATTACGGACAGGTATGACAATAAAACTGTTAGCGAAGCAAGCCAAACGAACGGACCTTACCTGCATGCAAAGTCAAGAACCTACTCGAAGTTTCTACCTTACTCACTCAGTTATTAATTTAGGACTCTCGTAGAACTTACTAGAATATATGTAGAGGTATAAAAGACCTCATAGTTGTACCGCAATACATACAGATTATTCTAATCCTCTTACTTCTCATCCTATTGCTGCTAATAGGTTATGGGCCCCGGCCATAACTAAATCTCAATGATAACACACTCACCTCGCATACTAGACTCACTACCCATCTATCATGTCCACCAACACTTTCTCATCCACCGCGAAACTCGGCGAATACTTCGCCAAGCTCCCCACATGCAAGGCTGATGGCACGAACTGGATCTTCTTTTGTGACCGCTTCCTTTTCGCTGTTGATGCTGCAGGTCTGAGCGATCACTTCAAGGATGTCATGGTAATGACAGAACTGACTGCGCCAGCTGTGGTAGATCCCAAGAATCCCACAGCAGATGAGACAAAGGTGTTGAATGAGTATGCAAAGAAGCGTCGGATTTGGAAATCTGAGCAGGCCATAATCAAGCAAGGAATTGCCTCAGTCATTTCGGATTCGTTATTCCTGAAGGTGAAGGGTGAGGCAACGGCGAACGCGATGTGGAACAAGGTAAAGTCGGAGTATGAGAAGAAATCAAAGATGGTAATGGTTGACCTGTGCCGGAAGCTCCAGGATGAGCGATGCGCAGAAGGAGGTGATGTGAAGACTCACCTTACGAAGCTACAGTCCATATGTGAAGACCTTATCACGATGGGAGCAGATCCAGGCGACGATAATTTTGTCGCAATAGTCCTTGGATCACTTCCTGCCTCATTCGAAACATACCTCTCTGCACTTACAGGTGCATCAACACTCCTTGGCAAGGCTCTCGATCCTGACATGGTGCTACAGGGCATCAATGATGAAGCTGACTGACGGAAGGTCAGGTCAGCAGGGAAGGGTGAGAAGGAAGCCGCATTCTATAGTGGGAATAGTGGAAAGAAGCCAAGGAAATCGGTGGAGTGCTATAACTGCCACCGGAAGGGACATATGGTGAGGGATTGTTGGGCAAAGGGAGGAGGAAAAGAAGGCCAAGGCCCAAGGAAGGGTCGTGGACAAGTGAATTCAGCAAAGGCAGACAAAGAGTTTGATGTTGCATGGTTCGCAGAAGAAGAAGATGATGGAGAAGACTTCTCAGAACTGCCATCCCTCCAGGACGTCAGTGATAGCGAAGATGAAGACAGTGATGATGAAACTGATGAATTAAACATCAGTACACCAGAGCTCATTGGAGAAATAACCTCACTTACCTCTGGAAATCTTGCAGCCGCTGTTGCTGACACAGAGTGCAAGCACAAAGTTAATATCTTCGACTCTGGTGCTACACAGCATATGACACCATCACGTCATAGGTTGATGAACTATACAGCTATCAAACCTCGAGGAATAATGGCAGTGGACAAGAAGAAATTTGAAGCACTCAGGAAGGGTGACATGCATATCACGATTCCTAATGGAAAGAAACAGATGATGAAGGTCCTTGTTAAGGATGTACTCCACGCACCTAATCTCGGAGTTACACTCCTTTCTGTTGGTCGCATCACCCAGGCAGGCTATTCCCTTGATTTCAAGGATGAGGAGTGCCACATTTTTGACAAGAAGCATCACCAAATTGGATCCATACCTCATGTTGATGGGCTATACAGGCTCCGAGTACTGGTTCCCCATCCAGAAGCCCATCACATTGATGATGGACCACGAATTGTGACACCAGATGAATTGCATCGTCTGATGGGTCATCTTCCAGTTGATGTGGCAAAGAAGCTTGTCAAAGATCAATTAGTTGATGGTCTAGAACTCGATGAAGGGAGCCCTACCTTGAAGGATCAATGCCCATCATGTCTACATGGTAGAATGACAAGGAAAGCAATCTCCAAGTCTAGGGAGAACGACACATCAGGGGGAGTAGGTGATCAGGTTCACAGCGACGTGTGGGGACCAGCAACCATTGAAACACCCCGACACAAGAAATACTACGTCACTTTTACAGACGATGCGTCACGCTACTCTGTAGCTATGCTACTTCACTCAAAAGACGAGATGCTGCAGTCATTCAAAGATCTTGAGGTGAGATGGTACAAGGTACATGGCATCAAGATAAAAATACTGCATTCAGATGGAGGAGGGGAGTACAAGAGTCATGAATTTGATGACTACCTAGCCAAGAAAGGAATCCATCTTGGAGTTGGCGAGGTAGGTACTCGGACGTGGTGATGAAAAGTAGGCTCGGGAGAAATTGATAGCAACACTGAATAGAATAGCCATAGCATTAATCTCAGCATGTTGGTAAAAGCTTTGTATTATATACCTGAATAGAATAGCCGTAGCATTACTATAGTATGATAAGTATAATGCTAGGACAAATATACGTAGAGGTACTCACATCTCAGCATGTTGGTAAAAGCTGAGATGTGAGGCTGTGCTTTGTAAATGAAAAAGGAAAGTAAATACAAATACATAGTCCATGTGCGTCTCATACTGATACCACATCTAACACTCCCCCTCGAGATGTACATGGCTTGTTTACACAATGCCCAGCGCTTCCGTAAATTTCTTGAACTTTTGACGAGCCAATGGTTTTGTTAGGACATCAGCAATCATATCATTGGTTGGGCAGTACTGCAGTTTGATATGGCCTTGCTCAATGGTTTGCCGAATGAAATGGTAACAAATTCCAATATGCTTTGTATGTTCATAGAATACTGAATCCTTTGCAATAGAGAGGGCATTTTGGCTGTCGGAGTAGAGGATTGTGGGTTCAGTTGGATAGATGGAAGGGTTTGCAATGAATGTGGAGAGTTTGGAAAGGAGCTTGTGCAGCCAGATCATATTTTTCGATGCTGGGGTGTTAGACCCGAACTCCAGGTAAACCAAACAAGAGTAAACCGAGGGCTGTTTCGCATTCGAACAGTCACCCAAGGAGTCTCTATACTGAATGGCTACTAAGAGTGTCGGACTAATGTCTTAGTCTGAGGCTGAGTCGACTAGCTAAGTTCGGTGTGATTAAACTTTAGCTCGAAGCTGGGGAATATACAGCGAGAGCTACACTACTTATATATGAAAAGTCCTGTGCTATGAATAGAACCTTTGTCCGTGGTTGTCGTGCGGAATACAAGGGAAAACATGAGAAGGGCGAGCGTTGGTCGCAAGCCGTAGTTGTCCATAGTACAATTGCTGATGCGGTCCATTATAGTCGTGGTTACGATGATAGGCGCTTGAGATAAGATAAGATATAGATAAGCACCGGCCGATAAGATAAGATAAGTGAGAAAATCGTAACATGGGGTCAGTCCAACATATTCCAATTCACCTGTGGAGACCATAATGATTGGTTGTTTTCTAGATGTCCACATGACGGCCCCCTGACCCATGAACAGCATGAATCTGGACATAGATTTCCGCCCAGGCTGGTTTGCATATGCTGCATCATGATAGCCCTTAGGGTTGATATCAGGGCCACCAATTACAAGCCATTGGTCACGTGTGCCCTTCAGATAGCGGAGGACTCGGAATCCGGCCTTTAGATGAGTTGAGCGCGGTTCCTCCATGAATTGTGAGAGTGCTGAGACCAAATAACTGATTTCAGGATGAGATCCGACTGCGACGTACATAAGGGAGCCCAGGAGTTCACGATAGAGTGCTTTTTCGCGTGGTGTAACTGATTCCATGGATACAGAAGGTGAGTCCGGGTTCAAATCGAGATTTGCTTCCATTGGTGTCGCAAATGGGGCCATTTCCTCCACGCCGAATCGTTTCACAATTTGGCTAATGTATGCAGATTGTCCAATGCTGATGGTGTGTTTTTCCCAGTCCCAAGTGATGTGCATGCCCAGCAGCCAGTGAATAGGCCCAAGATCAACCAGCTCGAAGTGAGAGCCGATTTCTCGTTTGAATCGGTTCGACTCTTCTTGGGAGTTCGCTATGATGGTAAAGTCATCTGTGGCAACTGCAACGATGGTGTATTTTGTCGCTGACTCGATCCGATAGAAGATGGCCTCATCTGCATTGCTAATTGTGAACCTGAGAGAGATCATTGTTGACTTGAGGGTCTGGTACCAGCCTCGGCCTGCTTGCTTCGTGCCATACAGACACTTGAGCAGCTTGGCACAGACATTCTGGCCCTTGAGGTGTTCCAGGATCTCGAAGAATTCTTCATATCTGTTTGGGAACTTGATATAGATCTCCTCAGTGATATTTGCATGCAGGTACGTGTTTTTGATATCGGCTTGGTCAATTATTGCATCACGAGATGCAGCCATGGATAGTAGGATGCGGAGAGTGGGGAGGCAGACAACTGGAGCATAAGTGTCAAAATAATCAACACCTTGAACTTGTGTGAATCCTTTAGCTACGAAACGCGACTTAGCCTTTTCAGACTTGCCAGTTTCGTTCCGTTTGACCCGGTAAACAAACCTCGTGTCCACAATATTTGCATTCATGGGAACATCTTCTCGTTTCATCACCTTCCATGCTTTCTTCTTCTCGCACTGCCTTACTTCCACAAGCATCGACTCACGCCATTCCTCTTCATCTGGACCACTCAGTGCCTCTTTCATGGTCACTGGTTCGATATCCGCTACCATGGCATAGTCTGCCAGCAAGCAGCCCAACAGCTCTTCATCCTCATCTGGCTCATCTTCGGCCACAGTTACTGCTATTCCAGCAGTGGTGGGATGTTTACGCAAGTCTGGTTGTGTGAGTTGGCCTGGTTTTGGAGCTGCAGAGTGCTTGGGACAGCTTGGCTGAGGAGTATGGTCAGACTCTATGTCTGTGAGTGGAGATTCTGGACGTTCTGGGTGAGTTTCTGTAGGGATTTGTGGTTCGTTTGGCTGATTTTCGGTGGGTTGAAGGGTTGTAGATGACTTTGGAGCCTGAGGAGAGTCGGTGTCTTCATTCTCCCCCTCAACAATGAATGGTTCTGGAGTTAGGTCTTCTTTATTGAAGTAAACATCACGTTCAATGCTGACCCTTTGCTTTTCAGGCCAGTAGATTCTCCAGCCTTTAGCTTCAGTATCAATTCCCACAAACCGAGCCTCAACAGCATGTTCCCCAAGCTTTTCTGGTGCCTTAACCCAGACCCAGCAATGGCATCCCCATGGACGCAGTCTGGAGATATTGGGCTTCCTGCCAGTTGCCATCTGAAACAGGGTTTTCCCTGATGGTATTGCTTTTGTTGGGGTGCGGTTGTAGACCCATTCGGCATGCCGGTGAGCTTCAGCCCATAGATATTTTGATAATCCTGAACTGATTAGGAATGCTCTCGTTGTATCCATCAGATACCCATTGGAACGTTCGGCAATTCCATTTGACTGCGGAGAATCGTGTACTGTAAGGTGCCGCTCTGTCCCCTTCACTTTCAGGTGCTGAGTGAACTCGTCGCTTAGGAATTCTCCCCCTCGATCCGTACCTAGGATCTTTATGACCTCAACACCACACTGGACCTTGATCCAGGTTTCGTAGCGCTTGTATGACCCAAAGGTACCTGATTTCTTTGATAAGTATTCGGATTTTGATTCATGGGTGTGTAGATCGTGGTATGTGCAAGCATAGCATGCTCCCCCTAGTGATGTGACAGACATTGGTCCCATTAAGTCTCCAACAACCTTGTCGCCGGCATTCTCAATGTACTCGTATCGGCCTTGTTTGGGGAATGGTTTGTGCTTTGCTTTGGCCTTTACACAAGTCTCGCAAAATTCCGGTTTTGAATTCAGGTCAAGCTCGATTCCCTCAATATGGCCATCAACATACATGCGACGAAGAGTGGCATGGCTTCGGTGAGCACAGATATTGTGTAGCTCAGTGATGTTCACCTTGAGCTTACCTGCTGCCATAGCGACATCTGGTTTTGCTCCCGTGGTCTGGTGTGTACCTGGGGTTGAGATGATATATAAGCCTCCGGCTTCGGGGATCTTTGCTATGACTTTAGCCTCAGGTCGTGGTGTGCAGATATACATGATACGATCGGTGGGTTCGATATGGATGGGAAATCCAGCGCGGCTGATGTGTGATAGGGATAAGAGGGTGTATGCCATTTTCGGTGCATGGTATGCATTTCGGAATCTTGCAATGGTGGGTTTTTGATCCTTACCTATAGGTAATGATAATTGGAGGTCCCCTTTGCCTACTGCATAGAAGACTTCACCATTTGCGGCTTTGATAGGCTTCGGCTCAATGTTGGTGTAGTTTTTGAATCTCCAACGTTCAGGTGAGTATGTTTTCGAAGCCCCGCAATCAGCGATTGCTGTAACTTCTTCTCCCCTTGCTATGTGAGCATCGCCCTCATCCTTGTAGTCTGATGTGCACATTAAGGCCACATTTGAGTCATCGTTGTCATCAGCTACAACCGCAATGACATGCTCATCATCGCTTTCATCAATGGCTGCTGATGCCGATTCCTTCGCCTTCCCTTTTCCTTTAGCCTTGTTCTTTTTCAAAGCTGGGCCTTGTCCCGCCTTTCCACCACCTTCGCACCAGCAGTCTGCAATGAGATGGCCGGTCTTTCTGCACACTGGGTTTGTGCATTTAAGGTGGGATCTGTCTGGCTTTTTCTTTGACATCCCCTTTGATCCCTGACCTTTTCCTTTGTTCTGCCGCTGAGCAGACATTGCTATGTTCTCAGCTGTGGCCTTCGATGCCACTTCCTCATCCCATTCTTCTTGGAGTGCAGCAACAAGGATGTCCGATGTGAGGGATTTCCCAGTGAATTTGCTGGCAGCGGAGAGGGTGTGGTGGATGTGGTCATAGGAAGGTGGGAGTGATTTTTGGATCATTGACGTGTACTGGTTGTCCTCGATTTTCAGTCCCATGCCCTCGATACGTTCACGGAGGATTTTCATTTCGCCAAGGTGTTTTCGCATGTCATCTTCATCAGAGCAGGACATGTTGCTGAGCCGGGTGAGGAGGTGTTCACATACAAGATCGCCCTTGCCAGTCATGGCAGCAATGAGCTTTTTCCAGACGAGAGCAGCTGTTGCTTCGCCCTTGATCTCATTGAAGGTAGAGTCGGAGATGGATTCATAAATGATGCAGCGCATCTTTGTTATGATTTTCTCGCTTATCTTATCTTATCGACTGGCACTTATCTATATCTTATCTCAAGCACCTATCATCGCATCAGCAATTGTACTACGGACAACTACGGCTTGCGAACAACGCTCGCCCTTCTCGTGTTTTCCCTTGTATTCCGCACGACAACCACGGACAAAGACTCTATTTATAACACAGGACTTTTCGTATATAAGTAGCATAGCTCTCGCTGTATATTCCCCAGCTTCGAGCTAAAGTTTAATCACACCGAACTTAGCTAGTCGACTCAGCCTCAGACTAAGACCTTAGTCCGACGCTCTTAGTAGCCATTCAGTACAGAGACTCCTTGGGTGACTGTTCAAACGCGAAACAGCCCTCGGTTTACTCTTGTTTGGTTTACCCAGAGTTCAGGTCTAACAATTAGCTCGAAGCTTTCCATTCCCTTTCTCTAAGCAGCCACCATTGCTTTTTGAAACCGAATGCCCGCATCGTTCACCAGCACCGGAATCATCTCCGCATTCTTCCTGACACTCTTTGTCAGGATCCCCGCTCTCTCGTACCTCATCTATCGGTCCAGGTGGCCGATCGTTTTCTGGTACAACACCCAACGCAACCGTCTTCAGCGTTGGACGGACCATACCTTCCATACCCCCCGTCTCCCAGCTGTTCCATTCCACCCATCCCCCTACGGTCTTCAACGCTATGGCACCACCCAGCCCGACCAATCCGTCACGTCCTTCCCCTCATCGCTCGCGTCCATACAGCATCCTGAAAGTCAGGAAACTCCTGCGGTCACTCCGATCCAAGAAGTCGAGGTCGACATTGGAGAGCAAGGACACAGTGTCCTTGTTCACAACTCCCCCGTCACTGGCACCCTCGACATCCCTGTCCCTGCCATACTCGCTGCCTCCTCTACCACCAACACCACCTCTACCGCACCACTCCCTACCGGAGGAATGGCTCGAACCCGAGACTCCCTCGATTTATACGAGGTCACAGCCTCCAGCAGCACCGAACTCCCCAACGACGCCCCCTCAGACAGCGAGAGCGAGCCCTACGTCCCTCAGAGCCCCACCCAGTCTGAGTTCGAGGCCTACATCTGTAACCGCCAGACGAGGCCCGATTCCCCTACCATCCCTGTCGCCATCCTCAACCAAGCGCGACCCATTGTCCTCCACCCCGACACCAACATCTGGGAGGAGGTTAGCAGAGAAAGAGAAAGACTCGCTGAGGACGAGCTCCTTCGACTCCGGGGCGTCCAGGTCGACGTCCAAACCGGCCCCACCCCCCGTCCATGGCACCTCGAACCCCTCTGGCCACACGAACGAGCCATTACCATCCAGCGCCTCCATAACCTCGGTATCCACAATCAGCAGCAGTACAACCAGTGGCAGTACCAGCAGTGAGTCGAGCACGACGCCCGCCAAGCTACTAGCGTGCGCCTACCGGGAGAAGATGACGAAGACCACCAGAGGCGCCTCCACTGGAACCGCCTCCGAAACATCAGCCGCGAGGATGAGGACTGGTATGCCCAAGACGAGGCAAGGAGGTGGAGAGAGTGCTGGCAGAGGGGCCAGTGGGTCGACATGCGGCTCGGCACAAACTACGCCCCCCCTCCCCTCGATCAAGACAAGCGGCTTATCTACGGTAACCGCTTCAGTACACAATTTGAGTCCCGACGACAGGAGCACATCCGACAAGGCGCCAGGGATATCACCCATGAGCAGCATAGCACCATCAGTCAGCGCGCTATCGCTCGAGGTCCAACAGATCTGCGATCCGTGGGAACGAGAATACACGCGGATCTTTATAGGTCACTTATCGGCCCTTACGGAGGACCCGACCTTCCTCGCCTCGAAGATGGGGAGATTGATGAGCAGCCTGAAGCCAGCGGATCCGGAGCGGGAGGATATTATTGAGTACTGTGCTACAGAGCGGGCCGTATATGACTTCAATATGAAACACCCTGATCGTCCGTATGCAGAGCCCGAAGACTACCAACCCCGAAACCCCCCAAAGCCGCTCCCTCTATCCCCGCCACCACGATCCCACATGCCGAGAAGCCGGAAAGGCAAAAGCTGAATGTTCGCAGGAGCCGGGCCGGAAGACGCTGAAACCTCGAACACTGGTGGCAATCAGCCACCCATTGTCCCAACCTGGACAGGCTATGATGGGGCCATCAAAGGCTCCCCGCCTCCAGGACGGCACACTAGTCCCCTCGCCCGAGACCCCGACAGCTGGTCGCTTCCTCGAGGGCCAGGAAAGTACCATGACCCCGATGACCCGCTCCCCAATCCTGTCGGCCAAATGGCTGAAGACGCGCCTTGGATGGGGTGCAAGCCGGATCTGATGCGAAAGCCCGCCGTCTTCAAAGGCGAGGCCGACAACATCGACCGCTTCCTCACCCACTGCGAAATGTACTTCCAAATGCACGATCCCTACATGTACGCCAGCCCCTTCCGAGTCGGCTTTGCCACCTTGTACTTCACCAGGAAAGTGGAAGAGTGGTGGATCATGATCCTCGCAGAATGATGAAGCCACTCCCGCAACAAGTTCCGTCTTCCTAGCTGGGACGACTTCTGCCAAATGATCCGAGACAAGTTCCGCGACCATGCAGTAGAAGAGATCCACCAGCAAAAGATGTATGACCTCCACCTCGGCAAAGGCCTCGCCGATGACTACTTCCAGGCCATTGAGAAGGAGGCCAAGAAGGCAGGCCTCCGAGGTGACACCGGCGCTCATGGCCACATGGTCGCCACTGTCAAAAAGGGAATCCCCGACTCCTACATGAAAATCATTTATGATATCGGAGTCGGCATGCCTGAAACCTACGACGAATGGAAAGCCCGGGTCACCGTCATGAACGAGGCCCGCCAGCGCAAGGCCATCGAAGACGGCCTTGGTCGCCCCGGTCCCTTCATCCCCAAGAACAATAACCCTGCCACAAACACTAACAAAGCTAGTAGTGGCACAACAAGTTCCTCGGGGGACAAGAAGACCGGTACTGGCGTCACCTACGGCGGTCGAGGGCAAGCCATGGATATCGACGCACTTAGGTCGGAGGGAAAATGTTTCAGGTGCAAGCAAAAAGGTCACATCAGCAAGAATTGCCCATTACAGAGCTGGAACAAGGACAAGAAGAAGGAAGAGAATCGGGCCATAACGACGGAACCCGCCACCGAGTCTAAAATAGAGGAGGTAAAAGATGGCACCGAGAAGTAAAAGGTTCTACTTGCTCGGTGAAGGACTTATCTGGTACGAGGAACAATATCACTGGTCGGACTTATGATACTTCTGTAGTTACACCATATGTTACAAAATACGCGCATTCGAATATACCCGCTTTAACCGTTCCAAATCCAGATAACCAAGAACCTAAGAAACAATCGACATCCGAGCCCGCTGTGGGGGAAGGGACATGCCAGGTAGCGCTGGAGCCTTCAAAACGAGTGCTAGGACTCGGGTCAGAATCAAGTAGACGGGACGCCCTCGGGCCTCTAAAGTCGAAAGATTCAGCGCCTTCTCTGAAGGCCAAGACACTCCCCGCAAGGACCAATGCGGAGAATCTCAAGCGCCCGCTAAGGGCCAAGACCACAGAGTCCGACTCTCTGGGGCATGGGGCAGAGAGCCCCAACAAGGTAACCGTGGTCGAAATCCCAGACAAAGAAGACGATACCGCCTTCAAAATCTACCAAGCAAAACAAGCCAAAACCCGTTCATCCCCGCAACCAGAGGAGACCCAGCCCTTGGCTGAGAAGGTCTCACCAGGATGGATGAAACCATTCGAAACAGAATGGACGTGGAGGGCCATCCGAGAGGCCAAAGACGAATCTGCCGCCAGATCGGTGCTCCTTAACTGGATACACAGAACCAGGGCCGAAGAGGTAGTCGACGATCTCCTGGAAGGGCTCCGCCGCGCCCAGCGAGCAAATGCGCTTGAATGGCTGGATGAACTCAGGAAGCCCAGACGCTACCTGGTTCGTTCACAAACCACCTCCAAGCGAGATCTTAAAATTCCGTTTAGAGTCAAAACCGCCAATAACCAAACCATCGATGCCACCGCCCTCCTAGACAGCGGATGCACAGGCAGCTCAATTCACAGCGAGTTTGTCAAAACCCACAGCATCCCTGTCTACAAAACTGCTAGCCCCATCCCAATCTATAATGCGGACGGTTCCCGCAACAAGGCTGGAGAAATCACCGAGTTCGCAGAACTAAGGCTCATCATTGGTGACCATAGCGAGAGGATCGACCTCGCTGTCGTCAACCTTGGTTCGAAAGAGATTTTCCTCGGTCACGACTGGCTCGTCCGACATAACCCACTTATTGACTGGAGCACCGGCAAAATCACCTTTGCCAGGTGCCAATGTGCAAAAAACCCCTTTCCCCTACCGGACTCAGATCCTGACGACCGGTGGGATGAAGAGCTCGAAGAAGGCGACCGCATCTTTGCCGTTGACTTCGAGGAAGCCATTGAAATCCGCGCAGTCCATAAGGCGAACGAACTCGCTGCCAAAGCCAATGAGGGAAAGGAGAAGAAAACCTTTGAGGAGATGGTCCCAGCCACGTACCGCGACTTTGCGGACCTCTTCGAAAAGGAAAACTTCGACGAGCTCCCTATGCGCAAACCTTGGGACCATGCCATCGAACTTGTCCCTAACGCCAAGAACACTCTTGACTGCAAAGTGTATCCCCTAAATCGCACCGAGCAGGAGGAGCTTGACAAGTTCCTTGACGAAAACCTCACCACTGGTCGAATCCGACCATCCAAATCCCCTATGGCCTCTTCCTTCTTTTTCGTCAAAAAGAAGGATGGGAAGCTACGCCCTGTTCAGGACTATTGCAAGCTCAACGAAATGACCATCAAGAATCGTTACCCCTTGCCCCTCATCGCCGAGCTCATGGACAAGCTAGGGAGTGCCAAATACTTCACTAAGCTCGACGTGCGATGGGGATACAACAATATTCGCATCAAGAAAGACGACGAATGGAAGGCCGCGTTCAGGACGAACCGTGGCCTGTTCGAACCCACCGTTATGTTCTTCGGTCTTACCAACTCCCCTGCCACGTTCCAATGGATGATGAACGACATCTTCAAGGACCTCATCGCCTCCGGCAAGGTGACCGTATACCTTGACGACATCCTGATCTTTTCGAAGACTCTAGAAGAGCATCGACAGATCACTCGCAAAGTTCTTGCACTCCTCAGGAAACACAAGCTATTCCTGAAGGCCGAGAAATGTGAGTTCGAGGTACTGGAAACAGAGTACCTCGGGGTAATAATTAGCGAAGGATCCATCCGCATGGACCAAGTCAAGATCGCTGGAATCACCGAGTGGCCCGTCCCCAACAAAAAGAAAGAACTTCAGTCTTTCTTAGGGTTCACAAACTTCTACCGACGTTTCATAAAGGGCTACAGCGAAATAGTATGCCCAATGACACGTCTTACTGGGAATGAAGCCTGGACCTGGGGAACTGCGCAGCAGGAGGCCTTCGACAAGCTTAAGGCCCGTCTTGCCCAGGACGTCGTATTGGCAATCCCAACTGAAACTGGGAAGTTCAGAGTGGAAGCAGATGCTAGCGAAGGCGCCATTGGCGCTGTCCTATCCCAGGAACAGGAAGGAAAATGGAGACCAGTCGCGTTCTTGTCAAAAGCCTTAACGGCCACAGAACGCAACTACGAAATTTATGACAAGGAACTACTTCCCATAATGCTCGCCCTCAAGGAATGGAGACACTACCTCATGGGCGCAGCGATCGACATCGAAATCTGGACGGACCATCAGAACCTCCAGTATTTCAGAAAACCTCAAAAACTCAATCACAGACAAGCGCGATGGGTAACTGAGCTTGCCAAGTATCATTTTACCCTCCATCACAAGCCAGGAACGGCAAACAAAAAGGCAGATCTCTTGTCGCGACGCGCAGACCATGACCAAGGACATGACGATAACAACGAAGTCGTCGTCCTCAAAGCAGAACATTTCCGGGCACTAATCATGCCCACCATCGACGAGTCCCATGAGCGCATCAAGAGCGCGACCCGTGACCACCAGAAATGGGATCAAGGGATCGCCAAGTCGCTCAACCATGAAAAAGGCATACAGGAAAAGGATGGACTCCTATACTACGACGAAAGGATATACGTGCCCTGTGACCATACAGTGCGAGGAGAAATCATCTCACGCTGCCACGATCATATTACCGCAGGACACCCCGGAGTAGAAAAGACCAGAGAGCTAGTCCTTAGGGACTACTGGTGGCCAAAGATCAGGAAGGACGTCCAAACTTACGTCCAAGCCTGTGAGACTTGCGCCCGCACCAAGTCCAGCACTCAAGCCAAGCGAGCGCCATTGCATCCAAATGAGGTTCCATCCGAACCGTGGACCCATATCTCAGTCGACATGATCACCGGTCTCCCAGAATCCAACGGCCATGATGCGATCCTCGTCATTGTTGACCGATTTTCCAAAGACATCATCCCAGTCGCCTGTAACATCAAACTTTCATCAGAAGGATGGGCGAAAATTCTCCGCGACGAAGTATATGCCAAACATGGCATGCCCGTCACCATTATCTCCGACCAAGGACCCCAATTTGTCTCAAAATTCCTTGAAGACCTCTACAGCATGCTCAACATCAAGAGCAATGCCTCCACAGCCTTTCATCCCCAAACCGATGGCCAAACCGAGCGCGTTAATCAGGAAATTGAAAAATATCTCCGCCTAGTCATTAATCATCACCAAGACGACTGGGCCGAATGGCTATCCATCTGTGCTTTTCAGCACAACAACCGAATACACTCCGCCACAGGCAAAAGCCCCTTTCAGGTCCTGTACGGACGACACCCCCGAGTCGCTCCCGACTCCAGATCTCATGCCACCCTCCGCACTCCTGCATCGGAAACCTTCCACGACCAAATGAAGAACATCCACGCCGAAACCGAGGCCGCCCTCATTAAAGCAGCTGAACAAATGAAGACACAATACGACAAGAAGAAGAGAGCCGCCGTCGAATACCAGATCGGAAACAAGGTCTGGCTCGATACGACAAATCTTCACCTCCCCAGACCAAAGAAAAAGCTAGACGACAAACGAGTTGGCCCTTTCCAAATTCTGGAAAAACGCGGCGCTTCAGCCTACAAACTGAAGCTTCCCCCCGCATGGAGAATATATCCCGTCTTCAACAAGACCCTCCTCACGCCGTATACACCCCCGGCATTCCCAAACCAACAGCAACCGCCACCTCCCCCGCCTGATATCATCATGGGCGAAGAAGAGTACAAAGTCGAAGAAATCCTCGATGACAAAACCCGCAAAGTACGAGGAAAAAAGGGAGAAAAGTCCAAGATAGTGACGGACTATCTGGTCAAATGGAAAGGCTACGGTCCAGAAGACAACAAATGGACTGCAGAAAAGTATCTCAGCAACGCAAAGGAAGCAATTGCTGAATACTGGGAGAAAAGAGGAGGAATGACGATGCTATTGTAATCAACCCTGGCAACGACACGATCATCATCGATGCCCGCTACCAGCAGGAGGATGACAACGACAAAGTAGGACCAGAGGACAACACATGGTATTACCTTATCAAGGTCGCTAGCGCCCAGGCGAAAAAAAGGGGGCCAAGAATATGAATGGCTAGACGAAGAATGGAGGCCAGAACCCGAACTCGGGCATCTGGAGGAGCTCATTAAAGATTATTGGTGGGCTAACAAGCAAGACAGCGAAATGGACCCCCCCGGCGGAGACGAGCCTTAGGGCAGTCAAGACGCCTGCCTTAACGAGGGGGTAATGTTACGATTTTCTCGCTTATCTTATCTTATCGACTGGCACTTATCTATATCTTATCTCAAGCACCTATCATCGCATCAGCAATTGTACTACGGACAACTACGGCTTGCGAACAACGCTCGCCCTTCTCGTGTTTTCCCTTGTATTCCGCACGACAACCACGGACAAAGACTCTATTTATAACACAGGACTTTTCATATATAAGTAGCATAGCTCTCGCTGTATATTCCCCAGCTTCAAGCTAAAGTTTAATCACACCGAACTTAGCTAGTCGACTCAGCCTCAGACTAAGACCTTAGTCCGACGCTCTTAGTAGCCATTCAGTACAGAGACTCCTTGGGTGACTGTTCAAACGCGAAACAGCCCTCGGTTTACTCTTGTTTGGTTTACCCGGAGTTCGGGTCTAACAATCTTTGCCTCTTTCTGCTCATACTCCTCTAGCTTATCCTCTAGCTTCTCCAGGTCATCATCTGAGAGTGGGTGTGACAATGCAGTGTCGGTAGACCGGTAAAATCTTCCTTTGTGCTCAACAGGGTGAGGAGGTATACGAGCAGTTCCTCTTAGGTGTCGGCCAAGACCCTTGTCCAGGAACTTGTTGGTGAGCTTTTCTTCAAACGCTACCTAGTTCAATCCATCGTCTTCGAGTTTTGCTGTGCTGACCAGCTTTATGACAGTCGTCTCTGACATGATGGTAGTGGGGCCCATAACCTCTTGGAGTTGGCGAGGTAGGTACTCGGACGTGGTGATGAAAAGTAGGCTCGGGAGAAATTGATAGCAACACTGAATAGAATAGCCATAGCATTAATCTCAGCGTGTTGGTAAAAGCTGAGATGTGAGGCTGTGCTTTGTAAACGAAAAAGGAAAGTAAATACAAATATGTAGTCCATGTGCGTCTCATACTGATACCACATCTAACAATCCAGTGTTGATTCACAGTCCATGACACACCCAAGCATAATGGAGTTGCCGAGAGACTCAATCGCACACTTCTTGAAAAGATCCGAGCCATGCTCCATGCTGCAGGACTGCCGAACAACTTGTGGGGTGAGGCACTGAAGCATGCCATTTGGTTGAAGAATCGGACATCGTCGAAGGCCATTGGTAGTCGTACACCATACGAAGTGTTCCATAAATCAAAGCCAGACTTGCGGGATATCCAAGAATGGGGCTGCAAGGTCTGGGTACATGTTGACAATGGTTCGAAGCTTGAAGGACATGCTCGTGAGGGTCGGTGGCTTGGTTTTGACCAAGAAAGCAATGGACACCGAATTTATTACCAAAATAATTGCACCATACGTGTTGAATGCAGCATAAAATTTCCAGAAACATGCAGAAGTGAAGGAGGGCTACATAGAGTGCTGAATGAGGGGGAGAATGCGGTGGTCAGCAATGAAAAGAAGACAGAAAACATCCAGCACACACCTGCATTATCCAAAGCTATATCCCTTTTCCTACCAGGTTCCCCACTCACCACACCACCAGACACCCCTCCATCAAGCCCAATACCAAAGCCGATACCCTCAATTGTGCCGCAAGATATTTCAAGCAAAATCAATGTAAAGAACATTATCAAAGGCACTCGAACATGTCGAGCTGCCCATCTTGTCCAGACTGAGCCAGTTGCTGACTCAGACATGATGGAGTATGCATATTCAGCTGTGGGAGATCTATCAGATGAACCAAGTGTTGAAGAAGCAATGAAGAGGGAAGACTGGCTGCTGTTCAAGCAGGCCATGGATGTCGAGATGGAAGCAATGAAGAGGACAGGCACATTTGGTGATGGACCCATGCCAAGACCAATTGGATGCAATATTGTCAGATCAAAGTGGGCACTGCGGATCAAGCACCAGGCTAATGGGGAGATCGACAAATACAAGGCACGTCTTGTTGCACGAGGATTCACTCAAGTCCAAGGAGTGGATTACTTTGAGACATTCTCACCTACAGCAAAACTATCATCACTCCACACCATTCTCTCACTCACTGCTTGTTTTGATTGGGACATCAAAGTGTTTGATTACTCGGCTGCATTCCTCAATGGCGAGTTCTCAGCTGATGAAGAAATATTTATGGAACAGCCACCCCATTACACCAATGGAAATTTGAACGATGTGATCTGCCTACGACGTACAATATATGGACTCAAACAGTCAAGCCGTAAGTGGTATGAGAAGCTGACATCAGCTCTTGCCACACTTGGCATCCACCCTCTCAAATCAGATCATGCAGTCTATCATCTCATTCAAGGAGATATTTTCATATTCATCGCTATTCACATTGATGACAGCACTATCACCGGCAACTCACCTGCATTAATTGATGAGATACAGGAAGAAATCGGTCGCATCTTCAAGATCACGATGCTTGGACCTATCAGTTGGCTACTGGGCATGGAGGTCACACGAGACAGAAAGAAGAAGACTCTGACACTCTCCCAAACCACTTACATTGATTCCCTTCTACAAAAATTCCATATGACAGATTGTAAAGCTGTCTCCATTCCCCTTGATCCATCCACCCAGCTCTCACGTGACCAATGCCCTGCTCCATCAGATCACGAAGCCATTAGTGACATGCGCAACGTTCCATATCGAGAACTTATTGGTGGATTAGTATGGCTTGCCACAGCCACGTGTCCAGACTTGGCATTCACTGTCTGTGTCCTCTTGCACTTCATCGATAACCCTGGTCATCCACACTGGAATGCAGCAAAACGTGTACTCCAGTATCTGAAGGGTACTCGGACCCTGACCCTAACTTACAGTGCATCAGATGAGACCCTAGGTCTTGACATCTTTGGTGATGCTGATGGGATGTCACTTGAAACAAGAAAGGCCGTAACGGGCTATGCATTCATCCTAAACGGCGGCGCCATATCATGGTCCTCAAAGCAACAAGAAATCGTTGATTATCAACAACAGAAGCTGAATATATTGCCATGACCTCCACAGCCAAGGAGGCACTTTGGTTCCATGCCTTGATCTCAGAACTCTTCACTCCGATCACTTTTCCCCCTACAATCTACAGCGATAATCAATCAGCGATTTCCCTTGCACACGCAGACCTTGGACAATATCATGCATGGACAAAGCACATCGACATCCAGTACCATTTTATTTGTGACAAGATACAAGCTGGAATACTCAATGTCATCTATTGCCCTACTAATGAGATGGCAGCCGACATTCTCACCAAGGCACTGCCTTCATTCAAGTTCCAGCCTCTCGTTCGGAAGCTTGGAATGATTTTGGCTTGAGGGGGAGTGTTAGTGAAGCAAGCCAAATGAATGGACCTTACCCACATGCAAAGTCAAGAACCTACTCGAAGTTTCTACCTTACTCACTCAGTTATTAATTTAGGACTCTCATAGAACTTACTAGAATATATGTAGAGGTATAAAAGACCTCGTAGTTGTACCACAATACATACAGATTATTCTAATCCTCTTACTTCTAATCCTCTTACTTCTAATCCTCTTACTTCTCATCCTATTGCTGCTAATAAAAACAAGTGCGGTTCACCAATATACTGCGTATTGTGACCTAGGCATAATCCTTTGAGGTGAATGACTGCCCCTACAGAAGAGGCTAGTGCTAGCTCCTCACTTACACTTGATCTTTTCTACTTCTTACGACAGAGATCTAAGATTCTTTGTTCGACAGGTGTAAGCAAACTGTGCATACTACTGACGTACATACTACAAATATATAACATTCTGGTTTCGAAGTTTAAAGTCAAATCCTACTCATGAAGTCATCACATATGAGTCCTAATATCGGCACCCATATTCGTATTATAAGTTATAACTATCGCATGCCATCTCCATGGCCGCTAAGCTATGAGTGAAATAGTATCTTCAGAGAAGGGCGCCTCGTGTCTCTATCACTCCACAAACATGGAAGCACTTGCTGTTTTGTAGCACATAGGTTATTCTTCCGAGTATTCCGGATCCACAGGATAAGTAAATAAGATATATTAAGGTTGCACTGGAAGATTTCTCCAGTACATTCCTGCAACAAGTAGATAGGGAATAAGCGACATTGAGCAGTCGGCGCCGCGCTGGCACGTGACCGTGACAGAAGCCGTCGGAGTTTTGACGGAATTTGAGCTAATAGGCGGCCCAGCTCGATCGGCGGCGTGGCGCCTTGAGATTATTCCTTCTTCAATTCAGGTAGTCTGCATAAGTTGATTGCCTTGGAATTTTTTGAACTATTTGGGAGCCTAGAAACTTCAGAAATCCGATTCGACAGAAAGGTCCCGGGTTACATGCAGATTCTCAACCTCTCTTTCTTAACTCAAGCCATCTGTCATTATGCTTTGGACCTTTCCTCCGCCCATTGTATTGACTTCGAATTCATTCCCTTTCGCGGTCTTCAATCTCTTTCCATGTGCTCATGACAGGAATCTTCGATCTAGTCAACCATTTCATATTTCGCGTTATGATCAGGTGGTTTATCTCCATAACGCAACCGTTACTACTTTCTGTTGGCGCTCCGATTGTTATCACGATCGATGTCTCCATCCTGGCCATGCAGTGGAAAGTTACGCAATAATTCCAATATCAAAAAGATCCCCTCACGCTACTCTCCAACTCAGGTTCTTCAATGGCTGACCTGCATTGGATTTCCTGATACATATTCAGAGATTGACATCTCCTCAGGAGGCTTTCCGATAACGTTGGAAAATCTTCACATCCTGACACGTCTTTCTACCGTTGCTTTTCCCATCGAGAACACGGCTTTGCATTAGTCAGTCGTATTTTTCCTTACTCCTCAGTCCACTCATATTAACTTCAGAACAGTGGGATGGACCACATCATGGATATTTCTGCAGACAGTATCTTTCAACGATTAGTTGTAGAACGTAAAGGATCTTATTGTTTTGGCCTCAATGGACTGTTTTTAGATATGCTTAGAGGCCTCGGATACCGGTATGCGATTGGTCTCATTAGCGTGCTACTAGAACAATGTCCTAATCTCATCCATATTTCTAGGGCGTATTCAGGCTCGGGGAAAATCAACGACCCTTCGGCGCCAGCACGAAACTCCCAAGTACTTTTCGTTCGTACACATGGTACTATTTGTTCAGCCCATGGACGACTGTAGTGATACTTACTTCGTGGATGTCGGATGCGGCGGGAACGGCCTATCTCGACCTATTTTGCTCTCCTGCGATCCACATAACGTCGTGATGGGTGTTTCTCCCGACCGAAAAGCATCGCCTTACGAGAGGCTCTCGGCCTCAGTCCAGTCTCGGTCAGTGTTGTCTCTCATGTCCCCTAGGAAGGTTTACCATAACGGAACTCCACGCTGGCAGATTCTAGCCCTGAGGGAACAGAATGGCGCCTCGAAGTGCTACAAGAGAAGGGACCTGACTCTAAGTGGAGGATTGTTTATTCATTCCTTGAGGACGAGTTCTTTGAGACGGATTACACAGCTATGAACTTCGGAGTATCTAATTCGCCGGGGGGCTTCTTTGTGGACAATCTTGTGTATGGGCGGAATTTCTGGTTGACCGTAGATGAGGCACGCGAGCTGGGTGCGAACGATAGTGACAAGAATTCTTTCTTGACTCGCTATATGGGCAGGATTGGCATGAGAGGTGGTATTTTTACGCGGCATATTGGCAGTGGCTCGGAAGTGATCAGGACCGCAACGACAGAGCTGGAACAGAGGGACATCCTGAGAGAGCTGTGTGGCATAGATATTCCTATCGAGGATCTAGAAAATGCAACAGGAAGGTCCGCCGCTCTGCCTTTAGGGTATTAGTTGTCTGTCTTAGAAGACACCGAAGTTACTGTCAGATCGTAGTGTTCTGATGCATCTTAATGGACCAATATTCTCACCGGCCATAGGAGTCAATGAAATGATAAGGCCCGTTCTAGTGTCCGTTATGATACAAAATACAGTAGGCAACCGCCCAAACGCTCATCTGGAAGTACGATTACTGCAGATATTATGCCAATATATGACCTGCAGACACCGGTCACTACTTCTTTCCCCCGAGGGTACCGGGGCCCGACGGACTCATATTCACACGGCCATTCCTGGAAGGTCGTACTCTCGGTGATGAAAAATATTGTGCATTGGAATGGCTTCTCCGTTACCGAGGGAATCGTCACCTTTCTACGAAGAAAAATCAACTATCAGCACGAAGGCACGAAGCAATTACACCAAGGTACCAACCAGGTTCAGATTCATGCACCTCTTCATAAATTCAGCCGAATGTGAGTTGGTTTGCAAATCAGTCGAAGTCGGATCAGAGACGTGCGTCCGGGAGGTCACTTGAAAGGCAATGCCGCCGCTTTGACTGGTGTTCCGATCGGTTGTACCGCGGCCACGGACGACTTTCCGTGTGTTCAAACTAAGAGAAGAGGTTAAGGTTTGATGGCATATGGATGCAAGGACAGAACATACGTTGCTAGAAATGAGATCGCGTACACTATTGCAGAAACATTAGCAAATATCTTCCAGGATAGTAGGCGACTGACGTTTGCTTAGAAGGAAATACGCCGCTATGAAGATGAGATTGTCGGGCATTATGTTGTACTAGATTGTAAAGTGATTAGAGAGCCATGTACATCACCAAGATTCACACAGACCAAAGTCAGCGTAGTTGCACTGATCAAACTAGAGACTAAATGAGGACATTGGTTTCCGCGGAGGTTGAGAGCAGATACCTGGTCACCGCGCCGGTGTTGATGGCGTATATCACAAGGCCATTCACGAGCGTGTCCGATCTGAAATATATGAAGGACAACAAACCAAACAGCTCGGAATTTCTCACCTTGCGTGCCCTGTACGAAATTTATTGAGGAAGTAACATAGTGCTGCGGCAGTCACTGTGTCGGTAACAACACCTAAGCCCAGCGCCACCGTTCCTAGTACCTAACATAAATCCGTCGTCAGGACTAAATGGAAATATGGAGGACCACCTGGCTCACTCTAAGTCCTGCTACGGCGAACACGCTTGGTAGTCCAAAACTAAGAAGTCACTGTGAGGTCAAATCAGGGGCTTCGAAAGCGCAATACTCACGATTTGATACTGAAAGCTAGGTGAAGTGCCTTCCTTCAGATCATGTAATCGCGCAGTCAATATATGCACACCTATCGCAGTGCCTTGGGAACTTTACTGAACATGCGGCCAACGACAATTGAACCGGTACGTACCAAGAACACCGGAATTTAATAGCATCTGGAATGATAGGTACACTTCAACGTAAGTTGTGAGCCAAAGATAAACTGACCAAGAATGTCGTGATGAGCCAGTTGTGTTTGCTAACTGAACGGAAAGGTCACACAAGTCGAATTTTAAGTCCATAGCCATACTCACATCGCCAGACACGTAGGGCAAAGCACCTGATAGTCGGTAAATAAGAAACCGCCCAGACACAATTCGAATCACCTACACTCTGACTGCAGTGCCACAGATCGACTAAAAAAAAGCATCAGCAGCTGAGGTAGAATCGGAGTAACTTGGAAGCACACACTCCTAGCAATTGTTGTATCTATACCACATCGAATTGATTCAGAACTCAGGGCGTATTGATGCGTTTCACTTACAATGAAAGACCTTTGAAGATGACTTTAGCAGTGACGGACAAGACTTGAAGCACTACGCACCATGTCATTGACGCGCGGAGAACAACGAGCACATTTGCAAAGTTTACAATAGTGTAAAAATAAACGGTGTGACCGATAAAAATTTGATCCAAGAGTTCTAGCGTTCTGCAGCGATTCGCTCAATCTTGTAAGAGTTTCAAGAGCTTATCCGACGCACAATAACACAATAACCTGCAGCCAACTTCATTAGACGCATAGTGAGTAGCAAATGACTTACGATAATTTTATAGGCCAGCCTATCCGAAGGAAACCTTGTGAAGTAATGGAATGTTTGCACGAGAATGGCCCCAAAGGCGACGCATGATACAGCAAAGCCTACAAGAATAGCGCCTAGCGTCGAGTCAAACGATACTTGATGCGATAGCGAAGCCATGATGGGTCAAAAGAGCAAAGAGTCGGTGGCTAAAAGCAGCACATTTAACTTTACTAGTGACAAGGGATCAGTATCCCACGCCGACTTCATAAAACATCCGGGAGCTGATTCCTCGTATCCACACGCATTCAGTGATGATGAGAGAAGATGTCGGGAGAAGGGGCTATGGGGTCATCGGACTCACCTCCCAGGCATAATAGAGTGCGACCGAGAAAATGTCGCTGGACAAAGATCCGACCTGGATGGGGTGGACCTAAGTCATTGATGAACGATAGAGTTTTCAAACCAAGGATGGTAGTGTTTTGACCTTTGACCATTGAGTAATTGTACACATTATTATAACGTTAATGTTACCAAGGAAGACCATGGTCTCCAGCAGGTGGAGCTCGCAAAGAGAAAACGTCCGGGAAGAAGAAACGAGCGAAAAAAGAACGAATCCACGCTAATGTAAGGAAGCGACCCCAAACATCAGGATTTATGATGCCACGGATAAATACTGGTTCTTTGCTGTTGACTGGCATACAAAATTTCCTACTGGGAACAGAAAGGGGACGAATTGAGGGTACTTACTGGTGCCTGGTGCCAGAGCTCAGTCCAATACGTTGTCTTTGATATATCACAAAGACGGCACTATGATGAGCCTATTTGCTCATTCAAATGAATGTAGCGATGATAGTCTGTGGAATGTGCCTGGCTAATATACTTGGCAAGCCGCTTTATAGATACAAGCGGAACCGCCAAATCATGTAGCCTCGGTAATTACCGGCCCGATATTGACCGTTCAACATCCGAGCACGTGCTGAACCATTTATTGGTTTTCTTTCCGACTTCGAGTCTTCGAACGGAATTCTAGCCAGGCGTTGCTCAGCCAATCTTACCGGGGGCATTTGGGGGGGAAGGCTACCAGAAAACTTAGAATGCGTTGAATATGACCGGAGTTGCATTAACGATTACCATGCTATGAGGACTGTACGTATTACTACTCATCATGCTTGTTGGCAACGCCATCATGGCTGCTGGCACGTCTGTTAAGGCACCAATGACTCAAGACACAAAAAGATACGAGAAACCTGTATCATTGATGGACCGAATATTCCATCTGTACACCTACTGTAGCTACTATGGCTAGCCTACGAGCAAGTATTGCCGCGTCTCTGTACAAAGATTACTGGTTGCAGTTTCGAAATAAATATGGAGCTGGAGAAAAAACGCCATCATGGCACATTCATGCACTGTACGTAAAACACGGCAAGCCAAAGACTTCGTTCTTCTGTTTGATCCTTGTTCGAATAGGTTCTTGGTTTCAGTTTATCTTTTTTTCTTCTTTTAGCGATCCGATACAGCAGGGTATATTAACATATTTCGGCCACAATGATGATTAAATTGGTCGGGCTGATTTGATCACGATGTTCAAACCGGAGTGGTCACATCGGACTCAGTTGGGCTTTTTCGCAGCGTAAAGTGCATTTCAAAAATATTCTATCACCTCAGAGATACTTCCACATGTATCTTCATAGTGGTCCACATTGTCCTGAGTTCGGGAGGAGCATCAGATTTGCTAGTGACGGGAAGATAGCACAGGAACTGGACCTGTACAATTTCTGAATACGCACAGGGGTTTGCAGACTGTCGCGTCTACGCGCCGGCTTACTGTCATGTGGGGATGCTTCGGACCGACGGGCCGATGAGACTACTAACTGGTATAAAGCCGACGCAATCGATGGAGAAGTCCACAATCTGTCCTTCTACCGTTGCTGTATCGATAAACAATGTCCGTCCCCATATTAAAGCTTAACAGCGACTACGAAATTCCCATTATTGGGCTTGGTTCGTGTTTTTCCGTTCTCGATCTACCTCGATCACCAGTGGCGCGTCTAACGGAGCTGCAGGAACTTGGCAGTCCAAGCCTGAAGAGGTTGTTGCTGCAGTATCTCATGCGCTGAAAGATGCAGGATACAGGCATATTGACTGCGCGTGGTACGTGGTCCGACGTCTTCTTTCCATTGAAGTTCATCAGTCGATACTAGGGGCTACGGAAACGAAAAAGACGTAGGCGAAGGTATCAAGGCATCTGGCGTTCCCAGATCTGAGATATTTGTGAGTACCATCAAGTGAGTTTATCTGGGTGTTGACTTTTGTGAATCCAGATAACCAGCAAATTGTGGGGAACATGGCACTCTCGTGTCGAAGAATGCCTTGATCAGACCCTCGCCAATCTCGGGACTGATTACCTTGATCGTACGTTATCGCCCTATCTTTGTATCTATCTGAGCTCATATCTACCGGGGGGGACACAGTATACCTTATGCATTGGCCCGTTCCTCTGAATCCGAAAGGAAACCACCCCACGTTCCCTACCCTCCCAGATGGTAAACGGGATGTCGATCACTCTTGGGTCCTTAAGGATACCTGGGCACAAATGGAGGAGATGGTAAAGAAAGGTACGGGTTATCCCCGCTTGGCCCTCTTACTCGATCTCTAAATTTCAATCTCTAGGTAAGGTTAGAACCATCGGAGTATCCAACTGCTCCAAGATGAAACTTGATGAGATCCTTCCATACGCAACCATCATTCCAGCTGTAAACCAGGTACATCCCATCACCATCCTACTCTGCGTCTTCTGAAAGTAACCCTTCATCCAGCTCGAAATCCACCCTTACAATCCCCAGCACGAATTGATCGAGTACGGCCTGAGCAAAGGAATCCTTCCACAGGCCTACTCACCTCTGGGATCGACGAACTCCCCCATTCTCAAGGATGAAGTCGTTGTTGCGATTGCTGAGAAGCACTCCATTCAACCATCGGACGTTCTCCTTGGCTGGCTTCGTATGTCTTCGTTCTGTTCATGGTACACGATATTGTAACTCCTACACAGTGGCTAAACAGATCATCGCCCTACCCAAATCGGTGACCCCCACTCGTATCACGTCTAATCTTACAGGTGCACTGGCCGGTCTGTCTAAACTGTCGAAAAGAAGATGTAGAGAAACTAGACGGGCTCGCAGCGGCAGGCAAACAGAAACGGTGTGTGGATTTTCGACTTTCTTGGTACCCTGAATGCTCAATGTTCTGTCTTTCACTTTGAAGCTTCATTACTCCTCCCTGGCGTAGGTTCCTTTTCTTTGACGGTTGAAGAATGTCCGTCTAATTTCTGTTGCTAGCTGTTGACTTGGGCTTCGACCACTGGCCGAAGCTGCTTTAAACATGAAGTTCATAGATCAAAGAGGAATTTATTTATCAAGTCAGTATTGCCAACGTAATATACAGTTGATATGCGTGCTACGAACTCTTGGAGTGTAGACAAATACATGTAGCAAATCTTAGGCCATAGCACATAAAAAATTAAGTCTTGAATATCCGAAGTAGCCGCGCCTCTGTGATAATCCTAGTACGGCATAGGGGACATTCACGAGAACCAGCCATAATCAAATCAGAACATCCTCTGCACATCGCAAGGTGCCTGATACGTATTAGAAAAATCGAACAAGGACCGAGGGAAGAGAACATACCCGCAGTCAACAATAGCAATATTCGCTTCCTCATCTTGACATATAACACACAAGCCACCTCGTTCGGTGAAAATCGGTGGCGCCTTTGGAGGCGTAGCTGGAGGTGAAGGAGAAGACGGTGCATCATCAGTCTCTGATTTCTGCTGAGCTTCGGCTTGCCTCATTCTCTCTAAATCTTCCATCATTTCCCTCTGTCTCTGAATCCGTTCTTGCTCTTCCTGCTCTTCTGCTAATCGCTGTCTTTCTCGGTCCCGTTTCTCATCCTCGACGAGCGCCGTCACCTTCGAGACAAGATCGCTTTTCTCCAGGATTATCCCGACGTTGACGTGATTACTGAAAAGTATGGCTTTGAGGGAGCCTATTGATAATGCTGATATATTTGCTGGGGTCATTTCAATGAGTTGATTGAGAGTAGGAGGAGGTGAGGTAGATGCCGCGCGAGCTCGGGGAGGTGTGCGGGGTACATTCAGGTTCTCTGATGATCGAGAAGCCCTGGGTCGCTGGGGCTGCTGGCGGGGAGGGGTCTGACGTGGTGCTTGTGGTGGACTTTGACGAGGTTGATTTGGACGAGGTGGAGTGGTGGGAGTCTGACGCGGCGGTGTTGTAGGAGTCTGACGTGGCGTTGTCGTGGGTGCTCGAGGGTGCAGCGGTGTTGGACGCTCCCGCGGCGGTGGGTCATCAGGAGCTAAGTCAGGCCGAGGAAATTCGTAAGCTGGCTGTCGACTAGCCGGCCGTCGAGGTGGGGGTGGGGGCGGGATAGGTCCTGATCCTGATCCTGTTCGCGAGAAGAGTCCCCGAGGGCGACCATATCTATCAGGAACTGAGTATTGCCGATAATATTGCTGATGGTAAGATCAGGTGAGTATTGATTATTTCAGGTGGCACGTTATGGATGAAAGAAGGATCAGCGGAATGTCTCGTTTCACTGGAGTAGGAGCCGGATACCAGATAGGCCAGTGAAACGAGACAAGGCAGTGACCCTTTCTTCACCCATGCAAGCCATGGAAGGGCGGGAACTGTCGTACCTCGTTATGAGGATTTAGGCAACCATTTGGACGCTGTAACAAGCGCCAGTAAGATGATTGTCAATGTTTCAGAGTCCCGGCACTCACTCTCGCGGTGAGGAGAGTATCAATAACGTCATCCTTTTCAACGGCATGATCCAGTCCTATATTATACGCATTGGCGTACTTTCTCAGTTTTGCCAACGAAAAAGTTCTGAGGGCTCTCTTGGATGCCGCAGTCACTGGCTTGAGCTGATCAGCCGCGATTTCGTTACCATCGGAAAGTACACGCACTTTGCAAAAACTCGATACAATAGGCGCACACATTTAACGCTTCATAGCCACTGGAATTAGCACGGGGCATAAGAGCCTGATAATCGGTGCAACTGTGGCAATACGAATATCCTGCAAGAACCAACCACAGTCAGACTCCTCCTCTTCAAGCAAGAGATTTCTGTGTTCACCGCAATGATTACACTGTCGAGAACGAGTAAAGATGATATTGAACTCTTTATTGCATTTCCTGCATGAGCTCTCGGCTCGTCCTGATGCAGGTGGAGGTCCACTGAGTAGAGGTAGCCCGTCTGCCATGGCCCGGATGATTGAACAAACAGGAATTCCTTGACGTGGTCGTTATAAAGCAAAGATTCATAGAAAGCCGGAGAACATGATGGATGATTACCAAGTCGCGCTGCTGTACCGGCCCGGACCCTCTGTTTCGGATCAGGCGGGCTTGGCGTGAGTAGACTCAGTGACAGCCGCAATGCAGCGACAAGTTTGGTTTGCGGCTGATACAGGTTCGGATTGGAGCCTGATTTGACAAGGACAACGATTCTGTTGACAATCCGCTACTCTCATCGCCTCGAATATTGAAGTACTACCTTCGATGAATACTTATCAGAACAAAAGCCAAGAATAGCTCCAAGGCTAGTCACCACGGGAATTAGTATAGAACTGAGTGTATAGAACTTGAACGGCACGAGGACACCCAGTGTGCCCTATTTCCTACCGCACAAAGGACCCTAAATATTGGAGGGCGATAAGCTGCCTCACACGAGCTGCCTTCCTAAGCCATCTCTCTACGAGCTAACTGGGTGCTGATATGCGTGCTTTTATGTAAATCCATCCCCAGAAATAAGCCACGCCGACCAGTCGGACTTGCAACATAGCCTATTTAGCATCAGCTGGTGCCGCAGGATTAACGAACGTCTTCGCCGCCATATCGAAATCGGCCAAAATTCAACGGTGCGGACGTTGATGGTGGGGACAGATAGTGTCGGTGGAGGCTCGCACGATATTGTTATATCGGAGATCCTTGTGCATGATTCCAATGGAACTCAGGTCATGGACGACATCGCGAATATGTTGTGAGTAAAACTGTTACACGCTCAAGAGAGGGATTCATAGACTCGAGCTCATCTTCTTCTTGTCCTTTTGGGGAAGAGAACGCCTCCCCTAGTTTCTCCAGTACAAGGACGCAGATTAGTGGGTTTGGTGGAGAAGCTCGCCATTCATTCCATGGAGACCCATCCTTCCAACCGTTGTCGTCCTTAAAGTATTTGTCAATATATGGACGATCGTCAGGGAGCCAACAATCTCTGTCCTCCTCATCCTCCTCATCCTCCTCATCTGCGTCATCGGCGGGTGGATCGATCGTAATGTTCAAGTTTTCCCAAGGCTTGATATGCGACACAGGCTGTCCTTTGACATCCAAGCAGTCTTTGAGTGGCACAGTGAACAACCCAAAACAACACGGAGTGATTGCCCTTTCGTATCCAGGTTCAAAGGTGAGCTGCTCATAAAACCATGCTTCGCGCGCCAAAGTCTTGCCATACTTGGGCTTCACTAGCTTGATACAAAGCTCAGGAAGGTACGCGTCTGCCGTATTGCGAAAAACTCGCGCGGAGTATGCAAGACCAACCCTTTCTTCGGATATCCTACCCGTAAGCTCAAGCTCGAGATGAACACCGTTCTTTGGAAGAGAAAGAGGTCCCCAGCTTTCAATTCGAGGTACGGGGATGGATATGTCGACCAGACGAGGAGCTTGGAATGACTGAGACCGAGATAGTGTAATCTCTGCAGAGATTTCATCGAAAACCCCTGGCCCATGTATCGCCAAGGAAGTGAATGTTGAAATATTGGCCTGCTAGTATAGAAAATTGAGTGAGTTGTGCACGGTCACTTGCATACTAACTGATGGCATTCGGGAATGAGTATCGATATTCGCGATGCAAGAGTTCGTAGACGCGTGGTAAGTTAGGATGAGTTCGTGGTGGGAATTAAACAAGGACCATTACGGTCACGTGACCCTGAGCGCGGCAACCTCGGCACGGTACCATCAGAAACTCAGAACTTCAAATCTTCACCTCAAGGCTTAGTCGGAGGAGTGTTTTAACCTTTGTCTCCTTCTGCTCTGTGTAGTTCCAGTATAGGCATCATATACTTTGGCTACGAAATCTGTGTCATCTACTGTCGTCCATAGACTTTGTGCGTGATTAAAACAAACGATTGAACATGCGTTGGTATTGCAAAGACATAAGAGTAACAAACAGATATTCCAAGGCAGTCTGGATGCTTTCGCCCATACCATAATCCCCTGAAACATCATATATATAAGAGATAATCGTAAGAAAACTATGTCCATCCCCAAAAGTACGCTGTGCCAATCACTCTTACTTGCGAGTTCATAGCATAACTAGCGTCCCACGGGGCCTCAGGTGTGATAACTGTCTTCGCTGAGATGTCGAAATCAATCAACCGCCATCGATGCGCGCGCTTGTGTCGGGGACAGATGACGTCGTTAGAGGCTCGTACAACATTGCTGCACCGAAGATCTCTGTGTATGATCCCAGTGGAACTCAGATCACGCACGACATCACGGATGTCACTGATTTGAATCACATTGTGAGCAAACCCTTAATGCAGTAGGAGAGGAACTTACTCGAATTCTTCCTCCTCGTGTTCTTTAGGAGACGGAATATGGCTTCCCCAACTTTTCCAGTACAAGCACACATATGAGCGGATCCGACGCAGAAGGCCGCCATTCATTCCAAGGTGACCCACTTGTCCAACCATCGTCGTCCTTGAGAAAATCTTCGAAACTTGGGACATCGTCAGGAAGCCACCAATCTGTATCCTCCTCCTCCTCCTCCTCCTCATCTGTGTCATTGGAATCTGGCTCCGGTGGGTTGATGGTACTATTTTCCCAAGGCTTGATATGCGACACAGGCTGCCCTTTGACATCCAAGCAGTCCTTTAGCGGTACAGTGAAGAAACCGAAACAGCGCGGAGTAACCACTCCTTCGTATCCTGATTCACGAGCGAGCTGCTCATAGAACCAGGACTCCCGTGCCAAAGTCCTGCCGTACTTTGGCTTCACCAATTTGATGCGAAGGTCAGGAAGGTCCAGGTCTGCCGTGTTGTGAATAACACGAGCAGAGTATGCGAGACCGATTCTTCCTTCGGATATGCTACTGGTAAGCTCGAGCTCGAGATGAGAGCCATTCTTTGGAAGAGAAAGAGGTGCCCAGCTTTCAACTCGAGGCAAAGGAACGTATGATTGGATTAGGCGAGGAGATGGGAATGACTGAGACCGAGAAAATGTGATTTCTGCAGGATTTTGGTCCGACGAGCCCAGTCCATGTATCGTCAAAGAAGTGTATGTTGAAATATCAGCTAGCTATGATAGAACCTTGAGTGAGTTGTATGGCCATACACAGTTGCTTGCATACCGACCAAAAAATTCTGAGAATGAGCACCTGTATTCGCGGTGCAAGAACTCATCGCTGTGCGACCGGGAGGGTTACTCTTCGAAGTGGCGGGCCGCCGTTGAACAGTGTTTACGTGCACGTGACTGTGGCCACGATGAAAAATCAATAAGGAATCGGTAATAGTTGGTTATACCCTTTGTGTGATCAAATGTCAATGGCGAGAGTACTTTCGTTTACCATAGCACATTATGTAGGGGTGTTTATGTTTCTTGGTCTGTTTCTTCCAGCCTACCAGCCTGCAGTGCTCAGTTGAGACTTTATTCTCTTGAGATTTTATATGGAGCTCATTCCACCGAAGCTCGGCCGTTCTCGAGTTTCAACAGAAGAGACGGGACGTTTATGCTTCCTTTGCCCGTCCTTCCATTTATCCGCAAATCCGAGATGGACGTAGAACACAGGGCTGATGAAGCTTTAGCATCGTGCAACCATATGAACTCGTCTGAGTGGCGCCTATATCAGCATAGTTGTTTTATTCGAGCACAGTAACGATACCATCATCAAAGAGCCTCTCTCACATCAAGACGACCGGAAAATGCACGCAATTGAGATCATCAAATGCACCCGACCTCAGCCTATTGTGTACAACATTGCAAGATCATAAATGCGGCCAACATTGAGATCCTTGACGTGATCAATGTCGTGTTGCAGGTAAGGCGACCATACACGAGATAGCCGCGTCATCTAACACGTTGGACCTAAATGTGCTACGAGAATGAAGCAGATAAGGCGTCTCCCATGACACGTTACATCAATTCAACAAATAAAAAGGCCACGGCCTCAGATGCGAAATCCTGCAGCTCACCCCGCATGGCCCCGAAGCTACCATAACTATATCAACATAATTGTAAGGGTCCTATGTCCATCCCCAAAAAGGACGGCGTCCCGATCACCCTGACTTGCGAGTTCTCCGCATATTTGGAATCCGCCGGGGTCTCAGGCGCGATACATACCTTCGCCGCTATATCGAAATCGATTAACCGCCACCGGTGTGCACGTCCATGTCGGGGACAGATGACATCGTTAGAGGCTCACACAATATTGCAATACCGAAGATCTCTGTGCAAGATTCCAGCGGAACTCACGTCACGCACGACATCGCGGATATCACTTTGGGATCACGGTGTGAGGGAATTGTCGGTAATATGCGATGAAAACGACCTGCTTGAGCTCTACCTCCTCATGTTCGTCTTCTTCATCCCCGTGGTATTCTCCCGGAGAGGTATAGAATTTGCCCAACTTCTCCAGAACAAGGACACATATCAGGGGCTCCGACGGAGAGCCTCTCCATATATTCCAAGGTGACCCACTCTTCCAACCATCGTCGTCCTTGAAGAAAGCGTCAAGACCCGAAGGGTCATCAGGCAGCCACCAGTCTCTATCCTCTTCCTCGTAAGACTCACGCGTGTTATCGGAAGCAGGCTTGGGTGGGTCGATAGTGATACTTTCCCATGGCCTGATATGCGGCACAGCCTGTCCTTTGACGTCCAGGCAGTCCTTAAGAGGGACAGTGAAGAAACCGAAACAGCGTGGAGTAGTTGCCCCTTCATACCCCGGTTCAAGAGAAAGCTGTTCATAGAACCAGGCTTCGCGTGCCAAAGTCCTGCCGTACTTTGGCTTCACCAATTTGACACAAAGGTCAGGAAGGTACGCGTCCGCCGTATTGCGAATGACCCGTGCGGAATATACGAGACCGATTCTTCCCTCAGATATGCTGTCGGTAAGCTCGAACTCGAGATGAACACCGTTCTTTGGCAGAGAAAGGGGTGCCCAACTCTCAATCCAAGGTAAGGGAACGTATTTTCGGACTAGGCGAGGAGCTGGAAACGACTGAGACTGAGAAAGTGTAATTTCCGCTAGATTTTCATCGGAAGAGCCAAGCCCATGCAATGTTAAAGAAGAGAACATAGGAAGATCAGCATGCTGAGACGAGAAAAGTCGGTAGTACTGAGTGTTAAGCAAAAATAGATATACTGAGCGGCTTACCACGGATGCATTTGGAAGACAGTGTTTGGACCTTTTATCAACTCTATCATTGGCAGGCATGAAGAACCTGATAAGTGTTCGTTCAACTTTGACTGCGCCGGATGGTGGAAGTCTAGTGGCAAGGGTCGCGATCGGGCGCGTCGCGGTTGTGGTGGTTGCACGTGATGTGCATTTATTCCGAAAAATAGACTCTACGATAGGATACAGTAGCGGTTCGTCTCTAGAGCGCCTCAAAATGTAGCTAGAGCAAAAGCTAGTGCGTAAAGCTTCACAAGTATGGGTGATTGCTGATTGCTCAGTTCCATGTAATCATTAGATGCAGTGACAAAATAAGTTCCAAAAAAATACAACGTGAGATAAGTAGGAAAAAGATGGAGATCCGAAGTCGTGGATGCGACCTATTTCCTTGGTAAGATACTCAGATAGGCTGGAAAGCATCGTTGGCTGGTGTATCGGGAGAAGGGTCCATTGATGGAGAACCAGGTTGAGACTCTTCCGTTGTTGAAAGGCGGCTCATCGCAGCCTTCTTCTTCCGGCCGAACGAAACACCCCAGCTACTAGCGAGATTTGCAAGAGTACTACTTGCCGTAATCATAGGTCTCGAGGAGACACCTTCCGTGACGGTGTTCGACGTTGAACTCTCTGATGCAGCTCTGGTAGAGGGACGGTGATATGATGTTGTCCTTCTACGAATGTTCAACACATTGCTCATACCGTTCGAGATAGATTCGTCCGGTGAAGGGGCGGAGGCTACGCCCTCGGACTGGCTCTTAGCCGAAGGCGATGATGCTATGGGCTCATCCGATAACGCAGTCGTAGCAGTGGCTTTTGCACCCAGCGATGACGATACAGACCCCAACGCTGGCATTCGGCCCACAGAAAACCTTGAAGCTGATGATGTTTTAGAAGCTCGTGACCCAGGACGTAATGGTGAAGGATGCATGGTAGCATGGTGTGGTACGGATCCTACGGGATGAGTCGGTGAGGGAAGGGGGACAGGAGATTGGGGAGATTGGGCCACTGGTGAAGGTGTACGAACTGGGGGCGGAGGCGGTGGGGGTGATGGGGGTGATGGTGTTTCTTCGGGTCGCGGGTCTTGAGAAGCTTGGGCAAGAAGACGTGAAAGAGATGAAGGTCGGGTGGACGGAGAAGAGTTGGCACGAGTGCGTAAGGGAAAAAGACGCGACGTCGGAGGATGTGTCACTTGAAAGGTGTCTTCGACCTCGGCTTCAGGCGGTGCTGGTGGTAATGTGCCATTAGTGAGAGCTGTGAGCTGCTGAGGACTGCCAGGCTCTTTTATTGACTTCGTAGCGGAGGAACGACGACGATTCTGTTGAGCAGGTTGTGTCCAGTCCTCAACCTGCAACATATAGTACTTGACACCATCACTCAGACCATATGGATTACTGGTCGGGTCCTGGAAAAAAACAATCAGCGGTCACGTAAGTTGTTATCTGGAATAGACTGACATTATGATCGACGACGCGTTCGGTGATGGAGGTAATACGGGCGACAATCCATTCTCTTGTTTTCAATTGCTCAGCAAGATGACCATAAGCTTGAAGGAAATAGTGCGGAAAGAACACTGTCGGAGAGACATCAGGGTCCGGTGGAGCATCATAGAGGGAAGAGGGCTGACCGTTGAATGCAGCCCAAGGTTTGGATATCGAATTTCTCGTTGGGAGAAAGAGAGCGAGATCTCCTTTTGCGAAGTTTCTGAAAGATATCCTCCCCTTCGCACGCTCTCTGTACTCTTTGCACTGCTTCTGCCACTTCCGTATCGTTGAACCGACCTTCGTTATAGCTTCCAGGAAATGGTCGTGATCGAATGCTCGCAGCACTTCTAAAGCTGCAGCAGGATCCGAAGGATCGATGGGTGGCGGTTCATCTGGTTGTCCTACTATGTTATGCCGTAGTCCGGAAGAAAAAACCGAGTCGCCCAAACCTGCAGTCGAATGCTTCGATGCGGAGCCAGGATGAGAAGTCATCGCTTGTGCTGAAGCCATAGCCTTGACATGAGCCGCCCGGAAGGCTAGTGCAACATCAAGTATCTGAGCAACTAAACGATCACTGGTCTCTAGTCTGTGTTCGTAGTCAGACTGGGAAGCGAGACCTGCTCTCAGATCTTCCCGAACCATTCGTTCAGCGTGCCTTGCTTCCCTGAGTTCGTGCTCCGTCCGTTGGAGGGCTTCGCGCAAACCAGCAGCATCGGAATAGGCAATCTCCAGATCGGACTTCACATCTTTAAATTGCCTCAGGAGCTCGTCTCTCTCGAGCAGCAGCTCGGCCTGACGATGCTCGAGTACCGCACGGTCTCCGTCGGCCTCTGCAATATGATCACGCAGCAGCCGATCATGGTCCGATGCCTGGGCTCGTAAAAGCCTATCCTTCTCCTGGCTGGCATCCTTCAATGCTCTATTCATCTCCTGGCTCTCCGCACGCGCGGCTTGAATCTGATGCTCCAAATCCTCCCCACGCGCACGAGCTTCCTCCAACAAACGTAAGTTAGTGGCTTGATCTCCAATTAATGCTGAGAGTTTCCCCGAATTTCTCGCCTCCAACGTCTTGATATCTTCGGCTTCACTCCGCGCATTAGCAAGCTGTTGTCGCAGAATCTCGGCTGCTTTGGCCTGATTTGTCGCCTCAGCTAATGCTCGACCCAGCTCCGACCCTTTGCTATCCACATCTCTAATCAAATCTATGTTCCGTTCCTCGGTGATCCGACGAGCCCTAGTTTCACTCTCAATCTGAGCTCGGGCTTGATGGAGTTCGCGTTCCAGTCTGTCGGCACGGTCGCGTTCCTCGGATGCATTAGAGGCTGTGACTTGCAGCGTAGATTGCAAGCGCTGAATTTCTCCTTTAAGCCCGACCCGCTCCTCCTGAAAGAGCGACTCCTGATGGTTCTTGGTTTCCTGGACAGCCCGAAGTTGATCAACCACTTCATTGAACGCATGCTCGTCAGCTTCTATGGCTAAAAGAAAGGTCAACATATAGACCGTTAGTTACGAAAGAAATACTTGACTGACACCGTCGACGAGAATGAGAGATCCGAGACGCGGAGAGTACTACCGCCAAGTCATATGTTAAACCCAGGAAAGCTTTTCAGAGAAATAGACTCACGCGACCTTTCGGCAATCCTGTCAAAACCAGATTCCAAGCTGTCCATTTTCAAGACCAATTTCTCCAGCCCAGTCCTGCATTCCCGCACAGCAGAAAGTGCTTCCGAGATCATTACCGTTGCGGGATGCTTGCTCTAGATCATCGAGTACTCGAAGAAGGCCTACGACATAGTTAGTAGGATTTATCAAGAGAAACAAACACCCCCCTACCATCGATGTCGGACCGTTCAATGGAATAGGCAGCGTCTGAACTTCCGGAAGGAGAAAAATCGATAGTTGGTACAGGGTCATCCATGCCCCTCGTTTCGAACGGTAGCTGACCATGGACTTCTCCGCGGTACACTTGACGACGTTTCCGTTCGTTTGCGCTGACAGATCAATAGGTCATTCGTTACTTTTAGGTGCAAGTTTAGCACTTACGATAGTTTCGCCATGACTTCTAGAATGCTTTGAGCTCGTTGATAGAAGAACCTGGCTACCGCAGTATGAGATGAGTCTCGATGCAGTAAAATGAGCTACTTACAGAACTCCTTCCTCCTCACGATTTCAATAACAGTGGCACCATATGCATAAAGCATATTGTGCAAACGTTGGATATGCGAAAAGCTGTTTTTACCTCGGAAGCTGTTTGATAACGCCTGCAAACTTGCGGGTATCTGCTGCATATCGGTATTCAAAAGACTGATTGACCGTGTTATACTGATGCACTGATGCGTATATGCGTTCTGTACTCTTGAAGTGATTAAAAAGCTGATCGGAGACCAGAGGCATGAGATATACCTTGGCATCTACGACATATTGCAATTGATCTCTGAGAGTAAGATCCAATTGCTTGAGATCTAAAGAAGAGTAAGCTCGATTTCGAGGGAAATAGAACCAACTAATACAACCTTGTAATCTGTCATCAGAATTGATTGCACGTCCTATTCACGAGTCAAAAGACAACTCAAACAGATATTTAACAAGACACATACCCTCCAACGCCGTGACACCGTCTGTAATCTTCTCAAAGACGTCTCGAGATCGTCGCAGACATCCATCAGCCTCATCCAGCGTTTGGGTCGAAGCGACTGCTGCTCGCACACTCGACGTACCCTCATTGAGTTTACTGACCGCCTCGTTCACTTGCTCAAAACGCAAACGGAGGTCATCATGCGTCCTCGCACACGTTTCTGCCACCTGCTTCATCTTCGCATTCGAAACGTAATCTCCCAGCGTGCGAGCCTTGTCACCCGCTTCCATTGCCTTCCGTACAGCAGGCGACACGAACTCTGTATGTATCCGCACACGGCTGATGATATCCAAATCCGCCTCCAACCCTGCGAGTAGCGCCGCTTGCTTGTCTAGTTCCTTCTTGAATCCCGAGGAAAGACCATCATACGTATCCACTATAGCGAGCACGTTCAGATCCAGACTGTTCGATGCAATCTGGACAGCTTCGTGTTGGTGTTGTATGGTTGCATGGAGATACTTGATGGTCTCGTGATGCGAGTGAGCCGCCGTGAGGTACGAAGCAGCCAATTCAGAAGGTTTGAAGGGAGGGGTTGTGGCAATACTCTCTGAGATGACCCCTTTGTTAATGGACCCAAACTCCACGCATATACCCAACTCACCTTCAATTGGGGGCTGGAAAGCAGGTTCTACCCGGAGGTCGCGTAGCACTTCATTAATATCAAAGTCCAAATAGACTTTGTTGAATACATAGATGGACTGGACTCTGATTTCAATGAAGAACAGCGGAGAAGAAGCTGTACGACGCACCTGATCGTGAGCGCCGGCGAGCTCTCTTATATTCACATTCGTCAACCGTCGTCCATCAGAGAGATACGCGAGTACAGCCTCTTGAGGTACCCCGGTCTCCTGCTGTAAAAAGAGTTCGATACTCCCTACCCTGTGTACATCGTCAACGACAGCCGACCACCAAGAGCGCCGTATACCTCACCTCTCAATGTCTCGGAGGGTGGCGTTCACCTATGCATCGCCTTCAGTGCTCTGGTCGACAGGATACGGTCACAGCATACCTGAAATGCCTGACCGTCCTCCGCGCGGCATATCTGCAGCATTTCATGCAGGGTATCACAGTCAGATGGTGGTCGCGTTTCGACAACACGGTATACTAAATCGAGCATTTCCCCTGGAATTTCAGATCCAAATTCACTTCCTAATTAGGTTAAGAAGCTGATAAAAATATTTTTGACTACTACGTGGAAACGGTACATTGAAAAGAAGCTCGTTAGATCGTGGAAATTGAGTGTAGAGATAATTTACACGGTGTCGAAGCAACAGGAAAGAATGGATGCAAAATAATATGTACTGCAAGAACAGACTGCTTGAAAGTTACCTTCAAGGCATACCACATTTACCTGCAAGGAAAGAGAAAGGGGAGAAAAAAGAAATATATATGATATTGTACGTGTACCCTAATCTCACATTATAACAGGGAAAAGCAACGGCACCTACGTAGTCCGTAGAGGAGCGAGCGACATTATGCAACGATGAAGATGAGACGGCAAAGGAGAGGATGTCGGGATGCTCCTCGACATAAGACACGGTTCGCTGGAACGTAACAGTCGCTCAACCCATTCGTCCTTCCTTCTTCTTCTGCTTGCGTGGCGGCGTCACGGGCCGCCCCATGTTCATTCCGCCGTATGGGTATTTTGCTTTCTTCTCCGCAGGTTTCAAGATCTGAGCCGCCATTAGCCAGACACGACACCAGCAGCCACCTAAGACTCACTTGGAATGAACATAACAACGTCTCATCAACACTCATCATAGCGCCGGCATTGTCAAATTCTCCGCAGTAATTGGGGGCCGAGAACAACGTCACCAGATGGCGCTTTGCAAAGAACTCATATCCATCCTCGACAACCTACGTAATTGTTAGCGCACGTCTCGGTGACAGAACCAAAAAAAAAAGACCTGGTGAGCCCTACAAATCAGATCCATATCATGCTTCTGCAAGAACCGCGACACCACATCGGGCCCAAAGGTAAATGACACCCCTCTGTCATTCTCTGACCACCCCGTGATATCCTTGTCGGGATCGGACCATAAAAGGTCACACAATAGGCCTAAAGAGAAAATATTGACGCAGGTGAAACGATAACGTGTACGGTAGAACTGACCGGTATCGGGAACATCCGTAGGCCGCATTACTCTCCGTATCTGCTCCATCGACTGTAAATCAGGACTGAGGCCACCGTGCATCGTGAAAATCTTCTCGTCGATGATGGCTGCGATGGGCAGGCAGTTGAAACAATCGGTGAACGTTTTCCAAAGTTTAATGTTGTATCGACGTTTACCTGCAAAGACCGATCAGCCTCGTGTTTGTGGCGAGAGGCGAGATATCATCGGAGTGTTGGAAAAAGGAAATACTCACATTCGTCATAGAACCCATAAATCCGGTTTATGCTAGCGCACTCGTGATTTCCTCGTAAAATGAAGAAGTTTTCTGGGTATTTAATCTTGTACGCGAGGAGCAAACAGATTGTTTCAAGGGATTGCTTCCCCCGGTCCACGTAGTCGCCCAAGAATAGGTAGTTCGCCTCTGGGGGGAAGCCGCCGTATTCGAAAAGTCGGAGTAGGTCGTAGTATTGGCCATGAATATCACCTATGATGATACCGAATTAATGAATGGCACCGGCTCTTGAGGTTTAAGGATACTGCGTACCACATATCTTGATCGGCGCCTCCAGCTCCAGCAGGATCGGCTGGTTAATGAAAATCTCCCTGGCTTTGGTACAAAGGTACTTGATCTCGTATTCCTGAAGCTGTACAGGCTTGCCCGGTCGATTACCCCGTACTGTTAAGAAGATGTTGCATCAGCGCATTGCTTTGTCAGAAAACAAAAGCGGAACAGAAAGAGAATATTGGCCTCCACGGGCGAGAACAAACAGCGCCGGGTTATGTCTGGCAAACAACACCGACAGGCAGTATCAAAGAACACACGGGTGAAAAAGAAATCTCATATAACTCTGGCGGTCATTCGGTCGCAGCAAAGAGAATTGATGTCGAAACGTGCCGGCCAGGAGTATTATGAAACACGGTAATCCACCAGGACACCACCGCTCGACGGCCACGAATTCCGCCGTCACCAAATGACGGCGAGTAACAGCATAGCTGTAGCTGAAGAATCGCAACCATCGCCAAGGGAAGCGCCTAGTGGCCCGACTACGAAGGCCAGAAGCAACCCCGAAAGAAGTCGAATCCCAATCTCGCGGACATCATATTCTCCGTCACAAAGGCGCATTCCTGACCACGCCCGTAGCCAGGACTTCGTAGGATGCCAATGGAGCCAACAGACGACCTCAATAATGCCGCCGCTCCCGGAATTGCGCCATTCTGAGACTCCTTCGCGGCCTTACAGCCCGTCATGCGCTCGTCGTCAAGCATGCCCAGTGCATCCAGCAGCACCAAACCCGACGGCATATTGACCCATATGCTCAACAGCCCATAGAGCATGACCCTTTGCCTCTTCCTGGCACGAAGAAATAAAGGTGGTGTGCCAGCTCACCTTCCAACAAACGGTCGATGACCGAGTCCAAATCTATCTCCGTCGTCGAATCTGCCATCTTCAGGCTTTCAAAATCGTCTGGGTGTTTCTTTATATTGGATTGCGACGGGTTTCAAAAGCTTTGGGTCCCCGAGATGTCGTTTTTCTGAAGCGGCTGCACGCTGGAGACAGGGTCTTTGCCTATTTTTTCCTTGATTTTTGTGGGAGAGCGGGTCACCTAGCCGTCAAAAAAAGGCAGAAGAAAGTGTAGTGAACCGGTTTCCCGAACCGCAGAGAGAAATGGCAAAGGATATCGATGAAGGGCGGTGCAGATAACGAACGTCGTGTTGATGCCTCCAATTTTCCAAAATCGGCAACCTTCGGATGAGCACGTGATATTAGTACATTGCAAAAAAAGGACAAAAATAATCCAAAAATATCCTGGACATATATATGGTGCGTCTAGTTTTTTCCCAGCCCGTGCATATATACTGTACAAGAAATTTTCTGTTGATAACATGCGGTCATACAAGACCCTAGAGCGTGTCATGACATTCATTGCGCTATTGCTACAACATTAGGATGTGGAAATGGGTATGTAAAGTTATACAGATCGCTGCGGTGTATGTGTATTGAAGACAGGAAGAGAAACCACCTAAGAAAATAGATCATATCAACAGTCCAGAATTATATTATGTACATGAGCATCAGTAATATTGCGTGAATATCGTCGTCATGTCGTTTGCGCAGACGGTTGTGCGTCATCGGAAGGCACATTGGGTGTGCCTGACGCCGGAGCAGTATCTGTCCTACGGACACCACGACGTCTACGTCGCCTAGGCAAGGAAGGTGATTAGCTCCAGCGACACACAGCACGCGAACCAAAATCATACCTAGGGAATAGCGGACCTCTGGGCATCGGACGTTCATCAAGGTCTAGGGCAACGTTCGTGGCAGAATGTAGTCCCTGGATAACAAATGGATACCCGTTAATGACGACCAGGAAAAAGCATCTGCAAACATACCTCAATCCATTCCACAACACTCGCCACATCCATGGCTTGTAATAAAAACTGCTCGCCCTCCATCCGCACCCGTATCACATTCTTCCTCTTTAAATAATCGTTCCCCAACCCACTCTCCGCGTTCTGTAGAGTGTATGCTTTGATCAATTCACCCTCTGGTAGCTCAGGAACAGACACTATCGAAGGAGCAGGTGTACGACCCGTACGGAAGTGCGTCCTCGAGTTCGAACTTCGATGGCGTGGTGACGATCCGGAAGACGACAGAGACGACGGCGTTGAGACCGTCAGGCTACTATCAGAGGGGGAAGATATCGCTACCGTAGGAGTCCGTGGCCTTGGCGTTGACAACGATGACCTTGGCTGACTCAGTGGGGTCAATCTCAGTGGATTCGGTACATCGCTGCGCGATCTACTGTGCGGTCTAGACGGCTTGAGAAGGTTAACCAGTTTCGACCGGCTCTGATTCGAGTGCATGAATGTTTGCTGCGGCCCTTCCTGACTGGATACAGGTAACTGCGAGGAAAGTTGAAGGTCTGTCTGCCCCCCACTCCTTGCATCAGGAACTACCTCGCCCAGCTTCGATACCGGTTCTGTTCTATCTCCCAGAACAGCATCGGACGCCTTCTTCGTAGACGCGGGCCCGCTCGTGGCGGGAAGGCTGACGTCCCCGACACCCACTTTCCTCTCCCACCACGACCCAATGGCGCTTACCCCAGCCGTCTCCCGGGGACACTCATATACGCGAAACACCGTCCCTTCGAGCTCACAGACCACCCTCCTCCATTTACGATCTTTAGCCTGTACGCCTGGTTGAGTAAACTCCATCTTCCGGGGCATCACTGAGCGCAGATAGATGGAATTCGAATATCCCGGCAATGTTTCTCGTCCTTCAACAATGTGCGGGGCATCAATATCAGGTGGCGGTTGATGTAAGGATAAATGTAAGCCTTTATAAGGAGTAAACGAAGGATAAGGTGGAGGAGGTGAACCAGCGCTGAAAGTTGGAAGTGACCGTCGCCGATGGAGAGTGCCTGGCGTATCGCCTACTGATGATTTCCCCAACGGCGGATGAGGAACCGGAGATGGAGTCTCCAATGCATTTCCTGGAGATGGAGGTAACCGACCCACAAGCCCAGCAAGCCCAGTGGTCCTTGGTACGACCTCGACTTCGTTCTCCCTACTTGTCTCCTTTTCCTCATCCCGGCGACACAAAGACGGACCCACGATGTTGATCATACTCCTGGAAGCATGCTTATATATCGTCGGTCTACCGTCAGCCGTATGACCGCGCGCTAACAGTGATCCCGGAGTCTGCATGCCGTCCTCTAGGCGTGGTGTAAACGCGGCGGTACTGGGTGTCTTCGCTGCTGGACTAGAAGGGGTTGCGATGGAAAAGTAGTCGCTGGAGAAAGGCTGCTGTCGAGGAGTTGGAAGGCCTTTAGCCTTGGACGCGATAGGCGTGGCGGAAGCAAGGTCGGAATCCTCCCTTTGTTTACCCTTCCCTTTCATATCAGGGGAACGTGGTGGATCATCAAGGAATGAAAGATCGAGGCGAGCTAAATCGATCGGAAGATGCAAAGATGGAGCCAGAACTTGGACGTTCTCGTGTTGTCGTGATGGCGAAGCTATTGCTGGCCGATCTCTTGTTGGACTGTCCTCTGCTGTCCGGTCGTCATCATCATCATCGTCTCCACCGTCGCTCGCTTCAACAGAGTCTTCGTCATCCTCAGTATCATCGCCATCATCTTCATCATCTTCATCATCATCGTCTTCATCGACATTTGTACCCTGTCTAGGCAAGGCCGGCATGCTTCTTAACTTTTGGTGAGGTCTGTTGGCACTAGAGCTAAGCGCAGCGGAACTAGTGGAAGGAGTTGAAGGGGGTAGCGTCGGTAAATTGAGGATAGGCATGGGTGGATGTCGTGTGATCAATGAAGGTGATAATCTCGCAGGAACCTTTACCCTCGGCAAGGGACATGCTAAATCGATGCAATGGCATTGGGAGAGAAGGAGGGCTTCGACGTGTAGGTGTCGTCCCATACGCAGAAGGCGGTGGCTTTGATGACAATTCCATAGGCGTTTTTGGTAGTGACTTTTCGGTGTTGATTGCAGCACCATGAGGTTTCACTGGCGGAAACACATAAGGAGCAGATTCTGCGGTATCCAAGGTCCTCGAACCAGTGAAGACAGACCGCGTCGTCGAGGATGATGAAGGAACCGGCGGCAGACCCAGTCCAGGCATGGAGCTTCTGAGGGCGCCTGCCTCTCTCGTAATCTGTGTATCGTCAGAAATTGAGGGTGATACGGCGTCATGTATGGAGTTTGATGTAAAGCTGGGCAGATTACGACCTCTAGATGGTGGCGGTGAAGGCGACACCCTCTGCTTGGACACGGCTGTTGCAGGAAGAAAAGGTAAAGAGTCGCCATGCAATGAATGAGTGTGGCTTGGCGGGGCGTGGAACGACTTTGTCGACGTGCTAGCAAAGGAAGGGGCATTTCCGCCTGTTAACGACTGGGTGCTCTCGTTGTGGCCTGTAACCACTTCAGCAGACAAGTTACGGACTTCTATCAGTAGAGAGGATGATTTGATATTGTCCGATATGGGGGGTACGCTATGATTTGGTTCATAATCATGTGCTGCCTCCAACCATGAAGGAGTGCGTTGTTGAGCGGGTGGCGAGGATGGTAAGGTGTTTGAGGGTGTTTCATGGAATGGTGGGCATGGTAATGCTGCCACTTGCTTCGATATGAGTATATGCGGTGCTTCCATTAGAGTAGTACCGCTTCCCGTGGTTCCGCTATTGTGAGTAGGCATCCCTGAAGTCTGCTTCAATGTGGTGCTGGTCGTTGTTTCGCTGGGTAAGCCGTCAAAAGTGATGCTCCTGCCAGTAAATACGACGCCTGTGTTCGCACTAGTCACTACTGCTGTCGATATCGAATGACGAGCACGTTTTGGTGGAACCGGAACACTACAAAGCTCACTTCCAGTGGGGAGAATTGGAGGGTGATGATAACGAAGACTCATCGACGCCTCGACGTTGCTGAATGCTGTATGGATTGGGCATCGCGAGCATGGGCTGGGACATGTAAGGTTTCGCCACCCCGACATCCATTGAAGTCGACTGTCTCATATACGGCCTCTCGAGGGCAACCTCGACACTGCCCTTACGCGCGCTCGAAAGACGAATTCTGCTGCGAAAGTTGGATAATTTCTGTACGAGTTTACTCGTCCTCGACTGTCACGGTCGTCAGACCAGAAAACACGGAAATCCGACAGCGTCACGTACCTGTGCACCCGCCTTCAATGAAATTACAGGTTGAACTCGCGGCTGCTCCTCCATTCTACAGTTGTATCGCGATAATAAAAAACGAGACGAGGACCGAAATGGATCGTTCAGAAGAAGATTATGATAAGTACGACGAGATATCGGAACGCCTCTGTAACTGTGTCAGCCAATTCCGATCATACACCTGTCACGGCGACGAAAGGAGTTCCTCACCGTCGGGGGCAGCGAGCTCAACATACAGCACTGCGGAGACAACCGTATGATGGGGAGAAGAGAATTCAAAATTAGTATTCGCATCGCCTCTAGTTGTCACCGACGGGGCCACAAATTTGTCCTTTCTGATTCAGCATCAATTACGTAGTATTAAGTAATCACGTTCGCCGCATCTAGCCGCGCGTGTACTCGTTGTCCCGCTTCCTCAAGCGGAAACCGGAAGACTGAATGGCAGGGGGATGTTTCTCCCATTCATGACGCATTTTTCTCATCGTCCCTATATTTATGTTGACCCAGCGGCCACGGGGTCATCGACGCTCCAAGTGTGCTCCATTGGGCCTCGTGTTGCTATTCTCTGCATGGGACCAAGGTCTCTTCATGTTCTGGTCCTCTGTCGCCTCTGTCTTTACCACTTGAAGAGTTAACCGGACTGCCGCTACCGGCGGATATCCACGTTTCAAGATTTTATCCCGCATAGTTCCGACTCGGAGGCTCGAGCTGAGATTGACTCAATTCCTCGATGCCGGAGAATCATAGACCCACTTTGAAGCATGGCATCTTGGCGCATACTGGTTCCAAGACAATCTTAATGCATGTATAAATACTACGGGAAGGCGTTATCTTCTTCCTAGGCATCATTACTCAAGGAATAAATTACAGCCCTGGCATTCGCTAATTATACAGCAACCTGATCTTCTGTGGCCCACGAATGATCCTTCCTTGTAGCCACACCTTTCAATTAGCTTACGGGACATATGTCTATTGACCGAACCCTGGTTACTCCCATGCAACTTTTCTGGTCTAGCCATCGGTTGAATGGCGGATCTTCTGGCGGTATGCGTACTCTTGTCCGTCATCTGCGCTGTTTACAAGATCCCGGTAACTACGGCTGTACCTTCGTTGAGTGTAGTGTCATCTCATATGTTCACACCATGTTGCTCTGTCTATTATGGCAAGCCCATCGCCGAGCTTCCAGTTGATGGCATCTGCACTTTCCAGACCTATCGCGCCTTGTGCTAACTTCCTTGAGTGCTACCTGGGCCCATTATATCCGCTTCGCGTACCTTCATATAGTAAATGTAGACCAAATGGAACCTGCGACGCCCAGCGTGACAGAACATATGACGCATAAATTTGATCGCAGCCGAGATTATTCAATTTCCCCACAAACCCAAGACAACTCATACGAAATAATTTACCGGTCTGGTCGATTAAAGACTTGGGCGTACACACACGCTTCCAGCGACAATATAGCTGCCGGCACTGTCCCCGCATCCCTCAGCGTCTTACGAGAACTTCATGACTGCGTCTCGTTGAATATTTCTCTCTTCCGAACCACCCTTCCCCCCTGATTCCCCTTTCTCCAGAGAAGTTCTCTCTAGTTCTCCTCTACTACTTATCTTCCGGGTGCCATCAGGTGCCAACGTGGTCATCAATATACTACAACACCTGGAAGCTGCGGCGGTGGCGCCTAATAAATCCGAAACCTCGGCAACGATGAGTATCCAGCCAACGCGGTTCCATTAGGCGACTTGTAAAATCTTCTTGCGATCTTCTGACAAGAATGGAACGCTGCTTCGACTTTCCATCAGCGTTTTTGATTCAGGTTCGTGTCCGCTGTCAGATTGAGGGTGACTGTTTTTCTTTCGGAACTGATTCAGTGGGTGTGAGTTGAATCTCCTCGTGTTATCCTCTTGCCCTATAACCTTAGATGCTTCAAATTTCCGAATAAAAAATGTAGGACTAGTGGTCTCAGGTGGCCTCCTGTATATCTGAATATCTAGGCCATCAAAAATATAACCGAGGTCTGTTTGGATATTACGCATTTTGATGTCCTAAATTGATTTGTATCTTCCATGACTGCAGCTACACTAGGCTTTTATCCAATCATTTGACAATAATTGCTTTCCTTTTGATAACAATATCTAATGGTTGTCGTATCGTTTTGGCCCAGAATCACCATTTTGACGGTGCCCAAACCTTTCCTATCCTCCTCACTGGGACTCTAACGCCTACGTCAATAGGAGAAAGAACCGCTACTATCCCGTCAATTATATTGATATTGGCTTATCATCTTGCTATCGTAACTCGTAGCCGAGTCCTCCGGCTTCCTATTCGCAATTCCTGTGTCTTTTAAACTACAGGGGTTTGAACTGCCTCCTTGCATGTCGACTTCGAATTCGTACGACATCTTGGAACCTTAATTCAAAATTCAAACGCCACCTTTATCAGCCTTTAGTTGTCTTTTCCCAGTACGTTCTGCCCACAGAGGTTATCCCGATTCCGGAAGGGTTCAAACATGTTATTACGCTCTGGACATCTATCTGACGTCCGATTCCTGCAATTAGTGAAACAGATTCCCTGGATATTTGCTTTGTGGTTCAGATCCTGGCTTCTTGAGTGTGACTGACCGAAGAAGTCAAGAAAGGTAGCTGTTTGAACTGATGGCTGACTCTCGCCCATCGGGTATGTAGGCACTATGTGTTTCATATATTCCGAGCTCACCGAGTTCTGAGGCCAAGTCACATTGGCTACTGCAGAGGTAGTACCCCGTACTTACGTGTCCTGCTTTGACTGTCTCGCTCCCGTTTTACCGTCCCATCTAAACAAGTTTTTAGACTGAAAATATAACCCAGATCGACCTACCTTTCGAAGTAACGATCAACCCCTCACGCCGATGAGAGGACAGTATCTTGGTACGTTCACTTATCCACAGTAGTTGCTATTATTGATAAGTATCACGATTCAATACTGTCAGCTAGCGCTCGCCCTGGGATCGGCGTTCTTACTAGAAGAAAAAGGAATTGACTTGTCAGCTCAGGAGCTGATGCCCGCGGAAGAAAAATAACCAAGATCGTCTTCATGCTTATTACATGTCAGGGCATCGGGAGCAGCGGGACACCTCCCCACTGCCTCATCTTGGCCTCATCCGGAAAGTCTGCGGGAATTTCAGCGCCGGAACTCGGCAGAGAAGAACGTGTATACGTTCACGTGATTTCACGTCGTCAGAAATTTCAAACTTGCGATTTTAGATTCCTCCCGAGCCCATCCAGAGCTCCTTTCTTTCATTTCTCCACGCGGCGTAGCGGGCGGGCTGTGATCGAAGCACTCCGCAAGATGATAGTTCTGATCACTCCTACCAGCAACCAGGCGCGGGTGCCCGACAAGTATCCGATGAACTGTAATTGGTTATCCTGCTAACTCTCCAGGGTGTCGTGTTTTTTTTCCTCCTTCTGGTATCCAGGCGATAAATCCAAATCCTGGGTATCATGAGATTAGTGGCACCAAATGTCACTGCTCGTAGTATGTTTTATCGTATATATATGAACCAAAATCCTCACCGTGACAAATACCTCCTTTGCCGAGAAGCGCACAGTTGCCCTCAGGAGGTTCTGATCATTCCCGAAAGTCTACTTAAGATACGCAGTGGTCATCCAAGCTGGACCTTAGCCCCGTCTTCCCCCCAACCGCTCGGCTATTCCTTTCTTTTGTCATGTCCATCGATGTTGGGTTCAAGACCCAGTATCCGTGCGTAAACTTTTTTTTTGATCATCGACAATTATGTTCAGCTCATATTCACATCTGCAGGTTCGAGGAACTGGAGGTCACCAAGGGAGATCTGCTCCTTGGATCCATCGTCTTTGGCTTTTTCGTCCGTTGTCCTATCCCGTCCACCTTTTATTACTCGTCTGAACTTGTCCATAGTTTGGATTCGCTGTCAATGTTACATGGTGCGCCATTCTAGAGACAAGGAGAGCAAGACGAGTGAGGATCCTTGCGTTCTTCCCTCGGGGATATGCTCAGCTTGCTGCCCATAGTTTTCCGGGTACATCATCATGATTTGGGTGGAAATCCTTGCGTTCGTCACTCAGTTTATTTATTTATTTTAATTTTTGGCATACTCATTTTAATTAATACAGGGATCTGGGATTTTGTGTACGTATCTCAACGAACTGGATGCAAGATCATTCAGAATTAACACCTTTCTGCAGATCGTGTCGTGGGGCTATTTGTAAGTCATACTATGGCATATCGTTTCAAGGAATTCATTCGTCTACAGAGCGAAGATCTTTCCTCCTGGTCTCGGTGTCTTCCTCACGGTCATCCTCTGTTGGATCTGTCAAGTAGGCCCCTACCGCGGTTGATCCTTGGCGTTCCTCTAAACCTTAAAATCAGGTTCAGTGCCTGATGCTGATTATCGTCAACCGGCTTTGCATCCTGTACTCGCAGCCGAGGCAAAGGGTACGTTACGTTAATCTGACTTAGGAGCCTCCTATGAAATTCAGCCGTCTCTAGCTCATCCTCAAGGCTTCTGTGGCGACCATCGTGACCATGATATCCATTTCCACGGCTTGCATTTGTAAGTGGCGCTGTTGTCTACGAGATGAAATATGCCGACCTCACCTATGCTGAAACAGGGATTCCCGCGCATCTTCAAATTAACACCACGTACATCTCAGGTGCGCTATTCTACAACGCCGTTCTATGTCTCCCATTGATAATCGCTTCAGCTCAATCATTGGTATGATCGATTCGAGAAATCAGTATACCTTCGTATGTCGCGCCATCGCAATGTCCACCTCAACGACTAATAGCCGCATCGCAGTTTTGGACTTGTTCCTCAATCTCTTGTTCATTCACAAAGTAAAGACACGGCTCGTCCAGCATGGCCTAAAGAAGTACGATAGAGTCATGCGGTATGTGCTCCGGTGCTTGTAGATGCCGCTCTTAATTGCTCACTCTATTTTGACCAGCTTCAATCAGTATATAATTGTCATATCCATCGGCATGGATGTCCTACTTTTGGGTGTCACCGCTCTCAGGAATCAATTCGTATACTGTCAGGTGAGCTGCTTCATGACACGGACTCCAATTGCCGGAATTGAACGGAACTGTTATACTTAGTTCCACCCGGTGGTGTACATCGTCAAGCTACAAATCGAGATGTCGATGTCTCGTGAGTAGAGTTCTGTTTCCCTTGAGTGCAGTGGTTATGACAGTATTTCAGGTCTGCTCATCAAGGTCGCCCGTTCCACCGGTATCAATGTGTATCACGAGGAAAGAGGCGAGGTGACATCGGAGAGTGTCAGTGGGAGCAAGCCTACGGGTGCTGGAGTGTGCGTGTATTCTTCTTCTTACTGCCAAAATCTGATTCTGATCCGTTCATTGACTTCAAGTGGTATTCAAATTACTACTCAAATCTATACACATGCCGAGCATCCTGATGAATACGGTACGCTTCATACGGGTCCCCTTGAGGCATAACTCATCATGCATCACAGAAATGGAACACCGTAAAGTACAGGAAGCCACATCGACACATTCCTCGAACGGCGAGGTCATCAAAATTTCGACAGTTTAGAAGAAAATATACCTTTAGACTTGCTTTCTTGGTTTAAGCTACGTCTTGCTATAGATTTTGTTCCAGTTTGCTATACCACCGACCGTCCCTCATGTACACAATAGAGCATCAGTACAGAATGTGCCGAATCATACCAACTTGAAGTATCTTTCTATGGTCTGTGTTCCTTACCTGGAAGTCTGCCGGTCAGTCCCAACAGGCGGTGAGACGAGATCAGCTCGAGCGGGGTGTCAATCAATCAAATTTGATCGGTTATTCTCAAGTACTCGCTTCACCGAATCTTACTTCTCCTGAAGACTTCTATGGATACATACCTCTCCATATCTCTTCGGGTCTGGAGACCAACCATGTATTGGAGGAATCAATTGGACGAACCACAGAATCACCGGCTATCACGGCTGGCGGGCCATCTTTGATGCGGAGGAAGTTCGGAGTGTTTTAGGCGGGGGTCTCCCACTGTCACCTTGATAGTCTGTGAATGGGGATTGCAGAGCATCATGGGGCCCAGAGTTCAGGCTCACTTCAACATCAACGTGAAGTCTCGATGGCACAATCTGGAGAATTCTCGTTCACCCTGCACTCTTTTCTAGCAAAAGCTCCAGGAGACACAGGCTCCACATCGCAGTCAAGACGGCGAAATTTGGAAACAAAAAATGTAGCATGTTCCACCGACCGTTTGGCAAGGATAATGCGCACCCTCTGGAGTAAGTAGAGCATCTTACGTCGTCGTCTTCCGGGCCGGTGTCAATACTAAAATGTACCACCCTCCGTACTAGACTCAATTGTTCAACTCACGGCGTACCTTGGGGGAAACTGCTGCGGTCAGCTGCCACCGCCTGTAGGACGGAGCTCTCCGTGTGTGCTATAAAACCTGAATGATGCTTCTAAGCGGACTCTCAGTGATACTTCCAGCTTGCTTACGAAACAATGGTTGGAGGCGCTGTTGCGAACACTGGATCGCTCGGTTACAGCCACCTTATTGACCCCAACAGGAAATGGTATAACAACCGAAGGTACTATTGACTTGTCATCCATTAGACCTTGAGCTCACAGATTCACTAATGTCGAAAGACTCATTCTCCTCAACTTCTGGATCTGTTTGCTGTAAGGCTCCCCTTTAGGTTTGGTATTTCGATGACTGAGGTTTGGGCCAGGCTGATCACGTCTTCTACTAACGGATACGATGGCAGTATGATGAATGGACTGCAGTCACTCACCCAATGGTCTGATTATTTTCACAAGCCACATGGTGGGAAGCTTGGCCTTCTGAACGCCATTCAGGTGCGAACAAGTCTCCCCATCGCTTTCAAATATTGTTTAATATTTCCGCCTATACAGAATATTGGAAGTCTTGCTGCATACCCCTTTGCCCCATATGCCTCAGATGGCATCGGACGGAGACGCACTATTCTTTTAGGTGCTACAATCATGATTGGGGCCACAGCTATTCAGTCCGCTTCTCAGTCCGTCGGGATGTTTATCGGTGCTCGGTATGTCCATATTATTTCTGGGTGAATCCAAATTTTCGACGACTTTTCAAGATTCTTGATTGGTTTTGGCTTGACCTTTGCTGGTACGCTTGTCATGCCCCACAATATGACGTGACTTAGGTTTGAATAGCAAACGCGGCCCCCATGCTGGTCACCGAGATATCATATCCTTCTTATCGTGGACCTCTTACATCGACGTATAACTCCCTTTGGTATCTTGGATCTATCATGTAAGTAAAGTTTCTGTTCAGATGTCTTTCTCGTTTATAGCGTTTCCGTAGTGCTGCCTGGACAACCTTCGGCACTTTCAAAATCCAGAACACCTGGGCATGGAGAATTCCGTCGGCTCTTCAGGCCCTCCCCTCTGTAATCCAAATCGCACTCATCTGGTTTGTTCCCGAGTCTCCGCGTTGGCTCGTTAGCAAGGGCCGTGAAGAGCAAGCCTTGAAGACCTTGGCTTATTATCACGCCGACGGAAACTTGTTCGTGTAAAAAGGTTTCTACTAGGACATTGATATCTTATCAAATTGTAGTGAGGACCCATTGGTGAAGCATGAGTTCGAGGAAATCAAGGCTGCCATTGAAATGGACCGCACCGGTGCGTTCTCGCATATTCGGTTACTTCATGTCAACTTATTAATCGAGTCTTATTTTAGTGGCCGCCAACGTCGGATGGATGTCTCTGATTTCCACTCCCGGGAATCGCAGACGTATGAGAATCATCGTTGCCATTGCATTCTTCTCCCAGTGGTCCGGTAACGGCTTGGCGTCGTACTACTTAAACCAGATCCTGACCGATATCGACATAAAGGATCCAAATACTCAGGCAAGTAGCTATATTCACTATATACTTGGAATAAGCGCAGATCCTCATCTTATTTTCAGCTCTTGATCAACGGACTCCTTCAAATTTGGAACTTGGCATGGGCATTACTCGCTTCAAGTCTCGTCGACAAGCTCGGTCGACGCCTGTTGTTCATGCTTTCCGCAGTGGGCATGTTTATCTTTTTCAGTGCTCAAACGATATGTTTCGCTGTGCATACCGAGATGGGAACTAAAGCAGCCGCTGATGCCCTGATTGCTTTCATTTTCTTGTTCTATGCAGCTTACGAGTAAGCAATCTCTCCACCAGGGACCTTGACACTACGAATTCTCACTTGCCACTTAGTCTTGCATTCTCGCCCTTGATTGTAGCCTACACCGTCGAAATCCTTCCTTACCCGATCCGCGCTAAGGGCTTCAATGTGTTCAACTTCACGATCTCAGTGGCTCTGATTTTCAACCAGTACGTAAACCCAGTTGCATTGGGTACGTGCTTCTAAGCTTCTACCAAATTGCTGTACTCACTGATATCTGTTTTAAGGCAATATCGGTTGGAAGTACTATGTGCGTGATCATGACTTTGGCCTCTTCCTTGGTTGACAGGGCCTACAGATTGTCTACGTGTGTTGGATTGCATTCGAATGTGTTTTCCTTTTCTTTTGTGAGCGCTTCCTTCTGATCTATGGATGATTGTCAGCTCTGACACACTGTACAGACGTCGTCGAGACCAAGGGTCTCACTCTCGAGGAGACCGCCGTTATCTTCGACGGAGACGAAGTAACAGATCAGTTTGTGCAGGCTGCCGGTATCAAAGCTGACGACGAGAAAGCATCCGATTCCTCGGTGCACCACGCAGACCTGCGAGATAAGATGTAAATGGGTTATTATCATTCCACCGGGACGATATTGGTATGGATTATGAGGAAATACGACATGTGACGATTCGGATCTAGCCTTGGATTATAGTTTACAGGAAATTTATTTATGACCTTGATGTCTCGATACTCCGCCAACCAACATGTCTGCATGAGGTTGTAATGCTGTTCCCCTTCTGTAATCTTGATTCCACGGCATCGTCTGGAGAATTGTAGTCGTCTGTTCCTCTGACTTCGCTTAACCTGACATTCAACGAACGGACCTGGGACTGCGTTAAGGTATTACTAATTCAAGTGCTACATTGTGAAAGTAGAACAGCACACTAGCAACGTCTGCGGTGGTGTATTGCTCATGATTATGCTCACATTGGTAGAGACTCAGATTCTTTGAAGAGCTCTGGAGAACCTATTATCGAGTATACAACAAAGCGGAACAGAGATATAGAGTCAAGTCAATCTGGAGCAACAGATACAACACTTGAATTGCGATGAGACGACTGAAAAAGGGATAACTAGTGGCAGCAGCAGTAACAAGTGACAGGAACAATATAGCAACACGACAACAAGAGTTTAGAGCAGCAATTTAAAAAGAAAAAGGTCCAATGGGTGGGTTATGAGAAGTCTCCAGCCTCTCATCTAGCGATTATCGAACTTCAGTTAAACTCCATGGGTAGTGACCACTTCAAACCGCCTGCTCGACAGTAATCACTTGCTACCCTTTCTTCAGTCGTTGAGAACCCAGGGGACCGTCAAACCACAGTCTGAGTGACGGGTGACGACCTTGTCCGCATTGAACTTGACTTTGTAATCTCGAGTATCCGAGGTGGGTGCCGCGGGTGAGGGGATAATGGTGATCCACTGAAAGAGTTCGCAGGGGGCCTCGGACCTGGGTGACGCCGGAGGTGATTGTTCGTCAATGGGACGATAGCCCAATTGCCTGAGGACTTCTGAAAGTGAGGGTAGGTGGCAAGGGGTTGAGGTGTGGCTTGAGAAACAACTAGATTGACGTCGGTCAACTTGGATATTCGCAGAAGATGCCTTAAAGGCAGGCGGGGTGGGCGGAGGTGGGAGGGCACCAGAGCTATTGTGCTTTGTATCATATACGGCACGGTGGTGAACGGCTGCATTTCGCTGGTGATGGGGAGGGTTGGAGGCAGATGCCACTGTGTTATTGATGCCTTTGGATCCGATAGTCGGGTAGTCTTCCCTTTGTTGCCTCTGAGGCGGAGGAATGACGCCATGAATGGTAGTGTCGTGTTCAGCTAGCGCTGCCGAGTCCGCGGCAATCCAGAATTTTTTGCATTTCAAGCACACTAGATGCTTTTGACGCCGGCTAAGATAACGCCGACTCCTTTGAGCATGCCACCTTTTCGACGTGATTAGAGAAGAGGGACTTACTGCTTAGTCTTTATGTGCGACTTAATATTGCTACGTTGGAAGTCGTGAGAGCTGCACCCAAAGAACGGGCAGTAAACGAGTCTGTTTCGAGTTGGGAATTAGCATAGAGTATAAACAGACATATACTTTGCTTACTCTTTTTCTCGAGCGTCACCAGTCAAGTGCACTTTGTAGTGCCTGAGTAGGTCGTGTCGTCGAGCGAAACATTTTTCACACGGCTTAACGCAGGCGTAAGGTTTTTTGGTTAAATCTGACGGAGGGTGTATGACTGCCATGGTTTTGCTTATAAAGAGAAAGCAAATGTGGGGCAGACACGCCGGGACAGGTGGTTGCTGGTGTGTTGTGAGTTGAAGATGTGTTTGGTGAAGTTGTGGCTAAAAAATATAAGGGCGAGATGGCGTATAAAAGGAAGCCACTTCCAGACCCCGGTCCTGAATTGACGGGCGGTATCTGCCATCTGCGTTGGGCTGGCAGAACTTTTTCGCGTCCGTTTACAGTACGAAATGAAATTGAATGTCGTCGCCGTAAGCCACCAATTTGGAACAACGTCCTATTTCGTTGTATCAAGCGAGGTTTGTCATTCGAGAAAAGGCGGAAATCGAACAGTAACCCAGGTTTTGAGTTCTTGTCCAAGACCTTGACAATATAGCACTTATTCGAGTGAGCCTTTAGACCTCGGTTAACTCGATGGCAGTTTCCGTGTTCAAACGGTGCCCGTGGATTACGTGTGGAAAATGGGCGACCTGAAAATTCGACTTCGGAGCTAGTATACGATTCGGGAACCCGAAATGACAGTTGGCTTACTGGGGATAGTCAGAGCAAAAATTTCAAAAGCTGTGAAAGATACCATGATAAGGGCAAATTCCATTGATGACGATGAAATCCTTCGCGCATCGAAGCTGCAAAAAACAAGAGCCCAATCGTGCATTTCTCAGGGAAGCCCTAGTAGCTTAAGCAAGTTGGAAATTAGACGGCACACGTTCTCAGATGTTTGACAATCGATTAAGCCTGATTTATCTCGGATTCCGACAAGACAAACGCACTAAAAAGAAGTTTACGCAAGTACAGTTCTTCCGCTTTCTCTAGAACAAATTATTAAGTACTTGCCTAGGCTAATTCAAAGTATCCACAACTCCATTTCTGACTGATGGTAGGAGGTGGCTGGGCCCTATAGTTGGTTGAACGACAGAAGGTTCAAGGTGGCAATTCGAACCGTTGAGGGTGGTATCACGTGACATCAAACTTTTATGGTTTGACTTTTTACCACGACGTCAACACAGTTGACACCGTTGAGGGCCTTCCAAGATTCCGGCTGATTCTAGGTTCTTTACAGACCTCTTTTACAGTCCAGTACGGCTCAAGCCTCCTCTCAATCGCAATGGTTCTATGTCATCGAACCCACCGAGCAGTTTTTCCCGAGTGGCTGTTTGAAGCAGAGCTCGTCACGCATTAATATTCACAGTAACTGTCGAAAGGACAACATCTGTCACATTCCTCCCATCTTCGACTAGACCTACTCATCTCGATTCCCTTTTGCAGCTTGAACTCGTCTTTTTCATGATTACTTGGCCTGAAGCTCAAAGGGATTGCACCATTGACCGTGATAATCAATCAGTGCCTGGCACTAAATTTTCACTGCATAGTTCCATAGTAACAAACTCGTACACCCAACCGGAATCACGTAGCGCCCTCCAGTAATGACAAGTCGGCATGGATGGATGCACAGAGCTGTGACATTCATTGAAAATGCCGACTGCGAAGATCTAATATATCCGTGAGGCCAAACTCTCGTATTCAGAGTCAACCGTATTGCTTTCTTTTTTAGTCTTGAATCTCTTTATATATTTATCTACACATTGTTATATAATAAGCAGAATATTAGTATTCAGTTGCGGTGCTCTTGCCACTAAATCTTACCAGTGTTTCACTCAGACCCTATCGCGCCACCAAGCCGAATGGAAGTACAAACCGCAACGATAGAATCACCTTATAGGTTAAGTATAGGGACGAGAACGGCCTACAACTTATGTCGGAATCCCAGGGCTCCGAGATAACGATGACAATAAAAGACCCCGAAGAAAGTTGATATTTTCCCAAGAACAATTCTAAGCGGATGTCGTGGTCGCGTTGGTCAAGGCTGAGGTCAACAAAGCTACCGCGCATGTCTGATCTCGAGGTTGCTATCCCATGTAGATAGTACTCTTCTGACTATGGACCAGAAATAGCTGCGTTTATAGAAATAATATGCAAGCTTTGTCCATAGCAAGTAGTCCGGCGACGACTGACGGTTACGAGTCTACATAGAGCTGGGCCAAAGCCTGCCAATGATGAAGTTCGAGATCAGAAACACAGATTGCTGATATCATATACAGTAGTAGTGTGCTTTCGCTCCAAGTCAAAAGATTTCAATCTAGCAAACCCTTCGTCTCAGTATTGAAAGAGTCTAAATAACAGAATGGCGCGCTAGGAACAAGGGCATAGAAATTAATGTGAATCTTTCAAGGTCTCGCTTCGATCGCAAAGGCACCAGCACCTCGATTACAAACTTCATGCTGATACCTTAAGACATTTCTGCCCCCACATATTTTCAATGCGAAGGAGACTGTCAAGGGCATCCAAAACCGTCTTCTTCCACGGAATAAATGAATCCCGCTTCAAGCCCAAAATACCCTCTATCTTGTTCCAGTTGACCGGGAGTGTATCCGAAGGATATAAAGGCACACGAGCTGCATCCGCCAGGCGATCCTTGAGCTCTGTTCGTTCCCTCCCAATGATGGCAATGGCTTCCTGGAACGAATACTCATACGGCGAAACCACTGCGAACCTCTCTCGTCCAACCTCAGCCGTAGGGCGCGATTGCAACGCAAGAATGTGCGCCCTCGCGACATCTCGTACATCTACTGTGCTGGGAGCCTTCGGGAAGATGGTGTTATCAGGGTTAAGAAGCGCGTATATGTATCTGTTGGTAGACAATGAGTTGATATCAGGCTCAGCTATGAGTTGCTCGAAGCCCGGAGCAAAAGGCCCATAGTTGAAAGAGGGACCCACTGCAGCAGTGACGAGTCAGCTTCACCCGGTTCTGCAAAAAGTCAGACTCATGGAGTGTAACATCGATTTCAGGATGGCTCTCCGCAAATTCGAGGACGGCGATATCAGCTTCTTTCTTTGCCGCTTGATAGATAGGGAACGGCGCTCCTGATGCTATCGCGCCTTCCTTGGTGAAGGAGTTCCAGTCTGTAATTCGTGCTCTCAGTGAGGTAACTAGTACGAGGATCCGCAAACAGACTTACCGTCTACACCGAATGGCCCTTGTGGGAAGGGGAATGTGGAGACAGAACTTGTCGTCACAATTCTAGGGACCTTGGCTTTTACACCCTCACGTAGAACATGGAGAGAACCCTCCACAGTGCTCTGATATTTAATGCATCTCTATCAGCATGTATGCCTGCGTGTACAGGAGCCAAATGGCCTACCCTGAAAGCTGTTTCCGGGTCAGTTCGCCCAGAGAGGGGGGCCGCAGCATGTATAATTGCCTTGACTCCTAGTGGACATCAGCAAAGATATCAAGAACCAATGCATTGTACTCACCCTTCAAATGCTGACTGTAATCTCCCGAAGATATGTCAGAGATTTCGATGACTTCAAACTTATTACTGTCGTAGTTCACAGACAAGGCCTTCTTCAACAGCTCAACTTTGCCACTTCGGGCAGCACTGGGATAGGACGACTGTTAGCCCTATCATCGGAGGAATTAACGAGGACGACTCACGCTCGGACAGAGTATCCATTGTCCAGTAAATGCGTCAAAATATGGAAACCAACAAATCCCGTCCCCCCTGTGACCTGTTATTAAACGATTAACGGAACAGGAGTCACATGCAGATCGAAGTACTGACGAAAATGAGCTTCGGATTCGAAGACACTACTCTTATAGCAGTAATGTGATGGAAGAAACACTTGAAAAAGTGGACGCCATTTAGCTTTATGTAGGTCAACGATTTAGCTTTGTAAGGGCTCCAGGTTGGTCATACGGGTTGCGTGCAAATGACGACAGGGTTTAGAATACATCCATCTCATCATATCAAACCCGTCGGTTATTTCAGTGTTTAAAATATAGCACTTACACACACATAGAAGCCCGGTTCTATAGAGATCTACGCGGAGTTCGATGTCCCTTCTCCGCTACCCCTCCCAACAAGCCATTGCATCGCCTTCACAAATCTCCTCCCCCCACATATTACCTTCCCAACGAACCACCAGGCTCCGAACACCAAGAATTGTAATGTCATCAACACTCCCACCAGAAAGGACATGACTAGCAAGCCTGTGGGCCATACCGACCAGGCAACTACGCCTAAGAACCCCATCAACGACATTCCCGACATCAACATACATATGATAGGCACCCTCGCCTGCAGCGAGAAGAAGAAATACGAACCAAACATATCCCTAGACCGCACGCGGGCAGTATCGAGTGGGACAAAGTTATAGCGGAAGATAAACCAAACGTCACAGAAAATGCCGAGGCCACAGGCCGTAGAAGACAAGGCGATAAATGAGCGGGCGATGGGACTGACAACGAAAAGAGTGCCCGGAGAGATCGAGAAAACAGCAGTGTCGACACTGTAGGAAGTAGTGTCAGTATGAGTGCACGAAAGGTGTCGGAAAAGAGACGTACGCGGCCATCGCAGTGAGGAGCCCCCCGACGTACGTCCACTCCAGTTGCTGTCGCGAGAACGCCCGTTCGTAATGGGTCTCATTTCTCAGTTCGGCATACATCGTGAAAGACGCGACAATGCGCTGCATGGCGCCCATCGCAGGGAGGTCCTCAGGCTTTTCAGTTTCTGAATACTGTGGTAAGATAGGTGGGGCGCTGTTGAGGTACGCTTCGTTGTCCATAATAAGAAGGGGGGTCATCTCGTCATCGGAGTCGATTATATAAGGCTGTAGGCGTCGTTTGAGTTCTTGCTCAGAGGGAGGCGGTAGAATGATCATGTCGCCTTGGCTGGACAAGGTAGGACCTGTGCTTGTGGGTGTAGGAGGCATGCTATCTGAGTAACACGCTGAGAAAAGTTCAAAATTTAGTCGGTTAACGAAACCATTGTGCCTCACATAAGTTATCATCGTCGGAGAGTGGTTCTTCGTAATGAAGCTTGGTTACTGATGGTGGTCGCACGCGGAGAGACAGCTTAGGCCACATCCCTGGACGGGCACCTTTGAGGCGTCTGGCGTTGCATGACAGAGTGTTCAGTCGAACATCCAGACCTGAAAATTCGTCAAGTCGGTAGTAGAGTAACAGCAAGTGGACTCACATTGTCCAGCCTCGTTCTGTTCCTTTACCAGATCACGCAACATATGACATGCATTTGCGACCAGAATTCTCTTCCGCTTCTTCTTCGATTGAGATCGGTGCCAGACCTTGATGAAAACTTTGGAATGTGGAGAAGCGTCATGACTGGGGAACGTTATACGACAGACCGTGATAACATATATGCACCCTTACATGTAGAAAACCTCCTTCTGATTGGGATTTTGGCCATCGCTTCCCAAGGTCGTTTCATGGCATGGCGTCGCGTCGCAATCTACTGAACCACCCTTGGTTTCAACTTGTATCGTTATTATTGGACGCCAGGATTTTTCTGGTCGTAAAAAGTGCAGGCCGCTGCTCCGAAGAACTAAATATGGACATTAATACGACCAAATCAAGGGTAACCGACAAGAGCGACTGTCACTCGACACACCTGTAAAACGCCAAGGTCTTCAAGGTTCCAGGTTAGTCTGCAGCATGAAAACGTGAAGCATGAACTTGCTCTGATTCATTGGTACGCATATCTGCGTGGAAATGTCAGCAGTACAACTGTTCCACAAGGGGAGATCCCTACCAGAAAATAAATGAGAGATAGATTAGAACGAAACCGTCGAGAAGTAAACGAAAAGATTGATAATGGTGGTGCGGAGGATAAGTGGCTCCTCGACACTGCCCCGCTTGCGGGAACCCGGCCCGAAGTCCGGATGATCTACAAAACCAAGACAATGGGTCATATCAAGTCCATCCTGACCGCCTTCAAACCATCATGGTTGCTATTGTAGTGAAATTTATATTTTCAAAAACAGATAAGTTTAGGGTGAAATAGAGGGCATGAAGTTTACTAAAAACAGGTACAAGCCTTACACTGGAACCTGGAATCCTTTCTCCTTCCAGAGCTCTTCAGTGCGAAGGAGACTGTCTACAGCATCCAAAACCGTCTGCTTCCATGTAATAAACGAATCCGCCTTCAAACCGAGCACATAATCTAGTCTCTCCCAGTTCACTGGTAGAGTGTATGAAGGCCATTCCGGGGCATGGCTTCCATCCGCGAGACGGTTCTTGAGTTGTGGGCGCTCCTTTGCGATGATATCAAGCGCAACCTTGTACGAAGACTCGTCCGGGGAGCAAACAGCAAACCTCTTCCGTCCTACCTCGGACGATGGTCGTGATTCCAATGCAAGGATATGCGCTCTGGCAGAATCGCGGACATCGATTGCGCCAGGTAGAGTGACAAAATCGGTGAAGGACGGTCGGAGAAGCGCGTAAAAAGATTCGTTGGTGGACAACGAGTGGAGATTCGGTTCAGAAATAAGGAGCTCGAAGCCCGGAGCAAAAGGCCCAAAGTTGAAAGGAGGCCCGACTACACTTCTATGAGCTCCGAGCATAGAGTATATGCCACTGAACTCACCCAGTGTAATATCGACTTCCGGATGACTCTCCGCAAACTCAACAACGGCCAAGTCAGAGTATTTCTTTTCAGCCACATATACATGGAATGGCGACCCCGAAGCTATGGCTTCCTCCTTGGTGATGGGGTTCCAATCTATGATACCTTGATAAGAGGGTATAATAGAAGAATGCAAAAGACTGACCATCTACACCAAATGGACCTACCGGGAAAGGGTACGTCACGATAGAACTTGTAGCGACGACTCTGGGGACTTTAGCCTTAATTGCCTCGCGTATAATATGGAGAGAGCCCTCGATACTGATCTGCAGCAGCGCGTGAGGTTAACATGCTCGGTGAGTCAAAGTGCGGACCCCTCACCTTAAACGCCGTCTCTGGGTCAACCCGGCCTGGTAGGGGTGCAGCAGCATGAATGATACCGTCGACTCCTTGAGGAACATAAGATTGGACAATAGTCAATGTACATGATGGAGCTTGCCTTTGAGATATTGACTTAAATCGCCTGAAGCGACATCGGCAACCTCAACGACCTCGAAGTTTTTGCTGTATTTTACTGAAAGAGCTTTCTTCAGAACGTCTACTTTCGGCCCTCGAGCCGCGCTAAAGCAGGGCGATTAGTGACTAAGGTGACGAAGCCTGAGGAGAACGATACGCACGCCCTAACGGAGTATCCCTTGTCCAGTAATTGGGACAGGATGTGGAATCCGATGAAGCCCGTCCCGCCGGTGACCTGTTCAATATGTGAGATATACGATCACTCGGGGGGGATGTCAACAAAATGGGGAGCACTTACGAAAATTAACTTTGAACTAGAAGACATATTTGTTGGTAAACATGCGATGGATCCTTGCGCTCTTATAGTACACAAGCGATCAAGAGCGTACAAAAAGAAAGGTCAACGGACTGACGTACATATCCGCCAAAGTAATACAAATACTTATTAATTCTTGGCTCTATCTATGGAGCTGCCAAGGATTGGTATTTGTGAATATAATTCAAAAATTCCCTAATAACCGGCAGAGATATGAAAGTGTCAGCTTGAGAGAACCCTAGATTCGCATTTTTGAGGTTAGCACCGTTGCCAAGTCGTAGAATCTCGTCTTGGGAAAACCATAAAGGGTGATATCTCGTCGTTAATTTGCATTACCCATATTGATTTGAGGCACAAGCATTTCCTCAGAAACTCGGGGCAGAGATTCAATACCGAAGCAGACCGGCTACCTTTGTAAGGTCGTAGTTAAGCAGATCGGCGACTAACGGTAAGGTGATCGGGGTTGTGCGGTGATCTAGATGACAAATGAGACCTTACTTGGAGAAAAGGAGCTTCAAATCGTACCGAAAAAGATGAAGGAACAAAGGGATATGAAATCAATCTGGAGTTCAAACGTTCAAGAGTAGTAGGAGGATATCGCGTGCAGACCCGGACAGAGAAATGAACAAGAAGGACCGTGGGAGATCGCCTGTTTTTAGTCCGATACCGGCCCGAGCTTACCGGTACTTGCGCTACCCGTTCCGAGTTCGATTGAGCTTGGCAAGGCTACAAAAAGGCATCATCGATATATTCAACATCAATATCCTGGGAGATCATAACGATTCATAGTGCCAGAGAAGGAGGGTATACTAGAACCGCGAGGCTCGACACAGCAACTTGAGCAAGGGAAAAGTGGATGAATGTCCATTGCACTGTTCGCGCCAAGATCCTCCTATCTGATTCGAGGCGCTATCTCAAAACTCGGGGGATTGAAATGGGAATGAACAACAAATATATATGAGTGGCTATAAAGATTAGCGACTAGGAAATTAGCACAATATACTGTCATAATCAACGTCGTCATTTGTCGGCACTATGGGCTCAAATGGTCAATTACACGAGACTTTAGTTACGAAAATCGTTCAGTCTCGAAAAAGTTACACTCCCTGATACATCCTTACATTAAAAGCATGTAAATACATCAGATCGACTGCCTATTACAACCATACAAAACTTACTCTAACAGGAAGATCAATATTTCTTACAACCTCTTCGAGATTTCTTCCCCCGTCCACCCTACGGAACACGGCAATGCTACCATCACCAGCTACACCACCTGCGACCAGATATTCCGAGTCCTCGCTACTAAACTCCATCGTACGGACCTGGTCCAAGCCCGTGTACACGTGATTAATGAGCTTCAGCTTCCCATCAATGAACTGGAAGATTGCGATCGTGTCACCGCGTTCATCAGCGTTCCCCATGTTCCTATTTGACGTGTATATGTACTGTACAGGAAATTTCTCAGAGGTTTTAGGAATGAGAAGCTCAGCAGCAGCAAAAGAAGCATTAACCGGCGGGTCTGGAGGCACGATGGAAGCATTAGCTAGAAGGGGGGCAGTCTTGGTATCAAGGGAAGGGATCTTCTGGACTGTGAGCGTAGATGTGGTTTGGTGTAGGGTGAACAGCAAGTCGCCTTCAAAAGAGTTGATAAGCTTTAGGGTGTGGGAGGTATCGTCAGATTGACCGACCTTCAACCGCTATGTGTCTAGGTCCGGATCCTACAGGCTGAGCAATTGACCCGATGATTTTCCAGTCTCCGGGAGACCCGTTCTCTTTGAGCCGCCAGACAGTGTCGCCCCCCTGCATAGAAAATTAGTGCTGCCCATGTTACAGGGATAAAGTAAACCCGACCAAATCAGGAACTAGGACCTCACTTCCGTACTCCAGTGCCATATGCGGGTTGGATGCACCTCCATCAGGAATGGGAAACGATATTACGCCAGCGGTGTAGTCAAAGTCCAGCGGTGTGTCAGTTGTAGGAATGATGCGCCCATTAGCGCCCACATAGTTCATAACAGCAACCTGCCCTGTGGAGAGCACACCTACGAAAGCGGGAATGTCACCATCAGAGGGAACCGTTTCGACCGCCTCGGAGAGCACGCCATCTGGCATGACTGTGAAAGACTGCACGGCTCCTTCGGTAATTTCATTTGTCGCGCTACGACACAATCAAGCTTACTGATGGGTCGTCCTATGCAAAGATACTCACTACAGAATGCTTTTGTTGGTAGGATGCAACGTTATCCAGGAAGGATTGGGTCCAGAAGGGAATTGACCTATTAGTGAAAGGGAGGGAGCATTCGAGTTGAAGAGGTACGAAGCGATGAAAAGGTCATAGCCTCCCGCAAGGATTGTAAAATTTACCATCGCAATGGGGAATGAAGATGATAAGTCGGAAGCCCATTAAATATGGAGATGAAAGTCCGATCTCAGATTGTCTTCAATGATGGCTCGGTGCCAGTAACACCGCCGATAGTGGAGTAGCGTTGAATGCTGCCTGGTGCCTAGCTTAACCACAAGGTATGCGTAGGCGGCGGTCTAAATGGAGGATAACGAAGACGTATGAAAGCCCTTGAATCTTCACCTGACTTTCTGCGAAGCGTTCCCTGGAAACTTGATTGTCGCACAGAGGGTGAAAGCGGGCGATACATACTACAAGCCATACAGACGAGATCATTGATAAAAATCTCAATCTGGCTCCAGTCGCTAGTTATGAGGTCGTAGACTGAGGGAAAATCAAAAGTTCACCATAAGAAGCTCGAATATCTCATGGCGAACACAATTTTTAATCCTCGTAATGGTTCACTTACGTGTTTTCTTATTTCCGCGGGCATGTCATAGTTAGTCTCCACATCTGTTTCCACAGATGTAAACTGTTTTTACTACTCACTTCGTTTGCGTTCGGCCCCGCTCGGATTCTAACACACATTCCAGGTGATTTCAGACTATCTGCCTTGGCCAAACAGTTTTCCACCAGTGTCAGGTTAGTTCCCAGACAGACAGGAACACGAGGAACAATAGAAGAGAAGAAAGGCGCCAAGGGGGCGTAACCGACGGAACAAGACCATGACGCACGTTCTCAGGGCTAAGTTGACGTGCAGATACGAGTTCTGCCAGTAGATAATAAAGCCGGACTTTCCAGGCTAAAGTTGGCGCATAGACTGGCAGGATATCGCCGTGGGACCGTTGGGAGTCGCGTGGGGTCCTCTTGCTTGTGGGGGTGCCGTGTCGCTGGATTTGGTCGGGAGGATCGATCGGGAGACGCGTCGTGGACATGTCGGTTTGTTTTGTGGAATACTTGATTATTGGGGTGCGCGGTTTTTTTAATTGATTTTGTTTCGTGTTTTGTGGTCGTCGTGTTCGCTTGTGGGGTGTATGAGATAGTCTGAGCAAGGGCTGCACACTGCGTGAAAAGAAGGTTCGAGTTTGGTAAATTTCGATTACGTAACTGACCGATCCGGCTCCGAAACTATGCTGGCATGCTTGACTTGTACTCCTACAAGCGCTGTGACTCTCAGGGACTGACGAACGGTGATTATGCTCATCCATATGTGATATATCAAACCGACTGAGCGAATATTACCTAGCTCCGTTGTAGATTCTTCCTCTCGCAGTTCAGGCAGTGGCACCGATCAGACACGACGATGATCATCTTCGATCCTAAGCTTCCTTTGACTAGTCACAAGGGACAGAAAGATTTTTCAGAGACTGTACTAGCGGAGGTTCCACTCGAAATTTTCATTGAGGTGCAGCACTCGATTCGACGGCCAGAAATGATACTCAGTGGCACATAGATATTCTCGTACCTTGACCCTATCGACCTACTACGACTCGCAAGGACGACACGACAGTTCACTAAATTTCTGTTGAGTCCCTCGGTTGATAGTATACGGTTATGGCGTGCCGCCCGAGCGCGTATATTCGGTCCGGTCGATCTGCTCGGGATGAGTGAACCTCACTATGCAGATTTGGTGTTTGAGCGACACTGCAACGTGAGTGTATTGCGTAATGCGAGTACTATCTAAAAGTAAGGCGATGATAGTACTGTGCGTCAGACACGAATTCGGAGATCGTGTGGCGAGCCTTCAAGCGTGCGTGCAGAACTTGCATGTTGAAGCTGTAAGTGTGAGCTCCCTGCACTTTTCTTTGGCTGATATATTTCAAAGCCATGTCGATTTCTCGGCTTTACTCACCAATGATGAAACTGCTGTACTCGGGCAACTTGTGCAAAATAGATCGCAGCTTCCCTTCATGGAAAGCCGATGGGTTCCATTCAAAGCTGGTGGGCCTTGTCGGTATCTTGTCACAATCAACTTATTTTTGTTGTCATCTTAGATGTCCGAGGCTTTTACGGATATTTTTTGCCTGATATGGTGAATTACGCCCGAGAGTATGCTTCTTTAGGCGGGAACATACAGGCTATTCGCCGCTGGGTACGCAAGACTACTCAAGAATATAGTCAACACCTGCGAGTAAGGGGAATAGGAACGTATATCATCAAGCCACTACTGACTCAATACATTATGCATCGTAGGTTGTTCGCATGGCCTGCGGCTGGTTCTTCGATCCTGAGGAAGCGCATAAGGCTTCCCAGAGAAGACGTATGATTGAAGAACGCGTCCTGCAGTGAGTGAGTATGCCGTCCGATGTCCCTCACGCTAACACCTTTTCTCAGAGTGTACGAAAGACTATTTTTACTCGGTTGGCAGACCGAGCTTGATTTGATGCCCACCGGATTAATAGAGGGGCACTCGCTAGTAAATAAGGCAGAGGAACTTACCGATGAAGGTCTGTTGCTCTTTTAGTTTCGAACCATCCCGTTTATGCATGTTCTAAATAAGCCTGGTCCATGATGGAGCCTGTTCTTGTTGCTATCCTTCAACGCCACAGAGACGAACGCTTGGTCTTTGAACGGTTTAACGCAGTCCGACTCCTTTTAACAGATGCTCTCAAAAGATATCTCATCGCGGAGTCAACGACGTTTGCACCTGATTGGGTAACCCTGGCATCTATAGATGGCTTCAAAAAGATTGTTTCCCTACCTCTCACTGTGCGGATGACGAGGAACACTTTCGCTTCGGTGATCTCTCGACTTCCGGAGATAACTTCTCGATGGAAATTGCGACAGCATGCAAGTTATCTGCGTATGCTCCGACAGGCGACGCAAAGAAAGGTCGAGGAGTCAGATCTTTATCTTGCTACGAGCACTTTCCGGTGTAAAGCGTGTGGACAGCCAGTTATGTATCCGAAGGTCCTCATTCACGAATGTAACGAGATATTAAATCGAAGGTCCCAATGTCCTTCCAGGGCACAAGATTTCCCTTGGATTAACGCGCCGTCCTGGATATTTTTCGACTCCGAAGCATCTGATGCTGCGCGTTCTATTGTGACTGTTTGTGGGCTCGACCCCGCGGTCGCCACATACACACAGATGAATCTCCTCCATCCTTTATTGGAATGTCTTGATATCCACGCTGCCGAAATAAGACCAATTATGTGGTGGCAGCAAATGGTATGTGACCTACATGTTTCCATTTCATATCTATTATCTTGCTAATCTGGTGCCAAAGCTCATACACGCTACGCATCATGAGGCGCCCCAAGGGTATCGGTTGGTAAATCGTGATGTCGATAATGATGTCATTGAAAATCTTGAAAGCTTGTCGGAGTTCGACTGGCAAGAATTCTACAAGGAAGAGGGAAAGAACTACTTCAAGTGCCTTATGTGCTCTGAAGTATGCGAATCCCCGATGCTTAGAGGGCATATGGAGACAATGTGAGTGCGTCGTTGGTGGACTAGACCGCGTTAAACTTAACCTTCCCTACCAGCCATCCAGGCTGTACTGTCGCCGAAATGGCATCGAGAAGTGTCCACATTGCAGACGCTTCCTTTCCCGTTCTATATATCGCCCTTCCAACGGTTCCTAGCCGCAAGTGTAATATTTCAGCACCGCGCCGTATCAGAGGTTCACCGTAAAATGTGCTTACTACGCTCACTGTGTATAATACAGATATTGCTTTGTCAACCTTGTTGCACGAGACCATCTTTCCTGCTTCCCGCTGGGCGATCCGCGGTACCTACCTCCGTCTCCGTCTCCGTCTCCTACTCTACGCCTGTGGCGCTAACGGACTTTTCTTCTGTTTAAATTTGACCATGCTTGAAAGGTCGCCCCGGCGACATGAGAATGTCTGCGTGATGAAACACAGTCACCGTCGTAGCCGTCGTGGGCCGCTGCACAAAGGAATGCAGGTCTGGGCTGCCGCTCAGCGAATTGAGCGGCCGAAACGGCCATGTTGCGCAAGGGTGGCGGCGGTGTGCGACCATGGTAGTCGGACACAATATTTCGGCGCAAGTGAAAATATAGACAACCGAAATACAAAAGTTGAGCTCTCAGGACAGGATGTTCACTTGTTAGCCGGCCTCTTTCTTTACATGCTTTTTACCACGTACAGGTTGGAAAAGGATATAACCCGACATGGACGGAAGGCACACGGGAGGGGTGAACTCACCAATGTTAAGTTCCTAAATTGCGCGTAAATTATAACCACCGAGTTGCAATACTGGTCGTTATCCCACCAGATCCCAATACTGCGCGGGTCTGCAAAATCTACCAGATACCCCTTTCATTTCTTCCTCGGTACCGTGATACAGGAGCAAGGCAGCCTCGCGGGAATGCACCACGCGAGTTTCTCTATGGGAATGGACTCTGAATAATCCAGATCTGGACGGGGCTGGTGCGCGCGGTGAAGTCAAATCATTCGTCCACCATGAGGTTCCCTGAAGTTCCTGCTTGGTTCCTGCAACGAGGACATTCGACACCTTCGCGGCCCCTTGCGTAAATCCCTCATATCGTCGCCGTTCTAACTTTGATACCGGGAGACGAGGGTCATTCAAAGATACCTGCTTGGCCCTCATCACTCAATGCATGCGAGCATATGACTTTCGAAGGGGTCGGGTGAGCGAGAGAACCCGGTGGCCGGCCATCACGCGTCTTGCCATTTCGGATTCAATACCGACATCCGCAATATTCAGCAACTGTTGTACTTGTATCGATTTTCTTGGGATAAAACTATAAACTGCCGGCCGTACAGTCGCCTTGACTCGGTGCTACTTGGTGAATTCTTGGACATGTCAGGCTCGAGGCCGTGCATCTGGCTGATCAGGGATGTCGACAACAAGTCCGAGGCGATTCCCAAGTCACTGAAATCACAATCAATTTAATTAAGCAGCTTAGCGACGAAAAGCACGGCGGATATCTCTTGGCTCTTTTGTTGTCGCTCTATGTCCAGTGAAGTTGAGGCTCCTTCTCGAGTCCGCAGTGAAAAGCGAGAGTTGAGGTCTTTGTTTCCAAACAATTTTTGTTGTGATCCAAGAGTCCAAAGATGGCATTCTATCCCCGTGGCTATCGCCGTCACGATCCATCTCCAGGAGTTGAGTCACCAGTCTTAGAAGACAAACGCTACCTTTACTGTGGATCCAGCAGGCCGGTTTTCGCAATAATTAAAGATGAATCTATTCGCACCCCCTCAGCTCATGGGGATGCGGATTCCTACAGTTTCGACGCCCCTTCCCGGTTCTTCATTGTATTCTGTGACGAGCTTCACCTTCCCATCCATCAACGCCCAGTTTCTGATGGTACCCGGCTTGACGGTATCAGGTGTAACAGATTACAGACCGAACACCCCTCCTGGCAATAACCCCCTACAAACGGCTCCATTCTCATCAATAGCTATAACAATATGACTTGCTGCTTGCATTATGTCGGGAGTAAGTGATATCTCGAGATACTTCTATGCCGTAGCCGCTTGCGCGCTGATCCCTATCTGTGATACAACAGCAGTTATGATGCAGAGCCGGTCATTCAGTCATCAAACTACCTTTGTAACACGACGATAACAAGGTATCATTTCGCAACTTTTTTTGCTTAACTCAAAGGGTTACCAGCTTTGAATTCAATGGTGCGGTGCCGACGTTTGAATCAAAACTAACCATGATGACGCTAAGATTTACTCAAGTGATTTAAAATTTTGTGTTCCGTTTGTAAGCACTAACTACATCTGTGCTATATACAAAGCAATGCGCAAGTCAATTACGCATGAGTAATAACATAAGGGTGGATAATTGAATAGATAGCGTATACGATAGCGATGCACTTGTAATGTGCATATTGTAAAGGATAATAAACTGATTTAAAGAATGTGTAGTCCATGCGTACAAGGAGAAGCGGAAACTGATACGATGAAATGTATAACTACAGCATATTGAATAACGGCAGACGCCAACGAGCGTGAGCATAGTAAATGTGGTGGATAATAAGATAATGTCGAAGCGTGTCCTGCGCATCGGAGATGGATCGGTTAGCAATGCAACCCGGAAGTCGACGAGGACAAATTATAAGATAGTGTGAAGGTCGCATGAAAGGGAGATGATCATCTGTGAGAGGGGAATTAGATCGCTGAAGAATTCCACACAAAAAATCAGACATACGATGCTCGACGAGGTAAGAGTGTAACCACTCGGCTCGCCTTGACTTCGCGGCCAGTTTTTCCAAAATATCGCTCAGACTGGAAGGACCAGTGGAGTGACCCAACAATCCAGTCCGCTAATCCTTGCACATATATAGCAACCTCGCGATCGATCCGCTCGCCCCAAGACGGCAGTTGCGTCCTGTCGTAGTTAAACCGGTCGATGGCTTGTTTGCACAAGTCTCCCACAAAGTCCACGGCGGATTGTAGGTCTAGCCCTTGCTCGTTCATAACAACGGGAATCATGTTGTGGGTATCGCCCTTGCTTTGCTCGACATTGTATGAGAAAATATCCTAAAAAGGCATGTCCATCTATCAGTACGCGTGTTCGGATTCAGGCTCGGAGATGAAAACGTACATTAGACCATGTCACTAGATCATTGGCTGCCTCGCCGAGACCACGGATTAGATCGTGGTCCATTACTTCGTCCGGAATATCAAGGTTGTAGGCGTACTCGATCAGAACAAAGGACGTTTTGCATCCTGCGAGCAATATTAGGACGCTGGAAGGTTCTGATCTTGAGATAAACAAACCAGATGTGTCTCGCCTAAGGGCAATATAAGATTCAAGATCAGGAATGACTCCTGCCTGCCGATCGCGAGCTTGCTCCGTGACACTCTGGAAGAAAAAGTCGAAAGTCTCGATAAAGCGTTGCTGTGTTCCTGGAGAAGCCGTCTGTATGAGGCGACGCCAGTAGCTAAAAATCATATGTCAGCGCCACGGCATGTAGAACCCGGTGTGAATGACATACTCTTTCGTCATCTTGGATACACGAGTAGGGGAATGATAAGAATGTGGGGAGTAGAGGGTGTTGAGAACGACATCAGCTGTCGTCTGGGTCCCGCTTTTGTCCATATCGTCCGAGAGATTGTCCAAATGGAATAGGTATGTGAGGAAGTCATTGCAGACCCTAAGCTGGGGGCACGCCGCTCCGGGGTAGCACATCGCAGTAAGCAACCCGCACTTCAAGCCGTGATAATTGGCGCGTTTTTGTCCCATCAGATTGCCGCTAGTGAACAGCCATTTCTTGGTCTCTGATGTGACTTGCTTTCGGTGCCGACTGACGCTGATGTCAAAGGTGCAATGCGAGACGAGGTCGGGTAGGATGAATTTTGTGGGCATAGGCGTAGGTGCCTGCACGTAAGACGCAACTGACATAGGTGAAAGCAAGGACAAGAAAGCAGACAAGAAAACGAGTAAAGCGGGATAGAAATGAGAAAGGCGGGAAGGAGAATGGACGGTAACTGAGGAAGGCTGAATAGAAAGAAAGTCTTTACTGACCTTTTATATGGCCGTATGTGATCGGACAGATTCAAATCCGGCCCATACTGGTCTCTTTCGGTAGATTTCTATTTTGGAACTATACCTTTCTGCCTCCCTCGTTTTACGAGAAAGGCACAGTCCCGAGAATTAGCTCCCGATCCGAAAATATCGTCCTGCCTGTAGAAGTATTTTGACTCCATCGCTGAAGGGGAAAGCAGCAATCATTACCGAAATCATTAGGCGACTAGGTCTGGAAGTAAAAATTCACACAGATCTAGTAGATCGACCAGACAAATGGATAGCATTAGGGTTGACGCGGTCCAGAGATCCAGGACTGACGGGAGATCTTCTACCCTGAGTCTTGAGCTGCAACACGTACCAAGCCGCGCAGTTAGGTGCCCGTACCTGTAACAGTAGCCGCGTTGCGATGTGCGCCAGCTGCTCTGTAGGCACAGCAGCAGCATTTTCTTTGTCATGGGGAACGTGGAGAAATTCCATGTGTTGACGATGCGATGAAGGAAAAACAGATATTGCAACTGCGACGGAAACATGATAGACGTGCAAACAATTGATCCCGAGTCAACCCCGGCCGTCTTCCCAGGCCCACGATTGGTCACGCCAGCAGTTACCTCATTGGGCTCAACCGTTTTTTGCGGGGAGGCTGGCGGGGGTGGCGGATTGCAAGGATCCTCACCTTGCACTCGTGAACACGATGCAGAATGTAGAGCTACCATGACATATCCAGCCACAATGATTGGATTTTCTCCAGGCAAGTCGCCATAGATCGCGAAAAACACAACAAGCGGTAACCTAAGCACAATCGCCGCTCATCCGTTGTGTGAAAACTCTGCTCTCCTTGGGCATCAGTATGGAGACAGTTTTTGCCGCGCCAATCGTGTCAATCTTGGCAACGCGGGGCGGGTCTTACAAATATTCCTCGGATCGTGTTCGCGCTCGCGAGTTGTCCATTAAGCGAGGCGCTTCGAATCGTGAAGGCGCCCTAGCAATGGGAAGGCCTCGTCGGCGTGACAGAGAAAGAAATACTTGTAGATGTGGTCCTACCACTAGCAGAAGAAGTCAGTCAATGCTAGGGCTTCGTGAACGTCGACTTAATGAGCTCACTTGGGTTAGATTCACCGGAATCCATTCCTTTATGCTTTCAATACGTGGGGGAGTTACTATTAGATGTTCGACGACGGCGCTCACTGGGAAAATATCGGGGTGTTTTCCCGCCGGAATGCAATATTCCACGTCGTCCGGGGCGGCCTAAGGCAGTTCTAAGGCGTCACATAAACGTAACTCGTCGATGATCCGTCTACCCGCCCCGTCAGTGTCGCCGTGTGGTGCGGAATTTTCCGCCTTTTTGCTAGCAAGCTTTACGGTAGAATCATCTAAACCCGTAAGAAATGGACTGCACTGCAGGCGGACTCAAGATACTGATGCGTTGTATGAAAAGGTGCCTGACGTGTACGAGATAGACCCCATTGCTATCGATTCTTCCTCTACTGCGACAGGTTTGGCGTGAAGCCACATACGCATCAGGAATGGTACACCCGGTGTGATAGTTGAAGCGCAGGTTGCTCACCGCCGTTGGCTCGACGTTCAGAGACCATGGGCACCTCACTAATTTCGAACTCGGACACGGACAAATTCAGGTTCCACTCAACGTCCACTGGATAATGAAATTCTACGCGAAGAAAAAAAGGGTTTGAGCACGTGTAACCCATAATAGCTAGGTTAATACCTGGCGGGGATTGAAACGATCATAATCGTTTCGACATACCATTCTCCTCGATGTGAAGGAGAATGATAAGCCTGCTTAAACGGTTCTGATTGGTCCCATCAGTCAGTGATAATGAATAATGCGTTGATATTCACATGTGAAGCGGGCCGAGATTCGGTACCGACAAGACCGCACAGCAGAATGGAAACGGAGATGTTGAACAGAACAATCTATACAGTTGAAGAAAACATATCGGGTCCGTTTCAGGAACGTTCTACGTTACCGTTGACACAGCCACATTTCATTTCCCGACAAAACCTTGAAACCAGAGGTAGCCGGCGGCAGACATTTTTTGGAAATACCGAGCGCTCATCCCGCACTATCGAGTCTTGCAACCATCCACTAGTCTTCAGGCTTTTTCGAAAATGCGTCGCGGCAGTGTCCAAGCCTATACAGGACCAGATAATACTGAGACATTTCTCCAGGAATGATGTAATCGCATCAACATTTGGGGTAAAGAGTTTGGTCCTGATTTTGTCCAAATCTGTTCGTAACCGTTGACGTCGTCCTTTGCGCTGAGCGCGATGACTACACCTCAAACAAACCGGATTTCGCTACCACACAGGTCGTTCGGCGTAGACGAGTCGGCTCTCGACGACGAGAATGATACGCCCCAGCGCGACGGATCGTCTTTACGCAGAGTTCTTGGTCGAATTTCGTTTGGCAACAGCATGCGTCGACCAAGTTTCGCTTCAAGATTGAGGGCAGGGGCCGACTCGCCAGCTCCATCTGAGAGGCCACCGGTGCCCACGGTAATGCAGCCTGCTGGGGAAGTGTATCAGACGCCACTGCCAATACTCTCCATGATTGTTCTGTCCATCGTGCGTCGTCGTTCGCATTTTTCCTATTCGTTATCTCATCGTGTTCCGTAGACCATGCTGGGAGAATTCTTATCAGCAAACGTGTCGACGCCGTTCTTGTTATTCATGGTTAAAGGCCAGTCAGATCCGGTGTGCGGCTCTGTCGATCTAACGAAGGATTTTTAGGCTTCGGTGTACTTACTGATGAGGCTGAAATCGCATTTTGGACGGGTGTATTAGGTATACTTCGGTCTTTACTAATCATTTTCACAGAGTAACTCACTAAATGCCTGTAGTATCAACATTCTTTTTGACTCAGTTCCTCACGTCACTGCTTTGGGTTCGTTCTATTCACCAGTGGCGCAGTCACCTTGTTCACGGCCCTCATGCTCTTTTGTCCTCCAGGCTACTGTAGCTGATAAGCATGGGAGGAGAGCGGTTCTAGTGATATCTCTCCTCGGCAGTGCATTGACTTGTGCCATCTTCGGGACTTGCACTACTTTGCAGGAAGCTATATGCGTAAGGTTATTGCAAGGTATCTTTGCTGGAGCCGTCGGCGTTGCTCGAGGTTCTATCTCTTTCGTAACCGATGCAAGTAATGAAGGTAGAGCTTACGCTATTCTGGGGTGCGTCTTCCCGAGACGCCGATTTGCTATGAAATATAATCTCAACCGTTATGTAGATTTTGCTGGGGTTTCGGTGGTGTGGCGGGGGCCATCATCGGAGGAACTTGTCAGTGTTCTGCATACTGCTGATAGCCATCTAACGGTACTTGTTAGTCGAAAGCCCAGCCCGGAAATGGCCCGGAACGTTTGACTCCTTCCCTTTATTCGTAAATTATCCGTACCTCCTACCGTGTGCAATGGCGGCGGCGATCACCTTTACAGGTTCGGTTATTTTTTCCCTTTGGCATGTGTAGGCACCTCATGACCGTACTCGTTTTCAGGTTCCGTTCTCGCGTGTTTCCTGGGCCCCGATGGCGGGCCTAGGGAAGGGGCTATTCGCCTCATACCTGAGAAGGTTGATATGCACCCACCAATCCCAGAGGAAGAATCCATACCACCGAGTCCGATCTTCGACGACGAGGATCAACAACCCACCACACTTACAGGGTCTATCCGGAAAAAGCTTTCCCTAAAGCTCTCCGGCTACTTCGCCTCTCGAGTACATGATGCCCAAGACAGAACTAATAGCGGTCCAGTCCGCAACTCCACAACCTCCTTGTAGCACTGGCTGCAGGACCGAAATTAAGAACTGCTTCCAGGACAAGCCGTATTAATGGGTCAGCCTACGGGTACGGTAGCTATAGGAACAGGCTGGCGAGCAATGCTGACAACGACTGTGAGAGCAAGGCATGGAAGCATGGCAAGCTCCTTGCGGCGACGACGAGGAAGTAATCTCGGACGGTCATCGAGAATCACAAGCTAGTGAAAGTAATGACCTTAATTTTGCTCAGAGGTTACTTATGGCCAACGAGAACGCGGTCACCAACATTGCGGATCTGTGGGTCGCTGCTGCCATGAATGTCGACAACGAGGATCCGTTTGAAAGTGACACTGAGATGGGATCTGACGAGGATTCTGGCTGAGGAGGCTTTGGATGTAGAAGAAAACACGGAGCAAGTTCTCGTCGATGACGACGCTGTATCTGCATCTGTTATCTCGACGCCGACGCGCCGCAGTCGGCGAGCTTCCAGTAATGCAATACCCATTGCACGTCGATCTTCTAACGCACGCGGATCTATCCGGCCCCTTCGACTTGGTTCGCCTCGCCTTCCCTCCAGCCCTTGGCCTATTCCTGAGCGCCAGGCTTCGTTTTCTCAACCATTAGAAGGCACACACATATCGCGTCGATTCTCCAACGCTCCATTCCATCTTCTCCCATCCTGGTGTCAAAATCCCGGCTGCCGTTCTAGATGCACAGCAACTACTTGCTGCAGATGCCGAGACTGCTGCTGCAGATTCCCTCGCGCCAATCGTGGAATCGAGAAGGGTATCGCAGATGAATGACCAAATTGACGTGGAGTCCCTGGCAGAGAAACCGGTTTCATTGTCGTCGCAATTACCCATTATGATCATTGTGCAGTACGGACTGCTGGCACTCCATTCCACAACGCACGACCAGGTCTTCATGTCATATCTTGTAACGTGAGTCGTAAATTCAGGAGCGATGTATAGTGATTTACTATTCGGACAGCGATTATGATTCTGGAGGCCTAAATCTCAACGCTGGGCACTTCGCACAGCTCAGTTGAGTTTGCAGTTCCTCGACAACCATTTTAGGCTGACGTATCCCCGACAGTTGCATTGATGTGTCTCTGCCAGATAGCATACCAGTTTTACCTCTATCCGTACGTTACCATTGCAGTTAGGGTGACTCTCGGACTGATTGTATATTCATCTAGCAATATTGGGTGCGTTTCATGTCTTGGAGTCAAACAGGCCAGGTACTAACCGACCATAGGCCACCGCGAGGAAGGTTCTCCCATCTGGCTATGTTCAGACTTGGTTCCTTGCTTTTCATCCCATCTTATCTCACGGTCGTACTTTATCGTGTACCGTTTGCTAGCGAGGAGAATGACGGCAACTTTATTCTGATGACAGGGGCTTGCCATAAGCACGTAGGTTATAAGTCGTTCTTAAGATCTACTCTTTGGCTAATGAAGCATTTTTAGTGCCCTACGGTTCTGCGGTTCCACCTTTGCATATACCTGCGGTATCTATTCTGTTGAATTATAGTACGCATCATTCTGTCACCGCCATCTTTTACTGACCGATAAATGTGTTCTAGTGACGCCACCGAATGCTGTCGGGTACGCGAATGGTATAGCCCAGAGTATAGTCAGTCTTGCCCGATGTTTGGGCCCTGTCTTGGGCGGATGGGTGTGTTCTTTTTCCTTCGCTAGTGTACATCTCGTAACGAGATGCTGATATGTTTCTTAGCTCTGGTCGGTGAGCATTGAGGGGAATCCTAATGGGTATCCCCTTGGTTTCATTGTGTGTGCCGGCGCATGCGCATTGGCAGTGTTGCATAGTATGCTCATTCGATGAACCCTTTCGACCATGTAGAGGTTTCTTCTTTCATTAATACTATATTAATGCATATAGATCTCTGTTCATGATCGACCTGATCCCAGATCGTCACCTACATGGTACCATACGTATACACAAGCATCAGGACAGTTGCTAGTAATCCTTCTTCACCCGGACTGTTGTTACAAGCTAAATTATTATATTGCTTCGCCTTCGATTCTCGCCTTCTGGCTCATTGTAGACGTCCTTGCTTGCTTTTTCTGCACGATCATTTCCGCCACTACGCGATCGTCGCATGAATAAATTGTACTTAAAAGCCCAAGCGTAAGGCCATTATAGCTCACTACAGGGGTATAAATTTAATTCCGTTCCTTCTGCAGCAGTGATCCCTGGCCAATAACTGGCCATATGCTATCTACAAAATACATAAAAAATATATATTACTACAATCCATCGTCGAACCTTTTAAGCTACCGCCTTGATGATGTCCGCAGCCTGCGAAGGGAGTTCATTCAGCTTCGAAGTATCATGATCCTATAAGTTGTCACTGACCTTCTCCGCCATAGCATAGATAGTTGTGTGGGGGTGTGAGGCAAGGTGGATAGGAATGATTGAGGCGTCGGCCTAAAAAATAACACCGAGCGATCATGAGAGTTTGCAAGTTAAGGGTTATGGTGTCCTGTGCTTACCACTCGCAAGTTTTTGGTACCATAGACCTTCACATTGGCATCCACAACACCTCCGTCCTCTTTAGGGAGCATCGAGGCGGTTCCGATAGGATGATAGACAGTCATGCCGGTACTCCGCACGTAGTCCTGGAGCTGCTCGTCAGACTTTATGTCCTTCCCAGGAGCAATCTCGCCCTTGACAACTGTGCTGAGAACGTCCGATTTGATGAGCTTCCGAGCGAACTTGAGACCCTTCGGCAAGAATTTGAACGTCGATATCTTCCTCGAACATATGGGGGTCAATCTCGGGTTGGGCATGTGGATCTGTAGAGTTGATGTGTACCGTGCCACGAGAGAAAGGATGGGCTGCGGCAAGTAACCAGGAAACGTAGTGCTTTCCAGGTTCGGGCATCGTAGTCCCGGTTGGCATATATCCATTGAATGTTGCAAATCTGGAATTCATAGCACATGTTGTCAAAAAGATGAGAAAAAATCCATGTGGAAAGTAAACGTACTCCAAGTCAGGGATGTTGGCGCGTTTGAGCCACTCTGACTGTGCCTTGAACGTCGGGTTAGAGGAAGCGTTGGCGATCTTATCCGCTTTTGCTGTGATCTCCTCCACGGAGTCCTCAGACATATAAGTCTGGGCTGAGATGAATGAGTAAAGACCGGGTCCATTAGAGGTCAATCGGCCTTGTTTCTTCTCTTGACTAAAAAAAGTCGCCGTCATGAAAGATTTTTTGCCGACGAGTAAAAATTTACTCACTATAGTTGGAATTCCAACGCAGCTTGCTGTGGGTCCATCATCAAATCCATCGATTCGTACTTGGGATCAATCTCGGCAATGAAAGCGGATGTATAATGGTCCTGGCGAAAGCTCAAACCATGTCATGACCGTACGAGATGACACAAACCTGATAGTTGTTTCCGACACCGGGGAGGTCGAGCACAACCGGAATGTTATGGGCTTCTAAGATATTTTTATCACCGATGCCCGACAGTTCTAGTAACTGCGGGGTCTTCATGGTACCTGATCAAATCTTCAGTACGATAATGAAGCAAAGCGTTACCTACACGTACCTAGTGTCAGGATGATCTCCTTGTTTGCGGAGACGGTGAGTAGCTCCCCGCCCTTGGAATACTCGATACCAGAAGCGATGATCTCGCCTGAAGATTCATCGGTCTTCAAAAGGATGCGTGTCGCTTCTGCACCAGTGATCAATGTTAAGTTACTCTTATGTCTATTCGGGCCGTAGTATTCCTGTGGCGTTCCGTCAATTCCAATGCGATAGATCAGTGACCAAGCACAAGTCTCACAGAAGCTGCCGAACTACGGACGCAGTATTCTGGGTGAACAGATAGTTGCATTGGGTAAACACCACCACTGTAACCGTCGTACTAGGAGGAAATTTCAAATACTCAGTCGTGGGGTCAAAAGGTACGATAACGGCAAACTCACGTATTCGGTGTTAAGGGGGACCCCGACAGAAGCGAATCCGTCGATGAGAGGCTTGAGGATGTTACTGGACCACCGAGAGAGCGTCCTGTGGATGGGTCCACTTGAACCGTGTATTTCAGGGTTGAACTTGATCCCAGTGTCGGCTGATTGTTCCTTCGTGATTGTGAAAGTCTCGGACTGGCGGATGACAACATTAACGGATGTAATGCAACCGAAGCGAAAACATACCTTCTTGAAATAGGGAATCAAGTTTTTCCAATTCCATCCAGTCGCGCCCAACGTTTCAAACGCTGGGTCAGTGACGTGCTTAGTATACTATTGAGATCATAGCACTCCAAGCTCACCGTCATATTCTGCGATGTTACCCCTGAAATTTCGCTCAGCTCAGTAGGATTATACGAAAAAAAATCGGAGCGACTTACTTTCCGAGCGCGACGATGTTTGTCTGATGACAAGGCATCAGTCTAGGCCAGCCCGCAATTTAGACACAATTAACTCACAGTACCGCATCCACCGACGACCTTTCCCCTGGAGCAATGCGTCAGATCCCCCAAAATTAATTATTAGAACCCTGTAACTTACCTGGGGAGCCAGAGGCTGCGCCCTTTTGCGCCAGGCTGGGGCGTAGTGTACATCTTCCAGTCCATATCAGAAGGACCTCTCAGATGCATAGCCGCCAGTCCTTCAAGAAGACGCGTCAGAAGCTGTACGCTGTCGGGAGGAGGAAGAACGGTACCAGGAATGAGAACATCAGGACGACTTGACTGATCCTCTCCAGCTTCGATGACGCCGACAGAGACGTTGGAATCCTCGGCTAAGCGAGTGGCAATAACCAGGCCGGCGGTACCGCCGCCCACGACGACGTAGTCAAAGGACACTGGGGCGGACATCGATAAATCCGTTAGGTGGCAGGTATAGACTTGGTTGGCGTAAAGGCCAAGTTGGATCCAATAGAATCGTCTACGGAGGCGTTATATGGGTTCTAGGAAGACGCTACGATAAACATTTCATAACACATGGAGTACAAGGGGATATATGAACGAACCTGTGGAACATCACCCATATGCACACAGGGACATCACCGGCATTGGGAATTCAGGCTGATGTCAGGACTGGGTTTCGAGGAACTTTGCGGGATTGCCTTAGTTTCTCCTGTAGATTCTTCGAATTCTTCAGACACGTGTCCCCGCTCACGATTGAGGTAACAACTGGCAGGACTTCTCAGGACTTCTGCATTCGACTCGTAAGCTTGAATCGGACAAATAGTTTTTTTAGGTGGCCCGGTCTACCTGACGTCGTGTAATCCATGATGGTGATGATGCTGGTCGCGAGATCTTTCGCGGAGTCCTATCCTGGGAACTATTTCGCTTAATCTTTTTCTTGAGGGAGCCAACGAGAGCATGGATAAATATATAAGTTGAGCGGATCGCTTAAAATTGGGGCGCACCAAAGATCTGGGACATAATGAAACCGCCTGTTGTGGTTTAGAGCAATTCTTAGCCTTTCGGGTGCAAGTCCGCCCTGCGAAAGACACATCCCCTCTGAGGAAAAGGCGGACGGGCTAGCTTCCCCTGGATGCCTGGAAGACCCTCGGCCGTGCAAATTGTCAAGAGAGATATGGTTCTTTATGGTAGGAGCAACCCAAGAGTACGGTGACGCCAAGGGACCACCACAGACTAGTAGCGACATCAAGAACGAGAGCAAGAACGAAACGATAGCAGCATCATGCGACATCTGAATGGTTCTTTCACGGCATGGAAGAGTTTCCGTTCTCGCCGCGACAACAGATTAGCTGAGAAGTCTATCTCCTATGATCCTATCTTCACTGACACTAAGTCAGCAGGAGTGAGAAATTGTGTTATTTCAGCATTGGCATCAGAAGACTGTTCGCAGCCGAAGCACAGTTATAGACGCGTTACGGGGTGATGTACTAGGCAAAGACCGGCACACCGCAAATTTTGAAGGGATGCACCTCTTGAGGGCTGTTGGACAACACACTACAACAACCGCCGAAAACATTTCCAATACGATCGGGAACTTCCTTGTCCTTCGCCGAAGTGCTACGACCACGCTAGAATCGAGGTTTCCTACTCTAAAGACCCCCTTTATGGGAAGGCGCAATTACAGCAGCGTAGACGTCCCGGCGATAAGAAATTCTAACGAATTATGACCCTAGGCAACAAAGTGGGAGCATCACAGAATATAGAATCATGGCCACATTCAATCAGGGTCCGTAAACAAGGTTCCCCATTTGGGGCTGTCAAGTGGGGATTTCCATTTGCAGGGCGTCTTTAAGTACCGGTGTTAACGACATATTCCTGATGTTGCCTGTCGTTTAATCAGCGGGTCCATCTTATTCCCAACTTATAGGTCTACCACCACCTTGACCGCTCTTTGTGTCCACCATGGCCGATACCATTGTACCAGTCGTTATTGGTCTCCCTCAACCCTTCGGTGTGTTCTTGATTGGTACGTCCTTTTTCTACTGCTAGAACGCGTCGATGGCTAACATTCATGTTAGCCATCTGGATATCCCTGGTGTTGTTCGGAATCATCGTGGTTCAGGTATGTGTCTCTGACATTGAAACACGAACAGGCGTTGACGGCCTTTACAGACATGGAACTACTTCAGTTCGTTTCCCGAGTGAGTGTCGGATGTCTTCTCTTGCCGTCGCAGTCAGGAATCCTGACATTCTGGGGGTACAGCGATCCTCTCTGGCAGCGCGTCTATGTCGGTTGCATCTTCACGGTTGATTTCCTCTGCTCGTTCTTTATCCTTTGGTGGTAAATGACCTTCTCTTGGCGATGAATCTCTGCTCAGCTTCTATGCAGGATGTACGACCTGCTGATCAACGATTGGGGCAACCTTGAGCCATACACCCTCATCCATTGGGGTACGTGCCTTCTCCCTCGTCTTCTCCCTTTGTTCTCATGCGATGTTCAAATCTATTTCAATAGCTCTCATAACAGGTAGGTAACCCGTGACGGGATTTCAGATACTTTTTCATTCAGTTCTGAATGGGCGCTATTGCCTCCAGATCCTTTATTCGAGGTAAAGGCGGAAATTACTTTGACATTGTCCGACAGTGACTAACATGTTGGTTCTAGGGCCTCATTGGACCCATGGTACAGGCGTACTACGCATGGAGAATTCATGTAATTTCCGGAACATGGTGGTTGAGTGGGCTCGTCATGTTGTGCTCTCTCATGGCAGTTGGTACGCCCAAAATATCGCTATGAAAATTTGTGCTTAATTTCACATTCTAGGCGGTGGCCTCGCTGGAACAAACGCTGCGGCCACGTTAAAGACTTTCCAAAATCTTGCCGAAGCCAAGGTGGTTGTCATTTTCTGGCTCCTGCCGCCGGCCGTCGCAGATATCATCATCGCCTTCTCCCTGACGTACTATCTGCGCCAACACAAAGGAAGATTCGAGGCCAGTGACAAGGTATTGGATAGGATCATTCGCAGTATGTCCATTCTGTGCTTCCTGTCTTCGTGTGGTTGAATTCCTCTCTCTTTGTGCTACAGTGACCGTCCAAAACGGTAAGACTCTCGTTCGTTTCTCGGGGAATTTTTGTGGCGTCTAACGACTGTGAATCGGCAGGTCTCTTGACAGCTGTTATTGCCGTTATCGACATCATTATGTACTTCACAGTTGTAAGTTCACATTTGATATATTTTCTCCCTCTTCGGTTCCTGACGGTCGCCTACTTATTTAGACCACTCCTTACCACATTGGCAAGCATCTTTACGAACTGTCATCTTTTCGCGTCCTAACAGGCATAACATTCTCTCCAGCTTTCACATTCATTTTGCCTAAACTTTACGCCAACACCGTCCTCTCGTCATTGAACTCCCGTACTTCGATTCGGCGCGACCTCAGCAACCGATCCGATGGACATGGCCTGTCTTCGGGTGGCGTCTCTGCAGTAAGTCACTGACAACTTCCGTTCCTGTCTGCGCGTAATTGATTTATATCTTTCCTTAGCTACATCGCACTCAAGCATCCGGAGTAAGTATTTGTATACATTGTCGAGAAAGCTCGTTCCTGATGTTGGACTTAGGTCATTGTTACGGTCGAGACTCACGAAATGCAAGATACGGTGAAACGCAACGTGGAATGGGATTCAGACCACACATCAGCAGATACCAAGGTCTGAAAGGATTCATCACTACTCAACACCTCTCCGAAATGCAAGGATACCAGAAATACGGTGCATCTCGTTAAAAAAAGAATGTTGTACTTCACTTTAGACGCTGGAAGATGGTCTTGTGGGTGGACCGGGTTGGAGAAAGGGAACTCCCGATTTGTGGACTTCCCTGATTTCGGCCCTTGTTGACTTATCAGTTAGTTCCTGAACATTTTCTCTTCACATATACGTGTGTACGCAAAGTGATCTGTCTTGTATAAATTCCTTGCTATTCTTGTTGCTTCGTGTACACACTACGGTCGTTATTGTATTTATGGTGGCAGATTCCTATACCATACATCAATTTGAAGCGCTGGCGTTCTACTCGAAACCATCATGAGCCTGAGCGCGCAACAATTTTACTGGTCCACGGTAATTAGGTACAGGGAATCGTTCATCTCCCGGGATCGGACTCAGTGGAAGGTCATTGAAAAGTTCTTGCACCCCATCGAGGTGTGCGATTATAAAGCAACGCGCCTCGATACCTTATTTCAGCCGTATCTTCACAACCGGTACCGGATGCTGTCCCTGTACTGGCACACAGTAGTTGGTTTACCTGCGACATACATTCCTATGTTCCACAAGACAACTCAAGCAGTAGGTGAACTTCAAGCGAACTTCAAAATTGAACACCTTTTAATTCACGTCTAATCGAATTCCTTCTCGTTCCTAGGTGATGTAACGTAATTTGGATTGGGGTGAGAAAAGATGGAAACATCAGGAAAGCGATGGAACCCGTATTTCGAGGTCAGCCATCACTCGTGGTGTCCAGCCTCATGGGCAGCCTTGCTGTCGTGGTACTTTGTGTAGTTGTTTGCCCACGTATAGATTCCGTAACCTAATTTACCGATATCAGGGGAAAGGTAAAGAACGAGAAGATGGCGACGAACCCAACGCAAAAGGAACGATCCAATATGGAACCTCAGCAGCTATGCGTCTGTAACCTTGGAATAAATATTCCCGTGCCCAGCCTGGGCCGGCCTTCGCTTGGAAGGGTGAGATGGCTGATGGCAGAAAGAAATTACAAAGCAACCAGCAGAAAAGGAGTGAGCGTCAACAACAATGAAGTTTTGCCAAAGGCAACGCACTGTACTGGTAAACACCCTTCATCCTAGCGCCACCGTGCTTGTCACCCCACCACGAACTCTATACCGAGAAAAAGTGTGAATTTGGATCGTTCTCATTGGTCAAAGAATTGCTCACCCATGCTTGCTGAGCTGCAAAGGAGATATCTCTCGTCAGCATTCCTTGCAAGTAATGCAGCATTGTAGACACTCACGCCCAGGCATTTCTCCATAACGAATGAGAGTCGGTCTCATGGTAGGCGATGTTCAAGAGTAAATGTGCTGGTCGTGCCCAGCGTTGACGCCGTTCCGTCCCGGTGGGCTTCCAATCCTAACACAGCCAAACAACCGCTCTCGACGTGGCTCAACGTCATTTCTTGGTATTTCTCATACTTCCTCGACCGTATCCATGTAAGTCTCCATGTTGCTGTTGAAGACATAGATTGAGTATTCTGCAGTATAACATGATTACCCACCAGACCTTGTATACGTTGGCGAACGCTCTAGGGATAATGGCCATGGCTACGGTCATTGGCTATCACTTCGTCGCAGTCAACTCGAAATATCTCTCCAAGGATGCCCAGAGCAAGTCATGATTGGTCCGGCGAATACGTTGATAGGTGGGCGTTCTTTTCTGTTGTCTGCACCCTGTTAATTCATGCCGTTAGCTGAGTTATATACATTACCGCCTGAGGCGTGAATATAAATATCAATACCTGAGGCCGTCCCCCTACCTTGAAACCTGCAGGCAAGCAAGATGCATTCAATCATATATACGGCGAGGGGGAAAGAAATGCATCATAGACCTTGGGTCATCCAGTTTTCAACGCTCGTCTTACAAAGTCGATGTTGAACGGCGTTTACCACATATTCTGGATGCGTTCGTAGAAGTCCACGCCACGACTTTCGGTATTCCTTTTGCTCATTCTGCGCTGTGCTCCCAGGCCTAGCAACTGATAATCAAATAATGCTTCTTCGCTCAGCCGTATTAGTATTTTTGGTCATAAGGTTTGGACAGGTAGCATCCCATAGGACGGCTCCGAGTCACTACATCAGCGGTTAGCTGTTTTTCGCTATACTATATCAAGCTCACCAGTCTATGTCGCCTCCCAAGTCGCTTCCACGCTTCTCATACGTCGTAACCACATGCTTTTCAACATATAGCTAACATTCAGACATCTCTCAATCATTACGCTCCCACCGTTCTGCCAGCCAAAGGAGAAGATGCTCGCTGCGAAATTCGCTTCAGCAGTCGCCACATCACGGAGAACAGCATCTTTCATTTCTAGTCTATCTGTTTTTGGTCACTTGACATTCGGCTTTCCTGGCAACTCAGAAAAGCACCTCTTTATTTACGAAAGGCTGCTACTGCCGTTTCTAAATAGGTTATACCCTGTATCACTCCGCCCTTGGGTATTAATATAGGAAGCGAAGGCTCAAAATCAAAAGACAGGAACCCTTCTTTTGCACCTATCATCCTTCGTCTACTGGCTAGGCATTTTTCGAAGCTCTTGTGTGATCATAAAACCTTGGAGAACTCGTCTCATTTCGCTTCTCCCCCATTCTCCCTCCAAAAGCTAGAGCGAAATATTCGCCTCATCCCTTAGCATTCTCGATGCCATCCTCTCACAGTCTATATCTGTGCGTCGTAATGTTCCTGAGCTTGACTGTCGCGGGATGGGCTTCCCCGTTAGCTGTTATGGAGTTGAGCAAGGTACGTACGCTCTCTTGATTGTTTCGGCTCAAAACCAAACTAAAGAGTACAATTACATTCTGCAGGAGTTGCTCCTTTCTTCCCCGCCTCTGGTGGAACCCATCGTCGACCCCGAAATTCCCTCCAAATCGCTTCTTTCGCTGTGGAATCTCCGTCCTGATACAGCCCGGTTATTCCATCACCCTGCCTCGGGTCACCAACCTCAGCCACAAATCAGTCACACCAGCTGCGCAGAAGACATCTTGGCATCCCAATATCGCGACGGGCAGTGCTGCGATGATGCTGGTTGTGCAGTTACTACTGGACCCAGGGATGTACACCTGCGGTGTAAATCAGTTGACTTGAGCAGGTTTGGAAAGAGTGGGCACGAGCAGTTCTGCATTAGGGAAGGTTATATATGATTCGAAGGGTCTTGGGGACCGGGAATATGCGAGTTTTAGAAATCTTAGGCTCGCTTCGTACAGAGATACGTACAGCGGACCACCCGTAGGAGACTGCTTTGGTGGTTCGTCTATGACTGGTTGGTTACTATTTCTCCAGATTTATGACTGTATCATAGCATTGTAAATACGCGCAACTTAGACAAGCATTGCTAGACTCGGATACCAAGCTTCAATTTCCCACGTTAAGCTGGGGTCACTGGCAAATGTTTTACCCTATCTGGGATCCAGACCCTCCGCCGCCTGCCGTTAAGGCGCGTCGGCCCTTCCTTTATTGCACTGTCCAGGCGGCACGTTCCCGTGCCCAGGCTTAGGGTCCCCCACATGACGCTCCTCTCTCGTATCTCGTGCCCTGGTCATAGACTGTCTCACTGCTTCGGAGCCATTCCATTGAGTTCTACTCATTCCGCCTGGGCAGGTGACATCACCTAGACCTCACATATATATAACATTCCTCTCACCGTTCCCACCCACTCGACATCCTCACAACAATGTTCCCCACAAGAATCCCTCGAGCAGCAGCGGCTGGCTTTGGTGGAACCAACATGCCGAGGTTCATGATGAACCAGCCCAAGAACAACAGCGTGGTATGCTCGTGCTCTGGTCACGTCCCCGTCTCCTCTGTTGACAAAGCTGCAGGTTATGGGTGTCGCAGGCTTGATGGGCCTCACAGGCTTGCTCTATTGGTGGGGCTACCATGACATGGAGCTTCGGCATCCAGTAACGGCAGAAGCCGGTATGTCTGGTATCCTGATGTTCAACGCGGCGATGTTGGACTGACTGGCATTTGGATGTAGTCGAATCACCGACTTCGAAGACTTGAGCACTTTGCTTTACAACCCACCTCCCTACTCCCAAAGTATTTATTCAATCCCGGTGGACCATGTCCGGTGCGAAGAGAGAAACTAAAAGTGTATAACAAACGCAGAACTCGATGTAACAATAGTCATACTAACTTAGCAATCTTGTCCCAATTCATTCATACTTCTATCATTTTGGCATCGTTTGACTCTTTGGCTTTCGATTGATCGATAAGGTAGCGGAGCGTTGACACGTTCTCTTCGCATCTGGATAACAAATAAACAAACACATGGATGTCATGAAATGTAGACACTTACAGCGTAGAAATAGCCTGCTCGCACTCGCCGAGCTGTTTTTGAACGACTCTAAAGACGCTCGCGTACTCTCCAGACCGATCCCTTAGATACCGGCCATGCGCCATCAAGAGGGTATTCGCCCAGAGCAAATCGAATTCCAAATGAGGGCTCCGCTCAAGATGCTCTGCTACGAACCGTAACAAAGTTGGAACATACATGACTGGCACCTGTCGCGCGACTAGGCGTATATCCCCGCGTGGGATACTCTCATAGACACGCTGAATGAGAGGCTTCTCACTCAATCGGAACGCCATAATCAGCGCCTTGAGGAACTCCCGCTTTGCTAAAACATCGAGAACCGTCTGAGGTGTCAAGTCTATGGAAAGATCGAATGGGTCGAAGAGCACTGCGTCGTCCAACGAATAGATAAGGAGACCTTCGGTCGACGCAGCTGCCCAAGTTCGACCTGCAGGGGAAAACCTCACACACTTCGTTCGAGCCTCTTGTCGATACCGCCGCTTTGACATATCTCCGCCCCGGGTTACTCCAGGAAGGCTAGTGTCCATTCGGTCTTCAAGGTCGCTTTCATTTCCTCGGTCATCAATTAGATCAACGTTGATCCCGGCCTCGTTGACTCTCCTGCTGTCCAGGAATTCCTCCGTTCCATCCAGCGATAGGTTTTGGGATATCTGGAACTTCTTGACCATGACCCCTTCGCCCTCCCTGACATCGTAGAGCACGACATACTTGCTGCTCCCACCAGCGAGGATGCATTGACCGTCCGCGGTATATGCGAGACTGTTGAAAGCCTTGCCAGAAGTACTATTGGCAGCCGACATACGGTCATCGGCTTTCCGTCCCCCGGAAATGTCTTTCCGCCCTTCGATAACATTCGTTTGTTTTCCTTCCTGAACGTCGAAGAGCGTGATTTGCCCATCAAGCGTCGAAACCGCAACTTCCTTGCCATCGGGCCGAAAAGCCACAGCAAGAACGTCCGACGACACAGACCACGGTTCCACGGCGCGAGACCTCCCAAACACATTCCAAACACGCACTGAACGATCCCATGAACCGCTGATGAGCTGATTCTCCCCTAAGGGGGAAAAGTCAAGCGAACTGACCGGTCCCTCGTGGCCAGTAAGGATGTCCAGGAGCTTTCCTGTCTGGACGGACCATAGGAATATTTCGAATGAGTCGGTCGAACCAGCTGCTACGACTTCTCCCGAAGGATCGACGGCAAGAGAAGAGAACTGGACGGGGGATGGGGATGTAAAAGTTCGGAAATTTCGGTACCGGATGAGATCGAAGGCACGAACAGTTCCATCAAACGAGGCAGAAAAGAGGACGCTGCCCTGTTTTGCAAAGGAGACGGCAGAAATGGGTGCAGTGTGCTCCGTGAAGGTGACAAAGCAGAAGCCAGAATGTGTTGACCATACTTTAACTTTACCATCATCGCCGCCCGTGGCTATTGTTTGGCCATCAGGGGCGTAAGAGAGGGTGTTCATGTCGAAATAGTGTCCTTGTTGTTTCAGGACGTACGACTCAGACTGCCACTCCCACACCAAGAGCTGTCCAAGCTTCTTCGCACCAAAAGCGAGCCATTCCCCTGATGCATTAATAGCGACGGAGGAGATCTTCTCCTGTGATATGCTCAAAGTGTGTATGTTGGAAAACGCAGGCATTTCCCAAAGGCCGAATACACCGGTAGAGAAGCCCACAACGAGAAGATTGGAAGGTGCATGGAAGGTCGTGCACACGACTTTGGTCCCTGGCTGATTAAAATAATGCCTTTCGAAGATACCCCAGCGGGTGTTGATAATGGAATTTGAATTAGCAGGAAACCCAGAGCCTTTCGAGGTAGAGGCAATGGGTTGCGCTTCGTCGGAATCAGACTCTTCCGGTGATTTAGCCTTCCAAGTGAAGACCGCACCGTCACGGCTGACTGTGTATATCTGATCGTAACGGTCACCATCTGTGTTATCGTTGATAAGCAAGGAAGGCATACCGTGTGTCCATCAGAAGAAAAGTAAGCAGCTGAAACAGCATCTCTATGTCCAGCAAAGGTTTTGGGACGGAACCCTTCAACAGGGTCTAACGTGTAGAGCCGGGCGGTCATATCACGCGAGGTCGAAATGAAGCACCTGTGGAACATTCAGTCTCTCGCGATAATTACGGTGCAGGTCTAGACGCACTAGGGAGTCCGATGACCACTGAATACTCAAAACATCGTCATGGTGCCCTGTATACGTTCGGTGGAGAGTAAACGGCGCAAACTCCCTTGCGAGATGGTTCGGTGTTCGCCATACTTGGATATGCGCACCGTGCGTAACAGCAATGAACCTATTTACTCTTCGTCAGCCGGCTACTCTGCTCTACCCATTCCAAGGCGAGCTTACTTTCCGTTCGGCGAAAACTTGATGTCCTTGACAACCTTGTGGAAGTTGATGTGATGGAGAACGACTCCTTTTCGAAAGTTCACGAGCTGGGCGCGACCGTCTAGAATCTTCAGTCCAGACCGGATCATAACGACTGGTACGAAAAATACACGCACCATCGTCCACGGATATCAGAACGTTCCCATCGGGACTTAGTGCTAGCGTAGCGATATTTTTACGAGTTTCAAATGGTAGTGTGAAAGACTTGTTGCTAATTCAGTGTGAGTGACGTTCGTGGACCTTTCAGAGCACGCACTTTACTAGGTCGAATACGGAGACTCTGTTGCCCACTGGACTCAAGAGGGAGTTCCCGTCGGCGGTAAATAGAACATTACCTTGTCGGTAAACCGTTCCGCAGATATTAGAAAACTAGAAGGGAGGTAAGCATTGGAGAGTTCATATCTGATGGTGCCAACCTTGTAGTTGGCCTTCATGCTCAAATTTTGCACAGCCACACTTTTTTTCTGGTAAAGACCGGCCATTCGGACCGTCTTCCGCACCGTTCCTCGAGAAAAGCAAGTCTTTCTCTGCATTGACTCTTGAATTTTTAAGTTATACACACTGTACAGTATACGACATAATCTGGACTCAAATTGATGCCAATGAGATAAACGTCCTCCCGAAAACCCTGTATCTAATATTCTATGATATGAAATCTAATAATCTACAATATGAATCAAATATAATTTATAAATGCACTTTGAACGCCGAGCGGTGTGTTAATCGATGCCTCCCATGAGGATCGATGAGTTGGCTCGGTTAATCAAACGGTGTCCGTGAAAATCTGATCATTTGATATGGTCGTAAAGCTAGGTTGTGTGACTTGTGTCGAGGGATGAGTGGTGCCAAGGTTCTATCAAGATCCAGTGAGTAAAGAAAATACGACAGCCTAAGGGTGGGCACGCATACCCTATCGTTCGATGACTGCCCTTTGCCTGCATCTGTATCTAAAGTGTGATTAAAACCTACAGGATCAATTCCATCAATATTTCCAACCAATGAGCGTCCCCAACGAGGGACTCACAAATCGGACCCTGGACCATGGCAGGCTCAGAAGAACCTGAATCGCTATCTTCCCTGCTCGACGATGAATCACTACGATTCGTAAGCTTCAGCAGGATAAGAGTTATCAGAACTGTTAGGCTGTAAACACGCCCGAGTACGGCGAAAAGGGAATAGAATACTAGTATTTCGTAATAGTTAACACTGAGGATAGGTTTAAAACTTAAATGTACGCACTATTCCAGACAACGAAAATAGAAATGGACATGACAGTCGTGTAAATAGCCATTGTGAAGCCGCAAGTTAGCGCTTGTATCGCGGCGCGTCGCAATAAGCTGGTAAGTACACCATCAATAGCTGAGAGGACCAGATTTAAGAAAAGAGAATCCCTTACTTTTTGGTTTTTGCACGAGGCGTCTGTATGCGCCAACACATCCAAGCCAGAGAAACTGCGATCGATATGTCCGTTGTTGCGCATATGGAAGAACTCATACTCGAGTGTCAGCCACGGCACTAGATCAAGAGTGTAAAACCTCACAGTGTTAAAGGCGCGGCTAACACAAGGCTTTTGGGTTGGAGAGAGGTCATGATAGTGAACCCCAAAGCGCCAAGCATCTACAGTCATCCGTTTTCAAAACATACATAGCACAAGCTAAAGGGACTACTCACGTTTGTTGTGATAAGAAATACGATCCATCCCGTGATCCACTTATTCCCAGAGCTAAATCATATGTGAGAATGAAATGAAAGAAACCCAAGAGATATTTACATCGTCCAATACCGATGGCAGAAAAAGACGTGCCCAATTGAGGCGGAGGAATACGTGAGCAAGACTATAACCGTCGAGGTCCATGTACTTATGGGGTGTGATGGAACTAGGTATTGATAGAATGACGAGTTTGTGAACGTGAAGTTACTACGATGACAGACCTTGGTTAAGGACCAGAAACTAGAAGGCTAGCACATGAACAGGAAACATCAAGGGTTAAGGCGACTCACCTTGAAAAAGCCAATCATAACAAAGAGTACACAAGTCCCGTCAATGAGTAAGGATGCAAAAATCCAGCCGCGCAACCACCTCGTCGCTGTGAAGTGGCGCAAATAATAGGTGCTCAAGGCGACCTGGGTCGTGTACAAAATTGCGTTCAGCCACGACATCGCTAGAGCCGTCCTACACTTTCCTTCTAAGCGACCTCAAGTCGAAGATAAAGACCTGAGAGACGCACCCTGGAGACTGACTAAGATGCACCGGTGTTAATGTCATAGCTAGCTCCTGTTTTGTGGAGGGAGAAGGCTGGCAAATTTCTTCAGTTCCAGATGGAAGAACGATCCTTATATCTCCGTCAAGTATTCAATGACGCGAACGCTAAAACTGAAAAACCTTGGTGACGACCCTAAGCACCCGGGGTCCTTGAGGTACTAATCAATTCCAAGGTTGCGGTGACCACAAATAACATTACACCCGATTTCACACACCTGAAGGAAGTCTGATTACCCGACATGAAGTGCCCTTGTTACTTTCAGTGTTCTATTGCGTGGTCAGGCTGATGGTTAACTCGTGGTCACCGCCATTCAAACCTAGGGTCATTTTGTTCACCGCCCATAAGTACCAATTAATAGCTCGCGATTCGAAGGAAAACTAGAAGACATTCAAACGTAAGAGAGTGTATAACCGGCCGTAGACATATGACCGTGTACGACGCCAGCGGGCCCCGCTACCCTGCATGAATGGTGCAATGAGGGTCCACGGTTAGTGTGCGGCTGAACTACTCAAGTACTCAAGTGTAGGCTAGGCCCCACGTAAGACGACAAGCGGATATTCAGGGCCGACTTTCCGCGGATTTAGCATGCTCGCACGCACAAGAGGAACTATAGGACAGATTTGAATTGATGTCCAGTATTCACCTATGCAAAGGAAATACTCAGAAGGTTTGTACACTCTGATAAAGTGGTGACATCTGGAGGCAGGGTGGACGAAAGGAGCGACATCGATCCTATAAATTTCATTAATTGAAGGAGATTGCAAGGAGATTGAGAGACGACACTGCATACGTTTGCATAGGCCCAGGAACTGGTCGCAGTGAGCTGATATGGAATCAAAGAGTGCATGCGAAAGGTTGGATATTCGCTCATGTCCTCAAGGGAAGATACCCCACAAAGTGATTGCTAGGAGATCCAGTCAGGAAGAAGGGTCACTGACTCACTGCCCAGCTGGTCGATGCGTGCTACCCATCTCTGTATTCGACGTGTTATCAAAGCCTACAGGAATTAGTTCTATCAATGGCATATATTGAGACTGGATCGAGTCTCGGCGGAGGACTAGACGATTTTCAATTGTGAGAGTACCGGAGTGATTGACGCCTACGATGCCTGAAAATCCGGGGTCATTTCATGAATATCGGGCTTCGAATTGACCGGTGGTTCAAGCGCTCCACCCAAAGATTCACCGATTGGTTCAGTCGGACCGGGTTCTCGTGTACCCTGGTTCATATTCGCTAAATCATGCTGTGTATGAGGAGATAATGAGACATAAGTATGACCAAGTAAGTAGATGAACATGAGCGCTGACGTCGTGATTGGATAATCAGTATCCGAAATTTGGTAGTTTACTTACATACAGTGAACGTCGAACGTAAGGCGTCGAGACTGGAGAGCGCTTTCTATTGTCGCCACGTTAGTATTAAATAGTGCCAATAGAGCGTCGGCCGTTCTTTTGACGAAGATATCCGACCGTTTCGCTCTACAGACATTTAGTCAGTACGGCAAAGCAAAAGGTGTAGCACCCATACCCTTGTGTACCTCAGGGAACATATGAATAGGTATAAAGTGAGCGCCTGAACTTATAAGGGCACAGATGAACTGTTTACGAGCAGCAGGAAAGTCTACGCCAACAGACCTGTGAATAATACACCGCCATCTGTTCACCGCGACCTAGAGCCATACCAATGGACAGATCAACGAGTCTAGAATATATTCAAAGACAAAGACGTAAGTATACCAGGCGCACACGGATTGATTACTCAGATCAATCTCATGGGTGAAGGTGGAAGGACTCGGATGCGGTTAGGCGGCCCGCCGTGCTCAATTCGTGCGGGATCTTAGAGGATCTTCGTCTGTTCTATGACGTCAAAAGTGCACGGCGAATTCCCGAATACTGTGCGTCGTGGTGAAATGTAGACATCCCTAACATAAGAAGAGTGACTATGAGAGCCTGAGTAAAGTTGTATGTCGTATGAATCGAAAAAATACACACGAGTGGCGGTGTACCTCCCAATGGATAGGCTAACTGACAGTGACAAAAACCTGTCTACGTACTACACATCGGTTGCTTGAATAGACAAGATGTACGACTCACGTCGCCGAACACGGTAGCAAGTTTGACGGGGCGACGATGCTATTTGACATCACCGCGACAGCACGTTCAAATGAAAAAAACAGCTGTCCTAACCACGTCCCATCATCGTGTCCAGTAATAATGCCGTGCGTGCAATGATGATAGTCATGATCACTACCTGGTGTAGTAACTCACCCTTGAAACCCCAACAGCTCTGCTCGCTTGAGACATTATCGTGACTCCCTAAATGATTGTCTGAATTAAATTTTTGAAAGCTAATGAATGTGTACACTTGACTATAAGATCTCGGTAATGAAAAAATAAAGTCCCAGGACATCGTCTAATTAAAAACCCTACGAGAAGAAAGACCAAAGCCCGAATCGTTACGACCCGGAACAATGCTTGTACATCCTCACAGTAGTCCCTAGTGAAACATCGTCAGTAAGCGTAACCAAAAGAGAGTAGAAAAAGATGACATACACGACCATCGCCCTATCATCCAAGTTCTGAGGCCACGTTGGGTACCACAACTCTTTTGCTCTCGCGAAATCTCGCATCGCAGCTAGTCACGTATCATCAGCAAAGGAAGTCATATGTTAAGAACCGGGCCCAGTACTCACTCGCGGCACCGTTCAACCACGGCTTATTGCCCTGCCCGTCCGGGAACCATCCCCCAGTCGTCCCAACCGCAACATTCATAATCAGATAGAAGTCTTGGTCAAACGGCGCAGCCAAGTACGTTCCGTTGGCCCAGATATTCTCCAGCGGCACTTGATGTCCGTCAGTCGTGATCGTACCCGGGAAATCGCCGAGTTCCCAGAAAGACTTCTTGAACTTGAACGACAACAGCGTGTGTGCCCGCGTGTCAACATATATCCGGATAAACTCGTCCGTCCACTCGAGCACGTATGTATGCATCTTAGAACTAAACGATTCCCTGCGGAACGTCCACCAGGAAAAAGATTTATCCACAGAGTTCAGTGCGGGGTTTGGACCCCAATTCAGAGAACCCTGGACGTAGTTCGATCCGCGAGCAGTGTACCGTATTCCGTTCCCTCGTGATTCGACCATATCTACAAAGGAATCGGTGAGCTCTGATTCTATGTAAAATGCGGATGAAAGTTGGACTAACCTATCTCACCGCTCCGTGGCCAATCGCCATACACGTTGTCCTTCGGTAGCAGCCAGATCGCAGGCCACATCCAGTCCCCGGTAGGCATTTTGGCGCGGACTTCGATTCGCCCGTATCTGATGCTTCCCCCGCGATCTCCTCGGGCACTGAGGAGTGTGCTGACACGAGCGCTCTGGACTGGGTTTATAACAGTGCCTGCTGAAGAATTGGAGGTAGCACTGCATGCATGGTAATAGCTTGCATAATCGAAGTTCTATTTTTCCTAGTGAGCTCGAAAAGATGGAAACAAAGGCGGAGCTTACTCTAGAGTCTGCAGTTGTTCCATCGCCGGTAATGATGTACCCATTGTTTGCTTGTGTCACATTGAACGTGCAGTCCGTGAGGTTGTAGACGTATCCGTCGAACACATTGCCCTCGCCTATGATGTCCTCAGTGAGTGTCGGTACAAGATACAGCATTCCATCTTTGACGTAGGAATTGTTTGAAGAAGAGGTCGTCATTTCGAACTGTCCATTCCTACGAAAGATGAGTAACCTAAATGGCTGAAAAAAAAACGAGCGTACCCGGATCCACTGGCATCTACCTCTCTCATAAAGTATCCGTTGGATCCAAAGACATCGTCTTCGGTTCCACCGAACTGTTCCTCCATTACGAGGCACAGGTCTTGACGGTCGAGCATTACGTTTTTGTAGGTGAGATAGCATTGTATGACACCTAGAGTTGCGGGTTTGCAACGGAAGCAGTGCACTTTACGCGGGAGAAGCAAGACCTTGTGATCTTGTTCTACCACGCCGGAAAAGACATCCGACTATATGCACTTTTAATTGTTTGGTAGATGCATATATGCGTGGTAAAACAAAAATTTATGCAAGGCTGGACCCCAGACAGACTAGAAGAACGATATTTCAAAAGTTCCAGAACATGATGAGAAGTTGGAGCCCTACAGGGCTGCTTCTCATTGAGTTTGGAACTAGTAAAACAGCGTTCTTAGCCTGAAAATGCCCCAGCCTTGCACCAAGGTCCTGTTCTTCGCCGAGACAATGCACCAACCGGCGAACCCATTTCGTCAGTTCTAAATTCTAAGAAGCTAACGGATAGTCTCACCAAGGGCTAGTCCAACGAGGACCATTACATAGACAATCCAGTACGAAATCCTAGCTCGAAAGTTGGGATTTTGAACCCATGGCTTGGGTACCTCGAGTTCGCGGAGGGTGGCAGGATCAGTAGAATTCGATAGTGAAATTGGTAGCAGATTCGAGCGCATCCGGGGTGCCAGAGGCCGTCGCTGTGTCAAAGAGGGCTGGACATCGCTCTGGCTATCCTCGAAAGGATTCACCACAATGGACGGTGCTACAGACGACGAGGAGGCCATGGGGTGGTAGAAAGATGGGAGTTGGACGACTTCTTTAGAAGTCCCTGTCGGCCTCATTACACCTCCTCATCGGCCTCATCAATGATCGTCGGAAATAGAACAGACAGCTCACTTGAAGGCGATCAGTACCTTGCATGTGGACATAATGGAAAGCGTACCTAGTGGCACGGCGATATCAAGGCGGTAGTATATGTGCAGAAGGAACGCGACAGCTCTTCAAGCAGTATCTCCGGGCACAACGAACGTTCCTTAACGCCGGGATAGCATATCTGTATGCTGCTTGCCTGGTTGAGGAGGCCCAGGACGTACATAATGTATTGAAGAACTGATAACGGCGGCATTATACTGTTTACGATCCGTCAACGTCGCTGTTGAGGCGTAAGTAGAGACCCTGATCCAATCCTGCTGAGAATGTTTGCAATTTCCAGTCCATCATCGTCGATATAGCGGGAGTAGAGAGACCAGAGCAGTGGGGATGGTCGAGGACGCCCGACAGGTACATGGTGGTTGAAAGTTGAACTGACAAGTTGCCGGCGGCCATACATTTCTTCCTCTTACCGCCACCATGACATGACAGTACACAGCTTGCTCGATGTATGCGACGCTTTTCACCCACTTTTTTTGGTGAATTCGCTGACATCGGAACACCAAGGATAAGGATTTTGGGTGGGTCTCGTATGGGGATCATGGCACAGGGCCAGGAGTGGCTTCTCTCCGTCCCTTGCAAATTGTGAAGTTGCTCATCATACTGCTACCTTGGCTGACTAGAGGTACTATTCTAGGCTCAAACAGGGAGAAGCCGGCAATTCCATATGCCGACGAACACAAATTGAAGTTTGTCCTGGAGTACCTTTGGAAAAATTCCCTGAGGACGAAGACACTTGACGAAGCATTGCTGGCTGTATACTGAGTACTGGCGTGTGCTCTCGGCAACTGTGTCCTCTGGTTTTGGTCTGCAAATCCCCCGGCCCCGACCAGAACGCGTTTGAGGCACGGTACGGCCTCAGTTTATTACCGTGTGTATATGTTTTTTATGCTCAATACCATCATCCTGACGTTGATGGACAGATCTGCATGGCGATTGGTGGCCCTTGCCCTCGCGCGCGTGCCTGATTCGAAGAGCAATAGTTTCAATATAAGCACACCGCCCGTTGCCTCGTGAGGGTTGCGAGACTCAAGTTCCCCGTTAACGAACATGTCCACCACGGCCAGTTTTCAAGCTAGTATCCCCAGCTCTGCCGTCACCATATACAACAGCGACTACGATGCTTTTGACGCTCTTTTGCATAATATTTGTAAGTCCTTTGTACCTACCAGTGAATGTAAAAGCTGATGGTTCCGCAGATGAAAATACACTTCCTAATAATTGGTTCCTTCCTGCCCATGCTTCCCAAACCACCGGTGTCTGTCTTCGAGTAAATTCTTCTGCTGTTTCGCATGATTCGTTTGGCGTTACTCCTGCGAACAGTTTCCGTGTTTTTCCATACGAGACCCCTGCTCTCATTCCCTTCGAGGAAAATGTACGCAGGTTGAATCCGGCCGTGGCCTGTGAAAATCAAGACTGCAGGCGTTCATGTCGTGATATCGTCTACGTCGGTACTATTTCGAATCACACTTAGGCGGCCCTAATCTTCCTATTCACAGACCATTTAACGACACTTGGATTCAAATTGATCACAGTACCCGTATCCAAATTCTCGACAGCATGGACATGCTTCCTACAGCTGAGAAGGACCAGTGTGGAGCATTCATTGTAAGTCATTACAATTCGGCGCGAGTTTGGTCATCCTTCTTACGGATTTTTAGCGTAACGATGACTGTGTAGTCCTCTGGGCCTATGCTGTAGACGCCATCATTCCTTTATGCAAGGATTTCGAGGAAAAGCTCATCAGATACATCTGGAGAACGAGAGGCGCACCAAAGCGGGACACTAATACGCCTCCCCTGCTCGATCCTCACAGTTCGATGTCATCGTCAGCCAATCTTCAACCGATAACATCGTCAGTTTCGGAAGTGTCCGAAAAGGAAATACCCACTCAACCGCCGCCGGCCCCGCGGAAGAAGAGTAGATGGTGGTCTTGGAAGCTTGATTCGTCTCCTCCCACGAATCAACCCTCCGACCTCGAGAAAGCGGGTGGCAAGCGGCGCCAACACAAGCGGAAGAACGTTCTTCTTGGTCCATTTTACGCAGGTTGTGGTGCTGCTATGGCTCTTTGTATGTATTTTACATCTTTATCACGTCCTTATGACAAAAACTAACCTTCGTACAGACTTCGTGGGTGCTGGTGTCTCCATTCTCTTGGGAGAATATGCTTTGGACCATAACTTGACTCGGTTTGCTCTGGTTATCACCTTGCCTGTTATCTTCTGTGTATCTTTGGTGAGTGCTTCCCTGCATCTACATGACCTTCACTGACGTCATCAACCCAGTTCTTCTGCCTCCAGCTCATCGGAAACATCAGTCTTATAATCGGTCCTGTAGCCCAGTATCACGAAAACTCCGCCTTTTACTCAGCTGTCCGTCCTGAACCTAATCCCGAGATTGATAACAACCTGCCACACATAACGATTCAACTTCCAGTTTATAAAGAAAGTTTGGAATTGACCATGTGAGTTACCGCACTTTCGTTCCACCATCAAATTGAGTAATTATGTATTGCGTGATAGCGCCCCATCCGTATTTTCCATCAAGAAGGCGATGCAAACGTACGCGAGACAGGGTGGCACTTCCGCGATCTTCATCTGTGACGATGGTCTCCAGCTCATTCCTGAAAAGGACCGTCAAGAGCGAATCGACTTCTATGCGAACCACAATATCGGATGGGTTGCTAGACCTCCACACAGCTCCAAAGAAGGCGGGTTCAAAAGGGCTGGAAAGTTCAAGAAAGCCAGCAAGTGAGCGAGTTCAGATCTCGGATATAAAGTGACATTACTAACACGATGTCCGTTCTTTTTGCTCAGCATGAACTATGGTCTCGCGCTCTCGATCAAGCTGGAAAAGCACCTAGCCGATCTTATCGCGCAAGGAGAGGATCAGAATGACCATTCTTGGATTCCGCTTGAAGATCGGGCAATGAATATGGCTATCGAGGAGATGTACGAGGAGAGTGGTAGGAAATGGAAACCTTGGGCAAGCAACGGGCAGAGTATAAGGGTCGGCGAGATCATTTTAATCATCGATGCGGATACCATCGTCCCCGAAGATTGTTTTAGAGATGCTGCTCGTGAAATGGGCGAGAGCGAGGATGTCGCCATCATTCAACACGAATCAGGTATGAGCACGTGGATCGCCTCATTCATATACGTCTGACTGACGTTGTGTCTGCCACATAGACGTTATGCAAGTGGCGCATCACTATTTCGAAAATGGGATCACCCACTTCACGAGACGGATCAACAAGTGCATCTCTTACGGGTGCGCCAATGGCGAAGTGGCTCCGTTTGTGGGACATAACGCGTTTTTGCGGTGGTCGGCGGTCCAAGATGCTTCGTTTGTTGACCGCAGCAGATGGGAAACGCAAGCAATGGTCGGAAGCAAACGTCTCGGAGGATTTCGATTTGGCGTTAAGACTATTACTCCGGGGGTATACTCTGCGCTGGGCCACATATTCTAATGGTGGGTTCAAAGAAGGCGTGAGTTTGACAGTCGTGGACGAGTTGGCTCGCTGGTAAGTCGTTTCGCCATTTTGGTGGCCCGTTACTTACTCATGTTGGTCGTGTAGGCAGAAATATGCATATGGTAAACTGATTTGGGACCGCGGAACATACAGAAGACTGATAGTATCTTTGTAGGATGCGACGAGATCATATTCAATCCTATAGTGAGATGGTGGCGGCAAGGCCCTATCAGCGCTCAGCTGAGAGGGTTCATGTGGTCCAAGGCCCCGATACACTATAAAATTGGAATGTCATCCTACATGTTTTCTTACTGTAAGTCAGGTATCACTGACCTTCGAGAATTCTTCTTTGACACGTTTATCCTTAGATGGAATTGCAGCAGCCACGGTCGGGTCTATTGTTAACTACCTCCTCTTAGGCCTGGCACCTGAGCTGGACAAGTTCTATTTGCACAGCTTCGAGATTCTCCTTGCCTGTGTGGTCGTGTTTCCTGCTCTGGGCAACGTGGGGTTCACGCTTTTGGAATATCGGCTTGGGCACCGCCAGTTGTTCGCTGCCTTGATCGAGAACTTGCGATGGGTTCCCTTCTTGTGAGTAACATCGGAAATGCCGTTACATGAACTTCCGACGCTGATTGGTCCTGTGAAGCTTATTCTTTTTCGGCGGTTTGAGCATTCACCTGTCGACCGCTCTCCTGGCACATATGTTCTCGTATGACATGTACGTATGGTCGGAAATCTTCTTCCTCGTGGGCCAACTAAACGGCTTGGTAGGACATGGGGCTCTACCGGTAAAGAGGTGGAGAAATCAACGTTCTGGATTGAAGGTGCGTGTTCCTATGATTTTCCGGCTGTCGTGCCGGTACTAACTCCCTCCCCGTATAGTGCCTCGCATCCTGAAAGGCTTCTGGCTGTCTTTTGTTATCTGCTTCGCCCTCATCATAATGATGATCGTGTTTGCGAGCCTCTGCTGTTCCTTACGAATGGCAGATCTGGGGGTATCAGTTTGCATTAATTATCCCACGTGTCGCTTGTCGTGGGATGCCACATTCTGTTACCGGTGCGTTTATATCTCTCTGCGATGTGCCTCTCGCTTATCATCACGGCTGCAGATTGTATTAAACCCGTGGTTGATGAAGTTTTCGTACTAAGCGAGACGTGGGCACTAGTTTAGATGGCGTGGTTTTCTTTATTTTAAGGACTTGCTACTAGGATCGGGGCCATTTGCGGACTTTGGGATTTGTATGTAGCAGGGAAATTAATTAAATCAATCAGAATACTTAGATGGATAGTGTCAAGGGAAGCTGTTAGTGTCGGGAGCGATAGATTAACGTCGAGCGGTAGCAGATGATTATAGTGCGACGTTAGTTCGACTCGGGTACTGGTGTGTTCTATTCAGTCGCAGGGTGGAAGCGCCGAACTGAGTCGAAAACATGATACACAAGAGAACGAAGTATCATGTCATCGGTTAATTAATGGTTCTTTGTAATAACACGTGTACTTATACGTACGAACGGTACCTGATCCGAGTCCGAAGCTTGACTAGTGTCTGCGGGCCCAAAACCAGTTCGGGTATCAAGAAACTTGGCGATTTCCTGGGCAGGCATTAATAGGGTCGCGCGAGGGAAGTGCTTCGAAATTTATACAGAGCCCTACTACTCCGAATGAGGAAGGAGGAAACTTCCTGTATATATTACAGGCCTGAGCGAAAAAAAAAAATATGAGACTGGGCCCAAGACGAGAGAAAATCGTCTTCGGGGTGGCCATACCCGACAACTTCATATCAGTATACGTACTGCCGCATGTCAGTTCAGCGCCAAGTAACAAGCTCACCATGCCCCGGGAGGTTGGAGTACTTATTTCAAGTTCAAGGAAGAAACGTTGACTAATAACCCTACCCACATGTTGTCCGACGTTAAAGGCAAACCGAAATCATGGTCGAGTCCATGACATCTTCTCTGACGTCCCTATTTACTCTGAGGAAATGGGATTACCTGCGGAACTGGCAAAGTGGAGAAGAACGAACGAATGGTAAACGGAAGCTGTTTCGTGGCGTTGCTTTTTTGGTTCTGGAAGGACGGTGACTCGGCGGTTATGAAGTACCATTGTCAAACGCCCCCGTCGAGGATGGACTTTATCTACTGGGTTTCCGTAAAATAATGGCAACCGACCGAATTCTTTCTGGGAGGCTCAATATGGAAAATTTCCATCTCTCATTTTATTCTATGCACAAGCACCACGAATTATACCTTCCTGATAGCCGAACATAATATTGTTCGATTTATCTACTAAATACTCTGATATTTTCAGCCTCGGTGCATGACCCTCGTGAGCTTATCAGACTGTTACATGCAATTCCCAATTGGCGGTGCTCAGTTCGTCAAACAGCGGGGACCTATTGCGTGACTTGGAAAGCATTGGAAGTGGATTCAGACATTGATACTATCTCATATCATCCATCTTGGCATACACAGAAAACAGCTCCCGCCAAGGCTGTGTCCGGAAAATTTGCCGATTTGAGGCCTCAAATATGCAAACTCGGACAAATCTTTTGACGATCCGACTGGTCCCGAGGTCCCGATAGGGCAAAACTTTTGCTCGAGTAGCTTCTGAATAGTGACAATTGAGGGCTATTTCTGCGCTTAGATGTGCCCATCGCCAGTTACACGGCTCTGCCACAAGGAACTAGTTAACTATCACCCCAACACTGCATGATGGTCCTTGATAATTGAGGCAAAAATATAGAATAAAAATAAATAACTTTCCGTTTCAATATGTTGGCCTTAGATATTAAAACCATCATGCAGTGCAAGCCATCCTAAATTATGCAAATTCTAGCCCACAAATATACATACCCTGGACCTAAAGCTTTGGCCTTTTTTAGGCCTCAAATATGCAAAATTGCGGCGTCGGAAAAGAAAACGGGACCTGCGCGTTGTCCTATTAGGCATCCAAATTACTTCGATCGATTATCATTATTTTTTAGAAACCCTGTAAACAACCCGACTCGCGTACACAGACGTGAACAAGAGAATAAAATATTTGATACAATCACGGTATTTACATCTTCTTCCCAGCATCGCCCTCCTGGAACTTGGCGATCTTTTCATAACTCTTGACATAATCTGGTGACTTCGTATAGGCCTGGCCACTGCCATTGCTTTTAGGATTCTGTGGCGTGGGTTGGCCACCAGCGCGATACGAGCCGGCTTGGGGGTGGTCCGTGGTGACATGGTGCGCGTCATGCTCGTGTGTAGGAAGAGCAGGTGGAGAGCTGTCACGGCCCGCAGTGGCGTGCAAAGGGTACCCGCCGTGGTTTTCCTTAGAGCGAGCTATAGTTTCCTCGTCTGGAATATGTAATAGAGGGATGATTGAGTTTGAATTACTGTCATTAATGACGACAAAGGTGACGCACATAAGGCGAGTCGTCCTTGCTCACGTCGTCTGCGGTCTTTCCTATCGAGGAACAGATAGAATGATGTATATCCCAAAACGAGAGCTCCCATGGCGATAATCGCTTTCTACAAGGGCGTCAGCGTCGGTGTGCCCCTTCTGCAGCGAGCACGTACCCGCCCAGTGTGGGGATTGAGGTTGCTGCCTGGAAACTGCGAGGACGATGCCATGATGAGCGAGGGAAAGGAAGTTCGTATTTGGTTCCCACATGTGAGCTTATATAAATGGCAAGCCAACTGAGACATGCAGCGATGACGAAATCGTTCTCGAGGTGAGACACTGGTCGGGATCATGACGCATACTTGCTGCTAGGCGAATTCTGCGAGTTCAACATGCAGGGCGTCTATTCCTCAGCACAGCTGGGAACCTTTTCACTGCTGCCGCGAGCGTTACAGCTACTTTGCAGCTCTTTTTCGTGGCATGGACGTTCATCTGACGCTCCTGGGGGGGAAAGGAGATTCGATAACAGGGACGGTATTTAGCAGAATTTGATTACTGGGCATCTTTTATCTATCCCGGCGGTTTACCAGCCTCTCGTGCCTTTTCTATCGCTGCAAATCCAGTCAGACACGATCCAGCCCAAAATGCACAGCAGTACTCACATTCCCTGTAACACTGCAGCTCCATTTTCTTCCTCCTCGCCATGGACTGCTTGCCTAGTATGAATGCCCCGAGAGCCAAAGCGGAAACGCCCGCAAATCCTATCATCTGTATGTCGTACATCAGCTGCTGCACGAGCTACTCCCAGACGAGGCAACGCACGACATTTCTGGGGGACCTCTTTCGTGGGCCTTCCTTGAGGGGACGACCAAATTCTGGGAACTTGTACAAGGGCATTAGTAGGACATGGGCGGTTGCTTTCAGTGAGTCACATTTGTGACCAGCTCAGTTCGGCATTCGGACCGATGACCTTTTTATGTCAAGTGCTGCTACTACATGTATAAAACCCGTCGTTCGCGATTTGAGGGTCCTATTACCTTCCAACGGGGCTTAGCCAACCACCGAGAATGCCCCCCTGCTGAGGCTTTTTTGCCTTAGCGTCGTAAACCCGAAGCCAAGGGATCTTGGTACTCACCTTCTATATTTCGAATGGCCCTCGCCTACTTGTGCCAAATCTCATCTCTTCCGACGTCGCATCTGATGTTCTCTGGAAAATCCATCGTCGATTCTTGTGGGGAAATGATGCACGCCACCCCACACATAGACGACAGGTTGGCTCCGATAAAGTTATAGAGTGCGGTCGGCCCGCCTTGCGGCTTGGGCGTTTTTTCGATCAAGACGACGAACCCCACCACCACGACTCCACCGTGGCATCTACAAATGTTCGTCCTGGCGTTTACCATTCAAGTATTTATTCAATACCTGTTTTTCATACTACCCCCTCGACGGTATGTAACCTTGGCGACCCTTGAAAAGGGGGAGCGCACCACATGATCCCGTCCCTAAGCGCTACTAAGCATGAACTGGCTCACCGCCGTCGGGGCATCCACAAGAGATTGATTGTCATGCAAACGTGTGTATCACCTCCCGGCATCAAACCTTGGCCCTTCGCCTAGCCGCAGCTGTTTGTTCCCATTATTGTGTTCTTTCATTTGCGGTGTGTTCGCAGCAATTTTCCATTGAATGGGTAGCTAAAAGAGTGGCCGGGCGGGCGCTTTTGCTTTTGCCTCACCCCTGAGGCCTGACAGTCGGTGCGAGACGCCTAATAAGAATTTGTCTGGCCTCCTGATGCCCATCAAGCTGCGAGGCAGTACTCAAAAGAGGCGTCAAAAATTGCGGTAAAGGTTCCATGTAGGTGTAGCAGGAACAGTCGGAACCGCAGCTTCAACTTTGGATCTTGTTTGGAGGTTCGATCCGTGAAGCCGAGCGTTGGGTCCGCCGATAATCGGGGCTTACACATAGTCCTGCGATCCCTCCCGACCTTTGTTCTGCATTCGCCGTCGGTACGAGCAAGTGCCGAGGAGATGTCTAATCACGATCACTTCAGCTTATTCTATCGATCAAGCTGCTCCCGCGGCATGGTGTCCTCGAGGCATGTCGTCTGGGGGACCATTATCTCGGCTCTGCTTTCCTGGATATGTTTCAGACGTGCCATAGTGGGTGCATGTAGGACACAGCAACGCTGCAATGGAACCCATACAACGACCCCCATTACCAGGAATTGCGAAAAGCAAAAACGAGGCATCATCAAATCCCGAATGAAATGCACCAAGGCTGTTCGCCCCTTTGTTTTATAATTACACATACCAAGGTAATTATGACTCGGTGGTGTGTCGCCGTACTTGTTCTGTGAAGAGAACGATACATCCCGTGGCGTGGCTGCCTGCAAAAGTATTCATTAATGTCGATGTCGAAGCCAGACGGTTATCTGATGCACCCGAAAAGCGAGGGTGGCGCCAAGAATGGCAAGGGGGTCATGTGAATTGAGTCGCGAAGGGCACAATTGGGTCGGAACTGAGCCGACCCAGTTTGCTCGCCGGCTTGATTCGCCGCGTCCCCCATGTCTCGAATATAAAAAGGGCCCTCCTCCCAACTATCCGCTAATCATCTCCCTCCTCGCCATGGCCAGCATCCATCCCCCCACGACTATCGACGAGTTTACTCGTATCTGGACAGCCAACGTCCACTGGCGGCTGTATGAGCAGTGTGGCGTCTGGGATCCCCAGACGAGGGGCGTCCAAGTCTGGGTGTGCATACGCGAACGTGAGTCACCGTGGCCGTGTCTTTGAGGATTTGTTTCTTACCGGCGCTTGCCACGTAGACAACTCGACGCAGGGAACAGAGCCGCCCAACACGTCCTTCTGGCAGTACCTCGGTCGGGGGTAGATCCCTGTTGCATCGCTGCATCCATAATTTATTCCACCACCACCAGCCTCGTCTCTATATACCTTATGTCCACGCAAGCCCATACGCTGCGTCCAAATATCCTTGGCGGCGGACCCCCAGGGTACATCATCCATCGCATCATCACCCGGACCCGGCACCGCGAGGTGGTGACCCACGACGTACGATGCTGGCTGCCGCTTTCTTTGGGCTGGGCGTGAGGAGGGTGTATTTTGGTCTCTTGCAACTGCTATCATCTACTATACCTGGGTGTTGTATTATTCGTTCGTCCTTTGGAACACTGCTCCTCGTCGCATATATACATTAGAACTCCTTTTGAATACTCACTAGTTATCCTTTCTTGTGCTATAAATTATACTATTTGCTATCTCAATTTCCTGTATGGGCGACGTCATGAGGAAGGCCATGATGTCATCTTGCTCGTCACGAATTCCGCTGGCTCCGCACAATTCTTACATAAATATGACTCACTAGTTTGAACTTTGAAAGGCATCGGTGAGAGTTGATGGATATCAAGATGCTGATGTCTTGGACGCCGCTGAGTGATATTGATGGTGACTGGGCTCCGATTCCGTCCATTCATAGCTAGCATTCAGCTCACGATCACTGGGCGCCATCGATGCTTTTGTTCCGGCGTTTCTCCATTCCTTATCTCAAAGTTTCAGATTTGAACGCGTTCCGTTCAAAGACGCGTCTTTGCCACGTGTATCTCACATGATCTGCACACAGCCATCCCACAGCCACTCCCAAACTTGAAACAATCTTTCTTCCGAACAAACTTCACTTTGTCACAGGAAACCTTTGCAACCGGATCCATGAAATCAAACCCACGATTTTCAGGCAACAATCCACCTGTCTAATAGTCAACCCTTCTCTTTCGGGGCAAGGCTCGGAGTCGGGTTCGAACTATATTGAAAAACTCGGATATTTTCCTTCATGACCGATGGGAGCGTTCGGGCCACTCACTTCCTCCCCGGCTTCGCACGGCGAGAGATCGTCCTGATAGATGAACATTCACCGATCCGAAATCCCGAGTCCGTGTCATCTGCCAACGCAAAAAGTACGCGACGCTGAGGAACAAGGGTCCCGGTACTCGTTTCTCTGCGGGTCCAGCGTCATCGATGACGGATGTATACGATATATTGAACGCCCCAAACACCGCTTCCTAGATCGATTTGAGTACACAAGTCAAGCTTCGGCTCAAAGAAAATTCACTATTTCCGAGTATGAATCTAGAATGTGTGATTACGGGCAAGACGGGGTAGGCGTATGGAACTCGAAGCTTGCCAGGCTGTTCGATTCGCAAGAAAGATATCTCCAGCGGGGGCGTTAACCGCCGATGACCCGCCACGTGTGCCGGGGAGCCGCGGCAAGTTCGGGATGACCTCCACGTGCGCACGAACCAAGTTTTCCGTCGCGTCGGGGCTCGGGAGCACGACGAAGCATGGACATTTGTATTTTATCTCTTGGGAACCACGAAAGTTTTTGGCTTTTAGGCTTCTTGGAATGATTAAAAATTGCGCCCGTTCGGCTCCTCGCGATCTACTTAAACAGTTTTTCCGCCCCAGAAGAGAAGATCTAAATTTTGAAAGCCCTTCTCCTTCCTACTGGCACTGGATGGCGACGGACTTGAACGTGTCTTCAGGGTGAGTGCCTTTTTCAGCTGTTGTTTCTTTGACCGTGAAAGTGTAGGGCTCTGCTGGCGGCTTCCTGGTTGAACATGATGTTGTACACGTCCCAACTCGCTTTGAGTATCTATTATTTGGGTCATTTCACGACGGGGGTACGGATGTACTATTGGATCTTGGCGTCCTTGTTTCTTGACGGGGCATGCTCGGTCGTCGTGATGGCTAACGTTTATACTGTGAGTCAATCACTACTACACAAGAGTATTCACTGACGCCACGTTCATAGTATTTGATTATCAACGACTGGTCAGCTTTGCGCTCTAAGTGTGATGTTCTACAGACGCCTAACTATGATATTCCAGGCTCGCTATACCCAGTATCGATGTGGATGCTCCCTACGATTGTCATGCTCACGTATACATCCGCCTTCGGTTGCGCAGGCGTTCTTCTGCTATCGATACTGGACCATGTGGGTAACCCACACATCTCTTCCGTCGATATTCTCAGTACTTTTCAGTGCAAGGAACAGATGCATCACAGGATGCATCACGATCCTTATCACTGTGCATGCAAGTAGACTCCTTGATCTGTCCGTGGCGATATCTGATGGGAACCCAGATGGTCTGCTCCCTGATATCATGCATAGTGTTCGTCCTTCACCCGATGGATAGTATCGCCACTACGATTCCATTTACCATGTGAGATCGCCTTTTGGTTCTCTCGGAAGCAGTGTGGCTGACCAGGAACTACTTAGTGCGAGCTCGGCTATATGTGCAGCGACGGACTTGACGATCGCGGGGTTTCTAGCGTGGACACTGTCACGCATAGAGTCACCCTATGCTGTTACGAGAAAGTGAGTCTTCGAATCTGCAACTGGGACATCTAACAAAGGATTGATCTAGTCTCCTGCGCCGCGTCACGATCCACGCCTTGACTTGTGGTTTTACGACAGCATTTTGCACGACACTCATGTCTATTTTTATGTTCACTGCTTGGAATGGTGAGTGATCCTTTTTTTTTTGTCGGTGTAGATCCCCCGAGCTGATCATTGGACTAGCATTCTATACCATCTTCACCATTCTAGGGCGCATCTACAGCCTGACGATTTTGTTCAATCTCATCTTGCTCAAGGTTACGAGTCAGGGCGATCAGGGGTGTACCGATGATTATTCAGAACCTGCGATTCTGAGCCCGATCTGTAAGTTCTTTGCTGCTGATTCAAGTTGCTTGACGAATGAAAACGCCGTAGACTTTAAGCATAACGTCGGTACGATTTCCATTGAGCGGCGGTCATCCAGCTCTGGGGTATGTGACATATCCAACCTGCTGATGCGCACTGACTAGATGTCCATAGAGTGAAACTGTTCGATATCCAACATATCCCCGCTCTAGACATCAAGCAAACGACCGATGTTCCATTCATACCGTTTAATACAATACAACCAAGACAATAATAGGTTACCGCACTCTCATTACAGCATTTACTAGCAGTCATTCATTCATTGTAAATTATCAAGTTCGCGATCCACCAGCACTGACTTTCATTTGTTACTACTACAGAATCGACATAATAATCATGATATTGACACTTCGCTAACCCGCGGGAACCGGTCCGAAGAAGGCTTTCAACAAGCTGCGTACTGACGGAGCTCACCTGCTATGTCCTGTCATGAGCACCCTGTGCGGCGATACTTATTTAGCAGCGGCAACCCACCTATCAACAATTTCTTCAACCCTGACCTTGCAATTCAAAGCAGCGGATGTAATGTTATACCTAATCACCGAGACCTTCCTTCGAGGTCCCCGGAATTTCCTTGCTTCTTCTTTTTGAGATGGCCGTCAGGGCTTTGGGAGTTTTCCATGAGGTTCGCTACTGCAGGGGTCCGCCGTGGCGTATATATAAACCTGTCCTTTCGCTTGGAGGCTTCCCTTCTTTTTCCGAGAGCTAATGTCCTGGGATTCATTGCATGGTGCCGTGTCCTCGGGGTGAGTCTCCAGTCTTCATCTTCAAATTAGGATCACCTAGAAATATTAGGAGAGTATAGGACACTTCTGGCGACTTCGTGGTTGAATGTACTATTGTACACGGCCCAAGTATCTTTGAGTATCTATTATTTGCACTGACTTTTCAGCGTCAAGATGGTTACGCTACTGGATCCTGGCATCTTTGGTCCTGGACGGGGCTTGTTCTGTCGTCGTTATGGCTAGTATCTATATCGTGCGTTACCAGGAGTTCTTGATATTCCTTTTGTTAATGCAGCTTCTAGTACCTAGTTCATGGCAGCCAAGGTTTGTCCTTGTCCATAATACTAGGTTTACAACTCGTCACAGGATCGATTTTTAGGTCCATTACAACCCACATTTACGTGGACCGTCCCGACTATCGAGTTGCTGACATATAGCTCTGCGTCAATTGCGCAGGCCTTCTTCTGTTATCGACATTGGATGATGTGAGTTTTCCTTGGATCTCTCGCTGCTTATTCTCAGATGTGGCTTAGTGCGAGGAACAAGTGGATCACAGGATGGATAATCATCCTTATTATAGCATATGTGAGTCTTCCTATGTAACTATGGTATACTGTTCTTAACCTAGCGGGCACGGCGCATTCTTAGATGATCTTGAATCTGGTATCCACCATTCACGTTATCATCTACCCGATGGTCCTTATATCCGCTATACCACTGATAGTGTATGATTACGCGCTTTGGTTCAGCGGTACCATTCAATGCTGACACTCCACTACCAGCTCTGCGATATGCGCACTAACGGACCTGACGATCGCCTTCTCTCTGGCTTGGACGTGTGTGCCCATAGAAACCCCTTACATATCTACAAAAAAGTGAGCATTCAAATCTCAGAAAAGCGTATTCCTTTCATTTATTGATGATGAACACAGCGTATTACGACGTGTCATTGTCCAAGCATTGACTTGCGGCTTCACCACAGCCATTTCCACAACACTCATGACCATATTTCTGTTCACTGTCTGGAATGGTGCGCTTCATGACTTTCAAGTCGGCTCAGTCGTTAATGATCGTGGAATAGCATACTATTCCCTATTTTCTGTACTTGGACGCATCTACAGCCTGACAGTTCTGTCAACGCTTGTTCTCCTCAAGGTTATGCATCGCAGTGACCCATCTACGGCGAGGATGGATGGTGATGGTAGTACTCCCGGAAATCCTGTGGCTCTGGCTACGATTCGTGAGTTTGTCGTTGTGCGGGTTTCGGGAGTGGTTAATGGAGTTTTTCGCTTGTAGGTTTTAAGCACACGTCGGACACCGAGACGACGGGCGGCTTTACACAGATGTCGGTATGGACATACACTCGTTTGTTGCATTGATATTGACTGCGCCTCACATTGATGTTGATAGAGTGAAGCGAGCAACCACCGCCCGACACTGAGGAACCTAGCCCACGATCTTGAACCTTTCGTTCACACTGTTTGATTTTATTTTATTCCTGCTGGCCTGTCCGTGATTATCCGCACTGTATCGCTTAATATCCGTGACGCATATGTATTCATTTAGCCTGGCTGGTATCCCAACGTGCCATGTAGTGTAAAAAATATGGTTCTTAGGGGCTAATTGAAACTACGACTAGTCGGCCCGAATATCCCGGGCCGCCTGCTTGTCTTCTAACCAAACCACAAACCCTTTTTGTAGTCCGTACGACAATACCGTTGTCATAACGAGACAGGTTATCATTTTTATTCATGGTGTATTCTCATTCTACTATCCTCACTAAACTGCTGTACTCTCTCTCGATGTCCGATGGGAACCTAGAATCGGCTCTGCTACTTTTGCTGACTCGGACCTGACAGCTACTCTGTGGTCGTGCCGAAGCAGGTCTTTCAATCCGGAACCGTTCATTTAACGACAACCAGGTACCCTGAGCCACGTCACGATGTAGTATGCCTCGAAAGCTTGACTTGTGGGCCCACGACAGTCTTATCTTCACGTTCCAGATCCCGAGCTGATTGTTAACTTCATGGATGTTTTCTGTACGCCAACTTCGGATCTACAGCATGAAGATTTCGCTTAATCGGCGCGTCTCTGCTCGAGTGGGCGAATGAGATCTATGCTGACACGCATGCATGCGCTGTTGTCGTTCAAGTTCAAGAAATATTTCTGGGAGCTCGCCGATTTCCAGCTGCGATCACATCTGATGGGTACCAAGTACCGTTGGATAAATATCTAATGGGACCGTATCTATCATCGCCGTTTGATCAAGAGTTTTATCTGATCATGAATGTTGCAGTCGGGTTCAAGTCGGGTTGACTGGGTGATGGGTTTCGGATGGGACAGGGCAGCGAAGTGAGTATTGGCTTCTGTTTCCAATATACGACTTTTTTTACTGTGATCAACTGCTGGGCGATATTTCGTCAGGAGCTGTGGTACCCGACATGGTCTGAGAATCTGGGTGTACGTTCTCTTATGCCCCTCTCTTTACGTTTCTTGGCGATGTTACAACAAGGGGTACGTGAGGATGAACAAACATTACTCCCATTCGTAACGATGTGGATTCAAATCCCTCTGGTATAGTTGTATTCTTGGATGTTATTTTCGTTGCTGATCTCTTATAGTGAAGTGTACCCCCTTATTATGAATATCTTTATCTCGACGCCCATTTTAAGGGTCACAAGGATGTCTCCAGCGAGTTGATCTATCAGTTCGGGGTTTCGAGAGTGAATTACTTCAGGTAGCGCCCGTCATCATCGCACACACAGCATCACACGGGACCATCAGGACTGGGGTTTCGAGGGTGAATTACTTCAGGCAGTGACCATCATCGTGGTCATTACACACGTAGCATCATGCGGGACGTAACGATAAGCTGTCGTCAGGGAAGCTGTCTGAATCATGCGTGGACCTTTCCTTCAACCATTCTCTACGATGTTGTGGCAGAATCGAATAATCTCGGCCGTCCAAAATTTTAAACTTGGCTACAATGTTCAGCGACGTGAGGCGCACATTCTCGGTCGATTCGTACTCACAGGTTTTGGTCATGTTAGCTTATCCATGGAGAGGCACAACACCCATTGTTTGTATCTTTTTTGTGGGCTTGACCATACTGCTAGTCTTCGTCAACAGTAAGTTGAACTTTTTCGACAACTGCCCTATGCCGAAATTGATGTGTTCTTCTAGTCCCTCTGTCAGCATACGACGTAGTCCAGGAATTCACCTACCATCCAAACGATACATCCTCATCACTCCCAGTTCACAAATATCATCCCTGCATCTCTTAGACATACACCAGGAGATTTTACTCCACAGACATTCAGAGTGGGTGATACGATAAAGATAGATTCTTCCGTCTTTGACTATGTGATCGTGGAGGCGTTCCCAAGCGGAAGCGCTCCTACTTTCGACAACCAGGTGGGTTTGTTCCAATATTATAATAATCCCTTATCATCATGCGATGTGGTAAGTCTATTGCCGTGGTATAGTTGTTCTCTATGACCTTCCTAGTTGAGCATTTCGTTGTCTTTACGAGGGCTAGAGCTGGTCTCGTTTTCTGTAGGTCTATGTTCTGCTGATATTTTGGCCCACCAATCAACTGAAGGTTTTCTAGGTGACTGTCTCTTGTTGGATCCCTACCAACTACAAAATGACGCTAAATATAAGTCATGAGTCTTTGCACGATCGTATAGTTGGAGCTCCTCTGAAAGCTATACACGATCTTGACGGTATCCTCAGAGATCTGGTAAACACGCAACTTCTATTAAATACAAGTTTGACTTATGCTATTCCTTTAGGAATATGGGTGGTCTATCGAAAAGTTCGTTCACTCATCACCTTTGTGTTGTGGAGCCAATAACTTGGGCCATCGTCTAGGCTCACAGTATAAATTGGCCGGTATCACTTATAATGTTACCGGAATCGACCTGGAGTCGGTGTTTCCCTGTTGTGTTTGCTTAGATTGGTCTGCGGAACCCTATATTCAGGTCCCCTTTCCAAACAACCCATTTCTGAACGATCATCCTCCTTGCGACGATGATGTTGCAAAGTTCCAAGGGACAACTATGGTCGTATACTTCAGAGACGGAGGACATGGTCAGACTCCGTGTCGAGGTTAGATGCCAAGAACTGACATACGAATTTTGCAGATACAATTAATATTTCCCAGGACCACAGTGGTCTCGGTAGCATCCTACCATCAAACGAAGAACTTAAAGTTTCTTCAGTGCTTCGGCTTGTGCTCCAAAATGCGTTTCAAGCTATATACAACATGGTACGTCTCGACCTGGGCGTAGCTCCTCCGAATCAGATATTCGCATCGCCAACCATGTTCAATAAGAGCATATCTGCAGTCTCTCTTCCTTTGGTCAATGGTTATTATTGTGATATCGGTGATCTTTTCCTTGGCCAGGGCACGGATACTGCATATGCAGTGAACGACTCGTTTGCAAATTGCATACGACGAGTACGCTCTAATAGTAGTCTTGATACTTATTCGGATGACATTGGTGGTATCCGGGTTCCTTCCGTATCATATCTTCGACCAGTGTTTCGCCGAAAGTCTATGGCGTCAGCCATATCTAGCGTTTTTGTGGCAACATTTGCCATGGTTTCTGCGGCGTGGTCCCTGTTCCATTTCATTGCTGGTTCTTTCTGCCAGACTCAAAGTGGTACGCAGATATATTATGCGATTAACGTCCAGATGTCTAATACTATTACTTAGATGTGTCCGGTTGTCCGCATTGCAATCATTACAGGATTCGGAACCAAGGTACTTGAATATCATTCATGAGAGATATTTTATGTGTTCCTGACAAAGTCGACCATATATGCAACAGGAGATTCCGAGTCGCTGTTGTTATCGCGTCGCAATAGCCGCTATGAAACGATGACCATGGGAGGAATGCAAGAACATGGAGTATAAATTACATCAGTCAGAGTGTATTAACGTAGCGTTCTTAGGGGCTAATGAAAACTACGATCACTCGGCCCGAATATCCGTCCCTTACCTCCGTCTTCCGACCAACTGCGGAGTACAGTGACACCATTGTTATAACAGGATGAGTTATCATTTTTTCATGGTGCATATCTACGTTTCTATGCTCACTAATTAGCTGTTCTCGCTCTCGATGTCTGATAGGAACCTAGAACCTGTTCTGCTACTTCTGCTGACCAGATCCCGAGTCGGCTGTTGACTTCTCGGACAATTTCCCTACGCCATTTTCACATCTATAACCTGAATATTCCGTTTAATCGATATGCCTCCGCTCAAGTGGATGTATGAGATCTATGTTGACGCGCACGCGCTATTGTCGTCAAGTTCAAGAAATCTTTGTGGGAGCTTGTCGATTTCCTGAGTACAATGATGTCTGACGGGAACTAGGTGAAATATTTAGATTAACGGGACGTATCTGTCGGCGCCGTTTGATCAAGAGTTTCATCTGATCATGAATGTTGCAGTCGGGTCGACTAGGTGATGGGCTTCGGATGGGCAAGTCAGGAAGGTGGGTCCTTGTTTCCGTTCTTATATAAGACTTCCTTTGCTGTAACCACCTGCTAGGCCATATTTCCCCAGGAGCTGTGGTACCCGACATGGTATGAGAATTTGGGTGTACGTTCTCTTATGTCCCTCTCTTTCGTTTCTTGGCAACGTTGCGGCAAGGAGGATGTGAGGATGTACAAGCATTTCTCCCGTTCGTAACGATGCGGACTTCGACCTCCTCTCGTACAGTTATTTTTTGGATGCTTTTTTCATTACTAATCTCTTATAGTCAAGTGTACCCTCTCATATCTCGACACCCATTTCAAGAATCATGAGGATGTCTCCGGCGCGTTCATTTACCAGTGTTGGGGTTTCAAGAGTGAATTACTTCAGGCAGCACTCTTCATCATTGCACATGCAGTATCACGCGGGACTATCAGGTTGGGGTTTCGAGACCACCATGATCATTATCATTGCGCACGTGGGATGTCACGATGAGTTGTCGTCAAGAAAGCTGTCTGAACGTGCATAGACCTTTCTTTCAACTGTTCTCTACGATGCGGTGGCAGAATCCAATATTCTCGGCCGCCCAGAATTTCAAACTTGGCTACAATGTTCAGCGACGTGAGGCGCACATTCTCAGTTGATCCGTACTTACAAGTTTTGCCGTTGTTAGCTTATCCGTGGAGAGGTACAACACCACTTACGTGCATCTTTTTTGTGGGCTTGACCATCCTGTTGGTCTTTGTGAATAGTGAGCAGAGTTTCCGTCAGAAAACGCTATATCTCGACGCAGTTTTCTAGTTCCTTTATCAGCATACGATATTGTCCAGGTATCCACATACTATCCAAACGATACCTCACAATCGCTCCCGTTTGCCAACTTCCTTCCTGCATCCCTAAGGTACACAGCCGGAGATTTTACTGCGCAGACATTCAAAATAGGCGATACGATCCAAAGCAATCTCTCCGCCTTTAACTATGTCATCGCGGAAGCGTTTGATTCGGATGGCTACTATCCTGTCGGATCATTCTCATATTATAACAACCCTTTATCATCGTGCGATGTGGTAAGTCCATTGCCTTAGTCTAATTATTTCATCTGACTCCTAGTCGAACATTACACTGACTTTACGCAAAGAGAAACGGGTCTCGTTATATGTATGATCAAGTCGTGTTCACAGCTTGGTTCACCAATCAACTGAAGCTTGTTGATAGGCGGTCGTCTCTTGCTGGATCCCTATCAACTATGAGATGACTCTAACTCTAGATCATGCCAACATACAAGACCTGACATTCGGGGTTCTGCATGCTGTGGCCGACCTTGATGGCATCCTCACAGATTTGGTAATTAAACGCGGCGCATACTATCAACGTCAAGCAGGACTGATGCCATCTCTCTTAGGAATACGGGTGGGATTCAAATAAGTTCGTTCGTCCATTGCTGTGGTATTGCGGGGCCAATAACTTAGATCTTCGTCTAGTATCACAATGCCTTCCAACAACGGACGCGAATCGGCGTCTGATAGCAATCAGAATGTTACCGGCCTCGATGTCTCAGTATTTCCCTGTTGTGTTTGCGGCAATCCATTTGACGAATCCTACATCGGACCTCAAAGAAACTCAGAGGAACCACTTCTTAGCCTGGTGGGTCATCCTCCTTGCGATAACGATGAGGCCAAATTCAGAGCAGCATGGTTCGCCGTGTACGACGGGCAAGGCAGTTATGGTCAGTGCTTTATCGAGACTAGATACTAGGAACTGACATGGGAAATTTGTAGAAACCCTGGACATTATGCCCGATGCTAGCATTCTACCAGTAGACCAAGAACTTGAAGTTCCTTCAAACGTTCAACTCGTTCTCCAGAATGCACTTCAGGCCATCTACCACACCATCCGCCTTGATCTGGGTGTGATTCGCCCGAATCAGGTATTCATATCGGCCAGTATGTTCAATGAGAGCATATCTTCGGTCCCCCTCTTCAACCCCGATAAAGCGACCACCGTTGCAAATCCTGAGTTAGTAAATCCCAGCAATGTCGCAGGGCTCGGGAACTTGTTGAGCATAAATGATTCATTTGCTAATGAGATTCGGCGATTAATGTCTACAATGGACCCGTCTTTTTTCTACCAAAATGGACTCTCCCGGGGACCTCTCGATGTCAGGGTGCCCTCTATCTCGTATCTCCAACCGATATTCCGCCGAAAGCCCATGGCGTCAGCCATATCTAGCGTTTTCGTGGCAACTTTTGCCATGGCCTCTGCGGCGTGGTCCCTGTTCCATTTCATTGCTGGTTCTTTCTGCCGGACCCAAACTGGTACGCAGATATATTATGTGATTGACACCCAATTGTCTAATGCTGTTGCTCAGATGTATCTCGTTGTCCGCATTGCGGCCATTGTCCAAGTAAATATATTATGTGTTCCTGACCAAGTCGATGTTAGGGGCAACAGGAGATTCCGAGTCTGTGTTGTTATCACGTCGCGGTAGCCGCTATGAAGCGATAGCCATGGGATAAATGCAAGAAGATGGAGTATAAATAACGCTCAACAGAGTGTATTTCAAACGACTGGGTTTCTGGTGCATTCTCGTAACTCGATAATATCCAGTCGGTCAAATTGAGTGAAGGTTCTGAAGTAGACTTCAAGACCTTATCTGGCGCCTTAAACGAGATTCACTACACAACCACCTCAGGCTCATATCACTTATACTTGTTCTCCTAAATCCATGTTCATTAACCTTAGCGAATTTGCGATCACTGATACAAGTAAAGTATTGGAGGACAAGATAAGTATTACATTAATCTCGTGTCATTGAGCGATAAAGTGGGGTTCTTAGGGGCTAATCAAAACTACGGTAACTCGGCCCGAATATCCGTCCCTTCCCTCCGTCTTCCAACCAACTTGCGGAGTACAGCGGCACCATTGTTATAACGGGACGAGCTATCATTTTTCATGGTGCATATCTACGTTTCTATATATGCTCACTAAATAACTGTTCTCACTCTCGATGTCTGATGGGAACCTAGAACCTGTTCTGCTACTTCTGCTGACCTGACGGCCACTCTGTGGTCGCCCCAAAGCGAGCCTTTCGTCTGGGACGGTTCATTTAACATCTGCTCAATCCTCTGAGCGACGTCGCGATGTATTGCGCCTCGGAACCCTTGAGTTGTTGCTCTACGACAGTCTTCTCGGTGATCTCCATCTTCATGTTCCCGATCCCGAGCTGATTATTGAGCTTGTCGGACAGATCTTGTACAGCGTCTTTGATTGCACAGCCTACAAATTTACTTGAGTGTATGTATGACTTTATTCGGATCCATGCTGACACGCGCACATGTGGTTGTCGTCCAAGTTCAAGAAACCCTTCTGCGATTTCCCTAGTACGATAATGTCTGAAGGCCCAAGTGTCATTGGAGAATATCGGCGCAAACGCGCCGTTAGAGCAGGACTTTATTTGATCACGAACGTTGTTGTGGGATCTGGATTCAGTTCCCTGAAACGAGCCTTGGTTGAACAGTGCCGCGAGTGAGCACCGATTTCGATATTGAATATACAGCTCCCTTGCCGATTGTCGTGACAGACTGTGATGCTATTTTTTTTGCGAGAGCTAAGGAGCTGTGGTACCCGATACAGTCTGAGGCTGTGTACATATGCGCTGTATTGCTATTTTTGCAGTTGCATTTATTGACGATGTTACGACAGGGTATAAATGAGGACGTACAGGCGTTGCTCCGGTTAGTAACGATATGGGACTGCTATTTCTTCTCGTACGATTTTATTCTTGGACGCCGTCCTGGGGCGGTTTTCATTACTAATATCTTATAGTGAAGTTGACCTTTTTATCAAATCTTTTAATCCAGGCATTTATTTCGAGAACCACAATATCTCAAACGAGTCGATGTAACTATAAAGAGGTGAGGAGGGATAGGATTGTGTGCAATTGTTCGAGAGCCTGGTAACTGGTGAGAGTACTGCACAGCTCGACAAGTGCGAGGCTGTTGAGCCAGCACGCAGGGGCCCCAGAAGGCTTACAAAGGCAATCCTGCCGCAATCCCACTAAATAACGGCTGTGACTCCGGGAGCCATCTCTGTGCCACGGGTGACGAAATCCCACTTTTTCACTGTTTTGGACTATGCTCAATAGATATCCTATTGGTGTTGGATTACTCCAGGCATCATCATTGCACGCACAGCATCACACCTGATGTGATGTTGGGTCATCGTTAAAAGCTGTTTGAGTGTGCGTGAACCTCTCTTTCCACGATTCTCTACAATGTTGTGGCGTCAAATAGCATCGGCCGTTCAGAATTTTAAACTTGGCTACAACGTCCAACGACGTAAGGCACACATTCTTATTTGATCCATGTGCTCACAATTTTTTGTCATGTTAGCTTATCCATGGAGAGGTACAACACCAATAGTCTGTATCTCTTTTGTGGGCTTGACCGTCCTACTCGTCTTCGTCAACAGTAAGTTGGGCTCTTGCGATGACCCTAACCGGAATTGATGTGTTCTTCTAGTTCCTCTATCAGCGTATAACGTAGTCCAGGAATTGACATACAGTCCAAACGACACATCCTCATCACTCCCATTCTTAAATATCATTCCTGCATCTCTTAGACCTGCAGCAGGGGAATTTATGCCACAGACATTCAGAGTGGGCGATAAGATACAAGTCTTGTTATCCGTCTTCACCTATGTGATCATAGAGGCGTTTACGATCGGATGCCGTCCTGATGACGGAAACCGAGTGACTTTGTTCCCGTATTCTAATAACCCTTTATTGTCATGCGATGTGGTAAGTCTATTGCCTTAGTACAGCCATTCTCTCTGACCTTCTTAGTTGAACGTTTCGTTGTCCTTACGAAAGGAAGAGCCGGTTTTGTTTTCGGTAGGTCTATGTCATGCTGACATCTTTGTTCACCAAACAACTGAAGTTTTTCTAGGCAACCGTCTCTTGTTGGATCCCTACCTACTACAAAATGACTCTAAGTCTAAATCATTCCAATATACAAGATCGTATACTAGCCGAAGCTGATTTTCGTCCTGTACACGATCTTGATGGCATCCTCATAGATCTGGTAAATCTGCAACTTCTATTAATGACAAGCTCGACTTATGTCATCCACTTAGGAATATGGTTGGGATTCAGAAAAGTCCGTTTATTCATTGCTTTCGTGTTTTGGAGCTAATAACTTGGACCGTTGCCTAGTTTCACCATAACTTCGGACAATGAAGGCGAATTGGCACCTACTGCCACTCAGAATGTTACCGGTATCGATCTCTCTGTATTTCCCTGCTGCGTTTGCACAGATGTGTCTTCCGAATCCCACATTAGTGAATCATCCCTTCGATCCAATCCATATCTGAAAGATCATCCCCCTTGCGACAATGATGTTGCGAAGTTCCAGGCCACAGGGATGACCGTGTACTACGGAAAAAAGGTTTCTTTTGGTTAGACACCGTTTCGAGACTAGATGCCAGGGACTGACATAGGAATTTTGCAGGTTGCATGAACTTTACCCCCGGTGGTAACTTCCTATCACCAAGTCAAGAGCTTGAATTTCCGTCAATCGTTCAAATCGTGATTAAAAATGCACTTCAGGCTATATACAGCACTATACGTCTCGATCTGGGTGTAATTCCCCCAAATCAGATATTTCAGTCCCCGTCGCCCATGTTCAATGAGAGCATATCTTCTGTCTCTCTCTTCCAGCCTTGGACCAACGGTACAGATCCTCCCCGTTGTGATATGGGTGCTTTTTACGGTACTGGCATGAGTGAGTTTGTGGTCAATGACTCGTATGCAAATTGCATACGACAAGCGCGCTCTGATAATGTTTTGTCTTTTTTGTCTGACATCGATGTCTATATCCCACGGGTTCCTTCCGTGCCGTATCTTCGACCTGTGTTTCGCCGAAAGCCTATGTTGTTATCAGCCATATCTAGCGTTTTCGTGGCAACTTTTACCATGGTCTCCGCGATATGGTCCCTGTTCAATTTCATTGCTAGTTCTTTCTGCCGGACTCAAATTGGTACGCAGATATATTATGTGATTGACACCCAATTGTCTAATGCTGTTGCTCAGATGTATCTCGTTGTCCGCATTGCGGCCATTGTCCAAGTAAATTAATATCATTCATGAGAGATATATGATGTGTTCCTGACAAAGTCAATGTTAGGGGCAACAGGGGATTCCGAGTCTGTGTTGTTACCACGTCGCGGTAGCCACTATGAGGCGATAGCCATGGGAGAAATGCAAAAAGATGGAGCATAAATTACGTTGGAGTGGATTTCCAACAACTCTTGGATTCACTATTCTCGTGCATTTTCATAGATCGTCGATATCCAGTCTGAATGAAGGACCTCAAGTAGACGTTATGGCCTTACATCTCGCCTTAAACGATTATGCGACCATCCGCTTATATCACGTATACTTGTAACTTGTTCTCCTAGAAACATGCTCATTAATCTTACCATATTTGCGATGATGTATACAAGTGCTGAAGGACTTGATATTGCATCGATTTTGTGAGTCTCCGAGCGACGCAAAAGTGGCTGACCTGGTCACGACTTCGCTTTTCTCATGATTCAACGACAAATCTAAGGAGAAGTCGAGACGTGTCACTCCTCGCTAATACTCAAAAGCACGCAGACTGCAAAGCCTGATTTCTTCTTCAGGTTTTTCTCCGACGCTGAAAAATCCAACGCTCAGATTCGTGGATAAGTTTTAAATACAGATACAGACGTGATCTCCACATACTGTTCCTCTTAACATAACTAGGATCCGGAATGAAAGGCGGAATAACAGGACTAGTACAAGTACGGGTATAGAAAACCGAATCACTGTCGTAGCATAATCATTAAGAACCATGTATCGTTCAATCCGGAGACGGCGTGAAAATAGAATATGAAAGGCACACCAATACTCACTCTTCCCGCACCAAGTCAGGCGGCGGACCCGTAATATCCACTTTGCCCTTCTCGTTCATCTCAGCATCGGCCAAACTCACAATAACCCCATGTTCCAGACACTCCCTCGCCTCGGACTTGGACAATTCCCCAACAGCACCGTGAGCCAAAGGAAGCCACACAATCCTCTGCGGCCTCGAAGCTGCAGGGTGAGAGAAACCATAGCTGTCTTCCTCCTTCTGCCGCTCTTTCATGTTCTTTGCTGCCATAAAGTCATATTCCTTCGCGACGCCACCTCCGCTATCATGTGAGCCTTCGCTATCACCATCTGAACTCGTCGAAGCAATCTTCTCCTTCTCAGGCCGATCCGCTGACTCCGGCTTATCCTGCTGAGGACTGTTAGGCGCTAAACGCGTCTTGGACCCGGTGCGATTGGGCAGGTCCTCCTCTTCCTCATCGACCTGCGCAGCTTCCATCTTCTCCACCAAGCTAAGAGGAAGTGCGTGGATTAATGGGTCATAAGAGTTGTTGATGATCAGATGGAAGAACACCTGCATTAGAGCATGAGCCCAAGCTGTAATGACCAAACAGACCACTCACAGTGAAATAATCAATACAACCATCAAGGCACCTTCTGCTACCGCACTTGTTTTACCATTTTCATCCCGGGCGAGGAAAAAGAGCGCGCATAGACAGACCTGTGAACATACTCCGTTTGTATTGCTTGCGGGAGAAGAGAAGCTAACACACCTCTTCAACGTATAAACCGACGAAGATGTGTTGCATCGCCTTCGGGAAGAACAAACCTCCTGTATCATCGGGCTGTTGGAACTGCCAGAGGAAGAGATACTTGTACAATTGATAGAACAAAAAGAAGGTTGCGCAGGCCAGACCATTGATGATGGGTGAGATAATGGAGTATCCAAGAGCTACAATCGCAGATCAGTAGTATCTCATAGGTGTCACTGTTTGTACTCACTAATGGTAGTCAACAACGTAATACCAGGGAAAAGAGTGCCCCAGGCGACATTGCGGGCACCGTACTTGATCCCCCAGATGCTTCGCGGCGTACTTCCGAGAAGGTAAAGCTTCACGTAATAGATAGCGAGTGGAACGATTTGCAAAAATCCGGATGCTGTTCCAGAGAGACCCTGCAGAATCACATACCTGTGAAAAAATAGCTTTAGTTTTGTTCATCCACGATCAGAAGTTGAACTGACGTCAAGAAGAAAGTGGAAGATGTTGGCAAGTTTTGAGCAAGTAAGGTAGGGATAGACGTCGGGTTGTTGATAAGGCCGTCCAGAGACGCAATGATACCAGCAGATATAGTAACGATAAGGAATGAATGCTGTTGCGGCGTTGGTAACCTGTCTACGCGTTACGACAAAAAAGTGACTCACAATGACTTGGAAGATGAAATAACGCGTCATAAGACTGAGTTCCAGGCCTGTCTTCTCCGGAATACCTTCGAAACGCGCAAGGAGACGAAGAACAATGGGAAGGAGCATCATGAGAACTGCGAGAGCGACTGGGGGAAGGATACCCTGACAAACAGAATGTTGAGTGTTCATGTCTCGTGCAAGGAGAAATTTGCTCACCGAAATGATACCCAGGACCGGGCCAGGTAATGTACATATCCATGCAAGCCAACTCGCCGTGCTACATAGCGTATACACATTGGAGACAATACCGACGAATGCCACCGGGAACGCCCAAAGGATAATGAGAGCTGCGGTGAGAGAATAGCTGATCACTAGCCGAACCTAGAACGCCGGTTCAGTCGTAACAGAATTCGAAACGATGAAGCGAAACGTACCTTCATTTCGTATGGGTTCATTCCGAGGTTAGCCCAGATAACGTCGTCAGGTGCAACCTCGGTATACCGACCACTCATTCGGTAAGGCTCGTGGTGAAGAAGAACTTGCATTCCCAAATGTGCCGCGATCTGTCGGTTGAACGTGATGAACGCAGCTGTTGAGCGGAGGATAGGTCGTGTCAGATTCGTCATCGAGTTTCGCTCTGCCCTCGTCGAGTAACTGAGAGCACTTCTGAATTTCCTCTCTAGCCCAGTCAATGGAGTCCACTTTCTTCCCCCACAGACCCAGGAATCCAAGCCTATGTGTAGGGCGTTTGTCTTGGGGTACGGCCACGGCTGTCTCTTCCGAAGACGTTTTGTCTGTTTTGCTAGCGATAGAGAGCAGTTTGTTCTCGGCTGACTCGAGCTTGTTGCATGCATCGAGGCGACGATCGTAGATGTCAGGGAGCTCCTTGAGGTTCCGGTTTATGAATATGCGCTTAACGCCGCCAGGAAGTTCGCCGAATATCTTCATTAGCCCATCCTGCGAAAGGTACTTGGCGGGTATGCCGGTTACGAGGATGGTTTTAGCCTGGACAGACTTGGAATGCACAGGATTGATGAGGAACTGTTGTCGCTTAATGATGAAGTTGCGCATTTCATTCTTGATATTGTAAAGGACCCAGGCTGGGAGAAGTTAAATACGACGAGCAGGCTAAATCAACACGTAACGCACCTGTGAACAACCACGCAAGGATGATATGCGCAGCATACCGTTGCTGCTTACTGGTAGCCACATTTCCGAAGACCAATATGTCCAACTTCTCGTTGTTACCCACCCGAGTATTCACGCTGGTGACAGGAAGCAGGATGGCCCAGGAGAGGAACCATATCGGCAAGAAAATTTTGACCATCATACGGAGAAAGCGAACGAAGAAGTAAGCGTCCATGCCATTCGCGTTGATAATATCATTGTAGTCCGCCTTGAAGACCGCGATTGGCCAGTAGAAAATGTTTTTTGAGAGAGGCTGAATCCGCTTGGACGGTGCTGGAACATAGGTGCGGGGTTCGTAAATCGCCTTGAAGTAGGGTCTTAGCAATGTGAACGCAGCGATCTCGATACCGAAGACGGCGGCGTTGAAGACGAGGGCGGTGACGAAGGTCTTCGTCGACGCCGACGGGGCATTGGAGATGTCGTCGCTCATGGTGGTGAGAGGAGAGGAAGCAAACCGATCGAATGAATTTTGTATTTATTTGTCTATATATAGCGTACCGGATCCACTCCAATAAATGTGTCATGTCTCGGCTGCACTTTTATGACGCGTCTTCATGCTTCCTTCAAGCTCCAAGTCGTGATTCTCATCGTCCATATAGAGGAAAAGAGATAAAAAATTGAGAACTGGATGAACAGTGCATTTAGGAGGCAGGGGGTCCAGAACACGGAATTTTGGCCTCGGAAATAAACAAGGCAGTGGACATTTAGCATGCCTCATGTCAAGTACCGGTATCGCCCAGCAAGCATAGGGCTTGGTCAAGGTGCAGGGCTCTCTGGCGGTATTCCGCAGCATCTTCGATTATCTCCTCAGACTGCCCTGTCAATCGAGCCCAACACACACCAGAAGATAGATGGTTAGGAGGTTCCGTGCGGCTCGACGTGGGGAAGGGGGCTTGAATGGGATCCTTCTGAATAACTAAAAGATTCGGGTCGCCGTCGATAAGGTGGCCTTCGTGGAGCAATCGCTGCTTCCAGAGTCGGCATAAAATCGGGCACAAGCAGGCTCAATCCGTCCACGCACAAATGCGAATAATCCGTCCAATCGTGGGAAGACGCTAGGAACAGCACCTGTCGCGCCCATCGGCTATCTTCCACATTGTGGCTGTCAACTGTTCTCCTGGAAACTTTTACGGAAAAATGGAAAATCCCTGACCCGGTACGGTTTCACGATTTTAAACATCTTGAATGAGAACAGTCATTCATGGAGGTACCTTCGAAGCAGTTGGACGCTAGAAGACGCGAACACATGACCAGAAGGGAACCGCGATCGATGGTCACTGATGTGATCACAGCCTAAGCCTGCGCGGAACAACGTCGCCGCAGTGTGCTAGTGAAGGTCGAGCCTGTTGAACCCTAAAATCGGAACGTTCCGCAAGTGTAATATTAACTCGGTGCAGACCTTAAGGACTTGGGACTTGACTAGGAAATCTTTGTCTTTGCACACATCAAACCATCTGTGTGGGTGTATAAGCATGGACCCAATGAGTACGAAGACAGCTCACTTAACGGCCCAAACCTTTGAAGCGATGGTATTGTCCAGCCTCTTATTGATAAACTCGTGTCATGGTGGACGTTCGGGGGGTGGCCATACGATGTAGGCCATCTTATCAATGGGCATCGTGTCGATTCATCGCAACCAGACCCACGTCTGACTGAGACGTAGAATGCACGCAGTCCGAAGATGATTGATAAAGTATTACGAAACAATGCAGCAAAATCATTGACGTTTCAGATGTCAAATGGCGCACCGACTGGTATCGTTGAGTCAAGAATGAAGACAGATAAACGAAGGATCTGACTTACTTATGTGTCATTGTTCAATGCTTCTACGTGGGTGAAGAGTTCCAAAGGCGCGTCAAAGATAATAGTGACGTTTCAACCATCCACCACGTACGGTCATCGACAGCATCGGGTTGCCTTTAAATATTGCCTAAGGACAGTTTGAAGGCGGGTTTTCAAACTTGGGGCGCACAGCAGAGGGCGAGATAACCTGTTGAGGAAGTGTATGTTCGTCCTTGTATGGACAGAAAATGTGGACACAAATCCCAAGCAACCAAGTGCGCCTGGAAACGGCCAGATCCGACACATACATAGGATGGGAGCAGTGAAGAAAGGAATCCTTGCCGTTTGAAATCCTGGACGAGGGGGAATGTTCGACGTCCAAGCAAGATGCGCATCTGGCACCTGCTCGCACCACGCGCTTGTGATTGTTCTTCCCATTGTTAATCAACCTCGCCTCGCTTTCTCGCACTAAGAGCTAGCTGTTCCTTGGCGCATATAATCGCCAGAAGCGATACGGAACTCATCTATGAGCTGTTGACATGCAGGCTTGAGAATATACTCCCACAGACACGGTCGTCTCCAGCTAAGCGCTTTAAATAGGGCCGGCCCCTGGAAGCAGGCCCTGCGTTGAATAATTCTAACACCTGACTGATTCTTTCATATGAGTACCGGAGAACAAAATTACAAAGCAAACTTACCACGCACTGGCGCTATGCACCGAATCAGAAGCGAGAATAAGTATCAGAGAGGAAAGTAGAAAGAAGGAGCGCTCACCGGGCCGATGACGCGGCAACTTACTTCTTGGAAGAAGAAAAAAAGTTCCCACAGATCAATGATCTTTCCCTCGATCAAAGCCACTGCCTTGCATTCTGATTTTGTTCTTTCAGTACACAGTTTCTCATGCACGATGTCTGTCTGTATGAAAACCGCAGTACCTTGAGCCTAGATCAGGACTAACTTTGCCCTTTTTTTCACATGTTGCGCAGTTCCTACTCATTAACAGGGTTTCGTTCCCATGGTGCGTTCATATTCTAACCTGCCGTGGCCTAGTACACTTATAAATAATCTAGAGTTCCCTAAATGATTGATTCAGGTGCTATTCGCGTTGAAGTCTTCCGAGGTCCCCGCATCGCCTACTAACAAACCATCTGATTTCATGTTACTATTAATGGTCTCAGTTCCAGGTAACTAACTATACGACTAAGGTAATGAGGCGAATTCAATCCTCCTGTTCGATCACAATACACCAGAAGGTCCTCCCCCAGGGATCTCCCCCCGCTTCCGGATCTTTGTTGCGTTCACAGCATACAAACCTAACAGGCTGTCCATCCCAGTACCGCATCAGATCAAAAGATATACCACCAGGAAGCCGCAAGGCGAGTGACGGACTGAACTCGAGGAATCCATAGCAAAAGTCTGTTGTGATCACATCCTATAAGATCAATCAAAATGCTGTTCAGCGGATGGAACGGTATGGTTGCACCTGGTCGGAGAATGCAATCGTGCGTCTGTTCTCCTCTGAAGAGAAGAATGCTTGGCGCTGTGACGCGGTCTGTAGAGTGGCTAAATTCTGATTGACTTGTTTCTTGCGCCGTCTTGATATCCTTAATTTAGAGCTGGAGCTGGCAGAGGAAGAGGAAGAGGAAGAGGAAGAGGAAGAAGACAGAGACGATGTAGAAGAACCAGGAGAGCTCGATACTGAGGCAAGATAGAGATTGGAGGTATCATCAGAAATAGACGTATATTTGTCGGGAAATGGCGGTGGTCCCACGCTTGTCCGAGTCTATGTCCAGCGAATCACTGTTCAACCGTGAGTGGACAAAGTGGGGCATCGTCGCTATGAGCGGCGACAAGGCCCACGGTTTTCGATTGAGAAGTGAGGTCGTGTTCAAGGACAGGGTCGACGTATCTGCAAACAAGAAATATACATTAGTTGCAAGAACACAACATTCCACCAAAATCCCTCACGTCATAAATTTCAATGCAGCGCCAGATCCCCAAGGGAGGATGAGTGGCCTATCAAAGGTGTTTCCAAACAAAATAGTCATTCGCAGAGTATGGTTTCAAGAACCTGCCTGGATATCACGACATGGTCAATGAACCGTCGTGATATTGATAAGTGCAGCTTACCCTGAACCTGGATACTCCAAGTAATGCCCTGACGATCCTGGCGGGAGAAGTACTCGCTTTCCCGTACGTCGCCTGCGTGCGAATTCGTAAAACCTTTGATGTTCACGAGAATCTCGCCGTCAAAGATGTCTGAAGATATTTTGAACGGTTGATTCGTGTTCACCATAGGCGAGATAGGCTCCAGAGCCTCTAGTGAAGGGCCTGCGAGGACACGAAGACCAGGCATCCTATCCGCAGTCAGAGTAGAAGGCAAGGTGGGAGCTCAGTACCCTGAAAATCCCAACACCCGAATTGGGATGGTACTGACGTCAGGTTTAATTCAATCACGTTGTTCCTATTCGAGTTGGAAGCGTAACGAGAACGTTAATAATAGGGAGACGGGAAGATGTATATTTAGCTCAGTGAAAAATTCCACGATCCATTGTTTAATTGGCCAAGAGTAAACGTGTTTGTGTGTTCCCTGCAGATGATGAATATCTAAGTAAACACGAGAACAGTCACCGCTGAAACCGATATAGAAGTCCAGAGCCTTGAACTGGGCAAGTGCCTTGGGGAAGGAGCGTGGTAAAAGAGCGTGATACAGGCTGCGATGTAGAAGAAAAAAGTAGTACAAGGAGAGGTGCACTCTCTGAATGATAAGATATCGACAGTAAATATGAGCGATATATAACGGCACGACTAAAGAGTGGAAGTCATAGTGCAACACGCATAGAACACAATAAAAAGGTGATAAATAAAGACAACCAGTAACCCGTAAGACGAAAGAAAACGAGGAAAGCAGTCTAAAGCAGTGTGTACAATGTCCAGGTAGTTAATGCCGATATCATCAAAACACCCGTTGCACCCGCCCGTAATATCAGCGCACCAGATGCGACAGCCGCAACCGTTCGTGCGTAATCAGATCCACAATTGCCCGTTGCTAGCTCCTGTGCCGGAGGATAAGTCTTCCTCAAATCATCCAACATGCCCGAAGTCGACGAATTGTCTAGCCCATCGGCGTAGACGGTCATCAGACTTTTCGTGCAAGCCGAGCATGACGGCGTGGACGAGTTAGGCACACTGATTCCCAATGGCAGCTCATAGAAAAAGAGATCTGAAGGGTCCGAGTTGTGAACCGCATTGACGTAACAGAATGTGTCGGTGGTGGGATCCGTGAGGCAGGCAGCGGTGTACATGGTGGAATACGCCTGCAGGGACGCAAGCGTATCTACGGCATTAGAGTTATTGTCTTCAATATCGGCTTGACACTGTGTTTTCAGTGTGGATGCAAACCACGCCATATTCGTAACACACTGAGAATAGCCGAGCGTTGGGTTACAGATACCCCAGATCACATTATTGAGCTCCGTAAGATTGTCTTGCACCTGTAATTATGATAAGCGGTATCCTTAACGGATAAGGGGCGAGAAACGGACCTTTATGAACGATGATGATGTCTGCAACAGAACCGAGAATGGTCTACAAGAGCGAAACGCGGCGGTGTTGGTCATATTCGTAAAGAATTGGTAGCAAGTCATGCTTGAGAAGTTCTGGCTAATGTCGGAATCGAAGGACTGAGGGAAGGGAGTAGGGAGTGCGGGATCGGTAGGGACTGTGGGTAGTGCTTGTTGACTCGCAGGGATCGTTGTCGTTGCGACCGCAGATGCAGATGTGGCGGATGTGGCGGATGCTGCTGGTGTCGAGGAAAAGACGAGTGTAGCAGTGGATCCAGTGACTACGGATGTCTCCACCACTGTCTGCTCGGCATCCTGTGGATGTCTTTTGTGCCGTCGCCAGTCGGTCCCCTTCGTGGATATGGTATGCCAATCGAGAGGTAGGGATTCGGAGAATATGTCGAACGCAACCGGATGTGTGATGTAGCGCGTTGATGCGGTGATGAGCACAAGCACCAGCGGAACGAAGAGTACCGTCCATCTCGCTCTGCGTCCGGTACTGCGTTTGCCTTCCCCCAGCATAGTATTTTCTCTCGCCGACTCCTGAACGTTCTCGCCTTCAGGAGATTGAAGAGGCGATGGCGGTGGTGTGAACATCAAGATGCACTTGTAGTTGGACCAAAATGTGAAACGAATGTGGTATGAAAGAATGTTGGGATCGCAGAGAGAGCCGGCACAGATGGGTAGATTCCCTCAAATTCTATTCATCATCTTCATTCAGGAACGAGCCAAAAAGCGGGATATTGAGGCGATACGCACCTGGCAGCGACAGACAGACAGAAAGCACCAGCCGTACGTGGGTCGTTATAAGAATTCGTGTCGTCGCAGCCGATGGAGGTCAGAGGGGGAAAACCCTTACCGCGACACAAGGATCCGTCATGAGAAAGTTCTACTGCCGGGATGATCGAGCCTCGTGGCGATGCAGGCACGCCTGCCAAAAGATCACCAAACAAATTTCCTTCTCACCACCTGCTCCCCTTCCATCTTTGTGAATCCTATCACCTCCCAAGCACCCCGTGCTCATCCCAGTGAGAGAAAAAAAAACATGCCATCCCGCCTTGCTGAGAAAATATCACTTGGAAAAAATTCGGTAACAGACATTTCTGATACCCATATCCCTGGGTTTCATCGGACGGAGAACCGCCTGTATTCAATTATAGATCACGAAGGAACCCTGAAACTGTACAAGCGCTGGCAGGCCCGACCTTTTTTTACGCAGGCGCATACGTGCATTCGCCTGAAGATATTAATATTTAATTAGGGTGCAAACAATTTAACATTGTTGCGAATTTCACCTTCGGGTCCATTGTCACCTTTTTTTTGAAAACGTGACGTTTTCTCACGTACGCGCAGCGTAATCCAGTCTCACGATGGACGGGCCCACACTGAGTTGATGCATGCAATCAGTACTTGCAACCTGGGGTTCAAGACGGGTGAGCTGTGATGGCGGGGTTGCCAGGCGGAAACCGGTTTCTATTCGCTATGGTGGTCGACGTACATAATCGCCATTCCCTTACAATGCAATCCCGGGCAAGATAAATTGGCGGTATCATAGTAGCCATCTCAGTAAGTTCGGTTAACCCCCTTCATCGAATTGTCCGGGGCTGACGCGTTTGTGATTACGGGGTAAGTCGGTCTGAACATAATTGGGGCCTTTCATATACCCGAGCATCAAACCAAGACCGAGGAGAGAGGAAACGACCGGTAAACTGGGAAGAATGCAGTCCTTACTCGGCGAGATGCCTATCACAGTAGCCCCAAACCAAAGTACAGACAGTCCACATTTCAGAGAGCACGCGATATCATTCCACTGACAGAGCAAGAATGGGGCATAATTAACCTTACACTCCGGGTGGCTAGAGTGCGCTCTAGGTAAAATGAAGGATCAGCATGGGTAATGAGTGAGCGGTGCCGGTGCGGCGGGCAGTGTCAATGAGGTTTCAAATACTGCGCTCGATGTGAAATATTAATCATTGACATAAATTGAATGGATAGAGTTCTCTTACACAGCCTGGGCCGACGCTTAGATGGAGGCGAGACGAAGGGTCGAAGGACAAGTCCCCCACGTTGCAGCCTCGCGTACGCGTTGTATGCTGCTGTATGTGGCTATTGCCACGACCACGTGATGCACCTCCCGAAGAACGGGAGTTTCCTGGTTCCACATGCTCTTGGCTCTTCTTCGTCCTGGCAATCTTTCCTTACTCAGAATAATGCCCTTCAAGTTGGCATACGAGTTCCACTGTGTGTTACAACGGGTGTAGCAACTGTTAAATGTGGCAGGTTGAAGTTGGGACGAAGCACAACTTTTGACTTGGACTCACTGGCAGTACGGCAGGCATTGGGACACGTTTCATTTAACAAATAATACGTCGGCTCGTGGACATTAACAGGAATTGCTCTGAGGATTTATTTTTCCGCCCCAGAGGGCGGCCGACAACTTTAAATCGGTATGACATTTTAATCCCCTCTTGGAACTGTACATCGCTCAGTAACGAATAGGAATTTTTGTTCGTATGGGCTTTGGCTATATAACGATTCTAACACACCAACGTGCCAATGACCTAGGTCTGGAATTTCTTCATTCAAGCCCTGCAGATTCGTCTAGGTCCTATCGGTCTCTGTCTCGACCTACAGTATAGACGCCCCAGCACTTTGGTCCGAGTCGTAGCGACTAGTGTTCCGCCTTTCTATCTGCTACAGACGCACGGCTTCCTTCACTTTCGGGAAACGGAAGAACATTGTCTCAGAGACCGAGTCAACATTCTCATTTGAGCCTACGAATCGAATAGCCGGCCTCCAGGCATAGTGATTATGATTCAGTCCTTAAGAGACGTTCTGAATTGTTGGGGCCATGTATCTTGTATTTTTCTCTTCCGATCAGACGCTTTGTCGTTTATTCTTCAGTCGAAACCTTGACTGTGCTCTTCAGCGTGAACTCTAGCGGACTTACTGTGGATTGTCTCAGCTAATCCGGTTTGAATCGCGTTTCCTTGGTGGTCGGGAACGGAAGGTTTCTACGGGATAGAGTCCGCCGCATCGTGTGCACAATGCGACGTTGTCCGAGCCCTCGATGATTTCGCGGCCTCGGGTTGAGACGATGGTTCGATCTTCCTTCGCTATGTTGTCACCACGGGTTGTTCTTTAGTATCAATTTTCTCAATATTGCAATGTGAAATTCGAGGCCAAGGTATTAGACAAGCCGATTGCCGCGTTTTCGTAAACAGCTACGTCCAGGTATAGGCGCATGCCATTAGCGGGCTCACCTTGAAATCCCGAACCGTCCTTCCTTCCCTGCGTACTACGAGCACTACTCCGATACCACGGGCTCGTCTCACCCTCAAAGAATGTCGCCCCTCCCCCTTGAAGTTTGGGAATGGAAGACTTTTGGCTCTCTGGAATGGAGGCCGGATTATTATGAAGGATACCACGCTCCTACTCGCAGCCGACAAAGATAGCCGCCTCCAGTCCACACCATTCATGCCGCCCAGCCCATTTCTGCATGATTAGGGTCTTAATCCATAGAACGTTTCGTGTCGTGCAACGCCCACTAAGAATCTACATGGAACGTATAGACACCGACATCGAATTATTATAAAAATACATATATTGATACACACAACACAATGTATACTCTAGAAGTCCAAATAATCCTTCCCTCCCCAGGTGCCACCGGCACCACTTCCAGCACCGTAGGGATCATCGGGAACGCCACCGACGCCAGGCCCGGCGCCTTCTACATCCTTGAAGGAGAACTCCCGCTTAAATTTGGCCTCTAGAGAAGACATAGTGCCGATGAGCTTCGTACAGGCCTGCTCGATGACAGCCTGCGGGGTCACAGACCCATCGGTCTGAACCTTGATCAGGAAGTATGGATGAAGTGGGTGAGGAACTTTGTAGCCGGCAAACAGAACTTGAGGCATTGACAGCAGTTGTCTGTTGGAGGACGGTGAGTGGGTATGTAGATGAAAACGGGTACGGATAACCCACGCTCGAACCAGATTTGCCAGGGTATGGTCTTGCTTGACCACCTTGATGGTGGCAGCGTTGGGGATCTTCGTGTCTTCGGTGACGATTACACTAGTGCGCCGGTGGGGAATACATATCACCCAAAGAGAAAAGTTGGCCTACGGCTGCTCGCCATCTTCAAGGACGAAGAGTTCTTGTCGTTCGGGGGCATTCATGGTCGAGGATCCTATGAAAGACTTGTTAGCATCAGGTCGGGAATTTGGAAGTAGAATGAAGGAATCATCAAGCCATGCATGTCATTTACATTCAGAGCATCGCCATCGTACGTGTACTCGGACGCAGTTTAATGAACTGTTCTAATCTTACGAAAGATCACAGAGAAGAGAAACTCACGGTAATATCAGATGGAGCGACGGTGAAGCCTGTAATGTGGACCAGAAAGCGTCAGTTTCAGCTGTAACAATATCAGATGAAGAAAATTATCATAAATCCATTTATAAGGTTCGCGTATCGCCATAGTGGTATCACCACTCGGGGGATTGACAGATTATAGATAGGTATAATCATTTATTAGGAGACTCAAGGAGAGGAACTCACCGAACGTGAAACCGAGGGGGGAACTGGGAAGAGAGGAAAGTTAGAAATGTTTCGTGGACAAGGGAGTGAATTCAGCGAAGGAAAGTTGTGATCATTGCTATCACCGACAATAAATAATGGCACAAGGCCAGCCATCATCGAGAAAGAAAGTAAACAGAGAATGTAACTTACCAAGGAAGAGGATGAGTACCAAGTCATAGTTCGAAAAAAATTGAACGCGTTACCCGTGTTTGTCTGTGTTGTGATTGTGGCCGAAAATTCCCAGGCCCAGAATGGCTGGGGCAAAGGTTGCATCGGCCAACTGAAATCCTCAAACCTCCCTCAAGGTCAGTATTCATGCCTTTGCCGCCCATATTTTCGTCGTTACTAGTGCTGGACGGTCCATCGTCTATGAATCCGTTGTTTAAGATGGCCGAAATGAAAGTTCTACGATGGATGGAGCGGATTCCGACTGGATGACGATGGGCCTGTATTTGAAGATGGAACGCTGATTCTTTTTTTTACTTAGAAAACAATGCCGACACACTTGTCGAAGACTCGCAAGCACCGTGGACACGTTTCGGCCGGTCATGGACGTGTAGGAAAGCACCGCAAGCATCCTGGAGGTCGTGGTTTGGCTGGTGGTGCCCACCACCACAGGTGTGTCTCTTTGAATGGAGCCTTGAATGGAGTCTGAATGGTTTCTAGGACTAACTTTGATAAATACCATCCTGGTTACTTCGGTAAGGTTGGTATGCGCCACTACCACCTCACGCGCAACCAGTTCTGGCGTCCAATCATCAACGTCGACAAGCTATGGAGTTTGGTGCCTGCTGAGGAGAAGAATGGCCTGACAGAGAACTCGGAGGTGGTTCCCGTCATTGACACCCTGCGACATGGGTACGGCAAGGTTTTGGGCAATGGACAGTGAGTCGAATATAATATTGCGCTTCGTCTTTCGTTAATGATTGTGATCCCTTAGACTGCCCAAGTTGCCATTCATCGTAAAAGCCCGCTTTGTGTCGGCAATCGCAGAGTATGTATACCTGTAGTTTTTTTTGTTGCATCGGGCTAATCGGCAACTATAGGCGAAAAATCAAGGAGGCTGGCGGTGTTGTTTCATTGATAGCATGAGTTCTAGAGCCTCTGTACTCTTTCATTTTTGCCATTCTATGTCCTATATCATGACATGAATCAAATACATGCATTCTATGAATATATATGTTCGAGGCAAGCTCGCAGCAGTCATGGGATCATGTATCCACCGCGGTGGACCGTGGAATGGGTCTTGCCTTCAATGAATATATTTTTCGGCAAACAGATTCTGTCAACCTGGCTCCGTTCTGCTGTTACTTGCCAAACAGGCCCAAGATCGACTTCAACTCCATAAGAGTATCCAACTATAGCCAACTACTGTTCGCGAGAAAATGAAATAATCTCGGGCTAAAAATAAACGTGATTATGTCACTATGATGGTCCGGAAAAGGAAGTGGATACAGCAATCTCGCTTACCTTCCTCCTTGTTCTTCCCCGCCATTGTCACCGTCTTACTCCGTTCCATGAGTATTTCTACTTGGTGTACGCCGGGCCCTTACCGCTGCTATGAATCTGCTACTGACCCAGTCACATCCCACAGATCACAGTCAATTCTCTGCTTGGAACCGCGCGAGACAGGAAACGACGCCGCGAGCAACGATGTCGGCCACTGCTCCCACCAGCCCTATTAACGCGACTGTAATCAACCTGGTACCTGCTCCTCCTCCACCACCTGTAGAGAAGGGAAAGAAGCACCCAGACTCTTTGTTTGGCCCTAATATCGGAATAGTCAGCAGTGGACCTGCTTGGACCACAAACAAAGAGAAGAAGGTGCTCGCTGATGAGCTCACGCCGGATGTGGTTCATGGATGGATAGAAAAAAGCAAAGTGGTCAGTCTACCCTACAGGGCTGTTCACGACCTCATTGACTCGTTATCAGGCGAGCGAACCCACGACCACCTTGCAAGCCCTAGTCAATCTGAAGCGACCTACTCTGCGATTATCTCCACTCTCTTCGGGCGAAGACTCGGTACCAGACAATCACCATCATGGACTGGAGTTCGAGTTCGATTGCGATGCACCAAAATGCGGAATTTACGTCCATGTCCTACTCGATGCCAACCATCCCGACGCCCCTGCGGCTACTTCTCCTAATGGTCTATCTAAGCTACTTGTCTTCGAGACCGTCGTCGAGGGAGGGTTTGGCAAGGTCCTCAAACTCGAAGAAGGTGCTACGCTTGAGCTTGGCAGGTTCGTTCACGGGGAAGATGCCACTGAAACCCCCGGCGCGAGCCCCTCAATTCCACCGGCAGCTACAAGTACGACACCTGATGAAGCAGAGCAATCTTCCGATTTCGTTCCTACTACCACAGCCCTTACTCCTGCTACGGAGACTACCAACACCAGTAACCGGCAATCCCGGCTTCGTTTCTCCCACTTCCATTTCCGAAAACGTACCCATAATCACAGTGTCTCAGGTCCCGCTCTGGCTGTCGTTGATGCCGAGCCCTCAACCAATCACGATGGGGATGCCAATGGAGCGAAGGAGGAAAAGAAGGAAGATACGGATGATGGCGTCAAGGTGATCATACGACTCGCCGCTCTTGATGAGCAGGGGACGGAACTGGTCTCTCCCAACGAGCAACTGACATATCTTCACGTCGTTCGCTTTGGAGCCAAGCCATCTACCGAGGAGGAGGAAGATACTAGACCTTGGGTCGTCAAAGTCGTCAAGCGAGAGGCCACGGTAAATACAATTCCCCTTTCGTCGCAACATAGTACTTATCTCAGCTCAGATTGGTCCGCATACATTCCACTTACATGAAATATATGGTCTGTCATCATCTTCCACCGCCACTCATGCACCTACCGCACCTCTTCCCGACTCACACACTTACCCGCCGGATGCTACAACTGCGCCACCGCCGCAGCCTGTTGCAGAAGATGAGCCGTCTTCAGAGTGTCTCCTCTGCTTATCCTCTCCGCGAGAGGTAATCCTTCTACCGTGTCGCCATCTTGTAGCGTGCAAAGACTGCGCGCTTAACATGGTCGAGTTTGGTGCTGGAGGGACCATCACTCAACCTGAAGAGCCGGCTCCGGCCCCGGCTACTGCTACCGAGGAAGGTGCAGCTACCACGGAGGGTGCTACAACCGCCGATGGCACCACCACCCCTGCACCTGCACCTACCCCGACGCCTACGGTCATGGTCAACCCAAGGCGCAAGCGTAAGGCTAAGGGATGGTTCTGTCCTGTCTGCCGACAGCGTGAGTTAATTTCTGACATTGTCGTGCGAATTACAGATATTGATACTTCTGCGTAGCATATACATCGCTTTTGCGCATCACGAATAGCCCTCCCGAGCCAGCAGCTACTACTTCTAAGGAGCAAAGCGCAGATGACTGTGACGATGTTACAGAGTCCATGGCGACAGCCAGCGTTTCTACTCCCCGACCAAGCGGCAGATTGCTGTCTGGGACTTTTAGACCTGCGTTCTTGAGAAGCTTTTCGAGAAACCCGACTGGGGATGTGGAGAGTCAAACTCAAATGACGCGGGTTGGTGCGTAGTCGTTCTGTGCTTCTGAAATGACGATGCCCCCTCTTTTCTCGCTATTGTACAATTTGGCATCTATGTACGATTGGTTATGTGTGCGCTTACTATCTGTAAAACTGTACATGTGTTGCGGTCTCCTGCTTTTCTAATATAGTATATCTTCTTATCTTTTTTGCCGTGTAATAAATCTCTACTTCGCTTCTCGCAAACAAGAAATCTGGTGAGTGAAGAATGTCTTCTGATGCAACAAATCCTAAAAAATTCCGAGGCAGGTCTGTAAATTTTCCCGATTCATTTATCATTTTCATTCCATAATAGGCCTCGTGGTATAGAGTTAGTACCGTGGGTGTTTCTGATCTCCTCCGTATATCTGGTATCCTCATGGTTCGCTACCAGGACTGCCTAAGCGTGAGGCGTTTCCAACGTTATCTATCTCATGACCATATACTTGCAAGCGTTTCTTGCATAGAGGTAACGACATACTGGTTGGAAATACCTCAGAGTCTGTCCAAGATGCCATCGAAGTCAACGGGTCCCGGGCTTTGCCGTACTGTATGAAAAGCCTCGACAGCAGTGAGAAGGCCGCCCCGAATGTCGTCGATTCGCTTAAAATTGAGGCGTCACGAGAATAAGGTTTGTGATCTGGGTGAAATGATATCCTTCTCTGAATTTAGGCCTAGGTCTCTGAGAACTCCCATTCCATGGTCATGATGCTGCATTAAACTGTCTTATGGTAGTAACCCGCCCATGCTATGCTTAGCGTTGCGGTAAGTGTATGGGCTTTCCGAGACTCGAGCTCAGGGAAGTTGTCCGCATGTTTACGGTGCCGCCTCGTCCAGGCTTCCTTTCCCCACAGTCGTCTAACCTCACCCCATTATCAAGCGCAGGGGACCTCCATTTCTCTCGGTAGAACTGAAGAACCCAACGGCGTTGTCCGACCACCCTCGTCGGCTAGCCAAACGTTATTCTGAGAACCTACTTCATTCCTTAATTGGCCTTTTACCAGTGCCCGTCCTAGCATCATGCCACTAACGCGCGTCTAGAATATGTATTTCTGACATTGCCTGCAGTTCGGGGCATAAACTCGACGGCTATCCGTATTTCCAATTAGTCGCTATTTCTCTGACTCTTAAAGCTTATTTAAACCCGGGGAAAACGAGGTTGTCTTGCATTCAGCTTCCCAGCGCTTTGAACAATTTGTTCGCGCTCTTCTCCACGACCTAAACCCACGATGGTTTCTGCTGGACAGCTTATATGGGTCTCCTTTCGACCTCTGTTACGATTGTCAGTCAGAGTCTCGATCTATCATTCTCGGCCGGATCTTTGCTCACTTTTTGTCCGTCTCAGGGTTATGAGCGTACTTGGAGGCTTCGTTATCACCAAAGCTGACATCTTCCCGGCCGCCGCTGCCAGAGGCGCTGGACAAATCGCGTTGGTAAGCAATATAAATATTTTTTTCTCGGGGAGGAGGAGCGTGACTTGTGCTCGACCACAGAATATTACGATGCCATGCCTCATGTTTTCGAAAATGGTCCCTGCGTTCTCCTCAAGTAATATCGGCGTCTTAGGTGTGCTCAGTCGCGGCTGGGTTTCACCGCCCATCTCCCTGCCTGTGAAACTCACTCCGGTTCTCCGATGCTTGATTTTATTTCATTCCAGGACCGCTGTTTACGATTGGCGCTATCTACCAGTTTATGGGTATTGGCCTAGCTTGGCTGGTAAAGCAGTTCTTTTGGGTTCCACATCGCTTCCGCTATGGTATGCTTGCTGCCGGTGGATGGGGAAATTATGGTGATATCCGTAAGTCCATTAATCTTTATAATGTCTATATTTTACTTATGCATCTTAGCGACCGCTGTTATTATGAGTATCACTGGAGCTGCACCGTTTAACGGCGAGAAAGACCAAGACCTTGCCGTGGCCTACATTTCAGCATTGATCCTGTATTACATGGTGAGTAAAATCCTCATAAAGAAATCTCCGTCTGATAAGACCTCTAGTTCACATTCTTTCCGTTGGGGGGAAACAAGCTCATCGCATTGGATTTCAAGGGGCCTGACGTGGAGCCTGAGGAAGTTCAAGAAAGCATTCGTATAAGACGAAAGTTCCTTCTTCACGGTTTGCCCGAAGTTCTGAAGGAGAAGGTGCTACACCGTGCAGCGGATCCTAAAGACGATTGTGAAAACCAGGTCGAGAACTTGGGAAGGACTCAGTGCGAGGAGGCGACTAATGAACCCGTCGACCCTCAACCTTATGTCAGACAGGATATTTTATTTCATGAAGATGCGACGATTGTGGCATCATCAGAAGCTATCCAGACCATATTTCGTCGAACCGATCCTTTCTCTCCACCGCCAATAGCCACGATCGATGCGGAGGATAAAGACGGCTCCACTTCTTATCCATCGTTGCCGACCAACCCTATCATTCATCCCATATCGTGTCAATGGAAGGCCATTTTGCCCACCGTGCGGACGGCCCTCGAGTCCATCTGCATGCCGGCATCTCTAGCTATCATCATATCCTTCGTCATCGCTCTCATCACTCCCGTCAAAGCGCTCTTTGTTCAAGTCGATGGTTATTATATGCCCTCGGCACCCGATGGTGAGCCACCTTTGGCGTTTGTCATCGATTTTGCAGAGTTCATTGGTGCGGCCTCTGTTCCCCTCGGTTTGATATGCCTCGGTTCGGCGCTAGCGCGACTGAAAGTTCCCCGGAGTCAGTGGTCGAGTATGCCAGTAGGAGCTATTCTTTCTCTAGCGGTTGCGCGCATGGTTGTCATGCCGGTATTGGGCGTGTTGATCTGTAAAGGATTGATACAAGTTGATTTTATCTCGAAGGATGACAAGGTGCTGCAGTTTGTGTGCATGTGCGTTATTTGTTTTTGATTTCTGGTCACTGTCTGACGGTTCCCATAGCTTCTTCTCTTGTCTCCCAACAGCGACGACGCAAGTTTTCGTGACCCAGGTGTACAGTGGAACGGGGAGTGCAGACCACTTGCCTGCATTTCTTATCCCGCAATATCTCCTTATGTTTCTATCAATGACGGCTCTCTCTGCTTTTACCTTGCAGTTACTATTTTGATATTGTCCATCATTTCTGTACAGTCTGTATATATATGTCGGCCTTTCCTTGTAACTTTTAGAAATAATGATACAGGCGGTGGCAGATCGCGAATCCCCAACTGATTAACCCGAAGTCCTGTCTCGACCGTCTTTAGCATTTATCATCGATTTTGCAGAGTTCATCGATGCAGCTACTTGAGTATGCTTCTCTTCAAAATTTCTTGCATCCATGGGTTGATTCAACTGTATAAAGGGAGCGTATAGGACTACAAGTTTAGCTCCTTAAGTAAATATCTCTCCGTACCCACATGGTAGGCTAAATAGCCTCTCCCAAAATCTTCAAGCGCCTTGTGAGCCCCTTCATGCTGCGCCAGCATATACATTCCCCTATCATATGCCTTGATGCATTGCTCCGCCAGATAACGGAGAGTCCCAGTCTTTGGCTCCTCCCGGGCATTAGCCAGAAGCGATATGAGATTATGCGTCTCCCCGGCGCACTCCTCCTTGTAGAACGACAGAACGTCGTTCCCAAAATTGATAAAATCGCGTATGCATGGAAGAGCTTGGATGTACGAGTTATAAGGAAGCTCCCTAGGAAAGGCGAATATGGCGGCATCTTCACCAAATCCGCTTAATTGGCGAAGATACAAGGCGTATTCTGCGACTTGATGGGTCTGGGTAGCAGGGTGAGTGGACTGGATGGCATTGATAATACGAAGGCTTACGGGTTCATTCTTGCTTTCAACTTCCAGAATTAAACCGTTCAGGAACTTGAGAGCAGTGTTAACGACGAGGTCAGCTGTGACCTTGCCAAAGATTCGGTAGGTTTCGATGAGGAGATCAGCGAAGTAGTTCAAAATTTCGGTTGGTTGTTTCTCCGAGGACGTGAAACGCTAATTTTTCATTAAAAAAATAGTCAGCGCGTACCGGAGCCATGAACCAATATTATCTATACCTTAGTGAAATCATTGACTCCCTTCTGGATATTGACATCATGGGGATAGAGATCGTCGAGATATAACATGAACATGTGGAAGAAGGTGGCGTACATCTTCACACTCATGTCGCCAAGGTAGTGGTATGCAGAAACAGTGGACTTGACGCCAAGCATAAAGTAGGGCTTTAGCTCGTCGATGGGATATTCACGTCGCTCAGCCTCTTTGAGTGCGAGAGCCTGAAACACGGGGTCCGAAACGGATGATAAGTCTTTGGTGTCGAAATGATCCATGAATAGTTTCAGGATATCGCGGGCTTCATCCTTCCAATCCGTCGAGCTCTGTAAACTTGGGATCAGTCGCCGCTGAGCATTTGGGTATTGACTATCGACGAACTTTACCGGTCAGCGATTGAGCTAAGAAAGCCAAATGGGTAGCCAAATGTCTAGTAAGCTAGCGAAGCAAAATCACTCGACAAAACACGTACGGGAAAGATTGTCGATAACAGACGGGGAAAACTGAGGTTCTCGTGACTGATTGAGGAAATTTGAATGAGTGGTATCAGACGAAGACATGGTAATTCGACTGCTCAGATGGTGCTTGCTGAGGGTCATCCTCTACGGAGGCAGACTACATATACTGCACTGCGAACCCAAATTTGGTCAATCCTCGGGATTGCTGAAGGATAAGAAATCATTATCAGCACTGTTGTTGTCCGGAGAGATAGAAAAGGTGCTCAAACAATGAAGATAAGAACCGCTAGAGTTAAGTACCGCATGCTAGTCGGAAATGTCAAGATTCATCTTGATAGACACCCTTGAAAAGATGAAAAGAAGTTATGAACCACCATCACGAGAAGTCCTCAGGACGAAAGACCAACATAATGCAACTTCACCGTAAAAAAATTTATCTGAGAGCGCACATATTAGACACTTACTGACCAGAGGATACAGCTTGCATGGCAGCATTCCTTCCCTACACGTTTTGATCTAGTCTACGAACGTAGCCTTGATATACTTTTCACCATCAAATGTTTCCGGCTTAAGTGGAGCACGAAAACTATATGAATTCTAGCGCGGATCCCCGTTCCGCTGCATAGGAGTTATGAGTGGAGAGCTTCTCGAAGCTCAGGCCTTGTTTGCATCCGGGAAAAGTCAGCTCCTAGTATTGGATCTAAAATTTTCGGTGGTAGTTAGTGATGGTGGGATATTGTGCATACCATCCTCTTCGCGGTTCTTTGTGTTCGGAACAAACCTGGTCCGTTGAAGCGGGCTTTAAAAAGAATTGGACTTACGCGGTAAGTAATGTAGATAACTGGTACTACCTCGGAACCCAGTGAAACAGGTGGCGATATTACATATCCGTTTCTCTTTCATCGTGAATTCTTCCCGCTCTTTCGTTGGCCGCCACATTGCCAGTCCTGAAGTGCAGTGTTGGAGGTGCCATTGCAGCAGGCCTATCGGCATTGATCATAGTGGCGGTATCACTGGTATATTGCCTTCGCTGGTGGCGCCGAAGGCCAAGCGCACCGGCGGCGGCAGCGACTCCATCGATAATGGTCCTGGAGAGCTATTAGGTTCATTCTGTCGATGATTTTTCAAGTTGTGTCGCCTCGGGCCTTAGGCACCGAGTACAAAAAAACAGAGAACTGAATGTAGAGTCTAGGTACAGAAGTAAGCCTGAGCAAGGGCCCCGCCACCGCATCTTGTACTTGTTGCGGGTAACAAAACGCAAAGTCCAAAAAAAACCTCAAAGCCGGGACTCGGGCCGGAGTCCCGAGGTCATACCTGATCTCAACCTGATCTCTTACCGCCACTTGCCACCAACAACATCAACACCACTAATACGTTTAAGTATGACCATCAGGACATTCAATGGTACAATTCTGCTGCTACCTTGCATTTACTATTTTGACATTACTCTGTCATTTTCTGTACGGATTGTATGCCGCCCTTTCCGTACGATCTTCAAGAGTGACAGATGATACAGGCGGCGGCGGATCGCGAAATGCCAATTGACTAATTCGAAGTCCTGCCTTGACTAATGTAATAATCTTGTTTTCAGCAATTATCTGCCATGACGGTGTCCAGTGCGCTGCTGGATAGATGTTACTACGAACCGAAGGCGCTCTCATTGCTGCTCGCCCTCTTTTACATCTTTTTCATTTCCAAAGTAGTTCGATTTCGGCGCAACTTGCAGGTATATCATCACACGTTCTCAACGATACCTTTTGCTTGACCTCATAATACTAGGCAGCGAACTACGTACCGGGATTTCGACCTGTCTTCCAGCCGATGACGCTTCCTGCGGCATTTTTCCGTACGTCGTGGTGGAACAAGGGCGCGGACTTTCACTGGGCGAGGCGCTTCGACTGTGAGTTTCTGGACAGTATTGCAGGCTGGAGATTAACACGCTTGGAGTGTATAAGACTGGCGAGATCGTGTCGATTGTCCCATGGCTGACTGGCGACCCCACCATCTTCACGTCCAACTTGGATGTAGCACGACAAGTAGTGTCGGGCAGTCACAAAACAGATTTCAACAAAGGAAATTTTGGTACAGGGCCGTTGCTGTGAGTCAGATGAACATTCACCCGTCGATAACTTCATATCAATCAGAATGTGGGGCATGAACTTGTTCGCAGCCGATGGAGACGTGTGGCGTAAGCATCGACGTGTCTTGGGGCCAGCATTTAATAGCAAGTTGTATGTGCCGCGTTTACCTACGCGTCTTGGACATTTGCTCAAACTTTTCTAAAGATACAAGTCAGTATGGAATCAAACACAGATGACTTATGATGAGATGCTGGCTACTGACCAGTGGTCTATGAACGGACAAGTGGCCCTTCCGGCCGTACAGAAGATAACATTCAAGGTAGCACCAACTAGGTACCATGCTTATACAACTTCGTTAGCTTACCCTGTCCGTGATTGCCGTTTGTGGCTTCGGCTTCTCAGTAGCCTGGGATGAGCCTGAGATATCCGAGGATGGCAGCATGTCCATTCAAGAAGCGCTTCGAATCGTAACGGATAACAGTGATCTTGCGTTCGCTCCGAAATGGATTAGGAATCTATCATTCAAATAGTACGTCTTCCCTTTCTAGCAAGTAGCCGTTTCCCTCACTTCTAGGTTCAGTTTCCGGGACTATAGAATGGGGCAGGAGCAATTGTCAAATTTCCTTAAAGAACAGGTTACTAAGCGGCGCGCAGCCATTCTTCATGGCGAGATCGACGTCCAAGACGGCTCAAAATCGGACACGGTTTTCGATTTACTCATCAAGGCAAGGGAGAACGAAGAAGGGAAATACTCGATGGACAATGAAGAACTGGTATAGAATATTGCCTTCCCTTCGACGTAGATTTTGATTTTCAATAACGTCAGATTGGCAACGTCTTTATCATGTTGTTTGCTGGACATGGTGCGTACGTTCTTGAAGCCGGGATACGCCTTGCTGAAAATGCCGCAGATACCGCCGCGCACTCACTTGCTGCAACCCTTGGATTTCTAGCCGTTCATGACGAAATTCAAGAGGAGGTGTATCAAGAAATCAAATCAGTTCTATCTGACCACCCAGACCCTGTGAGTGCTGTAGTCCCCGAATCAGGTTAACCCATTCTCACCAATTTGCAGAGATATGAGGACCAAGCGAAACTAGTGAAGGCTTTAGCCGTGTTCTATGAGGCTCTTAGGATGTTCCGTATGTTGGTTCCTTGAAAATGACCTATACCTTATGGCATCTGCTATAGCCCCGGCACATGTCATGATTCGTGAGGCCACAAAAGACACTGTTATCAACGTGCCTAAACCCGCTGGTCAAGACGGTACCGTTCCTATCCCGATACCAAAAGGGTTCCAAGTGAGTTTTAGTACAACCCGGTACCGGAGTTCACTCTTAAATTGATTTGAATCTGAAGGTTGTGGTCGATATGGTTGGTATCCGTAAATATTCCACGGCTGATAACAATATAAGTCGCTAAGTCATCTTTCTCCAGAATACAACCCTCGGTACTTTGATGAACCCAAGAAGTACAAGCCGGCCAGGTGGTATAGCATCTCCAACGAATCGGACTCGTTTACTGCCTTTAGCATCGGTATGTCTAACGACAGATCTCTTTCTTTCTCTTGACAAATATTTTTCTCAGGTCCTCGAGCTTGCATTGGGAGGAAGTTCGCTACGACTCAAGCTGTGTGCTTCTTGACCCTCCTCCTCCGAGACTGGATAGTCAAACCCATCCTCAGGGAAGGCGAGACAAAAGAAGCATGGGCAAACAGAGTGCTGGATGCTTCGATCGTAATAACGCTAGGCGTCCGGGATTTACCTTTGACTTTCTCCCGAAGACGCAATGCGAGGTCCTAATATGCCATGCTTCTATAATACCATTACGGGGTGGATCGACTCCAGAGTCCACGATTGTTGCTCTTCGGTGTTTGTTAATCAAGAAGCCGTCGTGCATATGGTCCGTTTCTCTTTCCCTCATGATCACAGGCCACGAGATTTATATACGCTGGGAGTATGCCGCAGTTGGCTTTTCTTTCCCAGATTACACGAAGTACTAACATCTTCCGAGAGGATTTCTAGAGGACATCCCCCCCCTTCTCTCGCCTATACTTGCGCTTGTGATAAATCTGTGCCTTCTCCTTAGGGAAATGACTGATAATGGCACAAGTAGAAAATTCCCAGCGCATACTGAAGAAATTCGCATGACGTGCCTGCCCACCTTCGCGATCTCAGGAACCTATATTTATAATTGATTCCGAGCCGAGCAGCCCGAACCCCTCAAATTCTCAGGGTCGCTTGGCTACTAATCGTATCTTTATCCATCATGGTGACTACTGACTTCAGCTCAGTATTATTTCCTCCTGGTGGGCAATCGAAATGGTTCGCAATCCTCTGTGCCGTGTTTTCTGTCCTCGTAATCTCCGGAGTACTGCGATTTCGTCACAAACTACAGGTCATCTTCATTCATATACTGCAGAGCATCCTTCTCATTATTCCTCAGGCCGCAAATAATCTCCCAGGTTACAGACCTATGTTTTATCCCTTGGGACCTCCGGGAGCCTTCTTCAATTCGACACGCTGGTACAATGGCGCTGACATCCACTGGGCGAGGCGTTTCCAAAGTAAGTCCAATGCGAGCCTCCTGACTGGATCACTGACCCTGGCTTAGTGTACAGGAGTGGCGAAAATGTGTCGATTGTCCCCTGGTTGGCAGGTCCCTCCACGATCTATACTTCCAATCTGGATGTCACACGTCAGATCGTCTCGGGGAGCCATAAGTCGGATTTTATAAAGCCGGAGGGTGCTAGCCAAATTCTGCTGTGGGTGGCATGAGATTTATCTCGCTCACTTATTCGATTAATATCGTCTACCAGAGGGTGGGGAATGAATTTGGTTGCAGCTGATGGGGAAGTATGGCGCCGACATCGACGAATCATGGGCCCTGCATTCAATAATGATCTGTATGTTGCATATTCTTGTCTATCGGTTTGCTTATCCTTTCAAGGTACAAGCTGGTCTGGAATAAAACGCGGGATATATACTATGAAATGTTGGCTACCGACCAGTGGGCTAACAGGCATGAAGTATCAGTCCCCTCGGTCCAAAAGATTACGTTCAAGGTACGCCGCCACGCTGGTGCGGATAAAATTTCTGATTCAATATTTCCTCAGTTCGCTTTGTTTGTGATTGCTACATGTGGCTTTGGCATGTCGTTTGATTGGGAGGAGCCTTTGAGATCCGAGGACCGTGCCATGCCTATACAGCAGGCATTTAGGATAATATCGGATACTGGAGTTTTTGCCATTTTTGCTCCCAAGTGGGTCAAGCGCCTGCCATTCAAATAGTACGCCTCTTCTCCAGCGATGGACATCGCAGCTACTGATGTGGTGTTACAGTATCCGTGACTCTAACACGGCGCATGAGCAGCTAGGTCAATTTATGAGGGATGAGGTGATTAGACGACGTGCACAAATTGCGAGCGGAGAGATTGATCTCGATGGGGACATTTTGGAAACACGCACGATTTTCAATTTGATTATGAAGGCTGGCGAAGATGAAGAAGGAAAATATTCGCTTGATGACGAAGAAGTGGTAAGTATCAACTGCTCGCTTTTACGGGATCGTGACCAAGTTCTGGTTTTAGATTGGCAATGTTTTTATCATGCTATTTGCGGGACACGGTGTGTATTCTCAGCCACCGAAACTGCGGTTGTTTAATACATTGCAGAAACCACTGCACATACACTGGCAGCAGCTCTGGGATTTCTGGCCATCTATGACGACATCCAAGATGAAGTCTACGACCAGATTAAGTCCATTTTGTCTGATCAGACAGAACCTGTGAGAATATCGTGTCTATATCGGTGCTCTCTTACGTTGTGGTTCGTAGACATTTGAGGATTACGCGAAGCTTGACAAAGTCCTTTCAGTCTTCTATGAGGCGACTCGAATGATTCGTGAGAACATCTCTCTAGTTATTGTCTTATCCTCATCTACCTGCTGCAGCCCCGGGACATATCATGATCCGAGAAGCAACGAAAGATACAGTCATACAAGTGCCAAGACCAGTTGGTGAGGAAGGGACAATTTCAATGCCAATACCGAAGGGTTTTCAGGTAGGTTCAGTCGCATTGGTGCGTCTACTCGTACTCATCTTTCCATAGATTATAGTTGACATGGTTGGCGTCCGTAAGTGACCTCCATTGTGCTGGATACAATGTTCACTTCGCTTTAAGAATACAATCCTCGATATTTTGAAGAACCCGAAAAGTTCAAGCCTTCCAGGTGGCATGGTATTTCTAATGAATCAGAAGTATTTACAGCTTTTAGCGTTGGTACGACCTATTCTGTCCCTTCCCTTTCAATTCAGGCTTATCGCGATCCGTGAATCTTAGGTCCGCGGGCATGCCTTGGGAGGAAAGTCGCTACCACCGAGGCTGTGTGCTTCTTGACGCTTCTTCTTCGAGACTGGGTGGTCAAGCCCATACTTAGGGAAGGAGAAACGAAGCAAGCCTGGCGAGACAGAGTCTTGGATGGTGCGATGGTGATAACGTTGGGCGTTAAAGATGTTCCTGTGACATTCGTACGACGCCATTGATTGAATTGGCGTATCATCAGCAAACGTGTATCGGACACCTCCAAAGAGGCTAGCGCCTCTATATTATGCACTCAAACTTACGTCGATGTGATAGTAGGATTGGTGAACACAAATAACCTTTCCATAACGTAATGAATGGTTTCTTGGTCACATCACACACTTGTCGGTTTGCTGATGAATGGAGGGGAAGAAGTCCTCTTAACGTCTGACCTAACTCATAGTAGACCGACGCCACATGTGCGACTCTGTTGATAGACGGTGAGATGAGAAGCAAGCATTAGCTCAACAATCGCCAAGGATATTACCTCAGTCCCGTACTTACATCCTGCTTGTGTTCCACTGATCTGAGGACATGTCCAGGCTGCGTATACAAGCCGTGGATATCAGGCTCGTACGAGTCGTAACTCCGGATCAAAAGGTGCCAGCACCATATACTTATTGAATGCATTGGTATTATACCAGATAGCCAAGGCTACGTGAAGTCTCCGAAACCAATGCCAGCTAATCTGCCCATATCCACCACTCTCGTTTCTATCCCAAGGTGCCTAAGTGTCTCCACTTGTTCCGTGTTTAGAACATGTTCGTCGTCAAAGTCGGTGCAGTCAAACCTGACAGAACGGAGACGTTGGCGACGCGAAGCCAACATGGTAGACAGGGCATCTCGTGGCAGTGATGTGACTGACATCTCGAGTGGTGGTAAACGCATCGTCAGATGCTGTAGATCGGGGAGAAGGACGGAGGAGGACGTCAAGGCATCGTAGAATGCGACTTCAAGGGCCCTATCAATTTGGAATTCTAGGCTTGTGAGAGATTTAAGCATCGGAAGTACCACTTGTATGAATTTTGAGGTGCATACAATGGAAGTTCCGGTGGCTAATGAAATGAGGGAACAGCGGGAGGAGTGGATAAAATCGCAAAAGGTCGTGGCTGCTGCATCTACATGAGGATGATCAAAGCTTAGCCCATGATCATTCCCAAAATGATCGGGAGCGAAGGTGAGGTCTTCTAAGGAAGGTAGGCACAAGTATCGAAGCGGTTTCAGGGATGATATCGAGAGACGTAGGACATTGAGGAAGGTCATTCGGTGGGGAAGGGCAATACTGTCATCGATATCCCTTTCATGGAGATGTAATTCTTCGAGTTGAGTATAAATCTGGAGATTGTAGACAGATGTAAAAACTGTCGCGAGGTGTGTAATATGACGAGGAAATGCAAACTTTCCGAGTCCGGATGGTTCATTCAATTCCACCTTCCGGAGGTAGGGCGCGTCAATAAAACTTACATCACTGGTATCCTCTAGCGGAGCTGCGTTGTCTCCTGGCATACGGATGCCCGTAGTTCTGATAATTAAGGACTCCAAACATGCTAACTTTCTACCAGTGGGCACCCTCAGTTGTTCCGTTAGAGAAGAGGAGAGTATCAGGGACGCATTCCTCCACCGATGGCGCTCTTTAAGTATCACCACTAACGTTTTTGTCGCTTCATCAGAGGTGTGAAATGACACAAACCGTATGTCAAGAGCATGCTGGCCAGAAAGCGGAAGAACGGTTTGCAAACATTTATGTGCAGATGGCCCGGAATTATCGGGATGTTGTTCCCTGGGAGGGAACACCACGTTGATATATGACCAGAGTGTTGGAGAAGAAACAACAATGTCTCTCCAGGAACCGCAGACCTGACGGAGCGTCAGTGGATCCTGCAAAAAATCGATGGTGGGGGGTCTGCCAGCGAAATTTCTCCGTGTCGACCGAGTTTCCCGGAACACGGAGAGAAGAACGTCAGCTGGGAGGCGACGGATGGGAGCGAGTATCGAAGAGAACCGTTTATAATCAGTCTCGATTGCATGGCGATGGCCCTTCAACTCTTCAACGACTGTGCAAAGTTGATCGATCAAAGTTTCGTACGTGGAAAGTTGTCCTTCGAGGAGCGCAATATTTGGGGGGATCCAGTCATTATCAGTATCGATGATAGGTCTGGTTGCACGAAGGATATCCGTAACCAGTGGATAGACCTCATCAGGGGGAGAAACTGGTTTCGGTATGGAATGTATAAAAGCGTCCAAGTATGATAACGCATCTGCCGCTGGCGGCGTGGCTGGTGCAGTGCGTAAATCTATAGTTAACTGAGTAAGTTAACCTTCAGGCCAGACGGAACAGAATAATTACTTTTCTCCAAAGTCATGTTCGATGTGTAGCAGGTGTTCGAAGACACTGGGAATCAAACGCCAACCGAATTGTCCAGTCTCCGAATGAAGTCCATTTACGGTCCGACGGTGCCGGGCCATCTTTATCTTCGATGTAATCGGAATTCTACTCCGAGACTCACATAAACGTGATTCATATTGGTACGGGTCTCCAGGTTCATGTTCAGCGCTGTGCAGCAGGCAAGTAAGTACCTCAAGGAAGTCACTGTTGGCAGAATAGTCAAAAGATGTAAGTTCCACATCGCGTTTATGACAAAAGAGAAAACTGAGATACAGGACCTGAACCTAGAGTCACCATGAAAGCGACAGGTGCAATGTTCCGCTTGGATGCAGTGGTGCGTTCAATACCAGAACCTGTACTCCCACCCAGTGCTGTGAATTCTCAGATCTCCGAAATCCTTCGTGCAACGCGACCGCTTCTTGATACGGACAGTTATCGGATACTTAAAAATATCGAGGCCCTTCAACAGCAGCTCTCGGTATACGATACCTTGCTAAACTGCATCGATGAAGTGAGATTGAAGATGCAGTTCAAAGTCCATGTCGACCTATTCATCAACCTTAGCCCCAATCCGCCACCTCCCCAGTGATATTCTTCGTTCTGTATTTCTCGAGGTACAGAGTTCTCTGTGGTGGAACCCGGAGCTCTGGGAACCATATCATAACTATGATTCGGATTCAGAACCACAGCCCCTAGATTTCTCACAGAGCCCATGGAAGCTCAGCCATGTTTGCGCTGCTTAGAGAGATACAGTTTTATCCTATCCCCAGCTCTGGTCATGTATAGTTCTGCAATTTGGGATACTTCGTCCAGTGCAGATGCTGCCAAAGGTAGCACCTGCATTCCAATTCATGATTCTTCGTTCGGCACAGCATCCTCTCAATATCGCGTTCAAAGTTTGGAATGGCGCACGTGAGGACGTAGCCGTCCAATTCTTTAACGTACTCATCGAGGAATCATACCGGTGGAGGAGCATAGTCCTACAGATACCCTCAACTCTGTTGGAGCAGACGAAAATGATCCGAGGAAAGATCCCTTGTCTGGAATCTCTGACTATGAGGATGATGTACGAATTATTCCTCGGCAGCCCAGAGTACTCGGAGCGGCCCGACGATGTTAGAAGTGCGTTCATCGACGCCCCTTGCCTGTCTAGCCATCCACCATTCCATCGCATCCTATGATGGCTTCATCAACGATTGTCACCTGTTCATGGATAGTCTAGCGTCCTTGGAAATCATACTCTTTTGGAACATGGAAGGTCTCCTCGATCTGCTCGCTTCTATCGGATTCCTCCCTAATTTGCAGCATCTGTTACTGTGGATTCGCACCGCATATCTGCCATCATTAGACCTGATTGAGGCCATAATCAATTCACGAAGCCAAAATCTTCGTTCAGTCAGGATATCTTGTGGCAGAGCCGATGATGTAGAGAGAGTTAATGAACATTTTGCACCACTACGAACAACTGGGCTTCCCTTGGTTGTTCTCATAGAGAGAGCTACCGAGTACGACCCGATGGGCTGTTTCGGAAAGTTTGAAGCAGTATAGTACTTCGTTGAATAACTAGGCATGGTTATGTACTGTGTGTTTCAGTAACAACATTTATCATATCATAGATGAAGTCCTCCAAACAACGCGGGGCCATTGTCTGGTAGATGTAGCCATGTATGAGTTTCGATAAATGGCGGGTGGGCTAATTCTTCGTAAACTAGCGGGGAATCGTCAGACGCAATGGATGTCGAAATATTTTCCTGCCATTACAAAGGGTCTCCCCAATTCGAATAGGATTCGGCTTTGGCAGGATGGCCCGAGCTGACTTCGAGGGTGCTCGAGATGTATAGCGGTAAAGTTCCTGACTGACACCACAGAGGAATGCACTATCACAAAAAAATAAAGCAGCCCTTCTTGTCCAGTGAAGACACGATGCCCCGCACGAATGAGACAGCCTCCACCAACTTCATTGGTGCATCTAAAGGCAAAATCAGATGAAGGTAGTGGTGAGTTTGAGCAGTATTATACCTTATGTCTGAACCGTCGAATGATAGACTGGTAGTACAATCCAAGACAGAATTATATATGCTGTAAATATTAGGCATGGGAAAGGAAGGATATTTTATCAATTGGCATCATAACAGTCTATTTACCCTATGATCATATCTTTATGAACTGACCGAACAGTCAAATCCATTCCCACCTATGCGAAATTTCCGAATTTAATGCAAATCGCCTCGACCACTGTTCTCCGATCTACTCCGAGCTGCTGGTGTCAGGCCGGTTCCCGGACTTGAGGAAAAACAGCAGTAGTCATCAGTGGGTCAGGTGACACCAAGGAGTAAGAGAACACATGGAAATATATGCCATGTGCCACTCTTGGCAGAGAATGGGTAAGCAGGAAAAGAGGTATTCATAAGATAATGGGTAAGCAGGAGAGAGAGATTTATAAGAGATGTGTAAGCGGTAAAAGTGCTATTTATAGGTTAGTTAGTAGTATTTAAGAAGAGAAGAAAGAATAAGAAAGGACCTTTCCACCAAGTATTAGTATCGAACATAAACGAGACAGTCCTCACAAGTGTTCCCCAGCATCACAAGATCACCAGGATTTTGTGAAACCAGCATTCAGTAACAGATGACTATGACCACGACAGCAGCACCAATGAACGATCGTTGGTACCCACGATTCAGACGCACGTACACAGAGACTGAGTTTCTCTGCATGACGACAGTAGCTACTTAGTGAGCTATTTAACGAGATTCCCCTATGACTTGAAGTCAACATACACCATAACATTCATGCTCACCTCCCCAAATTAATTTATCGTATGACTTTTGTTGAATGGTAAATCTTGTCATACATGAATTTTGCGTGACATAATTGGAGCCCACTGCGAGGGGGGGTTTTCAGTATCTTGACTTTCAAGTTACTTCAGCAGTCCATACACCAATATTCATCACTCACCGCATTCCTATACTTCAGCACCACACGATGACCACGACAATGCCTGGGCCAGAAGACACTATGACTAGTGCCACCCAGCCACATGCTGCACCAGCAGCTACAAACCCTAGCCAGAGATCGAGGGATCCATGGAAGCATAGGTCTGTCAAAATAGCTAGCACAGATTCCTCTGATTCCGGAGAACCTGTCAGTACCTTCCTGTCCGATGATGGGACCCTGGATGGTTTTGACACTATTTTTCCGGTCATGAGTGATCCTATAATTCCACCCAGAACTGAGGCCAAACCATGAACACCTGCAGCACCAACTCATGGATCGACATTCCTTCCTCAATCAGGTCCTTGCATGACCACCCCTCCATTGATTCCTGTGACTCAACCAAGAGTTAATTTTGCACCAACCATACCATTTCAACCCAATGCAGCTCGCACTCCTGATATGATGCCCTTACTAGGTGCATGATCAGCTCCTGCTAAATTTGATGGAAAGTACAACTCTGAAGAAATTCATATGGTTGTACAAGCAGATGTGTGCAGTTTACAATGTACCTGATGACGAGAAATGTTTGAGGATTGTGAATTACTGTTCGACAAAAGTAACCCGATTCATTGAATCCTTGGACAGCTTTGTGTATAGGGATTGGGCTCAACTTGAGTCTGACATGTTAACCTATTATGATGCAGAGCTGAATGAGTCTCGGTACCTTATTAGCGACCTGGAGAAATTAATTGATAAATGGAGAAACAGAGGAATCTATACCCTTGAACAATTCAAGGAGTACGAGATCAATTTTATAACTGTGGCCAACTGGTTGCTTCACAAAGGAAAAATCACAACAACTGAACTACACACCAAATTCTGGTGTGGACTCAATGAGAACCTCCGAGAGATTGTTGAGGCCAGATATTTGACCACTCACCCAAGGTATGATCCTCGTAATGTCATTGCTCAGGAAGATGTAGCCAAGATTGTTTATGCAATGTTCACATGAGATCGTTTCGATGCAGACTTGGCTAGCTGAAAGATGAAAGGGTGTCAGGCAAAGCTGAGAGAGCTATTGAAAATGACCTTGTCTGATGATGAATCCAGCAGCAAAGAAGACGAGAGTGATGACTCAGACTCGAACGATGATTCAAATTACAGGAGAAAGAAATGGTGAGGAAAGATGGCTAGCCAAAAGAAGAGAGAGAAGAGAAAGAAAAGAAACAAGAAAAGGAGATGAGCCTTGAGATCTGACACCAGTGATGAGTCAGAAGATAAGGCTGAAGAGAGCTCTGATGAAGAAGATACTCACAAAAAGCAGAGAAAGGAGAAACGTAAAGCATCTGAGAAGCCAAAGGAGAAAGGCAAGGCCCAAGCAAAGGAAACCACCAAGGAGATTGACCAACCAAAGGATGACACAGCCGAAGAAGTAGAAGAATTGATAGGCCAATTATCCAGAATGAAGGTTAGCGACACAGAGTATGCCCAGGTATATTATCAGGCTATCAAGAAAGACTCATCCATAGCAGATATTGTCACCCCACTGATTCACCAAATGGGGGCAATATTCCCTCCCATGCAGAGAATGAATTCTACTCCACCTCCACAGTTTCGAGTTTCAGCATGAAATATGGGAGGAGGATTGAATTGCTATGGATGTGGAAGCAAGGACCATATAATATGAGATTGTCCACCCATCAATGGATTATTAAACACGGGACAAATTAGGAGAGATGACCATGAAAGGCTTATCTATCTGGATGGGGCTTCAATATGTTGGTTTGGCACTGAAACCTTAATGGATGCCATTCACAAGAGTGCACCAAGAACTAATCACGTCAGGATAAACATGATGGGAACCTATGAGCTGGAATATGAAGAGTACACTGCAGAATATTTTGACTATTACAGCAGTGAGCCAGAGGAGGACGAAGGTGATGAGTGCTCTTACCAGTTGCCCCAGCAGTCATACGTCATTGAGAGACATGCATCCAGAATTCCTGGGCGAGTTAAAGACCACCAAGCCACCATGAAAGCAGCTTCCACAAATATTCCTGAGAAAGCAAAAGGGATACCTAGTGGAATCACACGCGCATCACCAAATAACCCTTATGGTACTTGGATGAATCCTAACAAAAAAGGGGCCACCGAGCATGAGAAACCTCATAAACTGAGACAGGACCCTACACCTCCACTGGTGATGATGCCAGTTGAAGCTCGACAGCCCCGTACACACACACCGAATCTAGATCAGGATATCAAAATGACCAACCTGACTAGCCCCACTATTGTGGGACAGGGTGCTGAAACTTCCAGGATGGGACATGTGGATGATACCAACAAAGGCAAGCCAACATGATCAACACCAATAACTGAGAAATATGCACCAGGGAATTTAATCAAAATGGCACTCAACACACATATCACTGTCCCAATTGGTGAATTGATAGCTGGCAGTGTGGAGCTTTGCAAACAAATGATTAAGGAGCTACAAAGCTGAACAGTCAGATTTGTGGAATCAAATGAAGACAGTACAAATAACGCACCAGCATCCTCATCTATCTCTCAAATTAACAATATGACATCCAAACCTAGCCTGCTGAAACCTGAAGAACAAGCCTCACTAGTTGTGATCAAAGTAAACCTAGGACTAGGAGAGAAAAAGTTCTGGGTAAATGCGATCGTCGACTCAGGATCCGAAGTCAATATTATCAGCCGACCTGTGGCCAAAGAACTCAATAAAGAGTATCCTGTATTGCCATTAGAAGAAGCTCTATGCTCTGATGCCAATGGGAACCAAGGGGTACTCACAGGGAAATTCAGCGAGGTCATGCTATTCCAAGGGACCGTGACAACAAGTGCCGCATTATTCGTAGGGAGTCAGAAAGTGAGCTTCCAAATGCTGCTTGGTCGACCATGGATAAGAGGTAATATGGTCTCAATGAAGGAGTGAATCAATGGCACGTATCTTGTCTACAAAGACCTGTACAACAAAGGGAGGGTGACTGAATTACTAGTCATCTCCGAGCCGTGGAACACACAAATCGATGGACCAGTCCCTGTGTACTACATGGAGAAAGATGAGCTAGAATTCAAAGGTTCATGGAGGCTCCAAGAGGGTGAGACCATTGTACCATTGGGTGCCCCTCAATATCAGGTATTCATGAATTGAATCACTGAGCCTGGGAATGATGCTGACCTTCTGAAACCAAGAGTTGAAATTCAAGGGGCAGAGTTTACAAAATCGGACAACTACGAAAATAGCAAATCACAGACTTTGGAGAGGCCGAGTTTAGAGTCGGAAGAGCCAGAGAATGACTCAGAAGATGACTCAGAGGACTCGGACATCATGCAGGATCAGTCATTCATGAGCAAAAAGAAAGACAGTGCTGTAAAAGTAACTGAATGGCTTCAAAAATGCCAGATTCTGAGCCTGAACTTTGGGCAGGTCACACGTTGATTGGAAACCATTCTTACAGAGCAGGTTGCTGTGGAAAACCCAGGTGAACGACCGGCAAGGGCATGAGAGAAATGAAGCCTGCTGAATGTACTCTATCACCTGAGAGCTCAGCTAAATCCTTTTGACTCATAACCTACCATCGGATTGCCAGTACCATCAGACTATTCACATGCTAACAACCAAATTGAGGTGTACAACTGCAGAGAAGGATGATGCGTGTTATATCCATGAAAATGGCTGCCATTGTGGTCCCTCCTTGGGACCACAGCACCTGACAATGGAATAGAAATCAGAACATGTATGTACTCACCTCGGGATGTGCATGACACATTAAGCAATGAGATCCAGCTACATGTAAGCAGAATCTCATTTGCACAAAAGCCAGATGGGTATTTAGGGCAGCAGAAGAATGAGGGGATGTGCAACCTACCTAAAGCCCAAGCTAATAACTTCTCGAAATTACAACAACAAACAACCATGACACAGCCTCGACACAGCCATGCCATGTATGAAGGGATTTGTCATCGAGTCCATTCACTCACCCATGTTGATGGAGGCAGCAATGTGCCTCTTGCATCCCCCAACGACGAACCCCAGCCACAGCCTCTACAAAACTCGGCCATATACTACCCCCTTGCTCCCACCATTGCCTCCGTGCAGCTCAACTATCTCCACCACTCATTAGCACACCCAGAGGTCACTGGACCTCAATCCTTTCATGTGATCATCTTATCTTCCCACTACGCGTTGTGGCTCCAATCAGAAGAGGTCCACGGACAGACTGTACAGCAAACTCACATGTACAACATCGTCCTCTCTGAGATCCAAGGACCAGATGGCACCCCAGTAGCCTCATGTGAAGGGCACGCAGTCATTTTCTTTTTTCCTGGAGAGCACAAATGTAAGCCAGGTTCCAATAACTTTTGGAACAACCTACTGAGGTGCAAAACAGGCTGTCTCGAGCCTGAAGTGCTGTGACAATATGAATCTCAGGTCAATGGGGATGAGGAGGATGAGGAGGATGAGGGGAGCATGATGCAGACTGACCTCGGAAATGAGGAGGAGGACGATATGGATCTTGATGATGGAGACGACACTCAGCTCACCACATGATGTCGACATTCCTGCCCGCCGAATCCTAGGCCCAGGGATGCAACCATCCAAATCACCCCTCTGCTTGAAGAAGGAGAAATTCTGGATGACTCGTCCCTTGCCAACGTTGAGACGCATGCGCCCACGGATCCTAACAACCCCTCCACCAGCCATGACAAACATCTGAACCTGAGATGTAGCCCAGTCTCTCATCCAGCTCTGCCACGAAAATTCGTATTGCCCATCCAGCAAATAATCACTATCAAACTAGATGAAGCCTGTGGAGTCTTCAAAGTACCATGGGACTACACCTTACAAATGCAAGTGAACGAGACTGAGTTGACTAGGCTGGTATACGACCTACCCACCACAACCTCTGTATGACTCGATTATATTGTCTGAACCCTTGCTCATATTGCCAACAACCGAGGGACTGCCCTCATTCTCCACAACCCGGTATACCTCGATATGGTGCACCAAATTTTATTCCTTCGCAGCATAGACTTGTATGCGCAACTGACATCCCACCCACTTGTAAACATCCCAGAGCTCCAGGCTGGCATATTCGTCCTCGTAACCAAGAAATTGGAAGAAGGAGATACAGAGGTATCCTCTGAAGAAGAGAGCTCTGATAGCTCAGAATCGCCAGCGAGAAAGGCCTCAGGTATCCTCCAGTGAGAACGAGAATGAGACCAGCCTCCCTTGCCCAAGAAACGAAGACTGGGACTGTACCAAGGCGGGAAGGACTCTGAGGGAAGAAAGAATCGGGAAGATCTTTTGGGTATGTCGATACCCATTTTATTTTTCGTAGCTGACATACTTCTGGTATTCTCTGAAGAGGGGAACCTCCATCTGCCAGTCCTGTTCCCAGTACCAACTGTACCAACCTCTTCCTTGCTGTTTTGTCCCCCTACGCCGATTCCTCCCTGCACCATCGAGAACCTTACTGGGACTTGAGGAGAGAGTGATTCTGCATCAACCCTTGAGACATTGCGCAACCTTGAGGTCAGAAAGGACCAGCCTGCAGAAGTCCATTACGTTACGTTGGACCCATGGCACCTCACCCAAATCAAAGATCTGGATGCAGGCATCGATTCTGACTGAATAAGTGACATTGAGAAGGACTGGGATAGTTGTGCCAGTTCCTCGCCCAGTCCAGAGCCTATGGAGCTCGGGCTGAGGGTGGGCAGAGCTCCCATTCCGAAATCATCTCTCTCTTTGGAACTGTCATCTCCCAGACCCTTGCCCCCACAATGATGATACAAGGTTCCACAACTAATCATAGAATCATCCGAGACCATGAGTTCTTCCGATTCCACTACGATGACACCTTCTATATCCAGCACAGACAGCTCTATGCCTGGGCTGTGTAGTGTTAGTGATTCCGATACCAATGCCTATTCATCCAGCAGCCTTGATGAGCTCACATAGGCAACCTTGAGGTCCAAATACTTTGTCCACGAACTGGTGAGACTCAGAAAGGAGACCCAGGCTGTGCTTATAGACCACCTGAATGAGCCTTGATACTTCATTCACTGAACTGCTACAGCAGATGAGCTCAGTGAAAACACGGCATTCACAACTCACACCTGTGAGCATGTAAACAAGTGGAAACCTGATCTCAAGTTTTGACTCATGGATAAGGAACCGATATTCCCTCATCCCTTCACCATGGATAACCACCAGTACACGTATCAAGTGCTCAACATGTTTCAAGGTCCCATCAACAATTCCCCACTCCAATGGGTAGAGGACAAACTCTTCAATCCCTTCCACTCTTCATATGAGCCATTACGAAGCATCAATGAATACAAGATTGTGACCGTTGCCCTCAAGGTCTATGATTTAATCTCGGAGCTCAACATGCATCTTGACCAGTGGAAGGAGACCCAACCATGGATTAGTCAGGCTGAACTTGAAAAGATTTGTGTGACCATTTTTCGAGCCCATGTCGATCGTCACAAACTCATGGATGCAGGAAGGTGGGGCAAACACCTCATCATGAGGGATATTACAGAACCACCCCCTTCTACATGCATCATAAGCTTCTGCGATGCCAATTTAGGGATCAACAGAACTGACTCAGACTTCCAGATTGGTAGCAACAACCATGAATATGAGATTCCACCAATTCCCCAAGTCATAGCCTTCTTGAAGCCAAATGAGATTCTACCAGAAAAGGGGCATATAGCTGAAGCGGTGTGCTCCCCAGATAAACTTGAGACCTACTGGGCCCTTGACAATGAACTTCCCTTTACCTTTCTTGATGCATATGTCACCGACATTCCAGAAGTCTACCTCAACCCTTGGCGCCCTGTACTTGACTGTCTATGCATTATCTGGATCTTCCTTCATTGACTTATTGGTCTCATCTGCAAGCAGTTCTTTTGCCAACAATGGCACCAGGCTGTTGATCACCTTAGCCCAGAAGATGATGCCCAGCATTTTCTCTACTGGCATAATGATTGCTTTCGGTACTTGGAACCGAGCTTTCTGACCTACTTACAAGGCTTTCATCACCGATGCATGCATATCGACAGCAAGGCTAGCACCATGCATACTGCTATCCCTCCTCGCAACCCACTTCTTACCTACAATGAAGACGAGCTCTTATATCATGCCATATCCCTATTCAAATTTGAAGGTCACACTGAACTGGCCAACTGCATTCGCTATGCCCAGGGTGCTGAGCCCAATCTTCCAGACCAAGTCCATGTCCTCTTCAAACAAGGCTATGTGGAATCCCTCCTCTACTATGATACAGAGGGGAGACACTGTGCATTCCATGGCGATGAGCATAACCTTGAATATTATAACGAGGTGGACTAGTCTGGTACTTTCCATTACTTCATTCCCCATGAACCCCATTCCAATTAATTATTCTTCAGACCTTCAAACTTCTTCAACATCTCCTTGCTTGAATATGGATGCTGAGTTTCTATTTTTCCCTCTCTGCAAATTTATTTATGCGCATTCGTCAATTACCTTCAACCCTGCTGACCAACCTTGGCAGGTTTCTTCTAATACCCTTATTGACTTGACAAAAACCCCAACTCAATATCTATGTAACAGAATCCCTGATGGACATTTTGATATAAACAAACCCCACTCCATTCCCTTCCTATTTCGAGAACCTGAATTGACACCTACCTTCTATCCCTTTTATGTATATACTTTGGACTCTCCCTTACTTACTTACTCTGCTATGAAGCCGTTTTTCTCTGGCCATCTCCGCCTGAAAGACAAGTTTAAGCCTGCTCAATCTAACTGAAATAAGCCTCCAGCCATGACTTCGAGACGTCGGATGAGAATAAAGCAGACCTCAATGGAGATACAAGAAGAAGCAGAGGATCTCTCTGGGCACTGGGCAGATTGGAGATTGTCAGATGATGACGAGAACAGGGTCTATACCTTAGCCGATTATCCCTTTGAGGATGGTGACATTATGATTGTCCCTGGAGAAGAAATGGAGGAGATCCAATCTGATATCCACCAAGCTTGGGTACATGCGTTCACCATGTACAAAAGGGTGGACCAGAAAGTAAAGCCAGTATCCACTACCTTTCCAGAGGAAGCTCGGGTAAGGAGAACCATGCTGAGAGACCCTCTGTTGTCATTGGTCCCCTTGCTGATACTACCACCTGAGTTCGTACCTACCCTGCAATTAACCAAAGAAAGGATGCATGAATTGAATGTGAACCAGGATGAATTCCTGTGGCCAGAAGAAGAGAAGCTATTCAAGCATGTGCTTAAATTGAATGAGCAAACCTTGCCATATGAAGAAAAGGATCATGGAACTTTTAGCCAGGAATATTTTTCAGACTACATCATGCCAGTTGTATCGCACATGCCATGGGAATACAGGAACATACCTATACCTCGGGGGATATGCAAAAAGGTCATTCATTTCCTGAAAAGAAAAATTGAAGCTGGAGTGTATGAAGCAAGTCAATCTTCTTACCGCAGTCGGTGGTTCTGTATTTTGAAAAAGAGCAGAGCCTTACATTTGATTCATGATCTGCAACCCCTGAATAAGATCTCTATTCGAGATGCAGGATTAATACTGGAACCAGATGAATTCATCGAACCATATGGAGGATGTCAATGTTACACAATGTTTGACATGTTCTGGGGATTCGATGCCCATAGAGTGGACCCAAAATCCAGAGACCTGACAGCCTTCTACATCTACATGCCTTTAGGACTAATGCAGATCACTGTACTACCTATGGGATATACAAATTCTCCATCTGAATTCCAGAACTGCATGACCTTCATTCTTCAGGAAGAAATTCCTCATGTTGCCAACATTTTCATAGATGACTTGCTGATCAAAGGACCTCGGACCCAGAGTTTGATGGTCAATGGAGAACCTGCCACACTGGAAGGCAACCCAGGGATTCAAAGCTTCATCTGGGAACATGCCAATGATGTGCATCGTGTGATACATCAGATAAATTGTGCTGGTGGCACCTTTTCTCCCAAGAAGACCCAGATATGTTGACCCAAGGTGACTATATTAGGACAGCAATGTTCAGCAGAGGGCAGACATCCAGAAGACAGCAGGGTTGAAAAGATATTAAAATGGCCTCCACTACAATTGGTGACTCAGGTACGAGGCTTCCTGGGACTGTGTGGAACTGTTCGCATTTGGATAAAGGACTATTCCAAAATTGCATGACCCTTAGTGGACTTGACAAGGAAGGACTCTGAATTTGAATGGAGAGACAAGCAACACCAAGCCTTCGAGATCTTGAAACACAAAGTAACCACAGCACCTGCCCTTCGATCAATTGACTATAAATCAGAGCTGCCCACCTTCCTGTCAGTAGACACTAGTTTTAAGGCTGTAGGTTTCATCCTGTTGCAAGTTGATGAAAAGGGAAAAAGATGGCCAGCACGATATGGATCAATTCCTTTGAATGATCAGGAATCCAGATATTCTCAACCTAAACTGGAGCTGTATGGATTGTTCAGGGCCCTATGATCTTGGTGATGGTTTATCATTGGAATTAATAATTTCAATGTGGAGGTGGATGCCAAATATATCAAGGGAATGCTTGAAGCTTCAGATTTGCAGCCTAATGCCGCAATGAACCAATGGAACCAAGGGATTCTGTTATTCAATTTTACCTTGATTCATGTTCCTGGAGTCAAATTCAAAGGCCCTGATGCATTATCCTGCAGAGATAGAGCTACGGATGAAGAAGAACCACCCAATGAATATGATGACACATGGCTGGATGATATAGCATTGCTCTCTCAATTCTCCCACAAGGAGCCATTAAAGCAATTTAATGCATATGTGGTCCGACAAGCAGAAAGACAGGTCCCCGCTGATGAACTTATAGACTCCTGTGGGCAGAAAACACAAGACCTATAATGGCAAGTGCTATCAAGCAGCTAATCTGAAGGCAGGTTCTAGCGAGTCAAGTCTTGCACCTCCGTGCAGTGACTATAGCTTCCTAGGATTGTAGCGAACTTTTGCTATGGTTGTTATGAGTCCCTAACAGTCTAGAGAGGCTCAAGTTATGTACGCGAAGTTTCCTGGAAGGGAAGCAATGCATAAACATGGGTGTATGCTGAGTGGGGGCAACCTATATGCGGTGCGAAGTTTTGGTTCAGAAATCTGTCTGTAGCTTCAGTCAGTAAGCTCTATGCGAACTTATGAAGCTCTGGTTCCGAGTGGTAGCGAAGTTTTGTCCAAGAAAAGTATGTGCAAGCAAGATATAGGTTTAAAGATCCTAATATCAAGCTAGTTGGTATCAATCTTGAGTCGGCTTCAATAGGGGAGCCATCGTGAACTTTTCCTTCTATTGGAAAGGTAGCTAATGGACCAAGGTGTCTAACTCAATAAGAGTTAAGTGGTGTTGTTTCCTAGGTTCGGAAATGGTTCTACAAGGGTGTTAGTGGCTAAAGGGCTTCAATCCTAGCTGCAGATTGCTCTTTGAAGCACACAGGTATGCAAGTGAACTTTAGATGTCGAGAATGCCATGCAAGGGTAACCAGTAAAGGTTTCCTAGCGAGGTTTTTGGACAAGAGGCAAGCACGTGAAGTTATAGGTAACTTTTAGTGAAGGGAAGTTCACTAATTGTTATTCTCTAATGAACAGTAGAGAACTAAAACTTTGGGTGTGTGTATCGGATGTAAGAGGTGTGGAACACAAGGAACAAGTTTGCAAACTTATTCTCTAGGTGTCTCTCTTGGGGTCTCTTTGGATCTCCTCCTAATGACTTTTTACTTAGCTACCTTTATACTACTTGAGAAATACTTGTATGTAAGCTACATTGGTCCTTGCCTGGTTGATTCGTAACACAAGTGAACTATTTACTGCGGAATAGAGTATTATTAACCTCCCTTTACTACTGCTGTGTTGGAATCCATCAGCAGCTTTATAACTCTAGTAACTGTGCAACTGTGCATTGCTGTGCAAGTAGCTGTTACTTCTGAGCAATCCTTGTACCAAGCGAACTTATAAGCGAACTTTATAAGCCATAACTGTGCAATTTAAACAGCCTTGGTAAGGATTTGACTGTGGCTGACCCTAGCGAATTATTAAGTTTGCTGACTGGTCCTTTGAACTGTGTAATGGAATTCAAGTCATCCACAGCTATTCCAAGTGATCAGGAAAGACTGTGATGCAGATCCGGAAGGGGTTTGATGGTATTCATGATCAAGGTGCCTGAAGATCATGGCTGTGCTTGATATGAAAGTTCGGAAGGGGTGTGAAATGTAGCTCAATTATTACAGGTCCGCGAATTTATGAGCGCACAGAGCCTGCAGGCTCATCATCACCACACACATGGATCAGTTATCAACACAGGACCAGCTCTTGATTGGAATAAAAGACTTCCTTGTAACCAAGCAACTCCCACCATTGGAGATGAAACATGTGGAGAAGAGATTCCTGAAGAAAGCCAGTCAATACTATTTGACTGCCAATCAACAAATGTTCCGTCGCTGTGGTAACAATGTCCCCACATTGGTAATTTTGGATCTGGAAACCAGAGACAGAATTCTGGAGGAAGCCCATGACAAGCTTGGTCACAAAGGAGAATTGTTGGTTTATGAAGTGCTGTGGAAACAAGTGTTCTAGCCATATCTGAGGACACATGTGCACCAACACATCATGTCCTGTCATGAGTGTCAATGGTGAAGGCTAATCCGCATGATGGTACCCCCAACTATATTCACACCTGCCACCATATTTGAAAAAGTATATGTGGATGTTATGTTCATGCAACCCTCTGCCGGAGGTTATGGGTTCATAGTTGCAGCTAGGGATGATCTCACTGGAGTAGTGGAAGTGAGTCTGCTAAGTCAAAATAACTCCAACCAGCTAGCACATTTCTTTTGGGAAAAGATGTACTGCCGATATGGAGCCATTGGGCATGTGGTGATGGACAATGGAGGTGAAGTAAAGGGAGCATTTGAGAGGCTAATGAAGAGGGTGAATGTTCCTCAGGTTCATATATCAGCTTATAATAAGCATGGAACTGGTGCAGTGGAACATAGTCACTTTGTTCTCCAAGAAGCCATTGTCAGAGCCTGTCCAAAGATGAGGTGAGGAAAGATAAAGAATTGGCACCAGTACATTGACATTGCCATGTTTGCTGATCGGGTAACTACAGGTCGAGTGACAGGGTACACCTCATATTTCCTGTTACATGGGGTTGAGCCCTTACTTCCCTTAGACCTAGCTGAAGCCATCTTCATGGTAGAAGGATTCCAATCAGGCATGTCAACATCTGAGCTGTTGAGTCTTCACATCTGACAACTTGCTTGACACCCATCTGACTTGGACCGAGCAGCCGAGGAACTAAAAGTGGCCAGAATCCAATCCCGAGACCAATACCTAAAACGGTACAAGCAGAGATTACAAAAGGAGGAATACAAGCCGGGAGAATTGGTACTGGTCCACAACAGCCATCTAGAAATGACAGTCAACCGTTTTAAAACCGACCCCCGATACTTAGGACCTTATGAGGTAGTGCAGAAAACAGATGGCAGAGCATACAAGCTCCAAGAGCTAGATGGGGCATTGATCGAGAAAAGTATTGCCGCCTTCCGGTTGCTCCCATACATCACCCAAGGATCACCCAAATTCTACAAGTTAGCCCAAGATGACTATGCACCTGAGAACCTAGAAGAGGAAGAGATGGATTACCAGGAATTGAAGAGACCAGATGCATCAGAAACATCAGAAGATGAAGAGGAATCTGATCAGGAGCCAACCAATCATACACAAATAGACAAATCACAGGGAAGTGGGGTGCCATTCTGCAATTAACATAAAGCATTCAATTGTCCCTTCATCCTAACCATGAAAGCTACATGATGAGTCAGAAGCTGCCGACTTCCCTCAACTGTTGCAGAATAAAAAGGAATGTCTTCATTCCCCCCCCCTCTCCTTTGCTTCATTTTATTTCTTCCCAATTCTCAGTGCTATGCTGACTACCAACCAGCATCCTCCCCATTCCCCTTCAGCCACCGAAATAGTCTGGATAGGTGAAGGACCTTCTGAGACAGCTGAGTCTGTTACCCATAGTGTTGCCAGCAAGGCCAATGCAACCAACAACGAGGAGCTCCTTGAGCAATTCTACGCCACAGTAGAGTCAGGAGGGAAAGTGAGGGCAAAGGCCACCATCAATAGGCTGGAGGTGCATATTCTCTAACCAAGTATCTGGGAATAAGGCTGAGCCAACATCAAGGAATTCATTGCCACTACTCACAAGCAGGCCATCTTGCTGTGAGTACCTGGTTATTTCCATGCCTGTGTAATGAAGGATGATCCCCAAGTGACTGCACCTGCAAGGACAGGCCTGCCCTCCTATGCTCCTTTCCCCTGCCCCCCAATACTCTACCACAGGACGAGTTCACATTGTCAGTGCCCGAGAGCGAAATGGAACTCACAAGCTACCCTTCATTCACACCGTTGCTGATCTGAAGCACATGCAGCTTGGCAGCCGGATCTACTGCCCCATTTGGTACAGGAATGGAGAGATCACTGAGATACTCTTTGCCACTGCTGAATTCACTGTTTTTACAGTAAAGTTTGACAATCTGCTATACAATCAGAGATCTTACCAGGTCACCTTCATCACCTATTCTCATCTCTTTCATTTACCCCCAACTCTATGCTGGACATATGCTGCAGACCTTCTCCAATGTCTGCTCCCGAAACCATGGGGAGAGCAGAAGCTGGTATTGGTGCACCTTGATGTGGAGGAGGCTGTTCAGCTGGAGTTTCATAGGTACCTTCCAAACATATTCAATATGTTCTATGAAAGGCTCACCGAGCCCTTGTGAATCTATAGTGAACACTATCCAGTCATTAGGGTTACCACAGCTCATTCATTTATCACAGAGTAGTACCATTCAGCCATATCCTCACACACGCTCTTTCCTTTCACCCTAATTAGCCATGGAACTGAAGTCCGCCTTGTCGTCCGTTCCACAAGGCATGTTAAGAGAAAGATAGAGATAGTTGGTAACCGAGGACGGTTACATTCTCTTCATTCCCTGTGGATGTCAGGCTGGTTCCTGGACTTGAGGAAAAACAGCAGTAGTCATCAGTGGGTCAGGTGACACCAAGGAGTAAGAGAACACATGGAAATATATGCCATGTGCCACTCTTGGCAGAGAATGGGTAAGCAGGAAAAGAGGTATTCATAAGATAATGGGTAAGCAGGAGAGAGAGATTTATAAGAGATGTGTAAGCGGTAAAAGTGCTATTTATAGATTAGTTAGTAGTATTTAAGAAGAGAAGAAAGAATAAGAAAGGACCTTTCCACCAAGTATTAGTATCAAACATAAACGAGACAGTCCTCACAAGTGTTCCCCAGCATCACAAGATCACCAGGATTTTATGAAACCAGCATTCAGTAACAGATGACTATGACCACGACAGCAGCACCAATGAACGATCGTTGGTACCCACGATTCAGACGCACGTACACAGAGACTGAGTTTCTCTGCATGACGACAGTAGCTACTTAGTGAGCTATTTAACGAGATTCCCCTATGACTTGAAGTCAACATACATCATAGCATTCGTGCTCACCTCCCCAAATTAATTTATCGTATGACTTTTGTTGAATGGTAAATCTTGTCATACGTGAATTTCACATGACACTGGAGTGGCCCAAGTCTGGTCAGAACATCAACATCTTTACCATAGGGCATGCTGGGGAAGTCAATCCTGACAGAAAGGAGAGGCTGGCCACACAAAGCCAACATTGCAGATAATGTGTCTTGATCTATGTCCCTCATCTCAAATAGCAGTAAATGCATTACCAGATATTGGAGATTGTGGAGAACATTGGGGGACATCAAGGCATCGTAGAACCTGCATTCATAATTATGGTATATTTGGAACTCTAGGTTTGTGAGAGATCCAAGTAATGGAAGGATCTCTTCAAGAAAGTCCGAAGGGTCTATGATGGAAATCGCAGTGGCTAATGACTCGAGTGAGCAGTGGGAGGAGCAGATAAAATCACGAATGGTGGCAGACCCGACCGCTATGAGACCTGCATGAAGGTGTCAACAGAGTCTCGGTTTACATGAGGAACAATGGTTGAATGTGAGATCTTCTAAGGAAGGCAGACACAGGCATTGGAGCATTTTCAGGTGTGATACTGAAAGGTGCCAGACTTTAGGGAGGATGGTATGATGAAGCAATGTGGTATCATCATCGTGCTTTACTTTGAGATGTAACTTTTTGAGAAGATTAAGGGTATGGAGATTGTGAATGAAGCAAAGGTTGCGGTGAGAAGGGTAAGCTGAGGAGGAAGCATGAAAGACCTGCACTCCATTCCTCCATGCAATACCACCTTTTGAAGGCTAGGAGTGTCGATGAAAACATCACTGACATCCCCTGAGGGAAAAGTCCTACTGTCCACTGGTGGGCTAAGAGTTATGAGTGTTAAAGACTCTAAATATGCTAGCTTTCCACCGGATGACCTCAGCTGTTCCAGTAAATTCAAGGGGAGTGTCAGAGACATGGTCTTCCACCGATGGCTCTCTCCTAGTAACAAAGAAAATGCTTTGATGGCTTCGAGGGGTGGTATCAGGATATGGCATAAAGTGTATGTCAAGAGGAAGCTGTCCAGAAAGTGGAAGAATGGCTTTCAAGATCTGGAATCGACCAGGATTATCTGCTGGCAGACTGGGGAATGTGATCCTGATATATGAACAAAGTTCAGGAGAAGAGATGACAATATCTCTCCAGGAAGCACAGACTTGGCCTAGGGTCAGTGTGTCATGCATGAATCTGATAGTAGGAGTAGGTCAGTCATGGTGATAAATTGAGACATGTTGAACAGGATTTCAGCCCTAAGTTTCTCGAAATATGGAACAAAGAACATGGATTGGAAGGCGATGCATGGGAGCCAGTGTCGATGAGAACTCCTTCAATACCCTCTGGATCATGGCACAATGAGTCTCCAGTCCTTCAAGGCTCTTGTAAAGTCAATCTATCAGAGTGTCATACATGGGAAGCTCCATCAAGGAGTGCAATGTTTGGGAGAATCCAGTCGCGATTATTATCAAGGAGAGGCTGTGTTGCACAAAGGATCCCCATCATCTGTGAAAAGTTGTTTTTAGGAGAGAGGACTGGTTGTGGTATTGAATATATAAACACATCTCAGCCACTGCAGGTGGGGCTGGCGAAGTATGTAAATCTATATGCTGTGTAAGTTGACAGTTGGCCTTCTCATGAGATGGAACAAAATACTTGTCTCCAGAGTCATGTTCAACATGCAGCAGGTAGATCAAATTGGGAGGTAAGAATTGTTGCCAAGCAGGTCACATTGAAAGTCTGATAGTGCCGAGTTCTGAGTCCTGTGTATACAGGTCTCAGTCTTATGCAGTCCTGAGGGTTTGGGTGGCAGTGTGTAAGACCCAAACTTCACGTGATCAAAGACTTGGGTCTAGGTCTTCGGCTGTCTCACGTTCGGACAATCACCAGAGAGATGATGAGTGTCTATGACTCTGAGAAGAGGTAGGCTGCTTAGAGCTTGGCTCGATAGAGAGTGGTTTGGTGTAGATGAACTATAGTTCAAAGCTGAAGTATTACAGCGAGAACTGGGCTACTTATATAGGGTTCTGGTCAAGTCTAAGAATAGTAAATAGAGTCTGTGGTACATGTGGTAAATGTCCTGCGTTAGTGAGGTGCAGTAGTCTGGCTGTGGGAGGTTCGGTAAAGGCATGATGTGGGTGCTTTGAGTGATAAGATACGTGTAAGCACCCTGATAAGATAAGATAACTGGAAAAATTGTAACATTACCCCCTCATTTAAGACAATCGTCCCGATTGTCAGGTCTGGTTTTCTAGGGGCCGGAGGTGTTGTTGATTGTGATTTTGGCTATCTCAATCCATCCCGCTCTTTGGAGTTTGTCCTCATAGTCCTGGATGGTTTCTTGAGCATTTCCTATTTCCGAGTCTTGTACCCATGAATTATGCTCCCTTGTCCATCCTTTCCACTTGACAAAGTAGTCCATTACCTCCTGTGACTTTGTTCCTTTCTTTCCTCTGATCTTGCAGATTCTGGAGTCCAGTACCTCTTCGATTTTGTATTGTTCTTCGTCATCGATGAGGTCTGGCGGTGGAGGAGCCGGTGTCTGTTGGTTCGGGAATGTTGGTGGAATGTAGGGTGTTAGAAGTTTTTCATTGAATTGGGGGTGGATTTTCCAATGAGGGGGGAGTTTGAGTTTATATGCCAAGGCTCCGGTTTTCTGTACAATTTCAAATGGTCTGACTCGTTTGTCGTCTAACTTCTTCTTGGGTCATGGGAGATGTAGGTTGGTGCTGTCTAGCCACACCTTGTCTCCAACTTGATATTCGACAGCAGGTCATTTTTGTTTGTCATATTGTGTTTTCATTTGTTCTGTGGCTTTCTGTAGAGCTCGTTGGGTGTCTTTATGGACTTCAGCCATTTTGTTGGTGAAGTTTTCAGCAGCAGGGTTTAGGAAGGGTGACAGTCTCGAGGAGTCTGGGACTATTCTGGGGTTTTGTCCATATAGTGTCATGAATGGGCTTCGTCCCATGGCAGAGTGGACTCGGTTATTATGAGCAAATTCTGCGATTGGTAACCAGTCGCTCCAATCCATCTGTCGATAGCTGATGAAGAGTCTTAGGTATCCTTCGAGTTCTTGGTTGACTCATTCCGTCTGGCCGTCCGTTTGTGAGTGAAGGCAGTGGAGGCATTTGGGGTAATGTCTAGTAGTCGATATAAGTCTTTCATGAATGTGGATATGAACTGGGGTCCTCTGTCTGAGATTACCACTTGGGGCATCCCATGTTTGGCATAGACATGGTCTCGTAGAATTCTGGCCCATCCTTCTGCAGATAACTCGACGTTGCATGGGACAGGAATGATTGCTTTCGAGAATCAGTCGATGATGACTAGTAAGGCATCATATCCTTTGGATTCTGGTAATCCTGTGACCATATCGACAGAGATATGGGCCCATGGTCCTTCAGGGATGGTGTTCAGATGAAGTGGGGCTGCCTTGGCTTGCGTACTTGTCTTTGTGTGCTGGCATGCCTCGCATCCTTTCACATATCTTTCCACATCCTTCTTCAGTTTTGGCCACCAATATTCTCGTTGGATCAGCTCTTTGGTTTTTTCTATGCCTGGGTGTCTGGCTGTGATATGGTCGTGGTTCTGTGTGATGATTTCTCCTCACAGGGTGTTGTTCCTTGGCACATATACCCTTCCATCATAAAAGAGTAAACCCTTTTCTTTTGTAATTCCCCGTTCATGATTTAGGGAATTAGCGATTCCTTGGTCCCAGGATTCTGTTTGTCGGAGAGCATCCCTGATCTGTTCATGGGTTTCGGTGACTGTGGGCATGATAAGGGCTCTGAAATGCTCTGGCCGAAGTACGACGATGTCGTTGTTATTGTTCTTTCCCTGGCTATGGTCGTCTCGTCGAGAAAGGAGGTCTGCCTTTTTGTTGGCGATGCCGGGTAGATGTTGGAGGGTGAAGTGGTACTCCGTGAGTTCTGTGACCCATCAGGCCTGTCTTCAGTTCAACTTCTGGGGTTTTCGGAAGTATTGGAGATTCTGATGGTCTGTCCAGATCTCTACATCTTCCAAAGCTCCCATCAGGTAGTGGCGCCATTCATCTAAGGCAAGCATTATGGTGAGCAGTTCTTTATCGTAGATTTCGTAGTTTTTCTCGGTCGGGTTCAATGCTTTGGACATGAAGGCGACTGGTCGCCACTTCCCTTCTTGTTGCTGGCTGAGGACAGCGCCAATGGCTCCATCACTAGAGTCCACTTCTACCTTGAACTTTCCCTTCTCTGTCAGGATGGCAAGTACTACGTCTTCCCCTATTTGCTTCTTCAACTGTTGGAAGGCTTGGTTCTGAGCCGTTCCCCATGTCCACTCCGCATTGCCCGTTAGTTGAGTGAGCGGTCAAACGATCTTGGAATAATCTCGGATGAACTTTCAGTAGAAGTTCGTGAATCCGAGGAATGACTGTAATTCCTTCTTTTTTGTTGGGGTGGGCCATTCGGCGATCCCTGCTACTTTGACCTGATCCATCCGTACCGAGTTTTCGCTGATGATGACTCCCAGGTATTCAGTTTCTAATACCTCAAACTCGCATTTCTCGGCTTTCAGGAATAATTTGTTTTCCCATAGCCGTTGAAGGACACGTTGGACAATCTTTCGGTGTTTGTCCAGGGTTTTTGTAAAAATCAGGATGTCGTCAAGGTAGATAGTGACTTTTCCCTCGGCGATCAGGTCCTTGAAAATGTCATTCATCATCCACTGAAATGTGGCCGGAGAGTTTGTGAGGCCAAAGAACATGACCATGGGTTTGAACAGCCCTCGATTGGTCCTGAACGCTGCTTTCTCCTCGTCTCCTTCTTTGATTTGGACATTGTTGTATCCCCAACGGACATCCAATTTGGTGAAGTACTTCGCTCCTTGGAGTTTGTCAATGAGTTCGGTGATGAGGGGAAGTGGATAGCGATTCTTGATGGTCATTTCGTTCAGTTTTCGGTAGTCTTGGACTGGTCATAGCGAACCATCCTTCTTTTTTACAAAGAAGAAGGGTGATGCAAAAGGGGATTTCGAGGGATGAATTCGTCCTGTTTCCAAGTTCTCATCCAAGAACTTGTCGAGTTGTTCTTGTTTGTCCCTGTTTAGCGGATAGACTTTGCAGTCTAATGTGGACTTGGCATTTGGAACAAGTTCAATGGCATGGTCCCAGGGCTTCCGCTTGGGAAGTTCATCGAAATTCTCTTTCGAGAACAGATCGCGGTACAAGTGGTAGTGTTCTGGTACCATTTCTTCAAAAGTCTTCTTCGGCTTGTCCTTGTTTGCTTGGGCAGCCAAGTCATTGGCGTGGTGTACAGCGCGTATGACTAGTTCCTCCTGCATGTTGACTGCCAATATCATTTCTCCTTCTTTGAGTTCTTCATCCCATCAGTCGTCTGGATCCATGTCAGGTAATGGGAATGGGTTCTTGGTACACTGGCACTGTCCGAAGATGATGGTGCCAGTTTTCTAGTTGATTACTGGATTGTGGTGTTTAAGCCAGTCATGGCTGAGGTAGATATCCTTGGTTCCGAGGTCTGTGACTGCCAGGTCAATTTGTTCGCTGTGGTTCCCAATGGTGAGCCACAATTCCGCAAACTCCGTGATGCTCCTGGCTTTGTTTCGTGTTCCATCGGCATTGTAGACTGGAATGGGTGTGGTGGTCTTTTGGGTGTATAATCCGTGTTTTTCTACATAGGTTTGATTGATCGAGCTGCCTGTGCAGCCGCTATCAATCAGTCCCTTGGCAATGTGCTCTTCTTGGTTAACTGTGGATTCTAGTCGAATTTCTACCATTAGGTCTCATCTGGTACTCTTGGTTCTGCAGATATATCGGATTGGTTCTCGGAGTTCGAGAAGGAGCTCCCTTGCCTCTTCCCCTCCCTTCCATAGATGAGTCACGAGCTCATCTACTAGTTCCTCATGTCGGTCTTTGTGTATCCAATTATTCAGGCATGCTTTTGCTTCTGAATAATTCCTTGCTCCCTGTATAGCTCGGAGTGTCCAGTTGACTTCAAAAGGCCTACACCAATGCCACAAATGTGGCGGAGCACTAGTGTCTGGCATGGTAGGATGCCAGTCTTCATCGCTCTGTATATCCTTGGACTGTGAAGACGCCTTCTGTTCTGCCTACCACCATTGGTAGGCGGTTTTGTCTTCTTCATCTGGTACCTCTACTATGGTAACCTTATGCCCCCTTTTCACTGTCTGGGTGCTAACAGCTTCCTGGCCTATGGCTTTGTTGTCATCCTTTGCCAGTCATGCATCTTCGTCAGGGTTGGGTGGAGGAGGAACGATGGGAGGATACCTACTTCTGGTCTGAATGCCAGGGCTAACCCTTCGAAGGTCGGGGGGCTGGTCCGTGAACATCGCGTTCTTGTCGCATGAACTGTGACTGCCATTACCTACTGGCGCCAGCAGTCGGGTAGGGCTGTGCTCTGTTCCTTTGCCACTTCCAACTTGGGGGTTCATTTGTTTCTCTAATCCTTCCCTGTTGTTGCCTTTCCCTTTAGGCGGGTTGGATGGTCCTGGAGGTCCTGAGGGAAGTCCGTTCAGTGTCATGTGGGGGCCCTCTGCCCCGTGCCCCAGAGGATCGGACTCTGTGGTCTTAGCCTTTGGCAGGTGCTTGAGATTCACCGCATCAGTCCTTGTGAGGGATGTCTTGGCCTTTGAGGAAGGTGCTGAGTCTTTCAGCTTCAGAGGCCTGAGGGCATCCCACCTACTCGACTCTGACCCGAGTCCTAATACTCGTGTTGAAGGCGCCAGCGCCATCTGGCATGTCCCCTCCCTCACAGCGGGCTCGGAGGTTGTCGTGTTGTTGTTGTTCGTGTTGTCCAGTTGTGCTAGGACAGCATATTGGTTCAATTCTGAGGGTACTGGGTAGCTAGTCGTGCTGGAGATGTTAAAAGCAGGGGTCTTTATAGCAGTAGATAAAACATGCGATGTAACTAAAGAGGCTTTATAAGTCTGACCAGCGTGTGATGATAGCGTACCAGTGTCTGAGGAAGTGGCTGTCAAAGGGGAATCGAGCCCTTGACAGCCTACTCTTTTACTTCCTCCACCTTCGTTTCTGATTGTTCTTGCTTGGCTATTACGACCGAGCAAATGTCCTTTGAATCCCGCTTCTTGGGGCACTTCTTTGATAAATGTCCTTTTTCCTTGCATCGATAACATCTCCCTTCTTTTCGCAATTGGTCTATCTTCATCGCTTGCCCTTGGCCATGATATGTTGTCCATCTCCCTGACCCTGCATCCCTAGTCGTCGTCTTCCCTTCTCCTGCCTGCTTGGCCGGTGTCGAACTTGTGGCCCCAGCAGGTTTGCTGGGGCTAAAGTGGGGCAGTCTGGGCTTAGTGCTTGGCTGGAAATGAGTGGTGATATTGGAGCAGAATGACTGGTCCTTGATCCATTCAGTGTGGACAAGCTCGATCCGCTTGCACCATTCAGGGTAGGTCTTGGGGATGTTGAGTCCTCCAGCAATGATGGAGTCGATGTAGTACTTCAGTACTCCATTGCAGGCTGCACGAGTCATATGTCCCTTCTCTCCGATGTCATAGCGTAGGCCAGCCAGCTTTGCAAGTTCTTCGAGCTTGCTGAAGTAGGTCTTGGCGTCATCCGTGCCTAGTCAAAGAAGGTACATTTTCTTCTCATGTTCTTCTTCAACTGTGGGGTTACTGAATTGGTCTTTGAGGAGGCTGATGAAGCTGTCCCAGTCAGGGTATCAGTAGTCTCCATTGTAGGCATCGTAGTAATTGCTGACTTTGTGGATCCACCAATCTTTGGTGGGTCCTTCAAGGAGGGAGGAGGCGAGTAGAGTCTTCTGTGCCGGGGTGTGGTAATAGATTCCGTGACTTGTGAAGTAGGCCGAGCAGTCCACCACAAACTGTGTGATGTCTGCGTGATCCCCGGTGAAGGGTTTCGGGATCTGGTACAGGATGAGTTTGATCCTGTAGAAGGGGGCTCGCTCTGGTCCTGTGCCAGTGGGTTGGTTCGGGGGGTCTGGGGGAAAGTTTGGTTCCTTGGGATAACCTGGGAGTGAATAGAGGTCATCCCTGTCCTGCATACGTTTTTTTGGTGTGGGGGCGCCGGGGTGTTCGAGCTTCTGGATCTTCAGTGTTACAATTTTTCTGCTTATCTTATCTTATCGAGCGCTTATCACTATCTCATCCTATCTCAAGCGCTTATCCACAGTTACCACGACCATAACAGACGTTCTCAACGATGGTACTACAGCTCACAACTATTGCCTGACTACCTTGTTGCTTTCCATTGTTCTCAGAACAACAACCACGGTCATCATTCTATTCTTAGTACTTCAGTTTTTCTATATAAGTAGTATAGCTCTCGCTGTATATCCCCAGCTTCGAGCTAAAGTTTATCTATACCATGCTTTACCCTCACTACAGAACTCGACTAAGAACTTAGTCCTTCTTCGCTGAGCTATAGACACTAAAGTCATTCTTCTGGTGATTGTCCGAATGTGAGACAGCCGAAGTATAGACCCATCTGTAGTCATGTGAAGTTCAGGTCTAACAATTAGCTTGAAGCTTCCTTCTGGTTTCTCCACTGTTCACCACAAAGAAACCAACTCATGCAAAACTTCAAACAAGCCATCATAATTGCTGTCTCCATCATCCTAGGATCCTTAGTGATCTTCTCCATCGTTGCTCTTACCCTCGAATATGAGGAAGAAATACAACAGTTCTTCCATTGTCTAGGGGAACGTCGCCCCCAACCCCAATTGCCTACCAGCTATGTTCCCCCATTTCAAGTCGAACAACCCATTCCTACCTCACAGCAAGACCTCGTCCACCACGTCACCCAACGATCTGGCTTCACCGCCAACTCCAGCGACGAGTTCCTGCCATGGCAGGACCCCCCCAGAAATGCAACCCCTGGGCCCAGCTGACCAAGAGGAGCCCCCCAAACCCTGTCCCCAGACACCACCACCCTCGAGTCCATCCCCCTGGATGAACCCTTTCCAGTGCCACAAATCGTCACAGACAGGCCCCCGACTGCTCAAGAGGCCTACAACCTCAGCCGGTACCTTCTCGGGAGATACAAGGTGAGTATCCCGCCCACCTACGTCGAGCCTGCTCTCCCCGAGAGACCCATCAGCCTCGAAGGATTCCAAATCTGAGTCATCGGAAATGAGTGGGAGCTCCGAGGTGCCTTCAAGCAGTTTCCAGAGGATGAAGATGAAGATGAAGAAATGATACACCCCTCCCCAGAGGAAGAGCCCCATGCCGATGAGCAAGGGCCCGTCCTCCCAATCATTCTACACTCCCCTGAGCGAGAAACGATCCCCCTCAAACCACAGCCCGCCACCCCCCCCTCGCACTCCCTCCCCCAGCTCTGAAAGTGAAGGACCTGATGATCTCGGACACAATGACCCCAATGATCCCTTCAATCTGCGAAGTGCAGACTATGATTGGCCCACCCTCTCCCAGGCAGACAGAGACATACTCGGGCCCGCTCAGTCCGCAGCCTGGGAATTACAGCATGATGACCTCGAAGCCCGAGGAGACTGGCATTTGCCCATCCGCCTAGATATGGATGAATGGTTGGCCATCAACAGGGGAGACGACATTCCTTGAAGGGGAAGGAATGATACCATTCGAGCCTGAGTACATGCCAATCTCAACCGACAGATATACCTGACCTCCGCTGGCCATCGAATCTATGGGATACGAGAAAGGACAAGGGAAGAGGAAAGAGAGATGAGAGTCATCCTACTCATACTCACCTGATGACATGAGCAGGAGCACAATGAATCCAGGGCTAGGGATGCCCTGGAATAATTTTGACACTTTTAATTACGATACAGAAATGTTTGGGGGGGCCAAGCAGCATGGCCCCAATACACTCTCTTCCCAGTATGGCCCCTATATGCTAGACTACACCCCATACCCCAAACTGCTACCAGACTCCCCACCCATACAAACTCCCCCACCGAGAAGCCGATGGCGGCATCACAGCTATCACGAACCAGGCACAAGCCGCCTGCTGGCCGGGGCAGGGTTAAATATTGACATAGACCCCGAACCCAACCAGCCCAGAGACACCCAGCAGCCGACTGAACTATCGCCGCCCCAGACGCCTCCAACCCTCGAGTCCCTCACAGCCAAAGTTGTACATTGGAGGACCACTTGCTTCGATCTAGCAAAGAAGATCAATGATATGGACGGCAGACTAGCCAAGTACAAGCCACCCTCATCCCCACCATCCAGTGATGGAAGCGACAGGTGGTCACTGCCAAGACCACCCCGAATACCAGGCCGACCACCTTTCATACCTCCTGTCAGGACTGCAGCAACCCAAGAACTGTTTCTCCAGGTACAACCAACAATGCATGAGCTCCCGGATAAATTTGCTGGAGCCCATGACGACATTGAATGCTACCTGGGGGACTGCGACTCCTATTTCACCTCCTTCAAGGTCTACTTCCCATACTCCTCAATCAAAATCCAACTTGCATCCTCCTTGTTAAAGGGCCCTGCTAAGGACTGGTGGGTGTACCAGAGACCCGACTTCTATAATGCCAATGCCCAATGAGTCCAGTATCCAAGTTGGAACAGATACTGCGACCTCATCCACCACCAGTTCTCTGACCCCGCCATCGAGCAGCAGCATGAGAAGAGGATGAACAAAATACAAATGGGAAGCGGGAACGCTAACGACTTCTTCCAGGCCAAGCTGGTGGGACTCCGACATAACGAAGGAGAGCGAGGGAAAATGGTCCAGGTTGTTAGATGGGGAATCCCACAGAGCTATGCCAAGACCATCGCGAACCAGGGCATCCACACCCCCAAAACCTATCCTGAGTGGAAGGAGCATGTCTGCAAGCTCTACATCAATCGCACCAAATAGACAATCTTTGAGCAGACTCTTGGACGCCTCGACGAGCGACGACCTGACCAGAAAGGCAATAAGCCCAGACCGTTGCACCAAAGCCCCAGCAAAACAGCTGGGGCCACAAGTTCGACACTGGCCAAGCAGCCAGGACAGGCCAAAACCACCAGCAGAGATGCCGGGACCAGGAGATGGACCACGTACGGGGGACAAGGACAAACCATGGACATAGACGTCCTGCGAAGGGAGGGAAGGTGTTACCACTGCAAAGAAAAGGGGCACATGTTGAAGGATTGCCTGAAGAGGAGAGAGTTCAAGGACATTTGCTCGCTAGTAGTAGTCGAGTAAGAACAGAAACCCGAGCCGAAGACAGAGTCGAAGATAGAGGAGGTAAAAGATTAGGTCGTCCAGGGCTCGATTCCCCTTCGACGACCTCCTCCTCAAGTACTGGTGTGCTTTCTCATCCTCCTAGTGGGGCTTATAATGTTTCTTTAGTTACATCCTCTGTATTATCTACCACACATTCAAATATACCCGTTTCTATTGCTTTTAACATTCCCCACATGACTAGCAGACCAATACCAAAAGAATCGAACCGATATGCCGTCCTAGCACAACTGGACCCCCTGGACTCAAATGCTGATGAAGTCGAATCCTCTGATGCTGAACAGGGAAAAAACTCCTCAGAGTTGGCAGAGAGCCTCCCACCAAACTCACCAGAACCCCTAATACAGGAATTGCCTGAATGTGAACCCCTCGGGGGGAACACCTCTACAGGACTGGCTAATCAGAGCGTGAATACCCTCATGGGGAAAGGCTCTGGAAAGCGGCCTCATGAAGCTGCAGGAACTATGGGTACGGGTTCCTGGAAGACTCAAGCAGGAGCAGAACAGAAACAAATGAATCCCCGAGTCGGAGGCAACGAAGGGACAAAGCACAACCCTACCCGACTGCTGGCACCAGCTGGTAATGGCAGTCATGGTTCATGTGACAAGAACGCGACATTCACAGACCAGCCCTCCAACCCTCAAAGGGTTAGCCCTGGCGTTCAGACTGGAAGTAGGCATCTTACCACCATCCCTTCACCCAACCCTGATGAAGACGCACGACCAGTAAAGGATGCCAAGAAAGCCGTAGGACCTGGACCTGCTAGCACCCAGGTGGTGAAAAGGGGGCACACAGTTATCATGGTAGAAGTCCCAGACGAAGAAGATGACATGGCCTATCAGAAATGGTGGGCAAAACAAAAGAAAGAAAGTGTGGCCCAGGAGAAGTGGGACACCGAAAACTACCCTGAATTCATATCCCCCCTACCACAAACCACTCCCCCATTACCACCGCCAGATTGGTGGCTGAAGCCCTTCGGGGCGGAGTGGACCCTCTGCGCCATCCAAGAAGCACGCACCGATAGCGAAGCCATTGCTGCTCTCCACTGCTGGGTTCATCGAGACCGTGTTGGCGAGATCGTCAGTGACATAATCAAAGGGCTAAAACTCAGAGATGAGCCAGCCTTAGAAATGCTCTACAAACTCCAACAGCTGATCCACTACATCTGGGGGACCAAGTCGAATGGGTGAGACTTTATGCTCAATGTCCAACTGGAAATGACCACAAATAACCAGACATTGACTGCCCGTGCCCTTATAGACAGCGGCTGCACTGGCAGCTCGATAAACCGATCTTATGTCCAGAATCACCAACTCGACACTAGAAAAGCTGCCGCTCCCATCCCGGTTTACAATGCCGATGGAACCTGTAACAAGGCAGGGAACATCACCGAATTTGTGGAACTCCGCCTTACCATCGGGGGCCACAGCAAACGCATTGACTTAGCTGTCACCGACCTCGGCTCAAAGGACCTCTACCTCGGCCACGACTGGCTCAAACGTCATAACCCAGTCATCAACTGGAAAATGGGCACGATCATCTTTGGTCGCTGCCAGTGTACAAAGAACCCATTCCCACTCCCCGACACAGATCCTGATGACCGATGGGATGAAGAGCTTGAGGAAGGAGAGACCATCCTTGCCGTTAACATACAGGAAGAACTCGTCATTCTTGCGGTACACCATGCAAATGACCTAGCAGCCCAGGCCAATATGGACAAGCCAAAGAAAACCTTTGAAGAAATGGTACCCGAGCACTACCACTTATACTGCAAATTGTTTTCAAAAGAAAACTTCGATGACCTTCCCAAACGAAAACAGTGGGACCATGCCATCGAGCTCATCCCAAATGCCAAATCCATGCTCAACTGCAAGGTCTATCCCTTGAACTGGAACGAACAGGAACAATTGGACAAGTTCCTGGACGAGAACTTAGAATCAGGGTGAATTCACCCATCCAAATCCCCCTTTGCGTCCCCCTTCTTCTTTGTAAAAAAGAAAGACAGATCTCTTCGCCCCGTCCAAGACTACCGAAAATTGAATGAAATGACAATCAAGAACTGGTATCCCCTCCCGCTCATTTCAGAACTCATCGATAAACTCCAAGGCGCCAAGTATTTCACCAAGCTCAACGTTCGTTGGGGATACAACAACGTCCAGATCAAGGAGGGAGATGAGGAGAAGGCTGCGTTCAGAACAAACTGAGGACTCTTCGAGCCCACAGTGATGTTCTTCGGACTCACAAACTCCCCGGCCACCTTTCAGTAGATGATGAATGACATATTCAAGGACTTAATCACTGAGGGCAAGGTCACCATCTACCTCGACGATATTCTCATCTTCACCAAAGGCCTCGACGAACATCACCAAATTGTATGCCGCGTACTCCAATGCCTTCGAGAAAATAAACTGTTCCTCAAGGCAGAGAAATGCGAGTTTGAAGTGCTAGAAACCGAGTACTTGGGAGTAATCATCAGTGAAAACTCGGTACGAATGGACCAGGTTAAAGTCGCTGGAATCACTGAATGGCCAACACCTACCAAAAAGAAGGAGCTGCAGTCATTCCTTGGATTCACCAATTTCTATCGAAAATTCATCTGCAACTACTCAAAGATTGTCCAACCGCTCACCCAGCTCACTGGAAAAGCGGAATGGACGTGGGGAACCACCCAGAATCAGGTGTTCCAACAGCTAAAGAAGCAAATGGCAGAGGACATGGTACTTGCCATCCCAACAGAGAAAGGCCATTTCAAGGTTGAAGCTGACTCAAGCAACGGAGCTATTGGTGCCGTCCTTAGCCAGCAGCAAGAAGGGAAATGGCGACCCATAGTGTTCATGTCCAAAGCCCTCACGGCAATGGAACGGAACTATGAAATCTACGACAAGGAATTGCTTGCCATCATGCTCGCCCTCTCCGAGTGGCAACACTATCTTATGGGAGCTGCGGAAGACATTGAAATCTGGACAGATCATCAGAACCTCCAGTATTTCAGAAAACCCCAAAAATTGAACAGACAACAAGCCTGCTGGGTCACTGAACTAGCAGAATATCACTTTGTCCTTCACCATCAACCCGGTGTTGCCAACAAGAAGGCTGACCTTCTCTCCCATCGAGATGACCACGATCAGGAAAAAGACAACAATGACGACATCATCATTCTCCAACCCGAACACTTCCACGCCCTTATCATGTCCACCACCTCTGAGACGCACTCGAAGGTATCCAACGCTCTCCGATGCAAAGAGGACTGGGACCAAGGAATTGCGAATTCTCTTAACCACGAATGTGGCATTACAAAGAAGGATGGGCTTCTATTCTACGATGGATGGATCTACATCCCAAAGGATCATGCACTACGAGGAGAAATCATTGCCAAAAGTCACGACCATATTACCGCTGGACACCCAGGCATCAAGAAGACGAGAGAGCTCGTCCAATGAGAATACTGGTGGCCGAAGCTCAAAAAGGACGTAGAACTATACGTCAAAGGCTGCGAAATGTGCCAATGAACCAAGGCAAGCACACAAGCTAAAGCCACTCCTCTTCACCCGAACGCGATCCCATCTGAGCCATGGACCCATATATCAGTCGATATGGTCACTGGTCTACCTGAATCCAAGGGCTATGATGCTCTCCTCATCATTGTTGACTGCTTCTCTAAAGCAATCATTCCTGTCCCCTGCAACATAGAGCTCTCCATGGAAGGATGGGCCAAAATACTCCAAGACCACGTCTATGCAAAGCATGGCATGCCCTCCGTCGTCATCTCCAACCAAGGTCCCCAGTTCATATCCACCTTTATGAAGGACCTCTACAGGATGCTAGACATCACTCCGAACATGTCCACCACCTTCCATCCCCAAACAGACGGGCAAACCGAACGAGTGAACCAAGAACTCAAAGGGTACCTCTGCCTGTTCATTTCCTACCGACAAACCTACTGGAGTGACTGGCTTCCCATCGCTGAATTCGCCCACAACAACCAGGTACACTCTGCAACAGGGAAGAGCCCATTCATGATACTGTATGGCTGTAACCCACACCTTGTCCCCGACTCTATCCGAACCTCTCCCTTCATCAACCCAGCTGCGGGGACCTTCACTATGACCATGGCAGAAGTACACAAGCAAACTCAAATAGCTCTACAAAAAGCCACTGAACAGATGAAAGCCCAGTACAACAAAAAGAAGCGCCCGGCCACCGAGTATAAGGTCGGAGATCAGGTTTGGCTTGATGCTACAAACCTTCACCTTCCACAACCAAAAAAGAAGCTCGACGACAAACGAGTCGGACCCTTCTCAATACTCGAAAAGTCCGGAGCCTCAGCATACAAGCTGAAGCTTCTGCCTCATTGGAAAATCCATTCACAGTTCAATGAGAAGCTGTTATCCCCATATACCCCACCTTCCTTCCCAAACCAACAAAAACCACCACTGCCCCCACCTGACCTCATTGACGATGATGAACAATACGAAATAGAGGAGGTGCTTGACTCCTGAACTTGTAAAATCAGAGGAAAAAAGGGATGAAAAGTGCAGGATGCAGTAGACTATTTCGTCAAGTGGAAGGGTTGGACCCAAGAGCACAACTCATGGGTATGGGACACCAAGATGGGAAATGCTCAGGAAGCGATTCAAGACTATGAAGACAAAATCCAACAAGCAGGATGAGTCGACATAGCCAAAATCGTAACCAACAATCCAGCAAAAGCCATCACAATGATCCTCAACCATGAATATTGCGACAGTATTGTATATTATAAAGCCCAACGATAGGACGGACTCCAAAAATGGGTCAAGAACCCTGACAACGACCTGTGGAAGGACCTTATAGAAGAATATTGGAATAATGAACTTTCACACCAACTCGATGCCCCTGAGGATGAACCATGACAATTGGGATGATTGTCTTAACAAGGGGGTAATGTTACGATTTTTCCACTTATCTTATCTTATCGAGCGCTTATCACTATCTCATCCTATCTCAAGCGCTTATCCACAGTTACCACAACCATAACAGACGTTCTCAACGATGGTACTACAGTTCACAACTATTGCCTGACTACCTTGTTGCTTTCCATTGTTCTCAGAACAACAACCACGGTCATCATTCTATTCTTAGTACTTCAGTTTTTCTATATAAGTAGTATAGCTCTCGCTGTATATCCCCAGCTTCGAGCTAAAGTTTATCTATACCATGCTTTACCCTCACTACAGAACTCGACTAAGAACTTAGTCCTTCTTCGCTGAGCTATAGACACTAAAGTCATTCTTCTGGTGATTGTCCGAATGTGAGACAGCCGAAGTCTAGACCCATCTGTAGTCACATGAAGTTCGGGTCTAACATTCAGCTCCAGATCGGCAAGGGCCTTTTTCAAGTCCCTCTCCGTGTTCTGGAGCTGGTCTCAGAGGTCCGCCTGCTTTCGCAGTCGGTCTCACTCTACTTGTCCAGGACTGGGGGGATCTACTGGCATGTTGGGGTCTGCAGGGGGTTCTGGTGGATTAGAGGGGCCAGCTTCGCCAGGTCCTGCTCTGGCAAAGAGGCGACCCTGAGAGTCTGGGGCGTGGCATCCATATTGTCTCATAATGTGTGGTGGTTCATCTGGAAGGGGCCGGGGATATTCATACTCGTAATCCAGATTCCCGAAGGTTTCTGGATCGTAGTGGAATGTGTCAAATCTAGATGATTCCAAGCCTATGGAGCTCAGTCTGGTAGGCATTGTGTTGGTCCTTGAGTTCTGAAAGGGCTCTTTCAAGCTCCTCCTGTTCTGCAGGCATTCTTCTTCGTATTCCCATGACTCGTGATCCTGCTGCCGGTCCGTATAGTTCCCTGTCCAGGTTGGCCTCGATGTGGAGACTGAGGTCATCTGCCATGGCATTTCGAAGGTCGATGCCTCAGGGCCTGTGGGTGGCGAGCCAGAAGTCCATGGATCATTGTAGTTGATATCCCAGGCGAGTGTTGATGTCCATCTGTTGTATTGCCCATGCCGCGGTTCTTCCTGGTCTGAGGATGTCTTCATCGGCAGACGAGAGGTTTGGCCACTCATAGTCCAGGGCATATGGGTTGAGTGGGTCATCTGGGAGATTGTGGGGTACATTGATGACAAAGGGAGCGGGGTTCTCTGGGAAGTAGTTTCTGGGCCAGTAGAGTATGGTGGGGTAGTCTGGGTCATATGGCTGGGGAGCTGGGGGATCTGAGAGGTCCATTGGGGTGACATCCTGGTCATCCCATCCCTCGGTGTTGTACTCTGGGGTTGGGGAAGGTGTTCTGGAGAGGACAATGAGTTCCAGGATGGGGGAGTCTGGTAAGGGGACCTGGTTTGGTTCGAGGTTTCCGACGAGCATAGATTTGTCACTGTCGGACTCCTCCTCGATGAGGGGAAGTCAGTGGTTGTCAGGGTAGTCCTCTGATCCGTGTTCGCTGTCCGTATTGTATTCATATTCCTCGTCCCAATCGGAGTCGAACTCGACAATTGGGGGTCTGCGGTATGACCAGTCTCCCTCCTCCACTCTGAATTCCATTCCCCTGACAGTTTGGGGTCCGAACTCTGGCTCAAGGTCAAATCTGAGGGTGCGTAGAAGGTACCGGCCAAGTTGCGTGGCCTCTGCCTCGGTGGGACGGCGGTTCATGATGAGGACAGGGGGGTTTGAATCATCGGAGTCATCACTGTTGTATGTTGGACTGTCTGTGTTTCTGGGTGGGGTGCTGGGTTCCTGTTGTCTGTGTGCATATTCCGACCAGCTCTCCCACTTGGCAGGAGATTCCAAAGTGGATTGTTCCATGTCCAATTCATATTGGTCACGGACGTGGATGAGGGGTTCGAGGGTGTGGGTGTAGTCAAGGTAAAGGGTGGCGAGCAGTATAAGGGAAATGCTGAGCACGATTAGTGCTCCGAGGAAAATGGCAGCGGATAGGATCGCGATGAGGATGAGTATTGCAAATAACATCTGGGTCTTTTGTGGTGGTGGTGAGGGAAGCTTCGAACTAACTGTAAGACCCAAACTTCATGTGATCAAAGACTTGGGTCTAGGTCTTCAGCTGTCTCGTGTTCGGACAATCACCAGAGAGATGACGAGTGTCTATGACTCTGAGAAGAGGTAGGCTGCTTAGAGCTTGGCTCGATAGAGAGTGGTTTGGTGTAGATGAACTATAGTTCAAAGCTGAAGTATTACAGCGAGAACTGGGCTACTTATATAGGGTTCTGGTCAAGTCTAAGAATAGTAAATAGAGTCTGTGGTACATGTGGTAAACATCCTGCATTAGCAAGGCACAGTAGTCCGGCTGTGGGAGGTTCAGTAAAGGCATGGTGTGGGTGCTTTGAGTGATAAGATACGCATAAGCACCCTGATAAGATAAGATAACTGGAAAAATCGTAACACAGTGCACTTTCATTACCTCTGGGTTTCTCCGCTGATGAGCCTCCAGGCTCTGTATGCTCAGAATTCACAGATTTATCCATTGACTACCCAATAATAACAGATTTGACTCCCATCTTCCTTATCCTACATTGCCACACTTGATTTAATGCCCCAACCTTCGATTATATGCTACATCCTTCAATATCCTTCAATAACTGTGATATACCATGGTTATAACTCAGCAAACCATGTTAATACCCTTCCGTTCATGTTTATTCTCCATATTTCCATGAACGATCATGGCAATACACCTTTCATTGATGATCGTACCGAAAATGGAGTTGCCACATCAGTCCTAGGCACCCAAATTGACACGCCCCTTGATTCCTCAATCATAGTGACATCATTTAGACCCTGCACTCCTCCATCAAAGATATTGACCCAATACGGATACTCCAGACTGTGGTTACTCAGGCTGTTACTTTGCCAAGTCTTCACAGCAGCTTATATCCATTTATCAACCTCAGAACATGTACCATACTCTCACAGTCCACAGTTAAACAGCACCTAGCTGTTTACTCATTATTCTCCACTTCCACATGGTTTCCCATCCAGACACAGCAATACAGACAAGCTGTTATGCCTCAGCTGACAAAAACTTCTTCTATTTACTACGGATTTACTAATCCAAGGACTTACAGCCTTACCAATGCTTAGATATCTTTTCTATTTATAAAACCGAACTTTTAGTATAAAAACTCATATTCTACAGAGGAGAGAAAAAGTTCTTTCACTCCAGGTTATCCCCCATTGCTTGCTATAGTCTCAACATTATTGGATGTGTTAATTACCACCAATACACAAATTCTTGCTCCGATAACTTGCTCTTGTTGTTACGATTTTCTCACTTATCTTATCTTATCGGCCGGCGCTTATCCATATCTTATCCCATCTCGAGCGCCTATCATCGTAACCACGACTATAACGGACCGCATCAGCAATTGTACTACGGACAACTACGGCTTGCGAACAACGCTCGCCCTTCTCATGTTTTCCCTTGTATTCCGCACGACAACCACGGACAAGCATTCTATTCATAGCACAAGACTTTTCATATATAAGTAGCGTAGCTCTCGCTGTATATTCCCCAGCTTCGAGCTAAAGTTTAATCACACTGAACTTAGCTAGTCGACTCAGCCTCAGACTAAGACCTTAGTCCGACGCTCTCAGTAGCCATTCAGTACAGAGACTCCTTGGGTGACTGTTCGAACGCGAAACAGCCCTCGGTTTACTCTTGTTTGGTTTACCCGGAGTTCGGGTCTAACAATTAGCTCGAAGCTTTCCATTCCCTTTCTCCAAGCAGCCACCATTGCTTGTTGAAACTGAATGCCCGTCTCATTCACCAGCCCCGGAATCATCACCGCCTTCTTCCTGACACTCTTTGTCGGGATCCCCGCCCTCTCGTACCTTCTCTATCGGTCCAGGTGGCCGATCGTCTTTTGGTACCACACCCAACGAAACCGTCTTCAGCGTTGGACGGACCGAACCTTCTGCGCCCCCCGTCTCCCAGCCGTCCCCTTCTACCCATCTCCCTATGGCCTCCAGCGCTATGGCACCACCCAGCCCGACCGATCCGTCACGTCCTTCCCCTCATCGCTCGTGTCCGTACAGCATCCCGAAAGTCGGGAAACTCCTGCGGTCGCTCCGGTCCAAGAAATCGAAATCGACATTGGCGAGCAAGGACACAGCGTCCTTGTTCACAACTCCCCCATCACTGGCACCCTCGACCTCCCCGTCCCTGCCGTACTCGCTGCCTCCTCTACCACCGACACCGCCTCTACCGCACCACTCCCTACCGGAGGAGTGGCTCGAACCCGAGACTCCCTCGATCTATACGAGGTCGCAGCCTCGAGCGGCACCGAACTCCCCCACGACCCCTCCTCGGACAGCGAAAGCGAGCCCTACGTCCCTCAGAGCCCCACTCAGTCAGAGTTTGAGGCCTACATCTGTAACCGCCAAATGCGCCCCGATTCCCCTACCATCCCTGTCGCCATCCTCGACCAAGCGCGCCCAATCACCCTCCACCCCGACACCAACGCCTGGGCAGAGGCAAGTAGAGAAAGGGAGAGGCTCGCCGAAAACGAGCTCCTCCGACTCCGAGGCATCCAAGTCGACATCCAAACCGGCCCCACTCCCCGTCCATGGCACCTCGAACCCCTCGACGCACACGACTGAGCCATTACCATCCAGCGCCTCCATAACCTCGGTATCCACAATCAGCAGCAGTACAACGAGTGGCAGTACCAACAGCGAGTCGAGCATGACGCCCGCCAAGCTACTAGCGCGCGCCTACCGGGAGAGGACGACAAAGACCACCGAAGGCGCCTCCATTGGAACCGCCTCCGAAACATCAGCCACGAGGATGAGGACTGGTACATACAGGACAAGGAAAGGAGATGGAGAGAGCGCTGGCAGAGGGGCCAGTGGGTCGATACACGGCTCGGCGCGAACTATGCCCCCCCCCCCTCTCAGTCAAAATGAGCGGCTTATCTACGGTAACCACTTCAGTACACAATTTGAGTCCCGACGACAGGAGCATATCCAAGAAGGCGCCCGGGATATCACCTACGAGCAGCATCGCGCCATCAGTCAGCGCGCTATCTCTCGAGGTCCAGCAAATCCGCGATCCATGGGAACGCGAATACACGAGGATCTTTATAGGTCACTTATCGGCCCTTACGGAGGACCCGACCTTCCTCGCCTCGAAGATGGGGAGATTGATGAACAGCCTGAGGCCAGCAGATCCGGAGCGGGAGGATATTATTGAATATTGTGCAACAGAGCGGGCAGTATACGAGTTTAATATGAAGCATCCTGATCGTCCCTACGCAGAGCCCGAAGACTACCAGCCGCGAAACCCACCAAAGCCGCTCCCCCTCTCCTCGCCACCACGATCCCACGTGCCGAGAAGCCGAAAAGGCAAAGGCCGAATGTTCGCAGGAGCCGGACCGGAGGACGCAGAAACCTCGAACGCCAGCGGCAATCAGCCGCCCATTGTCCCAACCTGGACAGGCTACGACGGGGCCATCAAAGGCTCCCCGCCTCCAGGACGACACACTAGTCCCCTCGCCCGAGACCCCGACAGCTGGTCTCTCCCTTGAGGGCCAGGAAAGTACCATGACCCCGACGACCCGCTCCCCAACCCCGTCGGCCAAATGGCCGAAGATGTGCCCTGGATGGGGTGCAAGCCGGATCTGATGCGAAAGCCCGCCGTCTTCAAAGGCGAGGCCGACGACATCGACCGCTTCCTCACCCATTGCGAAATGTACTTCCAAATGCATGACCCCTACATGTATGCCAGCCCTTTCCGAGTCGGCTTCGCCGCCTCCTACTTTACCGGAAAAGCAGAAGAGTGGTGGATCATGATCCTCGCAGAACGTCGAAGCCACTCTCGCAACAAGTTCCGCCTGCCCAGCTGGGACGACTTCTGCCAAATGATCCGCGACAAGTTCCGCGATCACGCCGTAGAGGAAATTCATCAGCAAAAAATGTATGATCTCCACCTCGGAAAGGGTCTCGCCGACGACTACTTCCAGGCAATCGAAAAGGAGGCCAAAAAGGCAGGCCTCAGGGCTGACACGGGTGCCCGCGGACATATGGTTGCCGCCGTCAAGAAGGGTATCCCCGACTCCTATACCAAGATCATTTACGACATTGGAGTCGGCATGCCCGAAACCTACGATGACTGGAAAGCCCGGGTCACCGTCATGAACGAGGCCCGCCAGCGCAAGGCCATCGAAGACGGCCTTGGTCGCCCCGGTCCCTTCGTCCCCAAAAACAACAACCCTGCCACGAACGCTAACAAAGCCAGTAGTGGCACGACAAGTTCCTCGGGGGACAAGAAGACTGCTACCGGCACCACCTATGGCGGTCGAGGACAGGCAATGGACATAGACGCGCTCAGATCAGAAGGGAAGTGTTTCCGGTGCAAGCAGAAAGGACATATCAGCAAGAACTGCCCGTTGCAAAGCTGGAACAAGGACAAGAAGAAGGAGGAGAACCGGGCCGTAACGACGGAACCCACCACAGAATCAAAGATTGAGGAGGTAAAAGACGGCGCCGAGAAGTAAAAGGTTCTACTTGCTCGGCGAAGGACTTATCTGGTACGAAAAACATTATCGCTGGTCGGACTCATAGTACTTCTGTAGTTACGCCTGTTGTTGATACGAAAACCACGCATTCCAATATACCCGCCTTAATTGTTCCAAGTCCAGATAAACAAGAACCTAAGAAAAAATCGACATCCGAGCCCGCTGTGGGGGAAGGGACATGCCAGGTAGCGCTGGAGCCTTCGAAACGAGTATTAGGACTCGGGTCGGAATCAAGTAGACGGGACGCCCTCGGGCCTCTGAAGTCGAAAGATTCAGCGCCTTCTTTGAAGGCCAAGACACTCCCCGCAAGGACCAGTGCGGAGAATCTCAAGCGCCCACTCAGGGCCAAGTCCACAGAGTCCGACTCTCTGGGGCACGGGGCAGAGAGCCCCAACAAGGTAACCATGGTCGAAGTCCCCGATGAAGAAGACAATACCGCCTTCAGGATCCATCAAGCAAAGCAAGCCAAAGCTCAGATACCCCCACTAGAGGAGACCCAGCCTTCGGCTGAGAAGGTCCCACAAGGATGGATGAAGCCGTTTGAAACCGAGTGGACATGGAGGGCCATCCTAGAGGCTAAAGACGAATCTGCCGCCAGGTCAGTGCTCCTTAACTGGATACACAGAACCAGGGCCGAAGAAGTAGTCGACAATCTCTTGGAGGGGCTCCACCGCGCCCAGCGAGCGAATGCGCTTGAATGGTTGGATGAACTTAGAAAACCCAAACGATACCTCATTCGTTCACAAACCACCTCCAAGCGAGATCTTAAAATCCTGCTTAAAGTCGAAACCGCCGATAACCAAACCATCGACGCCACCGCCCTCTTAGACAGCGGATGCACAGGCAGCTCAATCCACAGCGAGTTTGTCAAAACCCATGGCATTCCCGTCTATAAAACCGCCAGTCCCATCCCAATCTACAACGCAGACAGCTCTCGTAACAAGGCCGGGGAAATCACCGAGTTCGCAGAACTAAGGCTCACCATTGGCGACCATAACGAGAGAATCGATCTCGCCGTCGTCAACCTTGGTTCTAAAGAAATCTTCCTCAGTCATGACTGGCTCGTTCGCCACAACCCACTTATCGACTGGAGCACCGGCAAGATCACCTTCGCCAGGTGCCAATGCGCAAAAAACCCCTTTCCCCTACCGGACTCAGATCCAGACGACCGGTGGAATGAAGAGCTCGAAGAAGGCGACCGCATCCTTGCCGTCGACTTCGAAGAAGCCATTGAAATCCGCGCAGTCCATAAAGCGAACGAACTCGCTGCCAAAGCCAATGAGGGAAAGGAGAAGAAGACCTTTGAGGAGATGGTCCCAGCCGCGTACCGCGACTTCGCGGACCTCTTCGAGAAGGAAAACTTTGACGAGCTCCCTATGCGCAAACCTTGGGACCATGCCATCGAGCTTGTCCCTAACGCCAAGAACACTCTTGACTGCAAAGTGTACCCCCTAAATCGCACCAAGCAGGAGGAGCTTGACAAGTTCCTTGACGAAAACCTCGCCACTGGTCGAATCCGACCATCTAAATCCCCTATGGCCTCTCCCTTCTTTTTCGTCAAAAAGAAGGATGGGAAGCTACGCCCTGTCCAGGACTATCGCAAGCTCAACGAAATGACCATCAAGAATCGCTACCCCTTGCCCCTCATCGCCGAACTCATGGATAAGCTAGGAAGTGCCAAATACTTCACTAAGCTCGACGTGCGATGGGGCTACAACAATATTCGCATCAAGAAGGACGACGAGTGGAAAGCCGCGTTCAGGACGAACTGTGGCCTATTCGAACCCACCGTCATGTTCTTCGGTCTTACCAACTCCCCCGCCACGTTCCAATGGATGATGAACGACATCTTCAAGGACCTCATCGCCTCCGGCAAGGTGACCGTATACCTTGACGACATCCTGATCTTTTCGAAGACTCTAGAAGAGCATCGACAGATCACTCGCAAAGTTCTCGCACTCCTCAGGAAACACAAGCTATTCCTGAAGGCAGAGAAATGTGAGTTCGAGGTACTAGAAACAGAGTACCTCGGGGTAATAATTAGCGAAGGATCCATCCGCATGGACCAAGTCAAGATCGCTGGAATCACCGAGTGGCCCGTCCCCACCAAAAAGAAAGAGCTTCAATCCTTTTTAGGGTTCACCAACTTCTATTGACGTTTCATTAAAAGCTACAGCGAAATAGTATGCCCAATGACACGCCTCACTGGAAATGAAGCCTGGACCTGGGGGACCGTGCAACAGGAGGCCTTTGACAAGCTTAAAGCCCGCCTCGCCCAGGACGTTGTGTTAGCAATCCCAACCGAGACCGGGAAGTTCAGAGTGGAAGCAGACGCTAGTGAAGGCGCCATCGGCGCCGTCCTATCCCAGGAACAGGAAGGAAAGTGGAGACCAGTCGCGTTCTTGTCGAAAGCTTTAACAGCCACAGAACGCAACTACGAAATTTATGACAAAGAACTACTTGCCATAATGCTCGCCCTCGAAGAATGGAGACACTACCTCATGGGCGCAGCAATCGACATCGAAATTTGGACGGACCACCAGAACCTCCAATACTTCCGAAAGCCTCAGAAACTTAATCGCAGACAAGCATGATGGGTAACTGAACTCGCCGAGTATCACTTCACCCTCCATCACAAGCCGGGAACCGCCAACAAAAAGGCAGATCTCCTCTCTCACCGGGCAGACCATGACCAGGGACACAATGACAACAATGAAGTCGTCGTCCTCAAAGCCGAGCATTTCCGGGCGCTAATCATGCCCACTACAGACAAGTCCCACGAGCGCATCAAAAGTGCAACCTGGGACCACCAGAAATGGGATCAGGGGATCGCTAAATCGCTCAACCACGAAAAGGGCATCCAGGAGAAGGACGGCCTTCTATACTATGATGAAAGGATATACGTGCCCTGCGATCATGCAGTGCGAGGAGAGATCATCTCGCGCTGTCACGACCATATCACCGCAGGACACCCCGGAGTAGAAAAGACTAAAGAGCTCGTCCTTAGGGACTACTGGTGGCCAAAGATCAGGAAGGACGTCCAAACCTACATCCAAGCCTGTGAGACTTGTGCCCGCACCAAATCTAGTACTCAAGCTAAGCGAGCGCCACTTCACCCAAACGAAGTCCCCTCCGAGCCCTGGACGCATATCTCAGTCGATATGATCACCGGCCTTCCAGAATCCAACGGTCACGATGCAATTCTGGTCATCGTCGATCGCTTCTCCAAAGACATCATTCCAGTCGCGTGCAACGTGGAACTTTCGTCAGAAGGATGGGCGAAAATTCTCCGTGACGAAGTATACGCCAAACATGGCATGCCCGTCACCATCATCTCTGACAGGGGACCTCAATTTGTTTCAAAATTCCTCGAGGACCTCTATGGAATGCTTAACATCAAAAGCAATGCCTCCACCGCCTTCCACCCACAAACGGATGGCCAAACCGAACGTGTCAATCAAGAGATCAAAAAATACCTCCGCCTCGTCATTAATCATCATCAGAATGACTGGGCCGAATGGCTATCAATTTGTGCCTTCCAGCACAATAACCGAATACACTCCGCTACGGGCAAAAGCCCATTCCAAGTCCTATACGGACGACATCCCCGAGTCGCTCCCGACTCCAGATCGCACGCCACCCTCCGCACTCCCGCATCGGAAACCTTCCATGACCAAATGAAGAGTATCCATGCTGAAACCGAGGCCGCCCTAATCAAAGCCGCCGAACAAATGAAGACGCAATATGACAAGAAGAAGAGAGCCACTATCGAGTATCAGACCGAAACCAAAGTCTGGCTCGATACAACAAATCTTCACCTCCCCAGACCAAAGAAAAAGCTAGACGACAAACGAGTCGGCCCTTTCCAAATTCTGGAAAAACGCGGTGCTTCTGCATACAAGCTGAAGCTTCCCCCCGCATGGAGAATATACCCGGTCTTCAACGAAACCCTCCTTACGCCGTACACACCCCCGGCGTTCCCGAACCAGCAACAACCGCCACCCCCTCCGCCTGATATCATCATGGGTGAAGAAGAGTATGAAGTCGAAGAAATCCTCAACGACAAAACACGCAAAGTACGCGGAAAGAAGGGGGAAAGGTCCAAAACAGTGACCGATTACCTCGTTAAATGGAAAGGCTATGGTCCCGAAGACAACAAATGGACCGCAGAAAAGTACCTTGGCAACGCAAAAGAAGCGATTGCTGAATACTGGGAGAAGAAAGGAGGAATGGTGGTAGACGCTATCGTAATCAACCCTGGCAACGACACAATCATCATCGATGCCCGCTATCAACAGGAGGACGACAACGACAAAATAGGACCAGAAGACAACACATGGTACTACCTTATCAAGGTCGCTAGCGCCCAGGCGGAAAAAGGGGGCCAAGGACACGAATGGCTAGACGAAGAATGGAGGCCAGAACCCGAACTCGGGCATCTGAAGGAGCTCATTAAAAATTATTGGTGGGCTAACAAGCAGGACAGCGAAATGGACCCCCCCGACGGAGACAAGTCTTAGGGCAGTCGAGACGCCTGCCTTAACGAGGGGGTAATGTTACGATTTTCTCACTTATCTTATCTTATCGGCCGGCGCTTATCCATATCTTATCCCATCTCGAGCGCCTATCATCGTAACCACGACTATAACGGACCGCATCAGCAATTGTACTACGGACAACTACGGCTTGCGAACAACGCTCGCCCTTCTCATGTTTTCCCTTGTATTCCGCACGACAACCACGGACAAGCATTCTATTCATAGCACAAGACTTTTCATATATAAGTAGCGTAGCTCTCGCTGTATATTCCCCAGCTTCGAGCTAAAGTTTAATCACACTGAACTTAGCTAGTCGACTCAGCCTCAGACTAAGACCTTAGTCCGACGCTCTCAGTAGCCATTCAGTACAGAGACTCCTTGGGTGACTGTTCGAACGCGAAACAGCCCTCGGTTTACTCTTGTTTGGTTTACCCGGAGTTCGGGTCTAACACTTGTCTTTTAATGCCGCAACATTGTTTCAATTTCACCAGATAGGATCATTTTATCATCTTCACCTTCTACATCATCGTTGTATCCATTGCACACACCAGTATAGGGTATTATTGCCTCCGTGAAGGCCCAGCTCTGCATCATTCACCCACGTCATTGTCATTGTCCCCAGTTGCTGTGCAGTATTGCCATGACACTCAGTTATCATATTTCTGTCCAGTAACTCTCTGTTTCAAGCCCCCACACATTTATTCAGTTCTCCACACATTTATTTGACTCTCCACGTTTATTCGATTGTATAAACGTCTATTCGATTGTCCTCACATTTAATTGATTGTCCAAATGTTTATTAGGCCAGTCTCACGTTTACCAGACTGGTTTTACGTTTTCTAGATCAGTTCCGAACATCTAGCATGGTTTCTTGGTATCTGTATCATACCAGATTCCATTTAATCTTGTTTATTGAGATCCCCTTGGCTTACAGCCTGAGCCTCTTAGTACTCGACTGCTAAAGGGTACTACTTCCAGACTGTATAGTCAAAGTGTATACCTGCATCTAGAGGAATTGACCACACAGAGGTGCACCGAACCACTCACACAAACACATAGCCTTGATTACTGTGATTGCACATATATTTCCTTAGCTCTCTCGGAGTTTTGGGTGTTGCCATTGCCATGGAAGTCTAGGCTCAACACCACTGTCGGCCTATATTGGCATTGTCCTTTTTGGTATATCTTGGCATTGCTTCTTTCTGAATTCACTTGATTTCCTTGCTAAGCGTTTAGATGCTCCATTTTCTCCAGATTCCTGTTGTGTATCATTTGCTCTCTCTGCTGCATTTCATTGATATGCCTGCATGTGAATCAATTTCTTATTGACTCACCAACTTCATCCAAACTTCATCTATGAGTGCTACTGCTCGCAATTTTAACTCCAGTTCCTTTTCTCCATCATCCTCATGAGTTACTGTTCTTTGGTCTCCTTTTACCTTTCCTGTGCTTCTGGGTGGGTTTGTATGACAACTATGTGTTGATTATGGATGTGGTGGGTTCTTTATTCTCTTGTTGCTATACACTTAGCTAGACTGTATTGAAGCTGTTGGCCCTCCTCAGCAACAAATTTGACTTTCGAATGTTGCTCCTTCAATGAAACAGCAGGTCGCACTAGAGACGGTGGAATGGTATCTTTGGCTACAGAGTAACCAAATCATTTGCTCATTCTTCCGAATTGGTATCATTGATGACTCATTCTTTGCATTTTTGCCATTGCCAGCTGTCCCCGGTTCTGTCTGCGTATGACAAAGAAATCTGTTGCCATATATTATATATGCCTATGATTGTCTTTAGCCTGGGCTTGGTATCATTGACTGGTTGGCTTGCCTGCTACAGACTGCATGTCCCTGTGGTGGAGTGTTGCTTGGCCCAGTTTCTTCATCATGTTTTCAAAATCTTCCATAGCATTCTAGTGTATATATCATCACTTGTATCATAAGATTGGCCATTGCTTGCCCCTCTCTGCCACGGGAGTCAGGACTCGGATATGCCATGCTCCATGATGGCCCTCCACTTCATCGTCATCATGGTAATCCACCCTCTACTTATATCAACAGGTTGCTGAATATTCAAGAGAAGTACATTTTTCTCCCTTGTGTATGGTGGAACAGAGAATGCTAATTATGAGAACCAGAGGAACCATAGACATGACCAATGCCATGTTGCACTTGGATGCAGTGGCACATTCCATACCAGAACCTGTACTCCCACCCAAAGCTCTGGATATTCAGATTTCTGAAATTCTTCATGCAATGCGACCTCTCCTTGATACAGATCATGATTGGATACTCCAAAATATCAAGGTCATACAATAGCAGATCTTGGTGTACGATACCTTGCTAAACTGTATTGACAAAGTCAGATTGAAGATGCAACACCATCATGATGTTGTTCATAGATCCATGGCAACATATTCCTCAGTACTAGCCCCAATCCATCAGCTTCCCAGTGATATTCTTCGTACAGTGTTTTGTGATGGTGGAACTGACAGGATATCTCAGAACCATCAAGAGTTGAACTAACTGCACTGGACTTTTCTCAGGGTCCATGGCTTCTCAGCCATGTTTGCAGTTCTTGGAGAGATATCATTCTATCCTTTCCCCAGCTCTGGTCACATATAAGCCTGCAATTTGGGACTGACCATATGGCAGAGGACTCGGAGTTGCAGGATACAATATCCACACTTCAGACCATGATACTTCGTTCAGTACAACATCCTCTTGGCATCATGTTTGAAGTTGGGTATAGTGAACTTGAGGATCTGGCGATCAAAGTCTTTCCCATGATCCTTGAGGAGTCATATTGGTGGAGGAGCATTGATTTAAACCTAACCCTGCCTTTGTTGGAGAAATTGAAGGCAGCACATGGAAGGATCCCTTGTCTGGAATCCTTAACTATGGAAATATACAACCCACCATCCATAGAAGAGCTGCCCAGAGATGTTTCAAGTGTGTTCATGGATGCCCCCCACCTTCAAAGGGTGGTTTTACATCATGGATGTGGGCCTAATGATTTCTTGATTCCGCTCTATATAACCCATTTAGCCATGATCATGGACAGTCATCCCAAGATTGAAGCATATCAGTCTCTTGTAGAATGTCATCTTGCTCTACAAAATTCCAGACATTTTGCCTCTCCCCCTCATCCCATCCATCTTCCGAATGTCCGATGCCTCTTTGTGTCATCATCAGATCTGCTCCTGTGGCTGTGCCTATCTTTGTTAGACGATCTGACAATTTTGAATGGCCCCAACTTGACATATGATATGAGCATCATTATACTGATGATGAACGAGTTTGTCCACCATTCTCATTGCACCCTTACCCACCTAGCCATTCATAATTACATCTCACATAATCCAATCTTCATCAATGACTGTCTCTTGTTCATGGACAGTCTGGTGACCCTCAAGATTGGACTTGGGAACTTCCAAGTCAAAGCTGTACTTGATGCCCTTTCTACTATTAAATTCCTCCCAAATTTTCAGCATCTGTCTCTGCAGATTGCCCAAGCACAGTGGTCACCATTTAACCGCTTTACTGCTGTTCAATTCCTGGAGCCCATATCTTCATTTGATCAGAATATCTTGTGGCAGTTCTGATGTCGTGGAGGGAATTGAGGAACATCTTGCACTGCTACAACTGCCTAGACTCCACATGGTCATCCTCTCAGAGGGAGAATCTGAATACGAGATGATAGGTTGTTTTGGAAAGTTTGAATACACATAATATGTCATTGGATGACAAACTATGGTCGTACACTACCTGCCACTCTACATCACGTAGCAATTTTAATATCCCAAAAGACAGAATGCGACTGAGACCGGAAAGCCGCCTCTATCGCTCACTCTTTCATGATACTCATCAGCTACATACTATGCTGCTCAAGTGTCGTGCATGGGCCGGGATAATTGTGGGCTTCAGAGATGTCGAGTCTCATTTCTGTGTAGTAGCTCAAAATTGCTCTTGAACAAATATTAACCGCTTGGGTAAACCTCGAGTAATCCAAATGGGGTATGAAATTGACACCTTGAACTCCGATCAAGTTAATTTACGGTCCGACAATGCCGGGTGTCTTTCTCTTCTAATCGATCTTCCACTCCGAGGACGGATATAAACGCAGTAAAGCAGTACGTTGTACTACCTTGCGCTTCGTATGACAAGGAATGCTAACTTTGAGAACCAGAAGCGCCATGAATGCGATCGATGCAATGTTACACTTGGACGCAGTGGCACGTTCAATACCAGAACCTGTACTCCCACCCAAAGCCCTGAATTCTCAAATATCTGGCATTCTTCGTGCAACACGACCTTTCCTGGATACCGACCATGATTGGATACTCCGAAATATCGAAGACCTGCAAGAGCAGATCTCGGTGTACGATGCCTTGCTAGACCGCATCGATGAAGTGAAAATGGAGATACATAACCGTCGTGATGCCGTTCAAAGGTCCATGGCGGCGTATTCATCAACACTGGCCCCAATCCGGCGTCTCCCTACCGAAATTTTTCGTACCGTGTTTCGTGAGGTACAGCTTTCGCAGCGGTGGAACCCACAGAAGGACCGGTCGTTAACCGAACCAACCGCATTGGATTTCTCACAGGTTCCATGGGAGCTCAGCCATGTGTGTAGTGCTTGGAGAGATATATTTCTATCCTATCCCTAATTTTGGTCGCATATAATCCTGCGATTTGGGACACGCCGTCCGGCAGAGGATTTGCGGGGTACAATACCTGCACTCCAAACCATGATTCTCCGTTCGGTGCCTCACCCTCTCGACATCGTTTTTGAAGTCTGGCGGAGCCGAAATGAGGACCTGGCGATCGAGGCCTTTCCCCTGGTCCTTGAGGAGTCATATCGGTGGAAGAGCATGGAACTAAACCTACCCTTGCCCATGTTGGAGCAGTTGAAGGCGGCGCACGGAAAGATCCCCTGCCTGGAGTCCTTGACTATGAAGATATCCTATGACCTCTACAACCCACTACCCATAGAAGAGCTGCCCGAAGGCGTCCGAAGTGTGTTCCTTAACGCTCCTCGCCTTCAAAGGGTGGTTTTGCGTCATGCATACGGGCCTAGCGATTTCATATTTCCTCTTCATATCACCCATCTGGCGACGTTCATGGGCACTCTTTCCAACATTGAAACATATCAGTCTCTCGTGGAATGCCATCTTGCTATAGAAGATGATTTTCCCGAGGTCTCCCCCTCTCATCCCATCCACCTTCCCAATGTCCGACGTCTCTTTGTATCATTACCACATATGCTTCCGTGGCTGCGCCTACCTTTGTTAAACGATCTGACGATCTTAAATGTCCCTGGCTTTGAGCTTCGTGGTGATGACGTCTCGATGATCAACGAGTTTGTCTACCGTTCTCGTTGCACCCTCACCCGGTTGGCCATTTATAGTCCCATCTCACACAATCCGTTCTTCATCAATGACTGTCTCGTGTCAATGGACAGTCTGGTGTCCCTATAAATTCAATTCTGGAACGACGATTCGGAAGTCACACATCTCCTCGAAGCTCTTGCTTCTACCAGATTCCTCCCAAATTTGCAGCATCTGTCGCTGCGGATTCCCTCTTCGTACTCATCATTATTCAACCCCCTCGCCGCTATGATCTTTTTAAGGAGCCAAAATCTTCGTTCGCTCAAAATTTCCTGTGGCGGAGCCGATGACGTGGAGATAGTTAATAAACGTCTTGCACGACTACAACTATCCGGACTCTCCATCGTTGTTCAGTTGGAGAGCTTGCGTGAGTACGATATGATATATTGTTTTGGAAATTTTGGATCTGCGCAATATTTCATTTGATGACAAGCTATAGTTGTTTACTGTTCGTTGTAGTCTACCACGATTTTATAACAAAGCGAAGGAATATGACCCAGGACGGAAAGCCTCTATGTCACTAAATTGTGAGGCGTTATGATAATTACCAGCTATATACTACGCAGATTCCCTGTTTCAACAAATCCCCGACTTCAGAAAGACACCCGACCAAAGACTCGTGTTGCACGAAGGAGGCAGGTCGTGAGCCCGTACCCACGGGGAACCAACTTCGATGATGAAAGCGTGTACAGGTATGCTGCGAAGCTGATGGTGTACATGGCGCTACTTCGGTGATGAACGAGTTCGTTTACTATTCACGCTGCTCTCTAACCAGCTGATCCGTTCCTACATTTCACCAGGACTGCGTCGAACACGGTCCCTTGTTGATGGATAGTCTGGTATCCCAAGAAATTGGATTAATTCGGAGAGGAAATGCTACTTTCGGTGCGCTTGATTCTATCGCATTCCTCCCAAGTTTGCAGTATCTGTCACTATTGAAAAATCCGATGTCCATGGAGCCCTCGGTTCACGAAGCCGATATCTTCGTTCGCTCCGAATATCTTGTGGCGATCCCGAAGATGTGGAGAGAATCAATGAAAATCTCGTGCCACTACAGCTACCTGAACTCTCCGTAACTGTTTCTCTTTGGAGAGTTATACCGATCGTATATCCCATCTTGGAAATTTTAAATGCGCTTAGTGCCTAATTGGATGAATTGTGTACTGTCACACTACATATATCAATCGAGTTTGGGGGCGCAATAACACCTACAGTTGGCGAGACTTGACACCGGGAAGAACTTGTATCAAAGAGAGTCAAAGCACCGTCCTTGGATATAGGTTCAAGGTAAACGAAGTCGAACTCTAGAACTTAGTATGTTGATAAGCAGTCTCATATGATGGGTAAGAGGCGGCCGCATGCTTTCCAGGATTGTACTTCATTAAAGTCATACTAAATCATATCAGTGTGATAACATCGTGAACGCTATGACGCCCAGAGCGATAACCTACAGAGATCATCAAGGTGGTCAAGCGCGGCTGCATGGACTATTTGAGGGGTTTCGCTATGCGGCTAATCTGTTTTGGATGGTGGGGAGAAATGAGAGCCGACGTATCCAATTTGTATCCAGATGGAATATGCTTATTCCACGTAACGCTTACTGATGAACCTATACGTGCTGTCCTTGACGAAATTCATGCTTTTGACCCCGTTCCACCAATCCTTACCAGTACCCCAACGGCTACCCTCAGGCTTCATCCTCGGTATGGACAAGACAGAATGATCTATACAACGGACTAAAATCGCGCCTTTTGATCGGTGAAGACATGACACCCCAGGCTCGTTCCGCACGAATGAGGGTGGGTTATGCTCTACCGATGGGGAACCAAGTTGGATGGTGCATCCATCAAGCGCATACACAGTGATGGGACGCTACCGAAGTCAAAATCAGGCGAAGGTAGCGGTGCGTTTGACAGGAATTATACCTGATGTCCCATAGCTTGATACCGACGAGCGATAGATTCGGCAGACATGGTTGTAAAATCAATGACGGAATCGTCGTACGTGATCAGCGGTGCATGGGATGTTTCTCCGATCTGCGGGGTTGCTTTTGCCTAAGAAAGACTATCAGCAGGCCGGATAGACTATCTAAAAGAGAACTCAACAGTTCCTGCTATCATATCTCGTAGTACAGAAACTAGGAGCTTGCCTCCCTGTAGGGCTGACATGTCTTGCAACTCAAAGTATGTCGCGTTTGGAGCAATAGCCTGTGCAACCGCCTTGTCAGAGAAGGCGAAACTACAGATGGCTGCCCATACCAATTTGACTGACCCCCACATCTCCAGCATCTATTCCTTCCTGCCTCTTTAGCATGCTAATGATAGAAACACCAGTTTCCGAGTCTCCGTTCAGAATAGCGTGTTGTATTGGTGCCGGTCCACGTAACCTTGGAAGAAGGGAGGGGTGGACATTCAGCCTCCTCGTCGGGGAGAAGCGGTCAAGAAAACTAGAAGAGATGATACGCCCGAAAGAGGCAGTGATCAGCAAATTATTAGGGGACACACCGCCAGAAAACGGAACTGGCGGCTGTTATATGTACGTTAGAATGATGAGGGAAACAAGTCGGGACAACCTCTCACCACCCAATGCTTGAAAGCAGATTTTTCATGAGGAATGAGATGTACGGGTATCCCTAAAGATTCTCCCAGTACTTTGAGGAGTGCTGTCGAGACATCTGCATCAGAACTGGCCCTGCCCGTGATCCTAGGGACTCACAGACAGAAAGTTTCGAGCCTCTTCGTCCTACACGTTCATCAGGATTCGTGGCAATTTCGAGGGTCGACCAAACATCTAGGAAGGTGGTAAATGTATCCAGTAACAGTGCGAGTGACCGTGACGAAACCTTGTGCTCCGAATAGTTCCTTCAGGACGATACAAGAGAAATCTTCGCCGCCGAGGAAGAGGATTTTGAACTTTTCTCTCGCTGATGAGAACCGCCTGGCACATCTGGCCGTCCGTATGGGTGTGAAAGGAGAGAGCCGTGGCCAAGGCATATGATAGAAGGTGTGTCGTCACGTGCTGAAAATACGCGCTGCTGACGTGACCGTCTTACTCGGCCCGCCCTTTACTCGAACCTGATGGTAACACCCAGCCCCAGATCCTCGGCTTGTTTACATATTACTCACATTGAACTCGAACTGCAGTAAATAATACGTGTACATGACAGAATGCCCTAGAACCTAGACGTGAGTAAGAACTGGTCTAGGTACTCCAGCCTAGTGGCTGAAAGTTTTTTTTTACCATGTTATTTTAGAATCAAGATCAGGACTCAGAACTACCCAGCCCGGCGCACGCGACAACTGAAAGGATAGATCGATAGTTTTGTTCAACGGCCGTTCATGTAGCTTTAGAAACTATCCGTTGCAGCTCTAATAACGGCACTAAGACCATTTCCGGGGGGAACCGTTCAACGTCGAGTCATCGGAAGGAGGATGGAGTTCCGAGTCCGCATCCGTTGTGGCGAGGAACCGCCCTGGAATCTTCTACTTGACCCACCTTGACGTACATACAGAAATGAACGCATCGATATTCTGTACGCTAGGCAGGCAAGTCACCAAGCTGATTCCTCGCAGGTGATCTAACGTGTACTTTTTAGCACCATGCGAGGTTGCGGCGAGGTTCAAGATTAGTATGGTCCATGCCCTAATCAACGATCCATTAAATTTCGGCATGGCTAAAATCGCATGGGGGTGTCTTCTCTTTCCCTAGGCTCTCCTTCCGTCACCTAAAAGCGCTCGGAGCAACTGGAGGGGCAGGCAATATGATGCGATCATCCTTCATTGCTTGCAGATTATGACGCATTGTCTAAAGGTGCCACTTTGCCGACGGCGAGTGTCGAGGTTCTCCGCTATACGGAACGAAAATCCCGGTCGAGCGACGGAGAGCTTTACGCGGTGTACACCGTATCGCTTCATCTCAATTGACGTCAGGTGTACACCTACTGATGATCGATTGAATTATACGTCTAGTTGCTCCATACAGTTTCCGGGGCCACCGTAAATTTCCAGATTTAACTACCCTTATCTGGAGGAATTGAATGGATTGATCAGGTCAAAATCTCATCTGGGGCCTGAGGACTTGGACGTCGTCTATTCTTTGGGAATCCCCGGGTCGTGTAAATCCTAGTACGTGGATTTGTTCTAAGCTTTGACCGTAACTCTCTGATCGCCAGAATAAAGCTACCGTGCTGTCGGAGTCAAAACGTTACCATAACCCCTTCCGTTTATTTCAATTTCCTCCCCCGCACAGTCGTGGTCGGAGTCTATCGATGCATCCAAGATATTTAAGTGTCTTTTATGTCTCGCGTCCCCCGCTGTTGGTACCCGGTCCATGACGACTGTCGATTACTTTCCGATTCAGGATCTCCCGACCGAGCTGGAGAGAGAGATCTTCGAGACCGCCGCATACATGCGACCCAGTAGTGCTCTCGATCTCGTCCTCGTAGCTCGCAAGGTCCGGACATGGTAGGTACCGTACTACTTCACCACCGCTTCAGCAGACGCTGACGCCCTGCTAGGATACAGCCACTGATCTACGAGATGGTCACGCTGGGGACCGATGACACTTCCTTGTTCCTACGAACGATGGATGAGTTACCTGTAGCATTCTTCCAACAGAATGTTAAGAGATTGTGCCTCACCGTATCTGTAGAGCCCGAGGCTGCAGCGCGAATCTTAGCGACTTGTTCGGGCCTCCAGAGCCTGGCCTGTTGGGTCGACTTTAGAGCAGCCCATCCCCAGGTACAATTCTCCCCGTTGATCGCTTCTCAACACCTCCGACGACTTTCCATGGAAATCAGGCATTTTCGACAGCTCTGTAGAGACCCGCTCTGCCACGGCGCTCTGTTCCGATCCCTAACCCACTTGGACCTCATATATTGGGAACCCGGCGAACTAGACGTCTGGGAATTAGCGGCCCTACCACATTTGACTCACCTTTGCATAATCATTCGCGATCTCCCCGTCACAGAAGCATATCTTCTTTCTGTCATTTCTATGTGCCCGTCGCTCAATGTCATGGCAGTCCTTATCGACGAGGGGGCCGATCCAGTACCTACACGGGACTGGAGAATTGTTTGGTTGCCATATCCTGTTATGGTGTTAGACTGGGAAGCGCCGTTCCGGGGGCAGGATGATACCTGGTCTAGGGCGGAAGATATCGTAAAAAGCAGAGAACGAGAGCTGGCAAGTTTGCCCCGTCTAGGTGATTTGACTTATTGTCTGGCAGCTTCGGGGTTGAAACTAATATACTTTTGGAGATTTGGCACGCAAATGGACCTAAAGGTTTTGCCCATCACATGGTCACGCCACACGGTTGCGAAGCCAAAGTTAGAATTTACTTGGTCGCTGAAGCCCTCATCACTCGTAAGGTCTACTGGATCATCCTGTTGTCCTTGACTAATTAGATCCGGTTCCATCTGTAGCACGCTGGACGTCCTGTGCCGTTACGCGCACGTTCCCAGGAGAACGTGAAAGCGATAGTATTTCTAGACCGCCCGGGTATCAGTGGCCTGGCTGGTAGATAGCAGTCTCCTGTAAGGGAAGTAGATACACATGGCTCTTCTTCCGTTGCCTACATACTAGTTGAATCGCGTGGGACGAGATTGATACAGGAACAATTCTAACGGCGAACAACAATGAATAATATATTTGTCCCGACTTCCAACTTCTAAATTCGCATGAGCGTTTTATATGAATCTTACGAAGCATACAATGTGGGTGGCTAACATCCTGGCAGCAAGCGCATAAGCCCCTCCGGAGTTGGCTATTTTCTGCGGTCGTAAGCGGAAGAAAACTTGCCCGAACCCAGGGAGGTTCGAAATATACATTTACAAATTGTGAGGAACCTGCCGGGCTCTAACTGACGATATGAATATTTACTTACGAATTCCACCATAATGCAGCCCTACGACCGTCTTCATTTACCCAGGAATCGCACCAGCTCGGTAACTACCGCTTCGCTCTTCTCCTGTTGAACCCAATGGCCTGCATCGTCGATAAGCACCACATCAGTCTCGTCCATCCTCCCACAGACCTCGTTCTTCATTCTCACCAAGGCCCCCGGACCCTGATAAACCCCCCAGTCCAGCTTACCCGCAATGAACATCGCGGGGACCTCTACGCCTTTTCCAGCATGCTCGGACAAATCTCGAGACCACTGAGCATCGATGGCGCAGCGGTACCAATTTAGGCCGCCTTGAAAGCCTGTACGGGAGTATTCGTGGGCGTAGGTGGAGAGCTCAGAGGGTGTGAGCCAGAGTATTTCGGGTGTGCCTGGGGAGTGGTGGACCGCATCGGGCATGGTTTCGTCCTGGAGCATCACGTAGTACCTCGGCAGCTCTCCCATTTCGTCTATTGACGCAAGAGGGTGAGGAACGCTGTTTCCCAGCCCGGCGCCGTCCGCTGCCTTGGCGTGGAAATACGCACGGAGAAATTGCTCCAATGGCTGACCTTGCATTAAATGCTTGTTAGCATTCGGGGATGAGAAATATGCAGTGTAGTGTTTTCGAGGAGGGTTCATTAGGGACAGTAGTTTTTCGACTGCATTGACGGGGAAAAGAGATGCATCGGGCGTGCTAAGACCCGTGAATGGGGCGCTCATGAATACAACGGATTGAAAGATGTCTGGGCGGGTAAGAGCGCAAAAACCTGCAACGAGGGATCCGAAATCATGCCCCACCACTGACGCGGTTGAGTAGCCAAGAGTATGAACTAATGTCACGATATCTTGGACTAGGTGGGACATACGGAAAGGCGCCAAATCGTCGTCATATTGAACAGGCGATACGACTGTTCTGCCGTAGCCCCATTGGTCTGGAGCAACAACGTGATAACCCGCCTGTGAGAGAGGGTAAATTACTTTGCGCCATGAGTAGGCGAGCTCTGGAAAGCCATGAAGAAGGACGACCAAAGGAGCATCTGATGAAGGCTCAACGGCTTCTAGTACGTGGTGGTCAGAGTCTCGGAGTCGAATTTTACGACATTTGACGTTGGCGAGAGTCTCGGGGCGATATGAGCAGTAACAATCGGATCCGACCATGGCACCGCTAAGGCAACAACTGTGGGGCCAATTTATTGGTGCATCACTTCCACAGTTATTCAGAATTCAGGTCCATCGGACCGTGCCGGTTTTCCGATATGTCACAGGCAATCTCCGTTTTGACTTCAACGTACTCCGAGCAACCTAAAAGTAATGGCGTTTCCAATAATATTACGGCGACCTGGTCGGTGGCGCGAGTTATTGTCATGCCGTGCGCCAAGATGTTGAATATAGGGTGGTGAGAGGACTCCGCCGCCTGTAACACTCGCGCTCTTGTCGAGATGATCACCAGGCTCTTGCAATTCTGTAGGAGCGATTCTGGACTTCGGTGGATGTGCCCCAGACGTATTGAACCCATGACCAGATGTCATGTCAAAACTAAGACGCGTGGCCATATGAACCCTCAGCGGAAATCAAGAAGGCATCCGATGTATAGACGTTACTACAAAAGTGACTTTGGTTATTTATACGGCAATAGAAAAAGGGGAGACATAGATACGCCAAGATACGAGAACTTGTAGCGCGATATCTGGTATACTTTTAAGTATTCTATCGGCAGCCGCCATACAGAGCGTGCGCAGTGATGGGTTACAGATTCGATAGATCGACGCGTTGCTTTTGAGCCGGCATACTTTAAGCTCCACAGATCTACACCCATTCAGTATCTTTACAGTGCGAGCGGTATGAAACTTCAAAGTACCCGAGCCGGAAGTAAACTTCTGCGTAACTTCTGCGTTGCCTCGCTGAACATTGTCCTCTAAAGCTAAGCTAAGTAGATGAGGTCACAGATGTGCAATAGCCAGGAAAACTTAACATTATCCTATTCATTGTCCGTCGGTAGTGATAGACTTTTGGCCTTCAAAGGAAAGAGCTGGTCACCAACGGGCTCAGCCACGGTCTGAACTGCTAGGTGGCTGTGTCGCCCTATCGGCCCGGAGCGGTGATTGCCGAATTTTCTTGTCTGAGCCACGTGGCCGAAGATGGCTGAACCTTGGACAATTGTCCTGGTCATTTCTTCAAGTCATGGCTCGTTTCCGGGCATTCTCTAGTGACGACGACTCCAGCAGCGATGATGAACCTTCGGCGGCGCCCATAATCGAAAAGGCTAGGCGGCATTTTGCCGCCCATTCCGACGACGACATGGACGATGAGGAAGAAGAGGAAGAGGCAGAGAACGAAGAAGAGGAGGAGGAAGAAGATGAATCGACGGGCTCTGGCTCTTCAGAGATGCTCGAAGAGGACCTTATTGCGCCGCGGCGGCGGAAGGAGGCGCTAGTCGAAGATGAGGACGGTGAATATCAGGAAGTCAGAGATGACCGCCCGCCACTGCCAACGGCGCCGTCAAGACTGGACCTCGATGCACAACGGATGCACGTTATGCAGACATCTTTTTTCCGCATGCCAGAAGAAGCAGAAAACATTCGTGCAATGATGCAGGACGTGCCACAGCCGGCCCTTCGCGTACACAATACCCTGAACAGAAAACATAGCCGCGATTCAGATGGCGACGGACTGAGGTTCGAGTCCAGAGAGGTCCGTTGTGCCCGGTTTTCTGCATAGTGTCGCTGATAATTATTTAGAGAGCCTCTTTTGCGCACGACATTGAGCCGCCGGCTTACCGCCCGTCACGAAAATATGCAAAGGTTGCAAGTTCAGCGTCTGTATTTGGTGGCCATGAAGATGCCTCGGTAGATGCGGGACTGGCGTTTGGGCGCTCATTTCGGGTTGGCTGGGGTCCTGGTGGGACATTGGTCCACCTTGGTAGCCTCGCCGGACCAGCTTCTACACTGTATGTGACAATTTATCCAAATCTTATCTGCAAACTTATACCTTATTTCCCCAGAAAAACTACTTCAAATTCCTCCATAATACACAACACCCGGGTTCCCTTGTTTTCAAAGCCTGCTTCTTCGCATTCCTTATCTTCTCAAGAACTCACCACCAAACTCCTGCAACACCATCTATCACATTCACCTATAACCCCAGATGATGCCGGCATACCCTTTGCTGGCCCTACATCCCCGAATCTGCATTTTGCCTCTTTTGCGTCTCTCTTCCCTACGACAGATCATTCCTATGAAGCCACACTCTTCCGATTAGGTCAGGCTTTATTCGACCCCTTGGACCTTCGACTTGGGCCTGATATTACCGTTGATATCAAAAGTCGTGTTTCAGGGTTGGCACGAAAAACTGCCCTGACTGCATGGCTGGAACACACTGTAGCACCTACAGTCGACGCTGCACTACGCGTCCCGGGAACAAGTGCTACTGCACGTGTATGGACGCTGTTGACTGGAAACCAAGTCGAAAAGGCGTGTGAGGCGGCCATGGACGCCGGTTATGTCAAGCTTGCGACACTTATTTCGCAGGCTGGTGGAGAATTTGACTTCCGCGAGGATGTGAAAGAGCAAATTGGGCTATGGCGGACAGAGCACGTCGATGTACACATTGATGAATACGTCAAGCGAGTATATCATTTACTTGCCGGGTTAGCAGATACAAAGGATCTGGACTGGAAACGCGTATTTGGGATGCACCTGTGGTTCAACGAACCGATCGATGCACCCATTGCCGAGATATTCCGTGTGTTTGAAGGTTCCGTCACATCTCTCCCGACAACCAAGGATGGCCGTCCGGATGGGCTCTTTTCGATCCTGAGACTCTTCGCAGACCCCGCGTGTTCGTTGACGCGTGTATTGGATCCAGCGTCCTTTGGGTCGTCTCGGATCGATTACACACTTCCCTGGCATTTGTATATCATCCTATCACGATGCATGCGTATCAGGGATTTTTCGGATCGTGATGATCCTCGTGGTCGGAATGTCGAGGATATGGATGGAGTAGAAGAAGAGGGAGAACGGGTAGACGGACACAGTCCTACAGCGGATTTAATGACAAGCATGTACGCTGGCCAGCTTGAACAGCTCGGACTTATACAAGAAGCGGCGTTTGTTTTGTTGCATATCGAAGGGTCTGCGGGGTATGCCAACTGGATCATTTAATTTCTCCTTTTTTGCTGATTTTTTTAATTTTTTAGCCGGGAAAAGGCTGTCAAAGACCTATTGACACGGTCCGCGCACTTACTAGATGACTGGATGGTCCGTGGCTTGGTGGGGAGTTTGAAACTGCCTATGGCCTGGGTGCAGGAGGCGCAGGTAAGCCGGGTTTTATGACGTCCACGCGGTGCTGATGTATTGCACAGGCAATTTATGCCCTCTATCAAAATTCGCCCTTCGAGGCCTATGAACTGTATCTTTCGGCTAGGCTCTACAACCCAGCGCACGACATTGCTGTTGCAGAGCTCGCCCCTGAGGCTGTTTTGCGGAAAGACTTGGAGCTTCTCAAGACCATATTTGGGCGGTTCAAGGGTCACGCCGTCGATGGCTGGAGTACTAGGGGAAAGGTGATTTTTATCACAACCCTCATCTCTGTATGATCGGTCTAATCAAATCTACAGCTATTCGTGGACTACGCAAATGTGCTTACACGGTTACCAGAATTGTATGACGACGAAAGTACGAGCGCGGAGAAGACGGAGGAGATCGAGACGTTGGCACGCACCGGAGCGAGGCTAGTTGGCCTTTTACCAGATGTGTTGGACGGAAGGCACAAGGAAGCCTTGTCAATGATGCTGGATGCGCTGGTGAAGATGGTGGATAGGGAGAAACCAGGCGCATTAACTCAACTTCACCATATCGATGGGACGACACGGATCCAGCATATACGCGCTACGGGTGTGAAGCGATTTTTGAAGAGTATACAAGTTAATTAGTATGTTTGTATCCCCTTTTGTCCGAGTAATTTGTCGTCATGTATCACTCTGATACGAGGAATTCTTCGTCAGTTTTTACTAATGATTCTGCTCCATCCCTTCTTTCGATGGCGACGTCGGAACTTAGAAGGCTCTGTGGTGCGGGCTTACTGAATCATTCTGAATACCATAAACCCCTGGCAGACCATATACCGATTCTGGATGAAAATAATGAGTTGATATCCTAAGTAATGGTTATGTTCGAGCAAGTTATACAAACTTCTGGCAATGTTCGCGTATTAGCTATTATCTTGTGAGCCAGGATGTGAGCATGAGGCAGAAACATGAGAAATTCTGCTTGCGGTGAGTGTAAGCAAAGAAAAAAAGAGATAGTTTGCCCGATTAAAAGTATGTCCTGAACAACACTCCTGGCTCCCGATATTTTCAGTCCGAAGGCAAGCGGACGGAAATGGTTTGCTGAGATGAAAACGTTTCCTCAGATGTGTTTCCGTAGGAGAATAATGCTGATCGTCTAGACAGAAACTGTACAAAGAATTTTTTTCAGTATCACTACGCACTTCCTTCATGTAGAAACTCAAGCACTACAGGAGTGCAATGGTTTAGTGTACAATTTATTTGAGCAGCGTTTTGTTACTACAATTTGTGGCAGAGTATTCTCTGTGTAGGGAGGGGCACCAAAATATGATCAATGGTTGGATCAAAACATAGACTAGACAGCATGCATTTCGGACCCTGAGGTAGGCATAACATGAGTGTCCAAGGAAGAAACACGAAAAGGAAACAGCCCCGTAGGTGTCAATGATAAATGGATTGGGGCGTTTAGTCAGCCGCGAGGAGCCCAGTACTGCACACTGCTGGCCCCCATGAAGAGGGCCAAAAATTTCCAAACAGCATTCTGGGCATTTCGTGGATGTTTGTGGGGGCGGAAACAATAAGTTGTAGTCCAGGCGGCCGTATCGGAGCAAGATCATCGTTAATGCTCTCCACCTCGGTACGACTGAAACACGAAATTCTGATTGAACGAAGACCTTGGCTCCGCATACTGACCATAGCGGTTAGAGGACCCCATAATTCGTAGGCATGTGTGGAAGGAGGTATTCGAAGGGTCAGATGCTGCAGATTTGGGAGGAATCCGACAGAAGCAAGAGCATCTAAGATAATTTTTTCGTTCTGGATGAGCCGAACGTCCAGGCTCACCAGAGTGTCCATCAATAAGAGAGTGCCTTCGATGAATGCCTGACCAACAAAGTTGTCGATGGTGAATCTGGTAAGGGGGCAACGAGAACGATAGATAAAATCGTTCACCATCATGACATCGGCATACACATCAGGTGAATTCTTATCACCAGTCATGCTAAGGTCATCTAAGGAAGGTAGACGCAAATGCGGAAGTATACTCGGTGACGATACAGTCAGGCGCTGAACTTTAGGAAGATGGATGTGATGAAGGAGGAAGATGTCGTGATCCATGTTTTCGTCTGTTTTAAGATGACATTCTATGAGAGACTGGTAAACTTGAAGGTTAGACACATTGTCCACACATGCTGCCAAATGGGTGATATGATGAGGAAACATGAAATCGCCGAGCCCATGGGTGTCATGCAAAGCCACCTTTCGAAGGCAAGGGGCTTCAACGAAGACGCTTCGGACATCTTCGGGCAGCTCTCCTCTGCTGGATTGTGGTATATACGACATTTTCATAGTCAAAGATTCCAGACGAGGAATCTTTCCACGAACCACCTTCAACCGCTCCAACAAAGGCAAGGATATCTGTAGGTGCATGCTCCTCCACCGATGTGACTCTTCGAGGATGACGGAAAGGGCTGGAACGGCCGCATACTCATCGTGGTCGTCATCAAGTTCGAACACGATGTCGAGAGGATGCTCTGCCGAACGAGAAATCATGGCCTTGAGTGCGAGCACGGTATTCGTTTCTATTGAATGAAATTCCCGAAAGCGAAGGACGATATATGACCAGAGTCGAGGATATGATAAAACAATATCCCTCCAAGCACCGCATACTTGGCTCAGTGCCCACGGACCCTGGAAAAAATCTAATGCCGGAGGTTCCTTCCAATCCGACTGTGGTGTGTAGGGCTTGGGATTGCCATCCCACCACTGCAAGAACTGTATCTCGCGAAACACAGTCCGAAGAATGTCAACGGGAAGACGTCGGATAGGCGCTAGTGTTGAAGAATAGGCCGCCATGGACTTCTGAACTGCATCGCGACGGAGTTGCATCTCCGACCTCACTTCATCGATGCGGTGTAGCAATGCATCGTACACCGAGATCTGCTGTTGGAGATCCTCGATATTTTGGAGTATCCAACCGTGGTCGGTATCAAGTAAGGGGAGAGTTGCGCGAAGAATACCAGAGACCTGGGAATTCAGAGCATTGGGTGGGAGGACAGGCTCGGGCGCAGAACGCGCTGCTGCATCCAAGTGGCATATTGCGTCTGTTGCAATCATGATGCCTCTAATCCTCCTGTTTTAGTAACACTTTTGGTGTATACGCAAGGCGGAACGTACTTCTCTTGTATCACAAAGATAAGTAACTTGCCAGGTTGGCATCCGTCGGAGTTGTGTCGGAGTCAACTTTTAGATCGTGGGTTGTGATGCTTACCATTGATATACGGCATTTGCAGCGCTCTCTAGGATGCAGAAGTAAGCGCCGGACTCGGTTGTCTCAGGCTGGCTTTCACCTTCCAGCGTTATCCCTGATCAATGATACTTCTCAGGACCTGAGACTTCTCAAGCCAGCTATGGTAGAGTTCATCAACGGAACAGAGGCCATGAAAAATCCCCACCGATTCACTGAGTTCTGGCAGGACAACGTTAAATGAATCGTTTGCAAGCTTGCTATACGTGGTAGATATTAATGCCTTAACGGCAAATTAGTCACAGATATCTTTACATTTGACAGGACTAACCGATGATCCATGTGCTCCGATACGGATGAACACGTCGCCCCAACTTCATCCTGGCCAGGTGTGAGAAATTACTGTTTGCCTTTTCAGCGAGCACCTCATCGCTGGACCCAGATGAGGCGCACTCGTTACTCTTCAGACTGCAGAACAGACCAAACAAAAACCGGTAATAGTGGCATGCGACATGCCCCTCAAGCCTGCGGACAAGATGACAGCGACAGTAGCTATAGCTGCCAGAGGCTTCAAATCCTCAGCGCCTCGAAAGAAGAAAGTAAACAAATTGAAGTCGACAACGAAGGAGAGGAAAGAATGCAGCATTCGGTGTTTCTGATATCCCTCTGCGTCGCCCTTCGTCGCGTGCGTCATTACCTTTACCAACCCACTTCGTTATTTCGATATTTGACTTGCCATCCAACAGATCCTTTACTGAGCTTGGCGATCCGTTGCCCGTGTGCTCGCCAGGTCCCTCGTTCTGTTCCCACCTCGTCCGAGGGTATAGCATTGTGGAAGAGACTGATACTTTTTTTTACGACGGAACAGACATCACGCAGATGTGATAATGACCCATGAGTGCCGACGGCCAACCGAATTGCATTAGCGCGTCTACGATGAAAGGACAGGGGATCAAGTCAAGTCTGCCTCAATTAACCCAATCATAAATCAATCTGCGTGGCCTTTGCAAACGACGCACGGAGAAATGGCATAGCTAGAAAATATATGACTCAAGCCAATACTGCTCTGGTTTGAAAGAAAGGCCCTAGTCAGTATCTGAAGACGTCGTCCAAGACGCGCTCACAGTCATTTTGAAAGAAATTATCTCCATAATCAAATAATAGTTCTTCACCAGATTGTACTCTCCGATCTGCATACGGATAGCATTCACTGTACTGCGCTATTCGACTGGAAAAAAAAAACGTACTGGCATATATCCCGATGCGGTGTTCTCCGTTTACCAGCTTAGCTTTTACGAGGCAACTTCAGGACAAACCATCACTTGTGGTGCGGATTCCACTCACTCATAGAACGACAATTGGGTCGTTTGCTATGATTTATATATCGCGATTCATTTGAGAGGTACGTGCTGTCCACTGTGAGTGTCTTGTTTAACTCGAACATATAGTTTCGCTTTCGATGTCGAGCAAGATCACTTCAGCGTGTATGAGAAATTTTACTGAAAGCACGCAAGGCAACGTACCATCGTGTATCCACTGATGGCTCGAAAATAAGTTCCCCGACGTATTCTGGTTTCTTGTTAGGTAGCTAAAAGCCTTCGCCTGTCTGGGACTTGCCGATAATGTAATCATCTTTCTCGGCGGGCTCTAAAAGATAGAGACCCAGCCCCCATTGGCTCTCCTTGACCTCCACCGCCTAGAATAGGCGATATTAATAATCGCCGAAACTCACGAAACGAGAAGGAGGGATGGTTACCATCTGCCTGCCACACTGGATGGCCATGTTCTTGCAGATCGTGCAATCATCCAGATCTAGGTGTTGTCAGTTGATGTAAAAAACCCTTTCGAATCGAACGCCAACCTCTAGAATAGAATTTCGGTTAGTGTCTACAAAGCAAAGGAGCCTAAAGGCACACCTGGCTCTTCCCTTGTGACACAGTTCGGGATCGCACTCTTTGTTCTCCATGAAGCACGAGCAAGGCTTCTTCCGACATTCTCTAGTTGTGCAGTCACAACCAGTCCGTCGGCGGATACAGGGCTTTCGATGACCGGCGCATTGACAGTTACGCAGGCAATGAGTACTGTTTTTAAAACATAAACAGCCTGAATTGGCGTCGCAGGGACCGTCATGCTCGCAAGGTATATTGCTATGCCTCCGTCAGAATGTGATTCGCGTAAAAAGCCAAACCACATACGGAGTGAATGCATGATGGTCCGTATCTGAGTAGCGCCCGGGATCAAGTTCGGCGATAGTTGCGAAGGCAAAGATAAATACCTCTGATCTTTAAGTTCCTGGAACGCATTGGGGGTCTCTGGCGCGGGAGAGCGTCCACCAAATCATCTGGGATATACGCACATCGTCGTTTAAAGATCTACAGGAAAGAGTCAGACGGTATAGCTGGTGAAACGTGAGACGTCAGCGGACCTCTCGGCAAGGTTTTCTACAGATGGTTGTGAGTTCGCATGGAGTCATGTCTGGGGCATGGTCCAGCATAACATGCAACGTCTCAATGTCCTCAGGAGTCCAATAAGTCTCCTAAAGGTCATGAATGAGCGCGCGCAAAGACCGAAATAAAAACACCTACAATGTAGGGCGGATTTCCATGAAGGAAACAGTTTGCACTACAAGGTCCCGAAATATCGTCAGATAATCTAATGTTCTTCTTTTTAGGTATTTGCTTCACTGGTATTGGACTATATTCCCCTGAGAGAGCTATCATTAATGCCACCTACACATTTACGAAGGCACGCCTACAATGAACCATGCAATGACTGACAAGGCAGTTTAGGTTGTTGCAAAACGTTGCGATTTCGCGCGCCCCAGACCCAAAATCTGGCCGAGAGAATGTCGTTGTGAGCCATGGGAGCAAGTCCCTGCGTTGAAAGTCAAATCAGTTATCAAGTATACGCAGGAAATAACAGTTCTACCTTCGACGATCAAGATTCACAATTTCTTGCATGTTCAAAGGAAATACGCCAGTTCTGTCTATCTCTTCCAAGGTCATATTATTCAGCTCCATCAAGTTCTGCACCGCAGCAGAGACGATGATCTCCACTAAATTTGGAAATAAGAACGGTAAAGCATGGAGGGAAAATTGAATGAGACGTTACTATCGGGATCGTCCAGTGCCTGCCACTCAAATTCCTTGTAATAGGTGTGATGCAGCTGGTCTCCATCCTGCGGAATCTCAATAAACTGGGGATCATCCGCAAACGGCATGAAGGCCATGCTATCCGGATCATCGCCGTGGAAGACGCTGCGACTGACCGGAGGCGAAGATTCATATGCCGAGCACTCTGGAAACAGTGCTGTGACTTCAATGACTTCGACGGGTAGCCAAGAGGTAACGGTCTCGCCATTTTGATATTGCCGGACGTAGAATCCATCAGCCGTCAGTTTCGCTGAGTCGCCAATTTCCCATTCGTCTTCATTGTCATCGTCATCGTCTTCCTCCGAACCCTCGACGGCTAAGTTTTGGATAGATTCCCGACAATACTCCTGCTCCCATGCGTAAAACGCGTCCCAGGCGTCTCTGAAGGCTGCTTGAACCACAAAATTTGTGGGATTGTCATCTGTCAGGTCGTTCATAGAAATGCGACGCGGCGTAACTTGAAAACACTTCAGAGTCAAATTTTGTGGCAATTGTATATCAATGTTGAAAGTGAACGCACTGCAGAAATTTTTCAGAAATGTATCACAGCTAAGATAAACTATCGCACTGCGATAACAGAACGGCGAACTAGGGGAGCAACACGAAAGAGATAGGGAGAAAAGGAGGCCAGAGAAATGAAGACAAGTCACGCGTAACGCGTTGATAACGCGACTTTTTCCCACGGCTTTCACGGCCCGTTCTTCCGTGGCGACGGCTTGATGAAGCGCGATACTTGATTAGTCCAAGATTCATGTAGTATGTTGTGATAATTATCATGACGCTGAACAATATAGGTAGTGACTTTCCATCTGAGCCCATCAGCTTCCTTCTCCTGCTATTGAATTGCCATGTGATGGAGACTGAGTAGTACACGACCATGCTGGTCCTGTGCTACACGCAAAGAAGTATTATCCGGATTCAAAATATCCAAGACTGGATGTGCCGTCGTTGTTTCCCCGCATGGAAACAATCAGTTGGAGACCAGGTGGTCGTTGTGGCCCAAGACGTTTGTTAATCATTTCCACGTTGTCGGAACCGGCACAAAGGATTCTGAATGAGCGAAGATATTGGCTTCGTGAATTCATCATAGCGGTCAAGGACTTCCATAATGAGAGTTTTATGAAAGACAACATCTGCAGCGTCAGGTGCTGCAGATTTGGGAAGAAATCTAAGGAAGAAAGAGCATTGAAGATATCTTCCACGTCCCAAAGGAGCACGATTTCCAGGTACACCAGAGTGTCCATCGACAAGAGACAGTCTTTGACGAAGGCCTTATCAATGAGGGCGAGATTATTGGTGGCTAATCGGGTAAGAGAACAATGAGAACGATAGATGAGATCGTTCACTATTATGATGGTGGTATGTATCTCAGGCGTGTCGTGACCATACACCATGAGGTTGTTTAAGGAAGGTAGGAACAAATGCGCGAGTATAAGTGCTGACGATACAAAGAGGTGTCGAACATTGGGAAGGTGTCTGTCATAAGGAAGGAAGAAATCAGGCCATGGTTGTACCTGAAGATGACATTCTACGAGAGACTGATACACATCAAGGTTAGAAACATTGGCCGCGCATGCTGCCAGATGAGTGATATGAAGAGGAAACATGAAATCACCGAGCCCACGGGCATCATGTTGTGCAGCTCCTCTATGCTATATGATGGGTCATACCCTTCATACAAATTTTCAATATTCAAAGATTCCAGAGAACAGACCTTTCCGCGAGCCGTCCCACGCCATAGGCCTTTCGTAACCACCTCAACCCCCTCCGTCGAGGGCGATCAACCCTACTGGTATCTTCAATTGTACATTTAGCACCAACATATTGTTAGCGAAGCAAGCCAAACGAACGGACCTTACCCGCATGCAAAGTCAAGAACCTACTCGAAGTTTCTACCTTACTCACTCAGTTATTAATTTAGGACTCTCGTAGAACTTACTAGAATATATGTAGAGGTATAAAAGACCTCGTAGTTGTACCGCAATACAGACAGATTATTCTAATCCTCTTACTTCTCATCCTATTGCTGCTAATAGGTTATGGGCCCCGGCCATAACTAAATCTCAACAATAACACACTCACCTCGCATACTAGACTCACTACCCATCTATCATGTCCACCAACACTTTCTCATCCACCGCGAAACTCGGCGAATACTTCGCCAAGCTCCCCACATGCAAGGCTGATGGCACGAACTGGATCTTCTTTCATGACCGCTTCCTTTTCGCTGTTGATGCTGTGGGTCTGAGCGATCACTTCGAGGATGTCATGGTAATGACAGAACCGACTGCGCCAGCTGTGGTAGATCCCAAGAATCCCACAGCAGACGAGACAAAGGTGTTGAATGAGTATGCAAAGAAGCGTCGGATTTGGAAATCTGAGCAGGCCGTAATCAAGCAAGGAATTGCCTCAGTCATTTCGGATTCGTTATTCCTGAAGGTGAAGGGTGAGGCAACGGCGAACGCGATGTGGAACAAGGTAAAGTCGGAGTATGAGAAGAAATCAAAGATGGTAACGGTTGACCTGCGCCAGAAGCTCCAGGATGAGCGATGCGCAGAAGGAGGTGATGTGAAGACTCACCTTACGAAGCTACAGTCCATACACGAGGACCTTATCGCGATGGGAGCAGATCCAGGCGATGATAATTTTGTCGCAATAGTCCTCGGATCACTTCCTGCCTCATTCGAAACATACCTCTCTGCGCTTACAGGCGCATCAACACTCCTTGGCAAGGCTCTCGATCCTGACATGGTGCTACAGGGCATCAATGATGAAGCTGACCGACGGAAGGTCAGGTCAGCAGGAAGGGGTGAGAAGGAAGCCGCATTCTATAGTGGGAATAGTGGAAAGAAGCCAAGGAAATCGGTGGAGTGCTATAACTGCCACCGGAAGGGACATATGGTGAGGGATTGTTGGGCGAAGGGAGGAGGAAAAGAAGGCCAAGGCCCAAGGAAGGGTCGTGGACAAGCGAATTCAGCAAAGGCAGACAAGGAGTTTGATGCTGCATGGTTCGCAGAAGAAGAAGATGATGGAGAAGACTTCTCGGAGCTGCCATCCCTCCAGGACATCAGCGATAGCGAAGATGAAGATAGTGACAACAAAACTGATGAATTAGACATCAGTACACCAGAGCTCATTGGAGAAATAACCTCACTTACCTCTGGAAATCTTGCAGCCACTGTTGCTGACACAGAGTGCAAGCACAAAGTTGATATCTTCGACTCTGGTGCTACACAGCATATGACACCATCACATCATAGGTTGATGAACTATACAGCTATCAAACCTCGAGGAATAATGGCAGCAGACAAGAAGAAATTCGAAGCGCTTGGGAAGGGTGACATGCATATCACAATTCCTAATGGAAAGAAACAGATGACGAAGGTCCTTGTTAAAGACGTACTCCACGCACCTAATCTCGGAGTTACACTCCTTTCTGTTGGTCGCATCACCCAGGCAGGCTATTCCCTTGATTTCAAGGATGAGGAGTGCCGCATTTTTAACAAGAAGCATCACCAAATTGGATCAATACCTCACATCAATGGGTTATACAGACTCTGTGTACCGGTTCCCCATCCAGAAGCCTATCACGTTGATGATGGACCGCGAATTGTGACACCAGATGAATTGCATCATCTGATGGGTCATCTTCCAGTTGATGCAGCAAAGAAGCTTGTCAAAGATCAATTAGTTGATGGTCTAGAACTCGATGAAGGGAGCCCTACCTCGAAGGATCAATACCCATCATGTCTACATGGTAGAATGACAAGGAAAGCAATCTCCAAGTCTAGGGAGAATGACGCATCAGGGGGAGTAGGCGATCAGGTTCACAGCGACGTGTGGGGACCAGCAACCATTGAAACACCCCAACACAAGAAATACTACGTCACTTTTACAGACGACGCATCGCGCTACTCTGTAGCTATGCTACTTCACTCAAAAGACGAGACGCTGCAGTCATTCAAAGATCTTGAGGTGAGATGGGACAAGGTACATGGCATCAAGATAAAAATACTGCATTCAGATGGAGGAGGGGAGTACAAGAGTCATGAATTCGATGACTACCTAGCTGAGAAAGGAATCCAGCGTTGATTCACAGTCCATGACACACCCGAGCATAATGGAGTCGCCGAGAGACTCAATCGCACACTTCTTGAGAAGATCCAAGCCATGCTCCATGCTGCGGGACTGCCGAACAACTTGTGGGGCGAGGCACTGAAGCATGCCATTTGGTTGAAGAATCGGACATCATCGAAGGCCATTGGTAGTCGTACACCATACGAAGTGTTCCATAAATCAAAGCCAGACTTGCGGGATATCCAAGAATGGGGCTGCAAGGTCTGGGTACATGTTGACAATGGTTCGAAGCTTGAAGGATGTGCTCGCGAGGGTCAGTGGCTTGGTTTTGACCAAGAAAGCAATGGACACCGAATTTATTACCAAAATAATCGCACCATACGTGTCGAACGCAGCATAAAATTTCCAGAAACGCGCAGAAGTGAAGGAGGGCTACATAGAGTGCTGAATGAGGGGGAGAATGCGGTGGTCAGCGATGAAAAGAAGACAGAAAACGTCCAGCACACACCTGCATTATCCAAAGCTATATCCCTTTCCCTACCAGGTTCCCCACTCACCACACCACCAGACACCCCTCCATCAAGCCCAATACCAAAGCCGATATCCTCAATCGCGCCGCGAGATATTTCGAGCAAAATCGATGTAAAGAACATTATCAAAGGCACTCGAACATGTCGAGCTGCCCATCTTGTCCAGACTGAGCCGGTTGCTGACTCAGACATGATGGAGTATGCATATTCAGCTGTGGGAGATCTATCAGATGAACCAAGTGTTGAAGAAGCAATGAAGAGGGAAGACTGGCTGCTGTTCAAGCAGGCCATGGATGTCGAGATGGAAGCGATGAAGAGGACAGGCACGTTTGGTGACGGACCCATGCCAAGACCAATCGGATGCAATATTGTCGGATCAAAGTGGGCACTGTGGATCAAGCGCCAGGCTAATGGGGAGATCGACAAATACAAGGCACGTCTTGTTGCACGAGGATTCACTCAAGTCCAAGGAGTGGATTACTTTGAGACATTCTCACCTACAGCAAAACTATCATCACTCCGCACCATTCTCTCACTCACTGCTCATTTTGATTGGGACATCAAAGTGTTTGATTACTCGGCTGCATTCCTCAATGGCGAGTTCTCAGCTGATGAAGAAATATTTATGGAACAGCCACCCCATTACACCAATGGAAATTCGAACGATGTGATCCGCCTACGATGTACAATATACGGACTCAAACAGTCAAGCCATAAGTGGTATGAGAAGCTGACATCAGCTCTTGCCACACTTGGCATCCACCCTCTCAAATCAGATCATGCAGTCTATCATCTCATTCGAGGAGATATTTTCATATTCATCGCTATTCACATTGATGACAGCACTATCACCGGCAACTCACCCGCATTAATTGATGAGATACAGGAAGAAATCGGTCGCATCTTCAAGATCACGATGCTTGGACCTATCAGTTGGCTACTGGGCATGGAGGTCACACGAGACAGAAAGAAGAAGACTCTGACACTCTCCCAAACCACTTACATTGATTCCCTTCTACGAAAATTCCATATGACAGATTGTAAAGCTGTCTCCGTTCCCCTTGATCCATCCACCCAGCTCTCACGCGACCAATGCCCTGCTCCATCAGATCACGAAGCCATTAGTGACATGCGCAACATTCCATATCGAGAACTTATTGGCGGATTAGTATGGCTTGCCACAGCCACGCATCCAGACTTGGCATTCACTGTCTGTGTCCTCTCGCGCTTCGTCGATAACCCTGGTCATCCACACTGGAATGCAGCAAAACGTGTACTCCAGTATCTGAAGGGTACTCGGACCCTGACCCTAACTTACGGTGCATCAGATGAGACCCTAGGTCTTGACATCTTTGGTGATGCTGATGGGATGTCACTTGAAACAAGAAAGGCCGTAACGGGCTATGCATTCATCCTAAACGGCGGCGCCGTATCATGGTCCTCAAAGCAACAAGAAATCGTTGCATTATCAACGACAGAAGCTGAATATATTGCCATGACCTCCACGGCCAAGGAGGCACTTTGGTTCCATGCCTTGATCTCAGAACTCTTCGCTCCGATCACTTTTCCCCTTACAATCTACAACGATAATCAATCAGCGATTTCCCTTGCACACGCGGACCTTGGACAATATCATGCACGGACGAAGCACATCGACATCCGGTACCATTTTATTCGTGACAAGATACAAGCTGGAATACTCGACGTCATCTATTGCCCTACCAATGAGATGGCAGCCGACATTCTCACCAAGGCACTGCCTTCATTCAAGTTCCAGCCTCTCGTTCGGAAGCTTGGAATGATTTCGGCTTGAGGGGGAGTGTTAGCGAAGCAAGCCAAACGAACGGACCTTACCCGCATGCAAAGTCAAGAACCTACTCGAAGTTTCTACCTTACTCACTCAGTTATTAATTTAGGACTCTCGTAGAACTTACTAGAATATATGTAGAGGTATAAAAGACCTCGTAGTTGTACCGCAATACAGACAGATTATTCTAATCCTCTTACTTCTCATCCTATTGCTGCTAATACATATAGACAAACGAAACAAAGGCGACAATACAGAGCAGATTAAACAAAACCTAAATAACACATTCGATTCCTTCTTCTTCAGAAGCTTACAATTTTAGGACCAGGGCTAGTCTATGTGTCAAATGAATAAGTATCGATGCGCAAGGTCATTATACAAGCTTGAAGTACTCACAGACGAGTCTCTGTCAGTATCTCCCGTGATTTCCACCGTGGTTGCGATACTGATCTCGACATGCCGCTAGAATGTTTCGAACGTAAATCGATCAGCACGAGGACAAGAAACAAAAGCACCTTGTCCGTGTTGCTAGCTCTCGCGGCATCTGCTAAAGGCCGACCAAAGGTGGAGAGACTCATCGTGTTGACATTGGTTGAAAAGCTATCGTTGACTGGTCTAGTAGGTCTACGGGCGTTCAGCCTGGAGCAAGACCGTAAGGACAGATGACTGCGTGGAGAATCACGCAACGAACGTAGCAAGGAAGGAGTTCGAATATACTTGGGATGGGATGGTGTGCATGTTAGCTCGAAGCTCGATCATGCGGAATGGATATGGTTCACATACAGTTTGCGACTATCTGGTAGACAGATAGATATATGAGGTTCTTGGGGTAAGCTATGTTCTGAGAAGCTCTAATCTTAGCGTATAACGATGTATAGGGATAATAGAGTGACTCACGAAGGCAATGACGAAGATATCCGCAACCCTGGAGATAAATTCGTCACTGAAACAATAATATAGGAATATGGTATGCCTCTACGAAGTTATAAGACCATTGTGAAGGGCGTAGACAATGAGTCTATTAATCAACGTGTCGGTGCTATGAAGCCATTGCGCCCTCCAATCAGTTTGACTAAGCGACAGTGCAGTGAAATGTCGTACCGTTTGATCCCCGTACGACTGCTGTGGAGAAAATAGCAAAGTAAAAGAGCGATCAGGAGATCCGTCACTACATAGAGAGCCAAGGATCCCCTGATGAGGATCTGTATAACGGAGATAAGTATGATTCAAAAAGCCATGTCCGACGAATGCTCACAGCCAGAGTGGAATGGTTAAACAGAACGAAATACTTCAGATGTAGACTGAAAACGACACATGAGACAGAGACGCGTGAAAAACACTGCCAGTCTTGACCTATAGCCGGTGATACCTAGAAAGCAAAAGAGATAACTTTCGATGAACTTGAATATCCTTCGTACAAAAGGCTTGGATACGCACACATGCTAGTTCCTAGATGGAGGCTGCGTTACGGAAGATAGAAGAAGAGTATAAGTCACTCACCCAAGCGACAGATAGAAGGAATGACCTATTTCCAAGGTGAGTGTCATTTAACAACGCGAAGGCATATATGAAACGCACGACGACGGCCACTAGAGGTATATTATAGTTCGACACTGCGTAGAATATATCAGAAGGTGGTGATTGGAACAAAAAGAATCGCCGCAACATTGATATATCCGTCGGGCGTAATATAAATAGACAAGCAAAGCAATAAGGGCCTACGATCATAAGACAACCTATCGACAGCGCTAAACCACGTACTGTTATGCTGACGTTGAGCTGGATGCCGTGTGTATGTAAGAGTTCGCAGAGATAGATATGGAAAACTCACAGATACCGACCTGGCATATATTTCAGTCCTCTCGTCTTCATGTGAAAAATCTAGTACTTACCAAGTCACTTCAGCTAGAGCAGCTGGGTCCCCATAATGTAGTATGACATAATAGTAGATGGCATGGCTACCGAAGGCCAAATGCAAAACTTCCAAAATCCTATGCAAACGCCCCGTAAGAGTCAGTGGGTGTTTGATTGGTAGCAGCGATGAGTACCATATAGTACCAACCTTCGAGTCTGTTAGTACCGGGATGAGAAGCGAACTTTTAATGCTTACCAAGGTCTTGAGGACGATACCGTCCGCGTAGCGAGTGTAATAATACCAGGTTTGAGTGCAGGTAACGCCGAACAGGCTAGATGTACGAGGAGATCAGAATATAGACGAATGCATTTTGGAGAGTTAATGAACCATGAGGATGCGATGATGCCAATGAGGAATGCGCCAAAAGTACCGTTGAGTGAAGCTTCAGCCATCTGAAAGTAGTTGAAGGGAGAAAGTGAGATTGCTGCATTTATATTGCCATGAGGGTTCTCCCCCGTTGATGACGGGAATCTCGTGTCGGATACACAACGTCAATGAGGGACATACCAGCTCGCTCGCGGCTCCAATACATTGGCTTGCTCTATTGTCCACTGGTCAGGGTGCATCAAGCGGAAGAGTGATAACTTCTATGGGCACAAATAGACTTACACGATAGCCTGCCGATGGGATTACAGCATTCAGAGCGGCTGCTATTCTTGGGCGGAGCAGTCAAACCAACCATTGGCTAGGTGAGTTCACTGTGCGTGGGATGAGAAGGAGCCTTCATGTAAGTAGAGAGCGCATGGTATCAGATCGAAGGATGCCTGTGGGACCCCATCAAGAGAGGTATGTATACGAACGTCCGAGTCGGAAAAATGTACATTAGGTTGGTGTCGAAGCTCCCTGAGTACCGCCCATGCCTACTAGTCACGAGGAATGTAAATTTCGCAGTAAACTTTGATGAAAGTTGATCGATCAACATCAAAGTTCGCTGTCTGAAGATGAGTGGTTTGACTCCGGTTCATCACAAACTCTAAAAAATGCCGTCAGCACTCAGACTCCAATGGAATTGAGTATATTTTTTTCCGGATGATGTTGAGCAGATGCTGCTGCCATAAGGCGACTGTAGATGCAAGGGCACCTAAGCTGCAAAGACCACAGCCGTAATATATCAATGCTCTGGTGTTACAGTTAACGAGATGATATATCGGCATCCCGTTGCCTTGCCAACATTAACCTGCGTTCACTGTGTGGACACCACTACCTACTCGCTCAATGGCGGTCTCAGCCCTAGTCCATCGAAGAGCTTTCTTGACCGTACGTTTCCACGCGATGGACATGACCTGCCATCTGTGACCACGAGTTCTGGGATCAAACGAATCGCATCAGAAAATAAAACATACACAAGCGGGAGGAAAAACAGACCTGTCTCCTTGACCACCCGTGAATACTTCCCTAGCCGACAGACCACGTTGACCCCAACGATGTCCATGGTGACGATCCCGTTCTGCGCAGCTGCAGTTCGAGGCCAAAGGCATGTTGTAGCATCAATATAAAGTCAATGATGCAGATCTTGATGCTATAGCACCCTCGTTCCTAAAAGCATGTCAATTCCGTGACAGAACATATTGAATGGGATATATTTACCTTGTCATTGTGAAATATGCGCTTTCAACGCCGCCAGGCAACAGTTAAATCTACCCGTTCAGACCAGAAGTTGGTATTTGTGAGGTACTGGACTACTGGGCGGTCTTCGTGGACACTTGCTGGTCCTTTGAAATGCTTAAGCATATCTCCTAGTTCATTTGCTCCCCACTTCGAGTCCCTAGATGGAATATTAGTATACGAGTAACGAAGAACGGTGTAAAATACCATCGAGCTTCGGTGGAGAAATGTAGGTCTGATTCTGGCTCTACTGTTTCTTTCACATGGATGGGACGCGCTCTAATATCCTGATACATACTCAACACCAAGGCCGTATAAACATGGTGACCGAGTAAGCGTGGCAATACGAGTCTAAGTATCAAAGGGGAGTCAGCGGCGAGGCCGGAATGCAACTAAATAAACATACGTTTCCAGCACCGAAGGGAAAAAAATAGACTCATCGGTATCGCATGCAATGGAGAGCTTGCTTGAACGCGGTTAAGATTGGGAACGGTGAACACTCTTCCAGTAGAGCAGGGATGTGAATATCTTTGAATGAGCTGTTCGGAAGTTTACGCCTCTCGTTGGACATGAGATGACCGGCCTGACTGAAGGCCACGCTCACACCCACGGTTCGCTTTGGCTAGACTGCTGAGTGCGGCAATCTTGGGCACCAGACAATGTGCTGATTCTCGCAAGTGGACTCGGAGCCAAGAATGAAGGGTTCGAAGGAGGGTCTGTCGACAGCAGTAGACGGGTCTGCGAGTACAATGATGTCCTTGGCGGCTTTGAAGAGTTTGCGGATCCGACGGGTCTACGCCAACTGCGACGCCATCCTTCGGTGCAGCCTCGCCGTTGTCAGATCTTTCTTTGAGCTGTTCGCCGGTTTTAGGTTCGACGTCCTCTTGGAAACAGCGATTGCACTTGCCACAGTGGACTAAAGATGGAGACGCACCGTCCTGAGCGTGCTCCCGTCACTCTTTCGAGGCTTACTTTCCCTTCGCTGCTCGGTAACGTTAGTAACGTTCCCTGTGTTGAAAAAGTTCGCTTGACGCGTCGTTCTGATCAAAGCTTCAAATTTCGCTTCGGGCCTGGGTCGAACAAGAGGGCCAAGGTGTGACGTCACCAAAATCAAACAACAATCGCCGCTTCGATATTTCTTCCTAACAGAGTGCAGCGTTTTCTCATTTCTTCTTGATCTCTCTCTCTCCCTACGCGAGAAGGCACTCTGACAAGACCTAGTATCTTCGACAGTGGAGTCAACCTGCCAGGATTTCCGGAGCCCACGCCAAGGGCAGATAATAGTTCAAAGTTATGCAGGATTTGGTTTCTGGACAAGTTGGCGTGGGTCAGGCTTATCCCGTCCTCGATATCAGGTATGTTCATTCTTAGATCCACTGTTTTCTTTATTGAATCTTTCGCCCTGGTTAGCACCCCATTGGCAAATCCAAAGCACTAGCCCGGGGGAGCAGCAGGCGTGCGCTGTGGGCCTGATCTCTGGCAGAGCCTCAGGGATACGACATTGCCGTACAAACCCGGTAATCATCAGTATACCAGCCACACCAGCTCGCCAACATCGAGATGGCTGCAGACATAACCTCAGTCACAGCAACACCCACACAGCACATAGACCACTATAAGACTTCGTCCAGTCCATCACACCTACGTTTTCCTACGCCGTGCAGCCAACATGATCTAACCCTCGACGGTCCTGCTACGATGGATTGGGAGACTGGTACAGAGGCGAAAGATAACGAGAGCGGAATAAGACTGGAGATGTGTTTCAGAGCATCTGAATCTGATATATTTCACCAACGCCAGAGCGCATTCTTCGACACCCAATCGCGATGACTACATCTGATCGTCACCGGTCATGATGCGTGGTGCTTACGAAGTGGAGACGACCACATACCCAGATACAGAGCGAGGACGAGAATTACCTGAAATCCGATTCGCAAGGCCGCCAGCGGAACTAACCCATGCCGAAGATGTAACCAGGATCGTATCTTCTGAGTACGGTTCTTTGGCCAGGACGAAGGGTAAGAATGAAACATAAGATATTGAAAACAGCCAAAATATTTCACCGTATGTCACCGTCATTTTCCGTCGCGTGAACATCCAACTTATCCAGTTTCAGCATCACTCTCCTATCACCTACGTTCGAATACACAATGGCTTCTTCAGTAGGTCATACCCGAGTACCATTCACACGTATAGCTTATGCCAATTAGTGTTCGGATTCCACTCTAATCTCTTCAAACTGTCCATCGCTCACGCTCTCACCCAATTTACCCTTCTTGCAAACTATGAGACCCATGCACAACAAGTACTCTCATTGCCTTCCACGCTCTCCATACCTAAACAACTTGCTGAATCGAGGGCTCTACAGCTATGGCGAATGATGCGCTGAAGCTTACAGGTTGATTGTTCAAGCTGAGGCAGGATATCGACTTGGTTTTCAATGTACTCAACGCGCCAGTGTTGTTCTAGGATGAAGCGAGCTTGAAAGACCTCTATGATGTGGTCCAGGGATATATGGAATGAAAGGCCGTGTACAGGTTCTGAACGAAAAACTGGGCATCGCGAGTGATTTTGTAAGCCTACTTTGCTGTCTCCTGGTGCAGTCTCTCAATATACCCCGCAGTTTGGTGCCATTCATGAGCATCTGTATAAAGGCCTGAGCCCACCAAGGCCGGGCTTTTCAGGGTCGGGTCAGGCTGGGTCGCAGGCTTTAAGCCTGACCCGAATGTCATTATCTGTTGCCGCTCTGCCCGTCATCGAACTGACACCCGTCCCCAACCCTGCGACGCTAGCAAGAGGCGAACCTATAACCAGCGAATAGCTCGTCAGCCCGTCAAAGAAGACTACAGAGGCTGATGATGAAAACAGAGAAGAGTTGGACGACAACGGCGGGAGCCTGCCACAGACCGTCTACTACCAGGACCAAAAAACGGCAAAAATCCTGAGGGACATCACGGTGGAGACGGAGACGATTACTCGGTTCATCAAGCTGACGGTGCTACTCAGGAAGTTCTGTCCGACCAAACCAACGACATTAATCCAAGCTTTGCCATATGGTCATGGTGACAGGAACCTGGCCAGATCTACAACCTGGAGAAGGGTCGTTAGTATGAGCTGTCTCCCGTCATCTCTGGTGGGAGCATCCTCTCAGGCTATCCTCAAATTTCGCTTTGGCTAGTGCATCTTCTCCTCGTTCCAACTTCTGTCCATAATCCTTATGTCTTTAGTCTCGCTCTCAGCATGCGATTACGTCCTTGACTACCATCCTAGCTTGTCTCATTCCAGCTTTGGCCTTCGCATCATCGTTACTTCTCCACCTAATCGAAATGAAGACGAAGGCTTGTAAGCGTGGCGCACTCGAAGACAAGCAAAATTCGTGTTCTTGTTTTCGTGTGATTTTGACCGGGCGCTTCACGCATACGAGCCGCACATATCCATTCGCAGTTGCACAACTATGCCGAAGCGATACCAAGCACATCGTCGTGACCTCCAGCCGGTTCGTCGACAACATGCAAAGAAGTCGACCTAGCTCGCCTCCACATCTCTCCTGCAAAGCCTCTTTGTCCTGTGACGGCTTAAAAGCCATGAAATCACTCATTCTTTGTGTCTGGTATGCTCAGTTCTCGAGGCAGAGTGGTAGAACCTGGTGGAAGAAATGGCCTGCATCCAGAAGTTTGCCACTTTATGGCAGGACACCTTCTGCCCCGCTTCCTGTAACGCACTTCCCTACGTTCACACACAACCTTTGCCACCCCCATCTCCTGCACATCAGAAGCGAGACAGTCCTTCGCTCGCCGCGGCCTGTTTCCAGACCATGGCATCTTTGTCGACCTTTATCGGACCTTTCAGTGTTTCAAGTTCGACTCTTACGGGTACCGGACAGCAATACACTCCAATAAATACTGAATACATCGTGTATCGAGAAGAAGACATAATATCATGCGGGAAAAGCTAAGGATAAAGTACATTGGACCATATTCCGATCGCTGAATACGCCTAAAAGAGGGTAAATCTTCAAGATAAGAGAGGAAGGCTTGACAGGGAAGAAGTCGTCGTTATAATGCGCCGCCTCTGACAGTATTCGCACCGAAGAGTTGAAGCCCCGTAGGGTAGGATTACACGGCACGGTCCAACGCCCTCGCACTCTTTGCCTCCCGGTACTCGACATCAAATGTTGTGGAGTCAGTGACTGTGTTCCTTGACAGGCAGTCAAGCGGGATTGATCGATGAAGATTGGTAGTAGCGGAAGATGCATGGAATGTCGACATCACTGTCCCATCTGGCGTTATGAGTCCAAATTTAATCTTTCGAAAAACAATACACGCCATAGCATTGATGACAGCAAGGATTGGAATGGTGCACATCGCACGATACACCGATGGAAGACCGGGTACCAGTACAAGGATGAGGCAAACGATGTTCCCACATACTGCAACACTGTTCTCGTGAGATCATAGAACAGCAAAGAAATGAAAGGCATACAGGTAATATTGCTGACCACCAAGAAGGAGGTTGCGGGAAACAATGGGAACACCTTGCCCAAGGAAAGCACGCAGGCGTCCGCGAGCAGTTTCCTCAAAGGTAGTATACAAGAGGATGCGGTAGGTGATAGCAATAAACGTGGAGCTGTCAAAAATGAGAGGAAAGATAATGGACAGCTGGTCATATTCTGGGACCCGGACGTTGATGCACTGCTGTGTCCCTCCGATGTGTGCAGCACGAATGCCCACGGGAACAGTGATCGCACCTGCGATTACCCCGAACCAGAGAAAGATGAAGAAGAAGAAAATGTATTGGTTGCCGCGCCATATTGCAGTGACCCGAAGGAAGAAAAGGAGCGACGTGAAAGTCTGGGAGAGGACGTTACATGTTCCCGAAGCGATCTCAAGGGCTTCGCAATTGGGAATATCGGCTACTACGTAGCGAGCAGGCGTAAGAAAGGATACATTTAAGATAACGCACTATTTACCTCTGACTGTGAGATTGATGACGATGTAACTTAGGGTGAAAACCCTATCACGTAAAGACAATCAATGACCGCGCGCTAATGAAGAAGATGGAGATTCACAAACCTGGACATGTAGTAAATCACAGTCGGGCGTGTAATTCTGTGCTTGAAGAGCAGCTGGTAATCATTTTCCAAGTTAATCGCGATGTCCCAGAGATATCCCTACTCGCAGTTGTGAGAGCATGCTCGGGAAAGAATGCAGTAAACTCACACCGAGAGCAGCAGCATACAGGCATAGGGAGACCTTAAACTGTGATGTCAACGCTGGATCGAGTTGCGTGACTGGGTCAGGGAGTTCAGTGGCATTGGACATGACAATTCGCAGAGATGAATGACGGTCTCAATGACGAAGTAGAATCAATGTTTTATAGATACCACTGCAGGAATTCTCCGACTCCAAGAAAAGGAATCGTTTCACGTACCGAGGCCTACGGCACAGCTGATCATCTTTTTTTATTTCATCATGATCGAGCCTTGTAGCACTCTATGGTCGGCAGGATAACCGTGGTTGATTTTGCAACAAAGTTACAAAAACTCGGCATAAGAGCTTACTGCGTTATGATATTCACACACCAGGAGGCACGGGCAAATACGGGCGGTACTTCGACAATCAATGCACACCTTCTTCGACTCGGATTTTCATATACGTACCTCGTTTGATGGAGTCCCACAGGCATCTTCGATCTGATGACATGCGCTCTCTAGTTACATGAAAGCTCCTTCTCATCCCATTCACAGTGAACTCATCTAGCCAGGGGTTGGTCTGCGCTCGAATAGCAGCCGCCTTGAATGCCATCGGCAGGCTATAGAAATGATCACTCTTCCGCTTGATGCACTCTGACCAGTGAACGTTAACAATAGAGCGAACCAAGTGAACTGGTATGTCTCATTGATGTTGTGGATCCGACATGAGATTCTCGTCATCAACGGGAACGGGGAGGACCCTCATGACAATATAAACGCAGCAATCTCACTTTATCTCCTCAACATGGCTGAAGCTTCACTCAACGGTACTTTTGGCGCATTCCTCATTGGCATCATCGCATTCTCATAGTTCATCATCTCCCGAAGTTGCCTTCGTCTGTATTCTGATCTCCTCGTACATCAAGTCTGTTCGGCGTTACCTGCACTCAAACCTGGTATTATTACACTCGCTACGTCCTCGAGGCACTGGTAAGCACAAAAGTACCTCTTCTCAACGACCCGGTACTCACAGACTCGAAGGTTGGTACTATATGGTACTCACCTCTACTACCAATCAAATACCGACTTACTCTCACGGTATGTTTGCATAGGATTTTGGAAGTTTTGCATTTGACCTTCCGTAGCCATGCAATTTACTATTATGTCATACTACATTATGGGGACCCAACTGCTATGGCTGAAGTGACCTGGTAAGTACTAGATTTCTCACGTGAGAATGAGAGGACTGAAATATATGCCAGGTCGGTATCTGTGAGTTTTCCACATATATCTCTGTGAACTCTTACATCCACGCGGCATCTATCTCAACGTCAGCATAACAGCACGTGGTTTAGCACCGTCGATAGGTTGTCTTATGATCATAGGCCCTTATTGCTTTGCTTGTCTACTTATATTATGCCCGACGGATATATCATTGTTACAGGGATTCTTTTTGTTCCAATCACCACCTTCTGATATATTCTACGCAGTGTCGAACTACAATATACCTCTAGTGGCCGTCCTCGTGCAATTCATACTTGTGTTACCAGCCCGATGCTCACACCTTTACGAACTTGTTCTTCGCTTCCTCGCTACCACCATTGTGCGCCTCCTTCGTTTTGTATTATAATTCACGGAGTCTTTTGTTCCTGTTCTTGTTTGTGTGCTGTTGCATCATGGGCCGGAGGATGTCCGACTCAGATGGTGCTATGGAGGAGCGATTTTTGTATTTAAGAGGTTTCAGATAAGATAAAATTTGATAAGAGGGGAAGGCTTGACAGGAAAGAAGTCGTCATTATAATGCATCGTCTCATACGCTATTCGCACCCAAGGATTGAAGCCCTGTTCCCGCACGCTTTGCCTCCTGGTACTCAACACCAAATGTTGTTGAGTCAGTGACTGTGTTCCTTGACAGGCAGTCAAACGGGATTGATCGATGAAGATTGGTAGTAGCGGAAGATGCATGGAATGTCGACATCACTGTCCCATCTGGCGTTATGAGTCCAAATTTAATCTTTCGAAAAACAATACATGCCATAGCATTGATGACAGCAAGGATTGGAATGGTGCACATCGCACGATACACCGATGGAAGACCGGGTACCAGTACAAGGATGAGGCAAACGATGTTCCCACATACTGCAACACTGTTCTCGTGAGATCATAGAACAGCAAAGAAATGAAAGGCGTACAGGTAATACTGCTGTCCACCAAGAAGGAGGTTGCGGGAAAGGATAGGAACACCTCGTCCAAAGAAAGCTCGCAAACGTCTGCGAGCGGTTTCCCCGTTAACGCTATTGTACAAGAGGATGCGGTAGGTGATAACAATAAATGTGCAACTGTCAAAAATGAGAGGCAAGATAGCGGACAGCTGGTTGTATACTGGGACCCGGGTGTTGATGCAGTGCTGTGTCGTTCCGATGTGTGCACCACGAATGCCCACAGGAACAGTAATCGCACCTGCGATTACCCCGAACCAGAGAAAGATGAAGAAGAAGAAAATGTATTGGTTGTCGTGCTATACTGCCGTGACTCGGAAGAAGAAAAGGAGCGACGTGAAAGTCTGGGAGAGGACGTTGCATATTCCCAGGGCGACCAGATGGGCATCGCAATTGGGAATATCGGCTACTGCACAGCATAAGGAAGGGTACATTTAAGATAACACACTATTTACCTCTGGATGCGAAATTGGTGAGGATGTAACTTAGGGTGAAAACCCTACCGTGTAAAGACAATCAGTGGACACGCGCTAATGAAGAAGATGAAGATTCACAAACCTGGACATGTAGTAAATCACGGTCGGAGGCTTGATTCTGTGCTTGAAGAGCAGCTGGTAATCATTTTCCAAGTTAATCGCGATATCCCAAAGATATCCCTACTCGCAGTTGTGAGAGCACGCCTGGCAAAGAACGCAGTAGACTCACGCCGAGAGTAGCAGCGTACAGGCATAGGGAGACCTTAAACTGTGACGTCAACACTGGATCGAGGGGTGTGAATGGGTCGGGGAGTTCAACGGTATTGGACATGACAATCCGCAGCTGCTGAGATCAATGACGAAGTAGAATCGAGGTTTTATAGGTTTCGCTGCAAGAATTCTCCGAGTCCAGGAGAAGAATCGTCTGACATACTGAACCCTACGGAAAGAAAGAAGTTAACTTTCTTGGTCGTCTGCGCCTTGGAACAGCTGATTGTCTTTTCCTTCAATATGATCAAACACAGTCACTGCTGAGATTCTCTCTGCGGAAAAAACAAAGACCTCGAAATGTTGCGACTTTGATTTAATGATAAATTGGTCGTGGCTTAAACAAGAGTCCGACACGTAATGTCATAACCGTGGTACGAGTAGGAGACATGTGGCCTAGATGAGAATATATTGATTCGGAAGGCTTATGGTCAAAGAGCAGAACAAACTATGGCAGATGGTATGCTTGATATCTCCGGGCAATGATCGGGGATCTCGTGCGCGCTCACAAAATCCCCCGTGAGTTATGCGGTACTACCAGCTACTCGATATTTGTTAGCACAGTGACCTTCAGTATGTTCACATTCTCACCGTCCAACGCCTGAAATCAGGCGGAACGAGATGCACCTTTCCATAAAACGATTCTCCGAGGGCGCTAACCAATTATAAGCATCAAGTATTTCAGCGGCTCACAACCCGAGCCCTGTTGTTCTATATATTGATCAGGATTCGAGCAACGCTCAAACACATAGGAAGCTGATGAACGGATTCAGAGATGGGTCAAGTAGCCACGGGCGAAGGCAACTGCCGCCTTGCCGATGATCGATTCACAGATAGAGAGAAGCCTCGAGCCCTTTCGTCCCTTAATCAAGATTCATGGCGGGTTCGAGCGAGGAAGGAAGGTGGTAAATAGATCGAGTGACAATGCAAGCTGAGGCTGTGGCAAAAACTTGTGCTGCGAATAGCTCTTAGGCGAGACAAACGGAGAGGTCCAAATAAGCACTGAGGGTATCTCTGTAGTGGGAGGTGTAAGAGCCTTTCACTTTCTGGTCGTGTTTCGACGTTCGCTGGGTATTATTTCCACGTTCTGAAAATGCAGCATTCCAGGTGACTCTACCATGTCGTTAGTTTGATGGTCGGGGCATGAGAACATCCGGGTACTATGCGTCTCCTCATGGACCTTCAATCCTGACGGCCCCAGTCCAAGCCTTCGGCAACCCTGGCCTGCGAACAGCTTTCTCAACTTGTCAGTCCGTCGAAAAGCACGATTACCAAGCATGGCGCTCAGGACGAGGCAACCCAGTATTGGATCCCGATATAGACCGGGTTGGTTGACAGCACGGACGAGGTTGCCGTTGCCATTGTTTTCGACAAAGAGGTGGAAGGAGAAGGGGCCAGAAGTTAAAGGAATTGACGACGCCGTATGATCGACTCAAGACGTACAAAATCATATCAGAACTCCTCGCCAGGGGGCTCGGTTTAGTGACGAGCACAGGGATAACGCAGAAATCTCTCGCTACTACGACCAGTCTCAGCCTCGATATCGGACAAGAAACCGCCAAGACGAGCTGCGGGGTGCCAAGAGATACGGGCAGATGTTTGCACGCACGAATGAGGAGTGGGTTTAGGTAAGACGTTCGCTCTTCACTCAATCCGCATGCTAAATGCCTTTCTTCGTGCGCGCCTTCGTCTGGCGACCCCCGACTAGCTCGTGAAGCATCTAGCCTATACCCTTCTCGCGCATAGCAACTTGCACGCATGAGCTTCGTGGACCAGACAATGACACGAACTTTGTCGAAACTGTGGTGGTCGGGGGCTCCGCGGAGTCAAACTCGAAGTCAAGAATGGAGAGTATAGAGAAGCCTTTGTCGGCAGTGGTGACCAGGTTAGGGATCGATGATCTCCTTGTCGACTTCAGATTTTGCGGATCCAGCTCGCCATCCCCGCCTTGTCGTCCGGCCCTTCTTTGTAACTCATCATCCTTCCACTCCACATGGGGGTCGCACCGTAGTCAGTACTCTTCTTCGACGGACTGACAAGTTCAGAGAACTGTTCGCCGGTTATATATGCAATGGCCGCTTGCTAGGGTTGGGGCTGGGTGTCACCGCCAGGTTCGAGTAGGACGGTGGCCCGGGACGTTCACGCTACCAGGGTGCGTACTCTCAATCGACTGTGTCCGCCGTCTTGGCCTCGGCTTCTTCTTTTGCAGTACTGCATGCCTATGATGATCATTATGTAGCTAGCAACCGGAATTGACCATGTTGTGTGACCTCGATGTTAAGGAACGTGTCTGGTTTGTCGCCCGAAACCGAGTTGATGAGCAGGTCGTCGAGGTGAGGCAGCATAGGGAAGAGAGACGATGACAGGCTTTGTGGGCATATATTCAGCGACGGTCAAGTACGAAGAGGAACTGCAGTATTGCATGTCCAGGGACCGTGCAATCTAGAAAATCCAATGAGTCCACGTCGAAGAACGAAGAAGGCGCGCACCTAGGCGAGAAGTTGAAGAGGTTGTGCCCAGCCATTCATCCTGCCACGTGGGCACACGTTCGGTCGCCAGCGACGAAATGTCCCATTGACGGTCTTCTAGGTATCAAGGGATGGTCAGTAACGAAATCAAGAGGGAGTTTATGAAGTATACCTCTATCTCGGGATGGCTCTCTGATGGTCGCATCTTCTTATTAGATTCGCTGCTAACTGAGGTAGATGCGGTAGGCCAGAAGCCAGAGGAAGAGTGTAGTACGGAGGTGTAGCCTGCCAGTGTGAATGTCGGCGATGATGGCGGTGAGAGAGAGAATACTGTAGTGATACTGGTATCAGCACATTGTCCAGACTTCGACGTCGTTCGTGGCGGTCATGTCGTGGCGCTGGTCAACGTAGGTTACGATGTTGGGCTATAAAAAGCACACCTAATTTTGACACAATTTTCAAATACTAACGTTTATTTTCAAGTTATTTATTTCACTTACCACCAGACGTCCAGAAGCCACGACCAATCTCTTCTGTCTATGGGCACTCAAATTATCTACCGTTTCAATGGAACCCCAACTTCAAGTATAGTCCAAACTTGGCTGGCTATGGGACGATTCCCTCCGACACTACAGAGGTATACACCATCTACTCTCCCGACCTATCTGCTGAGATCGCGGCCTTCCATAACGGACTCATTCCTAGCCTCTAAGATGAGCCTCTCAATCCAGACAGAACAAGCCGTTCCTTACGGCCCAACGTGACGGCGAAAACCACGTCAACTCAATCAACTCTATCACTCACCACCGCTACAGGCAGAGGACGGTCTCGCCTCCTACCGGTTGGGATTCGGGCTGCATATTGATTTATGCGGTCCTACCTGTCGCATCCAGTGTTCACCGGGATAGCCGAAGGCTGGCATAATGCATCAATAGAGAGGACTTCATGACAAGGTTGTCTTATACTTACTGGCGGCTTATGAATTCGAGGTATGTAAAACACTCCTCAGGATCGAATCTCCGTTGACGCACGAGATAGTAGAGTGCTTCGCTGTTGAGCAGTGGACCGGGGATCTTTGGGAGGACACGGTGGCGAGACGGCACGACGATACGAGCACTAGGAGGATCGGACTGTAAGGACAGAATAGAATGTATATCTTAGCGGGCGGTAGGTCGTTAAGATGTGTGGTGTGGCTGTGAAAACAGCAAAAATTGTAAGTATCGGTAACTAATTTAGAGTCCGTACGACTGTTCCTGCAGTCATGGCTCATACTCTCAACATTCGCGTCTCTGCGTTTTTGGTGGGACCCTTCTCGATTGGAGATTGATTCGTACAGAATCTGTGAACACGATTTGGAACAAATTCATGTTGCCTGGTTGCTTCATTATCAACTACGACGACAACATTCATCTTTGGGGAACTATTTGGTGTAAAACAAGCTAGAACTCAGCGCTCAGCTGACGAGAAGTATTTCACATGTCCGTATCCACGAGTATCAACAAGTGAAGGCAAAATATCAAAGATCTGGGCTTGTAGTTCTGCGTCATCGACAAGATCTCGAAGGGTTGAATATGCTAAATTCAGGCCTGGGACCGGGTGTGCTGAATAATTTCGTTCGCCTCCTAGGCTAGCACGGATTACCCAAAGGTGAGTGAGGAGTCTGATCTCATGACCATAAGGACCATTGACAAGAGCACCAAGAGCAGTCAAGGCAGTTTCAGAATCCGATTGGATGCGGTTGAGGGTGGCGATGTTTCTGGAATGTAAATCTGAGGGAAACAGATGGAAGACATCGGGTAGCTTCTGGTCGTTGTGAAGAACGTTGTAGTAGGTGTAGAATATAAATGCATTTGGTACTGTGCATACTATCAGTATTTGGTCTCCCAGTTATTGAGAGTTGCGTACGGTATCCCAAGGCATCATTGTCCAGCCTAGACGACAAACCACGGAGGAGATCTTTTAGGTTCAAGTTGTCAAATTTTTTCCGCAAATTTTCGGTCAGTCCTAGCGATAGCATTCAATGAGCAACTGGTGGAGCCGCTTTGTAGGTTATAGTCTTACCTCGACAAAAGCGGTCCACAACTTCATATTGAAGCTGGTCCGCATGCTTTCGGTCATGGTCCTCCTTAAATCTCTCCAAAAATCCAAGACGTGACTCCATAACACTAAGTCGTCTGAGTAATTGCCGTTCTTTAGCATCAGACTCCTGTTTCACCTCGTTAGGACATACTCAATGAGGATACAAAGGTTATAAACTCACCTTCAATCTTACATGATTAGATTTCTCATGTTCAAGGCGCACAACAGAATCGGTTTCGAGAACGCGCTTGTAGAAGCGAGGTGAAGCTGAGAGATCAAGAGCAGTTTTCAGTTCGGGCGGGGTGGGTGGACGCTGCGAGTGGGCAACAGTCTTGATCATAGAGGACATGATGGCACAAAAGTAAAACGGTGGATGGTGATGTTGATGGTGATAGTTAGATGAAGAGGGTGATGTCTTGAATTTCTGACGCTGATCCAATAGCAGCAATTTCCAGTCCCCTTTGGGCGATATCAACTTCAACGTCCTGGTTTTTTTTGATTCTGACTAGACATGAAGTCGAATTCCGCGACGGGGATGATGAATGAGAGATATTGGTCGGGGCCTATATACAATACCTGGTGTTCTACGTCAGCCGTAAGTGCCCACACTAACATCGCTTAAGTAGGACATCCTCCGTCTCATGAAGTGACGACACACGAACAACGGGAACAACACACGAACATCAAGAACTGGACAGGGAATAAAAGACTCAGTGAATTAGAATAGAAAATGAAGGAGGCACATAATGGTGGTGGTGAGGAGGTGGAGAGTATGTTCGTAGAGGTGAAAAAAGAGGTCTGTGGACAAGAGGCTAAGACAAGGGGACATAGTTGATTCTCCCGTAAAGATGGTCTTCAGCGAGATATTATGCCCATTCAAACTTTCCAAAACAGGAGATCACGTCGCAGTTACTGCTTCTCTCCACGGAAACAACCGCGAGGAGCTCAGACGGCCATAGCGGCGCAAGATGTTAGTTAATTCTGCCCACATGGGCACTAGAAATTCTGCGTGGTCACCTGCGTGGTACCACGCTAGCGTGGTGCGTGGCCACGCAGCCACGCACGTCACTCGTTCAACTCCGGTTGAACACAATAAATTTAATATATATATACTCCGCAATGCTCAGAAATCTTTTGTTAGATATCAGTATGTTTGTTTTGCTTTCAAACATGAATTATCTGGAGCAAGCATAAGTGGGTAGTAAAATGATTTTTGAGCCCAAGTCTTGCAAAGTACAGTGTGTGGAACTTCGGATTTATGATTTCTAGCTACCAACACATCATAAATGTATGTATATATGATTCTGAGACAGTCATACGTTGAAACTTTGGTGCTCTCTCGTTCTAAGTGCTTAAAAATTTTAAACTTGTGTTGTACACATAAATTACCCATGAATTTCACATGAATACAGCTTCAATATAGCTTCGATGCATCAAGTACTATCCCAGTTGGCCATAAAACACACTAACAAAGTTACTTTTTTCTCTGAAATTTAACCCTCGACCACGCAGCTGACCACGCTCATGTACCACGCTGCCACGCTGCCACGCCGCCACGCAGGCACACCACGCAGGCACACCACGCTCGACCACGCTGATCGGCCATGCCGCCACGCAGACCACGCAGGCACCACGCAGGCACCACGCAAGTACCATGTATGATTCCTCGCCCCGTTTATGATGTTATTCATGCTGTGCAGTAAATCGAACAATATACCGGTGCATTTGATGTGTTCAACTCAAGCGGAACTAGTCGACTTATGATCGGTTCAGTTTTCCCCTACCAAATTTCGTTTTGGGTCCGCACTATAGGTATTGATTGTATTCATATGATGTATTCTAGTCATTCGCTACTTCCCTGCAGTTTTAACTCAGAATTCTGCTAGGTTTCTTGAGTCGGTTCCTTGCAGCGACAGTACAGCCTTCAGAGAGCATTATTATGCACGACAGCTTCTTTCAGCTGTCAAGGAAATCGGATTAATCGTCATCAAGCTCATCGGTAAATGTCTTGCCAAGTTATCAAACATGTCGATGTTTCTTAAGGACTGGCCGTGGCCACGACTCAGAGTAATCCTTGGGTTCCCTTGTAGCAGATCGTTTGGGGGGCTCTTTCAGTTGATTCTGATGAGTCATCCCGTCCTCATATACATAACTAGGTCCTGGCTAACGTTTGGAAGTCAGCGTGGCCTTGAGGTGACTCGAAAAAATATATAAATAATCTCTACTACGATATTTGATCCGACGTTGACTACCCCTGTGAGTGACATGGCAACCACGGCAACCACGCCAATCAGGGCACGTCAAACCACGCTGATGACAACTACCACGCAGCCACGCACCACGCAGCCACGCAGGCTACCACGCAGAATTCTTTTTGCCCTGCCCACATCAAGGAAACTGGTACAAGATATATTGACTGAACGAAGATATTGGCTCCGTGTACGAACATAGCAGCGACCGGGTCCCATAATAAGTCCTGTACGGAGGAAACCCGCAGCGATAGATGCTGCAATTTTAGGAGGAATTTCGTAGAAACAAGTGCATCGAATAGAACTCCAACTTCCACATTCCAAAAGGGACTGATGTCTAGGGACACCAGACTGTCCATCAGCGAGAGACAGTCTTTGATGAAGAGCTGATGGAATGTGACGGGGTGATGGATGGCTAAGCTGGTAAGAGTGCAACGAGAGCGGTGGACAAAGTCGTTCATTATCAAGACAACAGCATTCAAATCAGACGCCTTGCCACTATAAATCATGAGGTCGTCTGAAGGTAGGCGCAGGTATGCAAGTAGATGGGGCGATGATACAAAGAGGCGTCGGAGATTGGACAGAATTCGGAGGGAAGAAATCGGGACCAGGTGCTGCTTTCGCGAGAAGATGGAATTCTACGAGAGACTGATAAGCTTCAACGTTGGAACGTTTACCCATGTATGTTGCCAGATGGGTGATATGAAGAGGAAATGTGAAATCGCCAAGCCCACGAGTGTGATGCAAAGCCACTTTTCGAAGGCGAGGGGCGTCAATGAACACGCTTCAAACATCTTCGGGCAGCTCTTCTCTGCTGGATGACGGTATATGTGAAGTTTTCACAGTCAGAGATTCCAGACAAGGTAACTTTCCACGAACCCCTCTCAACCGCCCCAACAAAGTCAAGGATATCTGTAGATCCATGCTCCTCCACCGATATGACTCCTCGAGGATCACCGAAAAGGCTTGGACGGCCGCATCCTCATGGCCGCCGCCCCGAAATTCAAATATGATATCTAGGGAATGCTGTGCCGAATGAAGAAGCATAGTTTGTAGTGCAGGTATCGTACAACGCAGCGCCTGGTCCAATGGACTTGCCCAAAATCGCAAGAGTATATGTGACCACAGCCGGGGATAGGATAAAATGATACCTCTCCAAGCCTCGCATATATGGCCGAGCTTCCATGGACCCCTTGAAAAATCCAGCACCTCTAGATCCGGCAACGATCCCCACGCTTCATTGTCATAGTCGTCCTCATGCCAGGGCTCCGAGTCCGTGTTCCACAGCGAAGTCTGTACATCGCGAAACACAGAACGAAGAATTTCGCTGGGAAGCCGTCGAATTGGTACTAGCGCTGACGAATAGGATGCCATGGACTTGTGGGCAACATCGCGATAGCGTTGCACCTCCAGTCTCACTTCAGCGATGCGGTGAAGTAAGGCATCGTACGCCGAGATCTGCTGTTGGAGAACCTCGATATTTGTGAGTTTCCAATCACGTCGGTATCAAGGAACGGTCATATTGCGCGAAGAATACCAGAAATTTGAGAATTCAGAGTATCGGGTGGGAGTGCAGGATCTGGTGCTGAACGCGCGGCTGCATCCAAGTGGAATATTGCATTCATGGTGCCTGTAATATTCTTGTTTTAGTTTTAATAAGCATACGCAAGGTGTAACGTACGTCCTTGAGTGTTCGACTGCCCTTCAGATTGACAATCCGTCGATGCCCGGGGTTCATTGGACCGTAAAGCCATACGGCCAATCTTACGCTCCAGAGTCTCCAGCCCCGTCATCGCCAAAACGATAGAGTGGGCAGCACAATGGATACACTGTCTGGTGCGCTGCATACGCGACTGGCATGAGAGAAAGAGGAGAAGACGAGCGCGGCAACATCGGACCGGCTGTTCTTGTTAGCCAACTCGGGTCCGGCTATCAGACTGTACCATTAACCTTCACGTCGCTGCACAAGAACTTCACTTTTCAGAATGATTCGGCACGCTCATCTTCAAATTTGGACGCCCATGTCACGAAACAGCAGCCACGCTCAAACTGTATCAATCATATGGCTGAAATTGAAATGTCCTACTTCGTTCTATATCTACGAGGTTTTGGCGGCGAAATTGTTGATTCTGATACGCACACAACGCATATAAGGTGAGAGAAATTGCCAGTCCATGCATCATATGATTATCTACGGTAAATCGATTTACATGGGAGGCACAGCTTGCGAAAGTTTTGATCAGCCGGGCCCGTGAAAGCTGAGGATCCCAAGAAGAAGTTTTGCTTAGCGAGCGAAGGCCGCCGGTGTCGAGGAAATCATGTCGAGAAATTTTATTCGGCCCTCGGGACCAACGGTTCAACAAGCTTTTCGTTGGTAGGTTTTTTTGAACATACTAGCGGTCTTAACCACTTCTGCCATCCTCACTGAACGCTCTCGGCTTTTTAGTCTTTTCCAATCGCCTGGGAATGAGGTTGAAACGCATTTTCATCTGCCGCAATGTCAGGTTCATCAATTTGCAAGCAAAAATGGTACCGAATCCGTGATCCAGATGGAAGACGCACAGGGCACAGTACCTTGAGGTACTAAGCGAGTCACGATTGGTTTTTCCACATACACTACTGACCGGGAGGTCTCCACAACCTCATGCTCCTCTGGAATCGACCCTCCATCACGAGATAGGCCAGAGCTCAGCGCGTTCTGTTTCAAGTGTTCTCCCTTGCAATCTCCGCAGATTTTCTTCTCACTCCACCACTGAGAACGCCAGGTCGAAGTTCCATGGAGTTACCTCCCGCTTCACTGGGTGATCCTCAGTAAGTGAGCCAGCTCGCCTGCACCCGGAAAATTTGCGTGTTTCAGCTCTTACCCAAGCGAATGGAGTATAAAAGGGATACTTTATGTCGATATGTCTCCCATCTGCAACATGTTGTTCAGTATCTTTTTCCTTGCTCTAGCTGCATTCGTCTGTGGTGCTTCCGCTTCGTTGAGAGCGACTCTCGTTGACGATCTTGTCTCTAACATTACTGTCACCATGACAGTATGTACCCTCTCGCCCATTCTCATGAGCGATGTTACTCACATCCATTAGCTTGATTCTCTCGTTACCAATCTCGCTACGTGAGTAATTTTGGCGCGTATGGTTATCGTCTCATACTTACCAGGGTGTGCAAAGCGTATCCTTCAATGGTATGTCACTTTCATGAACCTGCTGGTCCCCTAGTGATTAACAGTCGCAGTCACCAACTCTCTCATCGTCGAAATTTCTTTGGATCGCGTCTCAATGTCCGCTGGAGTTAATGGTATTGAATACCTGTCCTTTGACCATACCTTTGCGGACCCCGTCGTCATACCTATTCTTGGGACAGCGGACTCTGGCGACATTGCGGACGTGCAACTCACCCAAGGAGGAGTGAGTACTCTGGGTATCCGTTCATTGGGATATCTTGACTTGCTCAATCTCGACGTGGATATGAGGTATGCGTATTTTCTGTGTCGAGATGATAAATTCATGAACCGTCGCTTTTTTAGGGTTGCGACTATCAACGGAACATTGGGTATCCCTTCAAACGAAACCGGACTTACCCAGAGCAAAGTTCCTGCCATGTGCGTTAGCTCGTTCCTACATTTTTGCCCTCCTTGTTGGCTAATTGGTATGGTACAGATTCAATACTCCTTTTGCTTGACACTATAGTCTTGTAAATTGTTTTGGACAACTTGCGTACAGTACGTACGCGAACATGAAATATATCATTCATATCCCCTTGCCAGCCGTTGATCAAATCTGAAATAATCCAGCGGTTTATTCTGCATCTGACATTGGATAGCATAATCGCCCGAGTCACCACTGTACAAGTCGGAATAGGAATAGGAACTACGCCGACATCATCAAGTCACATACCACTGGATTGTGAGGGGGCACCCTCTTGCCTGAATATCGTGTATGTCTAGTCCTATCGAGTATCTGTAACTCGCCAGCGCGATTTCAATTGCCGCCTTAGATTTGCAGATGTCACTGACACAACGAAGAAGGCTGCAGAAACCCGTGACGTGAGGCAGGCTCACCGCAATCTGCCTGTCCGACGCAAGTTCACCTAGCATTATAGTTCCATCATATGCAATTCTAACGACAACAACTCAGCTCTCGAGATTGTTTCTCGACCCGCAAAGCAGGCATCGCCGGTGTGTACCAGCTTCCAGTCTTCCAAGTCAGATGATTTGGTCAAGCCACAACAGATACTAGAAGCACTTCGGACGACAGAAATCATGGGGCATGGTACACGTTCTTGCATGCAAGGTTTCATGGTATCTAATTCTGTCTCCAGCTCAATACAATGTCAGTTTCCGTGCTCAATGTCAAGGGAGAAGCGAAATGGCAGATCGTTAGTTAAGTCTTCTTATTCTTCCTGTCGAAAGAATTCTGACATCAATATCAGCGCTTGCTCGCCGTTTCCGGGTCGAAGATCAAGGAAAATCAATTCACAACGATTCAATCGAGGGTGAAGCGCCCAGGATGCTTGGAAGTAAAATGATGGCTAAGCGCCAACTAGTAAGCTATCGCCTGTCAGCATCTAACAATTGAACTTGATGTATAGGTGATAGTGGTTAAATGTTAAGATGCCATCAGTTCCGGCCTGGGAGGAGAATCTGGTGACTCATCTTTCAAGAGACTCGGACTCGGATTTTAGAATCGAGTTTTCGGTGAGCCACGTGACATGAGATCAACAAACTTTCGGGGCCTTGGCTGTTCTGTTACTTAACCCCCGTATGTTCGTCGTCACCATTATCGCATAAAGAGTCGAAAATTTCTCAGATGTCTCCACGTTCCTTGACTTTTGACGAACAAGATGACGGCCTTTCTACTCGGTTCGTTACACAAACAATATCAACCCCTCACGATAGTACGGTCTACTCGGACTCACAGTCAGCTATGTTAGCTGGCAGAATTGCAGGCTCCGAACTACTACGCTATCTCAGCGCTCATCATCCAACTACTTTAGAAGCTGGCTAACCCTGGCATACGTCTTGGAAGGCCTTTTATTTTTGGGAAGACTTAGTTTATGGGTATGTTTTTAGTTGACGGCTTCTGGTCTCTGAGCTCTCATTCAACAGACCGGGGACATCAGAAGCATCACTATGCTTCATGTTAAGTGTCAGGACATAGGATAATATATCTATGCGTGCCGGCTGGGTATAAAAGCATCAACAACTTGGAGGCAATATTCACCGCACTTTAGCAATGCTTCTCAAAGGTAACCAACGAGCCATCCCTCTTTACCAGCAGACTCATGTGTCTTTCCTATTCTGCAGTCGTATCCTTGCTATCTCTTGCTCTATTTTCTTTAGCTGCTTCGCACACTCCAGGTCGAATTCTCTCTGCTGACATTTCCTGAGCACGATACTAACTAATCTATAGCTTCGGGGGATGTCAAGACCGGCCAAATCAGCGACCTTTTATCAGCTCGCTCGGCGTTGGAAGCCCGCGAGGAATTTTCCTCGCTTTACTTTGACAATGCCAAGTGGATTTGGACCTCTGAGCCGGTCGCGCATCTTGGACCTAGGCCATTCCGCAAGAGCGTCCCCTCTTCCAGTACCAAGTGTCCCGTCTGTGCTACTATCATCTTATCCAGGCAAGTCATGTTGGAGTGATGGGGTTTTAGCTGTATTGACGACTTCTCCAGTGACGACGTATACACGTTAAACGTCAATGGCAAAGAAATCGGAACTGGCGAGGGCTGGGGAAACGTCGTGACCTACACCGTGGGCCTTGAACCAGAGAGCGACAACGTCTTCGCCGTCCAAGTGAATAATACCATCGGGGCTGCCGGTCCGTTCATCGCGACTATCCTCGTCAACTACAAAGACGGGTCCACGGATACGATCTACACGGACACGACCTGGAAGACGCTCTCTTCCGTCCCCCCCGCTGGGTGGACCAGCCCGAGTTTCGACGACTCGAAATGGGAGACCCCGGTGGTGAGGCTGGCGGGTACACAGACGCCTTGGGGCCGCCCGTGGGCGTATCCCCCTGCGATTGACATGGAGCCAGCCCAGAAGATCTGGACGGACGAGGTGAAGAACAACCTCGCGCCGATCGGGCACAGGGCGTTCCGTACCACGATCACGTCGCCCTATGGAAAAGCGGCGGTGTGCGGGAAGATGGTTATCGACACGTAAGTCGCTATCTGTGTATTAGGCACAACTAGAACTCACGCACGGTCAGCGATAACAACTACACTCTCTATGTGAATGGCGACTACCTCGGCCACGGTGGCGACTGGCACACCATGCAGGCGTACTCTGTTCCGATTCTGGACCCGGATGTTAATGTGATTGCTGTCGATGGGGAGAACTGGGCTGTCTCGTCTGGGAGCACGAAGCAGACCCCTGCCACTCTTGTCGCCGGCATAGTCATTGCATACAATGACGGGAGCTTTGCGACGTACTATACGAGCAAGGACTGGAAGGCCGTCCATAGCGTCCCGAGTGGGTTCGAGGAGCCTAGTTATGATGATGGATCTTGGATGGCGGCGTCGGAGTATGGTTCCTTCGCGACGAGCTCGTGGAACACTACTGCCACGATTCCGCGAGCTTAAGGGCTCCGAGTTGCAGTTTACACTCCCTTTTGAACCCTGTCCTTGCTTTCCTGAATAGAGTTTATTTTTCTGGCCATTGCCTCCAAACCGTAACAACGTAACAAGTCCTTCAAGTTTGTGATGGCCGATTGCAGTCCCTCGTATTTTTTGCGCTATTCCATTACGTCGTATTTCTTTCATTTCTTAGTCCTACGGAATGTATGGTTTTTTATCTATAAATTCGTTGACAGCCTCAGGCTGACCAATAGGTCAAGCTGAGCCAAACATCCTTGTTCGTCTTGAACCACAACCTCGACTACTACCTCGCTCATTTCTCATGCAAGCTCTCAACGGTACCAGCAGTACGCCCTTCCCGCCTTCCCGCCCGTCGTGCCCGTCGCTGACCAGCCTTTAGTCCTAGGCTTCTCCGTCGCGCTCGTTCTGTTCCTCGTCTTCCTCTGGTTCTACCTCTCGCCGCTCTTTCGTAAACCTCAGTTTAAGCCAACGTACTCAAAGTACCTACCGCCTTACACGCCGTCCATCTACGACCACGCTGCTTACAAGTCGCCCATAGCCTCGCCGCCGCCCGTTTACGCGTTCAGCCCGCCGCCGCCGCCGCCCTCCCCAAAGTGCTACTTACCCACGATGCGATACTCTCCCGCTCCGCATTCTGTCCTCTTGCAGCACAGTCGTGACGCACATGTTCCTTCCAGAGCGTCAGTATATACTGACGGATATCCTGTGGGGTTGGGCATCAATTGGCGGTTTCCGCGTGCCCGCTGAATTGTTCTATCATCGTGCTTTGGGTTCTTCAGTCTAGGCTCTGCTGTGTCAAAAGGTTGTTGGATGTGATGATGTTGTCTGTCTGTCCGAGTAAACACGTTCGCAAAACGCGATATCATCGTCATAATAATAAAGGAAGATCGTTTGTCTTGTTCAATGCGTTCTGATGCCATCTGTCTCGCGGCAAATTGATCGTTGATCGCCGTCCTAGCACTCCCACCAACATACTTTCTCCCATGTCCAAGGTCCAGATATACCTGAAGCCACGGCCAGTCTCCTCTGTCTACGGTCACGCGAAATATCTACCATTTTAATGGCGCCCCGACTTGAAGTATGGTCCATTTTTCGCCAGCTACGGGGCAATCCCTTCTGACACTACAGACGAGTACACCATCCACTCTCCTGACCTAGCTGCTGGAATCGTTGCCTTCCATAGTGACCTTTTCCCAGCCTCCAACTCGAGGTTCCTGAAATAAGCTGTTCTGTCGAGGTGCGCGCTGACAGCGACGTAGCTACTGAACTGGAGATGTTTGTCTGGGCCTATATGCATTACATGGTGTACTACTTTGGCCGTAAGTGACCACACTGATGTTCTTTGTCATTCTTGATATTTTCCGTTATAGTTCCATGGTACAAATTCGAGAAAGATCTGCATCATCGTAGGGTCGCCTACGCTATCATGACTCCTTTTTTCTTATGTTTTGCCTGCTAGCTGGAATGTCGGAGACTTACCGGGCAAGGGCTCTCATTCCACCTCCCAAGGGTAGTACGAAAAACCAACCTAGCTCCAGTAATGACGATGTCCTGAAACCTAATAACATCCTCCTTTCACCTTCGTGCATGTCCCGTATCTTCGTTATGCTTACTTTATTCCAACTTTCTCGTCACTTTCACCAAAGAAATCGATCAATAGCATTGGATGACACTGATCTGGCTTAACTTGTGTCGACCCCCGGGCGATGTAACATAAAAAAATGATTTATACTGCTTTGTTATCCCGGCTTTCCCCGTTGGACAGTGCCGTGTAATCCCACCTACTTATTTTCTCTGTAATTTATGTATGGGGAAATTTTTCAAATCTGGGCATTACTTGCAAATTCATTATTTCGTACTAAGACATCATACAAGTCCGTGTGTTGTATCTAAGTAGTAAGCGTAGAGTGTCATGGTCAGAAAATGACAGAAAGACAGCATAATAAGGGACGTTATTTCCGTCGCAAAAAGGAGGGAAGAAGGCTACCCGAGCGTATGCGGAAGAAGTACGTAAGTACGTATACCATTACGATCTATCCCATTCGTCGGCATCAGTCAATTACGAAGCAGGCCTCGTGAAGAACTCACATTAAAAACAATGAACCCCACAAAGACACCCATATCGCGCCAGTGATTATCATATTTGATATTGAAGTTCGACTCGAGGTAGGCTTCCGAGGTGCGGAAGGGGCAGAATGAGCATGCGGATGTGGCAGTAGGGTCAAGGAGGTACCCCCCTGCGTAGCTGATGAAGAGATTCATGTATTCGCTGCATGTTCGGTCTTCCGGTGGCACGACAGTCACATATTCGAGAGGAGAACACGTTAAAAGAGAGTTTCCTGCGGCTGTGGAAGAACATTGAGTAACGAAAAGAGAGAAGAGTAGGAAGTGTGGCGTACCATATCCAATTATTCCTTCAAGGAGGTAGGTGAATGGGGAGAGACGGTACATCCACTGCCACCAGCCTAGAAGGGCGTATGGCTGGAGGACGCCGTTGCTAAAAGTTGACATGAGATTCATGGCTGTCAAAGAGGAGACAGTAAGCTTACAAAATAATCACGAACGAAACGAATGGCGAGAAAAGGACGGTGGCGATCTCCGCTCTGGGCGCCATAGCTGCTATAGCCTGCAGCATGTCAACAAGGGAAGAATAATATCAGATCTTCACAAACGCACCTGACTAAACGTCGACGTATACAAAGGATACAGAACACCGAGCATCAAGTAGGTATACCCAGCGCGGGAGGTATCGAATCCGACAGCCCAATACCACGTGCAGAATAGCAAACTGGAAGCGATGATCCCCCATGGAACCTCAGCTAGAATCTGTGCGGTGACCAGCGCGCTCCAGTGGTATATCTTACTCGGCCGCTCCCGGATCTCATACACACTTCGCATGTTAGCAAATTGCACTTGTATCTGGCCGCCCATCGGAACACAAAGTACAGTAGGGATGAACACCGCCTGAAGTACATTAACGTCATGGATGTGATGAAAGTTGGAGAGGCAGGACGCACAAAAATCTTATTCAACGTTCCCTGCTGACTATCCGCCGAGTGATAGAACGTCACACCGATGAAGAGTCCTCCGATGGCATTAAGAATCATCTTAGACATGATGTATGTCGGGTCCCGCCAGAAAGCAATGGTGTTTCGGTGGAGAAGAACGTGCATCTGGTATAGCCACGACGTTGGGGTATATGCTGCTTGCACGGGAGGGTGAATTCGGCCCGTCGTATGAATATCAGCGATCTGCCGCTGCATCTCCTCAAACTCACACGACTCCCGCCAGACCAGGTGCCAGTCCTGTGTGCTCTTAGCTGTAGCACCAGCACCGATGACATCGAGCATGAATTCCGCACTATATATGCTTATGAGTCATTTGCGGAAGGAACTTCAATGGAACGTACGGATTTTCATCAGGAAGACATGGGCGCGATCCGTGCGCCTCGAAGTAACGGATGACAGTAGAAGAGTGTGGGCCGAGGTCGCCAAAATAGACAGTTTGTCCGCCTTTTTGGAGAAGAAGGAGCCGGTCGAAGACCTGGAATAGTTCGGCCGAAGGCTGTGCTTAGAAGTTAGTAACTTGGATGTCCTCGATGATTGATATTGAATTAACCTGATGTATTCTGCATGTGCCGGGTGAGTAAAGCGAAATATGTGGCGACTATGTACGTACGTGCAAAGAATTGCTTGTCCGCTATCAGCTAGCTGCCGTAGGAAGTACATGATGGCCCAAGCGCTTTGTGAATCAAGGCCGGACGTCGGCTCATCTAAGAAGAGTAACAGTGCAGGCTGAGAGGCGCATTAATCAGGATTAATTGCGAAGGTAAAAACAAGGCTTGATTCTCACCTTTGCGGCAAGCTCGACGCCAATCGTTGTACGCTTTCGATGTTCAATACTAAGTGAGCCAACGCAGGCATCGGCATAAGCTTCCAGTCCACACATCTTCAAGCATTCTTCGACACTAAAAACCAGTGAAACCATAAAGTATTAAAACACAAAAGGTAAACCTACTAGGCTTGCTTTTCAGCCAATAGTACACTCGGCGGCTGCCGAAGCTTCGCAGAAAACAACAAAGCCTCCCGAACGGTGGCTGACGGAACATGGGTGTCTAATTGTTGACAGTACCCACTATACAACACGACATCAGAAAAATCTCGAATACAAAGGGCATAGATCAGACTGACGTTTGTGCTTGGAAATCCGGAGGCAATGTCTGTCCGTTGACAAACCTATCACCAATCACCACTCCGGTCTTAACTCTTTCCGCGAGAACATTGAGTAGTGTAGTTTTGCCAGCGCCAGATTCACCCATGAGCGCGGTCACCTTTCCAGGAACCACGTAGCCCGACACATCGTTGAGGAGACGTCTGTCTCCCTCACCAGAAATTGGCACTGTATATTGGAGATGTTGCCATGAGAAAATCGGTCGGTGGGGAGGTGGCCGTTTGGTCTTCTCGGCTGTAACATTATCGTCAAGAGGTACCGATTGGGATGTTGCCTTTTCTTCGTCGCGGCCAGCAGGTGGAAGGGAGATTTGGGTGCCTGGTTTGAAGAGGACGACGGACGTTTCGCCCTCAGAGCTTGTATTATACTCGGTCAGAATAAAGAGAGCGATACAATAAGCCACTTCGAAGGCTATAAGAATAACCAGGTTCTGTGGATAATGTTAACCGACATATGAGTCGACAGTAATATGCGCACCGTCCAAATATTGGAATACGCGTAGTCATACGAAAGTTTCAGGAATCGTGACCCTGACACAAATGCTTTCCCTGGTTCAGATCCGACGATAGTACAGACTTGATTTTCCAGCAGCGCTTGGTTGTACACAGATCCTCGCGGTATGATTTGAGAACATGCACCATCAATGGTATGGAACTCGTTGCTCATAATAGCATCGAATCTGGCATGGTTGCGTTAGTTTCCCTCCTTCCAAAAACGAAAGAGCATAGCAACGAACCCGTATTTCAAAGGCTAACAGAACGGAAAGAGACGTTAATAAGTATCTGACATGCCTCAATCTCGGGAGAGACGTACGTTGACATAAGAGATCCATTTGAAAGCACTGATCATGGATGGCCTAGGGACAGTGTAACCTGGACACGCATTAGAGAAAGAAGATTAAGGTCTACGGCACCCTACCCGTGTACAGTCCAAGGGCTAAAATAGATATGCCTGCCAGACTTTGAGCTGGAGCGCTGGCTTTACAAGCAGCGGAGATGGCTCTAAACCATGCCTTCATCGCTAAGGATGTAACGAAAATAAAGAGGAAGAAAGTACTACGAAGCTCGTAAGCGAAATGGCATTGAGACCATCTTTTAACTCACAAGAATTGTGACTAGTGACGATCGAAATACTCAGCACGGTAGCACAGACAAAAAAAGAGAAAACATACCACTGATTGCTGAAGTTTAACCATAAAATAGACAACGACACCAAAGACTATACTGGTTACAAATGTTAGGGGTATGTCAACTAGCGTTGATGCAATAGCTTCGACAAAGGGATGATACAAAGCGGCCTTCTTGTGTCTCTCAACAATAGGACGTTGAGAAAACAGCGAGGGGATCTCAGCCATCGACGTCAATGCCGAAAATAATAGAACACTTGGAAAATCAGGACAATGATCTCTCAAGTATTAAAAATGTGCTTACAAGAAGAGAACACCACCTCTGGAATAAAATGCCTCCGTAGTTTCCGGACTATTCATGAAGACGGATCCGATGATGATGCCTATTATAACGTAGGTCCTGTTTTTGAAAGCACATCAATAAGAACCAATCGTTGAAACGGAGAAGAAAACACCAACGAAAAAGTCAGTCCTATGGCTAGCATGTCACCATGCATAATCTGCATCTTTCGTAGCATTACAGCCCGAGCTTGCATTGCGATGCTGACGGTATATGGACTGAGAATGCACATCAGCAAGGCGCACCAAGATGGAAAATTTTTACTACCTTTTTTTCCTACTCGCGGCTGCATGTTCTGCTCGAACACTCTCTTTAAACGTTAAAGATTTCTCCTCTGCCTCAATTTCTCCTTCATATGACGCCATGTCAGCCAGATTCTCCTGTCCCAATTGAGATTGCTTGAAATGCCTAGCAAACTCCTCCGCCGTACGAGGGATGGACAGGACGTCAGATCTCGGAAGGCGTGCCATTGGATCGGTCACAGCTGCAAGGAAGTCTGCGGTGGTTTGTCGATTCACTGGAGTGTATCCTAGGTCAATAAAATATTGTCTGCAGGTATGTTAGAGAGACACTTAGTTACAAACGATGGCACTGACCTTGCTGCACAAGCCGGGCCAAAGTATGCCATCTTCCCTTCGTATAAAACGCACACTTTATCGAATAACCGATACAACGGTTCGCCAGCTTGATAAATTGAAACTATTGTCGTGAGACGCATCATATCCGTTGCTATTCTCAGAGCCCTTACAAATTCCAGTGCTGTAGAAGAATCCAGGCCGCGCGTGGAGCTGTAAGATAAGAAAGTCAATGATCATAAAAATTCCAAAGTGAAGCGATATCATACTTATCCCACACGCCAATGCAACTTCTCGCCGCAAGCGCTTCGCAGATAGACACGCGCTTCTTTTCTCCCCCACTCACTCCACGAATTGAGGCATTCCCAACGGGAGTCTTCCTCGCATGTCGAAGTCCGAAAACTGTACAAAGAATGTCCGTAACCAGCTCGCTGTATTCATCTTCAGATGTGGCCAGGCCCATATGCCCTCGGGGAGATCTTGTCTTCGCAGCAAAAGAAATAGTCTGCTCAACAGTAAGAGTAGGAAAGTGGATATCGTCCTCCGGGCAGTATTGAACATCACCGCGATAGTGTTTCTCGAGCTCTTCCGGACAGATGGAATCATACCACACATCGCCTTCAACAGAATGATATTCTGCTCGTTGATTGGCCAATGTTTTAAGCAAGGTAGAACATCCTGATCCTGGACGACCCAATACCACTGGCATTACCCAATATTTAGTCGGAGTACGACGCAGATAAAATTAGACTTACGCAGCATTTCCCCAGGGCGCACTACTCCTTCAAACCCACTGATGATATCGCGAACAGGTGGATGACGAATTCTTTGAATGACGTCGAGAATGCTCCTTGGATCCAAAATTGTTCCAAGCGTAGGCTGGTGCGAAGACGATGCGCCCATCCCGACGACACGGAGATTCCTAAACACAATACCCAGCTCACGAGCCTTGACTTGGGCGTCATCGCGTCTAATAATAAGCACATAACATAAGTCCTTCAGGATGCAGGCAAAATAAGCAGCACACACTTCTTAATGAATTCCCCTAGCGTCCTCTGGAAGTCAAAGCCTACTGAATTTCCTACGGTAGACGACGAGGCACTGTCATCTCCTACATTTGAACGCTTTGAGAACGTCCGTCGCAGACCTTGCATGCCATCGGGGTCAAAATGGCCTACGTCGACGCGGACGGTGGTAGCCTCAGAGTCGCGATGACGAGGAAGTGATGAAGACGCCCGAGTCACACTGGTATCGTCCATGGTAGGATTCTTGTAGACCTTCCTCCCATGAGGTCAGGATATAACCCCTGGGGTTATCCTGGGCATAATTAGAACAGTCTAAGCCTTCGTCGAGATCTGCCTGGAAAATCTTTGATACATCACGCGGGAAGCCCAAGTGCAGGCAGTAGAGAGGCCAAAGCACTGACTGTGCGGACAAGCGTGGAAGCAGGAAATAACTCGGATTGAAGGTTGAATGTAGGTCAAAGCTGTAGCCTGTTGTAGCGTGGCGACATATGCCACTGCCAATTATGGAGAGATTTAGGTTCAGTCATGTGTTATTGATGAAGATAGATCCATTTGGCAGCATTAACACCGAAGGCTACTGTACTTACCAAGTGGGCTCGGGTTCCGGTGCACGGTCCAGACAGACACTGAGTTCGAAGTCCCCAACCCTCTTTGCCCATCGGTAAATCTTAACCTTGGTCTTCCCCATCAGAACTTCGCGAATCGCCTTCGGGTATGCTTGTGGATTATCGGCCTCTATCGCATGGGCTCGAAAGCTGCGTTGCCTGTCATATATCAACAACGAAGGAGGAACATTAACATCATCCGAGACCGCGAGTCCCGGTACTCGGGTCAACGGCTTCTGAATCTTGATTAAGAAAGGTTTATCTCCGTGAACATTCGAAGGAGGGGCATCGTTGTCGGGGTTGACAGTCGTGGGGTTCATGGTTCCTTGATTATTCACGTATGATATGTAGAGTTTCTTCCCATGGATGTCCCTCATTGTCGTGACGAAATGGAATTGGACCCAGCTTCCTCCTTTCAACGACCGACAGAAATTCTTGTGATCTACAATGAGACGTCAGCCAAAATAATTAACACGTCTGGAGTCTCGCACCTTTCCAATGGGCTTTCTGGCAGGCTAGAAGCTGCGCATCAACAATTATTGCGGACGGGTGACTCTATGCGACTTATTTGTACCACAGTAGGATACAGATTGACATTGAGAGCACCGACTTGTCGTCTTCTCGCCACAAACCTCACATCCAAGATTGCTGCTGAGTTTTCCGATGGTTATCTGATCAAGGGGACCTAGAGGGATGAGGAAAGACGTTTTAAAGGTCCTCTCATAATGTTCTTTCTGTGGCATGTATTCGGGTACCAAACGTTGAGAATTTTGGAACAGCAGCTTGCGCAGTAGAGCCTGCTCCTCCCGCATGCAAACGACCTGGGGAAGCCCCATTTGCCCGTTGGTGCGTGTTTTTGAGATGACATTCTGGACGAAATCGATGGTGGCGTTGATGGGTGTACTAATGCTTGCTGCTTCGTAGATCAGAGAAATGAGTGGCGTTCTGTCATTGAGCTTGTAAATGCCCAAGACCTACGATCCCCGGGTTTAGAAATGGAACTAGTGAAGGAATCGCATAACGTACGCGGATACAGATAGCTTCATTTTGATCTTTGTCTTGCAATATGTTGACCGCCATGCCATCTTCGAGATTGCGACACAGATGTCTCAGAGTTTGCCTTGCATCAAGAAAAGCAGAGCTATACAAGGCAAATGGGTCTGGGAGCCCTCGCGCCTGTGCATTATAGTTCTTCATCGCCTCGGCCATGCTCGTTCGTTGCATAGCATCAAATGCTGATTTGGGCTGATTCTATCAAATAATTGTCTATAAACGGCGACAAGGGTATTTTTGACAAAATTCGCTCACTTTCCACAACGGAAGCTTGGAAGGGTTGATCGGAAATTCCCCCAGAGTTGATATCTCCTGCGCAGCACTCAAGGCACTGGCGAGCTTCTTCTCAAGCGCGTCATTGGACAATTTCAAAGTCGGAGGCAGTTCGACACCCATCGACTTCAACAACCCCAAAATCTGACTCCGATCCTCGACCTATTTCTATCAGCATGTACTCAGGACGCGTACTACGGCTGCTGCCGACATGCCTTGCCTTTGTCCTTCTTCTTGGACTGCGCAACTATGATTTTTCTCCAGTCAAAGCAGCCTGTACAGTCGATGGTATCGTGTAGTTTGCACTTGTAGAGTTGGTAGCCGTCAACAGCTTTTTCGCTGCTCCTGACTGCGCCGAGAGCAAAGATGTCGCTAATGGGTTTTCGATCCTAGAAGATTCATGAACGACAAAGTAGAAGAAAAAATAGATACTCACTGCGTCCTTAATCAATCTTTTCGCGGCGCCACTGGTTCCTTCCATGCTCTCTGCAATGATGTTGTTGCACATGCGATGGTCGCAGTAACACTTGTTACATAGTTCATTCCCATGCGCCGTGCAGAACATAAGCCGATTGAGAACGAAGTTGTGGTCCATTTTACCTGCGGGTGGAAGGTCTGGTGGAAGTATGAAAGGAAAGAAAGGAAAATATGACGCGTGACGTCATACATGGCGAATTTGCAGATTATTTCAGTCTATTTTGGGAAAATATTATTTCAGCTGAATGTCTTCCATTCCCAGACGTTAAGCTCGTACAAATAACGCAAAATGTAATTTAGTCCATTATACGTGTATACAGCTACAATAGTACATATAAACAACCGTGCTACTTTACTTTGATCTACTTATGCAGGGGGCAAGAACGATATGATCTCAGCCTTAAGGCTAGCGACCACCTTATCCTTCCCATCAACCGGTTTCCACCCAAGAGCCCGAGAGCGATCAGCCCTAACCCGTGCATTGGTTCCGAGGAAAGGCCAGAGCGGCTAGACAACGATCAGCAACGTCCTATCGATCTGAAAGAAAACAGGCGTACCCCGAAGAATGATTTTTTCTCCTCTTCAGTGTATGAGCTGGGCTCAGGGTTGGTGCCAACTCCAAGTTCCACCAATGCCTTAGAAATCTCCGTAGCGATTTCCCGCAAACTGTGTTCACCGTTTTCGAGGAAGTAGTATCCTTCCGCGCCATGCGCAGTATCGGGTTTTTTGACAACGGTTTCGAATAACAGGACGAAAAAGTCGGCGGCTTGAAGCCGGTTAGAGTCGATAGAGAACGAGGAAAAGGCAGGATATACGTACTATCAGGCAGAGAGACGTTATGCCAAACATTCACGCCTTCACCGATCATACCCCCTTGCTTCCGGAACATGCTAGTCTTAACGATAGCAGGGAACTGCACGGAGTGGATATTTTGGATGCCAAGGTCTGCCACGACACCAGTAGCCAAGCCATACACAGTGGGCGGCAGAACGAGGTAGGAACGTATGTACCCTGGAACAATCAAATTAGAGAACAGAATCTAAAATGGGATTGATGGGCAAACGTACCTTGCTTATCTGCATCCAAGATCAAGAGATCCGTCTTCCTGTGGATGGCCTCCTCGGGGATGCTTGCGAAACGATCCAAGTCGAGGTCGGAGAATACAGGGTAGTTGTTGTGCAGACCCAGAGCGTTGTCTTGAATGACACCAGTCCCGGACTAGAGAGGCACAAGATGTTAGGCTAGGTGGAGATACAACCCAGAAAACCTACTGTATGAATGAGAGCAGGCACAGATCCGTCGGATTCGTGTTTCTTCTTCATCCCATCGAGGATGGCCTGGGCGGCGACATGGTCGTCTGCGTCGACCTATGCACGAGACTTAGCAACATTCCCCTTCCCAGTAAAGAAGATGCTCACAAAGGTAAGCACGATGTCTGCTTTCGATGCAGCATCGGCGAGCACGTCGACATCCTTGTAACTTCCGACGACAGTCTTGACGCCGAGCGTCCTGAGCTTCTCAGCCTTGTCCTCCGACCGTACGAGGGTTGTTATTGTGGCAGGGTCGACTACTGTGAGCAGTTTGGAGAGGAAGGTGCCTCCAAGGTATCCTTCAGACAGCAAGGATCAGTAGCAGGTTCACAGAAAATGATGCAAACCCGGCGCACCAGTAGCACCAGTAATGAAGATCTTAGGCGACGACATGGCAGCGAAATCTGAGTATCCTCACCCATCGATGGGCTGCTTATATAGTATGTTGTCTCCTCGGAGATCGCTTGACAAAATTAAGTCCGTGACGGAAAGACGGTAATTCGCATGATTGTCGAGAAACAGTTTCTATTGTAATGGTGCCGGGTGTCGTGTCAATCATGCCGACTCGGGGTAAGTGGCAAATATAGACATCCGCGCCCTCGTGTAAGTAACCGTGTAACCCGTGTTCCAGTGCTGTCGTTGTCATTTGACTGCGATATTGTATGCATGGTTCCGATAGTACTGTCCTGTGATGACGGGTGAATGGCGCTATGCCAGGCTAGCAAAAACAGATCCGAAAATGGGTAATTCCGAAATCGGAGGATGTCTGAAAGATTTAACGTTGGCTATTAATGAAGACGATCCCGACTCGGACGCATTTCTTGTACCTCTGTTTTGCCGCTCACCTATGCTTCGTGTAAATCAAATCAATAATTCTTGGCTATACCCGTCTCCGTGGGAGGCGTCAATTGCTATTTCGAACATTCTTTGTGATACTTATTACAGCTTAGCCCACGGAATCCGAAGCGGCAAGCCCGGGGGAACATGATACAAAGTTATGATGACTCGTACGTTGCCAGCATTCTTGGCAGATTATGTTCCTAGGGTGTTGCTACCACAGGAACTATATGAGAATTTTTAGTTGAGGAACGAGTCGAGGTAGATATGTACCACGACTTACCGGCATGATGCATACGTTAAACATCTACAATCGTGTGTGTCTTTAGTTTCTCGGTGTGATGTATGCTTACATTCTGTGAGGACGTGGAACATACTATGATTTCGTCTTGAGGTGTGCTGTCTTGGGAGGATTGACATCGTGAGGTGCATGCTCTGGTTGTCGTTCTGTCGACGACGAGTCTTAGCGATGCAGAATCTCAGCGGATGACGGGTGCACGGGTTTCAGTTTGGATGAGGTGTCGTCATCGTCGGGACGACAGCGTTTAGTGGCGATGAATTAGTGGTGTGAGTGGCGTCGTGTCATATTCAATATTGAATCTGTAGTAAGGTCTAGCCTGTGCGGAATGTACCCGTCGTCCACAGGGCAGAGAAAGAATTCCTTCTCACTCTCACTTTCGGTGCGAAGTCGCTTAGCGTAGTGCATTCGTCTCTCATATTCTTTGCTTAGCTCCACGAGAAACACGTCGGCGATGTCGACGGGAAGGAGTGCACAATATTGAACAAAGATGTCCATTTGACATGCCATTTCTCTTGGAACGTCGTAAACGGAGTCCAAGATGTTGCATGCACGAGGTAAGGTTAGGGAATTCAATGAGTCGAGGACAGAGATATTGTTATGGAACGTAGGTGTTGTCGAATTCAAATGGCGATCCTTCACGATCATTCGTACGGCCTCGCACTCAGGCAACTTTAGGTAATGAAAACAGTCTGCTCGTGTTAATCTTGTAGGAAGAACAACGTCTTAATGTCATTGGTCAATATCATTCTTTTTCTGATCCGAGAATACAGGATCATACCTTTACAATATCGACGACACGCCCATTGCAATATAGGTGTCGTTACGAACTCGTATGCCTTACTGACCAGAGTACCGTCTGAGAAGGTGACAGGTTGCAATTGTTGATGTAGATGTTGTCGAAAATCGGACAAGGTGTCCGCATCCAGAAGGGAGCAAAACCGGAATATAGTGTCTTTGCTCTCTCTTAAAAGATCAGCAGGAAGAATTGCCGTCGGAGAGACCGAGCGAAGAGCCTCTATGATACCGTCTTTACGATGGAGTCGTAACGTGTCCTTCACAGAGGAGCCGTCAATGAAGGTTGGGTTGCTGGTGTACCATTGTCGGTCTCGGATGATACTTTCAAGAGCGGCGCCGTCTAAACGATTTAAGAGCTGTTCTCGCGTATAATGCGTCACGACGGAGGAATCTAAATCGATTGTAAGTATTTGGTATGACAGATCTGTCAAAGGATATCGTACGATGTTGACAAGATCCGACTATGTACGCTAGTAACGAAGTCAATAGTGTTTTGCGTAGTTGATCGACTCCATGCAATTGGCGTACAGCATCGGTACGAAAAGCATCTTGCTGAGTATCATTACAATTTCCAATAAAATAGTATAAATATTCCCGATTGTTGATGATAGATGGTCCGACCCAAATCTACGCAAAGACGTTAGATAAACACGGACATATCAGTTGGAACGTACCTCGTGGTCCTTTAACAACTTTACTATGTCCTTTGTATCCACGCCATCAAGTACAGACGCGATCAGAATGCCATCATAAAAAGACATCGTCTAACAGGGCAATGGTGAGCAGAAAAGTCCCGGTTTCTACCATTCGTCACGGAAATCAGACATGGTCTCAAAAGTCAAGCTTACCTAACCCAATGCAAAGAGCTCCTCTCCAATCCCAACGACGCGTCCTATGGACTATCCATTTTTGATAGTGAGAGTCATGTCACAATACTACGTATCTATGACTTTATAGAAGAATCGATGCAGATAGCAGGGGTATACGGGACGCGATGGGTTTTTGATGACTCAAAGTTCCTTCCGGCAATAGGCGGTCCGGATCCATCATGTGGGTTGGGCTAACGTAATCTGAGATGTCGAACCAGAGAGACCTTGCAAGCAAGGTAACAAGCAAGGTAATTCTCTCGCAGTACGCGCCTCTACCTTCTACTCAGCTAAAGTCTCTGAAGGGCTTGCGAATGCCTCTTGCTGAACTAGAGGGCGATCTTGATTTGCTCCGGAACCCTGTCTTGCCACTAGAAACTCAGACATTGCATCGTCAGTCACTCGAACATGACCAATTCTCTCCAATATGTCGCATTCCCTTGGAAATGGCGATGTAAATTGTACGTCGTTAGCGGAAAAAACAGTATTTTAGGACTCTACGTCGTCAGAATTCAGGAGGGGGACCGTGATATCTTGGTTGGCAGCTATGCAGCTCGTGGTGAATTGTTATCGAGAAACACTGACCTATGCTATGGGACACTATGAAGATGACATTCTCCTCCTCCGAGTCTATGACGGCGAAGTAGCGAACAGATTTGGCATGAACTACTGTTCGACGATCAAGGACAGGGATCCCAAATCCCGATCCCATGGAAAATGTTTTGATATCATGGTCGCCCAACTGATGTGATGGACGTCCACCCAAACTAGAGAAACTAAATCCGGAAAATCTGCACTTCTCGAATCATTTCCAACGCAAGAGCATTGGCCGCAGACAAGCTAACAACCAAATATCTTTAACATTGTCCACATTGTCAAATCCATATCACACCGCCCTGAGCCCGCGACATGTCCAAATGACTCATAGAACTTTCGGCGTCTTTGTCAGACAATCTGCACAGTATTAAACTACCATTGCTTCGCCCCTACCTCCCTCTTCGCCCAAAACTCAAACTTGCCATACTTCGCGATGGCCCGCCGCTTCACGACATATACAAAGACCTACCATGATGTTCGGACGGCGTGATGTGAATGCTTGTCACCATCTTATCAGACCGAGAGCAGGCATCAAATTAAACAGTGTGCACATAAGCTTTGGCCAGAGTCTCAAAGTGAGGATGCATTGAGTCGCGAGTGCTTTCACTCTGCCAGGATACTTATAGTCAGTAAGAATGCAACAGAAAGGTGTGTATAAATACCTTATCGCTCGACATCTGTGTTTTCCCTTCCTCAGCATCCGACGTGTGCCCAAACCGTATATCACCAACCGGAGTAAGGGATACCGGCTCAGAACCGCCATCGTCATCTATCCTGAAAGAGGATGGTTCGCTACGACCCATAACCTTAAGCAGCAGAACAGTTATCAGAACCGTTAGACTATAAATACGCCCAAGTGAAGCAAAGAGGGTGAAGCATGCTATATTATGACAGTTAACAACAACTGAAGACGAGTAACGGAGCCTGCGCACCATTCCAAACAGTAAAAAGAAAAACTATCATGAGTGTTGTGAAAATGGCAGTCGTGAAGCCGCAAGTCATGGCTTGTATCATCACACGGCGCAATATGCTAAATTCAGTATCAATGGCCGAAAGGAACAAGGGTTATAGCGAATGCTACACTCACTTCCTTGTATGCGTATATGGGGACTGGATGTGTAAACATGCCCAGACCAGTGATCCTGCAATCGTAATGTCTGTTGTTGCACACATCGCGGCATTTGCACTAGATTCCAACTTGGGTAAGCCACTGTGACATTGGATCGACCATCGAAAAGGCATAACCTCACATCATCAACGGTATAACTGATATGGTGTCGCTCGGATGAGCGAGAATATATATATTTGATCCCAGATTGCAGAGCATCTATAACAACCATTAGCAAACAGTCATTCGCGCTGGCAAGGAAGACTCGCATGGGCTATGATGAGAAATATGATACATCCCGTGATCCACTTGTTCCTGGCTCTAAACATGCCTGAGATCGAGACGGCACGAGAGACCTACGAGAAACATACAGTGTCCAATATCGATAACAGAAGAAGACCTGCGCAATTGAGGCGGAGGTGTATGTTAGCAAGGCCGCAGTCGCGACAGTCCATGCTGATGATGTCGGGTATGATCCACCTAGATACCAATTGAGCGATAAGTTATGGGACACAAAACTGCTACGAAGACATACTGGTACCATTGTTGATAACCATATACTACACAGACACGTTAGTACTGGAAATACCTGGGACCCTGGCAACGCACAATGTAAACATTCGCCATGTCTACGATCGAACAGGCCCCATCGAGAACCAAAGATGTGAAGATCCAGTAACGCAACCATCTCGTCGTCGTCAACAAGCACAAGCAATAGATGCTCAAAGCGACCTGGAATGTGTATAGTATGATGTTCAACCACGAAGACGCCAGAAGCGCCCTAGTAAATTTCCCTTCAGAGCGACACCAATGAGATCTGGGAGACGTACCCTAAAGAAAGATTGAGATTCAATGACTCCCAGGCCATAGTGTTCACAGTTCAGTTGACCGGCGAGAAGAGAGGGCTTTATATATATACCTATCCATTCCATGACGAAATCGTACGTTCCATGAAGATCATGCTGATGGACTAGACGCTTTCCAAGGTCGCGGCGATCACAGCGACGCTAAAGCCAGACATAGGACCCGCAGCACTTCCACCCTGATGGCAAGCCGCACTGTTTGCTGAGCGCGTACCTACCTAGCATTTGACTGGCTGGCAGGTAGTATACACCGAATCCGAGGGGTTCGATAGGCCTCCAATGCATCTGGTGTGGAACTGAAACCAGCTGTAATATTGAGAGCACTCACAGTGGCATGTAATCCAATTCCTGGCTCTGTAAAAGGAAAGTAGAAACAGGTACTTGGGTAGGAACGGAAACAAACAAATAGGCGGAGCTCAAATGCATCTTTTTCTCACGTCCATGCGCTACAGTGTTACACCGGCCAGTGAGACACCGAAATCAAAAGCACCCTCGGAGTTGCCTTAAACGGTACAAGGCAGACGATCGGAGCCAGGACACTAAAGGCGTGACCATCGGTGTACATTATTCCCTACTAAAATTATTGCATTGGAGAAGGTTCTACCCATATCCAAGCTTATCAGTACCAAAAGTGCAAGATCAGTAATTTACAAGCCAGTGAGACACGTCACATCACGCATGATAAACCAAATTGGGAAGGTAATCACTGATAATCAACACGCATCAGACACATTAGGGTCAGAATCAGCCGACTCTAGATTTGGAAGCGGTGTGATGTGACAACAAAGTGCGCCACTTTCAGTGGCTCTTTGACTTCATCTCAATTCTTTCGCTTGTGGTCATTGTTAAGCTGCCCAATTGTGCCTCATCTGATTCACATATACAATTCCATGGTATGCCAAAAAATTCACAGCTCCGGAAGTGTTACCAAGTCCAGAAATGTTAGAATATATTTCATTTTCAGCTATTTTACTGTAATCTGCCATACAGACCAACGCTATGATACCTTCATAGCACCGGATGTTCTGACAAAGATGCCTACACTCAATATGTTCTATTCAGGGAAAAGTCCGAGGGCATTTGGGTTCAAATGGTCCATTCCGAGCCTGTCGTCTCACTGGCCGGTGCTGTCTCACTGGCTGGTGTAACACTGTACTACCTAAATTTAAAAGAGACAGAAGAGACACGCCGGTAGATGCCTTCAGGTTATCACAATGCATATGTACGATTTGAGTCTTACTAGTGGAGGCGAGATGGGTAGCGCGACAGCGCCCATGTCCTTTGGCACTGAGAGAAGCTTGACTGCAGTGAACCGCTGGCATGACTCGGATCTAACGATGATATTGTCCCCCTGGTACTTGTTCGTATCCGTCTGTTATCTTTGACCCTGTTCCAAAGCATTTTTCCAGCTCCTCATCGGCGCGCTTGCTCGGGGTTTGTCTGAGTGCCGTCCCGTTTTGTGAATGCGCAGGCTTCGCAGTGGCTCCCTGGCTGCTGGCGCTAAATCTGAGTCCGAGTCGGAAAAGTGTAAGAGCCTTGTATGGTAAGAAATTCTATTACTGGGCGTGGTTCTGCCCGCTATATTGGGTAGTTGTGCACCAAGATGCGTGCCAATGCCTGCCTTCCTTGATTGCTCCATTATCGACACCCCTTTTCATGAAGACGAGGCAGCACCGACGGAATATTTCACCACATCTACGGCTACTCTTTGTACGTCCCAACTACGTACGATTTCTGATACGAAATCATACTTGACATCGCGAAAAAAAAAAAAACATACGTAAGAAGGGATAAGGCCTGACAGGACTTCATCTTTATGTAGGAAAGTATAAATGTATGGATTTGATAGGTACATGCAATCTAATGATCAAGTAAATACGCACTGTTCCGGTTGTGAATGCCATTATATTACCTCTTGCAGAGAATCGTCGAGATTAGAGATAGAAAGGGATACCATACACCACTGGCGCTGCTCCAGTGAGATACTTCAGCTTGCACACATCTCTTGACTGAGCAACAGCCGCAACAAGAGATGTTCTCTCGGGGTCCATCATGGACTCGATCGTCCAGCGCTGTACATGGTCTCTAGTGAGACGCAACTTATCAAATACGGACTGCGAGAATTTATCGATGTCTCTATCAGTCACATCCCATAGGTTGGCAACCAACGTCGGACTAGGAATGTCGTTAGGTGAACTCGATATAGTTCTGGAGGGAAACGATTCGCTTACCATCCAGCAATCATATAGTTATAAGGGGCCCCAACGCGATCAAAGGTGCCCATCTCCCGCAAAAAGCCCGAAGAACATCCCCAGAGCATGACAGCGGCACATCGAGGGAGATGACGAATCCTATGTGAGCGAATATATTGCTCTCCACCGCCATGACCGAAATACCTGGAGCGATAACATCAGTGCCTGCGCTCGAAACGTAACAAGGATTATACATACACAATAAGGTCCCTGTCTTGCAAAGCATTCAGGAACTGTTGCTCGCTGGGTGGTCGTCCGATGATTCCCTGCCAACCTGCAGATTCCATGTTCTCTGCCCACTCTTTAAACCTCCCTTCCGTGCGGTTGAGATCGCCACTTGGATTAAGCAGATAATATCCTTTTCGAGGATCTACAAATGCTCTGTCTACATCAGCACTCGATCTGCATCGCGCCTTCCGTTGCCAACGTGAGAATTCAACTCTGTCCAAAAGGAACTCCACGTTCGGAATGCGACTGATACTTCGGCCTCGTAGAATAGGAATATTTTCCCAAGGCAAGCCCTGTATGTCCTTGTCCAAGACCAAGAAAATGTGCTCGTCCTGGGGCGGAACATCGCGCGCCTTTTTACTCCTCCGGGAGGCATGTTCCTCCAGTGCTGACCGCAAGTCGACGACCACTTGAGTTACGTCAATCTCAGCGATGGCCACGGAAACACCGTGAAACTGGTACAGATCGAGCATGAAGTAAACAAGATCTTCTAGCTCCTCGTCCTGGCATTGGGGAGACAAGGTAGAAAAACATTCCATGAGTGTATCATCGAAAGTAACTCGATTAGGTGTTTGGTAATCAGAAGCGATCTTGCGGTGCCCTATTGCTCTTTGCTTGGTCTTCTTGTCTTGGAGGTGCAGTCCTCGCTGAAAGGCTTTATCGAATAAGGAGCGCAAATGCGTAATCTCCTCAGTGGAAAGTCGTGGACGCGGGCTGAGAATGGTCTGGCAATGTCTGTCAGTACCGGAAAGCGTGATGACGTCATATAGGTACCTTAAAAGCCCCCAACCAGCAAAACTCGATATTCTGCAACAGTTCTCGTAATCTGATATCTAACGAAGCACGTTCTTTCCACCATTTGGATTTCGCATCGTCATCGTTGGGCTTAATATTTACGGCTGCTTTCGTGGTCTCGTTGCTTGCTCGTATTATGTCCTGGAATTCGGTAATTGCATCTCCAAATGTCAGATGCTCCTCGCTCCCTTCACCATCTCGCCGGCCTTTGAGTGGAACACAGAAGACTAACTCTCTGTCGCGAACGTCTCCTCCATACTGTCGAGTGACGAACAGGGTGTCCTTGTCCTCGGTGACGCACATGTGCACGACCGACCAAGTGGATGGAAGCGATGTCATTTGACACGTTGATAAAGTCGGGATATCAACGGAGCGAGATAGATAGCGTTGTTGCACATGATTCCAGTAGCCTTTGAGCGATGACTCGGTCTCGTCTGTTTCATCCTCAGACGCATCACTAGTGAACGGCCGCCGAAGAACGGGTCTACTACTGATCTGGAGAGTTCTCGACGCAGACATGAGCGGCCACCGACAATCATCCAAGGAAACCGCAGCAGAGAACTTGTGAAGGATGGCTTCATACATCTCACGTCGAAGCGTTATAGCAGAGGAAGCGTCTGGAGCAAGAGTAAGTGCACTAAAGACTTGATATACGGAAGAGAAATACCCAGAAGATTCGCGACAAGAAGAGGGCCACCCGTTCCTGATTTTCCTAAGGACGTTTGGAAGGCCCTAATGAGCGCCAACTTGATAGCAGCCTCACGGACATGCGACACATTGCCATTATGTGCTGTGAGCTTCAAGTTATCACCAAATAATCGAGCTGCTGTTTCAAGATTTCGCGAGATTTCCAGCGATGTCCCTGACAACGTGGGCATATCTGCACCCATCGTTCCTAATGGCAAGGCTATTGCTATAGCAATTCTTCAGTATGCCGACCGGGAAGAAAAACTAAAGTGCCTACTGGATTCTGTGAGAGAACTCAAGAACATGTCAGCGCGGAAACGCTTGTAAACTCCATAAAGGGCCAATTTCGCAAGCAGACTGTTTTCTTCGGCCTAGGAAGCAATCAGACCAAGGCGCGAAGCAAAACAGTTGAAGTACCTTAGTTTGGGAGTTATAAGATAAACACATAAACTTCTCCAGCAGTTCTGTAGACTGCTCTCCATTGTCGTCACGAAGGTACCAGACTAGCCAAGGAGTAAGACAAAGCGAAAAAAACTAAAAATAGGGCACGTACTTCGGTTCCGTAAGAGTTTCGTAAGCAATCCAGGCACCATCAGCTCTGCGCCCGTGGATTTTCGAGGTCTGCATTTTCCGTGAGCCACATCCTGAAATATGAAAGGGACATACCCGAAAGCCAGGCCGTCGAAAAGCCCAAACGTTTTGTCGAGTTGCTCTAAAATCTCTGCTGCCACTTGATAGTCGACATCGGCATTGTCTTCACTGAATTGTCCGCGAAGTCGGTGGATATCCGCTACATCGACGCCAGAACTATCACACATTAGTTGAAGAGCGGTCGCCAAGCTCTCTTGCCCTTCTTCGAGTTTTTCCTGATGCAACTGCAGTTCCGCCTTTCGAATCAAAGCTCGCGCCATCACCGCAGGAGCATTCAATGACTGGGCGAGATCCTCCGCTTGCTGTGCAAAGAATTCTGCTTCGCGAGCGGAACCTTGCATTGCATACCCATCACAAAGGGCGAACAGTGTCGAAATCAGACCCTCTGATATACGCCAACCCAACTCACTCATAGCCTCCCGGCGCGAGAACTCTTTCTTTCCTAGATTGGATGGTGCTTCCTCAGAGGTCCGTGACGCGACGGGATCTGTGAAAGGGTCTGTTTCGTCGTAGGGCTTCGGTTTTGAAGACGGAGGCTGAAGACGTGAGAGCGCATCGAAGGACACGATTCCACTGCCTCAAGGATTGAAGAAGACCATCAAGATAGGTCGTCCTGTCGTCCTGCGGCACGATATGAGAGCTGAAGCACCTGACAAACACTTGAAACTTACTTTGCAAGATTGGATAAGTGAGTGCACACGAAAAGCCATAGCAGTCTTTTCGATACGAATGATACGCCTTTGAATACGTTGCAAGGGAGGTAGCATCTTGTCCTCTTTCAGATTATCCGACAAGTCTAAAGCAGCCTTGGTATAGATCGGAACTAAGAACGAATGTGGTCAGAGACAATCAATTGATAATGCTAGGACCTACCTCTGTGCTATATCGTCAAGCATAGCTCTTGATTCCGCAAAGCGGAGGAAAAATGTGATCGTCCACATCGAAAGAAACCTGTCCGGCTTGCACAGTTGACGATAGTTGGTGGAAGATCTTGTTTGCCCTCTTCATTTTCCCAAGGCTCACATAGTCAGTGAGCTAGTTGTGCCGAAGCCCACACATAGCCTGCAATAGTGTCAGCCTGAGTAGATAAAACAATTGCATAGTCTTACGGTCGCATGAGGAACCCATAGAACATTGAGAAATTCGTCGCATGACGTCCAAGGCATTGACTCTGGGTATCAAGAGAGATAGGACCCCAAGAATGTGGACCAAGGATTCTGAAAGGAAATCAAGAATCCGGAAAGTAGGGTGACGAGGAGGACTTACGAAGAGCATCTAAAAGTTTCTCCGCGTCTTCGAATACAACATGAGTAGTGGAGGACTGGTCAGCTATCTCAGCAGGCGTCGCCGTGTTGAGTGGTACATCTTCCAGAGCTGCATAGACATCAACTTAAGATATGTGGTCCATCAGGTTGATTGACACTGACCCTTGCGTTGACGAGGCTTAGGCGTAGTGGGACTCTTTGCCGGCTGTTTTCCTAGCCGTCGTTCGCCTCGTACTAGACGTCACTTTCGTGACTTTCCTCGCTGAAGGCTGCTTAGGCGTTGCCTTCCGTGACACCTTGACGTCGGCCCCTGATAGCAAATAAGATCGCAAAATCTCGCAGGCAGCGTTTGAGGCTTCAATGATCAAGGCCATCTGCTGCGGATCAGCACGGCGATGTGTATGCATAGCTCGCCAGATATGAGCCATGGCACGATGCTGAGAGGAATACCTCGCAAGCCCGATATCCTTCGCTGGGTGCTGTATGAAATTTCATTCAATATATGACAAATGTTTAAATGAGATCGTCTTACCTCACTCACAAGAGCTAAGATGTCAACAACGATGGTGTCAGGCGTACCAATTTGACTGATGATATCTAGCCCGCAATGATATGCGAATATTAAAGACTTGATGAGGACCCTGGCACGCCGTAAAGGCATGCCTGCACAAGCATATACTTCCGTCGCATCCTTCAACAACCCCGCCACTACTGCCTGGACGGATTTCTTGGTAAGGTGGGGTTCTAAACATTCCAGTTGCCGCTCTAAAAGTGCCCCGACAACACTTGGATTGTCGAGCCCGGCAAATCGTAGGGATACATCGGGATGACGCAGTAATAAATCGCATGCGCCTTGGTAAGTAACCTTGTCCACAATACTACACAGTTCCTTGACAGCAGGTGAAAAAGTGAACAATGCACTAAGGCTGGCAGTTCCAGAACGCTGCACGAAATCCGACGCTGGGTAGGGGAATGTCGCTATGCATTGCACAAATGCTTCATGGGCTGGCTATTTTCAGATGAGATAATGAAGGCACGACCAGTAATAGCGGCTTACCTTTCTGTCGCCGATTTTTGCATAGCAAAGACCCAGCAGCTGCCAGCGTCGGTACAACTGGCTATTCAGTTGGGTCCAACCACCTTCTCTGTCGTCTTCTTCAGATCCGGGGCGCGATCGGAGGCTCAAAGCCTTCGAACCAAGCTCGCAACCATCTTTAAAAAAGCTGATGGCAGAAGCATGCCGTTCGGACTGATACAAGGTTCCACCAGCGTTATGGAAAGCCCCAGATATGCAGCGTACAAAGTTTGCCTCATCAAAGCCAGTGAGACCGTCTTTACCCAGTTCGACTAGTGTTGCCGCTCGTGCCAGATGGTTGTGCGTAGGGACATAGGTCCTAATGTTTGAGACGTCTAATCGCGACCGCGACAATATAAACAGCGTATCAAGCACCTGCGTCAAGGAGTTTTTCGACGGTTTCTAACGAATCGTCAGCCAAAATACATGACCAGGGAGTAGCACTTACCACCCTGATGACCTGCTCCAGAACGTTGACAATCAGTTCTAGAAGAGAACAGATGTCAGAGACGTCCTTTGAACCGAGCATCGGCACTGCCAGGTGTGGCTTCGATGATCTTGACAGCAGCCCTTCGCAGCCTTTCCAAGGCGCAGGTCACCCTTGCCCTCCATCCACGAGATATCTGCGTCACGGCGCAAAATCTTGACTGTCTCGTCTAGCAGTACCATAGTGTTATCCAGAGCATCACGCAAAGAACCTTTTATCCATTAACAAAAGTCTTCGGACTAGTATAATATGCACAGCATACCTTCGTCTGGTGTGTCTAATGAAGTTGTGGCGCGCGCAAGGTTGGCACAAAAACGTATCCTATCCATTTTGGGTGGGGCCGGTGTTGAATGATTTTCTCCCGGATGAAGCATCTCCGTATCGCCCTGGGATTGAGATACCTTCCTTCCGCGGCGATGGGCGATGGATGAGACCGACGATCTTATCCAACACGGAAACTTTCCCGTTCTATACCAAAGATTCCTCAGTCAATGAAAGGTGCGTGAATAAAGGTTTTCTTACTCGATTCGCGAGCTCCATCCAGTATTCGCAAAATGCCACAAACCCTTTCCCTTTGAGAAACTCTGCGCTGTCCGGCTTTGTCTCTGCAATCGAGACCAGGTGCGAAAATGCCTGGACCAAGGTATTCGCTGCCTGTTGTTGTACATCCGACGAGGAGGGCTGCTCCGAAAGCAAAGATTTCATGTAAACAGCGGCATACTTCTTGGGTTGTTCCCAGAAGACGTCTGAACTTCCAACAGTACCGGAGCTCGTATATGCCAAACAGCACAGGGCGTGCATCCGGACGAAGAATGCGGAAGACGTGTTGGATTGTAGGAGTTCAGCCGGAATAGACTTGGTGAGTACAGAATAGATCCGGGTGAGGATGAAGTCCATGTGCTTAGCCGGAAGACGTTGAAAGAACGGCATCCAGGATATCAGTGTGAATTCGTTTCGTAGCGTATCTTCCAGATGCGTTAGAAAGTCAGTAGGTAACTTGTTTGGTCGTAAGGTCGATTTCGGTGGTGGAAAATACGTCGATGTGATAACCACCAACGCATACATAAAATAATTAGATATCAGGGTCAAAAGAGTGGGTTCGATAGAGGTGGGTATCGCAGGAATCGGCAAGGTGATCAGGTGAAGTTTGTCAGAAGAGTTTGACTTTGATGGAATCGTCACAGAGAGAAGCCTGCACAAGCTGGAGTGCATCTCAGGCAAGGACAACAATGCAGTATCATGCTACAAATACGTCAGTGACTGGGTATAACCGAGAGTAGAGTGGCGTACCATATCCAGTGCCACCAACTTTCCCAGAACGCTCATAGCGGCCCTTTCAACGTCTATATCCCCCGGACAGAGCTCTCGCAGAGAGGCTATGTGAGTAGCTGCTGACGTAGCCGCCGATTTTGCCTCCGTGAACTTTCTGGGTAAATCGCCAGTCGACCTTTTCCAACTTGAGGCAACTATCGATGCCAGCGACTGAGAGGCGGAATTGACAGCGCGCATGGCAACGACCCTCTGCCTTTCCGTGCTAAGGACAGGTGTCTGAGCTTTCTCTTTCCCTTTTGCATTGGTGATGCTGAGACCAGAGGCCAATTGGTCTGCAAGGCGGTCGACTGCAGACATCTTCGATGCTCCATTACCGGTTCGAGTTCGACGAGATGTGGACGCGACAGGCATGAGCAGAAAATAAGATGAGAAGAAAGTCGAGAATTCCGAAGGTGACGAGGTCGAGGTTCAAGGCATCACGTGAGCGACGCGTTATTTGTTCCTGTTCAGTCGATACATGCCGAGGTGCCGATTCAGAGTGCTGTCCCGGGCCGTTCGTACCCTTGGTCCCTTTCTATTTAAAATGACCCTTACTATCGTATCCCCATCCCCAACAAAGCTTCTTCCGACTCGGGGGTTCGTCTTTTCTCACCATAGCCTAGGCGGCCTATGACATCTGATAATCCCCCTTCTTGACGCTTATGTGTTTTCACATGTCTTGAATCAAAAAAAACTTCGCCACGATCCCCATCGCTGTGTAGATTGTACCGTATTTCATGTTGGATTTCCCCATCCTGGTACTTGGACTCTCAGGCCCACCCATCCCCATAGCCATTTCTCTGCAGTCACTTTAGATCAATCATTCGCTGTCAGTTGCTGTTCGACATTCTCATGCCTTCTTCTCGAGTCTCGTACATTCTATATATCGTACAGTGTATCGGTCCATTTCCATATGCACTGAACTCGGCCTCGTCGACTGGACTCTTCTCAACATAATTATCACATGCCACGGTACATCCTCCTTGGCATTAAGCTGTGTTGTAATGAGGTGCTTACTGCAATGCTTCCCGTTTACTTACGAGTATAGATCATAGCCCACTCGGACGGACCTCAAGTTCCAGCTATTTGACTTTTGAATAATATTTCGCGGTATGACTTCACTGACGCCTTCTGGGGTGTTGCACGCAACCTGACGGGTGATACATTTTGATGGTCTGTCGCACGAACACCTAGACGACGCGATGAATTTCGGCACATCGTCTTCGGATACATTAAGAAGTGTGCTAGACGACTGGTCGACGAGGTTCGAATGGGTCAGAAAGTCCTGTTTCAGCCAGGCACCAGACCAACGGACGACGATCTCCGCTGTGCACTCTCCGAAGTTCTGTGGGAATCTCAAAATCGGTAATGGACACCAGTGGTGCAGACTCCATCCTACGAGTTCAAGCCGTCTCTGCGACCATCACCTGTAATTTTTTATTTACAGATACCGAGACTTTCGGGACCTCAGAAGGCGTCGCTTTGGGTGACTTCACTGAACCACAGGCCAATACCTACAGCAGCTTTTTGTCGCATACCACACTCTCTTTAAATATATATTTAGACGTCTTCGCAGGTAGTAACGGTAAGATACGATCACGGCGGTTCTGTGGCCTACCGGGGTATGTCCTTCGGTAGGAAAGGACCATATTTGGGGTAGGTCATAGCAACATTGCTTGCGAGTATGATGAACGTGGCCGACTAGATACCTACGTTCTCATAAATGGGAAAGGAAACAATCCGGACCACGTTCCCGCCGGGAGTTTCATTGTATGGCAATTTTTTTGGAGAATCACTTGGAGCCAGGTATACTGGGAGCTTCATGTATTTAGATAATTGCGTATAGCATCTGCAGGCGGACGTCGGTAAACTCCGTCACCTATTATCAAGTACCTAAACAGATCCTTCAAAGATGAACACTACAGGTATGGTGGGGTCACACCATGGAGACGCAGGGCCAATGTTGGTTAAAATGGGACCCTCCGCAATTCCCCGCCTTGTCTACTCAATACTCATCGCAGTGCACGTACTACAACACGATAGAGGGGTGACTCTCATGACCCGAGGCCTTAGCCATTCTTCCCTCATGATTGTCAGATTTATCATGTTGTCATCGGCCTCCGTCTCCTTTCAAGGAATCTGAGAGTACTATACACCCCTCTCTCTTGAGCTACTTATATACGAAAGATTGCATGAGATAGACAGTGACTAACCATTTCGGGTCGTCAGCGGAGCAATGGGGCGGGGAAAGCCAAGCATCATCAAAGGTAGGAGCTCGAGGCCTGCACCCTCGGGTGTTCTTGCACGGTGGTGACCTTCTCCAAGTGAAAACCTTAGACACTAGATCGGTGAATTCTAAAAAATTGGCCGACGTGAATGGCAGATCCAAGCTGGCGTTGACTTTTCTGTTTCCTTGATGAGGGCGAAAGATTTTTTGTGATACTAGCGGACGATGTTGAGAGATATATAATCGGTCACAATCACTGGTGTACACAGACTGCGTCCCCAAAATCACCATCAAGGGAAATAACACTGTAGAACCTTCCAGTAATAAGTACCGGTTTTGTAGCACCAGAAACAGGTCCATAGCCGGCAACGACGAAGGGATACCGCTGGCGATATCGGTAAATTCACCTGGGGGACGGAGCTTCAGACTCCGGGCGTGCCCTGGACGCTGGGACATCGCGTTTATGCTCCCATCGAGACAGATACGGGGGATGTTAGGTATGTTTAATTGATTTAATTCATACGAGTCTCGAACGTTCCTGATTCCGCCTCAACCTTCCTCTAGATTCTACAGAATCTCGTGCGTCGCGAATCGAAACATGTGAAAAAAGAGATGCGATGTTATTGTAATTCAGCCCCATTGAGACATCATTTCTTCCGTATTTCGTGACCCCAAGAAGCGGATTTTCGTAGATAAGTATAGTTTGAGATAAGTGCGGGTCTCAAAAAACAAGATAAGCATTACGTATTTGGATATCGAAAAGGTGTAAGTATGCCTATATATGGACAGCCGCCATTATCACATGCCAAAGAGAGGTGGGGTATATATTCCTTGATGTGCATTTACCCAGCTTACCCGCCAACCACCACCACCGCCATGTCAACTGCGACGGAAACTTCGTCCGTCCCGATGCCCTCGTCGACGACGGCCCCAGAATTTACCGCGTTTTCTCGCGTCATTTCCATCCCGCTTATCCAGTCTTCTCTCGAGGCTGTCAGTCAAGCACTGGCTGCCAACGCGTACACCAAGTCTCCGTATTTGACCGCCAAGGACCTCTCCACCTCCGCCTACAAGTACACCGAGCCTATCCAGATTCGCCTTGCACCCTACATTGCAAGCGTAGACGGTTATGCGAACAAGGCGGTCGATGTCGTCGAGTCCAGGTATCCATACGCCTTCACAGCGAAGCCGGAGGAGGTTGCAGAACTTGTTAGAGAGCGCAGGGCTAGTGCTTCCAAAGCTATCGACGAGAAGGTGAGGCAACCAGCTTTCCATGTCGCCCAAGGCATCGACCAGGTGATTATTCTACCCTTATTGATACCGAACCCCAAAAGTCTGACTTTTTGTGATTTAGCAATTCACACCTCTCCTGAACTATGTTGAAGGGGCATACACCCGGATCAGCCCTGAATCCCAGCCTTCTTCTCCGACCGAATCCAAATATCAATATCAACGCGCTCTCGCCCTTACCAAGTCCATCAGCAATCAAGTTTCTGGTTATTCCAACGAGCAAATAAAACAGATACAAGCACACTCGGTTCTCGTGTATGTCATTCCCCTTATCACTGATCATAATAACGTTGAGTTTGCTCTCCACAACAGGCAAAAGGCAACAGAGACTTCGCATTCAATCAGTGTTCTCGCATCTTCCTCCATCACCAACGCCCAGACTCGTATCCACGCTCTCTCAGACAACATGTTGGCTGAACTCCAAAAACTCCAGGCTTCTTCTACAGCATTAGCTGCATCACTTCAAAACTCTGCCACCTCCACCCTACACAACTCTACGACGCAGCTTCAGACTCAGATCCCTCCTCAGGTCCAGGAAATCTACAAGGAGTTCTCACAACGTCTGACGACCACGATTACTGACCTTCGTACAATTGTTTCGGCTAAGGACTTGCCCTTACCGGAGAAGGTCGGTCGCGTTGGAGCTGAGGTCAGGGAACAGGTGACGCCGTTGTTGGAAAATTTGAAGGCGACCGTTTCGGAGCTCATTGCTCGGGGCCGCGCTGCTGTCCCTGGTAGCCCTTCGAGTCCTCCACCCACGGTGAATGGAATAAATGGCCATGCCGAATAATCCACGTCGCTCGATGTAGGATGGCTTATCGATGTTTTACTTTCACTCTATGTATTTTGACATGGCCCCGCAGATCGTTTCTGGTACTATTTCTAAAGATTGTTATAGTATTTCATCCACCTCTCTATTTTGATGAAAGTTTGTGTATGCATACCCTACTAGTACGTTATGAATGACCACCGGTCTTCCTGATTAGTAGTAGATTAGTGGTAGTTCTTGTACTTATTCGCCCTGCCCCCAACATTGATGATCATAGATGGCTATTGTATTGATTTATGCTGGCGTTCTTGAAAGGGAGGGAGGACGATCTAGATGTCCCAAATTCAATTGGCTTCCTTTGCTACACGAAGTAAATTCTAATCTGAACTCGGGACTGGTACTCAAGTACTCAGCACCTATTGCCCTAGATTGTCGCCACTCTGGACTGAAAGCTTGTGAGACTTCTTAACGCTGTCCTGGTCGCACATGTCCACACAGCTGATCATGGTCGAAGATACTTTTTCCGTTTTCCAAGAGCTCTTGATGCGCGTTTGTTTCATAAGGATAATATAAAAATACTCAATGACCCCCTACTGAAATACACGAAAAAGGAACGTCCGGTAACCTTTATATAAATAATAACGAAGGAAGATAACGATAGTAAATTTGAAGAGAGTGTTGCGTTGGTAACCGAGACCAGGCTTTAGATCTAGCAATTTGTCGAGCCAGTAGTAATGAGTGTTGCAGCTAGTTCTCCGATAGCATAAGCGGCAGGCTGACAACGTCGTCAGTAGTACATCAACCTGGACGTTAATTTTACCAACCTGAGTGTGAGCCGATATTAGCAGAGGCAGAACCGACAAGTCGACCACCCGAAGGTTTTTGGTGCTATGGAAGAAGTATCAGTGAATGTGGCATTATTTGTGGACGTAGTACGTACCCGTATACTCTGAGGTTAGCGTCGACGACACCGTTGCTTTCTTTCGGCAAAAGAGAGGCAGAGCCAACGGAGTGATACTAGAGAAGATCAGACAAAAGAATGGCAGAGATCGACGAGAAAACGTACACCAGAGTTCAAGTTCTCTTGGACGTACTAGGGGGGTGATAGTCAGAAGCATAGCCAGGACATTGCGAAGAAATGTTACCGTAAGCCATTCAGCGTCAGTCGAGACAGATGCTAAACAAATGTCAGCTTGCAAACTTCTTCCTCGACGAGAAACTTACATCCGGGGAAAACTTCCTCGGACACTACGATTTCCTGGAATGCCTGTGTCTCGAAAATCTTGCGACCGTATGCCGTAGCCTTTGCCAAGAACCAGTTGTCCCACTCAGCCTCCAGCATGTTGGGGTTGATGATGGGGTAGTCGTCAATAGAAGACGAGTTGATGTGCTATCCCGGTCGTATTGATGAGCTTTATTTAAAAAGTAACAAGGATTATTAACGCACAATAGATCCACGAGACAACGGATGCGTATGAGTGATGGCCATAGAGATGTAGCTAGTGTTGGCTTCTTTGGTCGTGCCAGCAGAGAAGGAATTGAACTAGCGTAACAGATGGATGAGAATACAACAGCATGGGATAGATCCGACCATACCAAAGATATTCTACTTGTGTAGTTCCGTTGAGGATCTGCTCCTTGATGATGTCAAATTGGTCTTGGGGAATCGACTCGGGCTTCGTCGACAGAATTTGTTTGGCTTCCTCAATTTCATCTGCTGTCAGAACCACATCGATGGGTTCGAAGTTGACAACGGCCTGAGCGAATGTCTATAGAAAGATCGATTAGGGTTCGGTATAACCTCCAACGCGGAATACTTACGAGCCAGCCTTGTCCGAGGCTATACAATGCGGTTTCCTATGTAAAAATGAGCCAAGTCTTTCATGGTCGAGATTGTTGTGTGTACCTCCGCTAAAAGGGTTTCGTTGTACGAGAGAGCGTCGAACGACAAAATGCCATCCTTGAGTTGGTAAGTCAGGAGAGTCAGAGTACTGGAAGTGAATCAGCCTATGGATCAGCCTGGACAAACGAAGGGAGCGTACTGATCCTCATAGTTAGCGCCAACACCGGGAAGATCCACCTTGATATCGATTCCCAACGGCGTCAATATGCTACTGTCACCAATACCAGAAAGTTCCAGTAATTGAGGAGTGCGTACAACACCAGCGGAAAGGATCACTTCACCGCCAGATTTGAGACCGGCAGTATGCTTAGACCCATCAGGGAAGATGACTTGGACACCTGTTGCCTTAGCAGACTTGTCGAGGTTAATCTTTGAGACGGTGGCGTAGGTAAGGACTGTAAGTTGCTTGTGGGTCTCCCATGGCGTGACTAAGAACCACGTTAGCCGAGGGGTTCTTTAGAACGGAAATCAGCTCACGATAAGCGAACTCCGACGTTTCGCGCACGGGCACCGTATTCTGAGACGAAAGACTGTAATACACCCCGGCGTTCTCTCCGCCGTATGCATCGGTGTTGAATGTATGTCCGAGCTCCACAGAGGCCTCGATGAGTGTCTTGTGTTGTCTGGAATAGTACATCAGTAATGTTATCCAATAAAGATGGGAAACGCATGCTCGTACAACGGGAGGTAGGCCGGGAACGACACGCTAACGGGACCTGACGTTCCAAGAGAGCTCGCATCAACGACGTAACCGAATTCGTCAATGAGGGACGCTGATGGATATTCCAATTGTTCGGCCTGCGGAAAAAAATGAAAGTCATTTTAGTAAATTGAAAATATGTTATTGCATAATGCAGCACTGATTGGTGTACCTTTTGCATGTGCGCATATAGCGTATCCCAGTTCCATCCCGGTGATCCGAGTGTCTCAAAAGCATCGTATTCTGCCTTCGACGCGCGCGTCCATACCAAACCATTCACGGATGAGTCGCCTCCGAGAATCTATAATCGCGTCAGCTAATCCAGCTTGGGACCTCATCGAGGGGTTTACCTTTCCAGACGACAGATTTATTTCGGCGTCAGCTGCATGCTCTTGAGGAGCAATCTGTTGTAGACAAGTAAGAATTTTAATGCGTCTCGCGTGAAGCTAACGTACCGTGAAGCCCCAGTCAATCTCTGTTCCAACGAAAGCAAATGAGTTTTTGGGAATCGTGACTACGTCCCTAAAATAATATAAACACCAGGACAGGTCCGAGGCTGTCAATGTCACTTACTTGCCAACACCAGAGCCTCCGGCCTCTAACACCAACACAGATGTTTTCGACGACGACTCTGCTAAACGTCTGGCTACCGTCAGCCCAGCGGTGCCGCCTCCCACAACAATCTTAATTAGGCTCGGTCAAAAGGTTTCTGTCTCAGTTAACAAGAGAGTTATAACACACGTAGCTGTGCATTCAACGCGTCAGTGTGGCGTTACATAGGATGAATAACGCAAATAGGACGTACTCGAATGTCTGCTTTTTAAGTATCTTCACGCCATCAGACTGCGTCGCATTTAGATCGACCAGTGCAGCGCGGGTCAAACCCAAAAGAACAGCGCTAAGGACAAGCTTGGTGAACATGGAGGGAGGGGGTTACCGACTGAAGTAATCATACGTGACTTAGACATACTTATACATATCACGTTAGGTCAATTTGATGATCAAAGAGGGCAATAGGAGCTATTTTGATGAGCCACATCATCTCCATAGCTATCGGAACCATCTTCGTTCCTATGCGTAATTGAAAGCAGAGACCTCAACGATTTTCCACGACATATCAGAATGTGTCAAGGCCGGCAAAGGAACAGCCAGTGAGGCTACGACAGGACCTTGAAAGTTACTTCCAGAAGGTACGACTATAACGCATGACATAAGGTAGACAGAAGAGAAGAGAGGGCCTGTTGCCAGTGGCAAAGTGTTCTCAGTCTCTGCGATACTACATGAAATTCAGTACTTGGGTAAGCCCGAACGGTAAATGAGAGATGAGAGAAAGTGAAGTACTTACACCGTCGATCTGCAGTCTATTTGAAAACATAGAGGGCTAGAACGTTGTGGAAAGAGGGCCCACTCAACCCTTAAGCGCTTGTACCTCATCGGTGCCGGTACCTCGTGGTGCCTTGGTAAGGGTAATCCTGAATCAAATGGTCCATGGAACGGTGAAATCGTCGGTGGCTGTTGCACCAGAGGTGTAGGCAACTTCAAGGCTGAGGTAAAATAGATTTGCAGTGAACTAGCGGATAAAGAGTTACGGTGATGCGCCCACTCTATGTGCTTTAGAGTGGAGACGCGTTCAGTGTTCAGCCGCAGTGAAGAAGGAAGCTGGCCACGTGCGCGATCTCGGACGGGATTTCCATTTGTGATTTGATCGCGATTCCCGACGGACTTACTCAGATATTGCTTACTACGCTACGAGCTGCTACGAGAGAACATAAATGTCAACATGAAGAGAAAACAAATAGGAGCATCAAGACTACTGCTCGGGTCATGTCAGTGAGATGTAGAGCACCGCTTATTTTGCTGGTGCGGGCCACTGACATTAATTGGCCGGTGAAACTGTAATCATTGGTCGAAGAGATGAAGTACGAAGAGCTTATCGAGTAAATTTTGATACCAATACAAAGGTTATGAAATCGTAACCAACCATAGTACAATACACAATTCGACCTCCTAGAAAGACGAGGCGATTCGAGAATCCAATATGATAATCATCTCTGGGACTCGCGATCGGTCAACGGAACATACTACGCCACAATTTATTGAACAACAATTCATAATTACTACACCATGACTCACCCGAACGTCCATAATTCGAGTTTGTGTTACCTTCCCGTTTACATCCTTATCGACATGCAAAATATGCTGTGCGAAGGTGCCCACGGGAATAAACATCCGACCTGGGGACGCCAGTTGTTCAACGAGATTGGCCGGAAGGGTTGGAGCTGCGGCGCCAACGTGAATCGCGTCATATGGCCCTAAATCACGTCAGGCGATGAGACGCAAATCATGTCAATGAATCTCACCTCCCTGTTCGTATCCTACAAAAGAGGGTCAATAATGGTCCAAGACACCTACGAAGCTCGGCGATCCGTATACTTAATGGAATCTTGTATATCTCGGCGACTTCAATTGCGATAGGCTCGCGTCCGGCCATTGGAAGATGTTCATCGTGTCGATTTTGGAGGCTATTATCGCTGAAGGTTAAAATGATCTTGGGCCCTGGTAAGCTACGATAGACTTTACTGACCTTTTTGCGATAGGATCAAATCGATTTTTGCGGGAGGCAGCATACCCAAATTTTGTGTGGACTACCCGCGCAATTATATCTTGGCGATGTGGTCCCCCCGAATGCACGAGCTTCGCAGGCGTGTGGCATTGGATACTCACCAAGTCTTCCGTCTCCAACTAATAACTCAACTTCCTTCTTGTCCAAGGCTTCCGCCAAGCCGTCCTTGCGTAGGTTCTCCACCGACCAATCTACGAGTTCCGGGATGTGTTCAATCCCAACGACGTGTCCTGACTTCTCCGGAGAAGAGACCAGATGGTGGAATACAGCAGCCAAGTAACCGGATCCGCTTCCGACGTCTAATACGCGCGCGCCAGGACGCAGGTAAGGAAGTAGATGCTCGGTGGCGTAAGCATGCTAAGCCGACGAGAATCAGTTCGATTATAGATGCTTGGCAAAGCAAAAAGTCATTCCAGATCCACAACCACTGTATGTCACTGATCTCTGGATGCTGCTGCGCATGGCAGTGCAGAAACCCTTGCCATCCGCAGCATTTGTGGCTGAACAATGACGGGGTATAAAAAGCGTACCATGTGGGGGGCACTAATAGTAGCTCCATGGCCAATGACTCTAGAAGAAGGTCAGTAATCATCTGAATCAAGAACGAAGAACCAGACGTAACTGAGGGGAGTCTTGATAGGCGTCTTCCTTGTCAATAACGTAGTTAATTCGGTCAACTTTGCACATAGCCTGCGCCAAGCAGACGTCAGACAATTTGTGTGTCGAGTGGGGATATAAATCGCCTGTCTCACCCTTTCAACCCGATCTGCTTGAATAATTGAGCTCCTAGCCATGTTGGCGATAAGTTCAGCGTTTGTTTTTCCAGTACAGAGCCACGCCATGGCTGGCACGATAAGCGAATAAGAGTACCGCAGTAGGCCAGAGAATACGTTACCTCGCTGACGCAGGAGGAAAGATCTAGCCAGCTCTAGCGAATTCGCCGCCGGTGGCCGTTATCAGGAGTTATCTGATAATCGTACGCACGTGCCTTCCTCGGCACTGCTCCTTTTAAGGATCGCCGCAAAGCTAGGCGTATATACGCTGTTACCCAACTCCCCCCCTCGCCGCCACCACTCTATTTCGACTAACCAATCTATCCCTACATTTCATGGTTGATTCTCTAATTCTACCACTATTGAAAACAGTATTTACCGTGAGTACCGTTATGCACGCGGTTCACACCTTGTTGGCTCATTCCAATCTCACGTTATTTCATAGTCAATCCTCGAGGTTTTTCTTCTATGCTGGGCCGGGTATATTCTCGCAGGACGGGGAATCCTCGATAAGAGAACACAGAAGGTGGGTTTTTTTACATTTTGTTTCCCAAAATTCTGTCGCGTCCCCCCTGACTTCACATCTGCAGCAACTCAATCGGCTGAACGTGTCCTTGTTCACTCCTTCACTACTCTTTTCGAAAGTAGCTTTTTTTTTGTCACCTGGTGAGTTTTTTGTGCATCGCGTCTTCGTCATTGGTCGCGCAGCGGTCATTTCTTCTTTCCGGCGCTTTCATTTCGGATCGGCATGTTCCGTTCCTTGTATGGACACCAGTTGCCACTCTAAGCTCCTTCTGATGTTGTGGGTCCCTGTACCATCCGAGCTCTGCAGTCTCAGCGACACAGGCCGCGTGTGGGTTCTCTCGAGGGTTTGATTGACGGAATGCTCCTGATGGGAATTGCACCAGCCGTTCCCTGGATACTTGTTCTACCGAAAGGCTTCCGGCCGATGGCTATGTTCTGAATTACCGGAGACTTCTTTTTAATTCCGACATAACTTCGGTGCCTATTGTTGGGTAGAGGCAGCCGCATTCCTGTGAATCCTCTCAGGCCTTATCCTCACCTGACAGCATGTTTTTCGACGCAACAGAGGCAATCTATTGCCTTTTCACAGTAGCCCCTTCCTTCCGCAGCTCAGTGATTTCATGACGTGCCGATGACGATGATGATGCTTCGATGACCTATACCTTTAATACTGATTTTCCTTCCCAGAAAAATTACGAGAACTATGGATAATACCTCTGTTCTTTGTTATCGTAACGTTAGCGTCGATGTCCGTTGCCTTCATTTTGGGATGGGTATTCCGACTGAAGAAATCCCAGAGGCGAGTCGCCACCTTTTCGTATATCTGAAAATTCCATTAATGAACCGTATCGTGTAGGAGCTTTGGCATGGCCGCTGCCATGTTCATGAATTCCAACTCTCTTCCAATTGCTCTAATGCAAAGTCTGGTTTTAACCGTACCGGGACTCAAGTGGGGGGAGGACGACAACAAGGATGCAATGCTCGGTCGTGCCCTGACGTACCTCGTGCTTTACAGTACCATGGGGATGGTGGTAAGTGTTGGACCCCTGGAAATAACCCTTAGTGACGAGTTTTCATAGCTGCGTTGGAGTTATGGAGTGCGACTGCTTGCACAAGCTGACGACGAGCCTCAACCTATAGCACTACCACCGGATACCGGTGACAGTCCTCTTTTCGGTTCTTCGTCTTGTGGCGAACCCGATGAAGTGATCCCTCACATCGTAGTGGAGGAAGGCGATGCCACAATCCGAGGGGAGCCCACTCGTCGCCGCTCAAGATTTTACAACTCCTTCCCCAATTCTCCTAACGACTCTCGCGCTAATTTGTCTTCCGTCCACTCCTCCTCATCAACAATAGTCTTATCGCCGGATATCACGGACTCGGACATGAGCGACAATGAGCTGGAAACCGTCCTTCCTACTCATCATGAACGCCAGCGCACGAGAACACATGCTTCACCTCATACGTCCTCAAATATTCTGCATCGCACGAAGTGGAACACCATTCGGATTTGGACGGCTCTGAATGAATTCATGACCGTTCCTTTGTGGGCTGCCCTCGCATCGCTGATCGTGGCATGCATCCAGCCTCTACAGCATCTCCTTGAGGTCCACATGAAGCCCCTTAAAGGCGCTTTAGCGAGTGCCGGAAACTGTTCCATCCCGCTCACGTTGATAGTCCTAGGTGCCTATTTCTACCCTTCAGACGAAGGCGAAGCGAAGACCGAATCTCGCTCGCTGATTCACAGCATGAAAGGGATGTTCACCAAGAGGCGGGCTAGACCCCATCGGGAAGCGACACAGACAGGCGAGACGAAGACGGTAATCATTGCTGTAGTGTCGAGGATGATCATCACGCCGCTGCTACTCCTGCCGCTGATGGCACTGTCTACTGCACTGGATTGGCACGCGGTGCTGGAGGACCCGGTGTTTGTGGTGGCAAATGTGTTGCTCATATCATCTCCACCCGCGCTTACACTCGCCCAAATCACACAGGCGGCGTCTGGGGATGCATTTGAGCGGTTGATAAGCAGGACAATATTCTGGGCCTACTGTGTTGTTACGCCACCTGCAACTATATTTTACGTGGTTGTTGGACTGATTTTATCTAAGCTTTAGGATGTATTTTAATGCTCACATACTGTACATATGTTCATTCATAGATTCCAGGTGCTTTTATCTTCGGTAGTTGTAGTACTTACATGTATGTCATACTTGGGAATTTCTTGATTCTTTGAAATGGATACCGGCCCGTGGGAACCGGAGGAATTTAAATGCTTTGCAAGTTTGAAATTCGACTGCCTTCCAACACCTTCTAGGATCCACGCAAGCGCTCGGCATCTATAAAAATGACTTACTAACCATTGTTCTCTAATTGACACGTCTGTACCCACGGAGGCTGCAAAGTTGAACACGCACTTGTGCCGAGGGCCGGAGATTGTCATGACAGTAGTTGCTGACATCAGCGGCCCATATAAGCAGCAGCATTTTTTTCCACAACATTCGGTCTGTTCATTTTGCCTCCCGTTCGTCAATTACTTATTCCCTTGCACTATGCCTGCTACGATTACCGTTCCTGAAGGGTACGTCGGTCGGTTAGCTTTGATATTATATTCTCAAATTACTTGTAGATGGGCCTGGGTCGGGGCGGCTCTGCTCTCCACTCAACTTTTACTCATAGGGCAGTCAACCATCGTAGGACGTCGTCGCGGAGTAGCTGGCATCAAGTATCCTCAGCGTATGTTTTTGTTTTTGGAAACCGGTGTCGGCGTGTCTGACTTGCTCTCAGTGTATGCTGAAAAGGCCCAGGAGGAGGCCTCCAAAGAGGCGAAGATATTCAACTGTGCGCAACGTACGTGTCATCTTTACTTATCTTTGCATGATAAGGTTTTGACACGGATGTATTTGCAGGTGCTCATCAAAACACGCTCGAAAACATTCCTGTAATTTATACCGGGTGCGTCCTTTGCACTGTTCCCGTGATCGTTCACTTCTCACCTCAGAATCACTGTAGCACATTCCTGACTGCTGTGTACTACCCGACTATTGCCGCTGCTGGTCTTGGCATATGGCTACTTGGCCGTATCTTTTATACTCGGGGCTATATCACAGGGGACCCTGCGAACGTAGGTCGGCGGAATGTATTTCTGCTTCGAGAAGCTCACACTTCATATAGCGCAATGCCAAGGGAGGGTTCATTGGATACATTGGACAATTAGGTTCGTTATCTTTTGTTAGACGAAACAATCCGTATCTGATTTCCCACAGTGCTTTTGTTTGGGTCTATAACAGGCGTTTACAAGATGATCCAGGCTTCACTTTAAGATGAAATGGAGGGGGAAGGTATATATATTCGGGGTCTGCCTATAATGTGCTGTACTGCAATGGAAAATGCTTTTGAAGTCGCGAAGTTCGTATGTACCTGAAAGCGCAGGGGAATGTACATGTTTGGCAAAACCTGTGCTTTCTTTGAGGCAGGAAGACCGAAAGAGTATGCCAATCGCATTCACCTTCACCATCACTCGCTGCAGCCTCGAGCATCACCAATTACGGCTTTCCTCTCTTTGATTGAAAGCCAAAACAATGGCGAGCGCAGCCATTTTACCGCGGTCAGCATCGCCACCGCCGCCGCCGGACACATCTCGCAGGCATAGTATGATTTCGGCGCATAGTAGCTTGCTCTCATCATCCGCCGCATCGTTCAGGACAGCCCTGGCATCGCCAACGACCCCGTCGTCGTCATCTTCAAATTCCTCACTACATACCCTGGGCACAGAGGACCCACCAGTGAATCCTATCCACACTATGGGCACCAGCCTCCAGCAGCATTCACACCCTGAGGTCCATATCGTAAAGGTCACCGGAGACACGGTGCATGTCGAGACAGGAACAATACCCGACTCATTCTTGAAAAAGGTGTCGCAGACGGTAACGAATGTGATCCCACCAAGGCCGGCCGACGTACGTGACGACAATCACGTAGGCCCGCCGCCGCCGTCTCCGCCTGCTAGCGTTGAGCGCCCAGAACCGGAAGAAGCAGAACCGGCGGGGGAGACAGGACCAGTGCTGGAACGGAAGCCTGTCATTTTCGACGAGCCAGAGGGCCTTGGACACGAACCAGGACCAGAATCGTTTAGGGATCGCCAGATGTCGGCGTCGTCATCAGCGTCGACAATGAAAGCTGGGCAAATGCGGGCTGCAAGCATGTCTGGCGCTGCTCACGAGCAGACGTCGATTGATACCGACTTCTCCCTTTCAACTCTTCGCTCACAAGACACTATCACCATCACCACATCCGAACCTTCTCCTGTTCCTCATTGGATAGATACCTCTGCTTCAACGCCACTTGTGCATTCAACCAACTATCTCCAGCCGCCGCCGCCATCAATACATGTGCACCGTCCAGCACGACGGAATACCACAGGCTCGACGTTACAGTCATTGCCTTCGCGGTTGGGCCCTGTACCAGGTCCGCATATATCACTGCACCCTCAGTATGGATCGCACCCGCATGGCATCTACGATCATGTTGACGTTGACGACGTCGCCAGTGATATTCAGCTCCATGCAGAGAAAATACGACGTGAGCGTATGGAGAAGCGGGCCAAGCAGCAGCAGGCAGAGGCTGCTTTGACGCGTGCGGAGACTACCAAAAAAGGCGAGGATGTACCGCTTGTCGGGAACCTGATTGGCGAGGACCATGTTAACTATGTCCTGATGTATAACATGCTAACGGGCATCCGCATTGGTGTCCGTCTCGTCCAATTTTTTTTTTTTCATTTTTCATTCTCACACACACTCAGGTTTCGCGCTGTCAGGCAAAAATTAAACGACCACTAACTGACGACGATTTCACCGCTCGGCATAAATTCTCGTTTGACATCGTCGGTAATGAGCTGACGCCATCAGCAAGATACGACTTCAAATTTAAAGACTACGCTCCTTGGGTTTTTCGTTCTTTACGCGAAGAGTATTTCCATCTCGACCCCGCCGACTACCTTCTCTCCCTCACTTCGAAATACATCCTATCCGAACTAGGCTCTCCCGGAAAGTCAGGATCCTTTTTCTATTTCTCTCGCGACTACCGGTTCATAATCAAGACGATACGGCACAGCGAGCACAAATTCTTACTTAGCGTTTTGAAGCGGTACTATAACCATGTGAAGGAGAACCCGCATACACTGCTGAGTCGGTTTTATGGGTTGCATCGAGTCAAGCTGCCGAGGGGCAGGAAGATTCATTTTGTGATCATGAACAACTTGTTCCCACCGCACAAGGATGTGCCATGAAACGTACGACCTGAAAGGGAGTACAGTAGGGCGAGAGTATCCGGAAGAGTTGAGGAGGGACAAGAACAACCCGGTGCCTGAAAGACGTGAATTGGATCAACAAGGGTCTCAGATTGGAGCTGGGTCCCTGAGAAGCGCGCGTTATTAACGGAACAGCTGAGGAGAGACAAGGAGATGCTGAAGGCCATCGACGTGATGGATTACAGTCTGTTAGTTGGGATACACAACATGCGGAGAGGGAACCGGGATAACGTTCGGAAGAACACACTGAAAGTCTTCGACGTATGTCACTTTACTTCTCACTGAAAGCACACTCTTGCTAACGCCAATTCTGAAGCCCAATATCCCTCATACTCACCGCCGCAGACCTACTTTGAGCGGTGGTTCCGCGAATCACCAGCATAAAGCAAAAGGGGGTACGTTCTCACCGGAGGCCATCGCAATGCGCCGGGCTATGCGCGAGTCCGACCCCAAGCGTCTTGGCAAGGGGACTATACGCCTACCCGAAGAAGACACTGGCGAGCGGCAGCACTTTATCTTCTACCAAGACGAAGGCGGTCTGCGCGCGACGGATGAGACCAACGAGAACATGGATACCATATACTACCTCGGCGTCATCGATATTCTCACACCGTACAGCGTGGTCAAGAAGCTGGAGCATTTTTGGAAGGGTTTGAGTGCAGACCGACATAAAATCAGTCCCGTGCCGCCACCGGAATATGCAGATCGGTTCTTTACGTTTATGAAGGCCATCATGCGGGGTGGGGAGGGGGGCGAGTCTTTTAAGCCTTAAATTTTGCATCTTGACCCGGTATACCGTGTTTCCTTTATTCTAATCTAATGACCCCTCACGCACGCACACACAAGTTTTTATTGCCCTCATTATTATTATCAAGTCGAGGACATCTTTGGACATCCCCGGATAATCACTTTGTGTACTACTCACCACTTCTTTTTTTGGTTTTTTGGTCTAATACCCTCACCCTGTGATCTCAGTTATTCATTGCTGCCCACATTCCTTTGCACCTACACATTTCATCATCTTTGTCGCTTTTATCGACCCACACTCCTTACTCACCCCCTCAGATGTCGCTTGCTATCGCACTTTTGCGTTCACATTCGTTCCAGTAGAATTATTCCACTGCGGGTGAAGGTATTAGTACTACAATACTGATACAAGATGTGGCCATATAATATTATTGCTATACATAGATCATTCATTCATCATTATCCTCCTCTATAGTCTGCTCAACCTTGACTTTCCTGGTAGAGCGTGTTGCAGCTGTAAATGCAGGTCATGAAATTCATCAACAGTCAACCAGAAATAGGTGTCTTACGACGTTTGGCGCGCTTCTTGATCGCGGACTTTGTTCGCTTCGCAAGGTCGTGTTCTTCTGTACCCGCCTCCTTGCTTTCCTCAAGGAGCTAGGCAAAACTTGTAAGCGCGTATTTGGCGAGATAGCCAAAACGACCCACCTTGCTAAATTCATCTAGCTCATGATCTGGCTTATCCTTGCTCTTAGCCGCACGAGCCTGCCAGTACAACATGATTAGCATAATGTCACAAATCAGACCCTTCCTTACTTTGTTGAGGATAGCAGTAAACCGCTCATAAACGACTGGTTCATGCAGCTTATTGCCATAGAACCTGTGCCCTTCGATGAGCTTCTTGACAGATCGATCCGACTTGTAATTCAGCAACGATAGACAGTAAGCGATATCTCGCCATTGTCTGGGGTCCTCGGAAAGCTGGAAACGCTGACATAGCTTCTCCACGACATTCTCCGTTTGTTTGTCCTGACATCCACGTCAACAGCAGCCCAGAGCAATACGACGAATGCCTACCTTTTCGATGAAAGTAAAGATATACGACATGGTACTGTGAAACATGTCTTCACCGACAGCGTGCTCGCCGAAAGAAAGATGACTGATGACTAGGGAAAAGTATTGGACGTATGCGCTTGATTGGAATCACGGAGGACTTACCATCCGGCAGATTGTTATATATGGCGTTGTCCTTGGTCGATAACTCTTTGAAGAACAACTTTGCAAGGTCGGAAATACGTTCATCGGGATCTTGCACACATTTCGCCATCTCTCCAAGCTGTCCTTTCACCTTGACCATCCCGTTCAAGATCAAGTGTGTAAGAACCATAAGCGTATTCTTTTTCACTACAAGGTCGGGGTCCGAAAGACCTCGGTAGAGCTCGTTGCTGTTCTCATCAATGATGGTGCTGAAGGAGACGGCTACATCACCAAGCGCAATGGCGATATTGCTCCGGATATTGGCACTATCGGACTTCTCAAGGATTTTGAAGAGTAGTAGATGATGTGCGTCACAGAATTGGGAGCTAACACAGAGAAACTTGCTGAACGACAGGGTCGCAGCGGCTTTAAGGGTAGGGTTCTGCAGGTATTCTCAGAATAGGTTAATAATAGGTCACTGCAAAACGAACCTTGAACTTATCCGGTCTTCCACAGATATACACTAACATGGGTCCGTAGACAGCAAGCAACGAGTCTGGGCCAAAGAGCAGCTCATGCTCTCGTATCTCTTGCATGCGTTCACCGATCTCGTCCTCCGCGTTTCCCGCCACTTGGTCCAATTCTTCGCCGTCTTTAGAAGAAGATCCGCGGCCACCAGGTGCTTGAGCTGCTTTCTTCTCCTCTATGTACCCCTAGTCAGAACAGCATATTCCCTAAATAAGTTACTCTTACCAGCATGTGCCTCGTCCTTCTGTCTTTTAGCTTCCCGTTCGACAAGTTCCAGATACACAATGTGTTTGATTGCAACATGTCCAACCACAAAGAGAAGCTGACTCAGATGGAAAGCATCACCTAGGTCCGTCGCCTTGGGTTCTTGAGAACCTGCTTGTGAAATGTCGCCAGGGTGGTCTTCGTCCATAGCATCCGGATCATTCTCTTTATCTTCCGCAGCACTCCCAGTTTCAGACCCAGGAGTGAAAGCGCGTTGCGTGAGTGTTTTTATTAGGTCATTGCAGAAGACATCGGGGTGCTCTCCGAGAGCGTAGACGGTGTTGATGACCTGTTCAGCCAGCCCGAACCAGTCTTTGGAGTGACAGGGACGAAGGACGACTTGCTCTAGCTTTTGGAAGATAGCGCTATCCATCTCGATACGCATCGTCTTATCATCAAGAGAACCTTCACGCGCAGTCAGAAATGCTGACTGAAAGACAGGGCAATCACTCGCCTTTCACCTTCTTCGCACTCCCGTTCAGCCGCTGCAATGCTACACAGGTGTATCTAGCTAGCGTCAGGTCCGCCTGGAGAAATCGTTAATATAGCTAAGCGAACTGGTGACGGTTGGTATTTACCCTTCCGAGAGCACCCAAGCCAACCTTCAACATGGTCTCGACGTGGTCGAGCTCTGACAGTATGTTGTGTTTGGCCAATGCCAGCATACCGAGTATAACAATCGCCCCTCGCCGCTGAGCCTTAGGGAGAAGCTTGTTTGAAGCTAGAAAACAGTTGATACAGTTAGCCAAGAAACTTTCCCACCAGAACAAACGCACTGTAGATTTGCCACAACTTGCTAATAACTTCGGCAGGAATTTGGTCATTAGCCATCATGGTGCGCATCATTTCTTCCAAGCTCGTCAATTCGGCGAGAGTAGCGCCATATGTGAGCCTGCAATAGCAAATTTAACCCGTATGATAAAGGATGAAAGGTCAAAAAACGTACTCAATCATGTTCTTTGCAATGCGGCCGACCTGACCTCGGCCATCCAACTCGGCGATGGGATCGAAATACAGCGTCTGATAGCATTCCAGAAGCCGGGAGCGAACTCCCTTAATTTCCTTCCCATCCTCTGACGTGACGCTGTTGTCCTTTTGCCAGATCAAATGCAACATCTTCTTAATACCACTCTAGCGAGAACTATGAGTTTCGACATATCACGAGGTCGTAAGCACGTACCTCGACACCCCGCATCTTGTACTGATGGGCAACCTGGAAAAATCCAATGGCTTCCAGGGCCTCTGGCTTGTTGGTCGAGCCTAACAACTGGCACAAGACGACCATGGCTTCTTCTATATGCCGCATGAAATCCATACCTTCAACGTAGTACTTTTTCGTCAGCCGTAATTCTTTGACCTCCTGTTCATCCATAAGTCTCAACGCCTCCAAGGCATCGGGGTTCAACTGAGACTGTCGAGGTTTGCGCTTGGGTTTCTTCGAGGGTTTCTTTGATTTACCCTTCTTGCTCGGTCGTGGCCGAGGTTCGCCCTCTTCGTCATCCACCGACATAGCATCGTCATTTTCATCGTTCTCGTTCCCATCTTCTTCAACGTCCATCTCATCGTCCTCTCGAACTTTTCTGTCATAGATATCAGCACTAAACGCATGCCAGAAAAAATCATATTTACTTGTTGGACCTCTTAGACTTCTTGGTGGCCATTTCATGTTCTTCTCTTGCCTCCGCCTCTTCTTCTCCATCGTCGTTGTCTTCCTCTTCCTCTTCCTCTTCCTCCTCCTCCTCTTCTTCCTGTGCTTGAGTCGATTGGTCGGCAAGATTAAACTTGTCTAATTTCTCTTGGTATGGCGCCCATTTCTCCAGCAATTCCTCATACTCTTTCTCCCAGACTTCCATTTCCAAAGGACCTCCGTGAATACGATTCCAAGGATGCGTCATGACAAGTTTCACGAGCAACACCACTGCATTCTTCCTTACTGCCGCCGCTTTATCCTCCAGCGCCGTAATAGCGATCCTGGTAACGTGCAAGCGTGATCGTCCATAGACATTTTTCAGTTCGCAAAGTCTCGTGAACACAGATAGGACTTTCGTGCGGACATATGTCGTGACGTCTCGCATGCGCTCGATGAGAAAATCGTAAAGACCATTAATTTGCTTCGTGGTTTGAGTATTCTCTTGAGAGCCTACGGGGCCACTATTGCTATCAAGATGCACAATCAGGTTCCCGATAATTTCGACAATGGCGATGCGCATGGGATAGGCCTATATTGGATTGTCAGTCGGCGTCTTTGATGATAAGACTTTACCGTACCTCGGAATCCAGCTGATCAAGAAGAAGACTGATTTGTTTGAGGGTATGGCGGGGGGATACTTCAGAATACCTGATAAGAAATTTGGAAAAGGTACGAGGCCCTTTGGTATCTTGCGCGCTGAACTTCTGCGCAGATATGTCTCTGAGGACTTCGTCTGCAAGCTCGGGGTGTTGGTATTCGTCTTCGACTATTGATAAACAGTCCGCCATCGGTTCTGCTAGATGTTCGTGGAAAGATAGATTTGCCATAATTTTTGTTGACGCTGTGGACCCCTGGCCGTGCCATTTGACCGACAAACAGATTGCCCTTTGTACGCCTTTCTTGATGTCAACCACTTTCATGTACGACTCATTCGTCGAGATGTCGTATACAGGCAGTGTGATACATCTAGCACTGCAAGTTAACAAAGCTATGAGATAGAAAGGACAACAACGTACTTGACGAATGCTTCTCGCTCCAAACTCGTCGCCCACACATGCTGAGCCGGAAGTTTCTCGAGCATCCGGCAAATCAAGGCCAACCCATTCGGTATGTGATTCTGCCATGACCACTGCTCTGAGTTCTTCTTCGACGCAACTGTTCGTCCGCCTGCCTTGCTTGCCTTTGCACCTCTTCCTCTCTTGGGCTTAGCCTTGGGGGCAGGAGCCGTCTCCTCACTCTCCGACTTTACATTTTCCGCAGCGGCAACAAACCAGTGCAAAAGAAAGGCGTACATGTCAAGAGCATCTCTGTGCCCTGATATCGCCTCTGGGTCCTCTGTAACGGCATCTCTTATGGTGGCATCAGCTTCGGCTTGAAATCCTGAGGTTAGCGAGTCGAGTAGCTTGGTCATGAGAGAGCCCGGAATCGCGTCCGAATGTTTTAGTAAGCTGCAGTAGACGTCGAAGTTTCTTGGATCCGTTATTGCATCGCTCGATTCCGCGACTGCCTCGACAGCACCTGAAATCGCGTCGTTCAGGAAAGATGATACAAGGGAGATGCAACCGAACCTTCTAGGAGCTCCTCTGGATTTTCTTTGCTTGGATCATGTTCATTCTCGATGTCGTGCTCGGTTATCTTGTTCTTGAGTTCCTCTTGAAGGTCGATTCCCATCGTCGCCGTGGTGGTTCAATTTCAAAGGGTAAACGCGCTGCACGTGATCATGACGCGGCGAAGTGGCACTGTAAACGTGATTTGTCAGGCGCCAGAAACGGCCTAAAAACCTTCTTTTTTGAACGTGCTAATAACCAATTTTCAGGCTAGAAATCAATCCACAGTGTGCACGGAATGTATATGCATTCATAAACCAAGTTTATCCATCCTCAGCTGGATGCTTTGTCGCGCAGCACTGATAGCACGGTTCCTTCTATGCGACGGACTCCGCTGCATCAGTGGCCACCTTCGTTCTTCACGAAACATTGGTATAGTTACAAACGACGGAAGAATAGTATTATGAATTATGTAAGTTATATCGTATTATGATTGACTGTAAGGTTTAGATTCAAAAATCGTATCATAGATTCTCACAGACATACCGGCAGTTTCAGGCTGAAACCTTCAATCCCTTCTCTTTCCACAGGCCCTCTATGCGGACAAGACTATCAACGGCATCCAAAATAGTCTTCTCCCATGGAATGAACGAATCCGCCTTCAAACCAAGCACATCTTCAATCTTCTGCCAATCCACGGGAAGCGTATACGAAGGCCACTCTGGTGCAAGCGTCGCGTCAGTTAGGCGATCCTTGAGCTCAGGGCGCTCTTTCGCAATGATCGCGAGGGCATCCTTGTACGAAGACCTGTGCGGGGAGACTATGGCGAACCTCTTCCGCCCAACTTCAGCGGAAGGTGGAGACTGGAGGGCGAGGACGTGCGCCCTCGCAGCATCACGAACATCAATAGCGCCTGGGGCAACTGGGAATTCAGTGTTATCGGGTCGGAGGAGCGCATAGATGCTTCCGTTCGTAGAAAGGGCGCTCAAGTCGGGTTCAGGGATGAGGTATTCAAAGCCAGGAGCGAAAGACCCGAAATTGTAGGCGGGTCCAACTGTGCGTAGGAGGGTTGCGTAAGTATGGATGGAGGGAGCTGATCGGATGCGAACATACCGAGCGTAACATCTATTTCTGGGTGTTTCTCCGCGAATTCAACAACTGCCAGGTCTGCATATCTTCTGGGCTACGTAGACGGTAAAAGGCTGCCCTGAAGCTATGGCCTGCTCTTTGGTAACAGGATTCCAATCTAGAGTTTTCCCATGATGAATGTAAATTCGACATAAAACTGAGGGCAAAGGGCAAACTCACCGTAGGCACCGAATGGTCCCTGCGGATAGGGATGCGTTGCGACAGAGCCAGTAACAACAATTCTGTGAACTTTTGCCTTGACAGCTTCCCGTAATATATGAAGAGATCCTTCTACGCTGCTCTACGGGTCAAGGTGTCAATGTTAACTGTCAACTAGCGTAACAGCAAACGGAAAATACCTTGAAAGCCGTTTCTGGATCAACTCGCCCCGGAAGAGGAGCTGCAGCATGGATTATCCCATCGACACCTTACAAAAGGGATGTGAACTTGATGTAATACAGCATGTTAGTGTCGAGCTCTCTTACCTGTAAGGTGTTGACTTAAGTCACCGGAGGCGATGTCGGGGACTTCGACGACTTCAAATCTATCGCTACTATAGTTGACGGAGAGTGCTTTCTTCAGAAGCTCAATTTTCTTTCCTCGAGCCGCACTAGAATATACCATTGTCAATCGCAGTCTTCCGTTGTATCATAGATATAACGCACGCTCGAACGGAATACCCCAGGTCTAACAATTGGGTCAAAATGTGGAAGCCGATGAAGCCTGAGCCTCCGGTGACCTAGAAGAAAAAGAAGAAAGCTGTTGAGTTACAAGAAGAGATGTGATATTCTGAGACTACTCACAAATACCAGGCCAGAGTTTGAGTTGCTGGGTGACATTTGTGTGTATTATGTATGTATTGGCGCGATTGATTTGTTCAGTCCAAGACGAGAAAGCAGCTGGGGGAAAGTGAATGCAAATCTCATCTCTCGCACACTCCAGTTTTATATGGACACACTAAAGGTATATTGAAAAACTAGATGGCTGACATATCTGCTCGAACCTGTATAATGCTTGAGCTTCTTACACATACTGATAAATTTCTAGAGCTGATCAATCGCATCACCGAACCGGCTTTGTAACAACTTTGTAAGGTTGTTGTAAGGAACCTTGGATGCCCAAATTTGCGCTTACACCTTGCTGAAGCATCAATTGAGGATAATGTCAATCAAAAAAAAGCGACGGAGTCAAATTCGGAACGCTGGGACGTTGCTAGATAGTAGAGCCAGCCTCGGTGACCGGCGGACAAGCTTTGCGAGGTCTGGGATTTGCCGAATCGGGCCGACATCCGACCCGATGGCACACGGAATTCGGCGCTTTGCGAAAGCATCTAAATCATGGGATCGTAGTTAGAAGTATGACGACATTGTACTCCTTCCCTCTCACGACGACCGAGGGCGAGTTCTTCGCGCCGGTCCACTCTTTGGAACGCTTCCACATTTTCCCTTGCTTGCCGCTGTCTTTTTGTTATGCGAATGCTACCGAACCTATACACTACATGCCGAGGATCAAACCGCAGACTCCAATTCTTCCTGAACAGTATTGCCTTACTAACGATTCAAGGTCCAGAAAAGTACGACATAGTCGAGACCAAGTCCGAGTCCAGCGTCGTGGGGAATAGACCGACGTCGACGATTCTCGGAATCCAGGTGACGTCAAAGCTATCTCGTTTATCCAGCTTTCGGCCCTCTCTATGATGATCCGAGGACGGTATATCCATTGTCCGTGGCCTGCTTTGAGCACCAAAGACCTGAGATGAATTCGTATAAAATCTCCTGGGAAGCTCCATCCGATTCACTGCGTTTTCCATCGCATTAACTCATCTCTCTCACGACCTCTATACGACAAATAATGCCCAATACCTTTGCTATCCACCGAGTCTTGGCTTATGCTTGGCTGGTAAGCTAGGCCAAATTCTTCTTGAACGACACCTTGGTTGAAAGTCTTATAGTGGACTGTTGCCGTCATACTTCTAGGTCTTACAGCCTACAGAGTTCATGTAACCGAAGGCTACGAAGATTCATTTTATGGTCAGTCATCTGCATCGCGTCTATCATCTCTGACCCCTTCCAACAGAACCCATTATCGTTGAATTAATTGTATCCGCCTGTTTAGCTATCATATGGGCACCCATCGCGTGCGCATCTTCTTCCCTCTGTATCGTTCCCTTCCGGTAGTCCTTACTTATATTAACAGTGGATGCCTTGTTCTCCGAAATCACACCGCATCAAAGACCAGCCCCCAATTTCTTTTAGAGATGGTGGGGAACTTCGTTTTATGGGTTATGTGGCTGGCAGGTGCCGTCGACACCACTGTAAGTACATATCTCAGACTCGTAACCTATTCCCGCTGAGATTTTACCTACAATAGAACCGCATTATCCCTGGAAAGAACTGGTGCGGTCCAGGCAAGGAATGTAGAATATTGACCGCAATACTAGCATTCTCCTGGATCGGATGGTCTTTCTTGACCATCATCGGTACCATGGGCTTGACGTATTACGCCTACCAATCCGGACAGCCCGCTCCTATCAAGGAAAAACCTTCCAGCGCTTAATAAGACCATCATGAAAGCGACGACTCATAATGGAAAGGCTCCTCAGGGTTTTCAATGACTCCCTCCTCAGTGATCCTCACGCGGTACTTTAGAATTTGTTTTAATAATTGTTTAATTGTATTACTAGCCGCCTCAAATGTACCTTCATTTTCTTCTATCGTTGACCAACTTCAAGTTAACGAAGTCACATTCTCTCAGTTCGTCGAGGACAAGGTTGTGATTTTCATTCGAGACGTCGAGAGCATAAATTCCTGTTGGAACTTCCGAGTTGTTATGGCATCCACAATGATCGGGGGTGCGGGTACCGGTCCGATCAGTCAAAAAGTGTTGTATCGAGTCATTTCCCTTCGATAGTCAACGTGTCAAGTTAGTACGAATCCATCATGATTACAATAATTTTCGTGCGTACCGTCCTTGCGTACAGGCATCCATCTGATGTTATGGGACAGATCCGACATGGTGAGAGTGAGGACAACCCGGTAAGGAAATTTGTCCAGCTCGATACTTATGTTCAACATTCATTGGGCAGAGGGGAATATGGGCTGGATGGAAAGATGCGCCACTTTCTGAGTTGGGTACGTCTGCATATGTTTATACTTGGACGAACTTGAACGTTGAGTTCTTCGCCTTATTATAGGTATAAAAGTATGTACTCTGCAACGTCCACAAATTTCACTGACTTGACATCGTGACTTAGCAAGCGATGGCTCTCGGTGACCACCTATCAACTACAAGGATTAATCTCATCTACTCCTCCCCCCTCCTGCGCGCTCGTCAGACCGGAGAAGCAGTGCAAAGTGGCCAATCCATCCCGCCCGCGTTGATCACAAATCCCCATCTCCGAGAACAGCATTGGGGCATTGCAGAAGGACATCCAGCGTGTAGCCATGCTCCTTTGAATGTGACTCACGAAGAAGCTTTCAAGGTTGGTATATTCCCAAGGACAGCTTTACTTGACGATGACGGAAGATTTCCTGGAGGAGAGAGAAGGAATGATTTGAAGGCTCGAGCAGATATGGCGATCAAAGAGTGCGTATTGCCGCATCTCACGGAAGAAAACTTTAGGAATGGACTTCACGTTGCTTTTACGAGTCATGGACTGTGCATAGGCCAGCTCCTTGCTGCCCTTTTGCGATATGATGCCTCGGCGGACAAGAATGTATCCTACAAGGGCTTGAGGAATACCGCATGGACGCGAGTTGAGGTTTCTTTGGATGTAGGTTTCCCGAATGGTTGAAACCGGGGCATTTCATTACTGTGAATTGACTAAGTCCTTGCTAGTCAAACTGTAGCAATCCTAGAAGTGTGTGCCCTGCACTTGTGGTCAACGTAACACACATAGATGCGAAAGAGCATCTGAAACTTCTAGTATGTCTTCAGACTCGATGTGACTATGTGTCTGATACTGACGAAGTGAATGTCGCAGGATCAGTTGGCGGTTCCGGATGTCGACGTTCCACTTAATGACAGGACAAAAGAGACAGTTGAATTTTTGAGCGGCAGAGCAATGCAAAGTAAGGAGTAGAAAGAGAAACGGTGGAGTACTTATTCGAATGATGACGATGAGGCCTCGATCAGCGCCTTCCATCGGTCGATCATCGCCACATTGGTTCATCGTCGTCATTAAGTTTCGTCATTGTCGTAGCTCGAAGGAACTATCACAGACGTCGGCGTGGCGCATCCCTATCATGGGGTCAGGTATAAAGGAAACACGTCCTGAGATGGAGACCCGCATCTCACTCCCATTACCCACTTGTCTCCACATCTCAATATCACTCAATACCAAATATGTCTTCCGGAGAACCCAAGTCAGTTGATATTATGAATGTGGTCTTGTTCATATACTGACTCTCTCACAGCAAGACCACTGGCCAATACCACTCCCTCAAAGGCACAGTCGTCGAGACAGTAAGATATATATGAGCAGTGAATTAATGCGAGCTAACGCCTTTTCAGATCGGCAATGTCACTGGAGCCACCTCGTGGACACAATCCGGCAAGCAGGAGCATCTTGCAGGAGAGACTGAGTACAACGCCGCCCTTGCTAAAGGCTACGCAGAAGGCACTGTAGACCGCCTCGAAGGCAAGAAAGATGCCATTGTCGGCGCTATCACTGGCGACAAGGCACAACAGACGCAAGGTAAGTTTGCGGCTTCTTATTTGAGGATCATATTAGATAGATTGATTCATGTATAGGAAACATCCAAAACGAGAAGGGAAATGCTAAGCAGCAGTTGAACCAGAAGTAGGACACGTTATTCATCGTACCTATTACTTGTGATATCCAATAAACATTTGTAAAGCGACTTTTCCAAGTTCAATAACTCTTCAGTAAGGCGAACTTGAGGATTGAGGCCAAATACTTCGAGAACGCATCATATTTGGAAAAAGGTTTAAGCTCCCAAGGAGGATGAAGATACAGAATGGCTGGAAGAGGAGGAAGATAAGGCGAGGATTGCTCACACTAGTTCCCTCTCATCCGACTCGTCCTTCAACTTTACACAGTCTGTTAAAGTTCCGCAATTGGCCCGTTATTAATATCCACACCGGTCATAGGAATACTAATCAGCGGAAATTATAATAATGAGGAGAGGGGGTTTGAGATAAGAGGGAAGAAGGTAGCTTGAGTAATATTCGGAGATAAATTTTAATAAATTCGGGAGGAGCCGGTTTGCATGCTGCCGGGCCGCTGCATGGTTAAACATCATCAGTGATTGCCTCACCGTGTCTGTTCCCTCCACTAGTGCTGACTCTTAATCTTTTGACAGGCAAGTAATTTATCGTCTCTGGGTTTGATCCATTGCTGCAATTGCATTTCTGGTCCCTCTGTCTTTCAAGGGCATCCGATTCTTACAGAGACCGTTGTCCCTAGAGTAACGGTCGCTACCGCCGGTAGATGCCATCAACACCTTAAACATGAGTGTTTGATGGTCCGGGGCGCTGTCGCATTGTTTGCGTAGAATGGATACGGCCATGGACGATACCTCAAGACTATTCTATTCGCAGGGGGAAAATGGTATCGAATCCAATGCCAGCTACTTACCGTCGGACACTGGAGATCTCAGCACCCGGACTAGCATTCTGTCGTCACATAGCGACATTTCGATACGGCCTACTACCTATGACCAGCTCATTGACTACCTTGGCATGCTCAAGGTAGCTGTTCTGGATCCGGGCAACCTCCTACTAGGGAAGAAAATTGGACTCGGCGCTAGCTTCCACGTCCAAGAGGGGAGGTTCCTTGATCGAAGCGTCTATTCCTCCTTTGTTGCGGTCAAAACCCCTCGGGAAAGTATTCATAAACACCCCCATATCCTAAGCTCGATCATCAGGGAAGTCCTAGATGAAATACGAGTTATGTCCCATCTTTCGCTGCACCCGAACGTGGCGAATCTTCTCGGCGTCGTACTAGAGGAAAGCGGAAACGAACGCCTCTTGCCTCGGATTGTCATGGAACAATCTGTTGGATCGTTAGGAAGCCTACTTCGGAAATCTCAGGAAGGACTTCCTAGACATCTAAAGATCCGTTTTTGTCTGGACGTAGCTGCCGGTCTCGAAGCCCTTCACCTCATCGAGGTTGTACATGCCGACGTCAAGTCAGATAACATCCTCATCTTCTACACAGCCCAGAATTGGCTCAATACGTGCGTTCCCATGTTGACCGCCAAAGTCTCCGATTTCGGATTCTGTGTCCCCGATACGGCTGCACGGGACAATGCTGTCGGTGCAAGGGGAACCGTGCGATTTAGGGCACCAGAGACTCTTTATGAGGCGCCTCTATCTTTGCGCCTGTGTGCCAATCTTCCTCAGCGAGATCTATACTCGTACGGAGTGATGGTATGGGAAGTTGTCAATGACGGTCGCCTTCCATTTCCCAATGTCAGCGATGTCGACCTTCCGAGTCTTCAACTTTCCACCGAAGACGGAGCGTCTGATTCCCTCATTAAAAGTAGTGTGGTGGAGGCTGAAGGTTTCTTGACAACTATACGGGGCACCGTACGCAAGAGTCCCAGTACTAGAATGTTATGGCAGGACATCTTTACGACGCTTTCGACAGCTTGCGACGCTTCTTGCATTTCCCCTAGTCTCTCCCTTTCCATTGTACAGGTATTGTAATCTATCGTCTTTCCCTTTTGGCATTTGCTTATCGCTGAAAAGTACTTTACAGATGTGAATGAACGGCAAGTTCAGGCTCAGTGGAATGAATTTCAACAGGTTGGATGGATACCTAGAGTCCCATTTCTATCTACCGTGGGTACCAGGTACCTATTTACGCTATCAGATGATCTTACTCCTTCCCAGACATGGCAGCATGGTGATGACAAAAGCTATTCCACACTTGTGCTGCATGAACTCGAAGAATCGACCAGAAACAGGCCATGGGACTGGGTCTCCGCTATCCGACTTGCCCTTCACCATTTCCAGGCGAGGAATATCTTGGCTATGAAAGAGTTCCTGCATATATTCGAGACAAATCGAGTTTCCGCGTTGGGAGAACAAGGCGGAGCCCTCCTTCATCTAGCCGTGGAAGGGGACGCGGTAAATGTAATCCGGGCTCTCCTTCAAAAGAAGGCCAACATCGATGCTCTAGATAAATACGGCCGTACGCCTTTACATATGGTGAAGTCCGTCGCCGCCGCTCAAGTCTTAATTGACTTTGGAGCGAATGTGCAAGCCAGGCGGCACGGAGCACCAGAAGGGTACACGCCCCTCCACATCGCTCCTTCCGGAGAAGTCGCAGAGCTGCTAATCCAGAATGGGACACCGGTAGATGTAAAATGCAACCACTTGGACACGCCTCTCCACACTGCGGATTCTGCTGATGTTGTCCGTGTCCTTGGGAAATACGGTGCAGATCCCTTAGCACGGGATGCCAGCGCACGTGTTCCCCTCCATTGCGCGTTCATAGATGAGGTCGCCATGAGCCTGATGGACCTTTGTCCTGCTGCAGTCAGATGTATAGACACACTCGGTTTCACACCTCTCCATAGCCAGATTGACAGTTGGAATGACAAAACGGTCCAACGAGCACTTGATTGTGGTGCCGACGTCGCTGCCGTCAACAGAAAGGGGATCCCGGCCCACTTTGGTGTTACTGCTTTTGCGAAAACAAACTATGCAGGGTATCGTGTTCTATTCGACGCTATTGCCAACACTAGCAGGTTGATCCCTCCTGCGAAGGTGCTAAAACCAATAACACCACCCCTACACGAGATCACAGAGCCAAAGTTAATGGAACTTTTCCTTCGCAATGGCTTTACAAGCTATATCAACTATGGAGGCCCTCCTTATGGATATACAGCCCTCCACATGGTAGCTGATCGGGACATGGCTCTATTTAGAGCATTTTCTCGGTGCTTGACTTCACAGCTGCCCCTCCGCCATCGATACTGGAAACCGCCAATTTCCCCTCTCTCAAAGGATGAACTCCTCATGAAATACGCACCGTTGGTTCCCTCCGTCGAGCTCATAGATCTATTGTTAAAGCACGGCGGTGATCCTAATGTCCTCGATAAACGGCAAGCATCGCCTTTGCATCTAGTGGCTCAGAATGCTTTTGGCGACAAAGGACACGAAGTGAATACCGCCCTTGTCCAACGCCTAGTGGATGCCGGCGGCGACGTTAACGCAAGGAACGTCGATGGTGAGACGCCCTTGCACCTTGTCTCGCGTGTGGAGACTGTTATTGCTCTTCTCAAAGCCGGCGCCAATCCTCGAATTGTTGACAATGAGGGGGTGACGCCTCTTCACCACGTCTATCGTTTATCTAAATCCTTCGACGTCGCAGTTCGTACGTTAATCGAGCACGGAGCAGATATTAATGCTGCTGATGATGAAGGGTTCAATCCGCTGCATTATGCCTGTCGGACATACGAGGAGAACAGCAGAGGGTTCCGGCAGCTTAAAAGGTGGAGAAACGAACCGTACAACAAGGTTTGGCAGTCATCCACACCGGCCAAGTTCCGGTTGATGTTTGATAATGCTGCTGAGGCCGTGAAGGCATTGCTTGACAACGGCGCTGACGCTGATGCCCGGACCAAAGCGGGGGAGACTGCGTTGGATATGCTCTCAAGACAACCATTTGGACGAGATCCATATCGCGAGCTGGTGGCCCGGGGGGCCAAAGCGTCTTCTCCAGCTGCGCCATGGTGGAATTTTTGAGGCAGATGTATGATTTAAGTTCATTCAAGACCATGATCGGCTGTTTGTATTCAAATACTGCGTAAGTTTCCGAGCTGTTATACATCGTAGTATGCAGATAAATGGATCTAGTTACCGAGGTTTTGATGAGGGAAGGGCTCAGCGTGCACGAGTTGTCCGCAATGGCAGGTAGCATGAATCATTGTAAACTCACCTTGAGAGTAGTCAACGAAGGTCGGTGATACCGAAGCTGTGGAAGTTATGATTGCGGTGTCACTCAACATCCTTGGCTGTCGCAGATATATCGATAAGGGCTCACTACTGAGCATTGATGTTGTGGTTCGTTCTGGAGAAAAAGAAAGGAAAAGGAGGAAAGTTTACACGGCCTACCTGCGAATTCCACAATGAATTTTGAGTAGCCAAGTTGTAAAGGATAAGTAAGCTCCTACGAATCCGATATTTACATCGGGTGGAGATGCCAAACAATGGGCACTGGCGATTGTCACGCGAGCAATCTCTGTCTCCATCGTCCATCGTATCGTTCCGCCTTTCTTCAATAACGAAAATGGTACGTTCTCAGCCCTTCTGGTGACACAATGCTGATGGAAATGGCAGTCTACGAACTGCAGACGACGTCTGATCCGAGACTTTAAGCGACTGTCGACGGATCCCCCAGGTGGCATCTCTGGGAGCCCATGTCCGGACAATATCATGCTATGGAACGCCGTTATATTTGGTCCTGGTGCGTCCTACTTTTCTTTCTACTTTTTATACTTGACTCACCCACCAATCCAGCCGAAACCCCCTTTGAAGACGGTACTTTCAAACTCCTTCTTACCTTTGACGAATCCTACCCCAACAAGCCCCCTACTGTCAAGTTCCTCTCCCGGATGTTCCACCCGAATGTATACGCCAACGGCGAGCTCTGTCTGGACATCCTCCAGAACCGATGGTCCCCGACGTATGATGTCGCTGCGATCCTGACATCGATACAGAGTCTGCTGCATGACCCGAACCCTAATAGCCCAGCTAATGCGGAAGCAGCACAACTCTATAGGGAGAATATGAAGGAGTATGTGAGACGAGTGAAGGCGACGGTGGAAGAGAGCTGGCTGGATCCGGAAGAGAAGGCGGAAATGGAGGGGCAGGAGAGTACATCGGCATAGATTCGGATAGCGGCACGCACGACATTTCATTCTTCCTATCTATTGAAACATACATTCTGTGATATACACTATTTTATTTAATGCCATCCCATTCGATATCAACTTTGCACGCCGCCGCTACATATCAGTGGCTTTCTCCTACTCGTGAAGAGTTTACCATCATGGATACAAGATACGAGTTCTGTTGCCGTGTGCTACGGAGACAAGGCGAGACGGAGCAACCACATGAATCTGTACTTAGTCATCTACTAAGTACGATGATCATCATTTTCCCCGGTCGGCCAGGATAGTCCGAGTACTCTTGGAAAGACTAGAATTGTGGTATGTCGATTTAGGCACAGTGGAACTGAATACTTTGTGCAGCAGTATCTGATCATAGCTAGATTTATTCCAGATAGTCGTACATAATGCTACACGCCCATTAATATTCAACATTGGGTGTTCTGATATACCTGGGTAGCGAAACACTAGGAAAACAACGCCTATCAGTACCGGTCAGAGTTATGTTAAACTTGTACATACGTTGTAGTTATCTGCGTTGATCTTGGCGTTCGCATCCGAAAGTGCCTGGTCAGCAGAACAGCCGTAGGTAACGTCGTCAGTGTCGGCGACAGCATGAGTCAACTATAACACTTCAGTACAGGCCCTGCGGTAGAAGGATTGTGAGTGCTACCTCATGGAGAGTCGTTCCCCCTCGGATGTTACGTGCGGCAACATTCGTTCCTGTGCAGAGGTTGCTGCTCGCCACTTCGTTGAAGAAGAGGCTGCAGTAGTAGATCTACATACAGGCTTTGTGATGTCAGAACATAAAAAGATGCGGTGCAAACGTACATTGGTGGTGGAGATGACGGTATAGGCGATTACACCGCTCGTGCAGGCGCCGTAGGCATCGGTGCAGCTCAGTCTAAACGGGGTTTCAGCCTCGTCGGAGAGTGCACGCATGAGGAGCTGATACTAACGTTCTGGAACTGCTGGATTCGCTAGCTACAGCGTTGTAAACACCGCTGATGGTGGAGCTCGCGGTTGCTCCCCAGTAAGCGGTGTACAGACTGTTCTTACCGTTACTCGAGATGTAAGAAGACGAGAGGGAAGCGAGACTCTTGGCTTCGGAATAGCTAGAGATGGGAAACCATTCAAATGAAATTGAAATTGGAATAGAGACAAACAGAGGCAACGAACCTGGATGTGATAAAGGCCTTCTTGGTGGAGTCGCTGCATACCGGAGTCGCACGTTTATCAATGCCCGCGACGTCGCGCGCGGCGAGGTCCCCGGAGATGTGTACGTCCACAGACGTCGAAGAGACGGTGACCTTGTCCAGGGTGCTGGCAGCAACTTTGGCGGCAACGTCGGCCATTTGGAAGGTGGTGACGGGCTCGAAGGTGTAAGTGCCCTCTCCAGCGGAGGCGAAATCAAAGAGCGAGGAGACTGTTAAGTCTGAAGTCAGAAAAGAGTGATGTTTTAGTAAGTATGCACTTTTACCATCATGATCGACTGTAATGGTCTCCCCACCACCGATGGTCGCGAAAGCAGAGTCGTCGAGGTCGGCAAGAGACACAGTAAGCTAATGGAAAGAGTCAATACAGAATTCTTGTGGGAAAATACCGGTCATACCTTGATACCAGTGAACTGAACTGTAGCGCCGTCCTTGCTGATCGTGAAGGAGCGTGTCGGGAGGACATTATCCAAGATCGTTCCGTACTTTAAGATCTTGACAGCCTCAGCACCAGTATTAGTGATGGATGCAGTGAACTTGAGCTCGTCAAGAGAGGTGACACTGGCGGCGGGACCAGAGAGGGACACGGTGAGGCTATCAGCTCTCTTAAGAGGCGTAGCAAACACGCTAGCTCCCGTCAAAGCCAGACCGAGTGCAAGCAAAGAGGCGAACATCTTAAGTCAAGGAGGAAAACTGATTGGAGTACAGAGATGATTTTTGGGGGCTTAAATACATCTCTGAATGGGCCGGGGGGAGGAGTTCTTATCATGAAGCTTTGGGGAACATATGGAGAGAAGGCTAGAAGGAGTGCCACTGAAAGTGCAGCGCATGCATATTCACGAATGAGGATCGGATTGAGTAAGGTGCCAAATGATTACGACCTTCTTGCATAGAGTCGACGCTAAGACTCCTCTGGGATGCATCACCAAGTTAGAGACGCAGAACTGCCATTGGAGTTGTAAAATCAAGCTTCAAAAACCGATTGCTGAAGAAGACATGAACATATCTATGAGAGCCGGACCGTTATCACCATCAGCACTGGGGTAAGGAAGGTAGTTTCGACCCTACCTTCTTGCTCCTTGTGAATCACGAAAATCTCTTGGCATCTGGTCGTCCACATAGTGCCAAGGGCAGATGTCATCGCCTCTCTCTAGTTATTCTTGCCGAAGAATACCCTGGCGCTCGAGGGACTTTTAAACACAAAGAGTAATCATGCGTTGCAGAGCTGCTAGAGCGGCAGTCTCGATTCAGATGATAAGATTTGTTTCCACTGATATTCGCCATGTTCGTGGTGTGATTGTCGAGAACGAAAGGATCAGTAACAGAGCAATGCGGACCACAGATCACGGTTTTGTATCAGGTTGTAGCTCCTTCTGAGTCTGAAAATTTGGTCTAATGTCGGGAGTCGATGAAGTAAGTGTTCAGACCAGCATTTGTCGTATTGAGGTCCGAAGAACTGCAGTATTATTCTCTGAAAATGAAGTTATCCATCAAAAAGCTCTTCCGAGAACACCAAGATTTATTATCCTAACCTTGGTTGAACAAGGAGAGAACACATTCCTGCATCGGAATCAGCAAATTTTGCCATCCATCGAAGCACCAGTGCATGAAGCCAGTCTTCTTGAACTCCTGGGAGCCGGATGATTTTCAAAGACCTGACTCAAAGAGGCAGTTTTTACAACGAAAACAGCACACAAATTATTCATGCACCTTGACCGTTCATGTTGACACGCACTTTCAGAGAGGGCCAAGACCTTGTCCATGAGGAAAGATAATGTAGTATCCGATCATACGGATAAAGAATACATAAGTTTCGGTCGTGATATCTGTAAGGATAAGTCATCTGCAACCATCATGCGTACGTGAAAATCACCGGTGACACATGCCCGGTGAGATGGCACAAGCGGCGACTCACATGCTGAGCACCAAGGCCCGGAGTTAATAAGTTCATCCTATGCCACATGTATTCCGCAGTAACGAACGGAACACCTGTGGAAGGCTCCAGTACACTTACTAGACTTAGTAGTACATGATGGTGGCTGGAGAAGGAAGGTCGCGGACACGTGATAATCACGTCTGAAGCCGATTCTTCTGGGTAGGCCAGATTCTTTGTGAGTGCTTGAACAGGCCTGTAAAATCAGCGATTTGGCGAAGCATCCTCACCCTTTCTGCTGAAGAAATTCACGCCAATACGGATAACGTTTCAATGTTGTTCCAGCAGCAAAGTCGCAGCTCTGACGTCCTCCTTTTTCGCGTAGGTTGCGAATCTTCTTTGCACTCAATCCAGTCTCGCAACTCTCTCTAATTTCAGCGAAGAAACCCTCGACGGGACATAGCTTGAAACCGGAAAATATCGTGATGTATAACGATTTCCTGCATAACAGGCTCAAAAAATCGTTCATCGACTACAATACAGTTGCTACAGATAAGAAAAATAACACGGACAGCTCTAGCAAAATACAGAAATTACTCCTCCATAGCATCATCACTATCGTCCTCATCACTGTCAGAATCTTCACCTTCCGCAACTTCGATATCGTCCAATCCGATATCGTGATCCGCCCCTACGTATGAATCACAAATGACATACAGTTTCAACGAATGCTTGCCCTTCGGCAGCGTGAATTCCAACTTGACGGCTAGGTTCCTCGTCACCGTCACCCGCTTGATGACCAGTAGTTGTCGTGTTGACGGTTCACCAACAACTAACCACCAGTTTGCCATCTTCTTCCCTGGATAGAATGGTGCAATTACAGTTTGGTCGCCTTCCTCATCATCTTCATCAACGTCCCGAGCCAGGGCGACTTGGAGAATAATTGGAGCACCCGCTGCATAGTCCCCGCCAACGAGCTCGTGCGTAACATCGAGCGTTGGATACGAGTTGACGAACGTAGCAACGTCTTGCCTGTAACCGAAATAAGCATATACTAATGACAACGGCACAGAATGCTTACATTTGCGCTTGAGACATTTGCAAGAGCGCAGTTCGCTTGTCGTCTTCCATCTCCATGATATCGTACACAGATTCGATTCCAGCGTCCTTACACCGCTCGATCACCTCTGGCTCGAAGTGTGGCACCTGCCTCAGAGGGGAGTCTCTGTCCCAAACGGCCTGAACACACATCTGCGCGAGATCCATAGCACCCAGCGCACTCAACCATGCATTCGATGACATGACATCTACACACGCCGAAAGCAGGTTCAGCACTTTCTCGAGGACAATCTTCTGGTCCGCAGCCAGATCCGCTGGTAACTGAATGCGACTGAAGTGGGCTTGAAGGAGGAGGAACGTTTTGAAGTGGGGGGCCTCAAAGTTGACCCTGTCAATCTTGACAGGAAGACGATCATACAGCCGCTTGAGCAGGACGTCCTCGTGTCGACGGATAGGGATAGCTTCGAACTCGGCTGAAGATGATACAACTTCCAGAAGACCCTTGAGCTTTGTGCGTTCCTTCAAGGATAGCGTATAGACTTCAACGGTAACATCTGCGAGGACGAATTAGTCATGTCAAGAAAGAGTAAAGAAATGCTTACAAGAGATGTTGTAGTAAGCAGCAATCATCCCAAGGTTCAGTGCCGAAACGTCCATCTCATCCTCTAAAGTAATAGTAAGTAACATGCCCAAATGAAAGGTGGGCGCGTTTACCAATGGCAATACACTTAGAATTGACAAGATCGGTCAAAGTGTTCTCAACCAACTCCGAAAGATGGTCGGACAAATGTTGGTGGCTAACATTGTGAAGGTTATAGTAGTTGGGATTCTGCGTCATCCTGCGGTAGAAGTACGTCCATGTAAGGATGTCCTAGAATGAAGTTAGTTCAGCATCGTGCAAAAGTTGGAGCATCCCACCATAGCATCTTGCTTGTTCTCAATTGTTTTGACCGCAATTTCCGCCAAGAAGTAGTCGTGGAGCAAGTGAGTTGGGAGATGGCTCTCAATAGGTAGACCTTCCGCCAAGAATTTCTTGTAGAAGTCCTTCCTGGTCTGTTGACACATGAGGACACATCGGCTGCGTTCGTCTTCTCTGGGCCGGCATGCTCGACCCATCATCTGCAGGACATCCATGACGGGATAATCCACGTACCGGTGCTCCTTTCCTTCGTAATACTGCACGCCCATGATGATCACTATGTAGCTAGCAACAGGAATCGACCATGCTGTATCCTTTGAGGCCACGAGCACTTGAACAGCTCCACTCTCAAAGAGACGCTGGACGATTCGCTTGTCCTGCTTATCCATGGCCTCGTGGAAATAACCGATACCCTTTTTCAACGTCTCCTTAAGACCCTCGTCCCGCAGATGGTCAAGATGAACCTGAATGTCGGCAACTTCGACGTTAAGGAATCTATCTGGTTTGTCATCGGCAGCGCAGTGGATAAGCAGATCGTCAACGGTTAGGCGGCATTGTTTCCGAGAAGGAACAAAGATGATGGCGGGCTTCGTGGGTGCATATTCGACAATGGCCAAGTAGGCTGGCTTCGACATAGCGATCATGAGGGAGGGGAAATGTGGTATCGTGAATGACTGCAGATGGATATCCATGTCCAGGGGTCGTGCACTAACCGAGAGAAACCAATGAGTCTAGGTCGGAAGAGCGAAGAAGAAACGTACCTAGGCGAGAAATTGAAGATGGCATGAGAAGGTGCTCCCATCCATTCACCTAAATCGCGCGCGTTCGCAAGCGAAACCCCACATGCAACAATACGAGTCTTTACTTCTGTCTGTGCAGACACGTATCGTGTCCTGGAAATGACGACCTCATATGTGGGGCCTACTTCTCCTCCCACAAGCTGCACCTCATCAGCGATCAAAAGCCCAATATTCTGGACATTCTTCCGCTGGCGCCATCGACGAGAAAGTACGTCCCACTAGTGCAGAAAGTATGAGTGAGATTAGCATAATAAGCTGGGGAAAAAGTACCTGAGAGGGGGTGCAGACTATCACGTCACCCTTTTCCAAAAGTCGCAGATCAGCACTTGTCTCGCCTGTAAGACTGACAATCTCCTTGCCACCTTGGAGTCCCGAAAACTTGTCCTGCCATTCCTTCACCCGCTGATCAACCATCTCCTGGTATGGCTCGATACAAACGGCTCTTGGCTGTTCACGTTTGCTCCATAGTCTAAGCAAAGCAAACTCAGCGCAAACGGTCTTTCCACTGCCAGTGGGAGCACCAATGAAAACATTCTCATCCGACGTATACAACGCCTGGAAGACCTGTGTCTGGATCTTGTTGAATGTTTCTATTGTGGATGCATAGAGCTTCTCAAGCTCTTTATTATGGAGAGCTGACAGGGGAAGAGGCTGCAGATCCAAAAGAGGCGTTGGAGCAGGGAATTTTTCGGGAAGAATGAGATGCTTGAAAGATATGGGAAGCCTAGTTTCGGAGTGAAGCCACCTGTCAGATATGATGGAGATGTAATAGTTGGGAGGCACGGGCTCGAACATGGGAACCGTCAAGGTGACGTTGTGTTCATCTTCAGCGTAGCGTTGACGGAGTACGAAGGTGTCATGGAAGAGAATGACCTCTCCATCAACATCCTCCACCATAATCAGAAAGGTTTCGGCGCCGCCATGAATCTTCTCATCCCAGCGGAAGTCAGGGATGATCGAAAGATCAATACGCAGCAAGGAACGGGTGATAGGTTGTACTTGAGCTTGGAGCCTGGCGACAAAGTCAGAACTCTTGCCAACGATAAAAAAGGGATCACATACTGAAGCTTAGGGAAGCTGTGGACGAGCCGGTGGACAAGCTTTCCAGCATTTGGTATTCCGATGAGCTCACCAATCTCAGGAGGCGTCTACAAAATACCAATTAAGACCCGTGAACAAGACAGAGAGTAGTATTGACTCACAAGATCAAAGTACCGATACCAAGGCTATTAGTTCAAAGTTAGTTAGCATGCCTTCGTCACTTGGTGTAGAAGACGTACGAATTGTTTTCCCTCTGCTTTCCTTACAACTTCTGAAGGAACACCTTTAAATTGTCGGAGAGGTGTCATCGACCCCCACCTGATGTAAAATGTTAGCACTAACGCCAAAGAGGCGTAAGACATGGCTTACATTCGCTTTTCTACCATCTTACAGAGGTCGAGAGCTGCCTTCGCAGGGACGGCCCATCCACGTTTCAGACATATTTCAAAGATCGCTCGAAGAATACTAATAATCGATCAGCATGCCTGAAGTCAAAACGAAAATGATAGGCATACCGCCCGGCTGATTGTTGAACGAACACCATATCAGCGACAAGAACAAATCCTAGATGAAAGGTGAGCCTATGAAGAACGAATAACGAGTTGACAAACCATCAAGTTTCAGTTGAGAAATGTAGGCCTGAAGAAGAACATTGATTTTGGCAGCTGGCTCCTCTACAGTTTCTTTCACGGGGATAGGTACACGTTCCAGCAGCTTCGTAAGCTCCATCTTCTCTTCTTGACGGACCTAAATAACTAGATTAATGCGACGGACACCCTTTAAATTAGGTGGACGTACAGGTAGCAGCTTGAACTCGTTGGACAGTGAGAATACACGGAACAGTTCCAGAGTCGACATTGTTGGTCTCAGATGTTGGTTGTACACCATCATCGAATTATACGTCACATAGTAATGCGAAGCGATCCTTCCTAACTCGGTACTCTGGAATCGTCCCGACGACCGCTCGTACTTCAACAACTGACATTTTTCGAGTAACGCTGCTGCAGAGTGGACGATATCCGCACGTTTTTGTATCAAACCGACATCGTCATCCTGATAATCGACACCGACACCGTACAAACCTGGTGAGCGAAGCATCCGCACATAACTGAAAGAGGCTTAGTCAGCAGAAGATGCGTTTAGAGGATGACCTACAGATAGGTGTATCCCAACCATTGAACGGCCTCATCACGGTTTCGAATGGTGCCCAAGACAATTTCGGCATTAAGGTTGTCGGCCAGCTTAGATACAAACTGCGACTCGATGGGTAGCTGTTGGTTGAGCAAGCTCAGGTAGTACTGGAGCTCGGAATGGTTGGTAATGATAATTCCTTCACCATATGTATCGTACTGCGGTCGACCTGCACGTCCAAGCATTTGGAGCACATCTTGCGAAGACAGCTCAACCCAACGACCCTTCTCAGGGTTATAGATCTGCGTTCCTTTTATGATGACGGTGTGGGCTGGCAGATTGACACCCCAGGCTAGCGTCGCAGTACACACAAGAACTTGAATAGATCCGTCCGCAAACAACTCTTCCACTAGTGAACGATCTTCCCGTGACATGCCAGCGTGATGTATACCAAAACCAAAAGGAAGAAGATCGCGAAGATTGGAATCCTTGACGTTGTTGGCCTCTTCTGTCAGAATTTCCCGGGTAGCACCGTCCGCTTTTACAAACTGCGTGATCGTCTCCTTCTCCACTGCCATATCCCTCAGGAACTTTGCCGTTTTGGCAGTCTCTTTCCGCGAGTGCACGAAGACGAGGGTTTGGTTTTTTCCAGCCTGGTCAAGGACCTTCTCGTAGCAGACTTCGTTCGTTACTTGGTACCGCTTAATCGCCTTCTTTTCTGTAACTCCGATGAACTGTTGTTGCAGCCCACAAGGACGATATGACGCGTCGAAGTAGAACAGTCCCTTCGATTCGTCTACGCGAAGGAAAGTGGCGACATCCTGATAATTGGGGAGAGTGGCAGACAACCCAACGAGACGCACATACTCGTTAGTTTGCTCCATCCTACGGATTGTTCGAGCAATGATGCTCTCCAGAACTGGACCCCTTTCATCGTGAAGTAAGTGGATTTCATCGATGATGATAAGGCGAACGAGATTCGTGTAACTGGTATCAGTGCTTTTACGCGTCACGACGTCCCACTTCTCCGGGGTAGTTACTATGATCTGTGTTTCAGCAATCTGTTGCTTCGTCATTTGAGAGTCACCCGTAAGTTCGCCGACTTTAATACCATATACTTTTAGCCTGGTGGTGAAGTTACCAACCATCTCTTGGACCAATGCTTTCATAGGGGCGACGTAGATAATTTTGAACGCATCAAGATCGAAAGTGCCGGTAGCTTCATCACGATACTTGGACAGTTCGTTGAGGATCGTAAGCATGGCAACATTAGTCTGAGAATTAAGTAATAGTCAGTAACAAGATCGGGGTGTACCTTACGAAACATACCTTTCCAGCACCGGTAGGCGCGCAAAGAAGAATAGGCTCATCGGTGCCAAACGCAATGGGGTAGAGCTTGCTTTGAACGCGGTTAAGCTTGGGTACGGTGAACGCTTCTCGCGCCCAAGATGGCAGATCTGACATGGGAACCAGTTCACCTTCAACAACAAGCTTCTGTTTCGGAGCTGGGACGTGAATCTCTTCGTAGCCTTTCTTGGCTCGTTTGAACGAACCGTCCGGAAGCTTACACTTTTTGTTGGACATGAGATGACCGCCCTGGCTGAAGGCCATACTCTCCAGATCCACGGTTCGCTTGGGCTGGACCGTTGAGCCAGGGGCCAGTGTGGCTGTCTTGGGCACCTCGGCCTTGGTTTCGTCGACGTCCATAGCGTCTGACGGGCGTGCCTTCGTCTGACGATCTCCCGCTAGTTCGCGAAGAATCCAACCCACACCCTTTTCGCGCATGGCGACTTCAACGTTAACACGCTCGTCAGCGTCGCTCCGCATGAGCTTAGTGCACCAGACAATGACATCGCGATTTTTAAGGAATTTTGTTGTGATGTGAAAGCTCTGGTAGTCGAAGAGCTCCATGAGCTGGTTTTCGCAGTCACGAAGGTTGGACTCGGAGCCGAGAATGGAGAGCACGGAGGAGGCTTTGTCGGCAGCGGTAACTGGGTCTGAGTACACCTCAGCAATCTGTCTCTGTACCCAGAAACCGTCAATGGAGTGTGGAGAAACGATGTCTTTGTCGGCTTTGGATTTTGTGGATTTTGAAGAATCACCGCCAATGATCAACGCCTCCTCACCAACTTCGCCGCCATCCTCAGGTGCAGCCTCACCGTCCCCGCCTTCTTCGTCATCGTCGTCCGACTCATCCCGGATTTCGAATCCTTCCTCGTCCTCTTCTTCCTGTTCCTCTTCATCGAACACCACGGCAACGCCGACCTCGTCATCAATTTCTGCATCCTTTCGCTCCATATCCGGATCCAACATTGCCTCGTCTTCAGCGCCATAGTCGGTGATCTTCTTCGACAGACTGACGAGTTGAGAAAACTGTTCGCCCGTTATAGGTCCAATAACTTCTTCAATCTCTTTCTTCTTGTCGAAGTCCTTCATACCCTCATTCTTCAGCGACTCCAGCACAGTGTCGGCAGCACTGCGAACAATATCTTGAGCCTGGTCACCGAGAGTGGTGTGAACAGAAGACAAGATGAGTTCGTAGACCTCACGCGTTTCAGCAGTCCGTGGTCTATATGTCAGACCCTCCACATCCTGCGTCGCTTCGATGATGTCCGCGTATCCAAACCCAACAGTGTCGGCCTTGCGTTTGGCTACAGCCTTTTCAGAAGGCTCTTGGCGGTCTGCTGCCTTCTTTTTCTTCTTGTCCACGTCCTTTGGTGTCTCTCTGACGACACGAGAACCCATTTCTCGTGGATCTATGCGACCAGCCAGTGAAGTAGGCGCACCATCAGGTTCTCGGTCTCTGCGCGGGAGTGCAGACCGGTCTGCGGTAAGGACAAGGGAGGAGATGGCGCCATAGTTGTACTGGGAAAGGTCTTGCTTTTTTCCTTGTGCGCCAGACATATTGGCCGTTGTCAGCGGCGACGACAAGAGTAAGTAAGTACCAGTCCAAATCTGAGTGCGGACTGAGAAATTTCTTGCTGATGTAATCCATTCTTTATTTGGAAATTTCACTCCTTTTTCTGAGATCGGCAGTAAAATAACTGATAAAATACCAGTATCGTCCCTTTGAGTGTGGAGTTCGGACTCTAGATTAAACAGGATTGAACCCTCATTGTCTGCGTGAGATAGATGTGCAGATGAGGTCAGATACCGGAGGGGGCTTTAACCCTGGGCCTGAGCTTGAAGAGCGTCATGCCAGAGGCAATGCCAACGAATATTGAAATATCACCGGGAAAACCTACTATTGGATAGTCATAATATTCCATTTGTCGTTCGGCAACGGTCGGCCATCCTTTTACCCAGGTAAGGACACCCAATCGTTTTAATGCATCAGGTCTTGTTATACACTTGACATACACGAGAAAATCTTTACTAACAACGCTTTCACAGTACTTTGCTAGGTAACGTATCTAAAATTCGGCGCCTTGGACAAGCTAAATGAGCAAAATATGAACTCTCAAGATGAAATACGAACCTTGTCAGCCAACTCGCTAGTGTCGACCCGCGTATTATCACCGGGAGCGCCGTGAAGAGCGTTTCGCCGTTTATTTTCAAGGCGGTAGGAGAACTGAGATTATCCTGTTAGCAGGCAGAACACTATTGAATCCAGCGTGACCTACGTGAAGTATGACCGCACAAATAGCAGCCAAGAATTCGAGAGCACACGAAACTATTAACGATGAGTATTTATGACGCGGTTGGTGAGAGAGGTGGCTCACTAGCAAATCCTTTGCTATACCACAGAGGATGGATGAGAAAAGACGCCAAAAAAAGAGGTAAAGATGGACGCACATATACTTGGGACCCTCGGTCTTGGGGAAGATATGCGACCCTAACACACTACCGCACTGACCGATAGCCATGAACATTGGGATCCCTGTTCAACGGTATTTAATTTGGTGTTAATATCCGTATGCTGTGTGGAGCGTGGAATACCTGTTGCCCTCTTTGTTTCAGAACCAAGGTTGTGCGCGACTACGTTAACCAGGCCCTTACTCAGTATCAATGGTGTGAAATGCAAGCAGAACTTACACCATGCGATAATGATACCAATGGTGGTATATGTCCCACTTGTAATGCAGAAAGTGGCGAAGTACCTAACATGGTTGTTTGTGGGAACGGTCAGAAGTAAACTGAAGACTAGTGTCAACAGGCGAATATCCCAAATGATGTGAGGAAATACAGGTATCCAATGGCGCCGATGAGAGATGCAACGGCCATGAACCAACCCCTCGTTTGGAGGCGGTCAGACGCGTATGAGAAGAGTGTTAATACGACAGCAGCAACAGCATAGGGAGGTACGGTCAGGAGCTGTGCAACAGCGTCGGCTACGGTGATAGTAAGTAGCTGAATCTAACCATTCGCAACAAAAGTATACTGACTATTTCCGAAAGTTTGGATAATAGTCGGCAAGAATGCTGAAATCGACGCCAGGGCGCAATTGAGACCGAAATAGATGACACCACCAGTATAGATCTGCCTCTTATGCTCAATGACATTATTCGTAGGAAGCGTAACACCTTACCCGCCAGTCGCGAAAAGCCATCCATATATGCGCTGGAGAAGAGGCGGTTAAAAGCTTTTCCGGTTATTTCAGTGTAAGATGAACCTTTATTCACGACATTCCCAATATCCCCGCTTGTATTTCTATTCATCCTGGCGACAGCGATCTCTCTTTCTCTATTATTGAACAGACGCGTTTTTTCAGGCCGGTTCGGAAGCAAAAAAAAACTTATGATTCCGAGGACGATAGTAGGAGCACCCTGCGAATTCCAATGAATATGGAATCAAAGCCTGAGGGAAATAGCGAACAGCATACCTCAACTAAAAGCAACAGTCTCCAATGTGCAATCGCAACGTTCGATGTTGATATGCCGAAGGCTATGAGCCCCCCAAATGCGCCCGCAACAGCAGCGAAACCGAACCAGTAGGCCATCTGTGTGTCATCAAGCTTGGGTTTTCTTGTTGTATAAAATTCAGACTGACCCGTAAACCCATTTCCTCTTTGGTGTAGAACAGCGCTCCATTACAGTCAGTTCATAATATCGCGTCGGGTAACAGCCATGAACTCACAAAAGTATAATGGTATTCCAGGCCCGAAGCCTGCCTCGAAGATACCTAAAAATATCCTCGCGGTGACCAAGCCGCCGAAGTTAAAGGCTGTCGACTAAGCAAACATAAGCATCCGACAAGCATCCGAAATGGCATCGGCATTAGTACTAGATGAGCTCACCATAAGAGTTGACGACACACCCCATCCCACAGCGGCTCCTGCAAGCCAGTAATTCGGTGGTACAAGCTTGGAGAAAATTGAAGCAGGGATTTGGCATATAATCTGATATAGATATAAGTTAAACCTGAAAGAAAGAAGCAATTGGCACTAGAACTCACGTAGGAAAAGTAGAAGGCTGAGGTTATCCAGTCAAAGAGCACCCCTGTGGGATCGCCGTTGAGGGTATCCTCTGGAAGACCTTGTAGACGTGCATTTCCAAGATTTGAACGGTCAAGATCTAAAAGTTTAGATGTTAAAAAATGCTAACGCGAGTCGGCGGGAAAAGACATACACGCGAACAGATAGAGGAAACAGGCCAGCGGGAGGATACGCTCATCAAGTCTACGTACGAGCCTCCGTTCTTCGGTCCGTAAAGCAACCTTTATTTCATCCTCAGCAGCAGGAATGTTGTCAACGTGGTCTTCGGCCAATTTTGAATCTTCATCTTTGAAGTGAGTACTGGATGGAGACATCGAATGAAAAGAAAAAATAGAACAAAGATAAGAGGGGAACCCGAAGGGAGAAGGGAAACCTTACTGGTAACGACATTCGGGTGAAGGTCTTTTATAGACACGATGATCTGGGGAAATCTAATCCTTACGTTGTCCGGGATAGCTGAATCAAAGCCCCAGTCCGCATGACCTCCATAATGTGGGGTAAGTCCCCACTAGCCTGGTACGGGAATTCGTTCCTATACATGTAAAGCCTGGCGGCCGGGGCGGGGCTTCACTTGGGAAATTACAAACTCCGACACCGCTTAACGGGTGCGTTGACGGTCACGTGGTATACACGTCGCGAAAATGTTATTGTATGCTTCCGGGATGGAAAAAAGACATCATCAAGCTGGAATCACCTAATGCCCTGGAATGACTGGTGAGTCACTCGGAAGTCCAGTTTATCCCAATTCCGTCTAACAGTGTCCACGGAATCAACTTGTTCGTAGTATTTCGGCATGCGATCGGAGGTTGAAAAGGGCATAAGGCTAGATTCCATTAGCCTGGTAAACTGGCTTTATGCGATACCCGCTTTAAATGAAGTACCTGCCGACCTGACACGCTTGCTATGAATGCAGCGAACAGATCAGCCATGTGACGAATAAAGTGTTCCTCGCCCTGTAGACCTTCTCTAGATTTCAGCCTTTTGTAGCCCAGAGAAGGGGCGAAGCCCGAGTCAGATTCGCATTTCCGAATTGACCGTCTCGAAAGTTATTCGTTACGAAAAACCTGTAACGTCGTTAATGGTTTGCCACGAACTCACGGTATGCAAGAAGTCGACGGCGATCAGAGCAATAATGTGCTTGAGAACAACGAGGATGTGGGTGAGTGCTTCTCAGATCAAGATCATGATATCTAAACATATCAACTCTCCTCCATCACGGGTGTACGCTTCAGTATTAGCGTTCAATAAGTGCGTCAGAGGCGCAGGTTAATTGAGTTTTACACTCGGTTTCACGGCAAATATCAGCTGTCGGCCGATTCTTGTGAGAGATTTGGAGCCCAGATGGAGAAACAGGTATAAAAAAGTGCGGCAGACGAATAACAGCCAGTTGTTGTGTCAGGTACAGTGCAGGGTAAGGCTTGGACTATAAATTTAGTGAATCATGTAACAGAGTAGGATAGTAACCATCGGGTTTTCGGATTAGCGCAGTGAAAGAGCCAAGAGCTCGTCTTCGAAATGCAATCCATTTCCGCGAGAGCCTAGAGAAACAATGACCTGAACTAGATGCGTAGACCCTAGGGCGCAAAAAGCTGGGATAATTCAGACGGCTTCCACCACAACGGATGTAAAAGACCCACTCAAACTAATGAGAGTGGGGCGACGTTGACAGGTTCATACAACTGCGTCGTTTGATGAACAGACGACACTTTGCTAGGCCAGACTATCGGAGTTTCTTTCATTGACTTCGAGAGGAAGTGTCGAATAAACGTGCCTCCCGGCTACTTGGGTCTTCGTTCCAGTCAACGAGTCCAGTTATAGCTCCAGCACTGAGGTTCTGCGCTTAAGTCCTGCACCGAGAAAACCTTCGGCCCGGAAAATCGATACCAGAGTGCCGGTAAAAAATACAGATCGTACTGTGCCTATGAACACTGCTGCCCACTATGTTAATAAATTCGATGGCGCTTTCGCAGCCAGTAAGTAAGGCAACCCTGCTCGATGAAGGGGATTGACCGTAGTACATACATCACGTCAAATTTATTCATTGTGGAGTCGAGCTTCGTGGACAACCTAGATCGTTCTGGTAAACTGAGTACATAGAGTATTGAATGTGCTCAACTCAAAACCAACATACGATTAAATTATCCATGACCTCTTTGGTGCGCAGCACCATGCCGGGAGTTCGAACGACAAACGGCGGAGCCCCGATGTCCCTGTGATCTATGAAGAATTCCGGCTTAATAAAAGAACGGGAACGGGAATGGGTTCCGTACCGCATAAAGGTTTCTTGTCCCGCGTATTTGCGGGCCGGCGTTCCGGGGACATAACTTTCTTCAGCGGGCCCGGTACAAATCTCAAAGGTGCACCCACACAGACATCTCTGCGGCTATGCTTATCAGCGTGTAAAGGGGACCCAAATCTGAAAAGGCTGAGATCGTCACTCCCTTACCCGACAAAGCGTCTCCATAACTCTGGGGAACGCATGTCATCGAATGATCCTGGCTTGCTCTCCATTCCTGCGGCTCCATGGCGCCTGCCACTGGTAACTATATGATCGCGGATGCCGTATTTACATACATTCGCCTATGCTTTGTGTGTGTGTGGACACGATGTTGGCACCTCTTCACCGCACGATGAGTCTCCCCAGGCTCGGCATCACAATAGTAACTTATTCAAGAGTTCCCTGGGAATATCTGTGTTAGATATCGGGAGTTCTCAAGATTCTACATTCCGAGAGCCCTCTAGAGAAATTTCCTCCATCAGAAAATCTGTGACTTTATAGGAACTTGACCTACTGTATCGCCCCTTCAATTTCGCATTTCTACGCCTGTTTACGTTGAGCCTTGTTAGCCTTTTTGGGGGCAATAAGTAGATGCAAAATAATCTATATAAAAGATGGAACTTACTCTATACAAACCAACGAATGCATAAATAGTACGGTCCACGTCGACCGTACAGCAAGATCGATAGTCACAAACAAGATCAAGTCGTAGGTTTGCTGTCTTTTTACTACAACAATGTATCCATGTAAAAAGTAGAGGCTTCCGAAGTTTGGAAGATAACTTGACGAGTTGGCGTCGCGACACCCCCAGATAATCCAAGGCCTGAATTATATCAGCGCCGCAATGATTGAGTGCGGTATCAGGACCTAGCCGATCCAATTCTGCTGGGAATTCCTGTTTAGTACTGTCCGGACGAGTGTCAGACATTGGCCTCGATTCTCATGGTAATTGATCAGAGGGCCTTGGGAAACAAGCTCGACTGCGAAGATGAAATTGAGTGATGCTTCCCATGCCTATCGTGACGGACGGACCGGGGTGGTAAAGCTGAGCTTAAATACAGCTGACCATCACCATCACCCAAGGCTGCATATTCTAAAGGCACCCTTGTCTGCGGAGTGATCATACTTGAGCCTGGTATTTAAAAGTCTTTATGAGTATCAGGGAACGGACAAGGACATGAATGACCGCAGCAAGTGTTGATAGTAACGAATCGGACGACAGAACGCCCAAGCCGACTCATCGCATCTTTCGATCTGATTGACAGATGGATTAGGCATCTTCAAGGATAGTGGGCGCATAGCCTCTTCCCATTGATCTTCCAATTTCCGTTCTTTTTCCGTTCGTACCGAACTCCCACACTCGTCCATATTGACCTACGGGATCATGCACGTTCTTACAGGTTGATATTTTTCGGCTCGTTCCACAGCGGTCCCATCAGAGCGATAACCATAAAAAATGTCGAAACGGCCATCCAACGAGCAGTCCCGGGAGAGATGAACGTAACACTCGTCGCTCTATTGCCTAGCTTCGAGACTATATGCAGATCAATGTATGCTTCTCGGATTCAATGATAAAACTGAAAGCCCGCTGAACATCTGATGCGGATGTATTCAAGCACCGCTGTAATCGGTGGGAAATCTCTCCCGCTTTATCGTTATGAGAGTCATGGACCGACGCGTAATATCCCCCCAGTGGGAGAGGCTGGCAACAGATGAAACTTGGGGGTGTCTACTAGAAGCATGGGCGCTTCACAGCATTCGGTTGCACGTTCAGGAAAGCGTCATAGGAAAATAAGTGACGACAGGCAAAATTTGAACATACGTACATACAGCACAGCTCAGCAATTAGCGGCGATGCGAGGGGAAGGTTTGACGCGCTGGGTGGCGGTACCAATAAAGCTGTGCAAAGCACAAATGTCGAGAATGGCACTATTTGTCCTTGCTTGCCGGTTCTGGCGTTACCAGCCCTGTCTATAAAGGGGTCCTATAAAGAGCGCGTTTCACTAATTCTCCTTTCTCAACTTCCATCTCGCAACGACCTGCCAGTGCTCAACGACCAACTTTTTTCAGTGAGTCAATGTATGCAGGCTTCAACGTGGTGCTGACGATCCGACCCATCGCCAGTTCCATATCCTTTAATTGACGATGTGTGGAATATTCGCCTACTGCAACTTCTTGAAGGAAAAGGCAAGTCCTTTCTCTCGCGATGGTACATGGGGATCTGGAAGCGATATTGATGGCGGGCGTTAACCCATCTTGTCGAGGACACGTATTTTTTGTAGCATATAGTGCCATCTGATGGTCGTGGTGTGTTTGCGATCTGGTTGCTCACGCTATTTCCATTTACAGCGTCGTCAAGAGGTCCTTGAAATACTTTGTGGTGGCCTTGCTCGCCAGGAATACCGAGGATATGACTCAGCTGGCCTGGGAATCGACGGTGACAAGCCTGGCGAGGTTGTTTTCTTCAAGGAGGTTGGAAAAGTAGCGGGCCTCAGAAAACAAATCGCCGGAACTGTCATGGATTACGACAAAACCTTCGATTCCCAAGTTTCCATCGCACACACTCGGTGGGCAACGCACGGACCTCCTTCGCGTATCAACTGTCATCCCATCCGCTCTGATGAGAAGGCCGAATTCATTGTCGTTCACAACGGTATCGTCACCAACAGCGGAGAGCTTCGCGCTGTCCTCCAAAAGCGCGGCTACCAGTTCGAGACTGAAACCGACACGGAAGCCGTCGCCAAGCTCATGAAATATGTTTATGATTCGCAGGCGTCTAAGCACCTCACTTTCACCGACCTTGTCAAGTTGGTATTGAAGGAGCTTGAGGGTTCCTTCGCATTCGTTTTCAAGTCGACCCACTTCCCCAACGAGGTTGTGACGGCCCGTCGTGGCTCTCCTCTTCTCATCGGCGTTAAGACCGACAGGAAGCTCAAGGTCGATTTCGTAGATGTCGAATTCGCAAGGGACCCTAGTCAGGCCGCTAACCGTGAGTAGCGTGTTCCACGATTTCTGCGCCATTTGCTCATTCATGTCCAGTTCAACCTACCTCGCCTACCACCACCACCTCTTCACTCCTTGCCCCTCCCACTGCGAAGCCAGCTGCCCTTAGCCGACAGTCCCGCGGGTTCATGTCAGAAGATGGCCTTCCCCAACCAATCGAGTTTTTCATCGCCTCTGACGCTGCTGCCGTTGTCGAGCACACCAAGCGCGTTCTCTACCTCGAAGACGATGATATCGCTCACATCGCTGAAGGAGAACTCCATATTCACCGTCTCCGCCGCAAGGAGGATGCCAACCAGACCCCTGGCCAGATCGCTTCCACCCGAAGCATCGAAACCCTCGAGATTGAAATCGCTGCCATCATGAAGGGCAAATTTGACACCTTCATGCAGAAGGAGATCTATGAACAACCAGAGTCTGTTGTCAACACCATGCGTGGTCGTGTCAACTTCGACACTAACAAGATCACACTCGGTGGTCTGCGGGAGTACTTGCCCATCATACGCCGTGGCCGTAGAATCGTCTTCATCGCTTGTGGTACTAGTTATCACTCCTGCATCGCTACTCGCGCCATATTCGAGGAGTTGACAGAGATCCCTGTCAGCGTCGAGTTGGCTAGTGACTTTTTGGATCGCAAGACGCCTATCTTTAGAGATGACATTTGCATATTCTTGAGTCAAAGTGGCGAGACTGCGGACACGATCTTGGCATTGCGGTACTGTACGGACCGTGGAGCGCTTTGTGTTGGTGTTGTCAACACTGTCGGTTCCACTATTTCTCGGGAAACGCACTGCGGTGTCCACATCAACGCCGGTCCCGAAGTCGGTGTTGCCTCCACCAAAGTACGTTTCGTTCACTCCCTTGGGTCTTCCTACTGATTATCGTCTACTAGGCTTACACATCCCAATACATCGCTTTGCTGATGATGGCTCTTCAACTTTCGGAAGATCGTATCTCTTTCACGGAACGTCGCAACCAGATTATTGACGGTCTCCATGCCATGCCCTCCCAGATCAAGCGTGTACTGGAACAGGACTCCCAGCTTCAACAATTGGCCGCCACGGTTGCCGACAACAAAAGTTTGTTGATTATGGGCAGAGGATACCAGTATGTTTTGACTTACTCCCCCCCCCCCTTTCCGGTATTCTTATTCGGTCGCTTTTCAGATACGCCACATGTCTCGAAGGTGCCCTCAAAATCAAGGAAATCAGTTACATGCACTCTGAAGGTACGTCATGATCGGCTGAATGATGGCAACGCCGATGGATGAACTCTTGCACAGGTATACTTGCTGGGGAGCTCAAGCATGGACCCCTGGCTTTGATTGACGAGAACATGCCCGTCATCATCATCATGACGCAAGATTCCCTCTATCCCAAAGTTCAGTCTGCATTCGCACAGATAACCGCCCGGAAGGCACAGCCCATCGTCCTTTGCACAGAAGATGATGATGGTATCCCTAAGGGTGCTAAGACGATCCGTGTACCGAAGACCACCGATTGTCTGCAGGGTCTCTTAAACATCATTCCCCTCCAGTTGCTCAGTTACCACCTAGCTGTAAAGAATGGTTGCGATGTCGATTTCCCCAGGAATTTGTAAGTCCTCCACCTGTGCCAGCCGTCTCAGTTCTAATCAAGTAACATTCAGGGCAAAATCAGTCACTGTTGAGTAAGGAGAGAAAGATAGATTTTACACTCATTTTGCACGTGGACTGGAAAATTACTGTACTTTTATGTCGCGGACTCTGACATACGATTAGTTTTGTAGGTATTAGAACAGATTCAAGAGAGCTGCCATCATCATTCATTGTACATATTGTACACCTTTTGCCTAACAGGACTTTTCAATTTGCATGTCATTGTGTTGCTCTTTCGGAGCCGGGCGAGAACGACGATCTGCGCCACGGAGCCAGAAAAAGGGACCAAACCTTGAGCTTTTCTGACTCTACATATCCGATTCGAATTCCTTCCTTCCCACTCAACTCCCTTGTCCGCATAATGGCCCAAAGCCCCCAACCGCCGCCGCGTCCATCATCACTTTCCATCGCGCACGGTACAGACCAAATGATGTCTCTTTTCCAATCTGAAAAAGCCCGGGTTATGGCAGCAGTAAATAATCAACTATCCGATCTGCAGCGGCGGTACACAGAGCTAGAACACGTGTCATCGCAATACCGCCAAGTCGCAGTGAACAGTCTCGCCGATGCACATCGAAGGGAATCCAATCTCCACGTTGTACTTGCTCGAATGTCTGCGGAATTGGAGGCTGTAAAGGGGATCATCACCGCACTGGGCATGTATTATGAGATGAATGAGCAAACGGGACAGAGGGTCCTGACCTGCTACGATACATGGCGTACCCACCTGCAGGAAAATCTAGTTAACGGAGTGACAATCAACTGGATTCCAACCCAGAATCAGCCCGGTGGTGTACCGGATTCACAACCAATGTCGGGAGGTGCCAGTTCTGCCGATATAGCGCCGTCGAGGTCTTCGCATTGATCAGGAGAAGATTTCAGGTCAGTGCCTTCAAATAATTTTACGCGGAACCTTCGACTGATATGAAATCTTCGCCGCCAGAGAGGCCTATGTTGGGTGACTATGATATATGGCATCGATGCTTTTCTGATGCTTTGTTTGCGCTGCCATGTTATTTTGCTACTTTTCGCTCGTCCTGGCTTCCCGTTGCATATGTAAATATATTTGTCATCTCTTGTTATCCTGATGTCCGAATCATTCCTTCATCATTCAAAGGACTGTCCTTTCTCTTCGCCCGATTGTATCTTCTACTTGTCGCTGCCGACATGATGTACATAATGTTTGCACATTTAAAAACAAATGTATCCATCCGAAGTACTACTGAATTTTCCTATCTGTATTAAGTACGGCGACTCTCGCACACGTCAACTGCTCCCTCCCCTTTTCGACAATTGTTCCCTTCAACATCCGTAATACAGAAACCACAGCTCTCCCCCAGACCGCCACTGAATTCATCATCTTCTCCTCACTTGCTCATTCCACGTAGCATAACAAGTTCAGTTCATGCATCAAGTTGAGTTACTATTATTTTGTCTTACTCTCGATACGCTTAAAAGCAGACTGTTGCAGTCGTTGCAGCAACATCACTTTCACGATGACTGATATCTACCTACGGAAGGTGACCGTGTTGGAATAGAGAAACATAGATCACTACCATCATCAAATCGATGAATACGTAGTGGCCGGAATTTCGTGGATTATGAATTGAAATACTATACATTAATTGATTTGACTAAAGGTTGGCGGCAGCTTCCATCTGGACGAATTCGTCGACAGTATCAAGAAGACACTGCTCGAATGAGATCCATTTAATCCCAAGCTCCGTCTCCGCGATAGAAACGTCAATTTTGGCCTTCGTGGTCATGACTTCTTCAACACCATCTAGCGATGGTAAGCGGGAGATTAAACTGGGACGTTTGGTTCTCAGGATTTTCACGGCCTAAGTGATGCATCAACAAGCGAACTTCAATGGATGAACTGATACTGTACCTCATAAAATGTATACATGGCGCCATTGACAAGTACCCTTTTTCCAATGATCGAATCGACCTTCAAGGCATTGACGTGGAGCGTGGCGACATCTCTAACGTCAGTGCATGCAGGTAAACCTGTCTCCTCCAGCTTGCCACTGATGAGATCATATATATCCTGAGATGAGGTATTCAAGGCTGACAGGTCAGCAGGTAGGACGAGGGGCCCAAATATCATGGTAGCTAAAAGAAGAATGAATGGAACAATTTTGAGAATAGCTTAAGGATGTGCGTACGACTTATCACGGTAACGCGCATCTCTGGATGCTCGCGAGCGAATTCAAAGGCGGCCTCTTCAGCGACTTTCTTAGAGACAGAGTAAACAGCTATTCCGGGAAGCGCCCCAGATGCAGCTTGGTCGTAAGTCAGAGGGTTCCTGAAGTATTGGTGAACCTACTTTCCTAGTTTGTAGAAATCACTACGTACCAGTCTTCTGCAGTATAGGTGTAGTCACGCCAGACACCTAGATAACAAAGTCACAACAAATCGGCGGTGACATATGGATGTGCAGCTTACCACCCTTGGTAGGGTCGATGACTGCAGCGATGCTTCCAGTCACTACAACGCGTCGAATACCCTGTTTGAGACATGCTTCCAGAACTTTGACCGTCCCCTGCCTCGCGGGATCCAGAAGATCCTTCCTGGGATCGTTCACACTTCGAAAGAAAGGCGATGCCACGTGAATGACGGCACTTATACCTTGAGGTGAAGTAAGATCGCAGTCCGTGAACTAAGTTGGCAGTGTAAGGCACCTTTCAAAGCCTCAGTATAATCTCCATCAATCAAATCTGGCACAACAGCCGTATCGAATCTATCGCCGTAGGATGACCAAAAAGTGCGGACTTCCTTGGCTTTAGACGGGGATCTCACGGTCCTGTGAGGCCGCGGTTAGCACGCTCAGGTTCACGATGAAGGAAACTCGGAACGAACCCGCGAACTGAGTACCCGCCCTCAAGAGCTTTGATAACGACGTGGCTACCCAAAAACCCTGTCGCACCAGTAACCTGCTATGGTGAGCGCAACGTCAGAGAGGCATTCAGGAAAGGAGAGCGTACCAGAATCCTTTCTGAAGCCATAGACGAGTTTGTTGGGTCCGAAAAAAATAAGTGGCTCGCTTAATTATACTAAAAGCTCCCGAGTGCCCGAGAAGTCTCGGGCTGGCGCTCCGCACTGATTACATTTTCTTACAAAAGTGGACTTCGGGCACAGTCATGCCTAGTCATGTTTCGGCTAGGCTGTGGGGCCAATTGTATTGAATGGATGAGACTTAAGAGCAGAACAAAGCGCACCGGTAGTTCCAAAGCAACCATGCCCCTCCATCGATTCTTCATCCCCTCTAATCTTTACTCAGACGAGGACAAGCAGACTTTGTCTAAAGCTATCACGGACCTATACGTCAAAATAGGCCTTCCTGAGTTCTATGTCGTAGTACTCTTTATCGAGGTCCCGAGACATGGTTATTTCGTGGGGGGGAAGGCAACGGATAATTTTGTCCGCGTGGTTGTCCACCATCTTGCCAAGCAATTCGCAGCGTATGTGTTTCATTGATAGACTGACTTATCAACCACGCCTGAACGTGCATATAGCGATAACGACAAGACCAGATTTATGGACACGTATGAACAGACCATAGCGCCATTTACCAAAGCCCGCGGAGTTGACTGGGAAGTTGAAGTAATCGACTCTGATGTGAGTTCTCCTTTTAGATTGAGCAGCCTAAGCTCATTCAGTCACAAGCCACAATTATGGAGGGAGAATGGAATCGTACCTCCTCATGTCGCTCATAACGCTGAGATTGAGTTGCTTTGGGCCAAGGAAAATAGACCAATCCCGTACTACTAAGAGGTCCGATTATTAGCCCTTACAGCGGTGATATGGGCGTGTATATAGTTCCCAATAGATAGCGTACCTGCCTTGCTAGAACGAAGACTACTCGCGTAACAGAAGGTTTAGCGGGGAGGATTGCCTAACGTCACTTAGGAGTTTTCGGGCCGGAGAGGGTCCTAAAGTACAAATCACCCACTTCGGTAGCAAGTGCTAATTCTGGATAGCGATACTTATCATACACGAGAAAGTCATCGGACCACCGGCAGCTACCGCTTGATTCTCTTTCCATCTGGTTCCAGGGACAACGTGCCTAAGGGTGTCCTCGTACTAGAACTGTTGCTCAAACCCATGCTGGGACCCGGTTTCCTTCTGAAGACAACGTCATCTTAGCGTTAGCAAGAACACTAGATCAATGCTCACGGAACACCATCCGCATTTCGCTTCACACCGCTATGCACTGACGGAGGTACAGGGACGTTCTAGGCGACGATGTTAGTCTAGGGCGAGCGGGAAGTTTGATAAACATACCATTGCCGCAACCGGAAATCGAAATCCACCTGTGGGCGTGTCAGGCCGTCTTTGTGAATTTGAAGCGCCCTGCTGCCCAGTTGATTGTTGTTGATAAGAGTTGATAAGGGCAACACGATTCTGATTTTGCTGTTGACGGTCCAGGGGTACTCGCGGTATAATGGGCTTGGAATTACTGGAAGGCAATATCGCTCCTCCGGTACTTGCTCGCTCTCCTAGCACGCTCCGGTCTGCAGGTTGATTTTCGATTTCGGCTTTGATAGCGGCCAGTCGGTTCTGCTTCTGCTGTTGACGCTGTGCTTCACTGCACGCAGGCGGTAGTATTGGCAGTTTATTTTCTCTATACTGCTCTCCAATGACGCTACGATCCACATCCTCAAATCGCACACTATTGTTCTTTGTGCTCTCGTCCTCGAATTCTTCACCTTCGCACAAGATAGGCCTTCCTATGTCTCCTTCACCAAGATCCACTGTGGCAAGAAAAGCATCGTCTTCGGAACCAAACATGAACGAATCATCACCATCAGGCGCAATCGATGACATAGTTGACGAAGAAGTAGTCTTGGTATGAACATTTCCGTTGCCGGAGGATGAATTGGCATTCAGCTGGTGCATTGTCGGTACATTTGGCTGGGGCGGTATTTGTTGTAGGGGCACTGAGGTATTTGGCTGCGGTTGTCGCTGCTGTTGTTGAGGGAGGGGAGCCCGTTGCGGTTGCGGGGGAATATATACTTGTTGCAGTTGCTGGGGTACTGGTATTGGTCGTTGCTGCGGCTGCTGAGCTGCTGGTGCGCGTTGTATAGATGCATTCGTCTGGGGCGGGGGCAGATTGTTCGGCGGTAGTGGTTCAGCAAATTCTGGTCTTCGGTGCAGCTGCGATTTGTCGAATTTCGGCTGCAGCTCCGTCAGCAATGTATAGCAAGTCATCACGAATAGACTATCCGTACCGGCTGGACTTTGATTTTGGTAACTTCTTGGGCATATCCTTTATCATACAAGCAGTTGCCCAGGAGATTGCCAAAATTTCTGAGAGCACGCTTGAGACCATCCGTGACAGCCTCTTTCTTGCACTGGGTGACCGTGAGGGTAGTAGCAGTATAAACAGGAATAGAGCTCACTTTATCCAGACCCTGCCCCCTGTTCTTTGTATTCTCTATTGTGCCATATCCAACGTCTTCATGAAATGTCCCACTGGCCACCAAAGTCACCCGTACGACCGCCGTGATACCAATACTGTACCGGCGTGTCGTCTCATCGAAATCCATAAAGTCGGTGCTCATCGTGACAATACTTGAGCTCCACCCGTCGAATCCAAAGACTTCATTGGCAAGATTTATTATCTTCCAGCCCTCGGCGTAAGTGAGCTTCGGCCCGCCGCCTGGACCTGGTCGAGTAGAAATGTATTCCGGACCGAGCTTTTGAGTCAATTTCTGCTGAAGAGTCGCGGGATCGTACGGTGGGTGAGAGGAAGAAGAAGCAATACTGGAGGAACCGTGCATCGAGGGGTCAAATGATAGAGATCCAGTCGTTGTAATGTTAGAGTTTGGCTTGTTCATGTTGCTTGGTAGGGATCTTTGGTAACAATCGATGATATGGCCACTGAAGGCTCCAGCCATTCAACTGCTGTTTGCGTTCCAATTGCAAAGCAGCGTCGTTGGGAAAACGGACGTTAAACAAGAAAATAGTACGTGGTGGTCAGAAACAGAGAGAAGATGTCACGGCGTTACGCGTGTTTGGACCCTTCGGGACCGGTCCGGACTCCGCGTTCAATTGCACGTGATCGTTTTTGTGAATATGTTCAATTTAATATTATTTATTGACAAAAATCAAAGGAAAACTATAGCCACCTCCGAAGATGATCCAATACTCTGAGCATCACATCCTCGGCGTGTTTTCTTTCGACAAACCTAAAAGGTATCAGCTTTTTTTGTGCCAAAACTTTTGGCTGCTTACCCATGGGGTTCTCTTGGGTACACTACCATCTCAACTCGGTCCTTGCAGGGACCTTCGGTTCTCTTCAAGCTTCTGTATAGTCCTATGCCTTGGCCGAGTGGAACACGCTCGTCTTTTTCGCCGTGTAAAATTAAAACTGCCGTGGTTACTCCAGCTACTCGCTGCACAGGACTCTCCTTTCTAGAGGGTTTGTTCATTCGCCCGTTCCAGGGTGAAATACCCCCAAGCGCGCCCTGGAGATACATCATAGGTTGGCTCAGTAAATTCTTTGTGACTGCTTACCTCCAACTCTGGCGAAGCAGCTTCCATTACCATGCTCTCCCAGTTGGAGACGCCAGCTCCCACTATGGCTGCTTTAAACATGGTCTTCGTTTGCGTTACGCCCCATGCCGTCAATGATCCGCCTGTCTATAATTTAACGACCAGAATATGTTGCATAGTCAGAGTCATTTACCGTGACTCCATCCTGCTACTCCTAGTCTATCTGGATCAGCAAGGCCTCGGGAGACAACTTCATGCACCATGCTCTGGCAATCAGGCCAATCGAATGCCCCAATACCACAGGCAGCGGCGTGAGCAAAAGCATGGCCTTTCCCCTGGCCTTGAATATGGCGATCAGCCGCGGGAGTGTGGCGACGTTCATGCTCACTCACTTCCGCGGTAATTTGGCGAGATTACAAGGTATCCTGCAGACGCGAGCATCTCGCGCCAATTACAGAAATACGGCATGTAATCTGTTTTCTTGTCAGTACGCCATGCCACAGCTCATATTATAGAACCTAATAACCTGGGACGTCTCGGCTAAATCAGGTTCAGCGTTTAACAAGATATCGAAAACAATTTAATTCGGGAATTCCTACCGGTATGGCCCTCCATGGAGGAATAAGATAGTTGGCAAAGCACAAACGCGGTTTTGATCAATACTTGGAGGATATCTTACCAGGCCACTGAGTTCGACGCCATCTTTGCTTTTCCATCGAATGACCTCAGTCTTTATCTGCGGTGCTTTAACAAGCCACTGCAGATGGAACGATAATTGCCTCCTTATGCCTGGCCCCAACAAGCTTCCCTCGCAGCACCTTTTATTATCATCAACGCGAACAGACCACACGTTTGGTGCCTCGTGTCGTATGCCAGAGCTCAGCACAGCGGCAAACACGTACGAGACACCTGTCGCACTGTGTATTCTTTTGGCGTCCCATGCTCCAAACCAAACGGCTTCATCCTGCGTGCGGAACAGCGAACGGATTCCATATTCGTCGTTTTTGGACAAAGAAAAAGAAATCCCGTCAATGTGTGTGTCAGTGTCAGAAGCTATTTCGACAGCTATCATCCCATTGCTTGTATCTTCGCTGTGATTTGTCATGTCGACAATCCGGATGGCGTCCTCTGTTTCTCCGTACAACTTTCGTACCAACGCGCTCTTGTCGGGCCCTTGACGAACGTACAATGTTCGTGCATCGAGGATATTGGCTGCGTCATAATTCTGCAGGGTCAAAATGTGGTCTGAACTCAGCCAGATATTTGATCCCGACGGCGACCGGGGGTACGCGTCAATTGTCACCGGCGCGTCTTGAGAGACAACGGATACCATTTCTAGCAACACCTCCCGTTCAGCTGCCTCCGGTCCTCTGTCCTCCCGTAACCTATAAAGTAATTCCTTACTATCTGGGCTCCAGGTGAAGCTCTCGACATGTCGATCCTTTCGTATGCGGTCCATGGATGATACTTCTCCTGTGATCGGATTGAGCAGGAAAAGATGTGATAGGCCCCGCTTTTCCCCCATCCTCCTTGCATCGTCTCTTTCCCCTCGAGCGGGCCCGTCACCTGTAGCCGTGAAAGCGATGTACTTCCCGTCAGGCGATATCTGGAACTGCTGTATACCCTTCATTGGTTCCACTGCCAACGGCGTGGGAACTTCGCCTTCGGTCAGCTTCAAGGAGTAGATGTTTCCTCCTTTTCCTGGACTCCATCTGTCGGAGAGAAAAATAACCATATTGGAATCAAATGGATGGAATACACCCGCGCGGTCGTGAAAATCGCCATTTGTCAGTTGTCGGGCACTGTCAGCGACGCCTGTTCGTGCGACCCATAGTTCAGCTAGAACACGATCAGCTGATTTGTAGAACTGCTGGACTTGGTAGAGAACGCGTTCGCCGTCGGGGCTTATGCTGATATCCCGGACTTTCTGGGAGGATGCTATTTGAGAGGGGGTATGGAGCATGATTGGACTGTGGAAGGGTCAAGCGTTGACATGTTTTATATCCGGTCTTACTATGCCTGTGTGTGAGCTCTCACGTTTGTAACTTGTTTGCCAAGGTGGGAAATGCACTGAGAAATTCATGCGCGTAAAGGGAACATCATGAGAATATTCTCATGAATATTCAGCGGCGGAAGTAAGGAAGGGTTTCTTGCTTCATGGTACATGACATCTAGACTCTCCATAGTTACTATATTCTAAATTTTTGTGCCAAAGTAAGTAGACCAAAGTGCGCAAAATTTAAAATTTAAATACTAATAGGGGCATTCTTCACGATCATGTGATGTACGTTTACCAAAATTTCAAATTTCTTTCCCCTTCATCTCTGTCGCCGTCCTTCTTCCTCCAAGTTCTCACTCATCCAAGGACTTGCTCCCCAATGACAACCTACGAGGAATCGTCTCAAGAGCAAGGACTTGCAATTGTAGACTGCGACCTGCTTGAGGCCGCCAAAGAGAATGTGCAGCCTCTTGCCACTGGCCGTCGGGTAACAGCGCTGTCCTCGATACTGTCCACCCCACACGCACACAGAGAATCGAAGCTCTCGGCGACAAGAAACAGACTCCGGATCAATGTTGAAATTGCTCTGGAAGACGAAGATGACGATCCTTTGGAGGCCTACTGCAGATTGGTTTATTGGACAGTCGAGAATTATCCCCAAGGCCATAGTGCGGAGTCTGGCCTTCTGGAGCTTCTCGAAGAAGCGACGAGAGTTCTCAAGGACAATAGAGATGGGAGATGGAGGGGCGAAATGCGTTATCTCAAGCTGTGGCTGCTCTATGCGAGTTACGTTGAGAGACCCACCGTCATTTATCGTTTTCTGATCGCAAACGATATTGGAATCGATTTCTCTTTGCTGTACGAAGAGTATGCTGCGGTCTTGGAGCGCGATGGAAGGTGCGTCGTATATCCACTACTTCATTTTTTGCCTACTCACGTCATGTTATAGGAGGAAAGAAGCAGACGATGTTTACAGACTGGGAATTGCCAGGCGAGCCTCGCCACTGGATCACCTCAAGGCCAGACATGTTGATTTCGAAAAACGGATGATGTGCGCGTCACCCGTTGTGGCCATCGACACGGTTTCTTCCTTACCGCCACGCCGGCCAGCTCTGGCTACGACTGTGGACCGTACAGTCCCCCTCAATGCCCGACCCATAGCTCAATCACATTCGACCAATGCCTCCACATTCAATGCCCCTCTCCAGGTCTTCGTAGACCCAACAGGCTCAGAATCTCGGCCATCGCTAATGGAACAGAACGCATGGCCAGATATTGGTACACGTAAAACCAGGATTAAAGAGAATATTCCGCAGACCAAGAAGATGGTGGGCTCGACTGTTAAACAGTCTAAGAGAGTAGTATCTTCGTCAGGTACTCGTATCGTTCCGTTCATAGACCCTGCCGAGAACGTGGCTGCACCTGCGTCGAAGAAACGGCATGCTTCGCAGAGCCGTATTGTACCCTTCGTTGGTGACTCAAAAGAAGCCGAGGAAGAGGTTCCACCAACCCCCAAGTTTACGCCTTTTAGGGACGAGGTCTGTTGATGATCTGTTATTAATGAGTTGGCATCGCTCTAACTTTTCTTGCAGGATGCATCAGTGACTTCGCCCATAATCCCGGCCGAGTCCGTTATGCAGATTAAGACGCCGGCTTCAGCGTTGGCAGCTAATTCTGAGGCGGAAGCGTTGAGGAAAGATCCCTTGAAGAACTATGGTGATCACGGTCTTGGCTTTGATGACCCCTAGAGCAGCGGCGTCTTTGTTTTTTTACGAGTTACTTATTCTTTCTTGAATCTCAGCCCCTCCGATATTTTAGTGTATTTTTGTTCTTTGCTTCCTCCTACCTTAGAATATGATGATAATTACTTCATGTAACAATTCATGGATTGCCTATGCAATTACCCTTGCTGGCGTACAAGAGTTGGGTCGCGAGCAAGGAAAGACTATCACGGCGTGCATTTCCAACGTCCTTCAAAGTCAATGCGAGATCTCAAATGGAGGAATGAAACAAAATGAGGCCTGTCACGGATTAGTGCTAACCAAAACTAGGCGGATATGCCGTCCGTAGTAAACGAATAGAGCACAAAAATCCGAGTCATCAGCGGTGACTAGAGGTAACTGGACGATTCGCATCGTGAATTATGACAGGCAGTATGAACTCGCATGACAAAGTAGCTCGCTGCTTTCACTTAAATGGCCTAGAAACACTGGCAGTTAAGAAACGTCACGACGGTGCTGAAAATGACTCTTGCAACGATGTCAATTGGATGGACAGATACTCTCTTCGAAAAGGAAGCGTCGTGATTATCAACAGATGAAGTTTTTAGTTCACCTTCTTAGAGAGAATACATGTCATTAGTTGAGCGCCACGCGAGGTAGAGGCGTTTTGGTGCAAATGGCAACATGTTGAGAAGTAGGCCTTTTTCGGCCCAATAGAACCCCGTTTCCAGTGACGCTTTAGCTTCTATGTACCTTCGGAGAATAGTGAGAAGCCCGCAGTCAGTTCCGGTAAATTTACAGATCCTTTTCAGGGAATCACCGCCTCATATGTTATTGCGCCAATAGTAACGGTATGACGCCTGAAAGAGTCGGGGGCTTGAGTTTCAGTACTGGATTAAGATTTGGACCTTTGATTAGATCCATTGGTACATACGGGTCCCCTCGATAAAATCAAACCGTTCCCAGGTCCCGTTCCTACACAAGCGAAGATGAGTCGAGCGCTGAGATCGCAGTTTAGGTGGGGGGGAGGTCGGAAAGTGGCCTACGAAGTTCCGTAAGTCTTGGCTTGGTAGCATCTGATATGCCTGACCATAAGGTCTTCCCTTCTGAACACGTCTCCAGGTGGAGGAGAAACCCGTCAAGAGAGTAAGTTAGCTCTCGCCGCCTAAACAACGCCATACGCTCAACGTATGAGACTTCAGAATCATTCATGGCATTCTGATATGCAGAATCACAGCCACGACAAGACACGCCATAATGCAGTGTGCCCGTAGAGCGGTCGAGATACGGGAAAAAGGTCGCTGAGGAGAACTGAATACCGGAGCCGCCGGTGAAATTCACAGTAGAATGGTGAGCAGTCGAAGTCCTATGGCCGCTCTTCTGATGCAGCGCCTTTCTAAGCGGTTTCTCCCCGAGTCCGATATGGGGGTCATCTGGCAAAGCTCTTCGCCGGAGACCCAATGCAGCCATGGATTCATGTTGCGTTATGGATCTCAACTGCGGCGACTCCCTGAGGCAAGGCACGCAGCATCGCTTGCATGCAGGAAGCCATATGAAGCCGCCGAACTGGTCACAGACGCTGCATGTGCTGCTGCACAGGACGTCATAAAGCTGGCCGACGGTGAAATAGGCAGTTAAAGCACAGAGCGCACTGGGGGCATAAAGCAACAAGTATTTGTAGGGTATGGACGATCGAGAGATTATTCTGGCGCGTTTGTTTACACGCTGGAAAAGTGCGATCGTGCGCAAGTCCCCAGAACGGAAGATCAAGTCGAAGAGCTCTATGGGAAGGATATCTAATGTCCCGAGATTTCTTGTTGGGGGGGACAGATAATTGTCCGGAATTCCGTACGGAATAAGGTTCAGGACCTCCGTACGAAAATCTGGTCGGCTGTAGGCAAGGGCGCTGAGCACCTCTTTTGTCGAGTCCGATGTCAATGCCATGACTTACTGAAAGATTATTATCAGATTTAAATAGATTGCCTCGGGATGGTGACAGGGTGCATACCTCGGATATTAATATGCAGACCTAAAGTCCTGCTTAGCCTGACTCGGGATGAGAAGTCGGTTGAAGTTTTGCGGGGTCCTATTGCCATAATGGAACGGTAGTACCCCGGGTCCGGGAACCCTCGGCCCTTGCTCCCGGAACCCGAGCCTCATGCTTGTTATCTCTTCTTTCCGCCGCGTTACAGATTCTTGTCGGTTGCGTGCACTGGTCTGCCTCCGGGTCTCTGCTCCATTTTTCTAGTCTTTCTCTCGGATTTTTCATAGTATTCTTGGCCAGAGCCGTGGATTCTCCGTGTCTCCCAGCTTTACGTTTTTGAACACCGAGGGATTCCCTTGCTATTAGCCTCTTAAAGGTGTTTCTAGTCGCCAGCTTACTGGCCACTCCATGTCCACTCCCTCTAAGCGCGCTAATTTAAGATCGGCTTCGCATGGATGACGTTTAGCAACTGCCAGAAAAATACATTTCTGGAACGCTCAATTTCCCTGGTGGCGCTCGTCGGCAGATTTTATTTAAAAGACCTCGATCTTTGGCTTGCATGGTCGGTTTACCCTCGCACCACTGTGAACATGTTCTGCCGTCTGTTGGTCGCTGTCTTCCTCTGGGGTATGCTCCTCGTATCGGCTGCGCCCACGGGGATTTTGCAGTCTCAGTTTCCCCCAGTAACCGACTTGAGCGCTCAGCCTCTGGTCGAGACGGTTTTGCAAGCCGCAGCAGTGCCCGTGTTTGTCTCCACCAGCGGAATGGGTGCAACATCATTGTCTGGTAATGATGAGGGTAGTGCTGGGTGAGTCGCATCTAACTGTTGGTTGTGCGTTTTGCTGATATCCAGCATATTAGATGGCTGAACCGAATGTTTGCCTTCATGACCAAAGAATCCAATTCACATCGTCGAAGGCTACGACGGTTAGTTTATCAGCCACCTTCAGTTTCACGACAATACTCATTCTCCTCCAATAGCTACAGTCCACATCCTGTATGTATTGCCTTGGCGGAACGATGTCCGACATGACCTGATATGTGTTCCCACAGTGACAGATTCAATTTACGACGCATTTCGGCTGATACCCATATCTTTATTTTCTGGTGAGTGCAACGTCTGCGAAGCCTGGTCATACCAAAACTGTCTTTTGCAGGAAGGGTGATGAGATTGATGACCTGTATATATTTTGTGATGAACGTATGTCAAAGTTGAAGTTAGACGAATATTTCATGTGTATCAACGTCATTGACTGGCAGCGCCGCAGTGACCCCGCCAGGCGCATGCTCTTGCTTCTTCTACCTACCCCCTCTCTTCGTTTAACTTGGATACCTGTAGAGTATCCCTTTGAAGATTTCTTTTCTTTTTCGCTGTGTACACTGTACAAAGGTTACCTTTTCGGGCGTATTTGATGATGTTATGTAAGCAGAAAAAGTCTGGCAATGGGCAGGCAAGCGGAACGCAGCTTTCTTCTCGTCGCCATCGACAACGTCCTCGGCCGGGTTCATTCCTGTGCTCCTCTTCATTCTGGATACCGGAAATCTTATCTCGCCCTATAAAGCTCCGCAAGTCTACCGATAATCGAGATGGATCCTCAATACAGCACCCCATCACAGGATGTCGATGCATACGGTCCTCAACCGCATCCATACCTTCACGAACCACTTCTGTATATTTCAAATCTTCCTCCTTATGTCTCCGATGAAAACCTTGCTCTTGCGTTCGTTACATGCGGCCCATTCCGACCGAAAATTGCTCGTGATGGAACCAGCAGCCTGCTGTCGGGGACCATCGAGTTCAAGTTTCTCGAGAAAGGTTCGTGGTTTCATTACCTTTGATATACCTAACCATTGCCATCCTTTACAGCTGAGAAAGCTCTGGCTACACTTCAGTCACGTCCAATTCCGGGCCTGCAGGCCCCAGTCCCTCTTGTATTATCTCCATACCCCCCGACGAACCCGCCAACGCCTCTGCCTCCACCGTCTGCCCTTCCGAGACTCGTGAAGCACCTACCTCTTGGATACACTGATTCCCAGCTATACGACATATTCCGACCATATGGCGCACTTGCATCCGCCCGCACTCACACCCACTTTGGTCCCGATACCGGCATGGTCGAATTTTGGAATGAAGACGATGCCAGGAACGCTGAAGACGCCATGCATTGTGCCGACGTCGAGGGCCAGAATATCGCTGTCCAGGTCTACCAACAGCGAAGGGCGAGTGGTGCTGTCGGCGAATTCAATACTGCTGCGCCTACTTTCATCCCCTCAGGTTCCATGTATGCCTATGGTGGACAGGTTCGTCGTGTTATGTACTCCTTCGAGCTTACATCCTCATTTCGTGCAGTACTCGCCCCCTACCCCGCCTCATCGCCAGTCTTACAGCCCAAGAAGCCCCCCTGCGTCTATTCCCTTCGTACACGGTCCTGGTCAGCAGGTTCAATTAGCTCCTGTGTCAGGACCAGGATCTAGTAGCCATAGTGGGCTGATCGACCCTTGTAATTTGTTTTGCAAAGTACGCGACTTTTTTGCCCATGTGCCACCAGTATTCATCTCTTTGCGATAGAACCTTGATCCTGAGATTGATTCGAATGCTCTCTTCTCGCATTTCCGTCATGTGTGTCATCTCTTAGTCCTTTTCTTTCTCATCAACTAAATCTTGGTACAGTTTGGTCAAATTGTCAGGTACGTAGTCTTCAAAATCACCCCAACCATGACTGACCTGAGACGTTAACCAAGTGCTCGAGTTATGCGTTTGGAGAGTGGAGAAAGTCGTGGCTTCGGCTTCGTCTCGTATCAGACCCCTGATCAAGGTAGGCATTTGAAACATGAAAGTATATAACCAAGTTTATCATCCGTCCGTATAGCGGCTGCGGCCATGCATGCCATGAATGGGGCCCAAATAGGTAGCAAGCAAATTGCGGTGCGATTGCACGAACCTAAACAGCTCCGACAAGAGAAGCTGGCCCAGCGTTTCGGTGGACATAATGGCCACCCCAGGAATTCCAGTGGAGCTACCAGTCCCACGCTTAGTGAAGGCGGAGAAAGCATCGGAGGATGGGGCAGTCCTCGTCAGCGTTCCATCAACCTTGGATCCCCGCCTAGCAGTCACCATGAGAGGGCCGAGCGGGGCAGACGGGGCAGTGGGAGCTATTACAATGTACGCCATATTTTACTCTCTTGCTTCACCTTTCTGACCTCATTTTAGGCTGCTCTGTCAGGTACACTCAATCTTCCCATGCGCTACGACGAACTTGCAGGGCTCTCACCTGTTGTTCGTAAGGAGGTTCTGACTGGAGACCTTAGCCGCCGGGTCAAGACCCTGGGAACAGTTGATACCCCAGACGTTGACGCCGTCGTGCAAGAGCTGCTCAATTTCTCCTTGAGCGAAGTGGTGCAATTCATCGAAGATTCCGATAAGCTATCTGATTATGTTGAGAACGTCAAGCGCAACCTCCATAATGAAGCTTCGCCGCCAAAGTCTCGATCCCCTTCGGCATCAGCATCTCAGGGCTCTGCTGATCCTAATGGTCTTGCCGCGACAGCGAGTGCCCCTGAATACCCTTCCACCCCCATATCCGCGAATGGCTCGTTGGCCACACCCCCTAGAACATCATCGCCTTCTGGTTCAGTTCCTCCGACATCCGAGAGAGATCGGATGATTGCCGCCGTGAACAAGTTTGAATCTTCTCGACAAGGCGAGCTTACTGAACTCTTGATGACCCTGCCGAAACGTGAACGTGCAATGTGCTTATTTAACGTTGAAATTCTGCGCGCAAAACTAGCAGATGCAAAGATGGTGTTGGACAGTGAAGATGGAGAGGAGGAGGAGGAGGCCAGTGCTCCACAGCAAGTTCCCGTCACACCACAGAACAAGAAGACGGCTCCGCCAAAGGTGGAAGATTCGCCACAAACACCTGATCTCTCATCTCGGGGGCCGTCGGCGACGGCGTCGCCCTTACCAGGGACCCCCTCTGGACCAACGCACACGATTGCATCGCTCGCAAAGTTGCCAGCTGCCGAGGTTGTTAGATTGGCGTCGTCTTCCCAAGCTGTTCTACCACTACACAAAGCTGATCCATCAATCATTCAAGCTACCGATGCCTTCATCGACGGTCTTTTGGATAAGACTCCCCAGCAACAGAAGCAACAGTTGGGTGACAAGCTGTGCGTTGATTTGATTCTGTTTCGTCCTGCGCTGATGCCACTATTCTCTCAGATTCAAAGTGGTCAAGTCCTTTGGTATTAAAGCTGCGGTGAGGCCGAGTTCTGTTTCTCCTGTTCGTGTTGCTAATGTCTATTTTAACAGCCGAAAGTCACTATCGCCCTTCTCGATCAAGAAGATCTTCGCGCTCTTGCACATCTCATGAACAGCTATCCCAGCGTCCTGAAAGATAAAGCTCAAGCCGTGGCCAGCACCAAGTAAACAACGAGATCGTTTCTGCTTTCGAACCGCTCTGCATATCAATCTTCTTTTCCACTCTCATTCATCACTCGGGGTCCAATCATATCTCTTTTTTCTAACAATATATCGGAAGATTTTTACAGTTACTCTACAATTAGCTTTCCTTTGTGAATTACCCGAGTTTGCTCTCAAACTATTGCATCCCAACCCCTCTTTCTGTAGTACTTACCTTGATGACGACCTTTGATGAGAAATTACGTTTTCCAATGATTTTTTCTTGCTATCTTCCTTTTTGTTTCCGGTGCATGGTTTTTCTGTTACCCCCAATACAGCACCGGTATCACTTTTCTCTTCGTTTTGCGTTTTGAAATTAATACGGGGGGTTACGGATAATTGTCAAATGCTGCCACGCCAATGTGATTACGTCTTGAATGTATTACAAGTAGTGTGTAAAGGAAAGGACGAATTCGTACGAGCGGCGGGCGGTGATTGCCTGAAATGGACGTCATCTTTCCATGGGGGTGCCAAACAGACCAAATACAGGCGGTATTTAGCGCGTGACCATCACTGTCACACTTCAAAAAATTTCTTCCATCTCCTCCATCTGAAGTGCCAGCGCTCATCGGACGCCCAGGGAGATTTTCCTCTCCTTGTAAGTGTTTTTTCTACCACGCCATTTCTAAGATGAAACTATTATCTGCAAACCTATCACGACGCGCGCGCAAGCGTACAATGGGTTGGACTTCCTTCGGGAACCATTCAAGTCTCTGATTTTCCTTTTTTGTCCCATGATATATTTTGAGCACGAGCTGATATTATTTCAGGTCTGGACCCCAGGATTATGTGCTCGTCTTCCCACTGTATTATCCTCTAATGTTATTCTTTGAACCACATTTTCATTTTCGAAGATCATCGTGTGACCGCTGTACTATCATGGAGCCCTGTGGACCCGTCGCCCGGTTCCCAATTGTATCTCACGAATGGAATATTGCCCTTTCAGTAGATAGACATATTCATGTGCCCAGGTGCCGAAAGTCGAATTCGTTTTGAATGCTGGTGCCTTCATTAGATACGATCTTCGTGAACGCCACGTGCGAACCTGAAAAACCAGGGGGCGTGGGAAGGTTGATGAGGGCTGGGGATCCCTTTACGCTTTTTCAACGCTTACGTTTAAGCGACACCTCTCTCTGGTGTTCCTTCCAGAGGCCCTCCGTCGTGCACTGAGGGGCCCAGTGCAACGACGACGACGACACGCTCCTCATGACAACGAAGAGCCAGCCATTTTCCCGGTTATCGCGCTTTGGTGTTTCCTTCAAGAACAACCCCTCGTCGCGGAACCGAAATCCGGGAAAAGCTGCTGCTGCGGAGGACGATAACTGGTATATTCCGTACAACGGCCCTGTGGAGGCTCCCAGGCGACCGTACGCGAAGCCCAAGGAAAGGGACAGCTGGGGCGACTCTGTATGTGATGATGGGAAAGGAGTCGCGCAGAATGGGTGGGATAAAGGACGCCCTAGAGCTCATACGGACTCAGGCAGAAATGGGTCGTCGGATGCAAGTCACCGTTCCCGACAGCTTACTCGTTCGTATGTCAACGTCGACCCGTCTGGAGGCGTAGGAGAATCTCCAGCACCCCGAATATCCCGCGAATCTGCTCCAAAGTCTCCATTTGCAAGCATATTCTCCTTCGGTTCTGCGAAGAAACGAGCCCCGCCGCCCTCTGTCTCGACGAAGAGTGATTCCAAGTGAGCATCTTCCATTTCTCATGGCGTGGCGAACTTTTGCCGGTTTGATGGAGGCGAAGACGGCGTTGATATACTTATATATCGATTTTACTTTGCATGTCGACCAACGCGAGAAAGTCGCCGCCTAACTGTGTTTCATCATAAACTGATAGCAACCGGAACAGACGTGGTCGCCGCGACGACCGCGAGTCGAACGGCGACGATGAAGACTACTACAACTCATATTATTCTTCGCTGGTCCAATCGCCCCTCAGAAACCAGTATCAGTCAAGGCCAGAGGATCCCCGGCATTCTCCAACCAGTCCTATTGGTCGTTCTGAACACACTCATTCTCCTGTTTCCGGCCAGTCATCATCATCAATACCGCATCCTTATGCATATGTGTTTCCCACTAGTGACTACAACGACGCGCCAAAAACTGCACCCCTCATGTCCATGAACAGCCGAGACTATAATCCTTTTCAACGCATCCCGGTACATCCGTCGCAAAGCACAGGCAATGGCCAGCGTTCATCTCTTCACCCCTCATCTGCTGCTGGTCATCGACTTACAAATTCCATCTCTTCTCCCGATTTGCGACTTTCGCCCGCCTCTTCCTCATCACGAACACATCCCAAGTCATCTATACTGAAAGGGAAAGACCGCTGGCTTTCGCCAGAGACCTGGTGTGACGCTTTGTTCCTTCCCAAGCCCCGCTTCAAGGTGAAACAAGATGGCAGTATCCAATACGGAAAAGGCAGAATAGTCAGCCCACCAGGAAGCCCTGTCTTCACTTCGTTTGGTCAGGCTAATCAGCCACCAGGTGTCTTGTCTCGCGCTCTCGCCCAATCCCGGTCGATGGTTGATCTACCTCGCACGGCAGATCTATCGCATAGGCACGCTCCCGAACCGTTTTATATTGGTCACTCTCAACCCTCAGCAACTGTCAATGCCGAAGCAGGTCCGTCAAGACCCCCACGACCGCGAAGTCTGTCCCTTGATGATCTTGCACTTCCAAGCCCCGTGCCGTCATTAGCTCGGTTCGCTGTTCTGCTTCTTAACTATCCGGCTGTATACTAACGGTATCGATTGTCTAGAGTACTCGAGGAAGGTCAAATTCTCGACCATCAACGTAAAAAGTGGCAGATGCAGGCTCAGAGTTCGTTCCAGAATAGCCGCGCACGTAGCCTTTCTCGAGCACGGACCAAATCGCTCAATTCTAAACAGGCCAAACAGGTCGAAACTGTGAAACATCCACATATCGACTTCCTCGCTGCTCGGTCTCTTTTGGGTAATCAGGATCCAGTGAGTATCTCTACAAAAGCTAGGCTACGCACTGCGAGCCAACCCAACAGCAGTGTTGGTCAAACAATCTCAAGATCATCGCACACTCACTCGAATTCCCTGTCAAAAACGTCGAAGTCTTCCAAATCACATTCCCAGGGTCACTCCAGGAACGAGTCGTGGGGGAAGAAGGTTGCTAAAACAACCGGGGGTGCGCTTTGTGGGTTCGATGCTTCCGCTTTGACTCCGACCGAAGAGAAAAAGTTACCGTTTGACGATGCGCTGGCGGGCGATGGAACAAGGGTTATTCGGTTCGAGGACCCTCTAACGGTTCGTGACTCCGTGGTGCGGTTGACTCCACCACAGGGGCCGTCACCTACGCCATCGGCAGGGTCTGACCTGCGTATGGGTATTGCGCTGTCTACGCCGCCGATGGATATCGAGGACCGAGAGTCTATCAGATTACCGGCTCACCCATATGCGCAAGGAGGGCGGTATGCGTACACTAGTCCTCCAAGCCGCGGTTCGGATTATGCAGGTCCACATCCCTCATCAGTGGCTGGTGGTGACCCGGAACATCTGGACGTGTCTCAGCGTCACAGACTGCCTCCTCGGGCCCTTAACCACCCCTATGCCCAGTATGCCGATCGTGATTCGTACATTGACAGTGACCGAGGTGACCGAATCGTCCCTAATCCCCGTCCGGATAGTAATGTTTCCCCTGCCTCAAAAATGTGGGCGCAGCTTTCGCCTAATGGGAAGGTACAGGAGATACTTCCTGAAGAGATTAGGTACTCTCCGGTTGTTCATGCGAAGGGAGCTGGGGCGAACATACGGCATTCCGGAAATATCTTTGATACCATCGGACTTGGGGAGGCGCTCTTTAGTGCTGGTGAAGCTCGTGGGAGTAAGGATAGTGGACTTGGCGCGAGTGAGGAGCAAGGTGTGCGTGGCCAAGTGGATGGAATACCCCATCCGTATAGCAACTTCCGACAACCTGTGGCCTACGATGTTACACGACCCTTGTATCTCTATAAGTCCATTGCGGAAAAGCCTCTTCCACCACAACCTGGGAACGACGACGTTGCTGCGACATCGACACCGCAACGACCGGTTCTCGCTCATGAATCCTCATCCTCGACGGACCGGACACCAGAGACAAATTCATCACAGGCTTCACCCCGCCCGCTCGGGAGCCCTGATGACCTGGAGCATTTCCAAGACCTCTTTTACCGACCTAGCCAGGTGATCGGGCCTGCGCTCTCCAGGAATCCGTCTTCGCGAAGCGGGCTGACAACCCTGGCGAATCAACTCAACCAGGAATTTGGGGAGAGGGATCGGCACCTGTCGGGTGGTAGTAGCTCAGGTTCCAGTCGTCCCGGTGGTGATGGGATGCAATTTGTGCTTTCGGAGCGGCCTGAGGGTGCTCGTCGGGGAAGTATCATACCACCGTTCCATCCATCTGTCACTATTCCGGAAGATGTGGAATCTTCGCGTGCATCTTCAGTGATTGAACGGTCTCCGGTGGAGGCACCTAGTGATGGTCGGTGACCTTTCTCTGTATCTTAAAAATCGATTCGTGCTAAAATTTCTCCCTCTCCCTAGAAGCATTCAAGTTGGGGCAAGTGGAGTCTCAGGCAACGCCCCCGGCTATGTCCAGCGCTCATCGGTCCTCTTTCATCGGACTCATGTCCTTCTCACCCGGTCGTGAACCGCCTGAGGAGGAAGATCCAGACAACACGATCACAATACGCGACTCCCCTGCTCTACTTCATCCCTCCATCTCAGCACTTCCATCCGCTGACCTCACACGAAGTAGCTACTTGACTAATTCAAGTCTTTATTCGCGCATGTCCAACCTCTCTGACTTTCCCGTCCCCCCCGTCCAGGATGCGCCAGCGCGTGTCTCGTATACCAGTTCCTATTTTGATGACCAATATACGACTCGCGATGCTCGAAGTGTCACGAGTAGCAAGCGCATGACTTTCGGTGGAGATGAAGAGATTGACCAACTACTGGCCAGTCTATCTACAAGCTGATTTTCCGGACCGACTTGCTTGCCTGCCCTACCTAGCCATAATATTGGTTTGTATCTTTATTATTGTTATATTGTACTTACTTGTGAATCTTAGAGAGCTGTGCATGTCTTCACCTGATCTTTCGTTACAGTACTTATTGTCATTTGATTCGCTGGAATTCTGCTTTTCAATAATTTATACGTGTATATCTCTTGCATCACTTTGGATTGGTAGTACATGGCGCTGAATTACCTTTCATATAAGGAAAATAATAATACGGAAATCAGGTGCTACTTGTACAGAAGGAAAAATCAGAGCAACTGGTCAAAGCATTAGAACAACTGCACAGGAAAGATCAAATAAACAGCAATTGACAGCCCTCAGCACCTCATTCGTCATATTGTGTGAGCTAAAACCACATATACTTAGCCTGACTGCCAACAAGTAAAAGTATGAAAATACTCACATCTAAAGTCAAGGTAGATGAGCTATTAACCTCCTGGTCACGATATATTCCGACTAAGGAATTGCCTCGTTCATACAACGAACCCTTCAAGCTGATGACGATAAATTGGAAAGAATCAGAAGCCTGAGCACGTATGTAGTTGGCAATCTTGGCAACGTTCGTGTTGTCAAGAGCAGCATCGACCTCATCCAAGACGAAGAAGGGTGCAGGCTGATAGCTACAACCAATATATTCAGGTATTGCTGACAAAAATGAAAAGGGTATATGCCTGACCTGTGAATAGCGAACAGCAACGCAAGGGCAGCAACCGTCTTTTCTCCACCAGAGAGTTGCTCCATGTCCCGGAAACGCTTCATAGGTGGCATCGCATGATATTTGATACCCGCGTTGTACGGTTCCTACGGAACTCGTTTACACTCCGTCAACTCGAAACCAACAGGTGGCTCACTTCATTATCTTCCAAACTGAGGTATGCTACGCCTCCCATTGGAGCGGCCTTTCCTTTAGTCAGATCCTTGTAAACGACGTCAATTCGATCGGAGATATGGTTGTAGGCCTTGTTGAACAAATCACATCTGAAATTTCGATATCAGTGAAATAGGCATCGTCATATGCTCAGGACACGACGCACCGCTTTTTCTTGATTTCTTGGAATTGATCGCGTGCGTTCTTTGAGTCCTTGCGAGCCTGGTCTGCCTCTTTCTCCGTTTCGGCCAGCTTTGCTTCAACATCATCAAGACTAGGTGCGGGTTTAATAAGCTGAAACGCGTGTCAGACGGCGGATCAATGCATACCGTTCCATAGCTTTGAGATTCGGAGCCATGCGTTCAATTTCTCCGCTCAATTTGCTTATTGAAGCATCAAATTGCGCTAGTGCCTCCGCAGAACCATCCTAGTCGCAAAAAAAGAGATCAGTCGTTTTATGAATGTGCAAAGGCACCAAATTACCTCTCGTTCATCATCATCTAAGGACTCGAAGTCGACTTCAATGCCGAAATCGTCAACACGTTTTGGTTGTTGCGTGCCATCTTCATCCTTCGTCAACATCCATGGCGACTTCATCACGGAGATTCTGACAGTCTCGTTCAGCTTGAGCCATTAACATCGTAAAGAGGAACACAGATCACCTCTTCCATCGGTACATTTCTCAAGTTACCTTCGAGTAAAGGTAGTTTAATTTCCTCCAACCTACATTTACGATAAATTGCAGAACGCTCCAGAGCAAGTTTCTCGATTTCGTCGTTCTAGGACCACAGTTCGTTAGCATTGACGAAAAATTGTGAATCAAGGGCCATACTCGTAGTGTGATCTCTTTGAGAGCCTGTTCGAGAACTTTTGACGCTTTGAGCGTAGTCTTTTTCACTTGATCTACATGCCTGGTTTTTTCTTCCAGGGCAGACTGCAAAGTTGTCAATTCCTCTTTAAGCGATGCGACCATGGCCTCCGAATTGGATATATCGTTCTCCGCGGCCTCTTTCTGATCCTTAAGCTTCTCTAGAACGCCTTCTTCGGTCGATATGACTCCCTCAAGGTGTTGTAAACGCTCGCGTGCACTCTCCAACGCTTCGCTTTCAAAATCGCGCCTTCACATACGAAGGCAGGTCAGCGAAGGGAAGTAGCTTGATAAGCGTAGGACATACTGATGCGTCAAGCGTGCTATCTGACTGTCATATCGTAATCGAGCTTCGCTTTCTTCTTGCGCAACCTTTAATTGGCGTTCTTCATATTCACGAATATGTGAAACTTTGATCTTCCGACAGAAAGACGAAAACACTCGGTCTTCTGCAGCATTGATCGAAGATTTGAGGTTGGCGATCTGGCCTTGCAGCTTGTCGTATGCGCTTTTGACCTAGTCACAAAGCTGTATCAGATATTGGCTGGAGAAGCGTCTTGATCGCACTCAACCTTTTTCAGCTCGGGCGTATTGTTCCTCAATTCCTTGTCGGTGTGCCGGAGTTCATCTTTAATGCCTGTGAGCCGGAGCTTGCAAGCAGTCTAGACATGATCGTTAGAAACGGTGCCTCCCGGAAGTAGTACACGCATTACCAGATCATCCTTCGCGATAGTGATTGCCGATTCTAGACGCGAAACCTCTGCAAAGAGATTGTCATCGTTCTTTCCACGAGGCTTCTGCTTGCTGAGATCGCGAAGCTGGCTAAGGAGAGAATCTCTTTGACGCTTCAGGCCTTACATAAACTGTGTCAGCATCACACGCTTAACGTAGTGCAAAACGCACCTTGCACATCTTTTTCATCCCACTTCTTCCCTCCGCCATGAGTACTCCGGCCACCGGTGATTAAGCCACTCTTGTGAATGATAGTTCCTTCCAACGTCACAGCTATACACAGAGTCGTCTGAGTAACTATTCAGCGACGTAGAAAGGCATGCACGATACCTTTCACTTCCTGCCCCTTCTCGTAACATACCATCCTTGCCACTTCCATCGTATCACAAACAAGGGCATTGCCGCACGCATGATGCATAGCCCGCTCAACCGCCGGCTCATACTGTATCACATCGAGTGCCAGCCTCGCACCTTTCGCAAACGACCGGAACTTGTCGTTGACCGGCTTCACTTGGATCGTGTCCAAAGGTATGAATGTCGCCTGTCCGGCGCGTTGAGTACGCATGTACTGTGTTCATACCCAGTGAGTTTTATTCATGTCAAAGAGGAAGAGAACAAACCTCAATACAGTCAATAGCTGTCCTCTCTTCGTCGACAACAACGGAGTCCGTATTCCGTCCAAGTACAACAGACACCGCAGTGTCGTACTTCCTTTGAGAGGGCTTACAAAGGTCGACAACGCGTCCGCGAACGCCTGTATGACAGAGATAAATGGAATGATGAATATAGTGACAACGCGCTGACCTGGAAACAAGCGTTGAAGATTGGCCAAAGTTTCCTTCAACTTGGCCTCCTTTTCCGACTCGTGCTGGTCAACGCCTGCTTGCAACAACTGCTGGTAGATGTGTTGGAGTTTCTCGTTAGCTTGAGCCTCCAATTGTCTACAAACATATCAGTCTCAAATGTACCAAGAAACAGTTTGCCGAGTACTTACGCGATCTTAGTCCGCTCTGACTGTTGATTGTCCAGTTCCTGTTTGGTGGCAGCTAACTCAGTCTGAAGAGTAGATATTTTCTGCTCCAACTGGAGATGCGATATGTTTAAACTTGAGATAGACGGCGAATATACGGATAAACATACCTCCGTCCTCTTCTCGGCCTGCACACGAGAGTCTTCGGTTCGCTGGTTCCGCTTCTCGGTATTGCTTTGCTGCTTTTCCCGAAGAAGATTCAAGCTCCGTCCCGAGGTCTTTTCGTCCCTGGTCAGCATTTCTAGCGACTGCCGTTCATCGACAGCGAGCGAGCTTGCAGAAGCTTTCCTGTATGATGAATGTAAAGTGTCAGAGGTAGGACGAGAAGAGCAGTGGCCTACAATCGCGCATATTCTTCCAGACTTTCTTCACTTAAAGCCATGTTATGCTGTGAAGCCAACCTCTGGGCCTCTAAGCAAAGATATCAAACGATTCCTAGTGAAAACGGAAGAGGGCAAACCTTGGGCTACATTGGCAGCCTTCTGCACATTCGCAAGTTCGTTCTGTAGCTTATTCACGCGCTCGCTGACGTCCCGCTCCGTCTTTTCCACCTCCTCCTTCATCTGCTTGGCTTTGTTCATCTTGCGAGTGGAATGAGCGATTTGGGCCTCTAGGGCCGCAAGATCGGGTTTCTAGGTAAAATTGAGCGATCTGCATTCAGAGCGTGGCCTTCTGCTACCCACCTTTCCTTCTAGAGTTTTATCCGCCTTCTTTATCTTCTTCTCCATTTGCATAACTGATGTCCGCGATTTAGCCTGGTCTGCACGGGCTGTCTCCAAAGCCTGGTCATGAATACGTTGTTCGTCCCGAAGTCCTGCTAATGCCCTATTCTGAGTCGTAATTTCTCTTGAATTTGAATCGATGTTCTCTTCGATATGAAAAAGCTTGAAGAGGATCCGTTGGAGATTCAGATGATCCTAATAGCCAGTCAGACAACAAAAGCTTTAGAGAAACAGCGGAACATACGCGTTCTTGACACAACGCTTCGAATCTCTCCGCTTCACCCTTTTGCTCCTTGTATTGTTTGATCTCTCCCGCAATTCCACGCCGCTTCGAAAAGTTAAACGTCGCGTTCTCAGTCGCGCGCTCTTGGCCTTCCTTGGCTTTTTCGTATTCTGCAGCGAGTTCCAGGGATCCACTGATTTGCTCTATAAGTTTTGCAAGTTCACGGGGAGACTGTGATGCAACGGCTTCCACATCACCCTGGAAAACGAGGAAATTCTTGGCTTTGACAAGGATGTTATGGGAGATGAGAGCGGCGTTGTAGTTAGTGTAAGTGACAACCTTGCCGTTAAGTTTGTATTCCGAAGCGCCAGTGGTAGAGATCCTAGGCAGAACATGTTAAATACCGCGCGCAGAAAACGACGCGACTTACGTTCGTTGAAACAACCACTCTTTCCCCGTCCCGTCGATGTACACAGCTAGCACCCATGCCTTCCTGGCGGTACCCTCACCCTCATCGCCATCATCCTCATCAGCAGATCCAGCCCCCTCTTCAGCGCCACCCTTTGCTAGTTTCCGTCCACGGTACACGAGATCCTTCAGTTGGGAGCTACGTAGCTGTGCACTCTTCACACCCAGAACGAAGGATATGGCGTCCATTAGATTGGACTTTCCTGCTCCATTAGGCCCAATAATTGACGTGAAATTCTTGAACGGCCCAATGGTTTGGTGTCCGCTGCAGAAAGTGGAACGTTAGGGGTTGTTCGATAGCCAACGAACCACGCACCGATATGACTTGAAGTCACAGAGTTCGATGCGTACGAGTGGCATATTTACTACCAGTAATGTCGAGGAGTGCTGAGCAGAGCGTGGCAGCCAGAGGGCCACAAAATGTTCGTCGCGGTTCGCGTCAAGGCGCGTGTCACAGAAGGTCACGCTTTCGTTCACGAATAAACAGTCATGATCACTGCATTACAGTACTAAACACGGTTACCAGTTACTCTCACGTAGGATCTTCAACTCGGTGTCAGCACCGTACAATGCTGACTGAGGGCCATTCTAATGGCCCGGTAAAATTGCCTCAGAAACTGTATGGTCCTGCAGAAATCGTTATATTATCGCTGTCCTACAATCACTCCTCTGCTCGAGCCTGCGCCTGGAGCTTTGCCAGCTCCTTCATTCGACGAATGTAGCTGGATACTATCATCAGCAAGAGACAGCTCTACAAGGTTGGATACGCACTCGTCATATTGGCATCTGCATGGCATATATCAGCATAAAGGCAACCCTAGAACAGCAAATGACGCACTTCTCGTATGCATGTTTCTCATGCTCGCATTCCCAGGGCAAAAAGTTGTTCTTCGTCCGACAGACGTTGAGAGGAATGAGTAACCTGCAAAGTGTTTGTCCAGTTGAGCGTATTGGAAGCCAAGAGTAAACGAGCAGCATACGCAGAGCACGAGTCTCTCCAGTGCAGTGGAATTCTATTCGCCTTGAGCTCGCTCTGAGAGGCCGTTGTCGATGAAGGCATTATTGACGGTGGTGGTCGGGACCGTGTTTGTGCGTGTTTCCTATCTGCGAGCCAATACCGGGCCGCCAGTGCCGGTGATCAGCACAAGTTCCCCGCAATCGTCTCCCTCCTTCTCTTCAAACCGCGATCTTCGCCATGATAACTACGGTACATTTAGCGGCGGATCTATCTCTAGCTCCACCCTTCACAATCAGCGCCGCACAGTTGCAATACTTACTATTCCTTTGGTTTCAGATGTAAGTACCAGACATTCAAGCATTCAAAAACTTCAATATTCCGTAAGTTCTTCTGTGATTAAAACTATCTTAAGCTTATTGCGACTCTAAAGCGCCAGAATCTGAGCACCTACTGCACCCATTACACAACTGAGGAAGACCCGTAGGTGATACACGGTCTTTACGGAACCACTTCACGACCCCCTGCCCTTTCTTATAAACGGAGTTGGTCTCCTTTATGTCCTAGTTCCTCTACGATGTACCTCTGTATCTGCATTAGTCCAACCTGAGAATGTCGGCAAAATTGGGCAGGTACGACTCCACATTGATCAAAGGAGTCGACATTAACAAAACGTCTCAGGTATAAATGATGCGGTGGCGATTGCAGGTAAGTTTGTATTGCAAGTCCGGCTCTTTTGAAGCATCCCTGACCTTCCGGCAGACATGTAAAACACAGTGTACGATGTACGAGAACACAACTACTCACTTGGCACCCTCTTGGCGCGTCCCCAGAGTTGACCCAGACAACAGCCAGCTCAAGCCTTCAAATTCTATGATCAACTTTTGCTTATTAGCAACGCTTAAGGCCTTGCCTCGTTGATCTCAGTGATCTGCATCAAATCCTCGCAGACTTCACTATCTTTCCGGTGCAACCGGTCTCTCAGCACTACATGACCGATGTCAGGGTACGACAGACGGAAATCAAACTACCCTCACTGACACATGTCCACAAATTGAATGTCTTTGGGGGATAATTATCGTCGTAAATGCGTGCAGAAAACTAGCTCTGCCTGCCGAGATGCCGCAATATCCTTATAACAATTATTTATCACATCCGACTGAAGCAGCTCACGACAACTCCACTTCTTCTCGCAAAGGACTTTGGGTACGCGGAGCGCTAGACAGACACCGGCGGAAACTAGTTGGACCTCGTACCTCGATCAGCCGCGCTTAATACCGTTCTTGCCGACGTCCATCTCAAAGTACGGATTAACCACCAGCTGTACCTGTTTGAATGTTTGCGCCATCAGGCCGTCAGGAACCTCCGTATGATCGATGCACCTGCGCCTGCAATAAATGAAATCGTAGGCGACCCAGCATGCTTTCAAGTGATCATCAAGGTCTCGCACAGTCCTTAAATCCCTGGATTTTACCGATATATCCGCATCACGTCGGCCCCAGCAGACCTTATAAACCAAGTGTCGGTAAAGTTGCGCATACCATACCCCCAAAATGGCTGCTCTGGTTCAACTACTTGGATGGTTCTTCACACTACACTTATCTCTCTTATTTAATCTCGTCAACGGTGACCCAACCGTCAACCTCTCTTACGGTACTTTCCAAGGATATTATTCCGGAAATCTGTCTGTCTTTTTAGGTGTCCCGTTTGCTAGTCCACCGTACGTGCCGTGCCGTTCCTCAGTAGACCAAAACCCTTCTTACACCCCGATTACAGGCTGGGTTCCCTTCGATTTGCCCCACCTCAATCACCAATAGAGGTCGATGGGATACAAAATGCTACAAGTTTTGGGGCTGCTTGTCCCCAACAGTTAAGCACCATACCAGATGTCCTTCCATTCGAAATCTCTATGGGATCCCCTTCGAACGTGTCGGAGGATTGTGAGCCATTTATAGTCTTTCACCTCACTTCTCTCACAAATTGTTCAGGTCTAACTGTGAATGTTTGGGCGCCAGAAAATGCATCTACATCACTTCCCGTTGTTATGGTATGCATCTCACTACTCCTGCTTGTCCTCATAGCTCACCATCTTTATCGTAGTGGATTTATGGAGGTAAGTCGATACCTGGTCCTTTGGGTAGACCTAATCTAGCCACTAGGCGGTTTCGAGACTGGGTATGCGGAGGCCTACGATGCATCCGATTTAGTTGAGCGATCTCTAATCTTAAACGAGCCCGTTGTCTTTGTTTCAGCAAATTACCGCGTCAATGGTAACTCCTTATTTATTAACCCCGCAACCCTAGTCGTGCTCATATGTACATGAAAGCTTTTGGTTTCTTGGGCGGCCAAGAAGTGCAGGATGCAGGTTTATCTAATATTGGCCTGCGAGATCGTAAGTTATGATCTTACCCAACTTGTCGAGGATCTACTAATACTCCTGGTAGAGCGATTCGCGATGGAGTGGATACAGTCATACATCTCCATATTTGGTGGGGACCCGACTCGTGTTACGCTGTACGTGCTATTCTTATCTCACCAGTCCTCCAACTCGGTATTCACTACGTCACAGCTGGGGAGAGAGTGCTGGAGCCATCAGCGTCGGTCTCCATCTCCTTTACAACGGCGGAACAACTGAAGGTCTATTCAGAGGTGTATTTATGGTACGAATACATTTCCCCTTGGGTTTCATCCGATTGCTAATGCCTCATAGGAATCGGGTGCTCCCTGGACTACGAGGAATATAACCTATGGCCAACCCTCTTTCGATCGTATCACACATGAAACGGGGTGTGACACGTCCGACTCTGTTATCGACTGCCTTCGCGATGTGCCTTATGATACCCTCATGGCGGCAATTAATACCCTTCCTTCGGTTTTCAACTACTCAAGTTTGAATCTCGCATTTCAACCCTACAACGATGACCTGCTTCTCGACCAAAACGCTCAGAAGGCTGTGCAACAGGGACGATTTGCCCATGTTGGTCACTACCCCTTATATGTCGATCTGTCTGCTAATCAATGATTGCAGGTCCCATTCGTGACTGGGAGCTGCGCGGATGAAGGGACCTTTTTCTCCTTGGGGAGCACTAATATCACGCGCGTTCACCTGCTGTTGTCTTAACCGACAGAAATCTCATGTTGATGTTAACAGGACGGACCCGGAATTCATGGGCTACGTAAACACGATGTGCGCTGCTCATGTTTTCCGCCGCAAATATCTAACCTGAAACGGGTCTAGGTACTTCCCCGAATTGTCCTCTAAACGCGTGAACAATCTGAGTTCGGCCTATTCGAGTGATCCTGCAATGGTGAGCATCCGCTATCATCGGCATCTGATTTAGCTTCACTCCATTATCTACAGGGCTCTCCTTTTGGTTCAGGTGACAATTATACTTTAACGTGAGACATCAGTGATTCTGAAATCTCCTGCCGCTGATGTGCCTAGGCCGGAATACAAACGAATCGCAGCATTTAATGGCGACTACTCATTCCAGGCACCCCGTCGGCACTTTTTGGAGGTAGCGTCGAAAACGCAGCCGGCTTGGGCGTACTGTAAGCCATTTCACCCTCAGATTCACGCTATTTTGTACTGATCATCGCAGTGTATTCAAGAGGAAACACGACCGCCTACGTAGGGGCATATCACGGGTCAGATCTGACTGAATTCTTCAGCTTCGGCGGAGCTGCTTCTGGCAATGATTTCATTGGCACTGATGCTCTGGGTAGGTTCCTCCATCAAACTATCACATCAGATCCTTAATTAGCTCCATCGTTGTCCAGTCAACTTCGCAACGAACCTGGACCCAAACTACTCTCCTAACACCACGGCCCAAGGAATTAGCATGTTGGAAACGACCTCATGGTCAGAATGGACATCGGCGCAACGAGACATGGCGCAGTTCACTGATTCCTCCCCGCTGTTGACATCCACGACAGACACATATCGCGCCACTGCCATGCAGCTGCTTACGAACCTCTCCTTACTAGTATGATGACTTGTGGAGGCCGGCCGTTCGTCACAACAAACCCCGCTTTACTATTACTCGGGATCGCGTCAACCGTCGGTCATTGCAAGTACCTAATTACAAAATATCTAGCATAGCCCCAGAATTTGGGAATACATAATGCGATAGGTAAAAATATAACTGATTATTGCGTGTGTATCAGAAGTGGTTCATCCATTGAAAGCTGCTTAGGCATCAGAGTGACCATTCTGTGCTGTTGAATGGCTTTACCATTCGACCCAAAGTACCGCCCACTTTCGAAATTCCAGCAATCATTGGCGCGCACCCAGTTTGCAATACCGTCCAGGTAAAGAGATGCAATATTATCTATGTCAGGTCCCCATGTCGGTATCTCCTCCCATAACTTTATAAATCTATTGGTGATCGACCGATGAAGATCCTCCACCCATAATAGTGCGCTATCGAGATCACATTTCTGCTCGCTCATGACACACACCAGGATGTTATGGGGAAATTCCTCCGATGCCTGTTCCTTATTATACGAAGCAAGATCCTGAAGAATGTAAGTGTTGCGGCTCTACTCAAGCCAGGAGGCCTCACGTTGTCAATGATTATCAAATCACAAGCTAAGCGCCCCAGTTCTACGACGGTTGGGTGATAAAACACCTCGTCAGGCAAGTCATATCCGAGCTCTAGCATCGCATACGACGGGTCGGTTCCAATGGTAAGTCGACGGATTTTAAAATAATCTTCGACATTTCGGGTATAGCACTGATGACGATCCTCTGCTTGTGCGACTACAGAATCCATGTAACGTCCAAAAGTCTCGACGACGCGTTTCTGGGAAGTGATACTTGATGTCTTGATGCCAAGAGCCCAAAACCTGTGGTCGAGGATTGGAATCAGGGAACACAGTCAACACGTTGGAAACCTTACTGCTGTGCAACAGCTCCAAGAACAATTTCATTGCTCGGTCGTGGTTTGAAGGGGTCCCTAAGCGCATCTTTGACAATTTCGGCATATTGACGGACGAGATCGGGAGTTTCGTTATCCGTATACTCATCGAAAACGAAGAATAAGTTCATCAAGTCGCATGCAGTGCGCAGTTGTTCTATGCGGAAATCAATCCGGATATATATGTCAAGGAAAACGCCGCGTACCTTTGGTTGCCGTCGTGTATGCTAATGAAGCTAATAAACCTGGAACAGGGAGGTCAGCACAGGTCGCCGCTGAAGAGAAACTTCTATCACTGAAATCACAACGATCAAATGCACTAAAGAACCTCAGCTTTCGCAACGCGAAATAAATACTAAGGGCCTACCGTTGGGCCTCCGGTGTAAACGCTTCGAACGAGCGAAACCATGCTTCCGATTCAGCCTTCGCTTCTACATAATGGGGATTGATTTTGCGAGGCCATGGCCAATTAGCAACAGTTTCGGGGATGCGGAACACCTATGCCAGATTCAAGGACCATATTGCGAGGAGAAATCGGGGAAATAGAGGTTGTTCTTGACAAATAATAGCCGCTCTTCCACAGACATATATATATACCGGTCGGACTTCAAAGGCTATGGTATCTGCGAGAACACAGGAAGTGCAATGAACGCCGATCCCCCCTTGGCCAACCTCGAGTGGGATGGTGACTCACATGCGGCTTGCACTGTGATAACAACACGGATGTTTTAGGACACAGTTCCGCTCGAAGCTGTTCAATCAAAGGCGCCCAGAGCTGTAAGTTTCTCATTTACCCTTTCCCCTTTCGCAACAATGGGCGCGCCTACACACTGTACCGGTGAAAGCTGCAAGAACATCATATTTGGACTAAGAAGCCTGAGGCCAAACCCCGGACGAGACAACTGTACAATTGGATGGACATGATGCTGACGCGGAATTTCCTTACCCTGGAAACATATGGAATATTGGAAATGTCACTAGGCGGTACGCTGTGTCCGGCGGACCGTCCAGTCGAGATGATGATATGAAAGTGGTATCAATCCTAGAATGCTGATACTTTCTCTTGTGGCTCGTTGTCGCACCTCTGATTGTTATACTTTCAGTTACGAACCTAGATGAAACGAACTGCGGAGATAATTCCAGGCCAGAAAATCAAATACTTGTCGATGGCGTCAGGAGGTCGGAGTGGCACAGCTGATCAGGATGAGCGGTCCTCGGGTAGGAGTTCGAAATGAGAATGATGAACAACCTTACCGTCACCGTCGACGTCCTAAATGACGCAAATACCAAAACCAATGGGGTCGCCAAAGAAGACCTACATTGACATCACTCCTTGCTTCTATCACGTCCTTCCTTATCAGTGATACTTGTTTTCGAAGAGGTCTGCGAACATGAGAACCACATTCATTCCGTTTTTCTCTATGTTCTTCATGTGGGGCGTAACCAGTTATTTAATTTTTATATATTTTCCAGGCTCAGGGGGAATATAAGTCTACTGCAGTCCGGCAGATGATGCCGATGTATACCTCAATGTTTACATTCTATTTTTACACATCTGAGCCCACAGATTGTTCTCATAGAAGCCGCTACATGTCGTAGAAGACTCCCATTCCGTCGTATTGATATGGTCAGCTTAGCACCCTATTCATATACAACAAGGTTTACAGTTGGCCCTTGATGAATAACGGAACGTCTGGGAACCGAGGCTCGAATTTACACTCGAAATGAGCTGGGCGGCTGTTCGAAGCTCCGTGAATAATCACTTCCGCAACTGTGCAATTTGCTACTCACACAATAAGCCCAGTGTTCACGAATTCGTCTTTGGGCGGCTTCTCAGAAGTGGAAACGATGTTGAAAGACCACAAGATCAAGGCGATGTTAATGAACAACGAATCTTTGGCGACGAATCGTCCGATACAGAGCCTATGAGAAGTAAGCGTTATTAAAGCGTTGGTGAACACGAACTAAATCGATGACATGTTACCGGTTGCCGAAACCCCAACTTCCGTGTCCTTCCCCTTTAGTATTTGGGAAGGTTCGGAGATTCGTTCCATTTGCGTTGAGATGACGGCTTGGATTGAATTCATCAGCGTCGGGACCGTAGACGGACTTATCTCGGTTCATCGCCCTAACAGAAAAGTCAACGCAGGACCGGTCGAACAAAAGACAGTATTACCAGACATTGGGAAGAACGATAGTATCCTTCGGTATGTACCAGCCGTTATAGTAGTCGTCCTATTGTTGAGAGTAAGAATGAACTAACAATGCCAACAATCACTGCTACAATACACTTACCTCCATGGTACGATGAGGGCTACTTATTGGACTTACAGGGTTCCAGCGAAGGGTCTCGCGAATGATAGCTTGAATGAATGGTAGTCGATCTACGTCAAAAAACGTCGGTAGCCGATCCCTCCCTACCACGGCATCGATTTCCTCATGAGCACGTTTCTGCACGTCGGTGTAGATAGTCATTGCGAGAACAAACCAAGTAAGAGTTCCAGATGTCTAATGTTCCATCAGAAATACTGTTTTACTGGCTGTCGTCATTGAATAATCACCGTTTCAGTTCCTGCAGCACTGAATTACACCAAGCGTTATAAACGGTTCTAGAATCAATTGGAGAGCACTTACTACATTGTTCCTGATAGCCAGGATGACTCTAACCTGCTCAGATCGTAGTTTTTACTGTGTTCCGTGACTAATGTCGCTGCAAAACTACTCTGGTTGTCTCCTTCAGCCTATGTGATAGTTAGAGGTGCAATAGTCGAGATGAAGTAATGTTTTAGTTTACGATTAAGCTCTCCACATTTTCGTAGAGACTTTGGAACATTTTTGAATCTTGGCCGAAGTAATACTCAGCTTCGCGCCGCCATGGTGTCATGAAGCTTGGGAGATGTTTCATCCACGGAAAGAAATCTACGAGATGGGCACCTGGGTATGTAGCCGTGACCAGACGCTGAACGAATTGGTTGATCTGTGGTAAAGCGGCAAAGGCGTTTGATCGTCCAGCAGAAGGCCCGTATGTGAGCGTATAAACCAGAAGAGCCGCGGACCTGAAGTATGTCATACTAACCAATCAATATCTATGTAGAAAGGCGACGTACTCTCGAAACAAATCACTCCAATTATCGGGCTTTGAAATTATTGCGTCAACTAGCATCAAAGCCTCGCGGACCTGAACCGGTTGGAGCTCTTGTGCGGTCTTCTTAGAAAGACCTTCTGCTGCGGCTCTTCTCATTTTGCGCCACCTACAATGATTCAAACCAACTGTGCAGTGAAACAAAGTTAATGACTGACTTGTCTCCGACTCTGGCAAGAACCATGACCAGGCCACCACATAGTACATCTGAACCAACGTAGGCGTCGGGTCTGTCAGAGTATATTCGGGCTCGCTTGTCCAGCAAATCTGAAGCTACTTCATGAGTATTAATAACGATAATGTTCTTTCCAAAGACGGATATATAAATGAGAGGTCCTAGCCAAGTTTTTAACGGTGCAAAACATTCGATAAAGAAAACACGTACCGTAAGTCGACTGTAAATCCCGAAAAGTAACCCAAAGAGAATTTGACAACTGCTTTACGTTCCCTAAGAACGGAATCCCTGGCGGCCCTGGTGGTAGGGAGTGATGACGAGAAAGTCTGTTTGAGAGAGACTTCACCAGCACAAAAATTAGAAGAACTGATGCAAAAAGGACTCCTGGTGACGGGCTCCAGTGCAATGTGCTCGTGAGCGAAGAGGACATAATGGTAGTTTCACAGATTCTGTATCAAGCCTGTGTCTGTAGTCGTAGATGAGAGATGCTGTCATCATGCATCGCCTACTTCCGATGGTGTTCTGATCCGACGCTAATGTTACTCAGAAGCAGTGGCAAAAATGGGCAATTCAATCGTAGAGGAGATTCGAAGGTCTCTGCTCCGAAGTGAACTCGAGTTGAACCAGCTGAAAAAACATGCACCAATCGGACCACATCACCGTTGTCAACAACAGCAGGTCTACTGCGGGGCCCGGCGGCTAGAACGACAGGGTCGGATTGCCTGATAAAACTCGCGAATAAAAAAACGACTATGTTCTTGGGATCGGTGGATGACAAATCGCAGTTTCTTGTTGAAGAATGGACTGGCATCATGACACTAGGGGCAACATAAGAAACAGCAAGCTGAAAAAGAATGCGAACTTTCCGGAGCTGCCGCGCTGTCACTATGTGGCGGCCCTTTTTTTTTTTTTTTTTTCAAATCAAGGGGCATTTCGTAAAAGGCGCTAGCGGCGAACCAGCGTAACCCGGCATCTATTGCAATGTGTTGTGCATGTGTCGAGGCGAACTCGAGTTCAGTATATTGATATCCAGAAATTCCGATACTAGTCACATACACCATGCCAACCCAGTATATAAAGTCGTGAATACTATACAACATTGCTTGAAGTATAAGTTACTACATCATTTAAACGTTACTGGATACTTTGTACGCAGCTGCCGAGTCAGCGCTGCGTCTGTGTTCAGCAAACACCATTTCCTGCTCCGTTGAAAGGATGAGGGTATCTGACATTTCCCCTCCAGAATGCATCTTTCCGGGACGCATTTTGTGTCTGTCGAAGCTTCCATCTCCTTCGCCGGACGATTTTGACATTCGGGATAGTGGATACGCAAAGGAGAGATTCTTCGAAACGCCATGAATCATCCCAAGGCCAACTCGAGCAATGATGAGAAGAGGCGTCATAACCTAGTCATTGAAGATGAGACGACTGAACGAGAGACGGGACTAGGAGCTCACAGCCAGCTGAGTAGAGATGTCGATACCATTCAAAGCGAGCTCACTTCCACAGACGTATAATATGAGCATAACCAAAGTCACGGCTGCAAAGATAGCACCTGACTCGACGATAGTCAAAATTGTCGACAGATATCTGTTCGTATGTGAATGGCCGCCAACTTTTCGCCCCATGAACCATAACCGAAAAGCAATGGCCGCTGTCACGCAGACATTGACCACAAGATCCAGAGACCAGCCAACAGGCCCTATATGTTTGATTTTTGGAGAGTTAATATCTGTGCTTGGTAGAGCAAGCAGACCGGTAGCGGCGTATGCAGTTCCTGCTCATCAAGATTAGTAATGGAGCAATTTTTGGAGATTAAGAGCTATTGACCCATATGTGCCAGCTCGACGATAATCTGTCGAATAAAGGGATGAGAGAAATCCTCAAATAGAGCCTTACAAGACGGACCGGGAGTACTGCAACTTTCCAGTTGTATCCCCAGACCACGTATAGACGCCATATCTGGAACATTCGTCAATCAGCAGACAGAAGTATTGGATAGCGAATGTTGCTACCAAGATCAAATCCTGAAGGAAGACCTAACGCCTGAATCAGCCAAAAACCATGTAAGTCTGCACTGAGAGCGACGACTCACGCTTGTGTCGTATAGAACAGTTTTCGCGACAGCAATTCCACGTGAATTAATTGACCAGTAGAGTATAGCGTAGGTGGGATCGGGGGGTTGAGGGACGTCAATGAAGGCCTCCAAGAGTTCTCTCAACGATAGAGATACATGGGCAGTAGCAAACAGGAATAGGGCAATGGATGTGATGGCTAATAATCTGAGGAGAACCGAGGTATATATTACTGATACAGCTCGACCTTGAGATAAACATACCCTGGAGAATGGTGCTTCTTTATAAGAACGAACATTGCACCTATGAAGATGACAGCACTTCGGATTCGAAGGTGAGAACTTGGATCTCCCGTAACGTGAAGTGGACGCACTCACTTCATTCCTGTTTGGTCAGTGTGAGCGAAAAGCGTAAACTGGTAGCCGAGATGTAATCATACCCCAAAGACATGTCTCTATCCAGATACCAATAAGCGCATTCTTGTCAAGGCGCGGAAGCGCCATTTCCGAAGCCATGGGTGAGAGAGGGAGCGGCGCAACGTTGACGAATTTTAAGTGCACCCGCTTATGTAGGCAGAACTCCGCATCAGACAATGATGTCCAAGCCTGTCCAAGCGTGGTTCAGAAATCAAGGGGAAACTCAATCATCTCCATCTTGATGGCCCTTCTCAACGCCGATTTTCAGTCCCGTGTTGGTCATTGCATAGGGAGTTTAGCGGTTATGCCGAACGTCGCCGATCACTGGACGCCCCAGCGAGACTAGCCTTTCAGCCGCAACATATGCGATCGTAACTCTCGTAACAAGCATCTAGGTCGCGGCCTAAAGGTGGTATCAGATTTCCTTGTGATCTCAACCACACACAGCGATGATAACTGGTTCCAACGATAACTAGGGAAGATAGTAATCAAATGGTCGGCGATAAACGATAAAAGCAGTAATAGATGCGGGCAGAAGGCAAACCTGGGTAAACATTGCAGCAATCTGTAATGTCGGCATGGGCGTTAAATTTATCTTGACGATCAGCGGAATGCGACACATGTGCGCCACAGGTCCCATCCGAGTCCCGTGTTGTTACTAGCTAACATGAGTATGGCTTTGAGGAATTACTCGAAAGCGGTCACAGCAAAAGCCTTCGACACGGGTGAACGATGTACGCAACAACCAGCAGTTCAAAACTCAGGAGGCACGATAATCTGGAAAGGAAGAATGATAAGCGGGGCAGGATTCTGGCAGATGATCGAGCGTGACTGGAAACGAATAAATACTATCTTGTGGTATGTGTACGGAAACATAGGATCCCGCTCACGTATCTATGCTGGTGTAATGCTCTGGATTCCAAACTGCATTTAGGAAATAATCCGTCTTCCGATAGAGGCGGGAAAACGAAACAAGGTCCTCTTCAGCTTTTTACAATGGTGAGGTGTCTGCTGCGCCGGGTTTCATGGCAGAGGAAGGCAGTAACGTTAACATTGGTCAGTTAAAATTCGTCGTCCGAGGGAGATCAAACATATCTTGAATTGAATCTTTAGTAGTTGCATGATGGTGGCGAAACTGCTCAACTACACAGCCAGATCCAAGAGACTGGACAAAGTCCGAAGGGAGTACTTCGTCGATTAACCCCATTAATGGATGTTTGAACTTGTGTCTCTTGTGGTCTAGGTAACTAAGAACCGGGGCCCTTAGTTGGCGATCGGGTGCTACTGAAAACATGTAAGTGCAAAGCGACGGGCATTCGCTGTTGGCAGGTCAGTACGTAGAAGATTGGAATCAGGGACAACTCTGTTTCAGTTTCAAAGCAAGCATGCAGTATCCCAGCCAGGATGGGAAGGCGCATCCCTCAGATGAATTGGGGGAGAGCCCTAGAAAGAGCCGAGATTCTAAGTTACTTCGTGACAGTTGACCGTTCGGATGGTGAGTGGCCTCGGTATTTGCCGCTGACTTGCCAACAACAACGTTCACAATTTCCTGGAATATTGAGAGAAAGTTCTAATTATTTTCTTGTGGGACTAATAATATTGGTGTGGATCTATGAAAGTTGTAACATCGAATCCAGTGTTACTTGATTTTTACGACACTGCATTCCCCACTCTAATTTAAATCTAGCTTGTCTATTACTTATCTCTGTGGCTGCTCTGTAGTGTATTGAAGGTGTTTCAAACTCAGAACCAACATCAAGTCACCTTCGACGCTGTCAACACCGAAATAGCTGTCCTGATTTCATTAAGAGTCAAAGATCCCAGTCGTTGGCTCTTGCAGCGTTCGGTGAAAGGACTTCCCCAGGGTTCACAAGCCTGTTCCCATCCAAAAGCGGTGCCGTAAACTCAGAGATATCGAGTAAACACTTCTAACTGGCCTGCTCCACCACTTCTCGCGTAAAAAATGCCGCTGCGATCCGTTGCAGTTCTACTTTATCTATTTTCCCGTTGCTTAATTGATGGATCAACGACTGACTTGCCGATAGCCAAGGATAGGACAAACCTTGTTAACGGAAGACATTTGAGGGGAACAAACTTGGCGGGGACAGCATATTTGGGATGTATGCACGTAACGACCTCTAGAGCAATACTTGAATCCACCGTCTCTGGTGAATAGAAGGACCACAGCTCGCCGTCGACCAGCAAAGAACATGCACTTGAGATTTCAGGGCAGCGAAGTATCGTTGCGGTAACCCCGTCAAGTTCAACACGGAATCCCTCGATTTGATATGAGATATTCCAGTTGGCTGAAAATGAAATGAACCGAACTTACCTTGATTTTGACTTGGTCATCGAGGCGGCCAAGAGGTTCAATATGCCCGTCTTCGCGCAACCTCCCCAGATCTCCGGTGTTGTACATCCACCTGGACAACGGAGGTGAGCTTTGCTTTGAATTTTATCCGCAAAGTTTACCGTGCTTCGTCTCGAAATGGATCGGGAACGTATTTTATGGCAGTCAGTGTGGGTCGTTTCAAGTAGCCTTGTGTAACGCCATAGCCACCACTCCAAATTATACCTGTCGTGCCGGCTGGAACTGGCCGTAAGTTGGCATCAAGTATGTAAATAGAATTGTTCGGGGTTGGCGATCCTATTGAAAGCGGGGATCCTAGAACATGATTGCGCATCGTGTTTACGATGGTGACCTTTAGGATTTACTAATCAGCTTGAGGTCTTGTTAAATGATGAAGATACCACGATACTCACCTCAGTAGGACCATATGCATTGTAAAAGGTTGCTTGCCTTGCCCATCCATCCGCAAGGGACTGAGGGCATGGTTCACCGGCCGTAGCAACGACTTTAACATTTGGATAGTCCACAGGATCATGAGAGACCAGAATCGATGGAGTCGCAATTATCACGTCGACCTTTTTCATCACCGAAATCCAGTCTGCACGGCGAGGTCCACGTAGGTACAGGGTTCCGCCATTCATAAGACACCCAAGGGTTTCCCAAGCGCACATGTCGAATGCAATGTTCAACAATTGGGCTACCTTAGTACCCCGACGAATGCCTAGATTTCCGGGAGACAGGGACAACACTTGTTTGAAGTTGGCGTCAGTTGGCGTTTAGTATCAAAGAAGAAGGCACACGATTTGTGACATTGGAATGACTGACAACCACTCCCTTCGGCTCTCCGGTCGTACCTGTACTTGAACGTAAATGTCAAGGCTGCCACTGAGAATTAAGCTTCTTACCTGAAGTGTAAATAATATATGCCTTATCGGAGCCTCGACTTTTCCAAGGTGGTTGTATTTCAGTGGTACTTCCAGCCAGGAGCTCCAGGACGTCCTCTGTACAGGAGTGCTGAGGTGGTAGCAGGTCCTTACGAGACGCGAAGGACCTTGAATATAGAGTAAAGGACGGTTCTGCATCGGAAAGGATGCCTCGAAGAGTACCGTCGGTGATGAGCTGTCCGTCTAATGGAATATACGCGACACCAGCACGAAGAATGCCGAAGATAGCAACTATGTGGGGGATGGAACGCTCTCCGACGAGACACACAAGCGACCCAGGAAGAACACCCCTGTTTCGCAGAAAGGATGACACACGTAATGAGAGCCTGTCGAGTTGCTGGTAAGTCAGAGAATTTCCAACGTGATCGACAATGGCGAGATCGGAAGGGAAAGTGTTTGACACTGCTTCGAAAGCGTCATGAATGCAGGCATGCTGGACTAGAGTCGAAGGGCCAAAGGTGATGCTCAACCCCGGGTCAAATCTCTTCTCGGGGTCACATCCTCTGAAGAGGGCCGACCAAGGGTATGAAATTCCCCACGTGGAGAAAAATGGAGCAACCGCAGTGAACAAATTGCTGAAAAACCCAAATATGCAAAGCATCGGCGAGCTGGATGTTGAACCACAAGATACCGGCATAAGGAACAGCTATTGCGATGAAGTATACTTATGGGAAATTTGTATGAGATCGCCTCACCTTTCTGATGTGTATGTAGAACTTGATGCTGTTCCATACTAACGCACAGCAAGGAAGCAGACTATGTTCCCGGATTGGACGGGATTTGATAAAAATGCCGGAATAATATATCTATCTTAGGTGATCCAAAAGATGGAATATTCTGGTACTGGTACCGGACGCGTGCATTGTTATATCGGTTCGGGACATAGACCTGGACCGCGTTTGACCAAGTCGTCTGCCTGTCTGGGTACAAATAATCGATTCCGACGCAACGGCCCGCCTGCTAAACGAAGTTGATGATGAGCACCGAATGGTCTCGCTGATTGTGTGGATGGAAGGCTCCAAGTAGACTATAATCAGCTTCCTGATCGTACCTTCAGAAGCAGCAGAATCATGTACCGTCCGGGTCATGCAAATGAACTCAGGGACAACCGAGTCACACCAATTTTATGAGCGCCGGAGCTGGAACGAGTGACTGCAAACACTAATATAGGTCCTTGGCATGTGTGCTAGACCGACATTACACCATCCCAGGTGGATAATTATGATTTGGCTCGTCGCCCGGTTTCCATCAGTTAGAGGCGTCCGAGGACTATGGCAGTAGAATGAGAGCCTGTCGGCGAATCTCGTCGACATACTTCTGTAAGTATTCTCGATCCCAAATATCATTGGCCTGGGTAACTGATCATCAGGGGCTTGAAACGCAAACAAAAGGTAGATTGTTACCTCTACTTGGATCACTATCTCCGATTTCATGGTCCAAGCATGGGTAAGCCTGAATCGTTTTCATTCGGTGGACTTAGGAATGAATGTATTGGAGGTACGCACGGATTGGGCATTGTCAGCCGATGGCCAAAAGCCATGTCATGTATCTTGATTAACGCCGCTTGTGTCGAATCACCGTTAGGATATAAAGTAGTGGGTGTGACGGCATCCACAACGCCAAGGTTGGTGTTAGTCGTTGCTAATGGGTTATGAGTAATTTCTAGCTTTCGAGGGGGGTTCAAAGTCATCAGAGCGGCGGAAAGATGCGGAAGATGCGGATTGGTCAGGAAAAAATTCCACTGATCCTTGAGCGACCGCATTATAAAGCTAAGCTGTTCTCTGCCCGGTGACAGAAAGGAAAACGACGAATAATCGATACGAAGCGGAACAAGAGTCATTTGTGAGATAAATCTATCTTTCAATTGTATCTCGGGAGTTAGCCAAGATTGCAAGGAGATGCTGTATACAGTTTCTTGAGTTACCGATGATGCGGTGAAAGCGAAGAACGCACATGCTAATAGGGAACGCTATATTCGCTTCCGGGGCTTGTTCGTCCGTGACCGGGTTCAACTCAAAGATAGCAAGTATCTGAGCGGCTCCGAAAAGATGGGTGACTGTGCATCCAAGTGCCTTGACTTCCTTCAGTAAATCGCGAGCCAGTTCAGGGTTTATCGTATTGCGAACACGGATAGATAGTCCCGACCCTGTCGTCTCCGTCCGCTGGGCGATAAGGCTGTGGGAAACCTAAGGAACCATATGTGAGCAACGTGCGACAGAAAAAAAAACATTCATACAGGTCTATGTTCGTGGGCCTGTTTGATCTTGCCTAGCAGTTCGAATCCCGCAGCATCACCACCCAGACGCGGTCCACCTGTAGACGTTACGGGCCCGGGCGGAAGGTTGGTCCACTCGGCACCCCAGGCGGCCGACATGATGTCGCTAGAGCTATCAGATACCATGGCTTCGAAAAGGATCTTGAACGCGCTGAAAGTGGGGCGGGCGTCCATAATGGTATGGCTACCATGCATAAACAATCCGTAGGAATTAGGTCGACCCTCTAGACGAAACAGTATGCATCTCATGATGTCTTCTTTGCCTGGAGCCTCTAGTTTGCGCTGGTTGATCATGGCGATGAAGTCGTCGGTGTCCATTGGTTCATCGAGTATTTCGATGGAGCGTTCCGCCCATTCCATAACAGTTTGAGCGTCTTTGGCCGGAAGGTATACCCAGGATCTTAGTTCAGGATCATGAATGCCTGACTCCAGAGACGCTGCGATGTTGGGACAGAAGAACCTGAAGCAGAGCATTTGAGGACCTTTGTGTGTTGCATTTTTTTTAAATTTAGAAATACCTCAGTTTGGCCCAAGCAAATCGCAGACGCGTATGTAACTCTTGCATGGAAAGCGAGGATTCGAAAGTGAATCCCATACAGCATTCAGCCAGGCTACAACGCGTGATGAGATTTATGGGTCAAAATATTCCACAGCCCTACCCGTCGTAAAAACGACCAAACTGGTCATTCATCAACTCGGAACCTAGGAGAGGTCTGAAATGAAAGGATCAGAACGATACCAGCCAACACGTATGGGTAGGCTAACCTAGTATATACGATACCAGAGTCCCTCTGGACAGATTTCCACGCAGGTTCATTGGCGACGACGTTCATTGTGTGAGAAAGACAAACAATTCACGCTGCGGCCCCACCGGGGAGTCATGATATTACCTAGCATGAAGGGTCCCTGCCACAGCCATGACTTAGTCCATAATTGTTCAAGACAATTCGCGACCCGGATGAGCTCGTGGTGGTTCAGTTCCAAGTTTATCCGCTGATTACCTACTGATTACCAAGCTGCCCGATCGATCTGGAAAAACTTTTGCGGTGACCGAGGTTGTACCCATGCTTACGCGGTCGGCGAGATGGCTGATGGGAAAAGCTGCATACAAGGGAGACGAACTTCTTGATTTCGTTCTCGCAGCACCACCATGGCATTCGCTTTTCGTCGTCAGCCTCTGAAAGCTATCTATCTGACGGGCAGAGTCGCTGCTTTGCTCTTTGTGCAAGTGCCCTTCTGGTCCGTGCTGTATGCAATTCCTGCCGCCAGGCCCCGTCGGTCTTGGTCTCTATCGAGGTGCCTCATTGTCTCGGTATACCGCGTTTTCGTCAATGTCATGTACAACACGACGCTTATGGGATCTGAATCGCCGGAGAAATTCGCCCAAGAAGCTGAAAAAGTAGGGTTTGTTTGGGTAGATCCAGCCCCGGAACTGCTAAGCGGTGAAGTGAAGACTTTGGCCGAAAAGAATAATGTCGCGGCTGAAAAGACATCGGGTTTCTGGTACGGACCGAGAGCCTCCGATGGCAAGTTTGGCCAGCCGGCACTTGCGAACGAAAAGGTCATCTATCACTTCCATGGTTCGTCTCTTTGTCCCTATATGTGTTAACACCGCCTGATTCGACATCTGCACAGGGGGAGGATTTGTTGTATGTCTGTTTAAATGATCAGATACTTGAGCATAGCTGACAATCAACTCTTGTTAGATGGGTACCGCACATCCATCGAATGGGTCCATGACTACCTTGGCAAACGGCCTTCTAGAGCATTTCCCCGCCAATACTCGCCTTTTTGCCCTCGAGTATCGCCTCTCTTCCCATGAACCATTTGCAATTGCGAATCCTTTCCCCGCTGCTCTTCTTGATGCTTTGGCCGGGTACAAATACCTCGTTGAAACGCTGGGATATGATCCTAAGAATATCATTATCGGAGGAGATTCAGCAGGCGGGACTCTCGCCTTTTGGTTAGCTCGATACCTAGCCATCAGCAATCTTCCCAATCTTCCTAATGCTGGCGGTCTCCTTCTCCTGTCCCCCACCGTCGACTGGGCAAACACTCACACGGACCGTGAGTCCTCTATGTACAAACACTCTTCCAGTGATTTTGTCTATACCATCCTCACATCAGGATACACTCTGCGGGCGCTTATGGGAAATTTACCATTGGCCGATGCACCTTTGAATGCCTGGATTGCTCCGGGGTCGAAACAGAATGATGCTCCGGGTTTGTTTACTGGGCTGCCAAAGACTGTCATTGTGGCCGGCGGCGCAGAACAAACGCTGGATGCTATGGTGGTCCTCCGAGACCGGTTGGAGAGGGATGTGGGGAAAGACAAAGTAAAGTACATCGAGAAGCCCGATGCGACTCATGATTACCTCACTGCCTCATGGCATGAACCAGAGAGGACTGAGACTTTGGTTGAGCTGGGAGTGTGGGCTAAGGAAACTTGGTCTACCGCCTGAAGATATCCTTGATCTAGTTGTAGTACTGACAGTCTTGACGGAATACAAAATTGGTCGATGTTTATTTAAATACTGTCAAATTCGGATACCGTGACTTGTTTGCGTTGTACGTAGTATTTGAGGTGTGCTAAATTCCAAATAAATTTGCGGGTTATTTTGTGGGTTGCTTCCGGCCCGCAGGATGCCGAACAGTGTCGACAACAACGATGCCCTTGCCATCCCAAACCCCTCATCGAACGCCGCTTCGTCGGATATCTCAAGGATCTCTATTCCGTCTTTCACGTTCCGGCGCAAACCCAGATACTCCTCATGGCCTGGGATTTCTCGAGCCAGCTATGGCAGAGTTCATCGACGAAACAGAAGCCTTGCAGAACAATGTTGAAGGCCTGAAGCATCTCAGCGACTCACTGGCAACGTTCAACGAATCATTTGCTAGCTTGCTATACGTGATGGACATGAATGCTTTGACAACAGACTGGCCACAGGCGCGTCCTTACATCTAACAGCATTGACCACTGATTGATGGTCCCTCAGGCTCCAACCGACGCGTCGTTCCTCCTTGCCAGGAGAAGGGCAGGTGAGAATTAACTGTTTGCTATTCATCTTGCATCTCATGGCTTGGTCCAGAGGAAGACGCGCTCACTGCCCTTCAAGCTGCAGAGGAGGCCAAGCGAAAATTGGAAACAGCGGCAGGTCCCTCAAATCATGCGGACAAGACAACGGCAACAGTAACAGAACTAGAAACAACATACATGACTGCCGGCAACACCACCAAATCTTCAGCGCCTCAGAAAAAGAAAGGGAAGAAGCCGAAACTAACGACAAAGGAGAAGAAGGAGCGCAGTGTTCGTTATTGTTGTCCGTCTTTCTCACTCACTCACTCACGGCTTCACTTCAGTTAGAGATTGAAAAAATCGTATCATGCCTACCTCTTGAATTCCGTGGAAGTGACCCTACACTTCGTCGCAACATGGAAATGGTCATTGAGGGCATGATAGATGCTTCTAATCAAGTTGTCAAATGTACGTATCGTCCTGCTCGAACGATTCCCATTCTAATAGCGTGCAACCAGTGACCGATCTGATACTACCTGATCTTCCGCAAGCGCGAGTTAACAAATGTCTGATAGCGTTAGTGAATAGGAAGATCGTACGAAAGGACAATAGTACGGTGAGACTATTTTGTCCTATTAACCATTCGGAGCTGACGCCACGATAAGGGGGTGGTTCTCTACCACTGGCAGGGGTTGCAATGATTGCGTTACCCGTTCTTGTTCTATCAGCTTTGTGCATTACGTGTCCATTGTACGATATTTGCGCTTTCAGCATTATGATCTCAGGTATGCAGCTTGTTTGTAGATGCATTGCAGACCGCAACTCTATCCTACGTTCGTGCCATTTTGCAAGATGTAAATCTGTCTTTACGGAGGTCCGCACAGGTTCTTGTAGGGTCGACAGCGATCGATGTTGGTGGACTTGGATTGGCAGACACCATATCATTCCTTGGTAGTGATTTCCAAGTTATATGCGTCTTCCTCGGCTTGACTTCGGAGCCTGATGCCACTTTGCGGGAGGACATAGTCACGCTTCTTCTCTTCTTTCGTTTTTGGTTCAGGACGGCAATCCTGTCGACTCTTAGCCTAATGTGGATGAACCTCTCGACCCATCTACTAGCGATAGAGAGACTGCGACAGAGAGAACCAGGAAGACCGAGACTTAGCGAGAGCACCCCAAATGCCATTTCTGCAAAACGGTGATGGAGTCGCCTGAACATGCCATGGTTATGCATGGCTTCGAAAGCACTGGCGGTTATGCTGGTAAGACACATGCGTGACGAACCTGATCTTGCACCTGTACATGGCCAAGTTGAAGTTCTTGAAGACGATGGTACAAGGTCGAAGGCAATTGCCTCGATCTCGGAGTGGGCGCACGTCGTTCTGAAAGCGGTTCCTGTCTACCGTGATGGTTAGTGTACGTACTGGAGGGTTATTAGTGATTTCGAGTTTCCTGTCTATAGGTCCTCAAGCTTCAATTTTACAACGGTATGGGGGTGGCTCGGTCGGCGTGATCTCGACTTCGGGTATAAGTAGAGGGTAGTGGGGTTTGGGTTTCGTAATGCCGTTACCTCTATCCTTGCATCCGGTGTGCCTGACGGTACCGTACGATGATGAGATGATATCAAGGCATACAAATTATCACTCAGGGGGAGTGGCGGGCCGAGCAACTGGGTTTGTCTCGTAGAAGGTTCATGAAATTTGTTCGAAGCGGCGACACATCTGCACGACCAGCTGTTGACCAAGATGCTGACAGACCTCGTTATATCCAGATTTGCGTATAAAAGGGTGCCATGTCGTCTGTCGTGCAGTATTGATACCATGACTTTATCAGCCATTCTTTCCGTGCCGTTGAGTTGGAAGTACGGTATTATTGATCTTATACAAGTTATAGTATAATTATAGTAGGGCTGGAGCTTTGAATCCCTTCTCTTTCCACAAGCCTTCGATGCGGACAAGGCTATCAACGGTATCCAAAATAGTCTTCTCCCATGGAATGAACGAATCCGCCTTCAAACCAAGCACATCTTCAATCTTCTGCCATTCCACAGGAAGCGTATACGAAGGCGACTCTGGTGCAAGCGTGGCATCAGTTAGGCGATCCTTGAGCTCCGGGCGCTCTTTCGCAATGATCGCGAGAGCGTCCTTGTACGAAGACCTGTGCGGCGAGACTATGGCGAACCTCTTCCGCCCAACCTCAGCGGAAGGTCGAGACTGCAAGGCGACAACGTGCGCCCTGGCAACATCACGAACATCAATAGCGCCTGGGCCACCGGGGAATTCAGTGTTTCCGGGTCGAAGGAGCGCATAGATGTTTGCGTTCGTAGAAAGGGCGTTGAGGTCGGGCTCAGGGAGGAGGTATTCAAAGCCAGGAGCGAAAGGCCCGTAATTGAAAGGAGGACCAACTATGCGGAGAAAGGTCGCGTAAGTGTGAGTGAAATGAGTTGGATGAGTGCGAACGTACTGAGCGTGATATCTATCTCTGGATGCTTCTCCGCGAATCCAACGACCGCCAGATCTGCATATTTCTTCTGAGCTACGTAGACGAGGATCGGCTGTCCTGCAGCTATGGCCTGCTCTTTGGTAACAGGATTCCAATCTAGAAATTTACCATGAGCAGGAACGTAAAACAGGACACCAAGTACAAACTTACCGTCGGCACCGAATGGTCCCTGCGGGAAGGGATATGACACGACAGAACTAGTAACGACGATTCTGTGAATTTTTGCCTCTACAGCTTGACGTAAGATGTGAAGAGATCCTTCAACGCTGCTCTGCGGATTACCATATTCTTATTAACCAGAAACTAATTATCATGAACTGGAGACTCACCCTGAACGCCGTCTCTGGATCAACTCTTCCAGGGAGAGGAGCTGCAGCATGGATGATTCCATCGACACCTAATGAAACGAAAGTGAGCTGACAGTGCATGTATATAATCCAGAAACTCTCTTACCTTTGAGGTGTTGGCTTAGATCGCTAGATGCGATGTCAACGACCTCGACAACTTCGAATCTGTCGCTGCTGTAGTTAGCAGATAGAGCTTTGTTGAGGAGGTCGATTTTCTTCTCGCGAGCTGCACTGCAACATAGCGGCTGTTAGATTGAGCCTTTGATATACCATGGACAGAACATACGCTCGAACGGAATACCCATTGTCTAACAATTGGGACAAAATATGAAAACCGATGAAGCCTGTGCCCCCCGTTACCTAACGATATTGAAATTCTGGTCAGAATCATAACCATGATGGCAATACGATACTCACGAATATTAGGCCAGAGTTAGCGTTGCTGGAAGACATGGGAAAGAATTGGATTAATAGAACAGATAGACAGATACGAAAGCAGCTAAGACGAATGAAGTCTCTTGCTGAGTATCCAGACCTTTATAGGTCGAAAGAGCATTGCAAAGACCTAGGAGATATAAGACCGGGCTGACAGATCTGCCCAGATCTGAGAAATCAATTGATAATCGGCTTTGTCACGGTAAGCTAAAGCTCGGCCTTGCGGAGTCGGGCTGAAGCATCATTTTCAGGGCAATGACATTCAGCATGGTCCCAGGGGTTAAAGTCTTGCAAATCTTGGAATGTCCCTTCCAACTTCATGTGTTGGTATTGGTATCGGCAAATGTCGCAATCATCGGGTGGTACTAAGAGCGCCTTCGGCCCGAGTGCCGACTCAAAGGTACAAAATCCCACTGCTCCTCCCTTGGACAATGAGGAAAAGTAAAAGTAGAAAAACGCCTATTTGGTGTACCATCGTTGTCTGAGTAGGACCGTGGCCCACAACTCGAAGAGAATTCCAATCAGTGAACTTGAAGCAAGCTTGGCATTAAAATGAGTAAGTACTTGATATCCAACGGTAGGTCATAATGTCATCAGTATGTGGACATCGTATATCTACGTAAATTTACGTGTATCTTGCGGAAAATAAGTAAATTCAATTCAATGCACCGTTCCCGTTGCAATAGTCGGCATTTCCATTTGCCGGATTTCCTGCCCACTGCGAGCAGACAATTAATTATCCGTGACACATGATTTAGCGGGGAAATCACCTTAGGGAAGGGTTTCTCGACATTAGAGGCACCAAAAACAGCAAAAGAAAGAATAAAGATCATCACTTGCGCCCCTCCATCTAAAGCACCACCCAAGATGTAGTTATACTTTCGATACCAAACAGGGTGATATCTCCTTAACCAGAGCTGGGAAACAAGGCCGACGATGATGCAGGACGTGATCATTGACGTTTGACCACTGCTCATGTACGAGGAGTACTGTTATGCACGACGATTAGAGAAGGAGCAACGAGAAAACCGCAGTACGCACATAATATATGATGGGTAAGATAATGCTATCAACCTTGACCGACCCAATGATAGGCCAGCGCTACCAACCCAGCTTGTAAGCTACTGTTTTAGATGCAGCGATGCATAACGCACCTTCCATATAAGCTATTGGAAGAGAGTCGGGACCATCCCGATTAGCAAACCCAACGGCACGATAAGATAGGGACCATTACGACCATATAACTGTTTGACAAGAGACCACGTCACTGCTGCACTGTTCAAACTCTGTAGAGTCTTGCCGCTTCATACCGCCGTCCCTGATGGGTCCGTCAGGACCTCACGTTGTTTGTCAACGACGGAAATCATAACCACTAAAATTTGGAGGAGTTGGATACCGCAATCGAAACAAAATCGAAGACGAGGTTACCATAGCTCACAATCGCCCCTGAAGATACAGAGTAAGATGGTTTGGATTGATTGATGTACTATATCATACCAAGAATAGTCCCCCAGACTTGGGTGAGGAACATGACGCGGGGAGGGATTTTGGTGTATTGGCCAATTTTCAAGTCACCTGCTAGATTGATAGATGTTGCTACAACATCGTGACTCCACATCGAAAACTGGAGGAAGTATTAGTGAGAAAAGAGCCGTTAAATATCGCGCGCATACGTAGAGGTTCGCCACTGGTTTCCCCGGGTTGAGGGCACCAGGAACCATCTTCATGAGCTGGTTCGTGGCCACACCTGTTCCCATGCGTCCATAGAGAAGGGTAGAGAATGGCTGTGGCACGGAATGAGTACCAAGCGCTGTCTTTCTGCTACATCTAGGAACCGCACCGTAATAAAGCCGCCAAGAACCAAGGCTATGATGTACGACCACCACGGGAGAGAAGTTTGCCCCTTGAGTACGACGATCAAACCTGTCGGTTGAAAGATAAAGTTGTTGCGTATGCGTCATCGAAGCTACCTACCTGCGAAGAATGAAAGTAGCAAGAGTATGGCATACCACCACCAGGGTGCTTCCGTATACTTCTGCATTGCCTGGAAATGTGGATCTGGCTGTGTCTTGTTACGCGATTGCTTGATGGCATCTCGGGCGTAGGGTCTCCAGAAAAGAAGAACGTGGGCAATAAGACCGCCAATCTACACAAGAGCGTCAGTAATTAATCCACTATCATTTTAAAAACCATACTCCAAGATTAGCAGTTAGATTGGTCCATGTATTTGAACCAGTCAAAGCTGGAAGGCCGACTTTATCAAGCGCGGTCTGATTAAGGGTCCATTCGGAACCGAAGACAGCGGACTGCCGGTACACAGTACCATTCGACGAGAAGATGGCGGTTGACAGCATTGGGAACGATTTTGACTATCGGAATACAAAAGATGTGAGCACCTATATACGAGGAGAGAGCAAATGGAAAGTACATTCCAAGCATCAGAATAATAGATCGCTGCGATGACTACGTAGCAGATGGTGTACCCAACCCAAGAATTTACTGCACCCATATTAGCAAACTTAGTACTTGAGGAACGGTAACTAACGTACCTTGTTGAATCAGCGGCAAACACATATACCTGACATTTGTTCAACTAGAGGGTCATGCTGACTTGATAGCGCGTACTTTGATCCAATATACTGCCAGTCGAGCGACAGGTTAAGCAATCCAAGGCCTTCGTTACTGCTAGCACCACCAAAAATATTAGTGAAAACATCAACGGTCGCAGCTGACGCTTTTTGAGATGCAAGACAGAAGATACTGAAACCGTTAAGGAGCGGAAACATGTAGGACGGAATGACTTCGTAAATAAACATTCCGGTGAAAGCCGTCCAGAAAAGTTTGATCCTCTTTGTATTGGCATGGTCATCAAAGTGTAGGGCTGGCAGATGCTCAGGAATGGGGCATAGCCATGAGAAAGGATATGTGGCTCACCTTGGAACACAGAGACGGTGGGCAGATTCTGCTGTGCGATAAGAGTAGTGAAGAAGAGAGGATTGCAGCACTTACTTGCCAATATACCATCTCAGACGGATACACCGTAAGTGGCCGTAATATGCCGACAAGCCCCATACTATTCATGAAGTATTCCGGTATAGTTTCATCGAGGTGAGGAAAGACTCACCCGAAACAAGCTGTCGAAAAGGTTGCTAGGATAGAGGTCAAAGCTTGTACGTTGGTGTCGTAGAACAACTACTAAATGTCATAAGCGATACAGTAACAGACATCAACTAGTATACTTACCCGCTGGACAGCAAAGTTGTTGACAGCCGTACTACCATTGGCGACGGTAGAAGCTATCAAAGTAGCTACGACGTGCTTTAAGGGAAGATAAGGCCAAAAACTCCAACCTGAAAATGGAGAGACTTAAGTTTACCTCTTTCAGACCAAAGGGACCGGGATTGATGAATTCGAGCACCGGCGCCAGACTCTGTAACCTGGTCCCTTCCACCCACGAGCGCTTAGGTAGAAAAGCGGCCCAAGCCTCCCCAATGCTATATAGAACCAAAAGCAAAAATACTGTCGACACAGACATCTGAACCGGCTTGAAGTTGTAGATCTAAACGGCGCGCATCAATCTCCCGAGAAAACATCATGTGAAATGCGTTGACTTGCCTGACAGAGGGCAGCACCCAATCCAGCGGTGACCGTGCCCAAGAATAGTGACCGAAAAGTAAGAGCGGAGTCGCCATCATCTCGTACATCGACAACAAACAGGGAAACGTCTTGTCCGCTGGTCACGATGGCTTCATCATCCAACTGGGACTTTTCAGAGTCGAATTCTTGATCATCGGCACCAATGGGCAGTTTCTCGTCAGAGTCGATCTTGATAATGTCCACTGGTTTCGCCATAGCTGAGATGTCGTCAAAAGAGGGCTAGCCATCCTGGCTTTTAATGTCCAGGATGCCTGCCGCTCTCTTATCATTTTCTAGGAAGGGACGATAAAGGATATTGCTATTGCGCATCATCGTAGCGCAAGGATGCGTCCAAGGAGGCGATACTGCGGTCGCACAAGTTTCTTTGTCGAGATCACCTAGCAAGAGATACCTGGTGAGTACGTCAAGGGGGACTAAGAGATAAAGGGCGATGAATGCAGTAAAGGACCCGACAAACGGTATGACCTGTCCATCATCGAAGTCTGAGAAGCAGCAGCACAATGAGATTCTTGAATTTCAAAACATTCTTCGCAATAAACAGGCCATTTGATGCGTGCTGCTAGAACGTTCTTTGAGATGTCCACAGGAAAGGGCAATGATGGAGAGCTGGCGCCAAGTGCAGATGATGCCGAGACTCCAGGACCTTGATCCTGGGCTTCAAGTGAAGCTTGGTTCCCGGTACGTTCAAGGTATGCTTTTTCTCGGCTGACCACAACACAAAGGCCAGAAAAAGATGCCAATCACAAATCCTAGAAGAACTCAGATCATCGCCGCAGAGTTGGAGAAATCATTCAAAGCAAGCACCAGCCAAGGCGGTCGGGGTATCGTTTGCAATTCAAGATATAGTCTAACTTAAGTCAGTGAGAGCGATAGAAAGCCCCCGATCGGCATGGTCGTACAAATTGAAGCGGAATGGACACCGCACGTGCCTAACCACACAGGATATAGAACATATCATAAAAAATAGTATCTATAATACTATAGTAACGCACAAAGTATCTCTAAGACTACTCTTAGGTAAGGTATCTATACTAGAGGTAGTATTAGATACTCTAGGGATGGGGTTGGCAGACAGAATGAGGAGGAACGAAAAACGAAGTTGGTGCGGGGATGGACTCTTCTCCAAGTCGTATAAATATGTCTTTCAACTCTAGCCTGCAACGATGACTATCGGTACAGCCGCTGTTGGGGAAACATGGGAAAAAACGGAGCAGTGCATTCGTGGAGTGGTAGGAGAAATGCGGATCAAAGACGCTGTCCTTGTCCCGCCGAAGGGATAAGGTCTTGAAGTCGGGTGTCTTGTTCCCGCCGTGAGCATAATAGTTGTATACGAGGAATACGATCAGCAATGTAAGCTGGATGCGAGCCTTATACGGCCAATGAATGTCAATGGGTGGTGCGAACCGCCGCCATCAGTCAGGAGGCATGTGTTTGGGTATTTTCCTCTCAGAGATGGAAGGCAAGCTCAACGGACCGAGAGGGATGCGACGCTGAGAAACGTCGTCGGACAGTGCAACAGAGTGCGTGCGCTTGTAACGCTTCCCGGCGTCGCCAGCAATATCCTGCTCGACGACGAGTCGGGAGGAAATGAAAGGAGAATCACCCTCCTGTGCTTGTGACACACCCTGAAGCCACGATGGGATCCACTCCCCGGCCTCGGTGAGAGGAAGGGATGCCAAGGATGAATTAAAATCGGGTGCCGTCTGACCCAAGTCTTCGTCAAGCTCGGGCCCAGAATATACAGGCGAGTCATCGTGCTCGTAATAAGGTGGTAAGAAGGCAAAGTCACCCTCAACGCTCCCTTTACTGAAGGAGTCATAGTCCTGAAGGTATGGTGCAGGGGGGCAAGGCGTATGCTGGTCGTCGCTAGAGTCCGACGTTAGAGGCACAGAGGTATACGGACCGAAGGAAACGAACTTGGAAGGATCCCCCACCTCTACGATTCCAACAGAATCGACCTCTAACTTCTCTGCTTTTGGTGTAGCCATGGGTAATGACGAGACACCTGATACTGGGGTGTCACTGGGAGAAGGTCAATGGACAACGACGACAGTGGATACAGAGGCAATATACTCTTGCAATAAGGTCTCGAAGGCCGTTAGCGGAAGATCAATGGGTTCAAGTAAATCGTCGTCGCCGTCCACAAGACGCGAGTCATGCATAACCTGGATCTTTTGTGAGCCCATGTTTCTATGCAGGATTTTCTGGGGGGAAGCGTCGTCAGTGCACTGCCAAAGACGAGATTGACAATATTGGGCGCACTGGATACATATAAATACCGTGGAAGGTAAGGGTAGAAGGAGCAGGAAGCCAGGGGAAGGTGGTGGAAGAGGGCAAAAGGCGACGACCGGTCCAAACTCCGCTTTTATACTGCCGGTCCGCTCAGGTCCGCGCACTGCCTGACTTTCGGCTTCTACAACTTTCTACATACCGTTTCCTTGAACAGTATCAAACAGGAGGATACTAGTTCTCGGCGCGTCCTTCATGCGCAGTACTATCTTTAATTTAACTTCGAGATCGATTGTTACATCACGCGTCTATACTATCTCGTTGCGGCACAGCAACATCACAGTGAAATCCGCAGCCGAGAAGTTATATACAACGAGGCACTATCGGACCACTTGGTCGAGAAAAGGTAAGATCGTATGTCAAGGACAGGTGGAAATGCTGCTCGGTGCCAAGCGTTGAAACGATAACGGTGAAAGCGCAGTGCAGCACAGTAGGCTTGTGTAGAAAAGCGCCCGGCCCATCCTCGGCAAGAGCTACGGAAGTGCCTTGCCAATTGAGTAGACCGTAAGCAAAGTATGAGTCATTTCGTCAGCATCAATCATTTCTGGCCTGAGAATTAATAAAGAGGGAGAGCCTTGTCGGCACAGTGGTCTACATTGGCGCAATGTCCTACTAGCGTATAGTGCCACAAATATTGTGACTGAATATTCTGGGGAGAGCGCTGCGTATTTTTGAGTGGAACTTTACTTAACATTACAATACGATCGAAAGTTTTAAGCTGCCAGGAATCAGGATTGAAACTGGATATACGACTCTGAAGTAAACTTTAGCAGTTCAGAGGCAACATAATTGAGGTAAATGAAGCTTAACGTTCAAACGTTCAAGAGCGAAGAGATTTGGAGTCTTCGAGATTTTTCAGAAGTCTTGAATGAATTTAGTGGCAGCAGATCGATCGATCTAGCCACGTGACATAAGCTTAACAACGCGTATACAGCTAACAATAACAACAAACAATACCTGCTCCTGCCCTTCAACGACGCCCGGAACCGTAGTGCCAGCGATAGCCTACATGACCTGCGATGGTCAGATCTTCCTGTATTCTTGACGACCTCCATGACCTAGTGTCCGTCCGACTTGATGAAGTCCAGGGCTCGATAGCCAACCATCGCAAGAACTGTGTTGGACTGTATAAACTCCACGTCCAGGTCGCAAAATTTACGGCGCCCAAGCTTGATGGGGAGGTTGCGTTTGAGGATGCTCTTATTGGTATGCTGGGCCGAGTGCTGGTGATAAAGAAGGGCCCCGCGGCAGATCGCGTTGTGCGTTTTGTTGGCACTTACGTGAAGCATATACATGCCAAAAGTATGTCTTTGGTAATGGCGATGAGTGGTTACTGATTCTTTTAGTTCTGGAGGACGCTGAGAAGAAAGGAAAGGCAGTCGATGATGATACGCTGGCATCTCGGTTCACGACGCGCATTCTCCAATGGCTCTTGGAAGGATTCTTGGCCAAGAATAAGGTTGTACGGGGCAGGGCTGTTCAGATGGTGTCGGAGATGATTGCTCACATTGGCGGCATTGAGTGCGTGATGTTTTGAGATATTGCCAGTCCGACCAACTGTTCTTTAGTGAAGAAACCTACGATATTCTACGCAATGGACTGATCGAGCGTATTTGCGACAAGGAGCCGTCGATTCGCTCGCATGCCGTGGCTGCCTTATCCAAGCTGGCTGGCACGGAAGATCCGGACGAGCTACAGGTCGATGAGAGGACGATACTCGAGCTGCTGTTGGACGTAGTCACTTATGATCACTCTGCGTGAGTGTTTTGTTGCCTGAGCTTGTTCCTCGTCTCATGATCGTGCAGTGAAGTCAGACGCACTGCCCTGGTAAACCTCCCAATTGCACCACCATGTATGAAGGCCATCTTAAGCCGTACGCGGGATACCGATCCGGTTACACGCAAGCTAGTTTATTCGACTGCGTTGCCGAAGCTTGGTGATCCGCGAAAGCTTACTATCGCGCAGCGCGAAGATGTTGTTAAAGCTGGCCTTGGAGATCGCGAGCCCGCGGTCAGAGTTGCAGCCAGTAAGATGCTGGCGAACTGGTTCGACCTTGTGCACTCCAAGAATCAAGAGATCTCTATTGATGTCACTTGGGATGGCGATGACGGTGGTGTCATGAAGGGGTTCATCCAATTTCTATGCCTATTTGATGTTGTAGGACCTGGCGTTGCCATCGCTGTTGATGCTGTTTTGTCGCAGTTCAACCTGAGACCAACTCTCCTAGACACATTTATCTTTACAGGTACGTGATGCCTTCTGTACTAGATCATGCCTTCTAACTGTTTCTGTTATAGACCAATTCTGGAAGACTTTGACACCTGAATCCGCTGTCTTGGCTCGTATTTTCGTAGAACATTGTCATTCAACTGAGAACCAACAACGTTTAGAAGAGGCGTCATTACCGGTGGTGACAGCCTTCGCGTTTTACCTCCAGGATGGCTACAACGACCTCGTAAAACTGTTGAACGAAGCCACACTCCTCGGCAGTGATGGCGACGATGAAGAGAGTGAGCAACGTGAAGAAGACATCGCGAAACAGGAGGCAGTTCTTAGCGAGCTCCTTCAAATGGCTCTGAAGTTGGACTACATGGACGAACTGGGAAGGCGGAAGGCCTTCTCTGTCGTCAGTGAGTATCAGTTTGTATTCGTTCTTCCAAAGACATCTCATTTGATTCGTTCATCGGACAGAGAATATGCTGGCGCACCCGGAACTGCCGCCCGGCTTGATTGAACCGTGTCTTGACGTACTCAAAGAGATCTCGCCCTCAGAACGCGAACTCATTCGAGTTATTGTAGAGATTGTCGTGGATTTACGTGACGACGATGACAATGAAATTGCCGAAGTGAGTGGTATCGACTTATCCTTGTATTTGCAGACCTGATGTCCGCACAGGGCGACATTAGCCGGAGCGATACGACTCAGACCACCATCCGTAAGGAGGGATCGATGCGGCGTATGCGTAACCTTGAATCGATGTCAGTGGAGGAAAAACGGGAGGCTGACCTGACCGATATGAGGTGTCTGACTCTATGCATTGGGATGCTGGAGCGTGTTCACGGGGTAAGATCCCTCGTACATCCGAGGCTTTCTTCTCATTATGGTTCATAGACCTTTGAGGATAACTCTACGTTGGAGGGAATGTTGGCTGATCTTATTATTCCTGCCGTCAAGAGGAAAGAATTGCCAATGAGAGAGAAAGGGCTCGTCAGTCTTGGACTATGTTGTCTCATTGCCAAGGTTTTTACGCTTCCTCTTCCTTCATTCTGGGCTCCTCTGATGAATTGAAATAGAACATGGCGTTGAGCTCATTCCAGCTGTTTCTTAGCCAGATACAAAACGCCCCTGAAGAGCTCAGACTGAAGGTATTGCAGGTTGTGTTCGACCTGCTTGTTATGTACGAGTATGAATTTTTGAGCCGCTCGGAGGAAGTGGTGAGCATCGTTGTAGAGAATTGTGTGTTCATATTTCGCTGATACCAACTTCACATTTAGGCCGAGCAGATTATCACATTCCTCGTCCAGACACTTGAAGTCGAAGAATCTAATGCTGTCCAGGCAGTCTTATGCATTGGTATATGCAAATTGCTTCTAGCCGGCTTGGTTAAGGACCCGAAGGTGCGTGTTTTTCACACTCTTGCGATGACTTTAATAATACTATTTATCAGGTTCTTACCACTCTTGTACTAACTTATATATCCCCATCCACATCTGACAACCCTGAATTGAGACAATGTCTCTCGTATTTCTTTCCTGTCTATTGTTATTCCTCTTTAGAAAATCAGGCTAGGATGCAATCGGTAAGCCATTTTATAAATCTGGAGATTGTCATTCATGAGTTGCAGATTTTCATAGACGCATTCAACCTTGCTTCCCAACTGCACGGTGAATTGGAAGAGGGTCAGGAAATGATCTCGTTGCAGCGATTTTCTTTGCTGCTCATGGATTGGATCAATCCAGAGCAATCTGTGGACGTGTTAGTCTATGATTCACCTCTTAAGCCGCTCTCCCGGCTGAGTTACTTTTGCAGGATGCCAGAACTGACACCTGACAAGAATTTTCACGCATACTTGGCGGTTGATATATTGCTTGCATTGTATGACGAAGACAAGGACGGTGAGCAGGTCTCTCCCTGACTCTGATTGAACTAGCTGTTCACACCTACTAGATAATGAAAGGAAGGTTCTCTGTCAGCTGCTCAGCCAGTTAAACATAACACCCGAATTGGATCCTCGGACGATTTTAAAATTGAGTGTGCTCTTGGAACATCTCAATAATGTACGTTTGCGCTCAACAAATAAGGCACCCGTTCTAACGTGACTTCCATCAGCAATGCCCTCTAAACAAAGTTTCTTTAGACAAGATTGTTGAATGTTTCAGAATTCGCGTCTCCAATCTTTTCTCCAAAGATTTGGAACAGATCAATGAACAAGAGCACATGGACGATGACTTCCGTGACTTGTACCAATATATCGGGGTCGCAGTACCTGCGGCGGGAAACGCAAGGCCTGCGCGGTTTGAGCGGTGCGCAGTTGCATGATGGATGTGTGAACGGACTGTAACTGATACAAATCTGCTTCCAGACGAGCAGCTGACGAACGGCCACAGTTGGATTCAGGAGATGATTCCCCAAGGTCTGTGCTTTTTTTTGGTAAGAAGACGTCTTCGATGCTGATGGTATGAACTCTAGTCCGCCAAATCATCACCGGCGTCAGGTGAAGGGGAAAAGAAAAACAAAGTCCACTGTGCCTGCAACCCATGAGTGCGATGCCATTCATATCGTTGAGCTAGATGACCGACTTCGATTACTCTTTCAGGTCGGACGATGACGCAGACTTTGCGCCCATAGAGGCTGTATTAACACCAATGAAACCGTCAAGAAAGTAAGTGCCTGAACTTCTGAATTAGATGATTGATTATTCAATGCCTGGCCTCAAGGCGCGCTCACACACCCTCGAAACATCCGGCCGTGTCATCGCCAATTCGCAAGAAGCGTAGTGGTGTAAAGTCGTGAGATCATGATCTTTATTAGGGATTACCAGATGCTGAATGCTGTTGGTTGTAGGGCTTCTGAAGACTGTCATCAGATTGCCAGGGCACCCTCGCCTCTCCCTACGAGACGCAGTACTAGGCAGACACCTAAAGTCAAGGCCTATGTGGAAGAGGATTCTGATGAAGAGGAAGACGATCAGGTAGATGAAGAGATAGAAGAAGAAGATGAGGAGGAGGCGGAGGTGGAGGAAGCGCTTGTTGCCGATGTTTCGCTGCCTCCTGTATCGGACGGGGACGATGAAGTAGCGGTGTCAGGGAGCGATGATTAATGATGAGCGGAATCGGGATAATTTCCGATTTACATAGAGCTTAGCTTGTTGTATTTTTATTGAGACTGTCTTGTTCTCAGGCGTTTTTATTGTTGATGCTGTTTGTACTTCCTATAAAAGTACTACGAAATACCATTTGTCAATGACATCTCATTGCATGGATGCGAATTAGTGTCCTCAAGCGGGGTCCTCGGAGGCAGCGTGAACACCGCGCCTTCCGTTATGAAATTTCAAATCGTAGCATTTAATTATTCGAGTCGACGTGTAAGTGATTGCAAAGTCGCACGACACATAACATACACTACGGAAGGGGATATTTTACATCATGTCACGAAGGGTAAGGGATATGAAAAGCGAAGAGCGTTGGCTCGGGAAGAGTGTCCGTCCGTGAATGTCTAAAGCGCCGTGAATTCGATAGCGACGTAAACAACAAAAAGTGACGATGATAAGGAAAGGGTTATAATAGTGCCGTAGGACAGAAAGTGGTATGCTCGCAACCATGATAATGAGGTATAGAAAAGGAAGGAAATCCACGTCGGAAAAGTGAGTGAACAATAGATACCGAGGACCTATTGTCGGATTTTCGTATAAGCAGGCGGTAGCTCGATGGTCTCTGGCTCTTCCTCCTCTCTTGCCATTGGGGGACCACTAGGACCTGCGTCGTCGTGCTGGATAATATTAACAGGCCGTAGCGACCTGAGCCCGCCCTTCCTCGCCCCACCCATACTCGTCGTCGAACCAGGAATGTCAGGTGTCCCGCTCCTGCTTGATAAGACTTGGCTTATAGGCCGTCCATCGGCACTCAACCTCCCATCTTCGGACGCCACAGTCGGATCCGGGACGATAAACGGTTCCGGTTCATAGTACTGCGGTAACTCTGCAGCAGTTGGAGACCGTTCATCACCATCATCCTCGTGTAGTAAGTCCACGGTCTTTTCCTTTTCTTGTTTCTGCCGATGTCGGCGCCGGAGAAACCAGAGCAGGAGAAGAAGGGCAACGACACCCACGACACCGCCTATGACGCCACCTACAATGGCACCCGTGTTGTTTCCATTGCTACTGTTGCTGCCTGTGCCTTCGCCGCTCGTGCCCGTGGGGTAGCTTCCACCAGCAGGAGTGCCGGGTGTCGAACTTGGACTCTCCGAATTAAGACAGGTGCTGTTATTCGAGATGCCGCTGCTGACGGTAAAGAGTGCACTACCCGCTGTACCATTGCCTCGATCGTCACCGCCGACAAGCAGTAGAGTTGTCCCTCCACGAATAGAAGGCGTCCATGAAAACCCCGTTCCTTGGCTGGTGACGTTGGTCATGGAGGCTTCCGGGACAGTGAACGACTGTCCACCAGGGATGACGCCGAGGAAATTGGGTGTTCTGGTTGGGAAGGTCGGAATGTAGCAAGTACGATAGACTATTCGACGTACCCTTGAACGTTTGCGGGGTCCCACCATATGCGCGTTTGTTGGCACTGTACTATTTGATTTGACGGTTCAATGGAATAGACAAACTCTGGCGAGACTTCCTTGGAAGCGTCGAAACAAGAGGTGTCGGAGGAAGACGTGACTTGTGCAGCTACACTTGTACCGCCCGACCCAAATCCTGTCGCATCACTGACCTAGAACCGCGTTAGCGTGAAACCCGAAGCTATTATCCCCAAACGCGGCGACAAAAGGGCCCGCAGTGACTCAACGCAGTCCATTTGCCTCTGGGAAGAATCAAGAAATAAAAACTCACCACTGCAACAAATTGTGAATTCTCGGGATAACTGAGCTGGAAGGTGACTTCTGTCGCCGAGTCTGAAGAAAACTTCTGGTCGAGTATCCGCCGCACTTCTGTGTTGTTTGCAAACGGTGTTGATCCGAAAGGAACGATAAGGATACGATACGGCCCTTGACCGTCACTGCCAGAGATGCTGACGGTGAGGTTTTGGCACTGAGTTGGTGTTGAAGTAAAACGCCATGAGTACGCTGTCGCCGGTGCGGGGAACTCTAAAAGCAGAAGGAATAACGATAGGAAGGGGCCAAGCATGGCAAGTTGCACCGTTAGGGCGAGGTGTTGTCGCTATGAGTGGCGACGAGACGCAATCGTGGCGAAAGTAAGTGGTCGTTGGAAAAGCTCCACCGGCCATTTCATTCCGGATGCTATGTTGTCACGCCGTCACAAACTTTGATCGATCAGTCGTCATGTCACGCGATCAGCCCAAGCGCGTCTCTCGCCTCATTCTTCCATTTTTCAAAGCGTTGCTCCGCTCGACAGAACAAAAATACATCGTAGGAAAAAAATCCGACTTGCCCTGGTTCGAACAGGCGACACCCAGATCACGTAATCAGTAACCAGTTACAGTCTGATGCTCTTCCAACTGAGCTAAAGTCGGCTATATACTTGCTGCGATTATATGTTATATATATACATAAAGATCTATCACTGCCACTCAAGGTACACCGTTGGAGGCGGCATGTCGGACACATCAGTATCTCGTCGATTATTTACGATGGGAGCAGAGCTTCCCGAAGAACCACTACCGCGTCACTTTTCCTTCGGCGGTGTTGCCCAAGGTGTTGAATACCTCCTGCTCCTGCCCTCCTTCATCGTTTTCCTCTCTTGTTCTATACATCTTTTTCACAATGAGCCATCGATGTCGGTAGTAGTTTACTTCTTGACTTAGACTATACTATCGGAGACGGTCAATCAATCCAGACTTCCTCTATTCATGGATCAGGATACATTTCTCCCTCCGATAGCATTGATCATGCATGCAAAACATTCAAAGGCCATCATACCACTTCCATCTAACCCGCTCTTGGAAAGAAATAATCTCTTATGATCTAGATGCAAGGCTAACGATCTGCAAGCGTTTAGGTATATTCCTGATTGGAGCCACTGGACGCGTACTTATGCATCATGCGGCGTCATCGCCCTGTCGTCGTTACGCCACATGAATTCTAGTAACCAACCGCAAGAGAAGCGATTTACTCACCGACTGTACTCCCCTATATTTGATCACAGGCAACGGTCGAACAGGATACCGGTTTCCTTCTTGCTTCATCTGCCAATCAGAATATACAGCATCGAGATAGCTGTTCTGCCCGGGTGTATAGTCGTATCGTTTGAGCATACGCTCATTGACCTCTGCGACCGCGTCGAGATTCTGGGAGATAAGGAACCCCCGCATCAGGGAAACGTACATGACAAACGAAGGTACGGGCAGCGCATTGGGAACCGACGCAGGTACCGGTCGAGTCTGTCCAATAGACGCTGGTGGCTCTTCGGAAGACGCCGCACCAGTCTCCGTCTCGCGTATATCCTTCGCAGAGATAGGCACTTCGATATCCTCGTTATCACCCTGTTGGTCAAAGGCCGTCTCCAATCGGCCCAGAAGGAAGAGGGCTCTCTGGGTATTACCCGTAGAAGCGTAATAACCCGCGAGCTCGGTGAAGTGATATGCCGTGGGTTGGATTCCCAGCTTCAACATATCTGCTAGAATACTGGCACCTCGCTCTACACCTGATGAGCGCATAAGCTTTCCCATGAAAGGCGTAAATGCGGCAGCACAGACGCTGTTAACTCCGGGAGGAGTCTGAAGCACTTCCACACCACTAAAAGAGGCTAGAGTTTCTGATAAATGGTCCGAGTATTCTCCACCAGCGGTTGCGATGAGCTTTTTATAGAGGACCTCAACTTTAACCGAGGTTGATGTCGTGGCGACAAGGGAATGCCAGACGAGAGCAGTATGGTAGGCTGTTGGCCACAACTTGCTACGATGTGGCAAAGGCACAGACGCAAGAACACCTTGCTGCACTTTCAAGCGAGCTATTACCTCGGCTCGAGGTACGCCTGTAATATAAAAATTGTCGACGAACGTTTGAAGGACGAGGTGGTGCTGATTCTGTCGGTAGTAGGCGATCATCTGCGTGAAAACAAAGACAGTGGTAACTATGAAACTGGAACGAAGCGCCTTTCGCCGGAGGAGATCGATGGCGCGCGAACGTCCCGAGTCGACGTACGCATTGAAGAAGTTGATTAGAGTGGATGGGTGAGGAGGAGCATGACCGGATGAGAATGACGTCCTGATAGAACGCAGAGTCTGAGCCAGAGACTCTGACCGCTCATCGTAAGGGAGTGTGTGTGTTTGGGAAATGAACTGCGAAGTGATCGAAGATTGGGCATAGTCTTGTAGAAGAGAATCATCTCGTCCAAGCTGTTGGGCACGCATAGCCCTCAAGTGCCCAAGGAGAGGGAGATACTTGGCGTCGCCGGCTTTGACGAGAAAATTGTTGAGAACATCACAAGTATAAGCCGACAAAAAGTATGTCGCTCTCTTGGGAGGTAGCATACCTATAGCCGCATCTATCCGACCTGCGTAAGCCAAGGATCGGATAGCTGAACCGCGCATAACTGATTGGAATATGCTCCAGGCAGAGCCGGCAGACCGTCCATGATACTGTTTCAGATACCGCTGGTGCAGTTCTTCAAATCGCAAGTAAAACTGCTTGCTAACATCGGGGCTCGCGAAACGCATAATACTTGGAACAACCTGACTGCCGATGAGATCAGCATACCCTTTTTCCGAGCATATAATTGCAAACTGGATGATCAAGGACATATTTGTCAGAGGCGCATGAAAAATCAGTTTTCGAATGTCCGTGAACTCTTCGAGGGGTTGGTCATGGCACAGAGGGACGAGGGAAAACCATGCCGTGAAATCTTCAAGACTTTGCGTAGCGTTTGCCGAATGCCGTAAAGCATTCTTGGCGGCGGCCTGGTAGATTGGCGAAAAAGGAATGTGGGTGTGGCATTCGCGAAGCTCGAGCAAAAATTGTTTTGCCTCGTCGTATTTCCGATCGGAAACCAGCTCTACTAAGTGGTCACCAAGATTTTTGTGAGGGATGCCGACTGAAGCTTCGGCTACGCTAGCATAGTCGGGGTGATCTTCCTCTTCAAAGATGAGAGAGCTAGGCGACGGTTCTGGGAGAATGATGGGGAGAAGTGCCTGCTTGAGATTTTTGATGAACATGTTCTTGCGGTGGTGAAACCGTGAAGGAACAAAGTCCATAGCAGGAATGACCTCTTCCTTGACCAATGTCGTATAACCTTTCTTCCCCAGGACCATGCCGAAGTGATATATTGAAGTAACACTTTTTGAAGGATCCTTCCAAAGATAATCACGTATCTCTCGGAATGGATTGGGAGGTGAGTTGGAGGCGTCGGGACACAGCTCAAGCCAAACTGTGAAGGGCGTAAGATCGTCTCCAATTCGTAGAGACTGTAGCGCCGCTAAGGCAGCTTTCTCGAAGATGGGATTCAGGGATATCTTCGTCCCGTTTTCAACCATCTCGAGGCGAACGCGGTTGGCCAGCTCCCAATCGCCAGTACGGACGAGGTCGATCAGGACTTGCGCTGGCGCCCGTGTCCGTGGAGGCGACCTCAGTTCCGCAGACACAGCTGAATAGTCCTTCATCCCCTGTTCTTCGAAAACTTTACGGTCAGGTGGCTCCGAAGGGTAGGGTTCATCTGACATTTCTACACCGTCCAGACGCTGCCGAGAATGGGCGATGGTCCGGGATACAAGATTCCAGTTGAGACGCCCAAGAGATGCCCATGGAAGACGGGCTAAAATCCGCGTAGATGACATGCATGTGTACGACGAATACTGGTTGCTGGATGGTGTAGCTGGTAATTCCAGACAGCACCGACGGTATGTCGCTCACCAACTGTACACCTGTGATATAGTCAGAAATAAAACCAGAAAGTACTGATTAACAACCTTCAATCTTCTGTTCCACCGCCAATACAGAAGCAATAGGTCCGTAAGCGTCGTCGTCGTATGCTGCTGATAAATTTCGGGGGTGAAATTTAAGTGAGGTCGTCATGTCACGTGATCCCGCCCAAATACTGTCACGGAGCGTGACGTTTCGCTGGACCGTTCCATCCGACCTTCAACCACCAACTCTACTGGTTCCTTTATCTTGCTGCTTGCTGGCCGAGCTGCTCGTGTAGCCACATCTCTTCTGTCTCTCTTCTGCAGCTATGGCGTTTCCAGTATCTTCAAGTCCACCTCGCGCGCCTCCTGTCATGTATAAAGCACCGCTGGGAACTCGTTGGGAAAAGGAGAAGGCCGCGGCTGGTGGTGCCGAAGCGTTCGAATACGCTACGGATCCGAAGTGTATTGGACCTTGGATTATAGGCGAGTGCGTTGGGAAAGGCGCTTCTGGTCGCGTCAAGATCGCCAAGCACAAACGAACTGGACAGCTCGCTGCCGTCAAAATCCTCCCGCTTGCACCGCTGGTCAATTCTCGTGCCTCTCTTGCTACCCAACAAGCTAAAACAGAGAAACAACGCCTAGGAATTGATCGAGAAATTACGATGATGAAGCTCATGAACCATCCCAACATCCTACGTATCTACGACGTCTATGAGGGCACTAGGGAGCTCTTTCTCATTCTTGAGTACGTCGAAGGCGGAGAGCTTTTCGATTTTTTGGTCAACAAAGGCCGCTTGGATCCCTCTGAAGCTCTGACCGTTTTCTTGCAAATCATCTATGGTCTCAACTACGCGCATACATTCTCTATCATACACCGTGATCTCAAGCCCGAAAACATTCTAATCGCTTCTTTCAATCCGCCTCTCGTCAAGATAGCCGACTGGGGTATGGCAGCCTTCGCTCCCCCTTCCCTTCATTTGGAGACAAGCTGTGGTTCCCCTCATTACGCTAGTCCCGAAATCGTTAATGGACACAGGTACCAAGGGACTGCGACAGACATCTGGAGCTGCGGTATCGTCCTATTCGCTCTGCTCTCAGGCCGACTGCCGTTCGACGACAAGGACGTCGGGATTCTACTAAGCAAGGTGAAGAGCGGCGTCTTCGAGATGCCCCAGTCGCTGGATCCATTGGCAAAAAACCTTCTATCTCGTATGTTGGTTGTTGATGTTCAGCAGCGAATCACGGTAGGAGAATTAAACATGATATGCTCGTGTTTACTGACCAATCGAATAGATCCCCGAAATTCTTGTGCATCCTTGGGTGACCTCTTCCGCCGCTGCATTAGTCAGCAAGATTCCTCCGAATCCCTCGGTCCCTCCTTCACCGGAAGTCCTCGCCCGCCCTATTCTCCATCCGTCGTTGATCGATGCGGACCTATTCTCTTCGCTTCGTATCATCTGGGGCAAATACACAGATCGGGAAGGCGAGTCAATTAAACGGGACCTGTGCTCTCCCGCAGGCCAAGGGGTGCACGCAAAAGCCTTCTATTTTCTTCTGGGAAAATATCGCGAGGAAACATCCAAGCTTGATGATCCCGAACTCACTAGCTCAGCAGTCGCTGACGTCTCACTCGGTAGCATGAGTTTTAACCTTGGCTGGGAGCTCGACACAAAGATCGGAACAGGTCTTTTGAAGAGATACGGCGGTAGCAATCGAGACCCATTTCCCATCCAAGGTCGTTCCCGATCCGTTGCTGCTCCTATTGGGTTACATCCTGTTCCTCCTTCAATCAGGCGTACTGCAACAACTTCTCCCAGAGAGAGGCCAGCCTCTCCGGCTGGACCACGATATCCCGCTGCGAAAGAGCCCGTCGTCCGTTCTGGGTTCCAGGTCCCTCGATCTCACCCCAAGGCATCTTTTGCGACGGCTGGCGGCTCGCGTTCTCAGCCTCCAAGACGAGGATATACGGTCTCTCATCCCGCTGTGAAGGATACCTCTAGCGCTTCTGTCGAGACATCCTCCGTTCAACGAGCAGCTTCTCATCGCGTTTCAGCCGCCACACAGCGTCCTCCATCTGAGTTGCCCGTGAAGTCTTTTCGACGGATTGATAACAGCGTTCTTCCATTTCCTGCCGTTGGCCGTTCATCTTCGACCCGTAAGCCATCATTAGCTCCGAATACCCCCATGTCGGACATATCTTCTCATATCAAAGTGGATCCTTGTTCAACGGAAACCAAAGCTGATGATCTCCTGGTCAAAATCAACAACTTAGCCATCATTGACAAACATAGTCAGGAGCAACGAATGTCGGCGTGTTCCGATAAGGAGAACAAAGGCATTGGTGAAGACTCATGGAGTTACGTCGGCACCGATGAAGGCCCCAGCGGAATGGGCCTGAACGTCGGTAGGGACGTTGGCAGGGAAGTGGGAAATGTCGTCGACGACGGCACCATCCCAAATAAAGGCATGAAAGAACGCAAGACTAGACGTAAGTTGACTACTCATTCGTTACCTTTGTGGCGTGGCTGATTCTATTTCTCAGCTCCTCCGCTGGAGCTCCCGTCATTGAGCAAGAAGCGTTCAACGTTATCGATCCTTCCTTCCCCGGTCGCCCTCTCCCCGCCGTTGAGTAGCGCCCACACACATAGCCGATTACTCACATCTCCGGTCGTCGGCGAGTTCAAGGGGTGGTTTTCCAATCTATTTAGTTGGAAGCACCAAGGAGCACATTCACAAAGCAGTTCGTGGACGTTATATTCAACCGAAGACTCAGTGAAGACTTGTGATGCTGTCAAGCGCGGGCTGGAAGGGATGGGTGTCATCGTTGATAGCCCGAATTCCACCATCTCGCCAGGATCAAGCGGGACATTCGAACCCACTTTCCTCAGGTGTAGGCTTGACGAATCAAGTTGTGGCGAGCTTGCTAATATGAAACCCGTGCGTTTCAAAGTTTGGTTTTCACCAACAGCAGTCAATCTAGCCATGCCTAATTCACCTCTTATGTCGCCTACATCAAACTTTCTCTCAGCTCCTCCGCCGGCTGCCGTACTGTTACACGGAAGGGCCAGCGTTTTTGTGAACAAGAGCCCTCATATTGTTCCACCGCCCAGCCCTAATCCTTCTGCGAGTAGTAGTGTCTCCCGTGTATATGTATCAACGATTTCGTTGGTCCAAGAAAGGGGATCGGCTACGACTTTCCGAGCTATCTGGCGAAGACTGAAGGACGTTTATGGCGAGGGTTCTATAGCCGCTAACTGCATCAGCCCGGCGATGGTTAGCACGCCAGTCGTGGAAGGCTCTCCCACCTTTGCGGTGTAATCCGTCTGTCCGAGGATATCGGTTCAAATCTCTTTTTGTACTCAATACGTATAAGATGAATACCAGTGTACTAGCTACATTTCCTAGCATCTGTACATCAATCATCTGTTACAGAACGCCTTAACGGTGTCGTATATTCACACCATTATACCACTTTTTTCAAACACGGAAATTTTCCATGAAACGGGCCCAAAGCTTCCGTGTCACGCGTGACACTGGCATGTTCTCCTTCCTCATTCATTACTTTAATTTTTCCGCCAACGCTGCGACCTCATTTTCTGATGAAACAAGCGCGGTTATATCAGGTGTCTACAAGAGTAAACAACGGCCTTGATTGCGGTTAGTAAAAGCCGATATACTTGTGGTGAACTGAAAGCCCTAGTCATGCATCAGCCGTGAGTTGCCAACACTACCACAAGATTCTTGATACAATCTGACACAGTCCTTTCTCAGCCTTTGTGTGTATATGGGCTTCTTTTATTTTGTGACCGTCTCTTTTGTCTTTAGTTGTTCGTCCTGCAGACTGCACGCACTCTGTTCGCGACCCTGGATGCTCTCTTGTTGTCGGTCATTTACTCGCCCAAGTAGAAATACATCAGGCCGTCCAAATCGACAGTAACTACAACAAGTATAATTGTATCAACTCGCCCACGATTCATGCTAAATATTCCAAGTGCTAGTCCATGGCCCGACGAACTACAATTGGACTTGATGATCGGTGGACCGCGGCCGGAACGGACTCCGAATCGCAATTATCACGACTCGCTATTCTCTCATACGAAAAATAATTGAACAACTCTATGACCTACTCAAGAGTACCAATTTGCGTCCTTATCTCTCGTATAAAGGTCTCAAGAAGTGCCTTCCATCCTATTTGAAATTGGATCGAGGTGGCGTTGAACGCCTCAGGGATCGTTCACTATTAAAGCTTGCCTCAGTAATTGTATTATGGCAAATAAGGTGAGTATTTGAAGTGAAAACTTAAGATGGTATCACTACCGTTGGATGCCAAGTCTAAATGTTGACATGTGTATAGCTTCAGATGGAATCCGAATTTTTTCGCATATTCAAGACCTCCCTTATCCTACCACTCCGGCTGTGTATTTGGAAGCAAGAAAGTGCTGGCTCGAGTGACTCTACCCCTGACATCTTTGCTCATATGTAAACCAGCCGTAAGTCCCTTTCGGCTCCGCAGAGTGGTATCTACGCCGGTTTTCATGCAGAGGGTTTCGATACATTCACTCTGGATAGGTGCTGACCGGGTGAGTATATAGGAAAGTACCTTGGGTTTCTAATCAGGCTACTGCGCAGACATTGGGGGGCTGAGATCATTCTGCAATAGACCGAGGAGACTAAGCCACAAGACCCCTGCACAGATCAGGTGCGTTCCAAACGTGGCACGCTGAGCCATTTAGAGGGCGCTGATGCATCATTTGTTCCTGATAGTGATGTTCTGTAAAAATATACCGCTCAAGGTATTGAATAGATACGGCGCGGTCGGCAGCCAGACCGCAGTTGCCAAGTTTAAGCAACAGCCTTAACCTCGCATAATATTGGCCCTAACTAGGGCGGCACGGCTGCGCCGATGTAAGAGTACACGTTGAAAGGTTTCCAAAGACATGCGTTGACTGGCATGGCATTTTACGCATCACCCTGGCGGCATGGCCGTGTATGAACAACTCACGTTTCTAGGCAGTGCCATGACCCTGTCGGTGCTCCGTTGCCGAAAAATACCTACCATGGAGGACCGACAGTTTGGTGACAATCTCGTGAATGATGGATAGATGGATATGGCTTGATTTCTGGGATAAGAGATGACGGCAAGCAGAGAAATAGGGAAGCTGAACTTTGTTGGTAGATAGAAATCTCCGGCATGGAGTTCGGCGTGGTGCGGCTGGCAGGGGGTTGAGCCCGCCGCGAGAAAATCCGACTAGGAGAGTACAGACGAGAAGACTATATATTCCCGCAGTAGGCGCGCGAGACAAAAGCCTAAGGCTCGCGGAAGCGCCTTACAATGCTTCTGTGGCGTCTATATATACAAACACCGTGGTGAGTCCGGCCTGCCTGTGAAAAATGTTTCAGGGGACCCAGAGCCGTTAAACAGGAAGCAAATGGAAGATCCTGAGATTCGAAACCCTGGGTAAAAGAACAGGAAAGGCGTAGTGTGTTCGTCCTTATTTAGCTGATTATTGACCCCGAGACGCTAGGCTCCGCAGATCATCATCAGACTGTTATCGGTCTGCATTCCGCGTACAGTTAGACAGAGGAACAATGTCACCTAGACGACGAGGTACAATGAAGCAGCACCGACTGATGAATGCATTGGAAAGAGGCTTTGCATCGCAAAAATACAAAGAGACGTTGTAGTTTATCAGGTCATCTGGCAGGATTCATTTCCTGAGCCTCGAGGAAAGATCCGGGAACGGGAACGAGCGGCTGACAATATCGTACAGCGAATATGATTGGACGATCAAAATGAAGGGTGCGAAACACAAGAAATCAACAACAAAGAGAGCTACAAAAAATGTGAGAGTAGAGAGCACTGGGGGGGCAAAGAAAGACAGGAGAAGGGGGACAGGGTCGGGAATACTCCAGACGGTTACAGAACATGAAGGAAACAGAAGGGGATAGATCCGGTACAAGGTGAGAAGCACGTGCCATATGGAGGGCTGTTGTTGATGCCGTCAGCATGTTGTTTACCGTGACTCCAGTCACTCCACGCTATTTAACGCCTTCACTGCGCCCGACCAATGACCTTTCTTTTTTCCCCATTACCGTCAACGATGAATCCAACAAAACGATCCCGCCGCAGCGCGACGTCTGTCATGGCTGGAGCCTTCCAAATACGTCCGTCTCGCGACGTGCTGACAAGCCTGTTGAACGGCCTGGGCCCATATACGGTCGAAGAGGAAAAATTGGGGAGCACGTCGAAACAGCCAGTGAAAAACAATTTTTGGACGGACAAGGATCCCGAGAGGCGGAAGACGAAACATGGGCAGTGGCAGAAGCTGCCCACCGCATCGCCTGCGAAAAGCGCGACACCCGTAGCCCACACATCGACGGTGGCTGTATCACAGCCTGAGCCTTCGACCTTCTGCAGACGTCCTACCATCCATATTGCCACCATGCAGCGATCCTTATCAATCACGCCGCCCCCAACAATGTCGCCGCCCCCGTATCCTTCGACGCCAGGCTCAACACCCGGACCGTCTGACTCGTCAAGCGTATCCCGTACCTCGTCCAAGAGACCACATACGCCCGATGACGATGAAGACCTGCCGCAGATGGTCCCTCCTCCTCGACCTCCGCGGAAGAAGCGGATCGCGGTAAAGAAGGGTTGGAAGGGCTGGGTCGAGCTTGACGAGTCGCGCGAGCTGCCAGTATCCGATAAGCTCATCAACCTTGACCGTCCACAAGCGTATGCCGACAGACGGACGCGTAGTGGCAAGCAGTTTGACGGCATCGTGGGTGATAGTTGGGTGCATATGCTTCCTTGACTAAGTGCGTCGTATCTTTTTTTCCAACCGTTCCTTTTTTCTCATCTCTCGTCAGTTGGCTTACCACTCCCATTGGAGCTTTCTCGCCCAAAAAACTAATCGTTTGCTTCATTCGGCCACCTCGTCGTCGAGGCTGTCCGCATGCTCAACATGTTTACGCGCCCTATGCTATCCCTTTCATTCACACTTCCGGGTTTTTGGTGCACTGGCGTATCTATCGATCTCCCTTCACATTTATACCTTTCACGGATCTCGTTCCTCCATATCGATTGATTGTATTTCAAGTTCCACCTGTCGCGTTGCTCCTTTCTCTTGGTCTTTTCTATCGTTCTGGTTGTTTCATCCATTGTATGTAGTAGTTGCTATCATAAATCGGTTTAGAATAGAGCTGTTGATGCATATCTTTTAGCTTGCACCGTCACGCGTCACAGTACAACAGAGGTCCGAGCGTAGGTTTGGGGCCGTATATTCTCCCGAATAATGTTCATCAATGCCGAACGCACGGACCGGCCGCCCAGCTAATATACCGAGGGTATTTGTCCGTGTGCATTTTATTCACTGCTCACCCATCATTACTTCCCGCCGTTCACGAAAGAAGGGCCGCACTTTCCCGGAATTCAATGCAGCTGTGCCTTGAAAAAGCAATGGCAAATACCCGTGAGAACCCATTGTTCTTCCAAGTACGGATAAAATTAGCGCCGAACCCCCAAGGACCCCTTCGTGTGAAGAACTCTGGCGCGTTCCCACGATACCGATGAATCCACCATTTTGGTTCTGCGATGCCAGGACGATGTTTATTGCTATACAGTAGTTCCTTAAAGCTGTAAAAACCTGAAGGACTCAAAGTACGATTGTCCAGAATTTATTACAAGATTTGTCAAGCTGCTACAAAGCTAACACCATCAAAGCCTTCGATGTGATCGGTGAAGGATGTCATACGTCCACATTTCTGAATACCAGAACCTTGGGAGCTAAATCCATGAATACAATTAGCGAACAAGAAAGAGACCCGGCTGGGGATTTGTGAACAATAGCCTTCGACCTGGACAATTATTGTATTCGTAAAGTTTGGCAAGCTTGCTCCTTTGCCTTGCATATTCCGAATGAGCGAGTGGATGGCACAAGCCTCGGACTCACCCTACCCACTTTTACAGTTGCATGATAACACAGAATGGACAGCAGATATAAATAGGGTGGCCACTGTGGCCTCATTCCCAGTGGCTGCCAAGTACATAAACTGAGCCATTCACATTAAGCCACAGTGACTGCTATGTCTTGCAGATAGGAAACAGCCTTAAGCAGCGTATGAAGATGTACCATATACCGCTGTTAAACGCACCGATGATAGAGATGACTGGGAACAACTTATTGAGGGAGGATGGGAGCGCGCTTGAAGTGACAGATAACGTGTAGAAACGTGCGTACACAGAGAAACTAAAGCACGGATGCATGAGTCAAAGAAACAAGAATACATACTCTCCTTAGTAACAATCATATTCTCAAGCATGCTCGCACGTTCGGAACAGCCGTGAATGCTGTATGACAATAGTCGCTGATAGACACATATATCTTATTTGACTTGCGCGCGAGTTGTGCTCTCCCAAAAGCGAACTTTCTGACACAGTTCATATTACATGAGAGTCATCTCCGCAACGGTAATTGGCGATCCGCTTCTCGGAATCCATAACCGGAGTTTGATTCACTAGACGGACGTCGGATCCGGGACTTACTGGAATCGGGAACGGACTACGATTCTTCGCACATCTGGGGATCATGGAAAAATGAACCCGATGTGCTGAACGGCATTAGCACATCGAGAAACCTACAAAGAAAAAAACCGGCATTCCGGTCCGGAATCCACGTGATGCTGTATGACTTCCGAGAGTTTTCGTAAAAATTAAAAAAAGGTCTCTCCTTTCAACCAAGTCTATTCCTGCTTGCATCCACTGAGTGGGGTTGTCTAGCTGTGACCAGAAGTGACTGTCAAACCTGGCTCCATCTGGGCTGTAGCGTGGCGCTCGCAACTCCGACTCGCGGCCAGTTCTCCAGTGTCACGGTAAGACGCGCTTTGAAAGCGTCGATATCCGTAGATAAGAACGGACTCCGGATCTTGGTGCCGAAATTCAACGTGTCGGTCCAGATTTACGGCATTTTATCTTCAACCCGATTTTCGTAAGGGAGAACTTGAAATGCAGATGGCGGTATTCTAACAGGATACCTAGGATATGAATTCTCTACCTGCACAACTGATGCATATCTCGTGTCCTGCTCTGCCGGTACCACCATCATGGTTTCCAGGACACATGAACAGGTTTACGAAGCAACTTCCTTCGATGTTGTCTCGTACGCATGTTGTCATCGAGGTCAGAGATGCTCGGCTTCCACTAACAAGTATCAACCGTAATCTTCAAGGCGAGTACAATGTGCCCTTTTATTGTTTGCCGACGCTAATGCATTATGATAGATATGCTCCATGAATGGAGAGACAAAGCGCGAATGAGCAACCGCATGTGCCAACATGTTATTCTTCTTAACAAAGCGGACCGCATCCCCGAGTGGGGTATCCCAGTAAGAATGTAAACCAATCTATCAGAGGAAGTTTTGTGATATGTATTTTTTTGTGTCTGTCCTGTCAGCCCTTCCTGTCGGTGATGAAAGACAAATATCCGGAGCAAGATTTTCATTTCACTTCGTTGAAAGAGACCGCTGATCTCAAGCGGATATATCGAATACTCTCTGGTGAGCTTCTACGCACGCTCGTAGAGACTGTCTTATTTTTTTTGTCCCGTGTAGACCTGGGCAAGCACCACCGATGGTTCGAAGGCATGAACGTACTCATTGTCGGCATGCCAAACGTGGGCAAGTCATCGCTACTAAACGCTCTTCGCAACACGGGGATTAAAGGGCGTATGTTAAAATCTAACAGTGACACTATTCTCTCATTCTCACGTCGTCATCGTTTGATTAGGCACTCCTAAAGCCGTGCGGACGGGGGCTAACCCGGGAGTAACAGTATCCCTGTCTAACAGGATAAAAATCCTTGAGGATCCTCTGGTGTACGCCTTTGATTCACCCGGAATGATGCTACCATTTCTGGGCCACGGACCAGCAGGCGCCGAGCGAGGCGCCAAGCTCGCCTTGATTGGTACGTAACGTCCGCTCAGGAAAACCTCCGAACTGAGTTCCCCATGAAATCTCAGCGGGGATCAAAGAAGGACTATACCAAACTGAAACGCTCGCTGAATATCTCCTGTACAAACTTAATATTCTGAATTCCATTTGTAAGTTTTCCTATTGGTGGTTCCTGGTTATTCACTTCTGCTTCTTGTGTTCATCTACCAAACCTTGTTTCGTTTGTCTTCTGAATTCGATAAATGTATTCGCTGAATCCAACCTATTTTCATCTGATTTTAGCGCCGAACTATTTATCCGTCCTGCCATCAGGATCAAAACCGACGGCGGACGTGTGGGAATTCCTTTCGTTGTTAGCTCAACGGATGGGGATGCTCGCCAGACGCGGGGAATATGATTTACAGCGAGCGGCAACTTTTTTCATTGACTGGTGGCGGAACAAAGGTGGTCTCGCAGAACATTCCGACGAGGGATCTTTTGGATGGGGTTTTGATTTCCAATGGTCTGTTCCCGCAGGCGGCAAGGGAGATCTACGGAAGCTGATGGAGATGAGTCTCGCTCAGTTCGATGCACAAGCGAAGCTGGAGGAGGATGAAGGCAACATGATTAGTGATACACAGAAGGAGAAAACTGCGGTGGAGGAAAGGAAAAAGCTGAAGCTGAAGAAATTGATGGATCAGGATAAGGACCAACGATCAAAGCGATTGTTCACAAAGCCACAGTGGCGTCGATAACTCGTGCACGATCGGTAGGATTCGTTCAAGATGTTCCGTTTTCTTTTAATTTTGTGTTAGTCGTACCCACAACTTGGATAAGTTTCACTAAAATCACGAGGGCCTTGGTATGCATCTCAGCGCCAAACTAGTCTCTTGATGTATCTGATCGGTCTTTTCGAGTCCAGATTCACTTTCACACAGAACTATTCAGCAAGTCAAGAGTCAGGCCATAAGTTGAGAAGAAAGACCAACTGTATGGTCCGGTTCCAAATTTCAGGTATCGGCAGTAAGTATAGCAAGTTGCCATTCGGCGGTGTAAATCAAGCTTCCTTCCTCCTAGTGCACTCGCCACCGAGCCGGCACTCCTCCGAGTACGTTCCTTGTCCGTCCAGGGATGGCAATCGTAAGCTAACGCAATCATAGGCCGTAACGATGTAATTATAGCCTCCCCCTTATTTCTGGCTCCAGCGGCGCAAACTCAGAAGTCCTATGATGCTCCCGAAACCGCTGATTTCGGGCACGAAGCCATCTTCCTCAAACGTTCTGTCTTCTTTTCGATATATTAACAAGGTCCTATGACCTACCTGCTTTACTTCTCGAGTCTTCGCTTGCTTGGGTCTAGGTCACACCCAAATAGCGTTCATACCCACATGTCGGCTTTGGATAATGTGACCCATTTTTCGGAACCGCGTTATGTGCCAATCTCTTCTCAGTAAGAATCATGACACTTCGTGGGTGTCCAGAGCAAAGGACTGGTTGACCTTACCAAGGGTTGCAGAATCCGGGTTTTGCCCGTCTGATACGGCAAACCCAGATCATGGCCAGATGGAATTCTTCGAAGTTCCTGATTCTTCTTTTCGCTATCTGTTCGTGGGGATATACCGACTACTTGTAGGTAAGATCATCCCTATTTTCGCCACAAAGAATCGATAACGTCAGAAAATGGGGTTTTCATCAGTCTGAGTAAGACTGATTTTCGTAAACACAAACAGGATCCGGCAAGGGGTTTCTATGACATATTTACACGATCAGTGACCAGTCGGACCAGTCGAACTTGGAAACAGTGATCGTGCGACTTGTCCTCGATCGTTGATGGAAGGAAGCCTCGTGTTCAGTTTGATCGCCTTCCTCACACTCTTTTTTGTTGCTCTTGCCGTCAAAACAACGGTATATCGACCGCTTTTCTTCCTTCCCATTACCAGCCTCGCCCTATACATCCTATTCTTCACTACCACCAACAATGCTTTGCTCGACAGCATGATAGGCGGATGGACTGCCACCGTCGCCCTGTATGCATAGGATTACCTGATCCTAACAACGGATGTACAACAGGAACTGCATAAATGTGACCAGCAAGTGGGACGAATATCGGAAAAGCCTTTTCTGACGCGCTTGAAATGGGCCGTAGCCCTTTGCTTCAGTCCTCGAGGAGTTGGCTGGGCGCACGGACCTGTAGGAGCATTACCACCGCGTATACATCAGTCGACAGGGCGGTTTTGGATGAAAATCGGGCTAAGCCTACTACTGCTTGATGTCGGGTGTGCGTTGAACGGATTGAGTCCTGCATTTACTAGCAGAACGTCGATCACATTGTATGGGTTCAAATGGCGTTTCTTAAGTCTATTGGGCTTTACAATGGGGACTTTTTCGGCGTTGAACATCCAACACTGTTTATTGCTCCTTGTGATTGGCGAGCGGGATGCGCCGACATTGTTTGGGAGACTGGCAGATGCATATACGATTCAAAGATTCTGGGGGTACGTTTTTCGTCGTGCGTATGAGCTCGTCCTCATTTTCTGCATCTAGGAAGACATGGCATCAGTGCCTACGCAAGGTTCGCTGGTTCTTTTTCTTCTTCTTTCAGGGGCTAAAGTTTCCTTCATTGTAGTTCTTATTATCGCATGGGCACTTCCTAGCGTATCGCGTGCTTCGTCTGAGACGTGGAAGCTACGAAGCTTTTGCAGTCCAGCTTCATACTGCCTTCCTTATATCTGGCTTCCTGCATCAGCTTCAAGAGCATTTGGTTACTCGTCGATGGGCCCACGGTAGCATAGTTTTCTTCTATTCCCAAGTCGGTGCAATATCATTGGAGCAAGGGATAATCACAGTGGGAAAGAGGGTGCACCTTCCCGCCATCATTGGCCGGCTCGTGGGCTACTTCTGGGTGTTGGGTTGGTTTACTTTCATACTACCTTGGTGGTTGGATCCCATGACGCAAGCGGGCATGTTTGTGGTGAACCCAAACAAGACGGTGACGTTCTTAGTATGGAACCTGTCGACAGGCTAATGGGACGGTACTCAAATCCAAACTGAAGTATTAGACTTGATAACATTCACAGTGTGGAAAGAGGAGTAAACTTCACTCGTACTCAAGTATAGCCGCGCAAACAAGTAGAGCAGAAAACAAACATCCTCCCATCGCTAATCCCCAGATGTATTCTTGTTCCTATACAGTTTGAGAATGCGGAGAGTGTGTCTACTTTAAAACAAAAGGAAACAACACGAAAACAGTTTAACAGTCAAAGAAGAGAGACCAAAGTTCGGAGAACAAAAGAACACTACAAATACAGTCGATGATATGATAAAAATAATGATACAAAAATGGGAACTGAAAGGAGAAGAATATGAGGTGGGTGGGTGGGTCAAAGTGTGGATGCAGACCAAGGAAAATAACGATGAACACAGACAGAGGACGGCCGGCCAGGCAGTGGGGGCCCGTTATCGCTTTCTTGGTCGATATCCCTCCCCGCCTCAGAGTCGCTACTACTACTATCGCTATGTGACGAATCGACATACGGACGACGGTGCGGGTATCCTTGTGGATACCTGCGATCCTCTGGTGGCTCTCTGTCGAGATCAAAGGGGGGCTCGGGTTCAAGATGGCAATCGGGCTGGTCCTGGAGCTGATGCGGGTTTGGCGGAGACGCTTGGTCGAGACCGTATATAGGTTCGGGTACTACGGTGTTAGGAGAACCGTAACGGTAGTCCCAGGAGTCACGGGAGTTTTGGGGGGTGAGTCTGGGCGGTTGTTTGACCGGCTGTTGTGGACGGCGGGGCTCGGGGGTAGTCTCAGTAGGATTTTTCCGGATATAGGTCCTGAGCAGACGCCGGAGACTGCCAGCCAGACCAGGACTCCGTCGGTCTTTTTGTTGATCACGCTGAACGGGTGATGGATTGGACGATACATACGGTTGCCCTGGCTTCTGTCCGACGGGTGTTTGGTCGAATTGGGTGTGAGGCCACTCGTATTGGGCGTGCGGATCCTCGTATTGGGCGTGTGGTTCCTCGTACTGAGCGTGTGGCTGCTTGTACTGAGTACATGGATAATCGTAGTAGTAGTCATACTGATAGTCATAGTATGGTTGGTCGAATGGCACGGCTTGTCCTGCACTGTACTGCTCCATTTCTGGGTCGTACGAGGGAACATAGATCTCTGACCATTTTGGTTCAGGATCGAAATGCCAGTGGTCCCAGTTATCGCAAAGATCCTCATGATCCTGTGTACCCGCGGTCAACCAGAGCTATACAAAAATATTAATCAGAATACGGACCTCCATGTGGATATCTTGATGCTCCTGGAACACTTCGCCGAGAGGAAAAACTTCTTGGCCAGGAGTAGAAAGCGTCGAGCTAGTGCCCGCTTCCTGCTCCACCAAAAGGACGCTTTGGGCAAGCATATTTCCTTGCGAAGACGAAAAGAATTCGTCTGCGGATATAGACCAGCCCGCGTCGGAAGAAGGAAATCTCCAGTGTCGAACCTCTGCTAAAGCCGCCCTCACAGCGTCCTCTCGCGGGATGAACGTATCGTCCACTGTCTTCTGGTCATGCAGTTCGGGATGAAACCACATTATAATCTTCCAGATCGCCTCATCTTCAAGGAGTGGGTAGGCCTCCCGGAAATGTAGGACAAACGCCGGAACTTCAGAGACTTCCGGGACTGGGGGAAGTCCGTCCTTGAGTTTCATGAACTGGAAATCACTGGCAAAGTACTGTTGACACTCTTGTTCTTGCTCGACCGCGACTTCAGGACGACCCTCAGACGAGGCCTTGCAAAAACAAAAGATGAGAACAGGGAATTGATTAAAATGAAGACAGGACATACGCCCAATTCAGGGGAGTTGTCCTCGAGCAATGCAGTAGACGCAGTCATCGATGTGTCAGCAGGCGTGTCGGCCAGTTGGCAGACCTGCTGCTGGTTTTGCGATCGCGTTGATTCCACCATCGCTAGAAACTGCGCCACCACTTGTACGGCTAGTGCCTCGACATCTGACAATCGAACAGATAGCAACGTCTGGATTTCCCACAACCGTGGATACTGCTCCAGCGTAGCATACACGATCTGCGGGATCATTTGATGAGCGTGCTGGATGTCCATGGATCCTCGAGCAAACTCAGGGTTACTGATGACCGTCTGAATGACCGCATCAGCCAATTGTCGCTGCAATTCCTCTAGAGACAGTTGAGGACCCGAAGGTTGGGGAGAAGGGGGCTGTGGAGGAGATTGGAAACTAGACGACGGAGGCGGCGCGATTGGTACATGCCATGGAGATGATGACTCAAACTGCATGTCTTCAGAGGCAGATTTGCTGAACGAGTTGTTCGGGGGTGGAATAGAACGCTCCATCTCAGTGTCATATAGAGGTTTTTCGGTGGCGTCGGGAACGACGACGGTGGGACTGGGCTGGGCGGGGAATGGGCAGTCGTTGGATTGAGGGACCTGTGCGGAAGCTGTCTGTGGCATAGGGTGAGAAATTGGGACACCGCTCTTTGGAGCAGTGGGAGTACAAGGTGCCCACTGTGCACCTGGGACCCGGAAAGATGATGGGATCGATTCTTCAGGATTGTCTAGGGGAACGAAGTCCAAATCTTCATCGTCCCCTTCATGATGTTCCGCATTCAATATGGATAGGATCGTCGATAAGTCAACAGGTTGCGCCTGGGAGGGACTATGCGATGCGTCGTTCGTCGTTTCTTCGGGCTCGCCGAATATTAGAGAATCTGATGCGCGACCACGACGACTAGAGGCATTGTTAGCGAAGACAGGAAAATGGGAGGAACTATGAGCACACACTTAGAAGGGCGCGGGGGATCCTCCGAGACAAGGGGAATACTACTTCGAATAAGTAGTTCAATTTCATCGTCAATGGTGGACTCTCCCTGCGTTTTTGAGCGGGTCTCCTCGGTGGCAGCATCGAAATTGCGATATTCCTTGTTAAGGGTCCCAGGTACGCGTCTATACGCATTAGTGTATGGGTGGACAACGACTTCACAACTGTTTTGGACTCACGTATGTTGGAACATTGGCGAGACAGAGAACTTGAAGTTTAGCGTCTAAGTTCGAGTAGTTGGTATGCCCTGCAACGTCGTAAAGAGCAGAGCGATGTAGGTAGGGAGGGATGCAACGGGAGGCGCGGTCGTCTTGGTTAACGTTAAAGGTACGGTTCATTATATCTTGGCTGGCCAAAGACAAATGTTTCCAAGATGCACAATAGCGTCGGAGGTTGAATCCATATTTGGCCAGGTGATAGCAACATGCAGTGGCAACTGAGCAAAGACATTACAAGGTACAGACCCTGCTGGTTGTCGTTAATAACGATCCAACGATGAACTTCACAGTCATTCTGTTCGACTGTCTCCTCGTACAAGCCATACTATAGCTGAAAAGTACAGTCCAACTCAGAGTGGCACCTCAACTTTGGACAAGGCAAGAAACACGAGGAGAGGACCAGGGTAAGATTTTGGACAAAACGGGCAGTTGGACAAGGACAAAGGAGAGAATGTCATCCCGAATTGGACGGTCAAAGGCTCAGAGTCTACAGTCCAACACCGCTTCGTCCAATGTCCATGTGCCAGGCTTCAAAAACTAAGTAGTATGCAGTGACAATTTCGTATAGTAAAGTGTACCTTTCCCTTGAGATATTGTCTTTGAATTCGTGCAGCACTTCATCTTCGCTGCGTGGGCCTGAATTCATGTAGGGTCCAGAGGGAGCAGCCTCTTGCACACTGATGACGTCGAGGAAAAGAAAGAAAGCTACAAGTCGCGCATTACGTAACTTAAAGATTTCTGTCGGAGGCGCCCAGGGGTAGGCGGTACTGAAATATACAGCATCTATTGATCAATGAGAAAACATCCAAGGGTCTTTACGCGACTTAGAGTTACCAGGTGCAAGACAGATATCTACGTAAGTAGTACATTGTCAGTGGCGTTGTCAAAGCACCCCGCAACCTACACGAGGCTACCCAAATGTTTGACATGCGAAAAGAGTGTTCGAAGATAGTCGAAGCGTGCTACTTGTCAAGCTTTGTCGAAGTCGAACTGTCGAACTAGATAGAGTACCTGTCGGAGCTCTGCACCGATGACCGCGTGCTTACGTAGCACGGCACGGTCAGGTGATGTTGTTGACCTTAGCTCATGTCACGTGTTTGCCACGAGGCTATCGCGCGGATTTCAACTTGCAGTGGCCCGTCTTTTCCCTCATCCCATCACCTGGCGTTAGGCCTCCCTCAAAACTCAAGATTCATGTCAGCTCACGTCTATCCTATGCAGGCATATAACAGGATGCCAGCGCCACCCCTCGCAGGACCGTCCAAGCGCTACCCTCTCAACGTCGTCAATAACTACGTTCCAAGGCCACCAGCTTCGCCACCGAAACCCGCTGAGAAACAGAAACAGCCGGCGTCACCTCCTTTGCCTCGCCAGAATAGTAAAACTGCACCGCCATCACCGCCAAAGGTTATTTCCGACAGCAAGAACAACAGGGTATACCACCGATTGGACTTTTTGGGAGAGGTAAAGCGGCTATTTCTCTCGGTATTCTTACTTACGCCTTTGTTGTCTAACAGGGAGGATTTGCTCGGGTATACGAAGTGAAGGATGTTCGAGGGTCCAAATGGGCGTGCAAGGTGGTCACCAAGAGCTCTCTCAAGACCAAGAAAGCGAAAACCAAGGTTTGAATACCGTTCCTTCTGCTACCGTTTCGCTGAGTGAATCTATATAGCTGTACGCCGAAATTAAGATCCACAGATCTCTCGAACATCCGAACATCGTCGGCTTTATAGATTGCTTCGAAGATGACGAAAACGTCTACATGACTCTGGAACTCTGCCTTGGCGGGTCCCTCATGGACCTCCTACGCAGACGCAGACGCTTCACCGAACCGGAAACCCGATTCTTCATGGTTCAAATCCTCGGCGCCTGCCATTACATGCACACCCATCAGGTCATCCACCGTGACCTCAAACTCGGCAACATATTCCTGGACGCCAACATGAACATCAAAGTGGGAGACTTTGGTCTTGCCGCCCTCATCGAGAACGAAGGTGAACGTAAGAAGACGATATGTGGAACACCGAACTATATTGCACCAGAAGTCTTGTTTGACACGGCGAATGGGCATAGCTTCGAAGTCGACACATGGTCTACAGGTGTCATTCTGTATACCCTTGTAGTGGGACGCCCCCCTTTCCAGACGAAGGAAGTGAAAGGGATTTACAAGTGAGTTCCTCGGGTTATGTCGGTCCCGGTGCTGACGTTCCGAGCTTAGCCGCATCAAACAAAATGACTACGACTTCCCTCCAGAACGTCCAGTGTCATCCGAGGCGAAGGAGCTCATCACGAGTATTCTTGCGTCTGACCCACAACTCCGCCCAACCGTCCATGAAATCGTCGCTCATCCTTTCTTGAGCGAAGGTACTTTCCCACCTTATATCCCTATCTCTGCGAACGAGAGTGTTCCCACCTTCCAACATATCAACCATGCATCAAGCGAAGCCAACTATAGGCGTGTCAAGCGCAAGGCTCTTCTGGACGAGGACCAGGTGACATCCATCGCCCTTCCTAAATCCCAGGTCTCCGCGACCACGTCTGGTGCAATGAAAAGTGTTACTTCGAGCATCGCGCAGCAGGAAAAAGAATTCCAGAAGGCTGTTCAGCCAGGGTCCCCCATCTCTGCCTTGTTGAGTTCTGCTAGGCAGCCGCTCTTGATGAGTACAACCTCCGGCAACGGTGTGGGAAACAAAGAGTCGCCTTTGATGAGAAAGCTGCAAGCGGCTTCAAAACAAGCCTCACCCCTTGGACCACCCAAAGGACGAGGTGCCGTTGGTCGTGTGACTGGCAGGGGTTTACAAGGCATTAGGGAAGAGGATGGTGAACAACAACAAAGGGAGAAGGCAAGGAGGAAGGAGGTAGAGGCCATGAAAGCCCGGATCGTCGCCCAGATGGCTGAGCCCAAAGACAATGATACCGAGGAAGAGAGGGAGAATATGCCGCCTGTTAAGAATGAGGTCAGGAAGCGTAAAGATGTGGACGTCAGGAATGACAGACTACAACGTAAGTTTCACTTCCCCCTGTATGTTTATCGCGAGCTGAAATCATGTAGGGGACGAGGAAGCAAGACTGACTGGACAGGAGCTAAAAAACAGGCTCACTGGTTTCGATGGTGCTGCGCATGTGCTTTCGCTTGCGTTTGATGCAAAGGAACGAGGGAAACTATTCCGTGATCCTAGAGAAGACCCGCAGCTTCCTCTTCCCGAGGAACGTGTGTTCATCGTTTCCTGGGTAGATTACTGTAACAAGTATGGCATGGGCTATGCTCTAACCGACGGTAGCGTTGGCGTTCATTTCAATGACACAACGAGCCTTATCCTGAGTGCTGACAAACGGTAGGCCTATTCTACTCACATAAGAGATATGAGCTGATTAGTTCCGTGGTAGGCACTTCGACTACTTGGCTGCGAGAAAGCAGGGGGTGTTATTCGTGAAGAAGTCATACACCGTAGATGAGTACCCGGATGACTTGAAGAACAAGGTATACCTGCTCAAGCACTTCGAGCGGTACATCATGGATCGTCTATATGGGGAATATGAATACACATTCGAGGACGTGGACAGGACGAAGGGCATGGACTGGGTGCAGAAGTACCTAAGGATGAAGCATGTCATCGTCTTCAAGATGAGTCACGATGTATTACAAGTCAGTTTCCCCGCGCATCACTCATCCCAGTCACTGACGTACGTTCGGATGCAGTTCAACTTTTACGACCACTCGAAGATAATCCTGTCTTCGCACGGACTACTGGTGACGCATATCGATAAGCATTATAAGATGACACGTTGGTCGTTGAGCGAGATCATGGCAATCGCCCTGAAGGCGGAGGCTGGCAACGTTGATGAGGACGGAGGCGAAGTTCAACGGAAAGCTCGTCGACAAACTGAGGTATTGCAGGGAAGTGCTGGTCAACATCAAAACGGCAAGTGGTGTGGATGAGGGTGTGAAGGAGACCCAAGTGACGAAGAGGACATCTAAGACTTCTTTGCGGTGAAGGGTAACGTGCCTATGACAATGCTAGGTCGTCGAACTTGACTCGGAATGGAAGTTGTACTTCTGTTCCTTTTCCACTTTCGACACATAGTGTACGCGTACTCTTTGGACAACACTTCTCCACATTTTTTCTCATGATAACGCCTCAGACGCATTTTTTATGTAGTAGCACGCACAGTATATTTATGGTGACGGCCTGGAGTAGTCCAGGCCTCCCCAACTCTTGTATATACATCGAACACATAACATAATGATTGACCTTTGCAGAACTGGTACCTAGACTACTTCTGCTTCAACACCGTGCCATGCCTCACAAATCCGCTCAGACCGTCTGGAAGTATTTGATAGGCAGACCAATTGTAGAGGTCGGTGGAATCCGAGTAGATGTATTTGCCAGAATCGTAACCATCGGCATATCTGCTTTACCATAAGGTTACCGTTCAAACCATAGATGACGAAATACTTGCAAGCGGTGGGTACCGTTCGGTAGAATAGTGACACAGCCGCCTTCAACGTGCCCCCATCCCGCGAAGTCTCCAGTTTGGACAAAGGTGTATGGGCCGGTGATGGACGAGGCCACTGCGTGTTCGATGTGTTTTTTCCCGTCTGTCTCTGCTTTAGCGAATAGATGATACTGACCACTGCAAGTGTGCCCTCAAATCAGAGTATATAGGTGACGAAAAGGAATAAGCTAACTTGAACAACACCAGGAAGCTGTCAATGTATCCCAAACCCGAGTTGGATATCCCGGACATGACGACAGGGCCGCTCCATGAAGTGAGGGCGGCGTCGTTGGCAGTAAATACATAAGGTAAGAAAGGACCGTAACTGCCGGTCGAAAGGGAGACGACAATATGCAGTTTTCCGGTATTGGTGTCTTTGAAAAATTCCTTTGGAAGCGCAGGGTTAGCGGATGTAAATTGGATTGTTGTAGTATGCCATACTGGAGCCCAAGTGTTGTCCGGCGTAATCAGTGAGGAAGCGGTGGGAATAGTGGCAACAAGCGTCCAGGTAATAAGGTCAGGACTGCTCTAGGGTAGAGGAGGGGTGAGCTATATTGCGGATCGAACATGCAATGATAAACACCGACCGCAATAGCAAAGTTGGTTCCAGTCCAATCAGTCGTATCTCGATAAAGACATGTATCAGGGTATAAAGTTTACGCTTCGAGAACCAGCTTACAAGCAATATAATATTTTCCACTAGAAGACGGAATCAATTTACTGAGATACTTCAAGAAGAGCACCGGTACTGACTCTGTGTGAAGAATAACACTCGGATCGCGAATGAGACCGGTAGCCGGGGTATAAGTTGGTCCTTTCAAAAGATTGAAATTGGTGCCATCGTCTGAGGTGTATACGTAGAGATTGGACTCGGACACGCTTGTGAAAACAGTAAACACGTAGGTGGAGCTGACAGCTCGTTTGAATGCTTCTGGAGAGAGCGCGGGCCCCACGAGCTCTGTGACCGGAGACGATGCTACGAAGCACAAGAGCGCCAATCCGAACAAGGGGAGGAGGATTCCCATCGTAAATATGGATCACATCATCTGCTGCTGTCTTGTTTAATAGTACCTCCGGGCCGTCTTCAATGTCAAAGAGACATTTTCATCTTTCTTTCTACTTGGCATAGTAATATCCTTTGCCGGGCCGTCGTCAAGAGTGTTCGGGACCATATGTCAGTACATGTGCATAGCAATTCAGGTGCTCCTCGGGTAAGTCAGCCGCATCGTTGTCATTACCCATTTTGAATCACCGCTGATCCGCGAATGTAGCGAAGGAATTCGAAAGGATATCAGCTGGTTTCTTCCTGTCGGATAAAAGATTATATTCTGACTCGGCACCTTTCCGAACTGTCTGCGCGACGCGCGCTCGTTAATCTTGTTGGTTTTCGGAACCCCATGCCCAGAATCATGGCGAGAAGCGGCGTTCGTCGCCGGAATAAGCAGCAATAACCGAATACATGAGGGCTCTGGGATGAAAACTGGAATTTTAAAATCACAAAGTCTGTTGAGCTAGTCTTGGGTCCTGACTCTGCCTCCTTCAAGTTCACCGTCAGTTGCGTAGACGATTCAACGGTATGGTCAAAAAGTGTGCTGGGGTGAGCTTAGATATACGGCGCCAGCGAATGTAGGGAATCATCGTGATTTCATTGGTCCTTCCATGATTTTATAAGAACCCTGATGCGTAGCGCGTCATTAAACGGGTTGTAGAAGGTCACTATAATCATATGTAAACCAGGATAGATGAGAGCCGATACTGCACCTACTGTACTAGGATTACAACGTTCCCCGCAAAGCCTGGAGAAAGAAGATCGGATCTGGACGTTCCACGCAATCATGTGAAAGACACTGGAGCACCCAAGACCACAAACCATCAGATAGAAAGATGTCACGTCCAGGACGGGGTGGTGAATTCCGCTTCGCTAAGACCTTATCTATGATGGCAGAATAATGATTGAGATGAGAGAAAGGAGGTTTTCCGGTGTAGATCTGGTGAAGATGTCAGCCAAGCTAGTGAATAGACAGATATCGCACCACACATACCTCGATGATTGTACAGCCGAAAGCATATATATCCCGAGAAGTAATGTAGGCTTCAGCATGCGAGGATGGAGCCAGCCAGTGTATTGTACCTTGCTGAAGCGAAGAAGAGCTTCTGCCCCCCGACGATAAAGGCAAGTCCAAAATCGGCCAGACAGCAGTGTCTGCCATCGCTGATCAAGATGTTGGCCCGGAAGGATGAGTTATCGCAAAGTCCGTGAAGGAAAGCTATCCATAATCCTTTTATGTCAACGGTGGCGGCTTTGCGATGAAGAAATCTTACATGGTTGTGCATCTTTCTATTGATTCGATAAAAGTAAGAGTACCTACTGTAACAAGGGATGCGTATATTCTGCGTTTTCTTGAGGAACTGCTCCACCACATGAAACCTTCGAGATTGATGTAATAGCAAGTGGTCAGGTTTGAATGGCTCTTGCATGATATCATTGCGTCACGAGCTGAACAAACCAATTAACATGTGGTTAACCAATACCAAATAGCGAAACGTACATCAGATAGCTGAATTTGCGGGAACGATATGAATCCCGATGCACAAGCCCTTCCTTCCACTTATTGTTTATGTGGTTTTTTGAACATGACTCAAGTACCTAAGGGTAAGGACGTAAAGGGAGAATAAGATAAACAGGGCTTCATGTCGATTGGTATGCATGTGCTGAAGGCAAGGCACATCGATGTGCTTAGTAGGAAGCAAGGTGCTCGATCAATGAAGCCTATTGAAACTTCCGATCATCCACGCGGTATCCACGTGACACGTGTTCTTGTATTCACACCCTCACAGCATTATGGTTCTTTCAATGTGGTGGGACCTACTACCTCCAGAATCACCCGCGTCGTCCTACCGAAGAAGAGACTATCTGTGCCCTTCATCACGCCTTTCTTGCGGAATCTGGATACAAACTTCGACCTAAAACCTGGATGGAAGCGTGGAAGACAGAGGTCGAGATGACATGCAGTGAAGATTACACACCATACTCCGTAATAACAAGCTGCCTTCTCAATCTACCCAAACTCATTAGAATCACAGCACTACTACATAATGGATGCAACACACACGTCCGATGGACATCTGCTTCCCTCAAGGACATTTCCAAGTCAAAACATCCCCATGAAGTTCCGATAGGCAGGTTTCTAACCTCCCCGACATTAGCTGCTGATCCAGAAAAATCACTGCGTCCCAATCTACGACGTACTCCAATCGCCACTGGACGATGATATCGAAATCCTTGTCATGCCTCGACTGCATTTTTTTGATAGTCCCGCTTTTGACACTGTCAGGGAACTGCTAGAATACGCCCGTCAGATATTCGAGGTTCGACTCGCCTTGTTTACGTTGCATATCATGTAATGAATGTCCTGTAGGGAATAGAATTCATGCACAAGCATTTTGTCGCTCATCGGCATGAACTACCTCTGTTTCATATCCGGGATGATACTCATATAAGTACACTTCCGGCAATTGCGCTTTGATGAACATCATGCTTGACCCATCCAAGCTGTACCCTGAGGGTTTCAGTCCCGTCAGCCCATGGTTAGCCCCCGGTCACTCTAGCCTAAGGAAGGCAAAACATATTACTCGAACTGAGTGCTGGCCACGATGTTATCTTATCGACTTTGGCTATCGCGTCGATACGATCCTGCCAATGGCCCGCCCATGGAACCTCCAATCAGCAGTGGTGACAAGCACTCGCCAGAACATTCAATTATCACCAGGAACCCTCCTTGGGTCGATGACTGCAATCCTTTCCCGATAGGCCTATATTACTTGGGTAGTCTGTTGAAGAGGACCTTTTCCGTGGTTGGTGCCAGTCTCGTTCGGCAGTTTGTTGAGTTTGACTGACCCTTACTGATGAATAAGACACTCCGTCCTTTGATGTTTTTATCTTCTCTTACTGACGACATGATCCAGTGGGATCCTAATCTGCGACCTACCATTGGAGGAGTCGTCTAACGCTTTGCAGAGTTATACAACATTCGGACTACCTGGCAGTTGCACCAGCCCGGATGTCCGAAACAGGACACGGTCCGTCAAAGGGTCAGACAGCTCAAGTACAATGTCGTGTCCCTCCTTTACCATCTGCTCCGTTTGCAACTGAAACGGTCATTGACGACCCTTCACTTCGTTCTTTTTACGCCTTGACACCGAAACGGCTGGCTGCCTATAACTTATTTGGAACGCTCTAATACACAAACTCCATCCTGTGGGTTTCTCTTCTTCATTCCTGAGCGGTACCGCTTTCTATAAACGTGACTTCTTTGTGCCTCTGAGCTCTCAAAACAGATTGAGGTTTTGCTTGCTAACCTCGTGGAAAGTTCGGTGAACGTACACTTAGTTCTTGGTAGGAAGATGGAGACGGAGATCCAACAGCATACTACGGTCGGAAAGACAGCGAAACGGATCCGAAAAAAATGGTGTGATTGGGACTCTAAATTCAGCGCGACGTGGTATGTGGAAGTACTTTTGATGACGGTATTCTGTGAGGATGGCTACTGCCTGCGATTGTGATTCCTAGGGGTATGTAGATAAACAGTATTGCTCGACTATGATGAAGGGAACCTAGGTTGCGATGAGATTTCTATCATTAGCAGCGGAGCGGGGACTGGTACTAGTAGGTACCGGAAGGAATGCCGTTCATTTCTCAATGAATCTTAATTTTAGGGCTTTGAGCGGTGAAGTTAAAAATACAACCAACCCCAACCCCCCAACCCGCACCCTTTAGTGCCTAGAAGCCTTGAGGCGCAGGACTGAATGCCTCGTCTACATTGATCAGAATAACCCCCCCCCCCCCCCCCCCCTGCGGCAAGAAAGCGATAAGCGGGGACATCGGGAAACTTGATCTACCAGGGACGGCTCTGTAACTGTCAGAGTCGTACGGAGAGAAATCACGGGCATATGACATTCCAACGACGTTTAATTGAATGTGCTGTGAATAATACAAAGGACGATGCTTAAACTAAAAGTACAGAAGATAAAATGACCTTGGAGAACTGATCAGATCCCGCTTGTGCGACTCAGAGGGAGCAGACACATACAAAATGATCAGGGTGACCTGGCAGATAAGCGCAGCTCCTGACATCATCTATCTATATTCTGTCGTGAACCGGCAAGAGATTCCTCGTCGCTGGCTAGACCGAAATCTACCAGCCGACCAGGAAAGTCGTCGTCGACCTTCGCGTCGGGGATTCCGAGAGGTGTTATTGTAGATGCCACAAGATCGGGACGGGTTGCCGTGTACAAAATGGAGTTGAATAGACCCGATAATGAAAAAAGAACCCCCGCAAAAAAAGTCGCCCCCGAAGGAACATGGACTTTATCACCAAAAGAAAGCCATCTAACGATGGTCACAGGAAAGACACATATAGCGTACACCGCGGGATAGCTGGGGATTATCAGACTGCGCATGGAAATTGATAGATTGAATAAACCAACATTAGCATGAGGTTTGCAACCATCTTGGACTGCCGCTCGTCTTCATCATCCGCTGTAGTCAGGTCTTGCCGTACACGATTCCCTTGTATCATGAAGTGAACACCTTCATCGATTACAACGAATCCCCGCATGATCAGAGCAATCAGCCCATATATTATAACCATGACCGCGAGAGTGATCCATATCCAGAGATACTCGAGAACTATTCGCTCAACACCAAATTTGTCTCGAATCCAGCACCCTGGATGTCAAAATGAGCCGAGGCGAAGGTCCATTAGCGAAGAACACGTACAATATCCTGTGTCCCCATAATAGTTTCTCGGGTGTGTCGCATAGCTTATACCAACGTTCAAGGCGATGAAGATCCAAATGAGGGAAACGATAACAATGGACAACCAGGGAGGTGTCCGCCATCGCATGACGAGGACATTGAACGTATGGATTGCTAGGGCCTATCAGCAGCGTTAGACCCTACACCGGATGGAAATATAGACGCGTACAAGGGATCTATACACGAAAATTCAGTCTACGTTCACGATAGAGACTTGAAATACATACGTGAGAGCAACTGTAACGTCGCCGATCTGCTTCAAGATGCCTTGTGCCATGCACAGAGTGCCCTCATTGATCTCCTAGGATAGAACAGTCTGAAAAAGCACTTGGAGAACTAATAACCATCCTCACGGCGTCTATGATCCATTGTATATTCAGAAGACTGCCTATGAGAGAATCAGAAGGTAAAAGCCGCAGAAAAGTAGCTACACACCAAGCGCTTGGATCAACTCTGCACACATAAGGCTTACGAAATAAACGGAGTTGCTCGCATCCCAATGATCAGCATCCATAGAGTGCTTCCTCAGTATGCGCCGTGCTTGTACGTGCTTGAACAGCCCGAATGCGACATAGACGAGCAGAGCAGCGACAGAAAGGGCAGATATGCTGCGACGCGTTCAGTGAGTGACAGGAAAGGCTAGTAGGTAGATGCCCACCTAGCTGCCTCTACAATGAGAAAAAGGCCCAGTCGCTCTCCGAAATTGAACTTGGTGTTGGAGGACATTTTGGCTCCTGATGATTCCCCTTCAGCCTTTTAATAGCTGTATCCTCGCAGCCGAGACATAGCCAAGGGCCTAAGGGCCAGGAAATGTCACCAAAATATCTCCGCGTTCATGGGATCAAGGCGTACGACGATAAGGCAGGGCAGTGTCGTTCCTTGATTCCCGTGACACGTTTCATTAAAGATCCTTGAGGAAATGCCAAAAACAAGGCCCAATGGCTTCTACAGCTGTCATATTTTGGCTGAAGAGAGCTGCTGATAGCTGCTGATACGCATCCAAGGCGATGTAGGGATCCTTCCGGATCCAGGGGTGGGCTCGGATCCAAGGGTGAAGGAAAGGGAAACAATATAATGTTGGTCATCGTGGGGTGGTGACTATATTGGATTTCGATTCTATTTTGACCATCCGAAAATAGTCGCCACCGCTGTGGATGGTAAAAGAAAACGATTGCGTACCTCGCCCCACAAGTTACCGTCCCCGGCCAATAGCGTCCTCAGGCAATGCATTGGTGCCAACTCGAAACACCATTACGCACGTCCTCACGTCGCGTTTGCGACAAATCTTTCACATTTTGCGATTGAAGCACCCTGTTCGAATCCATGAAAATGCACAAAGCAATTCCGAAATTGCAAAGAACTACAGATGAAGGGAGCTTCAAATTCCAATAAAATAAGATGATTGGATATGTACATTATTGTGACGACGACATTGAGAAAAAACTATAATATCCCTTCCATACGGGCCGCAAACGACACAAGAAAGTCCAAGCGATCTAGGTGAAAGGTATGTTTCTCCCTTCGCTCAGTTCAAGATCCATCCTTGGAGAGAAAGAGAATGAACCTCAAATATCAACGTGCGAGGTGAAAACTTTCGATAAGATTTTTTTTTTTCGCTGTCTAGGCTTATATATACCGTTGAAACTCCGACCCGGAAGTATCCGAGGCTAGTACAAAACCGATCTGAGTTCCAAAATTTTTCTTTACAGTCTCACTCGTTGCACCCTCATACTGCTGCAATTTTCTTCGTTGATTTTGTGGCTCGTTGGTGCTAGGCGAGAAGAGTATGCTTATAGCCCAGAACTGGGCAATCCACTTGTGCTTTATCGTGCACTTTCTTTGGTTAATCAGTTCGGGGTACATCCTGTGTCGCCTGTATCGTTATTATAGTTGTTTATATTCGAAAGCAATACTATTCGCAGTTCTTTCTTCGCTTTTCTTCATCGTGGTGTGTATGAGCCCATAGCGTCAGTGAGCTCTCGGTTGCCGGCGAAGTAGATTCGACTTTGTGTTCTGAAAAAAAATTAATGGGAAGTGATTCAGCTCGCTATAATGTAGGTATGCATGGATTGGTGTGTTCCTTTACCTGGCCTGGGATCTACGCTGCTAAAAATTCTGTTCATTCTACCATTGTTGCCACGAGGCTGGCCTCCTACGAGCGTGCGCCTGTGAACTTTGTTCAGAAAATCGCCTTTTCATTGACTCAGTGGTCCTTTCACTTGTTGCTAAGAAAGACCTTTCTTGTTGCCATTTTGCTAGAATTCGAATCACTAGCTGTGACATTGTGTGATTACCGACCCGCTCGGTTTAGCCCGAGGCGGGATATGATAAAAAATGCCCGGGATTCAAGTGGAGCTGAGGGCACTGCTGTTTTCGGGTTAGAGGGGCCCCCAAGGCAGCAGTTAATTATGTACGCATCCTGGGAACCGTTGCTATTAGTACATACAGACGGCAAAGATGTAGCTTGTTCTACCAGACGCGCGACGCGGAAGCAAATGGTGCATTCCACGTGGTTATCTCTGGTTGCCATCTCGGTACCGTGACTCGGACCGAGTCTCATTGGCGACTTGGACTCTTACCACCATCTGCCCTCTACTTACTAGCAATAGCTACTTGTCCCCCGATATGCGCCGATCTACACGTACTAAAGAGAAATCGGCTGCTGGAGGCGACACGAACGCGTCGGGATCGGCCACTCAGCCTCGTCCTAAAACGACGCGAAGGATCACGAAACTCGCTGCGACAGATGAGCCTCTGGCTACTATATCGAAGACAAGACGAGGTCGTCGAGCCGAGTTTTTCAAATCCCAACTAGCCGACGTGCCACTCGAAATCTATCTTGAGGTGCCCCTCTTCACGACCCCTCCCGAGACATGTGTTTAAATCACTGCCAGATTTTTTCTTACCTGCGTCCTGTGGATCTTTTGCGGCTGGCAAGGACCACAAAACATTTCCGGAGCTTCCTGATGAGCCGTTCTGTACTTTCCCTATGGCAGCGCGCGCGCTCCTATGTAGACCCGTTGCCGAACATGTTTCCGTTGACGAGTGAGCCCGCGATTGCAGACTTCATGTTCGAAAAGGGCTGCAATGTGGGTGTCTTCTTATGCAAAATACCTCAATTGACAATTGTTTGTAGTACTGTGCTTCCGACGAAAAGTCGCCAGTGACTACGACGACAATGAGAGCTTGCCAAAAGTGCATACTTCGGCTGTAAGGTGTTATTACAATTCACACCGATATGCCTATTGATTCTTGAACTTCCTAGTCATGTCTCCGAGGCTGAGCTGTTGGCCAATAGCAAAACAACTGGACTTATCAAATTAATACAGGCCGAGCACTCCGTTTCTTTCATTACACCTAGACTAGTACTGGAAGAAGGTGCGTTCTTTGTCGTGCATGCTATGAATATCCTAAGATTTACGTCATAGGTGAACACCGCCGCAAATATTTTCTGCCCGAAATGGAGCGTCTTGGTCAAGAACACGACGCCTTTGACGGAGATTACCGCGCTATCTATGACTGGCAGAGAGAAAAGTATGACGAGTCAAGTCAGTATAGCTGGGTACGCGTCTCCAGCAGTCTATCGTTTTGAAGCCAATGTTGCGTTATTTAGTTACTGAGACGGGCAAAAGCGTGGTGGGTCCAGCAAGAATCAAAGGCGAAGGACGATTTAGTAGCGGATCGTCTGGCTGAGTAATACGGACACTGACTGAGTATAGTCACCCTACTGACAATCCCTGTTTAGGGTGAACCGGAGGCTCGCCAGGCTTGGCTGGGGCGAAGAGCTTCGCAAAATACCTTCCCATCTCATTACAGATCATAAACTAGTCAAGAAATCTGAGAAGCTTACAGAGAAAGGTCAGTGACAGCACATAAACATCACTATTGCTAACGAAATATTAATAACCATACGCATAGCATGGGCTCGGATGGAGCATGTACTTGTTGATATCCTTCAAAAGCACAAGGACCAACGATTACTGTCTGAACGATTCTACACCGTTCGAAATACTCTGTTAGACGCGCTTAAACGCTATCTCGTATCCACGTCGACTTCACTCGCGCCTGACTACGTGTCCCTTGCAACAATGGACGACTGCAAGCGAATTTTGGATGCTACTCCTCTGGATCAGCCACTCAGTGAAGAATCTTTCTTCCCAGTGCTTAGCCGACTGCCGGAAATCGTCGACGAATGGCGCACAGCAAATAAAGCTAAATGTCTGGAAATGCTGCGTCAGGCTATTGGCGCAGATGCTGGCGAAGAAGACCTCTATCTGGCGACGACGGTGTTCCAGTGTCCTGCCTGCAAACAGCCTGTAATGTACCCCAAGGTCTTGGTACACCAGTGCGAACAGCTATTGCGGCAACGCACTTTTCGCCCTCAGAAGGTCGATGGATTTCCGTGGCTCAGGCATCCATATTTATTCAAGTTCCATCAGAGAGCCTCTGATGCCGCCCGGGCAGTCGTTGTCACCTGCGGGCTTGACCCCAAAGTAACCACTTACACGCGAATGAATACTCTGCACCCTTTACTCGAATGTCTTGGTCGCCATGATTTCGGGAGATTGGTGGTACGATGGCAACAGGCGGTATGTGTACCATTACATATATATATCACACTCTCAAGCTGGTTCATAGCTTGCACATGCCCCGAACCACAGTTCGACGCCCCAGTTTGTGTTACTCGACGGAAAGGACAAGGACACAGCCGAACACGTCGAAGGCGAGCATGGCGCGATATGGCAAGACATATACAATGAAGGCTTAAATCGCTTCCGCTGCTTACCCTGCGGCGAGATCTGCGAGGCGTCATTGCTGGGACATCATCTTGTGATTCGGTAATTCCCTTTCTGCTGGACTGGTGACTGAGCTGACTTGGGGTCCTGAAGCCATCCTGGTTTCACAGAACAGGAACTCGCCCGGAAGCTCGTTCATGTTACAGACAATCCACTTCCGGATGCTTTTATCAGCCTGCCGGGCGTTGGGCGTCGCCCGCGCGCACGCGAGTAACTCAATGGGGTCCACGATACCGCAATTTCTTTCTTGATATCACTCACCAGCCTACGCCCGAGGACAGAATAAGTAGGGATGTCTTCTAAATAAACGATACCATAGATTCTTTTTAAGATGCTACGCGATGGCTACCTTCCCACCGGGCGCTGGCCACAGTTGGTCCCTAAAGTACCAAGGGGTGTCGTAGTACATTTTCTTCTCAATCGTGAGATACTCTACTACGCGTCGAGGTTTCGCGGGTACCACTGTACCGCCGATCGGAGAGGCCTCTGTACCATCTGCTGGTGCGTGTACTACGAGTCCTTTCTGATTGTAGATTTCAAGGCTCTGAAAAGAAGTGAGTGCCTGCGAAATTGGAAAAGATGTCTCTGACCTGCTCAGTCTCGAACTTCAGAAGAGCTTGCACAACCAGTCGGTTCCCAAATGTTGGAGGAGTTGCGCCCAGGTGGCCCTCTGTACAACGTATGGATATGATCTTGGTAGGGGCAAGTTCCTTGCGGAAACGCCAGATGTACGTGAGCTTGGGGTCTGCTTTGTTTATGCGCGACATGACGTCGTCGCGATACTTGACATTTGAAAGTTGCTTGACGCGCTTGACGTCTCGTCTGTAAGGAAGTGAGCCTATTGTGTAAGATCCTGAAGGAGACGACGTACTTGGCAATGGCGGCATTGAGATCCTTGTACGTTTGCAACGCAATCTGACGCAAAGGCCCGACCCACTCGCCTGGGGCAGTTGAGGTGCATTTGAGGGATTTTAGCGGCCAGGAAACGTATTTTTCAAAAAGATTTTTGGCGGCAAGGTCTCGACCTGGGAAACTGTCGTATGCAGCTAGTTGCCACATGCTTAACCTTGGTCAATCTAAGTCGAGGTGAAGAGATAGGGCACTCACCAAAGCGCGTTTTTGACCTTGTTCTCTACGTTACTGAACCATTGCCGTGGAGCCTCCAGTAGATTCCTCTTGTACTCTGGCCACCACGGTGCAAAGCGGTATGGTATCATGACATCTTTGCTTGTGCGAACCGACGTGAGTCGGGAAGGGAAGCCGTAGGAGATGAAGATGCCCACCGAGAGTTGGGGCGTCGAGTGCCCACGGATCGAACTGAGGATTCATAGCGGAAAAAACGCGTAATCTCTCGAGTTCATTGATAGCTGATTCCTGGTTGTTCTGCTGTTCTTTGGCTTTTGCTTCATAGTCCTTCTGAGCCTGTTTTATGGAGGCCTTTCGTTTTTTGGCAACAGATGTTCGGATAATCGTCCGGTATTGAATATGCGGCAAGGATACTGGAGGAAGACGCGTCCATGCTCGGTAGGAAAGACAAGAATTGTGCCCTATTCGCTGTAAGTTCATCGCAAAGTGGAGGAAGGAGGGAAGGGTGATGCCGGCACCGGCATTAGACACTTCCTTTTTCGTAAGTACTCTTGAAAAAAAAAAACAGACAAAATGAGATCAAATCAGGGCGCATATATTAGACCTTTTCAAAAAGACAGTACATATCCCAAACCAAAAACCACTTTGTTGGCTCTTGAAAGTCATTCAAATTTCGGAATGCCGATTTTACGCTGCACGACTTACTCAGCATATCGGTTCGGCAGAGCCGGACGGCATCTTAGAAATTTGTGGTGGACGGCACTGTCAACGCTTTGTTTCTAACCACCATCTCATTTCTCGTTCATCATGGCCGTATGTTTTTTAAATTTCCCTTTTCCCTCTTTCCAATGCTCAGAATGCGTCTTTTCTCTAGCGTCAATCACGTCCCCGTGCTTCCGGCCCTGCCCGAGCTGCACCAGCTCAGACCAGAAGTGCCCATACCGCGGCAGCCCCTGCGTCTGCTTTTGCCTCTCCCTCCCCTGCTAGAGCACCAGCCCCTCCTGCAAATGTACCTCATGCACCAGCACCAGCAGCAGTACCTACCAAAGAGCCAGGCATGATGGCCCAGATGGCAGCAACGGCTGGCTCAGTCGCCATTGGTTCGACTATCGGCCATGGTCTTTCCAACATGCTTTTCGGTGGAGGAAGCGCTGCAGCCGCCGAAGCCCCCGCACAGGCTCCGGCACCCGTCCAGCAACAGCAAGCAGGTGGATTGAGTTGTGAAGCGCAAGCGAAGGGTACGTGCGCCATCTGTGTGATAGGACGGATCTGATTGGCCCTTGAAAAGATTTCACCAAGTGCCTGGATAAGGCTGATCTTCCATCATGCACGTGGTATCTTGAGCAGTTGAAAGCGGTTAGTACTCTCTCTCACTCTAGTCTTAATGTCTAGGCTAATGTACTGTCTCCGAAGTGCCAAGCTGCCGCTGCCCCTTATTAGATATAATTCTTAATCTAGCTCCATGCGACAGAATGTTCAAGAACTGCCTGATACCTAATCTCGAATTTTTTGAACTCCATAACAAGATCGTCGTATGTATATCAAATAAAAAGTTGATTAGCTGTTTGTTAGCGGCCTGCCGCACCACTCAACGTGCCCCCATTGTTTTCGAGGTCTCCTCACCTATTTGAGGTGATGCTCATAGCGGGCAAAGTATACAACGCGACGCCACTTCAAGGACACATACATGACTTTACCAAGAATATTAGTCAACAAATAAATGATACAAGGTGATGATGCTATACTACACACATACATTAAACAAACAAAGAATTCTTTGGCCGCGTCATGTCTCCCTCAGGATACCACCCAACGAGTAATTCACTTCTCCGAGCCTAAACATCTCCATCGTAGGTGTTTTGGACCTAACTGCCGAATTTAAAGCGGTCTCAATCATCTGCAACAGATGATCATACAACGCCCTCAACGCGTTAGTATTATGCCAAAGTGGTGGCGGAGTCCAGGGAATCAAGCGCCCAGGAAACATTCGATTCCGGATATTCCAAGGATGCACCGTTTTACAGAACAGAAAACTATACAGGAAGCTGCAGCAGTAGCATGCTTGCTGGTGCAACGGAAGAGCAACGATCTTGTTCGACTCCTGGGGATATTTCGTGAAGAAACTTGTTAAAAGAAACCCGAGGACGCCCTGACCTTAAAGCCATACATGTTGTCCTGGTCGAGGTGCATCCACATGGTTTCTGCGAGGTAGTCCATTAGCAGCGCCTCCGAATGCACACCTCCGATGAAGTTCTGTCGTTTTTTTCCGGGCTGGGGGAACAGTTTTTCAACGGCTTCGTAAATGTCCTGTAACTGCTCATCGCTCCACGCCCTGGGTTTTTCCTCCATTGTCTGTGGATCATAGTCCTCTTGTTCCAACAGAAACTGGATGGACATCGCGGGGGAGTACATCTGCAGAGACTTTGCTGGCCGCGGACCCGGAGATCCGGTTGTTGATTGAAAAGAATACACGATACGGAGAGTCGGGAGGCCATTGTCTTCGACGCGCTCCGCTACAGCAGAAGCGAGGGTATCTAGCGAGTTAAACCAGGCGAGCAGCGTCTGCAGATAGCGTAGAAGGTGCTCCCCTGGTGATTCTCCGTCCCTTATCTCATCATCTAAAACGCTCATTCAAAAGGGGCATCTTAAACAGAAGAAGAGAAGCCTTATTTACCGACGCTCTTGCGTGCAGGGTTGTTGTCAGGTTCGAATCCCTCACTATCTATCTGACCCTCGCAGGACATCAGATGCGAAGCAAGCGACGGTGCTTTTAATATTCTTTGAATTCCCCCGCAGTTGAGAAGTTCCGTCAGAACCTGCGTGTTCTCGATGATGGTGTCGAGTTCAGATTCGGCGCTGCGGTCGGCGTCGAACCTCAAGGCACTGTCGATGATGGCCTCGAGGATATCGCACAAGACGAAGAACCATTCTCCTGCTGTTTCTAGCGTCAGTGAATACTCATCCCGCCCTTCGAAAATATTCTCATCCCTCCCGATGTCCTTCGATTGCAGGATTTTTGCGAGAAGGCTGGTCCTCAAGATTGGCTCCCAACCGTCAGTCTCCCCGATGATGCACATCTCGTCGTCAGGTTGTGGCACCCACGCCCGAAGGAAGTCCACAAAGCTGCTGTAAATATAATGGTTGAATGGAACCACAGATTCGGAGGCGAAAATACGACCAAATATGTCGGGCCAGCATTGTCGAAAGATATAACGACAAGCCCTCAAGAACTGCTCCGGATCTTTTGATTTGGAAAGAGTGAGGATGATTTCCATAAGGTCTTCCGCATAGCGCGTTATGTCGGGTGTCAACCTACATTAGGCGCTGGTAAATCGGTGGAAAGAAATCGGGAGAAAGACACACTCTGTGGTTTCCGAAAGATGTTCTAGACCTGATTCGCCTGGCTGGATAATGACGCGGTGAAGGGGTTGCGAAAAGTGTGGCTCAATGTCCATAGCAGCAAACGACGGAGACGATTGTGACCATTGAGAGCGGTCATCGACCACGACGAGGGCCGTTAGAAATTGGGGCATCGGGGCATCGGAGCCCGTCTCCATAAGAGGACCGTTCCCTGATCTACCCAGAAAATGGTTTCCCGTCACAACCACAGGCTCGTGTTGTCGAGAGTCTCTTGTAAGGAGTGTGGCAAGACAGCTATACACATGAAAAATACTCCTCCTCTCCGGTCGAGAATCTAATCTTGGTACGTGATCCTCGGTAATCCAGACAGCATTGGAGAGACTTCGTATCCGGAAGGCCATGTCTTCAAAATATTCGGCGTCGAATAGCTCATCGTCGTCGTCGTCGTCGTAGACCACCGGGTCGGCCATGATGGATCGTCGTGGCCGGCTGCGAACAGAACCACGCTATACGCAGTTTCTTTATGAAGGGACGCGCAGGCTGAGTCAAATACCGAAGAATCATTCCCTCGGGTCCCTTATCCCAAGCCGTATTCGGCGAACGCCAAAACCATCTAACATGAGTCAGACAGGAAAGACTTGAGATGCGTATATCCAGCTATAAAGCCCCACAGAGCTGTTCTTTAGACACTGTAGTGTAAAGACCGGAGCTCAAATTTTGTAATATATCGTGATCCTATCAAGCGGCGGTTAGCAGACGGCATCTGTGTCGAGAGCGTGTTACATTGAGACAAAAGAATAGCCCGCCCGTAGCCGCAGGACGGTGTTGATTTTTAAGGGCGTTCCAGGGACGCTATATTTTGCCGTCTGGCACTGTGACCTCTTCATAGGTGAACCCGCCAGCTTCTGGAATGTTCCGGATTGAAATCCTACTGGATATCCCAACTCTGGAATGTCAGTGTAACACCGCAGATCAAGGCCGAACCTAACTCCCTTTGACTGAGATGACCACATTAATGGCTACTCGATCATCACCCCCGGCTCTCCAAGCCTTACAACGTGTTCTTCACGCTATGGCCCGACTGAGGCGCGAGTAGTTAAACAAGCACCGATGTTCATCATAACAGGGCATAAACAAAAGATTAGAAGCACCGAATTTCTCAAATATTGGAAACTCTTATTTTCACCCATAGTGCATGGCACACACGCGAATTGAATACTGCACACAAAAACATCGGAAACGACAGTAAATCGGTAGATCAAAGGCACCGTCTGTCGCTGTAGAATTGCTGTAGAATAGAAATTCTGTTTAACTTTTAAGAATTAGTCTTTGTGGAGATGTTGTGGGACCGCTAACCTACAATCACGTTCCTCCCGCTTCTCTTCCCACCGCTTCCGCCATCTCTCCCAGGGTATTGAATCTCCAGGTCCACTTTTGATTTCCTTCATCAGACCCCATGGAAGCTCCCTGCCGGTTGATCCAGGCACTTCGTATTCCCAGGCTACTAGCAGGCTCAACGTCATGGAACAAACTCTGTGCCACCCACAGGACCTTTTCTTTCGTATCTTGCCGGGTGGGAGTATCCAGAAGGTCTTTCTGGATGACGTCAAGGGCTGTGAGGAACCCGGGAAGCGCAGGCTTATAGCTGTGGACATCCTGCGCCGTTAGAATGAGAGAAAACGGGGACTGAGACCCCGTGGTTTTCTGAGGGAACCAATAGTCATGTGGATTAGGGTCGGGACAAGCGTATAAAGGCGACGAGACTGCAGATGGATCGCCGGTAGAAAGTTTGGCGTGCGTGTGGGCAAACGAGGTACGGTCGACGTTGGATAAAACGACAAGTTTGTAGTGTTTGGCGAGGTCATGGAGAGCCCGGGAGCTGTCAGGGAAAATTGACCAGTTCTTGATGGAATTGCCAAATGCAACATGGGCGTCTAGAGTGCCTGCGCTAACAGGTTTGCCGTAGAGATTATTTAGGCGCATTTCCAAGACCTCGTGAGCCTTTGCAAGGACATCTGTGTACAGAAGGTCTGGCTGGGCAACCTGGATGTCCTTTTCTGCCGACTCAAATTCCTTCAGCGCATCTGCACGGGACCATTTTGCAGAGGGATAACGGGACAACAGGGGCTGCATAGCATCATAAATCCCACTCTCCCAATCCTACGAACAGTATGAGAATGAGTCCGGACACCTGTCAATGAATTCCAAGTAGATATACGAACCGCAAGGGTCCCGTAAACATCGAAGACCAACGCTTTGAAGTCGGTTAACTTGGGAGCACTTTCAGTCATGATGCTTGTATCACAAGATTGCGGTGATTGTATATGGCAGAGAAGCAAAGATAAGTCAGAGTAACATCATATTCACTATCGATCGTCATGTAGAGTTCTCCCACGTCCGCATCTCTGACTCGAATGCTGCGGTTCCGACACCGGAATTTGAAAATCATTTCATTCGCTATTCATATCGTACAAGAATCAGCAAAGAAAGAGGAGTATTCAGATTTTCGACTGGGGCCTCTTGATATTAGGGCTTCTTCAGATTTAAATGGTGAACCGACGATAGGCTTGCCAACATTCCCTTGCTCAACAAGGTCTGCATGAATTTGAAGTCTGAAAGCCCGAGATTTACTCTCAGACCCCTAAGGAAGGAACGTCAACACGAAGAAGATGGAAGTGACAGAAACGTACTGGTACGAACGAGGAATACTGCCCAACAATGCAGGCCATATCATAGCCCATAAGATCTTAGGGGCCTGGTCCAGAGGTCGAAGACCTGTATAGAACTGGTGGAAACAAACGTTCCGCCCGAGTCAGACACCATGGGCTATGCGTGAACAACGAAGGGTCCCGTAGAGCCACTATGAACAGAGTCAGCATTGGCCCGTAAAACATCAACACACCGAACGAACGCTGTACACAAAATAACAAGGAATCTCGGTAGTGGAGGATTTTCCTTGAAGTGTCCATGTAGAGGCCACTTGTAACTTCGCCCGCCTCAAGATTTTTGACAAACCCTTTGTTCTTCCCTGATATGCTTGCGGCGACACAAGAGGCGCCGGCGCTGATAGTGCTTTGGCACTTTGGATGGCACAGGAGCCTACGAATGAACTCCCGCCGTTGATAAATACAGTTTGTCCTGCCTTAAGGAGTCCCCGACGCTAACGAGACATTGCTGTGAGTCCTACCAGAAGTTTGCGTGGGGCTGATGTTCTTCAGTCGGAACTCGGCAGGGACACGAAGGTATTCTTGTAAGCGTCTTGACGAGTCTTGAAAGACGATATCGGAAGCGCGGTATGTACCACCAACGAACAATTATAAGCATACCTGGAGAGATGAAGCCAAGAACGTCATCACCGTTCTTAAATTCGGAATTATGATTGGGATCCTCGACATGACGCCAGAAATTTCGTACAGGTCGTCCAGCGAAAACAATTAATATTGAGTATGACTTGTACCCACTAAACGATGAGCTATGTTCACTGCAACTGAATTAAAAACGATGCGGCCTATACCTTCACGATAACATTTCTGTACTCCATTTTGGGAGAGACAGGCCAGTCGGCCTGATCAAGAACAAGTATGTCGTTAGGCTCGCATCCTCCCCTCGGTAATCCATGTCTGAGTAAGGTCACGGTGATGTTTTTGTTTTTGGCCCGAAGTGCCAAGTCCTGCCCTGACCTGCCGTGGCATTGGGATAACGAAACCAGGATTATGTTGCAGGAACCATCGACGCAGCAGCAATTCATATGTTATATGTACGGCATCAATATCCCAAGCTTGACGAGGCTTGATGCATTGATGCCTCAGGATAAATACTTGTTTTCACCCTCGTTGTCATCGTTCAATGTTCAATGTCACTGGCCACCGCCAAGAAATCAATGGACCGAGAGCTAGCCTCGATGAAGAGAAGTGGGTTATATCCGCCGTAGGACTCGGATCTTGGGCTTGACAAGGAACGAACAACTTCCTTTGCCAAGAAATTGGGTTCAGTTATTCAGCGATAAAGGTACGCATCGTCGTCGTCCATAGTGGGCGACATCAGTTTGGACGTCTCGGAACAGTCCGAACGACGTTCCATTTTCCTGTCATCATCCATCGTCTTGTCATCGCGTCTATACGATAGCGACATTATCGACGCTTATTTATTGGTTCGAAACTTCTTACTATCCCGGCCCGTCTGGGTAAGACTTCTTCGTCATCGTCCAGTCCCATGTGCTTTCCATTTCACAACGCCTATAAGGGCCGCGATTCCAGCTCAATCGTCCCATCTCTTACGCTAAATGGCCTCACAGACTCAACAAGCCTGGATTATTAGTAGGAAGGGGGAACCCAAAGATGCGCTGTCATTCAGGACTGACTGGCCGGTGCTATCGAGGCTGGCGAAGGGTGAGGTTCTTGTCAGGGTCCAGGCTGCCGCGCTGAACCCAATGTACGTGTTTTTTTGGCCTATCGCGAGTAAAGATTGCTCAAGAGTTGACTATATGCGCACAGAGGGTACAAACTTATGCGTTTGTTGCCAAATTTTATCGCAAGGAGGCCCATTCCGGCCGAGTACGACCTTGCTGGGATCATTGAGGACCCAAACGATTCTCAGTTCACGAAAGGCGACAGTGTTTTCGGCGTAATACATACTGGTGAGTCCTCATCACTTTCTTCGGTGCTTAGATTTCTGAATTTCACTCAGCGACGTCGATTAAGATGAGAGAAGGCGCTCTCCAGCAGTATGCCCGGGTACCAGCTGCCTATCTGACTCGACGACCTGAAAATATCACGCCTGTAGAAGCCGCTGGGGTCACGTTAGCTGCAGGGACAGCGTGGCAAGCTCTCTTCCGTTGCGCGAAATTCGAGGCCGGTCAAACCGTTTTTATCAATGGCGGAAGTTCTTCCGTCGGCGCATTTGCTATCCAAATTGCCAAAGCTAAAGGCGCGGCGCGCATCGTTGCGAGTGCGTCGGGCCAGAAGGAGGAGTTCATCAAGAGTCTCGGTGCTGATGAAGTCATCGACTACACGAAGCAACCCTTGCACGAATACTTTGCCCAGAACCCTCCATCCCCAAAATTCCATATCATCTTGGACGCGGTGGCATTGAAGGATCCATCGTTGTTCACACACAGCCCTGCCTACCTTGCACCAGGCGGAACCTTTGTTTCAACCGGCGCAATTCAAGGGCTTCATCCCTTCAACCTGGTTTTGAAGACGGTCTTGGCGATAATCTGGCCTTCATGGCTGGGTGGCGTTCCACGTTCATACAAGTAAGCTTCTTTCACCTTTTACTACGTCTACGTCTCATGTTCCTTCCTCAGGACTGTTGGACTAACGCCTGACACGTCGGAATTAGAAGCGATAAGGCAGCTCCTTGAAGAAGGAAAGATCAAGCCTGTCGTAGATTCTGTGTACGAATTTAAGGATGTGCTGTCGGCTTATGAGCGCATCATGACATCGAGAGCCAAGGGCAAGGTTGTCGTAAAGGTGGATTCATAACGGTGCGGATCCGAATAATCAAGTTAGTCTTTCGATTTCTTATGGCTGTACTTCGGATGTATTTACCTATTGAGTGAGTATTGAGATTTTCTCGTAGTCATTCGAACGACACGTTAGAAGCATTGGTCTCTACATGGATCCAGAAGATGCCATCGTTGCCAGGAAGATGTGCTAATGGAAAGGCAATCCTATCGACAGCTACACGGGGGCGGCTCAGTTACATAACTCTCCCCTATTCTTTGTTTTGCCCCTTTTACGCTGCTCCATGCTGTCTACCACTACCACCACCATTTAAATTTTGCGATGATATGTACACAACCCTATGCTCCCTTGTCGAATTACCCGCCTCCGGCAGACGCAGCCCAACTCGACCTCCTCTTTCGCCTTCGAATAATAGAGCAACTGCAAGCTCTCGCCTATCCCCATATCCACCACCACCGTCCTGACGACCACATAATCGACATCCCCAACTGGGTAGCTTCCTGTTTCGCTCGGAATGCCTCAGGAGATGCCGTATCAGTCGCCTTTTCCGCGTACCCCGGTCTCATTACCCTATACATCGCCAATAACCACAAGAGTCCAAACACCGACACTGTCCGGGACTGCGTAATCCTCTTCTTGACTACCTTGCGTGCCGTGCTCCCCGATGACGGCGTTGCGCCGGAGGTGGCATCTCGGATGTTTCTCCGCATGGTCGTGGATATTGCCCATGCGAGGATACAACGTAAAATAGACCTCGTGGGGCAGACGGAGGAAGGACCTGGTCAGACAGCGTATCACTTCACGAACCTCGTGTCGCTATGGCTTGTATATCGCCCAGAGGGAGAACAATCGCGGGGATTCTTGAATATGACAATGAATTACGGTGGAGACTCGGCTCGTGCGAACGAGTACCTCATACAGTCTTTTCTTACTTTGGTGAACCTATCGCCGGAGCACGATAAGTTAGACGCGGACAAACGATATACCTATCTCTCTTCTATAATCACCGCCTGCAGCTTGTTGGTCGAGTCCACGTTCTTTGACGACCTTGTAAATTATCACTCCTTCCGGTTATCTTTAAAGATTCAGGATCGTGAGTGTTACCTTACTACCTCCTTCATGTACTAAAAAGCCTGCAGGCATTTTCTTACACAAAATCTTTCGTCGAATATCTCGCATTGCCGCTTATAAGAGCGGTGCAATGCAATTTGCCTATCTCGGGCTTCCTTTCATTCGGCAAGTCCTCGGTGTTTCGCCGCATGGGGCTATAAATGTGAAGCTTATAAGCGAGCCTACTACCCCCCACCATCTGTCCAAGACGCACCATTGGCCATACTCTCCATCCGACCACATTCCCCGTATCCTCCTTGATACTGAATCGCCGGGTCACTCACGACAATCAACCGACGAAAGTGCAAGTTCAGAAGGGAATCACACTCTTCGCTCCGAACTCTCGCAACTTGACAGTCAGCTACGCAACGAGCTTCTGCAATCTGAACTTCTCGCCAACGTATGGGAGAAAGGCGCACCGGTCAACACCAAATTTCACTCGGAGTTGCAGTTGATACATTACTTGGAAGAGAACAACGTGGATGTGGCTTGTCAAGCGTTTGGGACCTCGAAGCCGGTTTGCTGGACTTGTGGATGCTATATCGATCACCTACAGTGCTCTGGCATCGAGGGGGAGGACGAGGAGGAGGAAGGAGAAGCGGCAGAACGGCGATGGTGCCATTCAAAAGGATCTAAAAAGGTTTACCATGAGTGGATGATACCCCCTTCCGCCAAGGAGGATACAATAAATGGCTTATTGGAAGACTCGCAGCGAGAGATGGAAAGAATCGTAGAAGAGGTCGCTTTTGATTGTTATTTTTAGACAATTCGTTGAAATGTATATACCCAGGGATAGATGTACCAGTAGAAAGCAATACCAGCTACAGCTTCGACACAGTGAATGGAAAGGGTGGCGTGCTTGGTACTTCCACATGGAATCCTTTCGCCTTCCAGTGGTTCTCAATCATAAGCAGACTATCCACGGTTTCAATGACTGTCTGTGCCCAAGGAATATACGAGTTTGTCTCGAGTCCGATGGCTTTCTCGATTTTTCCCCGGTCCACGTTGAGCGTATACGAAGTCCAAACTGGAGCCTTCGCTGGGTCAGCGAGACGGTGCTTCAAGGCCGGTCTTTCCTGTGCGATTATTTCAAGGGCAGTCTTATATGAAGACTGGTGTGGGGAGACGATGGCGAACCTCTTTCGGGGGGCAGGTAGAGATTCAAGGGCGAGCATGTGTGCGCGGGCCACATCACGAACGTCAATGGCGCCATTTTGGACATAGACCGGAAAGTGGACGTTGTCACGCCGAAGAAGCGCGTAGAGGTAAGCATTGGACGATAGGGATTTGTAGTTGGGTTCGGGCAGCAGCTGCTCAAATCCTGGTGCGAAAGGCCCGAACGTGAGGCCTGGCCCAACTGTATCACTCGTCAGGTCCCGAACTTAATAGAAGAGGAACTTAGGAACGAACGAATTGAGATGTTGAGCTCTGGATGGAATTCGCTGAATTTCATAAAGACTTGGTCCGCAAACTTTTTGGCGAGCAGGTAGGCCAAGCCGTTGTTTGTGTGCTTGGCATCTTCACGTGTTACTGGGAACCAGTCTACACGCGGTGTTAGAAATCAAAGAGCAACATCATGCATATAGATGGTTATCTTACTGTCAGGTCCATACGGCCCTCCAACAGGGAAAGTCGCGGCCGAACTCGTGGCAACGATTCGACGCACACCTGCCTTGACCGCCGCATTCAAAATGTGTAGAGAGCCTTCGGTAGCATCCTGATAGGAACGGATAAACCCTACGCTGTCGCCCCACAAAGCTTGCTTACCCTGATAGTCCTCTCTGATTCAGCACCAGGTAAAGGTGCGGCAACGTGTATGATCCCGTACACTCCTAGGTGTATAACGTCAATGGGATCTTTGTGAAATTAAGGATCCAAACCTTTAAGAACATCGCTGAGGTCATCACTGAAGATATCTGGGATACCAACAACCTCGATATTCTTGTGCTTGGATACTGCATTGCGCAGGAGATCAACCTTCTTGCCTCGAGCAGAGCTAGGGTTGTGCGTGAGTTTCTTGGGCCTCTAAACCGATTAAGGTCGTCGCACGCTCTAACCGAATACCCTGAATCCAAAAGTTGGACCAGAACCTGGAAGCCAATGAAACCGGTGCCTCCAGTTACCTGTGTACATGTGTGTTAGAGATGTGCGGCAATGAAGGGCGGGAGATACTGACGAAGATGAGCTTAGAACTATTGCCGCAAGACATGGTTCGAGTGTCAGGAAGAGTACTGAGTTGCCTGGTTGTCCAAGACATAGTATAAGACTCCGAAAAGGCCGCGCGCATAGGCTCCGCTATCATAAATTTTTTAACATGTACTCACAACACCATGGGTTTTCGTTATCCTTACATATACAGTAGCGTGTATTGTTTCGTACGAAATGCAGTCCAGCACCACCATCAAACTCTCAGTACGCAGCATTGTCAAATTAATGTGATCGGAAGAGTGGTTGTTGCTGGCATCATACGGAATCGTTAGTGTTAGCACTGTCTAAGAAAAGGAGTTTACGGTCAGCAGGCGATTTCCAAAGAGAAAATAGCAAGACAGCACCACTCCGTAATTCATTTTTCAAGTTCCGTTGATTGTGATGGGGGTGGTACGACCTTCCCAGTTGTTGGCGAAGGATAATTCAATTCGATTCTTCTCCCGTTCCATTGTGAATATCAACGTTGTCCGGCATGGTAGCACCAGCGCTTGATAACATTGCATACACGTACTTGCGGAAATGGAACGTGACACCTAAGGAACGCCCAGGGCACGTTCTGCTGTGGGTAATCACTTACAGACAGGTCGAGCTAGGCCTATTCGCCATCAACCTGCAGTGCAAGTCCGGAGGTCCGAGGCCTAGTGACGATAGAGTCATGATGAACTATTCTCGTCTTCCCGCACCTTGCGCGAATAACTCCTTAGAGAAGAAGGAGTCCCGTCAGCTATCGAAGAGTGTGATAATACTGCTAACTCAGCGAACTGACCGCAAATGTCACATTTGACTCAGAGACTCGGATTATACGACCTGAACTTGATTGTTCGGGAGTGTGAGTGCACGAGGACCAAAGTAGCAGGCTAAATATTCATGCCTGGATCCTAGAAAAATCACCCAGCATCAGCAGCAGCAGAACCCATAGTGCATGTGGTGGTGGTTGCCGAAGAATCGTGGGAAAGTATGCTAACACTTCGCCTTGACCGGGCCGACAACCGTAATTTTTTTCCATCATGGCAGAGGCCAAATTATCAAAGAAACAAGGCATAAAGCGCAAAAGCCATACTAAACCGTCGTCTTCGAGGAAGAAAATAAAATTACAGCATAATAATGCGGACGATTTGGCCTGGACGACTGTCAAGCGACCATTCGAGGCTGGCGTCGGAGGTGACGACGGCATCCTGGAACTAGAAGAGGTGGAAGATGTAGAAGTCGTCTACGAAGAGACTGAAAAGGGCAGGGTTGCCCGGTTCAACGTGCGTGTTTTTATGTCTGTAACATGTGCCAGAACTAAGAAAAACATAGGTCCTGGAGCGGCAAGCGGAAGAAATCGAGGCCGAATCTTCCTCGAAGGTACTACCAGATGCGGAAGACACGGACAACGAAGACGAAAGCGTACTTGAGGAAGATATTCCTGATTGTATGCTATTTCTCCCATATATGTGGTATGCACTCATTATCCTGCAGCCAAATGGAATAGCTTCTCGTTGCATCCTCATTTGTTACGCGCCCTTCACAACAAGAACTTTCTAGAGCCAACACCGATACAGGCGGCGGCTATCCCCTTTGCTATCCAAGGTCGTGATGTTGTTGGTGTCGCCCAGACAGTGAGCTTACCTTGCGACTGTCGGTTTATCTATTAACGGGGTATAGGGCTCCGGAAAAACCCTTGCGTACGGACTTCCAATTCTTCATTATCTTCTATCCAATCCTGCCCCAGCCGTGCCCACACAACGTCCTGTGCGCGCGCTCATCCTGGCACCTACCCGCGAACTTGCTCTACAGGTTTCTTCACATCTCAATGAGTGTCTCAATACCACGCATCAGGAGAAGAAACATGGTCACATAGCCAAGAAGCCGCCACTTGTCAGCGTTGCTGCAATTGTAGGCGGGATGTCTTCGCAGAAGCAACGCAGGGTTCTCGACAGAGGTGTCGATGTGCTAGTAGCAACACCAGGTCGATTATGGGATATAATGGAAGATGTATGCGTCTTTTTAGTACATGCGGGATGATCTCTAATAACCACCAGGACGACCAACTGTCTAGGGACATCAAAGAGCTAAAATTCTTGGTTCTGGATGAAGCCGATAGGATGATAGAAAACGGCCATTTTGCCGAATTGGAGAATATTCTCAGACTAACACTGCAGCAGGAGAAGTACGTTTCAATGTTTTGGTTCAAGTGCATACTCACAGAGCCACAGCGACGAGCAGATCCCCGGTGACGATCAAGAATCGGAAGCAGAGAACGACGATGTCGAGGAAAGGAACGCGATGCAGACATTTGTATTCTCGGCTACTCTGAGCAAGGACCTGCAGCGGAATGTCAAGAAGCGTACGCGACCGCGAATGGGAAAAAAGAAACATGGTGACAAGCCTGCGTCAACCTTAGGTAAGTGTCGTCTGGTGGGCGTTGTCTGCAAAGCACTGAGTCGATATTAGACGAACTTCTTCTTCGTCTGGACTTCCGAGATCCCGAGCCTGAAGTTATTGATCTTAGTCCGAAAGGCGGTGTAGTTTCGACACTCAGGGAGAGCAAGATTGAATGTCTCTCTGCCGACAAGGTCAGTGATGTCTGTAACACAATCCGCAAGGAAATGTTCACAGATATATCGCAGGATGTCTATCTCTACTACTTCCTCCTCAGGTATCCTGGTCGATCTCTTGTCTTTCTTTCATCGATAGACGGGATACGGAGGCTTCTTCCACTAACGGAGTTCTTGAATATCAAAGCTTTCCCGTTACACTCACAACTAGAGCAAAGACAACGGCTGAAGAACCTTGATCGGTAGGTGGCCTCATGTCTCATTTACGTGCCAGTTTCATAAAAAACTAAAGGTTCAAGTCCACGCCCAATTCGTGTCTATTGGCTACCGATATTGCTGCTAGGGGATTGGATATTCCTTCAGTCGACCATGTTATACACTATCAAATCCCGCGTTCCGCAGATGTATATATTCATCGCAATGGACGAACTGCTCGGGCCATGATGTCCGGATTTAGCATGCTCTTATGCGCTCCTGATGAGCGAAGAGTCGTCAAAGCTTTGCTCGGTAGCATAGGTCGAGGTGCGGTATTTTCCCATCTTTTCTTGAACTAGCACTTAATGGATATCAGAGGAAAACGAAGTTCCGGAGATGTCCGTCGAGTTAGGGCTGCTCGACAAGCTCAAACCGCGTGTACAGCTGGCAAGGCAGATTGAATCTGCCTATCACAAGGCGAAGAAGGCCAACCATGAGCGGAACTGGATGAAGGAAGCAGCCGAGGCTATGGAGATCGAGCTCGGTTCCGATTTTGACAGGTAGGTCCGAACTCCTTCTCTGAGGGGTGGCTACGCTGACACGACTCGGTACAGCGATTCCGAGAGTGAGAACCCATCAAAGCAGAAGTTGAAAGCCAAGAATGCAAAGGTTGCTGCTATGAAAGCTGAGCTGAAGGCGATGCTGGCTCAACCGCTTATTGCAAAGGGTATCTCAACTAGGTATATCACGTCGGGGAGCAGGCCCATTGTCGACGATTTGATTGCAGGCGAATGTAAGTGCATATCTGTTGGATATTCACGCTATGAATCTAATTCCAAACTGTTCTTAGATCACGAGGCAATGTTAGGTGTACGGAAATCGGAGGCCAGGGCTGATTTAGCTCTGGCGAAGCAGAATCGAAAGAAGAAACCTACTGTCAGTGTTGAAGATGGGGATGTCGGGGAGGAGTGGCATGGCGTAGGAACTTAAAATTTCCAAGAAAAGTATGTTCTCTGGGGATTGTGAATGATCACGTTTGCTCCGCCTGCTTCATCAGGTATCTGTTCGAGCTGCCAGCAGCACCGGTGTACAACGTCTCCCGGGGATGTCAAACTGTTTAAAGGGGATTATTGTCCCGGAGAATTTGTGCTTTATGTTCATCAATACTGAGCCAGCGTCAGGTGATTATAACCCAAGAACGACACACGTCTTGCTTCCAGACTGCCAGGTATTTCGCGCTCACTTCCTGAACACACATTTGGTGACCTGCCAGTATATGCGTCATCAGTGTATAGTACCGGATTCCGGCCCGGTAACCGTGACTTGGGACGGTCGTCGTCACCTTCGTAGGCTAGATTGAACTTACCATTTAGTTTGTATTGACTCACTAAACACAGATCAGGCATGGAGAGTCAACAAATAACACAGTGAGGTTAAATCTAGTGAGGTTATTCTCTTTCCCACTTCGACAATCCAATCGATGTCGATAGAAAGTCTGGGGTGGGTGGAAAGACACTCCACTCTCTGATCTGGGCGCGTCGTTCGCTTTCATTACAGAAGCCGTTGAAATAACCAGGATCACTAGGTCCCAAGGCTCGTTCCGAGATGACCAATAAATATCTGTCCCTCGGAGTCTTCATTATGTAGCAAGCAAGAGCGCTGGGCGCATCAACAAAACCGACGTGATCTTTTCCTCTCCTTTACTTCGGGCTCATCATACAGGAAATACCGTCCAGGAAAGCCAGCCGAACCCGCCACTTCTCATCCTCAACCCCAATTTCCGTGGACAGCACTTTGGTATCGCCGAAGGATACAGCGTTATACATATTCAGATGGTATATCCCGTGACGAATGCTACGAAAACAGTATCTTCTCTGCGTTTTTCGACCGTTCGAACATTTATTTATTTATTTATCTCCATTATGTAGGCATAGAATTCACACAACGAAAAACCCAACGAGACCACAAAAGTTACGTAGAATTACACCTTAGTGTTTAACAATCCATAGAGTAGATCAGTAGAATAGCATATCCAAACGAGCAGCGGTATAGACGTACATAGCCGTAGAGTACTATACCCCCGCGTCTTCGCCCATCACGAGGCGTGTTGCGGGTCACCAATCCAGACCATCATCATCATCGACCGTTCGAACAGATTTCTAGGTGGGGAGAGTATCGATGAGCTGGAAGAACGGGCCCACAGGGCAATCAAGAGAATGCATATTTCCTCACCTCGCAGAAGTAGATGGATTTCACATCACTCTGGCAAGCCATGGCTTACGCATGGGAGAACTCGTCCACGCGTTGATAAGTTACGACTCAAAATCCAGAAGAAATGAGCCGTACGCTGGGTTGATGAACACGGCTTGGACGCGAGCGGTTATCTCTCTTGATGGTTGTTTGCGTTACGAGTCTCGACAATATCATGCTCACTGGCCTCCTTTTTTGTTTGAAGTCCCCACACCAAGGACCTGTAGATGCTAATAACCCACCGCCACTCAGCGTCAAAGTTACTCGCATTTACCAGGAGATCATCTTACGGACCTAGTAAGCATTTCTTGACCCTTCTATTCCACTTTGACCATACTCATCAGACATTGTCGACGAGACGAAGACCGAAGCGTAGGCATTCTTTGGAGGAGCTCATACCAATCAGGCCAAATAATGACTGCGACGTTATCGGCAAATTTAATTTCAATACATGCCCGTCGTAGCACAAATGTAGCAGGAATATTTTTAATACCCGGTACTATACAATCCTTTTCTTCATCCCGGCTCGGTCTCGCATTCTCTAACAATTTTTTAGCCTCGGAGAACTCGAAGCAGCGTCGGGGACCCCGATACCAGAAGCCCTAGCAATTCCCGCGTCGGCATGGTACCATTCACACAAGTTACGACAGATATCGGCATTGTGAGGAAATGCTTGTTCCGGGTGTAACTTTGTGCAAGAGCCTAGTCATGATACGCGCTTGCAGGGAAACTAGAACGTCGGTGCTACTACCCGGTCAATCAATTCCATCAACGTTCATTAAAAGACCACTCCTCACCAATTCGACAACGTATCTCCTTGCTTCTAGTTTGAGCGCCCCTTGGCCCCAAATCTAGCAACGCCTCACCGGACGATAGTCATTTTGCTCAGGAAGCCACATTTCAATTAATTTCTATGATCGACACAACGCCACCAGATGACCTTATTATCCAATCATTTGGCCGATCATGCTCTTTGAGTTTAGGAAGGAAGTTGGTTTTGTTCTTCGTGGCTCCTCAACAGAACCATAACGATGTACAGTATGCGGTCCGAGTCCTAATAAGGAACACCGGGGTTCTACTATGCTTCCACGGACCGCAAAACGCGTCACAGACCGTAACAACACCTTGCCGCTCAGGTGATATTCCACCGGACCGAAACCCATGGGCTTAGTATCGCTACAGAGACCAACGGGAGATTCACATTGTTTTAGCTTCGCCAGCACAATCCCTGTCGCCCAATGATGCGTTGCTAGACTGGAGTTCGACCTACAAGCAAGAAGACCCATCGGCGTCTTTTCCGTGAGGCCTCCGGTGTAAGTCTAGTGAACAGGTTTACTCGCAGATACCAGCAGGCCGTGCCATTTTTATAATTCGTATAAAATGTATTCGTTTCTGAGGCTGACTACATCGTTCCTTCGCCGCTGGCCGGTAAAAAGATATGTTATCTTTCCCTCTCTTACTTCTCTCTCTCCACGCGCTGGCCGTGTACAGTGCTCCTGCATTAAATATCAATGATGTCCTAGTAAGCCGTCCAGGGTTTCCGGGTTCGATTGCAGATTAAACTCAATTATTGCGCTTAGGTTCAGAGGCAAGCCGGGGGGACGGTCAGCCTACGGATTTCTCCATCGAAATTTAGTCTAAACCCTGGTACGCAGATACACGGTCTTACGCTCCACCGTGAAGAATATCATCAACTCCAAAAACGTCGTGACGTCCAAATCTGCGGTGTGCCGGCAAGAACCAATTATAAGTGTACTGAACGGTTTCCATCGACCCTCACAGTCACGGTGAGAACCTGCCCCAATCTCCTCATTCGCACGCCTAACATTTTGTCTAGAAACGGGCGCGCACTGGCAGTTCCAGAACAAACTCAACGAAGCCGCCGGGATTCTATAATGAGGGTGGATCAAGCCCCAACGGCAAACAGCCATCCGAATATTCTTACCATCGCGATTCTTCTGAGGAGAGGAAAGATCTGCAGGACGACAAGGATATGGAACAGTACGAAAAGGAACACGCGAAAGGAAATCAGTGTGGTATGTTTAATCTCCGGTGCCTTGATTCTTATAATTGTGTATCTTGTTCTTAGATCATCTTGTGGAGTTGCAGACTGTGGACGCTATCTTGGATCCGTATTGCCAAGGCACTCCAGGTATCTCTACAGCCATAGCGACAGAGATTCGTGACTATCTAAACGATGCGGACAAAAACCTGTATCTCGTTAAGGGAGATGTCAACTCGGCTGTATGTTGATTGTCCTCTGTATCCCTGTTTATTCACTGTTCACTTACAGAAAGGTGCCGCAACTGGGCGCGCCCTTCTAAGAGCGAAGGACCGGGTCCGTCACCCGCCGGTCCAAGTTCGCCCTCTGACCTACAAAAGTCGTTTCCAAACACCCACCTGGATTGAAGTCGTTGAATATCTCGAGGCTAAGGAATCCGTTGCAAGAACCAACGCAGAATGGATTAAATCTACTTCGCGGCTGACTGCCAATGTTGATACGCAAATACATGGGATATATGAAGATGCCCTGGCCGTTGCGCAAGCAATGAGCCGCTTGCAGCCACTCATAAGTACCAGTAGTATTTGAGGGTTATTCTGTTACTGTATATAGCCAAACAATTGCTGCCAAGTTTCATGTATGGGACCTTCCGGGTTAGCCAAGGTCCTGTGTGAAGGATGAATGTGAACACAATCGACAAACATGGGTGAATCGGGAGGCCGTAGTTGAATCCGGGATTCGCCACAAAAAGGCACCGGACATTGGGAGGGAAAATGTGAAGAGGGAGGAAGTTGCCCGAGTTGGTGTTATATCTTCCATGTCGTTCTATCTGGATATTGCACTCTACCAGAGACTGATAAACCCCAAAGTTAGAAATATTTTCGACACATGCTGCTAGACAAATGATATGAACTTGGGCCGCTGCATCCAAGTGGAACATTGAGTTTGTTGCATTCATGGCGTTTCTAATTCTTGTGCTTTAGCATTCCATATGAAAGGTGGAAGAACGTACCTCTCTTCAAGCCTCGACTGCCGTCGACAGAGTAGGCTGATCCGGAGTCTGAAAAAGCAGGACCGTGATGGTCGGAGTTTGTTTCCCGTATGCTTCGTTCAACTACTAGGTGCCTTACGAAAATACTGCCAGTTCTTCAATGACAATCCCAACTCATCGCGCTATCACATATGTCCATTCACCCAAGCCCGTCGGTATTCGCTGGCTTTTTCCTTCCCTAAAACGTTTATTACCTTCCATTCGTGCCCATTGCTTCTGCGACACTACCAAACTTTTTCGCGTTGCTATGGACGGACAGAACCTATCGAGCACAGCCCAAATCTCGTATTTCTGGCCCCAACGCTGTACTCGTCGCCCACACCTGCCACCCGACGTCTGCCCATAGCCTCTATCGAAACCGATTCTTCCGTCAAAACAAAATGCCTCCTTTCGACTTGTGCCGGCAGTCTGCTTTTAAGTTTCCGGAGACCATGACCAAGACGCGTCGAACCAACGAAGGTTTTAAGTGGGCGTTTTCTGCAGCCTGGATCCCCAGCGACACCTCGCATCAACAAAGATCAACATGATCTATTCCACGTCGGGATCAGACAAGCCGTTCAGGACAGCCAGCCAAAAACCTCGCCTCATCCTCAACCCCAATTTCCGTGGACAGCACTTTGGTATTGCCGAAGGGTATCCTTGGTGTTATACATATCCAGATGGTGTCTCTCATGACGACTGCTATAAAAACAATATCTTCCCCATGTTTTCGACCGTTCGAGCAATTTTCCAAGTGGGGAGAGCGTCAATGAGCTGGAAGAACAAGCCCACAGGGCAATCAAGGGATGCATATATCCTCACCTCGGAGAGGAAGACGGATTTCATATCGCTCTGGCAAGCCATGCCTTATGCATCGGAACTCGTCCACACGTTGTTAAGTTACGACTCAAAATCCAGTAAAAATGAGTCGTCCACTGGGTTGATGAACACGGCTTGGACGCGAGCGGTTATCTCTCTTGGTGTTTGTATTTGCTACGAGTCTCAACGATGCGGTGCTGACCTGCGTCCTTTCTTTTTTCTTTTTTTTTTTGAAGTCTCCACACCAAAGACGGCGGATTCCAACAATCTACTTCTACCACCAATCAGCGTCAACGTTACTCGCATCAACAAAGAAGATCATCTTACGGTGGTAAGCGTTTCTTGGCCTCTCCATCCCGCTTCATAATCACCTGACATTAAGGAAACCGATGACGGTGTCGACGATGAGACGAAGGTGGAAGCGTTGGCATTCTTCGGAGGATCTCATACCAGTTAGGTTAAAGAATGACTGCGGTGTTATCGACGAATTAAATTTCAATACATGAACACTGTCAATATTGTCGCACAAACGTGACCGGAAACCCTTTGATACACATTGTTGTCACTAGCACACCATCAGATATGGTAGTTTCTCCAACCTGGCTCTGTATCGTGTTCCCTAAAATGAACTTAATCTGGCTTTGGAGAAGCAGTCTCAAGAACCAGCCTCCGTCGTACCTGGGTTGTCTCCCGTCCCGTGGTCTGTGATCGCGGACTATATACCCGTGTCGGTCCCGATGCTATGCTAACTATCACAACTACGATCTATGGAACAGTTGAGCGCATTTGGATGAAGAAATGCGTCGGATCTACGTCAAATCCTCTTCAGTATATTTCTGTCCAAAAACTAAGAGAAGGAAGTCAGTTTGTCGCCCGAACATGTTTAGGAGCGGAGCTTTAGACACGGAAGATAAATCAGACTAAAACGCATTACTTCAAGCATATCTACATAAACGAGAAGATTGTATAATTATTAAATACATCAATGGGAGATCCACGAGGAAAAGAGAGCATGGTGCAGAGTCCTGGTCAACCGCATCATCTAAACGGGCAGACTGAAATTTCTGATTTGGCATGTAGGGTCTTGCCATGTTTGTCCCAGGAGAGCAATAAATTGCTGTCCGGGCCCCTGCATCGATGCGAGTTGTTCATTAACGCTCTCCATTTCAGCAGGTGTGGTACAGTAAAATTTGACAGAACGAAGATGTCGGCGATGGCATCTGATTACTGCGGTAAGGAGATATTGAGATGAAGGTGTTATGTAACCAGAAAGTCGTAGATGCTGCAAATTTCGCAGGAATCTGTCGGAAGCAAGAACATTGATGATATTGTCATCATTCCAATTAAGCCACATGGTTAAGCACACCAAAGTGTCCATGGATAACAGAGACTCATGGACAAGAATCTGATTGCCTCCGTTCAAACAGGCAAGTCTGGTAAGGTCACACCGAGAACGGTGTAAGAAATCATTCACGAGTTGGATAGCCTGCTGATTGTATACCGCAACAACAGTGATTGTAAGGTCGTTTAAAGAAGGTAGGCACAAATGTGCCAGCACATGGAGAGATGTCACAAAAAGGCGCTGGACGTTGGGAAGGAAAACGAGGGAAGTATCCGAGTCAATGCCACTTCTTGGTTGTAGCTCAAGATGACACTCTACCAGAGATTGATAAATCTCAAGATCAGAAACACTTTCGATGTGTGCTGCCAGATGAGTGATATGGAGAGGGAGAAGGAAAATCTTGAGATTGTATCTGCCTCGTATGACCGCCTTTCGCAGGCAAGGGGCATCACTGAAGACAATTCGAATGTCTTCTGGAAGGTCCACTCCGTTTAAAGCGCTATAAGTCAAAGATTCCAGACAAGGAATCCTTCCGCGAACCACCTTCAACCTCTCTAAGTCTAAGGACATCCAGTGCAGCACCAAGGACCTCCATCGATGTGACACCCCGACGATCATAGCAAAGGCTTTATCAGTCACTCTAGTATCAAGATAATGGCCCTCAACATTACTATAGAGCACTATGTCGAGAGGACATTGATCCGAACGAAGGATGATGGCTTCAAGGGCGACTAGCATGCGACGATTCTTACGGTTAGTTGTTGCGGGGCCGCTGCGGCATACCCCCCAGTTGGACCGCAAGCAAAGTGCTATGTGCGACCAGAGTTGGGGATAAGATAAGACTAGGTCCCTCCAAGCACCGCAAACATGACTCAGCGTCCAAGGGCCCTGGGAAAGATCTAAACCCAGGCGGGCACTATAGCCACTCTCACCCTGCCGCTGCAAGATTTGCATCTCGTGAAACACAGATTTGAGGACGTCGATGGGAAGACGTCGAACGGGCGCTAGTATCGATGAATACGACGCCATGAACTTGTGCACTGCATCGCGATGGCTCTGCACCTCTGATCTGACCTCATCGATGCGGTCTAGCAAAGCGTCGTATACCGAGACCTGCTGTTGGAGGCCCTCGATATTCGGGATTATCCGGTCACGGTCGGTATCGAGGAAAGGTCGTGTTGCACGAAGAATATCGGAGACGTCAGAATTCAGAGCATTGGGTGGGAATATGGGCTCTGGGATGGACTCTGCCACTGCATCCAAGTGAAACATTGCATCGGTCACATTCATAGTACCTTTAATTCTTTCGCTTTAGTATTCTCTGCCGGAGATGCAAGGTGGAACGTACTTCTTGACAATATTGCTGGACTATCCTCCTGGTGGTCGTCGTGGTAGAACGTTGACGATGATCCGGTCTCGTCGGACCGCGGCGAAGCAATATTAAATGACTCCTCGAGCTATGAGACACGATGGGCTAACGTAATCCCCCAGCTCGACCTTGAGAGATCTTGCAAACAAGGTAATTGGTCCACTTTCGTCGGAGACTCGGAGTTCAATTATATAACTTTCTTTTTAGCCTTCATCACCGTCATATTTATGCTTGAATCTGGAAAGTAGTGCATATAATATTCTATCTTGAGGGAAGGTTAGCTCATCGAGAATTTGAGCTTCTGTCGTTATGAAAACGGAAAGGACCATTGGCCTCAGGCTCTCCCTCCAATTTTGCGACAGCACAGCGATTTGTGAGTCCTGAAGGATCGCCGCGACCACCCTTGTTCGCGTGTCAGTCTACGGTTCTCGAAGAGTGGCGAGACTCGGAATCCAAACGGGGAGACTCACAAGTCCGAGATGGATTTTCTTTATCATTAATGCATGCTTAACGTGTTGGATATTGTGAGCGAGCTTGCGGGACTCATAGCACGTGGCAGGACCAATTACATAACGTATATAGAAAATTTCATTACCTACATTCTCTTTGCCGTTTACCACGACGTACGTACTGGTAAACGTAGCTATTACTTCTACATTAGCCCGACCTCGTTGTAACATAACGTGAAGAGTTCTTACCAGCATACTACGGATCGAGCCAACGTAGGACTGTATAATCCGGCACCGACAATTTCTACAGTCACTCGAGTCACTCGGCTTTATTTGAATATGTACTAGAGGGGCAGCTCGCGTATTTGTCGCTAGCTCGCCGGTTAAGCGCTTACCCATGATGCACACAATGCCATATTGGTCGAACGCGAAAAGCGGATCTCCCTATGTAGATGTCAATTTCTTTGGAGCAAACGTTGTGGACCGTGAAAAGCATCGATTCAGTTGGGAAGGAGAGGTCAAACACATGCTGCATTTCTGACAGTAGCAAGATAGCTACGGGCCCGCAGAACAGAATAAAGCAAATACATGTTGGTGAAACGAAATAGTATAGACAACAGTCGACTGAAGCTGCACGATCCATCAATCTTTCGTTCTAGCCACTACAACCCATTAGCCGGAGAACACGTCCCTGCAGTGGAACGAACGCACCAAAGAGATCCGGAGACTAGAGCGGCAAGATGTACGCAGCAATGCCTATCTCAATGTACCCACCAGTGATCGACGTCGCCGTCTTGTGCTCATCCTGGTCGGCCGTGAACAAGTGCACCTCATGCACCGAGTCCCAGAGCGCATAGAACGGAACCCCGGCACAGCCCGCGTTGCCGAACACATACGCGTACACGCCTTGGTCTACGTAGTTCGCGTTCTGGTCCCACGCAGTCTTGTCGGTCGCGCTGCTCGTGTAGTATCAGTCCGAGGGGGGGCTCGGACGGTAGAACGCATACAGGGGGACCGTAGAGAGCGCCAGGGAGGGGAAGACGATCCCCGCGGTGCCCTCTGGGTCCCAGTCGGAGGCGGCGAGCTGAAGCATGAAAGAGGCGTTGGTGGTGTAGAAGCGCGTCCCGCTGACTTCGTACCTGGCCCTGAGGAGAGGGACGCCGGTAGAGGGATCGGGGCAGGCGTCTTCTGCATGAGCCTGGTTCATCGATGTTAGCAGAGAGGAATGGCACGAATTAGGTATTTACCTCTTGGGAGGCGGCCATAGCAGAGAGTGACAAGAAGAGGGCGGCGAGGAGAGAGAAAAAACCTTTCATGTTGTAGGCGAGGAAAGAACTAATGTGTTGCTCTGTGGACCATCCTTTTATATACATCTGTCGGTGCTTTGAGTGCCAAAGTTTTTGAATAACAATCGTGACTGGAAGGCGCAACGGCTGGTGTGTTGAACTGATGCACCCTCTACTCCACGACAAGCACGAGGGGAAGTATCCATGACTGCTTGTACCTCGCCTACACGTAGACTGGCACGCTCATAAAAACGTCATGATCGGTGCTTATATGGTCGTGTCCGCGGTACCCAGGCACAAATGACGTGCCAGTCTACCCTTCCATAGGAGTAGTGATATCATCATCAGCGAGGAGAACGGAGGTCTTGCAAGGAATATGTTCCATCTGCCTGCCAGAAGAATACTGTCGGAACAAGGATGGACTGTCAGACGGAAGACAGCGAACCACTGTCTACTCATCGTCAACATTATCCTTGCTGCTGAGAAGCTCACTCTGGAAAGGCATACTGATCCCAGAGACCTGAGAGGCGAGGCAGAACATATCGTGTGGGAAATCGAACTTGGTATTGCGTCCTCCTGGCCATGTGGCTCGACTACCAATGGTCCGCGGCGCCTAATCAACCATCAACCATCAACCTAACTGTTAGATTGCTTAAAGCAAATATACGTTGGTGAAACGAAATAGTATAGACAACAGTCAACTGAAGCTGCACGATCCATGAGTCTTTCGTGCTAGCCACTACAACCCGTTAGCCGGAGAACACGTCCCTGCAGTGGAACGAACGTACCAAATGGATCTGGAAACTAGAATGGCAAGATGTACGCAGCAATGCCCATCTCAATGTATCCACCATTCACCGACGTCGCCCTCCTGCGCTCATCCTGGTCGGCCGTGAACAAGTGGCCTTGATCCACCGGGTCCCGAAGCGTATAGAACGGGACCCCGCCACAGCCCGCGTTGCCGAACATAAACGCATATACGCCTCGATCCACGTAGTTCTGGTTCCTGTCCCACACAGCCTTATCGCTCGCGCTGGTCGTGTAGTACCAGTCCAAGGGCGCGCTTTCGTGAACGAACGCATACAAGGGGGCCATGGACAGCGCTGGGGACATAGCGCAGAGTCCTGGTCAACCACATCATCTAAACGGGCAGACTGAAATTTCCGAACTGGCACCTATGGTCTTGCCATTTTTGTTCCAGGAGAGCAGTAAACTGCTGTCCAGGCCCCTGCATCGATGCGAGTTGTTCATTAATGCTCTCTACTTCAGCAGGTGTGGAACAGTAAAATTTGACAGAACGAAGATGTCGGCGATGGCATCTGATTACTGCGGTAAGGAGATATTGAGATGAAGACGTTATGGAACCAAAAAGTCGTAGATGCTGCAAATTTCGCAGGAATCTGTCGGAAGCAAGAACATTGATGATATTCTCATCATTCCAACTAAGCTGCATGGTCAAGCACACCAAAGTGTCCATGGATAACAGAGACTCATGGACAAGAATCTCATTGCCTCTGTTGTAAGAGGCAAGTCTGGTAAGGTCACACCGAGAACGGTGTAAGAAATCATTCATGAGTTGGATAGCCTGCTGGTTGTTTCCACCGACGACAGTGATTGTAAGATCGTTTAAAGCAGGTAGGCACAAATGTGCTAGCACAGGGAAAGATGTCACAAAAAGGCGCTGGACGTTGGGAAGGAAAATGAGGGAAGTATCCGAGTCGATGCCATGTCTTGGTTGTAGTTCAAGATGACACTCTACCAGAGATTGATAAATCCCAAGGTTAGAAACACTTTCGACGCGTGCTGCCAGATGAGTGATATGTGGAGAGAGAAGTAAATTCTTGAGATTGCATGTGCCTTGTAAGATCGCCTTTCGCAGGCAAGGGGCATCACTGAAGACAATTCGAATGTCTTCTGGCAGGTCCGCTCCATTTGAAGTGCTCCAAGTCAAAGATTCCAGACAAGGAATCCTTCCGCGAACCACCTTCAACCTCTCTATGAAGTCCAAGGGGATCCAGTGTACCATCAAGGTCCTCCATCGATGTGACACCTCAAGGATCATAGCAAAGACTTTATCAGTCATACCAGTATCAAGATTACGGCCCTCAACAGCACGACTGAGCATTATGTCGAGAGGACATTGATCTGAACGAAGGATGATGGCTTCAAGGGCGACTAGCATGTGACGAGTGGTATGGAGAGTTTTTGTAGGGCCAATGCGGCATACGGCCCAGTCGGACTGCAAGCAAAGTGCTATGTGCGACCAGAGTTGGGGATAAGATAAAACTATGTCCCTCCAAGCGCCGCAAACATGACTCAGTGCCCAAGGGCTGTGGGTAAGATCTAAACCCTCGTGACTATAGCCACTGTAACTCTGCCGCTTCAAGATTTGCATCTCGTGAAACACAGATTTGAGGACGTCGAAGGGAAGACGTCGAACGGGCGCTAGTATCGATGAATACGATGCCATGGACTTGTGCACTGCATCGCGACGGGTCTGCACCTCTGATCTGACCTCATCGATGCGGTCTAGCAAAGTGTCGTATACCGAGACCTGCTGTTGGAGGCCCTCGGTATTCGGGATTATCCAATCACGGTCGGTATCGAGGAAAGGTCGTGTTGCACGAAGAATATCGGAGACATCAGAATTCAGAGTATCGGGTGGGAATAGGGGCTCTGGGATGGACCGTGCCACTTCATCCAAGTAGAACATTGGATCTGTCACATTCATGGTGCCTTTAATTCTTTCGCTTTAGTATTCTCTGCCGGATATGCAAGGTGGAACGTACTTCTTGACAATGTTGGACTGTCCTCCAGGTGGTCGTCGTGGTAGAACGTTGACGATGATCCGGTGTCGTCCGACCGCGGCGAAGCAATGACTCCTTGGACCATCAATGCATCACTGCTCAACTTTCGTCGGAGTTTAATTGTATAACTTTCCTTTTAGCCTTCATCACTATATTTATCCTTGAATCTGGAAAGTAGTGCATATGATATTCTATCTTGAGGGAACGTTAGCGTATCGAGAATTTGCAGCTCTGCCAGCCCTACTTCCTTACCCTATGATTTTCAGTACGAGTGCCCTACAAGTCGACACAACCACAGCAACATTAGGAACGTTGTTCTAGGCTCAAGTTGTAGTGCAGTCCATCATCTCTGGTCACACGGTCTTCCTCTCTTCCCCGCTAGGATTGTCCTGCAAGACAAACACCACTCAATCCCTGCCACAGCTCGTCAAATATTAAGTTTTGTTTCTGTCAGCAATCTCGCGGTCTTCTCGTTCCAAGACAGCGAGTCAGAACCAACTCTTACCCTTCCCTCCATGTCGGATGCCATTGAACACCCAATCTCTCTCAAATTCTTAGAATGGACGGTATGTATAACCTGCATTGCAAGCTACTATGCCAGAATCTGACGCTACGGTCCCCAGGACCGCCTCTACAAGGACTTACCCTGAACCCGAGCGGGATGCATCGGTAAGTTGTTCCAGCACCTCCTGCGGCGACCCCGAAAGCATTGACTCTGATTTCTTAGATACTAGACGAAGCCACGAGGAAGGCCCGTGAAGAGCAAGAAATAGCCAAGGCGATGAAGGAAGTCCTCGAGGAGTACAGCAAGTGGCGGGCGGATAACGACAAAGCACTCGGTGAGTCACACTCACGTTAGGGCAAAGTTCTGATTCGATGGGTTTCCAGCGGTGAGCAAAACGAGGGCTGGCCTGTTGATTTTGCCTCCTTTGTTGGGAGCCGTTTTTGTGTTCGGGTTTTAGGTCATGTCTCCAAAAGTTATATAGCAGCATTCCTGATCTGCTCATTGGATGACTGCGCCTAATTTTATACGCGACGTCTCGTTTAATCCAACCTCGCCGAGTACGCACCTGTAGAAGGTTCGAGTCCAATAGCTTTGCATCTTCGTTTATGCCGCACGACCGCTGCAGTCGCTTAGGTGCTCTCCATTCACTTGCTCTTCGGGAATACCTGTACTCCTACCGCCCAAACGCCTAATCACTTGGTTGGCCCGGTTTGCAATCAGCATTACGCGTCTTCCAGAGAGAATCAAGTGTATGATGCACGTGGTGATGAATTCTTACTACTTACTGGCACACGACCCCGCTGCTTGCCCATGGATACTCACCTAAAACTCGTCAGTCTTTCGATGTACATGATAATCGCCTTGGCCACCAGGTATTGCACCGCTCCTCGTAAAATATCACATCCCATCGGACGAACGGGGCCTTTTGACGCCTCATCGTCTCGGGATATGGGATACCAGTATAAACAAAGATGAGTAAGTAGCCCACGGCCCACGGTATTGGGTGTACAACGTTTGCCAATCCGAGTCCGCACCGTGTTCTATATAAACGGCAGGCTATCTGTGTTTCTCATACAACATAGTATGCTCGAAGAATTCATAGATCTCGCGCAACAGGTGGACAAAACTTTTCTGCTGCGCAGTTTGGGTATAGCCACTGCATTTCTGCTTCTTCGAGGGATTTTGGTCAACAGATCCAAGGCAAGTCTTCGTACCGACTCGTCCACTGGGTATAACTGATCCCATTGGCCACAGCAGCTGAAAGCCATCCCTACGGTTGGGTCCTCTGGATTCCTGGCGTCGTGGAAAGACTCCTTCAAATCTGTCTTTCACGTAAGAGACATCATCGAAGAGGGCTATAGAACGGTATATCTCGATTTGTGTTGCCCAGACACGAAGCCGCTCATTTTCTGCCCACGTGTAGCACTATGGAGGAGTTTTCAAAATAGCACTCCCCGACAAATGGATGATCATCGTTACTGGCGAGGAGAAGATGAATGACATCCGCAAGGCCCCGAATGAGCAGCTGTCCTTTGCGGATGCAAGCGTAGACGTTCGTGTTTTATGTTTCAATAGGCTGCAACACAATTCGTAATGATATTGGTTATACTAGAACTTTCAGCTGGGCCACACGGTAGGTCACAGGATCTCTGCAGACCGCTATGAAGTGGACGTCGTACGGGGCCCCCTGACGCGCAATATCGTTGCGTGCTTCGCCGATGTTCAGGACGAGATCACAGCGGCCTTCCAAGATAACATTCCGATGAATAAAGGCACGGTAGTACCTCCCCCCAGTTTCTTCTCGTCCTGATATACTCCAATGCAGACTGGACCGAGATCTCAGCATACCGAACGGCTCTGCAAATCATATGCAGAGCAAGTAATAGAATGTTCGTCGGCCTCCCTCTTTGTAAGTCACCTCTCCCTCCGTCTCGGAGACTCGTCCTTGATTTCCCAAGGCTGCAATCGCGATTACATCGACCTCAATATCGACTTCACCGTCAACGTTACTGCCTATGCTCATTTTCTCAACCTTTTCCCTTCGTTCCTAAAACCGTGCGTCCTTCCCCCTTGTGCATGGCATCGCCACGGCTGACTCCATAAACCAGAATCCTGGGATCCGTCTTCACGCCTCGGAGGAACGCTACGGCGAAGATGGAGAAATTCCTCGGTGAGACGATTAGGGAGCGATTGCGCCAAGATGATTTGCATGGCAAGGATTGGCCGGGAAAGCCTGTGAGGTTCGCCGCTGCTGGAAGATAGTCGACTCACACCACCACAACAGAATGACCTCATCTCATGGCTCATTGACACGACCAATGGTCACAGCGAGAGGCGCACAGTACGGGACTTGGTACTCCGGGTGCTCATCCTGAACTTTGCGGCCATCCACACGACGTCCATCGTACGTCGTCGTATTCACCCACCCGAGTTGAGTTGGAGCTAACCATACTAGACATTCACCACCGCTCTGTACGCACTAGCCGCGCACCCGGAGCACGTCCAAGCTCTCCGGGACGAGGTGGAAGCGGCCATCGCAGAAGAGGGCTGGACCAAAGCCGCGATGGGAACGATGAGCCGGCTCGACAGCTTCATCAAGGAAGCGCAGAGACGCTACGGGAGCATCAGTGTCCGTGAGTCTGCACTCTCCCTATTTCCTGGATGGTACCAGCTGACACTCGGGCAGTCAGCATGGCCCGTATTGTGAAGAAAGATTTCGTATTTTCGGATGGGACAGTCGTCCCTGCGGGGAACCAAGTGGCTGTTGCTGCTCAATCCATACACATGGACGAGGTACGGGGTTTGTCGTCCTCCTTCGAGTTCTCATACCTTTGGATTAGGGAAAGTACGAAGATCCATTCGAATTCAAGCCGTGGAGGTTCCACGATATGCGCAAGGAGGAAGGCTCAAGTAATCGTCACCAGATGATCAGCCTCGATTTTGATTATGTTCTTTTCGGAAACGGACGACCTGCATGGTAAGCCTTGGGCTAATGCGGATTTTAAAAAATTTAAAATTTGTTGTTCGCAGCCCGGGCCGCTTCTTCGCTGTCAACGAGTTGAAGATCCTCATGTCTTATGTTCTGGTGAACTTTGACGTGAAGATGGATAAGGTTCCCGAAGCTGGATGGTTCCTCTCCGATAGGTTCTTGAATCCAGATAGCAAAGTCCTGTTCAGGAAGCGTGCAGCTGTGTGAGATGTAGCTCAATTGTATATCCAGTGCTCCTGTGTAACTCATTTCGTTTACTGCGTCTGTTTATCTTTATGTGGAGGTATGATGACGTTGAAATAAACGCCCTTGCATATCGGTTCGTCGAAATTATCCTTATAAGAAATGTGGCTGCCGAATTCAGCAGACAAAATTCATCGCGCTAACCAAATTCTCATCATCTTCTCTATCAAACACGACGCGCATCTCCAAAGTTTATATCCTACGTGCATGTGTGATCTGGGATCCCCGGAGGCGTCCGACCGCTGCCCAGTTGTTGGCACATCCTTAGTTGAAGGGAGTCTAGATTCTTGTATTTTTAGTACGCGGGGCGTGTGCCCAAAAACACATCCATCTCCGGTGTCACGTCCTTCCCCTCAGCCTTCCAAGCCAAGTACATAATTAGGAGCACTCTTTAAACCCTGTATTTGTGAAATCCTGGGTTCTGGAAGGGTCTCGCCATTAGAAAGCCTTGATATTCCAGTCCCGGACGTCTAATGACGCCTGCCAGACATCCTACGCTGCAGTTGTATCCGAGGCAGCTGCAGGCACGGAGTGTCTTCGTCGCACAACTTGATGTCACCTCCGGCCAAGATCGGAAAGAAAAGTTTGCTTCAGTCGACATGGGTATGCATTTCTGACTCGGACGGAAGAGGAAACGGGGTGTGGCCACCTTGGTACAGTATCTCTGACTCTAGAGTAAGAAACGAGAGAGTAATCTCAGTTTGCACTTGAGCTCAACAAGGCTGGGCCACAGAAAGCGGGTTATTTCGGGAACCTCAGCTTGGAGGCTAGGAAGAAGCGCGTTATCCAAGGCAGCGATCTCAGTAAATAGATCAGGAGAATGGATAGTGTACTCCTCCCTAGCGTCAGGAAGAATGGTCCTATAGCTAGCCGAAAAAGGACCATTCTGGGAGTCGGGATGCCATGAAACGGTACAGTTCGCGTACCTATAAATGGAAGAGACTGGCCATGGCTTCAAAGTCTTCCTTGCTTGGTTGAACAGTGACTCGCATTGACACGTAAATAAACGTCCAAGGTAAATAAATCTCATCAGCTCCTTCTTCCAACGAAATGTCGAGTTCTCGTGACTCGTGTATCGACGTCCTATTGAACATTGGCATTCCTAGATGTTACTCATACGAATGCAACACAGTGTAAAGTTCTAGAGAAGATTGCATAATTATTGAATACATCAGCGGGAGATCCATGAGGAAAGGCGAGCATAGTGCAGAGTCCTGGTCAACCGCATCATCTAAACGGGCAGACTGAACTTTCCGAACTGGCACCTATGGCCTTGCCATGTTCGTTCCAGGAGAGCAATAAATTGCTGTCCAGGCCCCTGCATCGATGCGAGTTGTTTATCAACGATCTCCACTTCAGCAGGTGTGGAACAGTAAAATTTGACAGAACGAAGATGTCGGCGATGGCATCTGATTACTGCGGTAAGGAGATATTGAGATAAAGGCGTTATGGAACCAAAAAGTCGTAGATGCTGCAAATTTCGCAGGAATCTGTCGGAAGCAAGAACATTGATGATATTGATGATATTGTCATCATTCCAATTAAGCCTCATGGTCAAGCACACCAAAGTATCCATGGATAATAGAGACTCGTGGACAAGAATCTCATTGCCTCTGTTGAAAGAGGCAAGTCTGGTAAGGTCACACCGAGAACGGTGTAAGAAATCATTCATGAGTTGGATAGCCTGCTGGTTGTTTACACCGACGACAGTGATTGTAAGGTCATTTAAAGAAGGTAGACACAAATGTGCCAGCACAGGGAGAGATGTCACAAAAAGGCGCTGGACGTTGGGGAGCAAAATGAGGGAAGTATCCGAGTCGATGCCACGTCTTGGTTGTAGTTCAAGATGACACTCTACCAGAGATTGATAAATCCCAAGGTTAGAAACACTTTCGACGCGTGCTGCCAGATGAGTGATATGTGGAGGCAGAAGTAAATTCTTGAGATTGCATGTGCCTTGTAAGATCGCCTTTCGCAGGCAAGGGGCATCACTGAAGACAATTCGAATGTCTTCTGGCAGGTCCGCTCCGTTTGAAGTGCTCCAAGTCAAAGATTCCAGACAAGGAATCCTTCCGCGAACCACCTTCAACCTCTCTATGAAGTCCAAGGGGATCCAGTGTACCATCAACGTCCTCCATCGATGTGACACCTCGAAGATCATAGCAAAGATTTTATCAGTCGTACCAGTATCAAGATTACGGCCCTCAACAGCACGACTGAGCACTATGTCGAGAGGACATTGATCTGAACGAAGGATGATGGCTTCAAGGGCGACTACCATGTGACGAGTAGTATGGAGAGTTTTTGTAGGGCCAATGCGGCATACGGCCCAGTCGGACCGCAAGCAAAGTGCTATGTGCGACCAGAGTTGGGGATAAGATAAGACTATGTCCCTCCAAGCACCGCAAACATGACTCAGCGCCCAAGGGCTGTGGGTAAGATCTAAACCCTCGTGACTATAGCCACTGTGACTCTGCCGCTTCAAGATTTGCATCTCGTGAAACACAGATTTGAGGACGTCGATGGGAAGACGTCGAACGGGCGCTAGTATCGATGAATACGACGCCATGGACTTGTGCACTGCATCGCGACGGGTCTGCACCTCTGATCTGACCTCATCGATGCGGTCTAGCAAAGTGTCGTATACCGAGACCTGCTGTTGGAGGCCCTCGATATTCGGGATTATCCAATCACGGTCGGTATCGAGGAAAGGTCGCGTTGCACGAAGAATATCGGAGACATCAGAATTCAGAGTATCGGGTGGGAATAGGGGCTCTGGGATGGACCGTGCCACTGCATCCAAGTGGAACATTGCATCTGTCGCATTCATGGTGCCTTTAATTCTTTCGCTTTAGTATTCTCTGCTGGATATGCAAGGTGGAACGTACTTCTTGACAATGTTGGACTGTCCTCTAGGTGGTCGTCGTGGTAGAACGATGACGATGATCTGGTCTCGTCAGAACGCGGCGAACCAATGACCCCTCGGACTATCACTGCTCCACTTTCGTCGGAGTTTAACTTTCCTTTTAGCCTTCATCACCATCATATTTATCCTTGAATCTGGAATGTAGTGCGTATAATGTTCTATCTTGAGGGAAGGTTAGCTTATCGAGAATTTGCAGCTCTGCCAGCCCTACTTCCTTTCTCTATGATTTTCAGTACGAGTGCTCTACAAGTCGACAAAACCACAGCAAGGTTAGGAATATTGTTCTAGGCTCAAGTTGTAGTGCAGTCCATTATCTCTGGTCACACGGTCTTCCTCTCTTCCCCGCTAGGATTGTATGGCAAGACAAACACCACTCGATCCCTGCCACAGCTCGTCAAATATTAAGTTTTGCTTCTGTCAGCAATCTCGCGGTCTTCCCGCTCTAAGACAGTGAGTCAGAACCACCTCTTACCCTTCCCTTCATGTCGGATGCCATTAGACACCCAATCGCTCTCGAATTCTCAAAATAGACGATATGTATAATTCCTGTTTAAATGTTCTCCTCCGCCGCCACGTGCACCAAATAATATACTCGTCCATTCGTTTAATAGTGGAAATATCATCCTACAGCTATTCAACTTGAAGGCTTGTGCCGACCCCTTCATCGCTCATTTCGTTAGGGAAAAAATGATATTTAGACATTCACGGCCCGGGGACTGAACTTTTTGTGCAAGTCTTTCACTCCGCAGTGCTGGGTGACGACACGGAAAAAGTAATCGATACTGCAGCCCCCGGGCCCTGAACTGCTTGTGGAGGAACGCGAGCCATCGTCAAAATTACCATGAAAAAATTATCATTATAAGATCTGCGGGTGCCCGGTTCATTCATGAATCTGATCACTAAGTTCAACATTCTCCCATGTGCGTACGCCTTGCAAATGTACAAATCGCAAATGTAACACAATCCCGTCACTTGATGATAGTGTCCCGCAAAAAGTTCTAGCCGTAAATTCATAGCAAGCAAACAAGCAGTTTTGTTTTTTAATACATCGACTCCCCCTTCCATTGCTAATCCAACTTTGCGGCGTCATCAAAGTTTTCAACCAGGTCTGGGACGTCGTCGTCGTCGTCTTCTTCTGCTGGCTGGCCGGGGCGTTGTTGTTGGATGGCTTGGTATGATTCTGCGAGTTTTCGGAGGGAGGCCAGGGAGTCTGCATGGGGATGGTGAGTGGATGAGTGGATGAGCGGATGTGAGATTACCTGGACCAAGCTGGTTGAGTATCCCGGGGACGAGCTCTGTGAGCTCCTTGACGTGGCCTGCGCCGTAGATGGCGAACGTGTTGGCCGAGACCGCCGCGTGCACTAGGCAAGCGTAAGCGGGACGCCCAAAGAACCAGCATGACGTCCAAACACACCTTTCGGAGCTGTGAAATGCAAAACATTGCCGTCCTCCCTAAACATGTTGACCTCCTCCACACCCGAAATAGGCTGCACGTTCAGCTTCTTGAGCGCGCCCTGCAGCTTCTTGTCGTCCTGGGCTGCCGCGGGTTTGCCCTTCCGGACGACTTTACGGCGCACGGTGCCCTTTCCACCTGTAATAATTCCAGTCATTAATTTTTTTGCCCTTTCCCACCATTGCCCAGGGCGGCAGCGCACCTATCCTATTCGCTGCGGCGGCAGCCTGGAGCTTTGCCAATTTTGCTGGATCCATCGGTCGGTACGGGGAGGGGGGGCGGTACGAAAAAGATTGGGAGGGAGGGGACGAAATAAGGTTTGGGTGTAAATAGGTGCATACAAGGATATCGCTCTTTTCTCATGGCCAAGTTCAGCGTACGACCTGCGGTTCCGGAGGATATCCCGGCGATTCTGCAGTTTATACTCGACTTGGCGACGTATGAAAAGACGCCAGAGAGTGCAAAGGCGACGCCTGAGCTGGTGAGTGCGGCCCTGTTTACTGGGCATGATATTGACTGGTTACCAGTTGCACACAGCGCTGTTCAGTAACCAGCCTACGGCGCATGTGTTGATGGCTACTCTCGATGACGGGACGCCCGTAGGATTCGCACTCTACTTTTACAATTTCTCAACGTGGATCGGGAGGCCCGGGATCTACGTGCGTCTGCCGTTCACGGCTGCTTCGTCTCTCACTCGCCAGTGCAGCTGGAGGATCTGTACGTATCACCCGAACACCGGAACCTAGGCGTCGGCAAGGCGCTCTTCACCAAACTCGGAGAGATCGCAGAGGAAAAGGTACAATGCCTGCCCCTGAGACGCCCCTTGCTTATGATCTACAGAACTGCGGCCGCATCGACTGGTCCGTGCTCAAGGTGTGTATCCCAGATCTGTTCTGACGGCGGCTGACATTACCTGCAGTGGAACGCGCCGTCGATCGCGTTTTACGAAAGCACGCTCGGGGCGAGTCGGATGGAAGAATGGGTTGGCATGCGCCTGGAAGGAGACGAGAGTATACACAGGCTGAGGTCCCTCCAGTAATTATACACCGTCGTAACTCGCCCCGCCAGCCTGCACGACTTAGCATACATCTAACCATGAATAAATCCACGAACCTTTCTCAGCCGCTTCACGATGGGCTCCTCCTCGAGATCGCCCTTTTCACGAGCAGCAACTTCGATGGAGAAGACCCTCAACACATTCTTGACGTCCGCAGAGTGAACCGAGATCTAACCCAGAGCCAAGCCATGAGCAGCTAGCGCCCAGTAGCAGGCAGCACGCGTACCTTGGCCTTGCGCATGACCTTGCACTTGGCCCCTATCCACACCACCAGGATAAACTTCTCCCGCTTGCTCTCCTTGTCATTCGCATACGACACCCGCCCGTACGCAAACGACGCCTTGCCCTCGTCCAGGCTGTCCTTGAGCTCGTCCAGCGGGTTGCCTGTCCCGCTCGACGTCACCACCAGGCGGTCTGAGCGGTCGGACTGGGAGGGGGAGTAGTGTCGTGTGCGGCTCGGGGACCGTGACCACGCACCTCGTAGTCGAGCAGCATCCACGTCGTCTCCGACTTGTCCGACCGCACGTCTTCGTACGCTGCCAACGGGTGAGCACGGGGCGGGGCGCTGGCGGTGGGAGGACCCTACCTTGGGCTATGGCGGGGTCGTTTACGTCGGCCATCGAGCAATCTAAAAATCTGGTTATGGTTGATGGTTGATTAGGGGCCGCGGTCCATTGGTGGTCGAGCCACGTGGCCCGGGCTTCTTCACGTAGTACCACTGCCAGAAGTCATCATAGCGACACTATGGAGTAGTCCCGAGTTGAATGTCAGGGAGCATGAACACAAGGTCCTCCTCGACCATACTGCACAGACGCGTCAAATCTTAAAGGATATCGCAGTTGGCATCCTGACTTTTCAGAGGTGCACCACGAGGGACGCCCAGCTACGGGGAAGGTCTCATAACGAGTACCGTACCTGCCAGTTCTTCGTGCGCCTCTTGTTCTTCTCTCTCCTCTACTTCACTGACCCTTCGTGCATCGTGGTTAAGGTATTTGCGAATCGCGGCTATGGTTTGCGAATTGACTTGATTCCCGTGTATCCTTGTTTCTGTGTTTGTGTTTCGTCTGTGTTCACGTTTCGGTGTTTCGAACCGAATCCATGTTCTTCTGTTACCTCCCCATCCTTCGCTGGTCTTGGATCTGTGTACTGTGCCCGAGTATCTGTGGGCCGTGGGCCGTGTCTCGCAAAGGTCTGTGGTCTTGTTTGGCGATTGGGACCACTTGTCTTCCTTCGACGTCCTTCTATGCAATTATTGCACACTATCCCACCGACAATAACCCCCCACAAGAGCCCAGGGCCTGGTTCCGCTCCTGTCTGATTCATAGTACCCATTTCCGCACATAGAAAGGCTTTAGCCTCATCACCGAAATCTTCACATACTCTCGCCGTAGAGGTTCGACGATGGGCTGAACGCTATCGCCCACCTGTTCCTCGTTCATGGCGTTTATGCCGTTTCTGTCTATCCGAAGTGGAGGGTGAAGCCCATACATTCTTATACTGCGACAGATCACAAATTTTGGAAGATTTGTGATCTCATTTCTTCAAATTCATTTCCCTACTTGCCACCGGCCTTTTTGCGGATTGGCGTTGTGTTATACTGCTGAATGACGTACTTTCTTTTGTACCCCATGAAGTGTCTCTACTCCGTGCGACACGCTCACAACGGTATGACCCTTCGTGGCCATGTCAGGGCCGTTCCTTATTGGGACCTTGCGCCGGTAACAACACCAACACCAAGTTTCATTTCTCACCACGATACGTTCTGCCTCGCCTCTCAGGTCTCTGGGATCAGTATGCCTTTCCAGGGTGAGCTTCTCAGCAGCAAGGATAATAGCCGTCAGAACAAATATTCGACCTCTGGAAGCACCAAAGCCTACAGGTCAACTTTAAGTCTTCTGGCAGCGATGGCGCATCCAGGACAAAGTCCGAGAACACCACGCGATTCCTTTGATTGCTTATTAGCGGTTAACAGTTCTTTCAGGTGCCAAGTTCGTGAACGCCGCAGCGGACCATGATGACGATGAGTAGACAGTGGTTCTCTGTCTTCCGTCTGAAAGTCCATCCTTGTTCCGACAGTATCCTTCTGAGGCAGCTGGAACGTATTTCTTGCAAGTCCTCCGTTCTCCTCGCTGATGATGATATCGCTACTCCAAAACGAACAAACACTTACCATGTACGTGTAGGCGGGGTACAAGCAGTCAAGGATACTTCTGAGCCATGATGCACTGACCCTCGTGCTTGTCGCTGATCCTTAGGCGCTAAATATCCGGTGACATGGAGGGTGCATCGGTTCAACACCCCAGCCGTTGCGACTTCTAGCCACGATTCTTATTCAAAAATTCTGGCACTCAAAGGACCGGAACTCACCCGACAGATATAAAAGGATAGCTCACATTCGCAGAGCAGCAAGACATTGGTTCTTTGCTCGCCAATATCTGCTTCGTCTACAACATGAAAGGTTTTCTCTCTCTCCTCGCCGCCCTCTTCTTGTCACTCTCTGCTATGGCCGCCTCGGTCAACCTCACCCAAGAGGTAAATATCTAATCCGTGCCATTCCTCTCTGCTAACATCGATGAATCAGGCTCGTGCAGAAGGCGCCTGCCCCGATCCCTCTACCGGCGTCCCCCTCCTCAGGGCCAGGTACGAAGTCAGCGGGGCGCGCTTCTACACCACCAACGCTGCGTACATGGCCCAACTCGCCGCTTCCAACTGGGAGCCAGAGGGCACCGCGGGGATCGTCTTCCCTTCCCCGGCGCTGTCCACGGTCCCCTTGTACGCATCTCATAGCGCAAGCCCGTCCTTGGACTGGTACTACACGACCAGTGCGAGTGACGAGGCTGCGTGGGACAAGAACCAGAACTACGCGGCTCAAGGCGTGTATGCATATGTGTTCAGCAACGCGGGGTGTGGCGGGGTCCCGTTCTATGCGCTTTGGGACCCGGTGCATCAGGTGCACTTGTTCACGGCGGACCAGGATGAGCGCAAGAGGGCGACGTCGGTGACTGGTGGGTACATTGAGATAGGCATTGCTGCGTACATCTTGCCGCTATAGTCCCTTTGGTACGTTCGTTGCACTGCAGGGACGTGTTCTCCGGCTAACGGGTTGTAGTGGCTAGAACGAAAGATTCATGAATCATGCAGCTTGTTGTCTATATAGTATTTCGTTCCACCAACGTATATCTGCTTTATTCTGTTCTGCGGGCCAGTAGCTATCTTGCTACTGACAGAAATGCAGCATTTGTTTGACCTTTCCTTCCCAACTGAATCGATGCTTTCCACGATCCACCACGTTTGCTCCAAAGGAATTGACATCTGCATAGGGAGATACGCTTTTCGTGTGTGACCAATATGGCATTGTGGTCAGCGCTTAACCGGCGAGCTAGCGACAGATACGTGAGCTGCCCCTCCAGTACATATGCAAATAACGCCATATCAAGATAGTGACTGTAGAAATCGTCGGTGCCGGATTACACAGTCCTACGTTGGCTCGATCCGTAGGTTTCAATGTACGCCGGTAACAACTCTTCACGTTAAGCATTCACAAACTGCGGCGGTCGTGCGGGATAAAGGAAGATGCAAAGACAGCTTATCGCTATTGGACTCGAACATTCTACAGGTGTGTACTCGGCGAGGTTGAATTGAACGAGACGTCGCGTAGAAAATTAGGCGCAGTCATCCAATGAGCAGATCGAGAATGCTGTCATATAACCTTTGGAGACATGACCTAAAACCCGGATCAAAAACGGCTTCCAACAAAGGAGCAAAATCAACAGTCCGGCTCTCGTTTTGCTCATCGCTGGAAACCCATCTGGCTAAACAACCCATCGAATCAGAACTTTGCTCTAAAGTCATGGCGACTCACCGAGCGCTTTGTCGTTATCTGCCCGCCACTTGCTGTGCCCGGGTTTAGGGTAAGTCCTTGTAGAGGCGGTCCTGGGTCAGATTATGACATAGTAGCTTGCAATGCAGGTTATACATACCGTCTATTTTGAGAATTCGAGAGCGATTGGGTGTCCAATGGCATCCGACATGGAGGCAAGGGTAAGAGTTGGTTCTGACTCACTGTCTTGGAGCGGGAAGATCGCGAGATTGACATCACTGAGAGTCGCAAAATTGGGGCGAGAGAATCTATGATGATACATCCAGTTTTCATAACGACAGAAGCAATTTGACAAACGGCTCACGACAGAAGCGATGGCAGGGATTGAGTGTGTTTGTCTTGCCGGACAATCCTAGCGAGGAAGAGAGGAAGACCGTGCGACCAGAGATGATGGACTGCACTACAACTTGAGCCTAGAACAACATTCCTAATCTTGCCGTGGTTTTGTCGACTTGTAAAGTGCTCGTACTGGAAATCATAGGGTAAGGAAGTAGGGCTGGCAGAGCTGCAAATTCTCGATAAGCTAACGTTCCCTCAAGATAGAATATCATATGCACTACTTTCTAGATTCAAGGATGGTGATGAAGGCTAAAAGGAAAGTTATATAATTAAACTCCGACGAAAGTTGTACATTAACGTTGAGCAGTGATGGTCCGAGGAGGAGGAAGATATTTATTCTGGTCCATGTCCCTAAGAAGGAAACTGACCAGAGTCCGTACTACACAAATCAGTGCTACGGTACCGAACACTCTCTGGGACAGACTGATTCGGCTTAGCCCCCGTAAGGTACGGCCTCTCAGAACTGACTAGTCGTTGCTTCGCCGCGGTCCGACGAGACCGGATCATCGTCAACGTTCTACCACGACGACCACCTGGAGGACAGTCCAACATTGTCAAGAAGTACGTTCCACCTTGCATATCCAGCAGAGAATACTAAAGCGAAAGAATTAAAGGCACCATGAATGTGTCAGATCCAATGTTCTACTTGGACGCAGTGGCACGGTCCATCCCAGAGCCCCTATTCCCACCCGATGCTCTGAATTCTGATGTCTCCGATATTCTTCGTGCAACGCGACCTTTCCTTGATACCGACCGTGATTGGATAATCCCGAATATCGAGGGCCTCCAACAGCAGGTCTCGGTATACGACACTTTGCTAGACCGCATCGATGAGGTCAGATCAGAGGTGCAGACCCGTCGCGATGCAGTGCACAAGTCCATGTCATTGTATTCATCGATACTAGCGCCCGTTCGACGTCTTCCCATCGACGTCCTCAAATCTGTGTTTCACGAGATGCAAATATTGCAGCGGCAGAGTCGCAGTGGCTATAGTGGCGAGGGTTTAGATCTTTCCCAGGGCCCTTGGACGCTGAGTCATGTTTGCGGTGCTTGGAGGGACATAGTCTTATCTTATCCCCAACTCTGGTCGCACATAGCACTTTGCTTGCGATCCGAATGGGGCGTATGCTGCTTTGGCCCCGCAACAACTAAACATACCACTCGTCACATGCTAGTCGCCCTTGAAGCCATCATCCTTCGTTCAGATCAATGTCCTCTCGACATAGTGCTCAGTCGTGATGTTGAGGGCCGTAATCTTGATACTAGTATGACTGATAAAGTCTTTGCTATGATCCTTGAGGTGTCACATCGATGGAGGACCTTGGTGGTACACTGGATCTCCTTGGACTTCATAGAGAGGTTGAAGGTGGTTCGCGGAAGGATTCCTTATCTGGAATCTTTGACTTGGGGCACTTCAAACGGAGCGGACCTGCCAGAAGACATTCGAATTGTCTTCAGTGATGCCCCTTGCCTGCGAAAGGCGATCTTACAAGGCACATGCAATCTCAAGAATTTACTTCTGCCTCCGCATATCACTCATCTGGCAGCACGCGTCGAAAGTGTTTCTAACCTTGGGATTTATCAATCTCTGGTAGAGTGTCATCTTGAACTACAACCAAGACGTGGCATCGACTCGGATACTTCCCTCATTTTCCTTCCCAACGTCCAGCGCCTTTTTGTGACATCTCTCCCCGTGCTGGCACATTTGTGTCTACCTTCTTTAAATGACCTTACAATCACTGTCGTCGGTGTAAACAACCAACAAGCTATCCAACTCGTGAATGATTTCTTACACCGTTCTCGGTGTGACCTTACCAGACTTGCCTCTTTCAACAGAGGCAATGAGATTCTTGTCCACGAGTCTCTATTATCCATGGATACTTTGGTGTGCTTGACCATGAGGCTTAATTGGAATGATGACAATATCATCAATATCATCAATGTTCTTGCTTCCGACAGATTCCTGCGAAATTTGCAGCATCTACGACTTTTTGGTTCCATAACGTCTTCATCTCAATATCTCCTTACCGCAGTAATCAGATGCCATCGCCGACATCTTCGTTCTGTCAAATTTTACTGTTCCACACCTGCTGAAGTGGAGATCGTTGATAAACAACTCGCATCGATGCAGGGGCCTGGACAGCAATTTATTGCTCTCCTGGAACGAACATGGCAAGGCCATAGGTGCCAGTTCGGAAAGTTCAGTCTGCCCGTTTAGATGATGCGGTTGACCAGGACTCTGCACTATGCTCGCCTTTCCTCATGGATCTCCCGTTGATGTATTCAATAATTATGCAATCTTCTCTAGAACTTTACACTGTGTTGCATTCGTATGAGTAACATCTAGGAATGCCAATGTCCAATAGGACGTCGATACACGAGTCACGAGAACTCGACATTTCGTTGGAAGAAGGAGCTGATGAGATTTATTTACCTTGGACGTTTATTTACGTGTCAATGCGAGTCACTGTTCAACCAAGCAAGGAAGACTTTGAAGCCATGGCCAGTCTCTTCCATTTATAGGTACGCGAACTGTACCGTTTCATGGCATCCCGACTCCCAGAATGGTCCTTCTTCGGCTAGCTATAGGACCATTCTTCCTGACGCTAGGGAGGAGTACACTATCCATTCTCCTGATCTATTTACTGAGATCGCTGCCTTGGATAACGCGCTTCTTCCTAGCCTCCAAGCTGAGGTTCCCGAAATAACCCGCTTTCTGTGGCCCAGCCTTGTTGAGCTCAAGTGCAAACTGAGATTACTCTCTCTCGTTTCTTACTCTAAAGTCAGAGGTACTGTACCAAGGTGGCGACATGCCGTTTCCTCTTCTGTCCGAGTCAGAAATGCATACCCATGCCGACTGAAGCAAACTTTTCTTTCCGATCTCGGCCAGGGGTGACGTCAAGTTGGGCGATGAAATCGATGTTGATACTGAAGTCACGGAGATATTTGTTTGGGCTTGCATTACATGGTGTACTACTCCGGCCGTAAGTGACCACAGTGATGATCTTTGTCTTGACTTTGAAGATTTTCCATTACAGCTACATGGCTCAAATTTAAGAGATAGTATGCATCGTCGTAAGATCCTGTATCACCGTCGTGACTTTATTTTTTCTTATGTTATTCTTAGTACCAGCAGAAAATTTGATATCAGTTGCCACTTATGGGGCGACGGCTCTCATTTTACCACCAATACACACCTGCAAGGATAATACGAACAACCAACCTCCTAGCAATAGCCCTGGGGTTTTGACCCGTAGGGAAACGTTAACCAATGACACCATGGACGCCTCCATTTTACTCCGTGTAATGATGTGCCTTTACCCTTACTCTGTATCCTGAAGCTTGAGTTTCAGCGAAGAAGGCTACCAATAGCATTGTATAATACTGATCAGAGATCTAGATTAACTTGTCAGGAAGACTGGACTCCGCACGCTGTAACAGGAAAAATAAGAGGATCTATATGAAAGTCCTACATAGCAAATTCAGTTCCGAACGAGCGCCGCTGCCAGCAAGGAGAACTACATATGAGAATTCCATTACTCGCTTACTTTGTTAGATATCGCAGAGGATATGCGTAACGGCCAATTTCTCCGGGCTGGACTAGACATATGATGCCACGAATTCTCGACGGTCAAGAAGATTCCTCAGACACAGATTGCACTTCAGGGAGACTGATAGTCCAACTCGAAAATTTGTGCCCAGAATGTTGCCCTTACGTGTATCAGGCCAGCCGCACGGGAGATGTGTACAACATTTCCAGTCCTCTTACTTCCGTCGAATTCTCTTTGCCACTGCTAACCTGTTTGGATGTATCCCAAGTCCTTATCATAAGCTGTCCCTGCCGCTATAAATAATTTGGGAAGCAAACATTTTGTTCTATGACAATTAACTTTACCACGGCTATTGGAAGTCGAGCATCGTTGTAATAACCGGATGCCTGTGCAACGGGAAATTCCAGTCCAGGTTTCTCTGGATGATGGCTCGTCAGCTTGTCAGCCATGCTGTTGCATATTGCAGATATTCATGCCAGTCGCGATAATTTCAAGTAGCATGATCGGAGGAATAAGATGTGTACTACTTGGCAGCGTCATGGCCTAGGTCAGAGGCACCTTCGGGCTGTATAGCGTATTCCGGCACATACTTAGTACAATTACAAGCAAAATAGCTACTATCAAATAAACAACAGCCCTAATGAGGGCGTGTTGAGTCGTTAGGAGAGCGCCGCGGCAAAGAGCGGGAACGCCACATAGCCTGCCCTTATGTCAGCACGTGCTCGTGTCACCGTCTTCCATTGTCTTCTTTGTTCGTTACAAAGTATTATACAAACGACGACCCAAAAGTGGAGAGTGGCGCCGCCTTCTGCCTCTGTATAAATCTGCGGTATCTTGACCTCTGTACGTGCCCAACTACTATGCCGAGCTCGGGAACTTACAGTCCTCACAGCGGGATAACTACCCCGCCGCCTCAGAGCAAACAGCAGACTGTACAGGCAACAACTGGTACGTGCTTCTTGCACCGTGATATATCAGTGACTGATGCCTCCTCAGGTTCTCCTGTGAAACACCGGACTCACAACGAGTTTGCTTCACTCAAACTATTGGCGGCAGATCGTCGAAAAGACAGAGCAGAAGAAATGGAAGGTCATTGGATTGGGCCTATGCCCGTCGAAGACTTTCTTGAAGACCATATGGGCGTGTCTAAGGGTCCATTCACGCTTCGTTCCCCTAGCCACCTTCACAGCATTTTTCAGTCAACTAAAGCCCCGGGCAAGTACGACAGCGAGAAGACATACGCAGAAGCCGTTGTGAGTTTATATATTGCTCATCTGCGCCATATTTGTGACGTCCCGCAGGCTAGCGTGATTCAATCGGCCGCGGATCTCATGCCAGAGTTCAAATTTGTTCTTGGAAAGGAAAACAAAGACACCACGTCAACCATCACAACCGTCACCGACGCATTCGTTTACAAGTCTGACGTCGACACCCAATCTCGCCCTACTCAGTGGAGCAAAGCTGAACTTTGGTTGGAGTTCAAGAGAATATCTTCTGTTTATGGGTTTAAAGATGCTGAAGGCCAGGAATGGGTGTCTCAGACCGACGGTTCGAAAACATGTCGAGGTCAGCTTGGCACATATGCTGCCAACACGTTGAATACGCAGCACCGACAACACCTATTCTCGCTTAGCCTTGGTCCGGATGGAGTCCGTTTCTTCAAATGGGAGAGGACATACGCCGTCGTATCGCGTGCCTTTGATCTGTGGACAGATGGCAAATATCTCGTTGAATTTCTCCATCGGTTTTCTACCTTGACAGATAGCGATCGAGGCCTCGACGAGACGGTGGCACCGGCCACGGAGGAAGAAAAGGCTCTGGCAGAGCCGCTCTTGAGACCCTGGCTACATTCACACAACAAGGATCAACGGGAATTTGTGAAGATTCTCGTGCCTGATGGCGCGGGTGGACGGGAGGTTATTGCTGGGCCTCCTATTTCCGTGCCGTGCAACATCTCAGGTCGAGCGACGTTGGGATTGCCTGTGTACGACATACAAACGAAAAAACTCTGTTTCCTCAAAGATAGTTGGCGGGATGCCAATCTTCCTGAAGAGTCTACGATTTTACGGACCCTCAATGACGCTGGTGTCCGCAATGTCCCTACTCTTGTGTGCGGTGGCGTGGTCGGTAATCAGACAACTACCTCCCACAAGTACATCGACTCTCCCTGGAACCGTGGAGCACATCCGTCGATTCCTTGTACCCGTAAACACCAGCGAACACTAACAGAGGAGGTTGGGTACCCTTTAAAGAAGTTCAAATCCTCGAAGCAACTTACAAGAGTTGTGTATGAGGCTTTTTTAGGTGAGCGATGATAATTATGTCTGATGTTCACATTTGTTGATGTCGGCCTTTCGACCTTAGGTCACGAGGACGCTTTCACGATATGCAGAATTCTTCACCGTGATGTTAGCGGCGGGAACATCTTGATCGTATACGATGAGAAGGTGCCGGAAGGTATTCATGATGGCGGAGGACGTGGCTTATTGAACGATTGGGATATGGCCATCTATATAGATGAGTTGGACAAGCCAGCCCGACAAGCTGAGCGCACGGTCAGTAGTTACGCTTTCCTTTCCATTTTGATTGTTTCTCATTATTACACAGGGGACCTGGCAGTTCATGTCTATTGCGCTCCTGGACGAGAGAACGAAGAAGCATGAACCACAAGACGACTTCGAATCCTTCATATATGTCATGCTATATCACGGTCTCCGCTACTTGTCCCACAATCAACCTCGCAATGGTCTTCGGAACGTCATGGTCTATATCTTCGACGTTGGCTTAGACGTTGGCGATGGAGAATGGGTCGGGGGTACCACGAAGACTGCTTTGGCGCATAGTTTGAAACCCCTGTGCCGTGGTTTTCGGTTCCAATGTGCCCCGTTCAATTTTTGGATTGAAGAAATGCTCTTTGCCATTAAAGAATGGCAAGATGTCCGAACTCAGAGAATAAAGCAGTCGAATGGTAGCACCCTGCGCTCGAGTGGTACTATCGATCCAAAGGAGGCGACATTCCATGATCACAGCCGTCTTGAATCGATTTGGAAGAAGGTGCTGGAAATGGATGGATGGCCTACAAATGATCAGGCAACGTATCAACTCGAACCTCAGGGCACCAAACGGACCCACGAAGATGGCGATCAACCAGCGCAGAAGAAGCCCAAGTCTGGACACTCCGCGCCTGCAGCTGCCTCGGATACAACTGCAGCGTAGGATGTCTGGCAGGCGTCATTAGACGTCCAGGACTGGATTATCAAGGTTATCTATGCGTAGTTCTTTGTGCTGATACTAAGCCATATGTTGTAGAGTATACTTACCATTACATTTACTCGTTGAATCTTATAACTAGTTATCCAGTGAAGCCAACTTGAATTACTTCAATTTAGTACTTTTAAGCGGGATGATAGCCATACCCAAATACCGGAGCCACAAAGAGCTCTTCTGGAAATATGGTGCTTAAATCTTCGAATGACACGCTATGAGTCACTGCTATCGTGAGGGCCGTTGATGTAGATAACTGGAATCATTGGCCACCCCTGCTGATACAGAGCTCAAGTAAAAACGCGCAGAGGATGCGTGCAGCGTAAAGGGTTTCCGGCTAGGATTGAACACTGTCACGAGGACAGTTCGTATTGGGCGAAGAAATCGACATCGGGTGGTCGTACGAAAGAGGAAGGTGGTCCCCCGCCAACAGATCTATCCCGACTTGACTCTGTCCAACCGGCACATTTGTTATTTAAGGATTTTCCTCGTATTCTTCAAGAGCATCCTTCCTCGATATGTCCATGAATTCGCCGGTCAAGATATCGGACATTTCTTATTAGGTAATATTAAGGCTTGGTATCGATGGTAGCGAAACATAGTCATGGTGAATGTATGGACGAACTTCTATCGTATTACGAGGCTACCAAGTATCGTATCTATAAAACGATGTCAGGAATTACGGGAAAATGATTTAATTAACAAATGGAAGACGAACTAGGGTAAGGGCAAAATATAACCTGCGATGCCCATCTCAATGTATCCACCTTTCAACGACGTCGCACTCTTGCGCTCGCTCTCGTCGGCGGTGAACAAATGGACTTGATGCACCGGGTCCCAGAGGGTGTAGAACGGTACACCTCCACAAGCAGCGTTGCTAAACATGTACGCATATGCACCTCTATCCACATAGTTCTTGTTCTTGTCCCAGGTAGCTTTGTCGCTCGCGCTGGTTGTGTAGTACCAGTCCAAGGGAGCGCTCGCCGATGTTGTATGGAAGAACGCATACAATGGGACCGTGGTCAATACATCATGCTTGAAAACGATGCCAGCCGTGCCCTCGGGTTGCCAGATGCCATTAGCGAGCTGGTTCATGTATGTAGCATTGGTAGTGTAGTAGCGTGTGCCGGCACTGTCCAGACGTCTGGCCCTAAGAAGGGGTACGCCTGTAGAAGGATCAGGGCAAGCGTCGGCAGCACGAGCCTAGTATGTCGACGTTAAGCTTGAAAAGCAGCACCAAGAGTGTAAAACATACCTCTGGTACAAAGCTAACCGACGCTGCTTTGGCAGCCAGCGACAAGAGAGCAGCGGCGAAGAGAGAGAGAAAAGCTTTCATGTTTGTGTAGACTGGTCAGAGGATTCCCGATGTCTGAGGTATTGGCTGAAAACACCATAGCATTTATATGGTCAGCGAGGTATCTAAACTGAGTGAATAGTTTAACGTCTAAGGCATTTGTGGAACGGTTAGGACAATGATGGCTGTAATGGAAGCATATCGTGAGAACTGTATTTCTCTACCGCATGGTGGAGTAGTTCAACAGACTTAAGCGCCAATAGGTCAGCGAGAAGCACGGAGGTAGGTCTATGGTGTGTACCTTGTTCGTAGAAGCACAAAATTGTCAAGGGAAGACCTCTGTTCGAAAGGAAAACTGCCAGTAACGTGAATGAATCCAGTAGTACTGCTTGATTCTAAGAACTGGAAGGATCCTAGCAGACTAACGAGGACAGCCTGTTTCTTTGAAGATCAATCTACCGTCGATCTAATGAGCCTACTGCCAACAATTATTTGCCGAGACGAGATGAGACGGAAGCTAAACATTTTCATCAAATGATTCTGTTGACCGCCCTAAACCCCAGTTCCTTGATCAGCGATAGGCGCGTCTTCATGCTAGTATTGGAAGCACGATATTGTCTGGGATCATGACATGCACCGTAAAGAAAGAAGTTGAACTTGAGCGCTCGTTCAATGTCAGGATGAATGGAAAGGGCGGTTTTGTCTGTTCGAGCAATAGTAAGGATCCGCACATCCAGGAAGGGAAAACGAACCGTCGGAACCAAGACCCTCGACGAGGATTGAGAACGAATCGATCGACTAGAAAAACAATTAGGAATCAGACATGTACCGCTAGTAGCGAATGTGAGTGGTACTAATCGAATCACCGCACTTACCCATGAGAACTAATCAACTTACGATCCAGGATGTCGGGTTGTTCCCTCATTCCGATGAATAGACGGATCTTTACTGACTCTTTCTTGAACACAAGGAGTTCCTTCCATTCTTCCTGACGACGGGCAAGGACCCCAGTGCGATGTCTCTCTGTATGGAGTACCTATTATTGATGGCAAAAACACTGATCAAAAGATGACCAACGAAACCATCTGATGAGGGTATTCGGTTGATGATTGCCGAGGTTTGCTTGCTGCCTCCAAGGTATGGGGTATCAGTCTCTGCTTGACTTGTTCAAGTTGCCCTGAATCTTCCTACTCCTAGAATCAGGCGAGGCCACTAAATCCAAGTGTTGTAATCGCGTGAAGACAATCCCATTGACCGACCTTGCGAGGATGGCTCTCCACCGAAGCAATTTGGTGAGCGAAGGTGGTGGAACAGTGCACCTTCCGTACTTTTGTGCTTACACGCCCATTGCCGTCCACGAGTCACAAAGAACCATACGATACGAAAGAGAGGTATAAAGGCCATGGCATGCACATTATCACAGCTGAAACGTTGAAACCGAGCAACACTGTTGTCGTAGGGCTAGTGTGCGGCAGTGATAAGTGTGAAAATACCATTCGATGGAGACCGTCGACAATTCGACGACGGAAAGCGACGAATGCCACTGGCCTCGGGGTGCCTGGCCAAAGGATCACGTTACTCATATGATGTCATCATGTTTTTTTCCCCTATTATTCGGTTTTATTTTTCATTTACATGTAGCAAGAGTTCTAGTGCTAACACACATGGGTCGCCTGTCTTCCATCTTCTGTTACCTTCCTAGACCAAACTGGGATTTTGTCTGCTGTCGTGTGTAGCTCGCGGTCGAGGAGGATGTCATGATCTTACTTCTCTATCTTTCGCGTGGCCTACCCACCCACATATTTGAGCGTTGCAGTGGAAGTTTAATTGCCTGTACATTGTCTCTATGCTTTGCTACATTCGCAATGCGCATCATTCTTTATCGAAGTTTCCATCCGCGACACTTGGTCCAAATCAAGTGTAAATTGCAGCATTTGCACCGATGAACACGCACCTTCTTCGAATTGTCTTCCAAGATGTACGTCTCAATTCATCTCAGTTGATTGATTACAATTCTTTCCGGGGTCAAGGAATTCAAAGCAGATGTTGAGAGGGCACTAATTCACCGTTTTCCATTTGGAGAAATAACAGTTTATCCTTGCTCCGACGGTATTCTTCTCTAAAACAAGTGGAACGTATTCATTAGAAGTGCTCCGTTCTCCTCGCTGGTGATGATAGACGAGCACCTGAGTGCGCAAGTATCTCTACCCCAAAACGAGCGAACTTACTTTACTATTTGTGTGCGGCCGAGGCACAATCTGTCAAGATTATCTCTGAGCCTGATTCAACCCATGATGCTCTGACCCCCGTGCATGTCGCTGATCCATGGGCGCTAAAGATTCGGCGACATTCATCCGTGGCGGAGTGGAGGGTGCATCAGTGCAAACCCCAGTCCTCAGAGAATGTTTCCGTTGCGCCTGCCAGCGACGATTGTCATTCAAGACTTTGGCACTTAACGATTGATATTAAGACCGTAAAGCACTTGACCGACAAATATAAAGGATGGCTCACATTCGCAGAGCAGCAACACATTGGTTCTTTCTTCGCCAATATCTGCTTCGTCTACAAGATGAAAGGTTTCCTCTCTCTCCTCGCCGCCCTCTTCTTGTCACTTTCTGTCATGGCCACCTCGGTCAACCTCGCCCAAGAGGTAAATATCTAATCCACGTCTCCATCCGTGCCATTCCTCTCTGCTAACATCGATGAATCAGGCTCGTGCAGCAGAAGCTTGCCCCGATCCCTCTACCGGTGTCCCTCTCCTTAGGGCCAGGTACGAAATCAGCGGAGCCCGCTTCTACACCACTAACGCTACGTGGATGGCCCAACTCGCCGCTTCTACTTGGCAACCAGAAGGAACCGCGGGGATTGTCTTCCCATCTGCGGCGCTGTCGACCGTCCCAATGTATGCCTTCTACCACCGACAGGAGACAACCTTGCCATTGGATTGGTACTATACGACCAGTGCAAGTGATAAGGCAACCTGGGACAAAAACAAAAACTACGTGGATGAAGGCGTATATGCGCATGTGTTCAGCAACGCGGGCTGTGGAGGAGTTCCGTTCTATACGCTTTGGGATCCAGTGCATCAAGTCCACTTGTTCACAGCTGACCAGAGCGAGCGCAAGAGTGCGACGTCGGTGAATGGTGGATACATTGAGATGGGCATTGCTGGGTACATCTTGCCGCTCTAGTTTCCAGATGCCTTTGGTACGTTCATTGCGCTGTAAAGACGTGTTCTCCGGCTGACGGTTTGTAGTGGCAAGAAAGAACGAGTCATGAAGCGTAATGCTTTTCGTTCTGACTTCAGAAAACGAATTACTAGTTGACTGTTGTGTTTACCATTTTGTTTCCTCGATGTGGATCTGTTTTATTCTGTTTTTTTGCTGTAGACTGAGATTGTCACAAGATTGGAGTGAGAACCTTCCAGAATCCACGAATCCACAGCAACAGATGTTACAGAAAGATTTGAGGAGTGCTTCCCGCCTAGCTAGAGCTTTCAATGACTGGGAAGACTAAGGGGAAGACCATGACACCAGAGATGGTCGCGTTTGAGTGGTGAATCGTGGTCCTAGGCTCAAACGCGGCCCTGTTCGCGGTTTCATCGACTTGTAGAACATTCGTACTGAAGAATCGTGAAGTATAATGGGATGTTAGCGTAGCAGCGTGCGAATCTACAGTTTTCTCGATAAGCTAAGCGGGTAGTAAGACGAAATAGTGTACGCAACCTTTTCCAGATTCATTCCCAAGGTACAGCTGGCAGCAGTATATTGGTCGAGTTCTGGCCTTATTGAAGTTTATCAGCGTTTCCGGCGGGGGTCGTGACGACAAAGTAGAACGAGGTACACGGCCCGGGTAAACAAACCCCGACCTTTACGGTCCGGCTTCTACCGTAGGCTTCTACACCGACCAGCAAAAGGAAGGATTGAAGAGAGTATGTTCTTCCACCTATCACATAGGATGCGATGATAAACCGATGAGCAGATCTATGGACACAACAGAAAGTTCAATGTTCCACCTGGATGCAGTGGCGTAGTCCGTACCAGATCCCGTATTCCCACCCGACGCCCTAAACAATAACGTCCCCACTATTCTTCATGCAACACCATCCCTCGATACCGACCGTGAATTAATAATCTCCAATATCGAGGACCTCCGACGACAGCTCTCGGTATATGATACCTTGCTCAACCGCATCGATGAAATCAGATCAGAGGTACAAAGCCGTCGTAATGCAGTCCACAAGGTCATGACGGTGTATTCATCGACACTTGCACCTGTCCGCCGTCTTTCCATCGACATTCTTCACACTGTGTTTCGCGAGGTACAGAGGTCTCAGTGGAAGGACTATCCAGAATATACCAGCGAAACATTAGCCTTTTCTCAGGGTCCGTGGACGCTGAGTCATGTATGCGCTGCTTGGAGGGATGTAGTTTTATCCTATTCCCGACTGTGGTCGCATATAGTACTTTACTTTTCGTCCCCCCTCAGTGCAAGGAACCCACTAACTGAGGTTTACTCCGCCCCTCATCACATCCTACTCGCAGTCAAAGCCATGATTCTTCGTTCGGAGCAGTGTCCTCTCGACATTGTGTTCGAACTGGACTTTGACCCCGGCGATGAGGATATGGCCAAGAAGGTCTTTGCCATAATCCTCGAGACGTCATATCGATGGAGGACCGTGGTGCTACGAATTTCCTTGGATTTTTTTAAGAGGTTGAAGGTCGTTCGCGGAAGCATTCCTTGTCTGGAATCTTTGGCTTTGTATGCTTCGGATTCCATCAGTCGAAACGGGGCTGCCAGAAGATATCCGAACTCTCTTCGCTGATGCCCCTCGCCTTCAAAATATTGCTTTACACATCATTAGAAGTCCCGGCGATTTCATTTTCCCTCTCCATATCACTAATCTGGAGGCACCTCTCAGAAATGTTTCTAACCTTGGAGTTTATCAATCTCTAGTAGAGTGCCATCTCGAGAGCGATGACCCGAATATCTCCTTCCCTCCTCACATTTTCCTTCCTAATGTCCGGCGCCTTGTTGTGACATCCCTCTGGATGCTGGCGCATTTGTCCCTACCTTCTTTAAATGACCTTACAATCCACTGCCTGCGAAACTAGTGCAATCACCCGGTCCTATATCCAGGCAGTGAACGATTTCTTCCGCCGTTCTCGATGCTCCATTACCAGATTGGCCTTCTATTCTGTAAACGGAAGCGATCATATTCTCATCCAAGACTCTCTCTTATTCATGGACACTGTGGTCTGCTTAGAGGTGAATCTCTATTGGGGTGATGAAGATATCTTGAATGCTCTTGCTTCCGACAAATTCCTGCCAAATTTGCAGCATCTACAACTATTTCGGTTTCAGATGGACTCCTCTCAAGATTTCCTTACTACAATAGTCACACCTTGTCGCCGACATCTTCGTTCAGTCAAACTTTCTTGCTCTGATCCTGCTGATGTGGAAAGCCTTAATGAACGACTCGCACAGATACAGCAGCCCGGGCAGCACTTTATTGCTGCCTTGCGCGAACCAGACGATATCTGACAGTTCGGAAATTTCCATCTGTCCAATTTGGATGATGTGGTTGACCAGTGACTCCGCCGTACGTCCTCCTTTCCTCATGAATCTCCCATTGCAATTTTCATTCTAGTCTAACGCTTTATGCTTTATCGTATTCTTATAGATGACATCTCAGAATGCCGAGCCTGTCGGGCCATAAGCAAAATCCCCCTTCAATTATTTGTACTCTCCTGTATCCCTCTCCATCTTCCTGCGAAAAGCGAAAAAGTGCAAAAATAAAAGTGCTGTGGTGGTTACTATATGCGTGTATCCGGCTTGCTCGGCAATTTTAATGACATCGGGAGGAGGTACGAATATTCCATGGATCGGAAATCTTCAGATCTGTCGCTTGATTCGACGATCTCTGCTACCGTAGTAGATGTTACGGAGGATTTTTTCAACTGCGTATTGACATCCGCCTCATCACTTCTAATGTTCCCCACGACTGATGGGTCTCCGTCCGTTCTTTGTGTTCGCCGCTTTCCTTACAGATTCGGTACTAAGTCAGATTATCAAGCCCATTCTTAAGGAATGCGAGACGAAGCCGGGTTGGAGAAATGGATCATTTGATAGCGTGATGATGATAGCATCGGGGATTAAAGATTTCCTGTCACATTCAGTGGGCGACTGTGCCATGTATTGAAGTCTAATTTCTCCATAATATTATAGCCACCCTGCAGCCTAATCGGTATGAGCTCCTCCAAAGAATGCCAACGCTTCCATCTTCGTCTCGTCATCTCGAACGTCATCAGCGTCTGTCTTGTACTGCGCCAGATGAATTATGAGTATAGTCAACATGGAATGGAAGAGTCAGGAAACGCGTACCCGGTCCGTAAGATGGTCTTCCCTTCCTATGTGAATAACTTTGACGCTGAGAGGCGGTGGATTATTAGAATCCACGGATCCTTGGTGTGGAGACTTTAAACAAAGAAAAGACGCGAGTCAGCACGGAAATATCGAGACTCGTGACAAATACAAACATCAAGAGAGATAACCGCTCGCGTCCAAGCCGTGTTCATCAACCCAGTGTACGACTCATCTCTACTGGATTTTAAGTCGTAACTTAACAGCGCGTGGACCAGTTCTCCGATGCATAATCCATGGCTTGCCAGAGCGATGTGAAATCCGTCTTCTTCAGTGAGGTGAGGAAATATGCATTCCTTGACTACCTTGTGCGCCCGTTCCGCCAGCTCATCGACGCTCTCCCCACCTGGAAATCTGCTCGAACGGTCGAAAAATGCGGGGAAGATACTGTTTTTGTAGCATTCATCACGGGACATGCCATCTGGATATGTATAACACCAAGGGTATCCTTCGGCGATACCAAAGTGCTGCTCACGGAGGTTGGGATTGAGGATGAGAGGTGGCGGGTTCGGCTGGCTGTCCTGGACGGCCTTTCCTGTATGATGAGCCCGAAGTAAAGGAGAGGAATAGATCACATCGATCTTTGTTGATGCAAGATGCTCGCCCAGTGCTTTTGCTTGCTACGTATAATGAAGACTCTGAAGGAGAAATCATTATTGGTCATCTCAAGACGAACCTTACGACCTAGTTACATTGGCTTTTTTCAGCGGCTTCCATAGTGAAAGCGAACAAACACACCTAAATCAGAGAGCGGGGCGTCTTTCCACCCGCCCCAAACTGCTTTCTGTCAAGATCGATTGGATTGACAAAGCTGGAAAGGAAGAAGAACCTTACGGGATTATCTGTTGACTCTCCATGCCTAATCTGCGTTTAATGTGTCAATGCGATTCAATAGCAAGCCAAACCTGACCCACAAAGGTGACGATGATCATCGTAGATAGCTAAGTCACGGTTGCCGGACCGGAACCAAGCAATAGTAACCCCATACCAAGAGTATTGATATTTGATGGTATGAATATTGCCCAACCACGTGCGTCCTGCTCTTACTCGCACTGGTTTAGCATCCACAGTCATGGAGAACACAAGACCCCGGACCATAATCTGCCTTATGCCTTTTCGAGTTCACGTTCAAGAGAGACGCTGTGTAGATGAGAACAAATACCTGAGGAGCGAAGCGGACTGGACAAACACGACTAGTATTCAGATGCCCGAATCTAAGGGTGGAGGAATTCGAAAGACGCTTTGGAAGAAGTATGCAACAGGATCCAACAATAACAGCGCATTTGCTGCGCAGGTGCATGAACCTATGACTTTTTGCTAATTAAGTGTGCGCTAACATAGAATGAACACGTACCTAAATCAATGGAGTTGATTGGGTCATCTGGTTCAACGTTTATCGATTCAGTCCAATAGCAGTGGCAAGGAAGAAAGGAATGAAACGGTCTTTATTAAGTAGTCGGTGCTCTGCTGAAGGCTTTGCATTGAAACTCCGGTCTTTCTTAAGTTTCAGCCCACGACGCAGTCCGGTGACTCCGTCCGGGTTGACTTGAGTTGACTGCCTGGTAACAGTGTTCTAAAAAGACCGAGCGAAATAAGCTCCAAAGTTATACACAGCCTACGATAGAACTAGTCAAGAACACACGATAGTGTAGTACAGATACGAGAATTATGAACATGCATAAAATACACCCCAATCCAATAGACTCAAGCGATTCTTACGATTTGTCTACTCATCTCGCCATCCAGCATCAACTGCTTCTTGCAGCAAAACGATACCGTAAAAGTTTTCATCTACATCACGTCCTTCTTTTGCCGCAGCGTCTGTGAATTCTTCAATGTATCGCGACGCGTTGGTCACGGTTTGTTCCACATCTTCCCAAGTCGCCTGCGCAGCGGGGTACCTTGGAAAGGGTAAGCAAAGATACACGACGAAAAAAAATAAAGCATACGAGAACCACTTCGTCAACCACATATTCTTGCGTCCCTCTCCACCTGTAAGGGTTTGTTTCCCAATGATGCGCTCAACGATGAACACTTCATCACTTTGGTGGCAATCTGGTCGGCCACAGCGCTGCGGTTCGTTATCCGGGTTGGTGATGACGACATTGCCGGCACGAGGATCTGCGTAACGAAGTCAAAGACGATCAATGGTCCCGAGTGTTTAGACGTACGTTCTCTGTGGTGAAGATGAGCATATATTTACGACAAGAGAAAGATGAAAGACTTACGCAGGCGCTGCACACGGAAGACAGATGTACCGTACTCCGTCTTCCAAGCAGGGATCGTCCGAGGTCATACCAAGACAACCTATGTGATACCAGGATCGACATTGGTCGCATTGTATAAACTGATAATATCGTGAGCATGCTATCAGAAGGACAATCAAACATAACTCACATCTGTTTCTGGAATGATCTGCTCCGGCCACTGAAGGACCTTGGCTTTTTTCGGGACACTGGTTGACTTTTTCTTGGTGCGTTTAGCAGGCGGAGCAGCAGTCAAGGATACGGAGATTGAAAGGGTTTCTGTCTGTAGTCGTCGCTTTCGAGATTTGCGCAGGCTTTTCGTCGCGCTCCTCGTCGTTTCTAAAGCTTCTTCTTTGACTTTGACGTCCAGAAACGCGCGCACATGTACAGGACTTGCAAGCGGTGAGGGCGAGTTCAGGGGAGTGAGAGGAGACGGTGTCGGGTCAGCAATAAAAGTTAGGGCAGGTATATCAATCATCCGCGAGACTTGCAGTTCCTCTCGCACAGATGTAGATGGCGATCTCGCATCCGCCTCATCTGTAGATAAGTCTGCAGTAGGCTCGGCTGTGCCCTCTACTCCGACATTGCTGCCCCAGTCGGAAGACTCTGGGTACAATTCTGGAATAGCCGCCACTTCGACGTCGACTTCAGCTGAGGCGGATGGGGGTGGTGTCATGGGTAGATCGTGCCGAACATGGATGTCCGACTCGATAAAGGGGTCTCCACCCAAACTGACACGCCGCAAAGAAGAGATGGTCCCATCCGGGGGAGTATCTGGGACGACAGAGTATGGCCTGCGACCTTCTGGGGAGAGATTGGCTCTGAATACAGCCTTGCTGGTACTGGGACTCGGGGCTTCTGCATCGAAGTTAAGCGGATAAGGGCGAGACTCACGCTGTATCTTCCATACCTTTTGAGGGCCATCTCGCGGGGCTAAGACCAATAGATGGCACTCGAATTAAAGACGGCTGTGATTGCCATTGCTGCATCGTTGCCTGTGTCCTTAGTGGCGTAGAACAAAGGGTTTCATCACCAACACTCTGTTTCTGGTCTTGAAAGTGGGCTTTGGACGGATTAATGCCCAATTCCACTACGAGCGTCTTGACCATCTCCGAGACTGATGGACAATGGTCATCTGATGCACCGACGAACACAACAAAAAACACACCTTCAGCTTCCCTGTCATTAACTCTTTCGTAGAGTTCCGTTACAGTCATATCCACCTGGTTCACTAATGGCTGGAGCAGGCCAACCGTGTCGTTCAGCTGTTTTACTTGAGATAGAACGTTCGTGGTGACCGTCCGTTGCTGGTTATGAGCCGTTTGCAAAGCCTTCGCCAAATTCAAATTGGCTACCTCGAACTGCTTTTCAATATTTGTGATTGTACTTCGAACAGACGACTCGAACTTGTCCACCCTGCCGACGATTAGTCTGTTCTGTTCCTCTAAAACAGGAATGACTGTCGCCATAACTCTCGTCGCGACACTCTGGGCAATTTGGTCATACGGTTGGACTGCCTGAGGGGGCGGCTGGAAATGGGTGTCGATGCTAGTCTGGAACCGTCGTTGCTGCTGAGGGGCCTGTTGGGGCTGGGACATCCGAGTCACCGGTACAGCGGTGAAGACCTGGGGCTGAGTAGTAGGAGTATGCTGTCCTGGCCGTTGCTGCTGAAATTGGGTTGGTATATTGGAATAGTGAATAAACCGGTGTGGTGGGTTGCCAGGATCAGGATGGCGGTATGCCATGGTGGTGGTTGGAGTTTAAGAAGGATCGATACTGACGCGACGCGACGCGACGCGACACGACGGCAACAAGGACAAACATTTTTCGCCACTCTCAATAGCTATTTAAAATTTCTAATACTAGTTTCTACTAGAGATGGATAAAAATTCACATTATAATTACAATACCTTAGCGCTTTGAAGGTAGCTACTATCATTGCCCTCGAAGACGGGCCCTTGGAGTCCATGGCTCTGGCTCATACTTATCCTGAGACGGCATCGTAGGTAGAGATTTTGCAGCAGGCACCTCTCGAGCTGGTACAGGTGGTGGTGAAGACGTAGAACTGGCGGAGTCACCATGCTCTTGAGGCTGCGCTAACCGAGTATCCGAGGCTTGAACGGCCTGAGAGGTAATCACGCCAGATTCCAGACCAGAAGACATTCTCAGATGTTCCTCCCTATCTCGAGCCTCGATTAGCGTGGCATTTCGAAATACCCTTTCTTGGCGAGCAAGGTCAATCTGCAGTTCCTGAATGAAAAAAAAGTGAGTATTGGAACAGCTGCTGTAGTCGGAACGTAAAGTACCTGAAGTGTCGGAGGATCTTGTCTGGTATGAGATAGCCAGGCCGACCATTGCACTGTTTGGTTTCTGTGAATACGGTTATTATTATGACCGTAAAACCTACCTGGTAAGCGCTTTGGACCGCCAATGTAGAGCCACATATCGTCATTGCGATATTTGACCGTCCTTTTTGTTCGTCGCGCTTCTGGGCATTCACATAAGTTCACTGCAAGGAGAATGGATGTTTACGCATGCCTTGCAGTGGATTATGCCGCTCGAAGAGCATATTTCCTATGTAAATCATTGAGTCCAGTAATGCGGTGAATATGACTGGGTCTCACTTGCCTTCGAGATCTCTGCCGACAAATCCCGTCTACAATAAATTAGTCAAGTACGCGAGAAAGTGAACAACACTCACTGGATGGCGAATAAGTCTCAATATCCGAGAAACGAAAGACATATCCTCCTCTTGTGATATTTCGGGGCTTGGCCTATTATTTTCGTAGAAAAGTAAAGATGACGAAGCAACTGTTATTTAATTAGTTAAATACTTTATACGCCATAAATTCCCACGATACCAAATGCGGACTCGCGTTGGACGCGTCACCTAACGCCCTCTTCACCCTCCATCACCATGGCCGACGTTGAGATGAAGCCCGCCGACATTAAACCTAAAGACGAAGAGAAGGAAGAGGAGAAGGAAGAAAAGAAGGAGGAGAAGAAAGAGGAGCCCAAGAAGGAGCCGGAGTCGCCTGTCACCGAAATCAAGTCCAATGCTGCTCTCATTGAAAAGGCTGTGGCGACTCTGGAACCACGGTTTACTCATCGTGTGCTCAGGACGTTGACTGCGCTAAGAAAGCGTTTGGACGACTCTGTACTGAGGAAGGCCATAGAGGAGGTGTACCCCAAAGGTGCGGAAACGGTCCGATTTCACAGAAAATATTCTAATATTGTGGCAGATTCGTCGGTGAAGATAACTTTACTCTCATGGCTACCGCCTGCACCCACATCGGACCAGGAAATGGAAATTGACTCAGCGACACCTGCAAAACCACCGCCAGAACCTGTCCCAGAAGTCGAAATATACCTTCGCCTCCTCATCATTCACCACTTACTCAAATCTCCTGATCATTATGCGAAATCTATTGAGCTCGCACATCAAACAGTGGAGAAGATGCAGGTACTCAACCGCAGAAGCATGGACCCCATTGCAGCCAAGATATGGTTTGCCGTTGAACGTGCATACGAATTTGGTGGTGAAATCGCAGATGCCCGACCGTGAGTGTCAACCGTAATCCTTTAATTCTCCGATCAATCAATGCGACCTACTAGATTGTTCCTTGCTGCACAACGGACCGCCTCCCTGCGGCACGACGACGAGGCCCAGGCGTCCCTCATCAACCGTCTCCTCCGTAGCTACGTCCATTACAGTCTGTACGACCAAGCCGACAAGTTGGTCTCAAAAACGACATTCCCCGAGTCCGCTGGAAATCCTCAATATGCTCGATACCACTACTTCATCGGTAGAATCAAAGCCGTCCAGCTCAACTACAGTGCGGCCCACACCAACCTGCAACAGGCCATCCGACGCGCCCCCCCTGCAAAGGTAGCACCCGGATTCTATCAAGCAGTGCACAAGCTCTCAGTCGTGGTCGAGCTTCTGATGGGTGATATTCCGGACCGAAGCCTGTTCAGACATCCCGTCCTAGAGAAAGCTCTAGTTGGCTATTTTGAGATCGTCAAAGGTTTGTTCCCCATTTCATCGTATACCCTCCCCGCTAATCCCACATTTTATCAGCCGTTCGTACAGGCTCGCTCTCGCAGTTCCAAACTACCCTTGCCAAGCACGCAGCCAGGTTTGAGGCTGACAAGACCTACACCCTCATTGTACGGCTACGTCAAAATGTCATCAAAACTGGCATCCGTCGGCTTTCACTCTCCTACTCACGTATCTCTCTACGCGACATCTGCGTCAAGCTTCATCTCGACTCTGAGGAAGACGCGGAGTACATTGTTGGTAAAGCTATCCGTGACGGGGTTATCGAAGGTCGAATAGTGCATGAGAAGGGATGGATGGAATGTGGGAGCCAAAGAAACGTGTATGGGCCTGAGGTTAGCGAGATGTTCCAGAGGCGGATCGGGTACTGTTTGGAGTTGCACAACCAGAGCGTGAAGGTATGTTTTTGGTCGCCCATGTTTCGAGTGTTACTAACCATGGGTTGCGCTAGGCCATGCGGTATCCTCTGAATGCGCACAGGAAGGAGCTGGCTGCAGCTGAAGGTGCCCGTGAACGACAGAAGGAGCTCGCCAAGGAAATCCAGGAAGGGGATCTCGATGACGAAGATATGGGCGAGGATTTCTGAACACTAACAAGTACAGGTCCAACATACGCATTAATATATTCGGTTCTCTCTTGGCATCGACTGGGTTGAGATCAACAAGACTGATTACACATCCATCAACATGGACCGACAAACTCGTCGAAAACTATTTTACATCAAGGGGTAGACTCGCGCGATCATGCCTGAAAATGATTTTTTAGATATGGCATGAATTAGAATCTTGGAGATGAGAAGGAAAAAGTGAAGTCAGATCGCGAGTATACAAACATTGTGAGAACCACTGACAAGCATCCCAAGCGTCAATTACTCAGAATGATTTCGGGACTCAGACAGCCTGAGCGGCCGCGTTGGCAACTGGAGCCGAGGTGAGAAGAGTAAACCCTTGTCCGTCGTTGTAAAGCGACGAGCCGTCGGATTGACGGCTGTAAGTGCTTCCATTCCTAGGAAAGCAAAGAAGTCAGATACTGGAAAAATAAAAGACTCGGATATTATATTACTGGTTTTGATAGTGATAGCCACTGTTCCCGCTGTTATCAACATACCTACACCAGAAGTTTCTCTGACAGCGTGAGACTCAGCTGACGAGTTGTGATAATGAAAAGACATACTTGGCGATTGACACCAGAGGTGATGGTGATAACTGGAGCACCTTGAACGTAGATAGTCGCGCTGTTCATGATCGTCAATAGGAAGATGTGAAAGTTATGCCAGACTTGGTCCTGCTTTTATAGTCAGGACGGTCCCGCAGGCCGCAGGTCTCAGCACGATCATCTGATTCAGTACTGTTTCGGGTACCAATAATTAAGGAAAGTGTTATAGGTGATTATGTAAGGAAGGAAGGAAGGAAGGAGGGAGATTTTATTAGTCGTCGGTACTCCTGAAAAGAAACGTAACGACGAAGGAAGTAGTTTCTATTAGTCGCCAGTGCTCCTGAACAGAAACGGAACGACGTCCGTACTACAAATAGCTATCAACTTTGTACCTAACGTAAGAGAGTAAATCTGGCCATGTTCGAGAGATAGCTAATTGCTACGGGTCCGAACCTATCCCATGCTCTAAAGCATTGGTCTGTTCTATCCATAAAATAGAAGCCCTCAACGTCAAACCGCAAGGAAGGATGGAAAGTACCAGTTTGCCGTTCCTCCCTAAACCAGCAGCCTGTTTCCCCCGCTCTAGTTCCTGAAACAACTTAGAATCATCGATCCCACAAACACCTCGGAAACCTTCCCAGTGCCCGACGGATATGCTCATGGGCGCATTACGATAGTCCATGCACGTTACTGGAGGATACGCGTCAGCGTTGTACTTGGTGTGATAGTCATTCATGAGCGTTTCGACAAGCTCCTTTTCGTGGCGTATGTCAGACATAACAATGTGATGCAAGAACAGTTCATCGCGCTGCATCACATCATCCGGATAACCCTCTAACATCAGAGTATTCCGTGAGATTACGTTCCAAAAATACGAAAAGAGACCAACCTTTTTGTTTATTTGTTTCGTACTGACAAAATTTCCGATGAGTATCACCCGCTTCTTTTTGACAATGAGGAGAGCAAAAGACGAAGCCGCATCCACTGCCACGATGAACTTTTGTTGGCATGTTTACAATTTCCAAATTACTCTCTATGCACTGCGAAGGTCATAAAACAAGACGAATCAATGATCGTTCAAAAGAGTCAAGAAGATAGAGAGTACCTTTGAATTCATGCAAACGTTGGCGTCCGATCCCCCATGCAGACTGGAGCGTGTTTCCCAGCGATGGTTGGCTACATGCAGGAAAGTGGCCCATGGTTTCCTCAATGAATTATGGAACTCAGGCGTGTCGACGGCAGACTCTAGCTTCTTTAACGATATCCGAACCCGTCACAAAATCGTTCGCCAGATGAGGTTGATGGTAAGTGTATTGAGGATCTCCGCAATGGTTTTGGCAAGTTCGGCTGTCAAATCTTCCTGAGAGAACTTCCAAAGGGACCGGAGAAAATGGGTTCGCTTCAGTGATTGGGCAATCCAATCCGGTCCCTATGCCAACCCCACATGGATGGAGACGAGGGTAGTCAAGAGGGCTAACATCCTGCATTGTTCGCCTGCTTCCGTGTTTGGCCTTGGAGTCTCGACGATACGCCAAACCACATAACACATACATGGTATCAGCTTCGCCAGTCGTAACGACAGCCCTAGCGAGGGATCATTCGAAAGGGTACGCAAAAGTATGGCACCATCCTTGATAGCAGCCCAATTGATGTCAACGCAATCGACGTCACGGACAAGACGAGAGATGACCGACGTCAGTCGCTGTATAGGGATTTCTTGCTTGATTGTAGCAGCGAAAATATCGATAAGTGACTTTTCGTGCATGAAGAATGTGGGCATAATGAAGGATATGAATGACAATCTATTCTCCAAGGATGCTATCCACACCTGAGCCACACACGAGATGAGACCTTGCGATTGGCGGAGGATGCTAGGATGCGTAAGCATAATCGATGACAGAGATACGCTATCGCATGCGCCTGCTATGGCGTACGAAAGGAGCGTGTTCATCTGTTTGGGAAACTTGACGAATGATTCTGGTTCCTTCAACAGAGCCTTTAGAAAATATACAATCCGTGGAAGCAGACGCGGCCAGAGATCAATGATCCGATGAAGAGTGTGATGACTGATGCTATCCACTCCATTAACGACTATCCTGCAGATCCCACGGACACACGCAGACGAGGCTACCAACGAGATCACCAATTCATGCAACTCTGGCCGTGGCAGGCGGCACTTAGAGTCGAAGGGAATATGCGGAGGAGAATTCTGGGAAAGACTGCGTCTAACTTGAGGCAAAATCTCGGAGGAATTGAGCTGATCCTTGAATGCTGCGTTAATCAATAACTCGTCATGGACCTTTTGACGACGCGTCAAAGCTGACTGAGGCATCTGTAGACCATTAGACCAATACATAAATTGGACGTTGATCTCGCTCACCAGGTGATTCTTGACTGCGTACAAAATAGCAGGTGAAAATATTGTCCGGAGTCATGTCTACGATCGTGACGTCGGACCGGCGGCAAGTCATGTGCCAGGTTTACCTGAGCTGTATCAGCAGAGGTGGCCAATAAACCCAGTTTTCCAGTTTTCGCGGTACCAAGTATTCGCGTCATAAGATAGCGAGCGACACAAAGCCCCGCTGGAGCACGTACCAGATACTTGCCTACGTGAAATGGCCACAAGAAGGTCGGAAGGATATGTATCGAACCAACTGTAGCAGCAGAACCTCGATGACTCTGGGTTCACCGGCAACTGCCCAGAGAGAAATCCAGGTCAAAGAGCGACCCGTGCTCGAATACCTATAACCTGATTGAAAATGTAAGGTCTCATAACCTTGATAATCCTACAAGCGTATACAGATCAATAAAGTACCAGGGAAACAGCGCCACCAGGTCGCAGTGGGGACCGTAAACAGATACCAATGAGGGGTTGGGACTTGGAACTGCCATGCAAATGAAGCGTTTGCGGAAAGCTGTCTGAGTCCTCTGAGTACTCTGAAGAGTGACAACGATAGATCCCTTCATTGATTTGACTGAAGTATCCGGAAAGGCGAGTTACAGAGGCTGGTGGGAGTTGAAAACTAACGGAAAGTGGAAGTCAGGGGCCAAGGTCCAAATAGGTCTGGATTCAGTAGAAGGAACCGGCGGCAAGTCATGTGAGACTAAGGATAGCCGGCTCGGATCTCCTCTTACTCGTTCAGCTCGTAGTACTTAGTAGCATGGTAAGACGTTGAGGTAAGGTTCATATCTGGTTTCGGCGCAATAAACATACTCATTACAACTTTGTGCATCAGACTCCATCACAAAGTACTGTACAAATTCGTTCTCAATCCCTTCCCACCTCCCAAATAGATGCACATTGGTCTCGATCAGCGCCAAACCGATAGATCAGATGGAACTTTCATCATGCCTCAAAGTACTGACCTCGAGATTGACAGTCATCTATTTACCGGAAGAGGAAGACTCCTCAGTTTTAGCAGGCGGCGGCTTGTACAACGAGAAGCCTCGTCCGTTATCGAAGACGGAAGACCCATCCGTATGTTGATGGTAAGTAGTTCCATCGCTGATAACCGATATAGTGCCTTTCCGAGGTGGAGAATATAGAGGCGCTCACCGATTGTTGTAGTGGTAGCTTGCCGCCCCACTGCTATCTGCATGTCGACACCACTGATTTCCCTAACAAAGGGGGAACGTCGCAGATAAGCTCTGATGAAACGCTCCGATAGCTTGGCAAGCAGCGAAAACACGTACGCGGGTGTTGATACCTTGCGCGACGGTTGTCGGATCAGCGTCGCAACCGCTCTTGATGGTCAAAGGTAAGGAATTCAGTAAAGTACATCCGCGGATGATATTGTACTGGTTTCATGTTCTCACGGTCACTGCAGAAAACGATGCTCTAACGCATGTCGTTAGCCTAGAAGTGGCCTGTCGCTCGCGATGACCCAGGTTAAGGTTTGTATACTTGGCAAATGAACACCTGATGAATCGATGAATTAGAGACTTGAGCAGCAGGACGGACCATGGCGAGTGCGCAGTTGTCAGAATTATATCGGATAGAAGCAAGACGTAGTTGAAAGAAGGCAATTCTTTGCTAGTACGTGCCAGAAACGTACGTCCACCATTGTGGGAATTACTGGCATTCTGTCAATCCAATGTCATCCGATGTGAGCACATTCAGTTGACCATGGAACAGTTTTCCTGCCCCGGGACCGTTCTTCAACCGTGTCGTGTGTTTTGTTTGAATAGCGAACCAGTGAACCTAACGTTAGTGTGCCTGCGAGGGGTGATGCGATTGACATCTTGGGAAACTTGAAATTCAGTGCGGTTTGACGGACGATGATGGCGCCCGACGGACCAAGACAGCCGTGTACGCTGCAGCAGACAGTGCTGCAGCAATCTAGGCTCCATCGAGCACCTCTTCCGGCAAAGCATGCCCGCCGCGAAATCCAAAAAGGGAAAAATAGTCGGATTTTGCCAGCCGAGCATTTGCCGAGCACCGGATCGAATATCTGCGAAAGCATCTTACGAACGGCACTTACCGCCACCCAGCTGTGTGACATGTGTCGACACTCTACACCCGGCCAGTGACTTCTTATTCCCTTGGGGTATCCAGTTTCTCACCATCCAAAAGTTTCTCGTCGTTGCTGAAGGATCCCAATGTCGTCTTCAGCAAGCTCGTCGAGCGTGCCGGCCAGTTCGTCGGCCGATGCGACGACGACGACAACAACGCAACCCCCAGCGACCTCGTCTTCTGTCCAGACAACCGAGCAGTCGACGACCTCGTCCCAGACGTCCATTTTTACGACCAGCACGACCAGCAGCATATTCACGCCCCCACCTACAGACTCGTCTTCATCTAGCAGTGATACTGCGCCATCCACGACCTTCATTCCGCCCGAATCCACGACTAGCGTGACGTCGGCACCACCTGCTTCCACTTCAAGCAGCAGTACCGATACGGGCCAAGGAGGAGGGCCGGGGCAAGGACAGAGCCAAAGCCAAAGCCGGAGTTCTAATGGCATCACTCAGCAGCCCACATCATATATCGCCACGACGGTCGTTATCACGGAATCCAACGGCCAGCAGGTGACAGCGACTACGTCCATTTTGGCGCCTCTATCCTCTGCCTCTTCTAATTCCTCCCCATCTTCCTCATCACATACCGGCGCCATAGTGGGCGGGACCATCGGCGGTATCGCAGGTCTTGCCGTGGTCCTCGCACTTGTTCTGTTCCTCTATAAACGCCGGCAGAACGCCCGCTTCTCAGATCACTTTGACGGGAACTTTGACCCCGACAGGATCGTGGCGCGGACGCCTGACATGGGACTGAACCTTGATGATGAGCAGGAGCAAGATGACGGGATGGGTGGACGGCTTGGAGGAGCAGAAATCGGTGCTGGAGTTGTTTCGCCATTCCCTATCAGCGCAAGCACGACCAGCCAGGGAAGTAACTACGCGAATTACTACAACGGCTCGCCTGGATCCCCACCGCCAATGTCGCAGTACTCTTCAGAATCTTACCCTCCTTCGGCGTACAATCCTTATGCTATGGTTCCCGGGTCGCCGCCACCAGGCTCGCCAGTCTTACACACCCCTCCATCGTCCAGCGGTGTCGGTGGAGGAATGTCTGCAAAGGAGCGCGAGGCAAGGCAACACCAGCTGGGCATCGTCAATCCCGACGACCGCTCAGCTTACCTCGTAAATGGCCCCGGTCCGAGCGGGGTTATTGTCCACCAGGATGCAGGCCCAAGTGAGATTCCGCCTTCGTATGATAGCTTACTCCCGGGACCGTCTAGAACGGGGCCACCTCAGGGAGGCAGCAGCTCGTAGAGGGGCGGTAGATGAGACGAAGGACTCTTTGATTGACTGATTATTTACTAACGGACGCCGTGTTTCCGATAAACACCATCTAATAATTCACGACCGCACTATCTTTCACGTCTTTTACATATCTAAGTACCGCTATTATTCTCCCCCTCCACATGCTACTGCAAAACCTGTCCATCCGCGCATCGATTCCATTTCTGTTTGTTTGATTGTACTGTATACATGTACCGCTGTACCGATAGTCGCTCTATTCTCGCTATGCAGTCTTGTATGTAGTGCAATATCTATCTACTCCCGTCCATTGGTGACGTTGCATTTTTATTCCAGGTGTTTAGAAATTTAGCCGTGGGTTGTTCCGGCTCGACATGAGGCGGGTGTCAGGAGCGGGCAAGTGGTTTTTACTCCCGTTGAGTCAGCCTAGACCACGTTTGGAGACCGTAGCTCATTTCCCTTCTCGATTCAGTTCAAAGTCTGTTCAACGTTCAGGGTTATAATTCCGAATCTCTAAGGGAAGCTGCAAACGAGAAGCACGGATGGAGCCCAGTGGCCGGGAATAACGTTAGAAGTTATACCAGTAGGATATTAGGCGGATATCGACTCACAGTTAAAAAATCCTCCGCAAGATCTACGACGGTAGCAAAGATTGTCGATCCAAGCGGCCAGATCTCAAGATTTCTGTTCACGGAATATTCGGGCCGACTTCCGATGTCGTTACTTGCCGACAAGCCGGTACACGCATACAGTAACCACCACTACACTTTTATTTTTCCTTCTTCAACATGGGGCGGGATGCAGGAGACTACAAACAATTGAAGGAAGAGTTCGTCTCTGGTGCTACAGGCTCGACGGTGACACATGTCAACCTGATATCTAGTGCGGCTCTCGTTCGTCGTTCCCTTTGTACTGTCAGTGCTCATCCAACCTTTCCCCCAGGCATCCGTGTTTCTCTATCATACAATTCTCTCCAGAACATCCTCGACACGCGTGACTAAATTCCCGATATCATGGGCCATTCTGGTCCTGCCACTTCTCTTGTCGATGACACTGTTCGCCGATATGCCAGCATTACTCTCAATCCTGATGTTGATTCCGGCTCTGGGTCTGTCGCTTTTTTCTCGTCGCGAATCTGGAACGCCACTTCCGTCGAATGAAAGTGAACGAGGCCCTTCAAACGCCAAGGCACCTCTGCCGTTTCTAACAACGTATCGCGCGCACATGCTCCTAATGACAATTCTTGCCATTCTCGCGGTCGACTTTCCCGTGTTCCCTCGTTCACTGGCCAAGTGCGAGTCGTTTGGGGTCTCGCTGGTATGTTATATCCCTTCGCCGACTTCTACTATACGATTTATCGCCTCCAGATGGACCTGGGTGTGGGCGCCTTTGTCTTTTCTCAAGGAGTCATCTCGGCAATTCCACTGGTTAAGAGTCCAACCTACCTCGCATCCCCGGTGCTTTCTAAGCTCGTTGTTACGATTCGTAAGGTCTTTCCTGTCATGGTCCTAGGCATAGTCCGCGTGTTGCTTGTCAAAGGAACAGAATACCCTGTTTGTGTGAAAATTCGGTCTACGTACCTATTCTGACGAGACTTTCTAGGAACACGAAACGGAATATGGCACCCATTGGAACTTTTTCATCACCTTGGCCCTCCTACCATTGATGGAAATCGTTCTTCACCCAGTAATCCTTCGGGTTCCGATTTCCCTGCTTGGGATATTGATTGCAATGTGTAAGTTGGGTTTTCCCAAACACTGTACGCGCATCAACTTCTCCTATAGGTCAGCAGCTCGGCTTGTCTGTCTTTGGTTTACAAAAAGTCGTCCTGTTTACTCCGCGCGTTGGTATCTTGTCAGCAAACAAAGAAGGCATCGTGTCCCTTATGGGTTTGTTCTCCTCGTCGCGCTCAGAACCAGTGCTGATGCACCACGGTCTCAGGTTATCTCGCCGTACATCTCCTGGGCCTATCAACAGGAACGATGATTTTACCCCCTTCACCTTCGTACTTTCGTCGGTTCCAGAGCCAATTCAATAAGACTGGAGAGTTGACACTGGGGGGCGGAGAGAAATACAAAAACTCGTATCGTTCTCGACAGAATGATAAAACAGCCACTGAGTTGTGGGCGTATTCCATGCTGTGGTGGGCATTGTTGGGCTTGACGAGATTACTTCGGATTGATGGCAAGGAAGGGGTGTCTAGGCGTGTGGTCTGTTTTCATCTGACTCTCTTTTGGGACGAGTCTCAACATTGCGTTCCAGGTCAACTTGTCGTATATCCTTTGGGTAGCGGCATATAACACGTCCTTTATCTTGGGATACCTTCTTTTGGATCTCTATTTCTATCCTTTGCCATCAAAGTCGAAGCACAACCGACAGCAGAGCGACCGGGACGTCTTACCCTCCCGCATTGCTGTTTCTACTCCACTTTTTGAAGCCATCAATAAGAATGGGCTGGTTCTATTTCTGTTGGTCAGTTTCATTTCCTCCTATGACGTGTAATCTGTGCTTAGAAGTAATATCCAGGCGAACGTCTTCACTGGTTTGATCAATTTGACGATACCGACGATGTTCACGTCGAATTTCTGGGCCATGATTATTTTGTGTGGATATTCGATTGGGGTGTGCGCGACAGCGTGGGCTCTGAGGAATACCCGTGTTTGGAAAATATAGCTGTGCAGAGTTGCATCATTGTCTGTTTGGGTTGAGGCGTCGGTCGAAACCACTGGCAGTAGTGAATTTCACCGCAATCACTCATGAGCTGTCAGAGATGCTGCATTGTTTGCGTTATGGACTTTTTCAGACGGGTGGATTCCCGCCCACCCTAGAATCAGCTATTTAAACTGCCTCTTGTTCAATTCTTCATGGATTCCTTATTAGCGCGAGATTCGTAGGGGACCCTGCATATATTGTACTGCGCCGCTGCGCGTCCCGAAGGTGTCGCCAAGTTTACCATTGCTGGCTTGTTCGTTTCTGTTTCTGCTACTATGTTATAGAAGCGTGGTATGAGAACTTCCTGTATAACAAACGATACTTAACACTGGCACCCAGTGGATCTTAAACCACTATCACAAACTGCTTACAAGCTATCCATGTTGCTGCCAACGTTACTTGTCTCGCTTTGTCAGTGCCATTTGATCCGACGCACTTGTACGTCAGATTCCCATCACCTAAAAAATTCTTCAACTTGCCCAACGTGCTTCCATCTACGATTGTCCGACTTTTCATAAAAAAGTCCGGTGCACAAAAATAACTTCCAATGTCAGACAAACATACTCAAAAAATTGTAGATGCCTCAGCCAAGTACACGTCGTAACGGACAACGTCGGCAGCAAGGGCAAGAGTACGAGGACGACAGTTTACCGTGCAAAGACGTGATTGAAGTGGCATTCAACAAAACTCTTAAACCCTCCGAAATCTTGCATCAAGTTAGACGCAATCTTTCGTTAATCTCTGCTTCGGATATTCATTACGATCCTGGGCGTCCAGTGCCAGAAGAGGAGTTAGAACAACTGGCGGTTACATGGGGGGCCTCGTCTGCTTGCATTCACGGAATCAAGAGGCTGGTGGATGCCGATCCCAAAACTATCAAACCTCGCATTCTTAATCAGGTCATTGACCTTTGGCCGCGTCTTTATCCATGGATTATGCTTTTCTTCAACCAAGTCGTGCTGCGGCGCCCAGAGTTGCTCATTGAAACTCCAGACGAGGACGTGCTACTTACCTTTTCCAGAACCGGTGCATGCTCCGGCTTGATTCTATCCTCGTTCATGCTGGACCTTCCCAGCATCCTTCACAACCCCCAGGACATTATCTCATCCGTGGCGCGGGTGTGGATTGTTTCTTTGGAATACAGGCTCCTATTCCTGTCTGAATTAATGCCTCTGTTTTTCGCTAGCAATGGGATACTTACAAAAATCCTGGTTCAAACGGTTAAGCGAGAAATACCTGTAGCACGACTCACTTCAGTGTTGTCTCGTCTTATCCGTAACATTGACTGCATGGATATTGCCAACTGGGATAGCATGAAGAATGACATGGTGATGATGCAGGTCGTGTCAGAAGATCCTTCACTAGGATTGTCGTTCCGATTGGCCAAGTCGACTCCATGGATGTGTTATATTCTTTGTCGCATCTTCGAAGGTCCCGTGCAGAATATAGAAGACGATGATAGGGTTGTCGTTGCTATGAAGTGCTTATATTGCATTCATCTGGCGCTATCACAGGGACCCCTCTGGATAGTTCAAGCGCTAAAGCATACCCATCTGCTACGATCTCTGTTAAAATGTACCCTGACCAACCCGTCTACGGAACTTTCCAAGGGTCTGTCCCAAGTTCTTCACGACATAACAATCAACCTCGTCTGGCGGACCATTCTGCGACAGGTTTGGAAATCATTGAACAAGATGGATCTACCCGTGATCGATTCGCCTGGCGTTCCTAGCAAGCTGGTTAAATCGTGGGTTACATTGTTAGATGTCACCAGTCATCGCTGGGAGACGCGAGCCAAGCTGCACGAGAACCTCAAACCAAACCTTTATATGAATGTAGAGGTAGCTTTTACATTTCTATAGCTCTTTTTCCACCTCATGCCAATTCTGTAGTGCGAAGCAGTCGATGAAACGGGGAATATGGAGGCGAAGCTTTACCGCTGCAGTGGATGTGGAATGACCTTCTGCTCTTTGAGTTGTCAGAAGGCAGCAGGTAACACTCATCGAGCATACTGTCGCCAAGAGAGGAACAGAAGGAAGAGTTGGTATCCTCTCATAGCTTTCATCGACTGACAGGATAACTTTGAATTAGGAGGTTATCCGGAAGATGTGATGTTACGCGACGAATCGTTTCTGCATATCGTCCTGCTGATCGACCTGCAACACGAAGAAGAGCAGATCGAGAAAAAAAACACGTGACTTCTACGCGAAGTTGAGTCACGGTCCTAATGAATCTGATGGGGCCCTTGCGGTAACGTGCATGAATTATCGCTTTGCACCTGGCATGAGGGTGTCAGTGGAAAATGGAAAGAAGTACGAGACTTATGTGAATTCTGCTGAATGGAAACGAGGGGTGGAACGGGCCAAACTGAGTAAAGAGAAAGGAAGACTTGTCCTCTCCATTTTCCCTAACGGCTTGGCACAGAAAGTTTCTATAGAATGGATGACGCTCTGGTGAAGTTTAGTGGTACTTATGGTATTTTCGGACTCGTAATGTACATGTCAAGTGTCCTACGACCTAAATGCTTTCCTCATCAAATGGCGGTGATAGTATTTCGTACTTTGTAGATTCTACGAGAGATAGTAATGCCACAAAGGCTTTTGAACACACCAGATCTACGCCCGAAAAGTATATGCTTTTCTATCCCGTTTAAATCTACTTTCACAGTGTGGGACGCAACACGACCATCGGCTAGAAACCTCTAACGAGTACGTGTTGCATGCCTACTTAGTCTTATATGAGTCAGTGCCACTACGGTCCACCGAAACGCGTCTGAGGAACGCACTGATCCTCCTTGAAATGATTCCAAATGCCCTCATGCACGCGATCGAGGGAATCCTGGTCAGAGTCAACGCGAGGTATCAATAAATCTATTCTCGTTGACACCCTCAAGCTTCAAGGTTCAACAAGGTTCACTAAACAAAGTAGAAGGCTTCATGGGCATCTCCGGGCTCACATCGACCCAATCAAGGAATGTAAGTAAAGCAATCTCTTGTCTCGTCTTCCCTAAGAGCACATGTCCATCGAAATCCATCTTTGCATCCAACATTAAGCGTTAAGCATGGAAACAAAGTTTTATGTGATCGCAGGTTTCGAACCGTGAGAATGTCGGAGTACAGTGTGGCGTCAGTTCTCGACGGGATGTTCGGGCCGCCTTCCGAACTTCATTGCCACCACAGCACTTTTGTCTTTTTCTTTTTTTTTGCAGCAATACGAGGCAGGAGACTAAAAACTGTTGAATGAAATTGTTTCTAGCGCGACAGAGTCGCGACGGTGACATGTCACCCCAATACCCCGATATTTAGTGCGCACTGCGGCTCTCGTTCGTCGTTTCCTTTGTGCCATCGGTGCTCATCCAACCCTTTCCCCCAGGCATCCATGGTTCTCTATCATACACTACTCTCTGGAACATTCGTTGATAAATTCCCAATAGCATGGGTCATTCTGGTCCTACCTCTTCTCTTGTCGATGACACCGTTCGCCGATGTGCCTACACTTTCTGAATCTTGATGTTGATTCCGGCTCTATGTCTGTCGCTTTTGTCTCGCCGTGAATCGGGAGCACTACTTCCGTCGAATGACATTGAACGTGGTAAATGGTAAGGTGTTTCCCTCTATTGTTGTGCGGTGATCATTGAATACCACTTACTGGCAGTTATGTGAATGTCTCGAAAGACATTCCTCGTCAATGTAAGCTGTTTCATTGGTTGCCTGTCGCTGTAGGCTGATCATAAATTTAGCTGTTCTGCATATAAATACTTATATCTTCTATGCGTACCGATCGGAGTCTCCTAAGTCGTGCAAAGTTCTATCAAGGTCTAATGTATCATAAACTATTAACTAATGCCAGTCCATAAGGACTGGTACGACTGAATCTTGGCTGCCGGCGTCGCTGAGGTGACTCTCCGCCCTTTTCGAACGAGAGTCTTGCCTCGACTGCAGGCCGAGAGCCTTTTCCCACTCTGATATGACGGGATAGCTGTTGCTCTGCGGGATGCCATTGCGCAAGAGGATACGATCATGTCCCTATTCCAGAGACCAACGCTGCTAACAAGCTCCCCGAGTTGCTATGATGGTCACCTTTGCTCGTCATTCGTGGACTCGTATGTGGGTGATTTCGATATCATATATTGGTCCTAATCTTTTTGATGAACGGCCTGAAGGGTAATTCTAGTTCAAGACGTTGTCGAGTCGCAGTCGCCATGATGTTGTACCTAGGGTGCGTGTTCAGTGCTGATGTTAATATTAGTGTGACCTTGGCCTCATAGTAATATCTTCTAGGTTATTCTCCGGTACTACGGCGGCTTGTTTCTGTTTCAAAAGACCTCGAAAGCAGCTCTGATCCTCGTTTAAATTAGGCGGTACGGCTTCGCGTTGGCTATTCAACACTGTTTTGACGACATGTGGTTTATTTATGTCCTATACTCAAGAGCGTCGCCAGAACATCTAGGTCTCCAATCTTGGTGGGTTTGCTCATGCGCGGGGGCCGGTATGCCGACAATTCAAGGCACTGACCCTGGAACTTCCACGCTGCCTTCCACAACGCAGGATGTGTTGAGTCCTGCCACATATCTCAGCCGGGTCCTCACTATTCGCTGTCTGTTACCGTTGACCTGGCATCGAAAGCCATTAGGCTCTATTTCGGACCGTCATCAGTGGAGGATAGAGGGATCCGTATTGCATGCGGTGGGAGCAATAATTTTTCTTATTCAGTCCGATTCCAGTCATTGCATTTCAGGATATTGTAGTGAAGGTCAATTTGGAAGAAGACAAACACCATAGTATATTTACATCTTTGATGAAAGATGTTCTCTAACGTCTCTGGTACATCACTTGCTCCTTTAGGATCATGGAGTTTTTCATCTCATGACCCTGCGATTGGTCCCAGGGTATATATATGCTATCGTTTATGTACGTTATCTAACAAGCATGTCTGACTCTCTTCAGGGTAGCCCCCGCTCAAACGAAAGCGACAGCGAGAAAACCTATCACATCATCGAAATCGATCCATTGTTGGCAAATAGGGTATGGCTCAAGCTCGACCTGTTTCTACTGCCAGTCATAGCAGTAATCCATTTTTTGTCGTACCTGGTACGTCGTCCATTATCTTTTCGACTTATGGTATGGTTCAAACCCTTACAGGATAGAACGAACATCGGCAATGCACGTATTGCTGGCCTTCAGCATGACCTCCAAATAACCGACAAGCAGTACAGCATTGCATTGACAATTACTTACATTTCGAATATTTCTGCTGAACTTCCCTCCAATCTTTTACTCCGAGTGTGTCCACAAATGTCTTCCACCGTCCTTGGACTTACTAATATCTATTCAGGTTATTGGGCCTAACTATCTCCTTCCCGCATTATTGATCAGCTGGGGCATAGTTGCTACACTCCAAGGAATAGTTACGAGCTATGGTGGCCTCCTTGCCTGTCGGTTCTTTCTCGGGCTGTTCGAAGGCGGCGCCTTCCCCGGTGTGGTATTATACTTGACGTATTTCTACCCCCGTGCCAAGATAACGACCCGCGTATCGGCATTTTTTGCTTCTGCTTCGCTTTCAGGAGCATTCTCGGGAATCCTTGCATACGGTATCGTACGCATGGATGGTGTAGGCGGACGCGCAGGGTGGCAATGGATATTCATACTCGAAGGTACATTCACCATCGCCTGCGGCCTAATAATCCACTTTCTTCTGCCTCGAAATGCTATGGCTGTGAGGTTTTTGCGTCCAGCTGAACGCGAATACGTGGCACGTCAGGTTGCCGAGTCCGGAGGGGAGAAGTTTGAGTGGAGAGAAGTGAGAAAGGCATTGGTTGCACCACATGTATGGATCCTTAGCATCTTATTATTCTTTGCGGGTGCCATGCTTTTTGGCTTGGCATAGTAAGTGTTCCCTTTCTCATCTCATCTTTAGTACTTTTTTAACCTTGCTCGTAGCTTTACACCATCGATTGTCCAGAACTTGGGGTACAGTGCTGTTCGTTCACAGCTCATGAGTGTGCCGCCATTTGCTGCCGCCTTTGTGTTCTCGATGACGACCGCCTACCTTTGTGACAAGTACCCTATCCGAGGCCTTGTCTGTATCGTCACGTCCATAATGTCCTTCGTGGGATTCATCATGTTTCTCACCTCGTCGTCGGCAACTACCCGGTATGGTAGTCTCTTCTTGACCATACCTAGTGCGTACACCGTCACTCCGACATTGGGGTCCTGGAACGCCTCCAATTCGGCACCACATGTTCGTCGTGCGACAGCAATCGCTGTCGGGTTTATGGTGACCAGCGCCGGGGGACTTTTGTCGACGTGGTTACTGGGGAGCTTGAGCATGGCACCCAAATACGTACTTGGGACTAAGGTGCTGGTGGCGTTCAGTGGTGGTATGCTTGTGGGGTCTGTGTTATGCATCGGGTATTTCATTTGGATGAACCGAAAGAAGAGGAAGATGACAGGTCAGGAGGTTGAAGGGATGGATGGGGATTTGGCCTCATCATTCACATATCTCTTATGACGGAGAGGCGTTTTCCTTAATTCAGACACAGCTGAACGCTGATAATTGACCAACGTTCAGATAGCAAATTTAATGTCTCGAATAACCATATGTCCAAAACGGGTTGCGTTGTCGTCGGTGACTACGGTATGCCCATCAACACTTCCGATGTTACACACATGGTAATTGAAGGGCCTAAAGAGCAGAACTGAGTTTGCACTGTCATTAAGCCCTCCTAAGGGATGTCGGATTCATCATTCAGACTCTTTTGAGGTAAATTTCTGAGCTCCGTGAGTTACAAAACTGTGACGAATTGATTGAGATAGTACAGTATAGGTTCAAAGAGGCTCGTTAAACGAAGTAAAAGGCATCCTTCACTGTTAAAATATCTATCACCGACATCCCATTTATCAAAACCTTAGGCATCTCCACATCAAGCCAATCAAGGAAAGCAAGCAAAGCGATCTCTTTCCCCAGCTTCCCGAGAAGATCTTCATCGAAATCCATCTCAGCGCCCAATGTTGTGGAAACAAACCTTTCCATGGTAGCGAATATCCTCAGCGATAGTTCTGACGATAACGACATTTTGAGCCGTAATGAAGACTGTGGCATCTTAAATGAGGGCATGCCTGGCCCGCAAAAGTGATCTCGGCACCTTTCCATGATAAGTAAGAGATTATATATGTGCTGTGTCACGAAAGGGCACGTCTGACGACGAGATGTCGTCTGTAAGAGTCGGTAAATGGATAGAGCCCGATCATACCCGGAGCGAAATTTAGTCTGGTTCAGAACAATGCCCATAAGCGCGACATAAAGCTCTGTGTCCACAGGTTCGAGAGATGAGAATGTGGGTGCAGGGGAAAGTGATTGCGGTATGATGGATAGAAAGCGCATGAGCGAGGCATATTTTTGGCGATCAAATCTGTGCAGTGGATTATGCCAGAACACACGAAGTGTACGCAGCATGCGCTCTCTCCCCAAGAACGTGATGGCTCCATTAGATCTCATGTTCTCCAGGAGGACAATATTGAAAGCGTCAGTTTGGTCCAAGGTGAGCTTTGTGATAGTGAAGGTGAAAACATCATTAGGAGATCTGCGACGGTTCACTTCTGATATGTCGTTTATGTTGGAGAAATCAATGCCAGCTTGTCCGTTCACGAGTCGAGATGTAGCTTTCTCTTGGGGAATTGACAGCAGATTGCTCTTCATCGGGGCCTCAGCGTCAAACAGGGAAAGTGCATTTCTGCGCAACACGAGGGCAACACGAGGGCTGACGAGAAAGATACGATGGATGGCGTCCTGTGTTGGTGTCAAGCCTTCCCACAATCCGAATGCGTGGGAAGTCAAGATGAATTCCGATGTCGCGTCGGCCACCCATATGCCTAGAAAGAACATTTCAGCTTGAAGCTGATATGCTAAAGATTCTGGATGCTCCATGGCTGGGTCAATGCCAGTCTGAACCTGTGCAAAAGCCTCGGCATGGCCGTACTTCTTGAATTCTGCGTGGGCGTCGTCTACGATCTGGGAATGAGGGGTATCCAGATAGTAGCGCATGACGCGCAACCATACATCGACGTGTGTCTGGCACTGATGCTCAGCTTGATACCGGATCAGCCATTGTCTCAAGGGGGGGTTAAGGTCGGGATCAAAGTACGTGCTGCCCACGTTGCGATAGTGCATCACGAACATGAACTTCCTCAAGATATCGAGGTCTCTGCGCTTTAGAGTGACTTTCCTTCGCGGGAGCTCGGAATGAAGAGTAGCGATAATCAATGCTGCCTCTCTTTCCAGTAAGGAAAGCTTTTCCTCCACTTCGTTCACGTTGCTAAGGCTACTAGCATCGCGATACAGGTTTTTCTTCCCGTATACTTTCCCGACTGAGCGTTCGTCGAGGCTCCCAGAAGCCACATCGTAATAAAGGACTTGATCGGGGTCTACACCGGAACGACGGTATTCTGTTCGTCGCTCTGCGTTGCTTCTTTGGAGAGTAACATAGATAAGAGGTTCATGGACCTGTGATTATAGGCACTTACTTGCGAGGGCCAGCTTGATAGCGCCTCAGAATGAATCGTGGGATGGCATGATGATACTGGTCTCCTTGTGGACGCTGAGTAGACGGGGCGGAGGAACGTGGACCTCTTCGCTTGTTACGTGGTGGCATGTGGGAAAGATGTAAACTTGATATTTAGGCGCCGAAACTGAAATGAAGCCGGGCACTAAATAGCGATCAGGCGGGCTCTTTTCCAATCTCGGCTGTTTGTATAGAACACTCGCTCGTTCACCCGGGGCATCATCACGCCGACGCCGACCGACTTACTGTTAGTATTGGACCGCCTGATTAAGCTTTGGTCGTCTAGTCCCCCGCGTTCAACCAAAACGGTCCGCCATGACGACGAAGTAATCGAGTTTCGTATCTCGAGATGTACGTAGTGTTTCTCCTGGTGATGACATGAGACTACGAGCAACCAGTAAGAAAAAAGACCTTACACATTCACAATAGATGTCATTGAAACGCTGCGGTTGCTTCCTTGCAAGAAAGAGATATGTAGACGATACGACCGCCTAAACAATTCAAACAAGATCTTGAGAGAATGCCTTGGACTATGCACCGTCTTCTGGCTCGGAAACAGGCGGTTAAGACGGTCATACACTGGATCTGTGAACCACAGAGGGACTCTGAGGGAGCAAAGTCCACTGAGGTACTCAGAGGGTCGAACATGTTGATTATCACTGAACCCGAATCAAAAAGTTGTTGATTTTTGGGCCGATCTCGGTCCTAAATGATCCCGCTGGAGTTATAAAGACAAAATGGTCAAGTTAGTACAAAAATTCCAAAGAAAAGTACAGACCGGCTTCTTTTTGCAGCATCCTGTCTGATTAGCTTTGCAAACCCCTTATAAAGAACAGCCCTTCTTCGAATGTATACATATCTGGGAAACGTCACAATCAGCGCCTTGATGTAAAGCAAAAAATCACCCTATACTATTGCAACAAGAACTCAAAACTAGACGACCTTTACATATATAACAAACAGATTAAAAGGAAAACATAGCGTCTATGCCATCTCTACATCCTGGGCAGGGGTCTCCTTTGCTGGTACCGCTGACTGGCTCTGCGTCGCCCATGAATGCATCAAGCTCCTTGTCCAAATCCTCGACAGTCTTGGGCTTTTTAGGTCCTTTTGCGGCGGCTTTGCGAACAGGTTTCGACCGAACGGGTCCACTAAGATAAAAATTAGCGATAGAAAGAAAGAGCAGTAAAAAAGAACACACGCGGCAACTTTCTTGGGATTGGGTTCATCCACACCGAGACGATCCAAAAGGGGTGGCTTCTGGATCCTGTTGAGAAGAGACGATGTCGTCGGTGCACTTGTCGCACGTCTTGGGTTCCGGGGCGGCAACGTGTCGAAGGTTATCGACATTGCTTGGCCTTCGAGGAAGCCAAATCAGAGATGGTAACCAACAAAGGAATACACACACGTACCTTTAGCATCTTTGCCGTCAAAGGTCTTTTTGGCTATCGTTGCCTCCTCGGGTGTTTCGAAGGAGATGAATGCGGTCCCTGTGGAGCGTCCACTGCGGTCGTACTTTGTAACAAAAAAACCGAAAGGCGCGGGTCGTTGGTTGGCTTTTTCAGGTAGCGTGGTGCTAGTCGGATATTCGTACCCTGAGTAACGGCTCGCGCACGAGCGTGCCAAATTGGCCAAAAATTGACTACCAGCCGCAAAGGTCACTCCTAGCCCGTTGTCTCAGATGAGGCGTACTTACGGTCAGGTCTTTAGGCGTAATTTCGTAGTGCAGGTTCGATACGACGATCTTGGAATTGGGTGTCGCGAAAGTGGTAGGCATCCGTTTGGCGCCTTTCAGGCCAGGGGCCTTGTCGTGCAACCACTGACCGTCGGTATTGGTTGGTCGCTAAAAGAGGATTGAACAACGGGTAGATACATTCAAAAAGAATAACCACAGACAGAGTAAGGCTTTTGAGCGTTTCTGTTGCTTCGAAATGCGGACATGATGGTAGTAAGGAGTCAAGATGGGCGGCGAAGAAAATGCCTCTGCTATCGCTGACTTAATCCGTATTATTTCGTTACGTAGCTGTTGCCAAACAAAGCACCTCTCTTTCTATCCTCCATGTCGACAGCGGCGGCTGGCCTCAATGCCATCAAAAGATTTCGTCTGCACGAGATAAAAGGTCTCCAGCACCACTTAAAACGATACGGGCCACTTCCAGAAAAGCCGGACGCGAATCCGAAGGCTCTCCAGCTACCTAATCCGTTTCTCCCTCGATTTAATCCAACGAGCGGTAGATGGGCGCCACCCAAGTATTCCTTGCGTCGCCAGGCTGAGATCGTGAAACTGGCGAAGGCCTCCAAGACTCTACATCTCCTACCTCCAGGTCCCAAATTGCGGGCAGCGGAGATACTCGCAGCCCCGGCAAAGAACCCAAAGCTGACTTTGGAGGAGAAGAAGAAAGCCCTACGAGAGGGTTGGTTGAGCAAGGTTGAATGGGCTGGAAAGGTCAATGAGAGGCGGGTTAAGGGTGCAGATAGTGGTACACGCTTGTACTCGGGAAAGAAGAGGATGTTCAAGGGACACAAGTGGGAGCGCGTGAAGAGGCGTCGGTTCAACTACAAGAAGATTTTGCTGAAAGATATGGACCAGCGTATCAAGCGGTACAAGAGCGTGCGTTGTCTTTCTTTATCTATTTCATTGATTTTTATTTGTTGCTTTGCAGTATCACAAGAACAGACGGCCAAATCCTCTGGACACACCACAAGCCAACAAAAAGGCCAAGCTACCGTTCTAGTACTGTATACATCTACAATTTCATTCTTATTTCATGAAATTACGCGGAAGGAAGACAATGAAGAAGATTCGCCTATCATTAATGCGTAGGAACATCCCTTGACTTGAAGCTCACATCACCGCGATACATATCGAAATACTCGGAGCTATGTGGCAGATATGCAGATTCCTACGCGTCCGAGACGTGAATTTTCTACTGACTTGCTAAGTGAGCATTGAACCTTCTCTTCCAATACAGCGGCTGACACAATCTTTAGGCTAACGACTATTTTATCGCTGTTCGACCTGTGAAGGTATACGCCACGTTCCAAGCTTATTTTCGGGTCCCGACACCTAGGATTCGTTCACCGAACTTGTAAATTATGCTTCTTTTCCCTAATTGCATGAACGAGTCATTATAAGATTGTAGTCATAAATACCATGTTATTGACTGGGTCACCCAGTCTTTCGCGTAGTCCATGAAGCATGCTAAAATTCTTCGCCCTCATCCGGCCAAAAAGCTGCTTCCAGCTCGACTACCCGGGCCCAAACCTCTTCAGCTCGTTTCCGCGATGTAGATCCAGGTGTAATCCCTAAATCATTAACTATGCCAGCCAAAGTATCAACGAAGGAGATGAACTCGGTGTTACTCCAGTTGGCTGACAGGGATAATAATGCTGACCGCGTGGGTGTTGAAGAACTAGCACCAAGAGAGCCGGCGAGTTGTGTATGGACAGCGGTCCAAGAATCTAGATATACCTGAAAGATTTCAATTCGTGTGATAAAACAGAAATCGGTGAGTATTTAATCACCTTTTCCATTGCCCATAGAAACACTAAACCCTCTTCAAGAGACCTAGAAACGCGAGTCATCTCCGCTGTATAGTCTCTCGTGCCCTTCCGCTCTTTCCAATCTTCAATTCGGAGGCCCCATTCCTTCGCCGTCTCCTCGAAAAAGTTGACCTCTCTCACGACATTAGTAAGAGAGAAGACCAGGACATCGAGTATGCGTTGGTTTAAGCGCTCCTCGGGGGACCCAATTTTGTGCGCTGCATCGTATGGGATCGCTGAGATCAACGAGCCAATGAAACGAGGATAAGCATGAGCGGCATAGAGTCTGTCCTGGGAGAGCCAGAAACCGAGTCGCTTGTTGGAAAGGGTACCTGAGGCTGCAGAGATCAGGAATGGATGCCTGAGCGCGTCTGCATAGGTAACGGGTGTTTGCAGCGACAATAGATGGTCAGTGAGAGACATCAGATCTGGTCCGGAGTCCGGACCGAGCGTCGAAATCTTTCAGTTTGGACATGTTTACTTCCCCACTGCAAACGAAATCTGTACGAAGGGCTTTCTACATTTATTGAAATGCAGCTGACCAAATGCTACTAGGAAAATAATGGAGGAGAGTTATACTTTCGAATCCCCCACCTTTTCACTTATACGCTTTAGCCTTTGGAACGGTTAATCCCCAGCCCAGCGCCTTCTTTACTGTTCCGATGGCCTCAAATTCGACGCTTCACTGCTTCAGATTTACTTCGTGCCAGACGACCGCTTCTCAAGACAGACAGCCGCACGTCCGCTCTACCTTGACCCACCTCCGGGAGCAGGACTCGGAATACAATGCTTTGCTTGATCGTCTCAAGAAAGTCGAGCAGAAAGTGCGAGACTACCGTCATGAAATACGAAAATCAGACAAGTCATAGGCTTCGACACCAGCTCCTATACGTCGTCTTTCCTCCTGGTCCTATTCCAACAAATCCGAAGACATGACCGGGATTATTACGGCAGCGTTTTCAGCGTCGCTGAGGGGCCATGGATCCTCAGTCATCTGCGGACTCCGGAAGGATACCATCTTATCCTCCTCTCTCTATGGTCCCATTTAACCATCAATTTCGTTTATGCCGACAGCAAAAGTACTCCTGTCCTACTTGAAACCATGTTTCGTCGTCCGACTCGCTTTGGACAAACATCGCCGCCTTCGCTTCCCGTGATTCTCATCCAAGTGTACATAAAGTGCTTGTCACGCATTTATTCCACCTTTCCTCTCAACCACTATGCCAAATTCAGATTTAGATCCATGCGCCTCTTCCGCTACCTCTACGTCCGATTCCATGTTCCGCTCAAGTTCCAATACAACCGCTTCATCTGTGTCATCACAGGAGCACCCTATCGCTGTGGAGTGGGTGAGTGGAGGTATGTATTACAGCACCGTGCAAGCTAAAATTCTGATGCCATTTTCCCAGGATCGTCTCTATGAGAACGTGCCTGAGAATCTTTTCGATTATTCGGTAAGACTCATGCTTGCATTCAAACTCCCGGTATTGACGCTTCTCTAGGTTGACGCAGCCACCCGTGAAGCCCGTCAAGATGCGTACAGAGCGAAGGCAGCGACTGTGTTGTAAACCACAGCAGTGGGAGGCTTGCAGTAGGTAAATACTGGAATTGTTAGCTACTAGAGCTCGGAACGAGCTCCTTAAATACTACAAAAGTATCTAGAATATTCTACCTAAAGTACCTAAAATTATCCAAGTATCATGACAAATTACTAAGCCGAATGTTCGGGAATCTTCCGGCATAAGCTTGAAGTTGCAAATCCCAACAGACTGCAAGGAAGGATGTTCTTCAGGAATATAAGAAGTGGTGGACAGATAATCAGGAAGAAATCCGAGTCTGTACGTCTTCATGGCTTTGCATTCCGCCAGTTTCTGATGATTTTCCGATCAGCGAAATTGATTAATAGTTGCGAGCCAGATGAAGGACCAGACTGTTGACGAAACCTCGTGTCGCCAATTGTGTGATTGTACTATATCCATGCAAATGAACTACCACCGTGTCGAGTCAGCCTTACTTGCCTCCACCGAAAAGAATCTTGCGTAAGGTGAGCTGCAATTATATTCCATTGGAGCAAAGATGTCTATGACATAGTCGCAGAGTCTTGCATATTATCAACCTGGTTTATATCTCTAATATCAAAAAAAAGAAGTGGTCTCTGCGAATACTGTAGCAGTGTACTGGGACACGGTCTTTGATGACGCCTCAAAATTTAACACAAAAGCGAGCGCTTTAATGGGGTGACATGCATCACGTGGAGTATAGTCCGGTTTGTGCTTTCTGGAAATAGAGTAATAATTTTCCTCATTTTGATTTCCACTACCCTGAAGCCATTCACGTCTCAGCGCGAGTTCTAGATTTATTTGGGGCCTCATTTCGCTCCCGGAGCGAAACTTGATCTTTCCTGGCTGCCTTATCCCTGAATTGAAACCCAGCGGATTCGGTTCTGTTTGAATCTGCCAAGGGTGCTGTCGTGGTCTAACCTCAGCGACTCGGACATTCTGGATTTTCAGTCCGACTCGACTTCCTCTTCTCTCTTCTCGTGAACGAAGCATACCTCCCACAGAGCCACCCTCTTGGTCTCTCCTCCAAGTCACGCGAGTCTGCTATTAGTGTTTAACGGAATCTTATGGATGTCATTTGATGACGCTTTGGAATATCCGGGGCATGTTTCCCGGCCATGCCAAACTCGTACCACTCTCCTGTGCCTCTCCGTGACGTGATACGCAGGAGTTCCAGTGGGTGGTTGTTCTTCTTTCTCATACCATACACCATGCCCTTATCACCGGGTTGGAAGAGTCTTCTTGCACTTTGCTTTGCTTTCCTGAGGGCCTCCTCGTCGGTGATAAACACTACGGTTGCACTGGACTGTACCCACCGCTTTCTCAATGCGTCTTTTTCGAGTCTACTCATCTTCAAACGTAGATGGAACATTCACCGGGTTGCAAGACGACGATGCTGGGATTGTCTACTTTCGCGGAATAGTGTATGCGGACCCTCCTGTGGACAATTTAAGGTGGAGAGCACCGGTGTTCCCTCCATCTAAGCATCTGGGAGATGTGAACGCTACTCATGTAGGTGCCCCTTCACTCCATGTATATGGAACTAACAGAAGCTGACAGTTTGGTAACGTATGTATCGAAACGGCGACGTCTACTGTCCCGAGTGGTGCTTCCGAGGACTGTTTGTTTATCAATGTATAACATACGTGTAGCGTCTCCATCATCGCCACCTCTGATCCATCCCCGTCCCGCAGGTAAACATCCCCATTGGAACTGATACCGCTGATAAACTGCCGGTTTTGATCTACTTTCATGGTACCCTACTATTTCATCCTTTCCCTGGGTCTTCCTGACACTTTATGAGGCGGTGGATTCCAAAGTGGTAGTTCAATCGGATTCCCACCAAATGCATTGTTCCAATCTTCTGCGGAACCATTCATTTATGCGTCATTACAGTATCGCCTAGGACAGTTCGGTTTTCTAGGTTTGTTCCGTATGACTCTTTACGATGTTGAACGTGCTCATCCCTACCAAGGCGGTTCACGGCTGAAAGCTAATGGCGCATTGAATGCAGGACTGCTGGATCAAGTATATTGAACCTTCTGACAGAACGACACTCCTTGATGATTCCCCTCCCACAGCGGGCTGCTCTTCGATGGCTCCAGAAATATATTATTAACTTTGGCGGCGATCCTGAGTAAGTTTTCTCATCGACTCCTTCCCCATCACGTTGCAACTAATGAACTTCTTGTCAAGGCGCGTGACGATTTGGGGCGAATCAGCGGGCGCGGGTTCTACTATGTTCCAGGTAGATAACCATGAGACTGTCCGTTCCACATCTGCTGATCATGGTTCTTAGGTTATTGCGAACGAAGGTGACACGGAAGGTCTTTTTGTAGCGGCAATGGGAGACAGCCCTTCTATGAGCTTCACACCTGCATACGATAGTGATTATGTCGAAGGAATCTTTACAACTTTCGCAGAAAAGGTGTAAGTTTTTGTCACTTCATCATCCCCCCCCCACCCCGCACGCTCATTGTTTTTTTGGTAGTGGCTGTGACCAAGTCCAGGACCCTTTGGCATGTCTCCGCAAAGCCGATGTGAAGGATCTAGTAGCAGCCGGCAATCAGGTTCTGGGGACAAAGCCCACGACTATTTATTCTTTTGCCCCGATTCTGGACGGTTCCTTCATATCCAAAAGGGCCGTCGAAGCTTTCCAAGATGGGACTTTTGCTCCAATACCTCTGTTCTACGGGTAAGTTTTATCCTGGCTGCTGCTTCTTCCATTCATTACGTCTGTCTAGCTCGAATACCAACGAAGGTGCCGGTTGGTCTTCCAATATTGCCGCGCCTTGGGCAAATACTGCTACCTCGAATGCCACTGAGGATACGGTGTATTTCTTTTTGCAAGGCCAGTATCATACTTTGACCAACGAGAGTTTCGTCAAGGCTCTGGATCTCTACCCGCTCGCAGACTATGGAAATTCGTATGACTTGCAGGGTCAACAGATGTACGGAGAGATGCGATATATCTGTACGGCCGTCTTGATTAACGAAGCCGCCGAGCAATTTGGACTCGACGCGTTCCAGTACCGGTACGACAACCCACACCTCGGTTCGAACCACGGCGCCGATCTCGCGGGGCTCTTCCCTTCTTCTTCATCTTCGGCGAATGCAGATGACCTAGCACTCTTCGAAGCTATGCGCGAGTATTGGACATCATTCGCTACAGGCGGTGCGCCAACTGCGCAAAAGGCGCCAGAGTGGAGTGTATGTCTATTAGCTTGCACCCCTCGTCTTAATTTCTAATGCACTTAACGTGTAGGCTACTGGGAACCCACGCATGCTGCTTCATCCTGATGGTATACACCTCGAGAATATTCCAGACGTGTTGTCTGCGAGGTGCAATTTCTGGCACGACCTGAAGGAGGAGATTATGATTTGATGCAAGCGACTGATTTCGTTCAGAGCATGAGGCTGTTTGTAATCGATGTTTGACGCACGATATGATTCGATTTATCGGCTGACCAGATGCGACAATAAAGCAGTATAAGTCTTAGACCGAATCTGAAGCAATAATTCACTCAAAGACATCTGAAACGCAGGCATGATATTCCGCCGAAAAGTACACTGGGGTGACTTGCCCGCATTATACAGCGGAATCGAGGTCCGTCTCCGAGCCGTTCTAGCATTACGTAGAGTTCATAAAGAATGTCCCATCTATAGGTGGTATAAGTAAAGAGTGTCAATAGTCTATAGTCTGCTGGTGTTAATGTGAAAAAGTCAATTACAAAACCATCACCGCTCCAAGTATGGAGAAAACCACCGCCGAGGTAACAGTGTAGAAACAGGCTTCAAAAGTCATTGTGGTGACAAACGCGGCATTAGAGCTGCTAGTCGCGCTCGCACCGGATCCACTGGCAGTACGAGAGCCGGATGCACCAGACTACGAACTGTCAGCTCCAACAAAAGAAACCACCAACATACAACTTACACTAGTGATAGACGCAGTAACGCTCGAAAGCACACTACTTCCCGACACCTGATGCCCATTCCCAACCGTCGACGTCGTCTGGCAGTTAGACGAAGATGGCACAGCGTGGGCTGATGGAGTGGACGGCTGGCCCTGGGAGAATGTCGAACCGCTATACACGCCCATCGGCTGAAAGATGTTAGTCCAAGATCCAGAAATCAGCGAGAAAAGAAACTACTTATACCCACCTCACCACTGTCGCCCTGGCACGATTCGAAGACACCAGCATTGTAGTTTGCGGGCATGTTCCATTCGCAGCCCATCTCGTCGTAGATGTGTTGACCTGGAGAGGGAGATGAGAAAGGAAAAGGAAGGAAGGAAGTACGTACAATAGGTGGGAGCTTGGCTACCAGCGGGGTTGCACGCACGGAAGCAGAATTGCTGATCGGACATGAAGTTCTGGGGAGCGATGAGTGCAGGAGAGTTAGAGGGAGAGTTTGTCGTACCGTCCACTCAAAGATCTGCTCAAGGTTTCCAAAAGCTTTGGAGAATACGAGACCGCCAATGGGATTGCCTAGTTGGCCATGAGCATACTACCTTTTCCGGTTAGACGGAATCTTCAAACCATTCCCATCAGCCCCGTGGGGATCTAGTTCGCCTCCACCATCTCCAGTTGGGATGTTCAGCATCGTCAGATTTCCCGAACCTGTAATCTCCGTTCAAGATGAATGTTATGTGGTGAGGCAATGAAACTGACCGGTGATTTGCACGAAATCTGGCGTTTGGACAAAGTGAGCGCCGGTGATGGCTCCATCGGGGATCAAACGAGTTCCGTAGCCTTCCTGTAAGCGGAAGCAGCGAGGTGTGTAGGTGATGAGGTCGGGTGAACTAATTTACCTTCGTACACCAAGCGACTTCGATTCGCTGAGGTGATTGTTTAGCGGCGAAAACAGAGATGGCAAGCGAGAAGTACTTCTGTTTCTCCGATGGTAGACATCGCGCCAGGCTGTGGAGGAGCCCAAAGGCAGCTGAGATAGACATGAATACCACGATGCGCGGCATGTTGAGGTTAGGGCCACGTACAAGTCGTCCACTCCATTGACTGAACAGTATGGTTAGCATTGTGGCTGCTGTGGCTCCAGAGTCGACATACTGTAAGCGTTCTGGCACATTGACGTCTGATTGAATCCATCGCCGCACTTGTTGGTGCCTGACTGGCCCTCTTCTGATGTCTCTGGTGCATTGCTCGGCAGGTAGGTAGCGCTGTACGTGTTCTGGGCCTGTGCACCCCCTAGGATGAGGGACACAGAAAGGGCATATATAGAGTACATTTCGCGCCGGGGCTAGGAAGGAATGTGGTGGTGGTGAAAGAAATTTGTGGGAAGCGTTGGAGCAGCAACGAAAATTTTAGCATATTAGGGTTTGTTTCAAGGAATTGCAGATGGCATTTGGTGGCCGTTGTGGAGAGCGCTAAGATTAGAACATCATTGAATTCTACCGTACTTGGTATGCAGCGACGGCAAAGTCGGAGATAAGCTCGGATGCTATTCAGGTAGGTCAAGTAGGCCCTGATTATCTCTGTGAGCATGTTATGTGCAAAACATGAATAGACAGGATCAACGTACTGCCTTGTATAGAATTTCCCGTCAAACGACATGAGCAGCACATTATGTCGATGCCCAGCAGTTTGTCGTTGTACGTTAGTGACGCGTCGAGGAACGAAACACCTGGTAGAGTCATGACACTTTTTCCACCTAGGTTTCTAGATGCTACTGTAGTTAAAAGTTGGTTATTTATGTTTGAATGGGTCGAAGATATTGTATCTAGCACACGGACGCCTCGACACAGTAAGTCATCTAAAGAAGTGGCCCTCAAACTGTGAACATGCGCTATTAGAATGTGAGGCATAGGCGACGGTCACTCACCTGTAATGAGCATCTCTCGAGAAAGTATGGGATGCTCAGCCTGAGGCTCTTGGATTGTATAAAATGTACGATCAAACAGAGTTCCTACGATGGCTCTTAGGTTAGGAGGAGATAGGATTGTCGACTGCGTGAATGTGTTGAGCCTAGGCGTCCAGAGGATGCGCCTCTGCAGTAAGCCTATCCGTCGAAAACAAACAGTTGAAAGACGCCTCATGTGTTATGTATGCACAGCTACCTGCTGCAGCCATGATAACCTTCTCATTGCCGCCGAGTTGGCGAGATGACCATGCCCGACAATCCTAATAAACGCCATACACAAGCACTCCCAACGCGTGTCAGGGCGCCATTGTGATATCGACCACATGTAGAAGTTAACTTAGGCGCGGCGATGGAACGGGATAATTGAACTGCTGGCGCGTTGGTGAGAGTAAGTGGAAGAGCGATGAACCAGGTCGGCATTATCAAACCGTCGCTAAAGTCGATACGTAAACCTTCTCGCAACTCGTCGTGGGCGATCAGTCGCATCCGTGGCCCCGGGTTAGGTCTCGTCTGATAGAGCTCTCGCATGAACCATAGGCCACCACTGAGGCTTTCCCTGGTCTCTTCGGTCAACCGGGAGCCCAAAGGTAGTATCGATTATAAATGGGCATACGACTGGAACTAAGGTGAATGTCCAAAAAGTTGTTGGCGGGCAAAGCAAGTATACTCTCGGACGCAACTGAACCAAGGAGATAGTTTCCGACTTGCCGCTGTGTCAGGAATGTTCGTGAAGGCGTAGTCCGAGACGGATCCAGGTTATTGTCCAGCATATCTGTGTCCACGTATTATGTGCAACATCAATGATAGACAGGGTCAACGTACCGCCTTTTCCGTCCCCACCTGACAGAAGTAGTAATTGACGGAAAACCGAGGCGATGGTTTGCATTTTTAAATCCCTATCAGCTGCTGTCGTTGTATCGAATGTTGAGAAGCGAAACGCATGGTGCCGCGTCGTCTGCCCTACGAGAGGTGCAAGTATACTGCAGAAGTCGCCTGAGATCATCAACTTGGCCGCGATGTGATGAAATGGTCCATGATGGAAGTAACTGGAAGAGGGATGAACGGTCCGGTTAACCTCGTTAGTGCCGGTATCGTCCCAAGAAGCGCACACTGTCCGTGTCCGTCGCTCAAGCTGAGTTCGTACAACTCGTGACTTTCTTTAGTTGTTATTTTCTGTTATTCGTCGCCACCTGATAGTGTCGGATCCAGCATAAATTGTCTGATCGATCCTAGTCACGCCGTGCTTCTTCGCCGCTATATATAAAGCCCAAACCAGAATGTCGTTTCACGTCCAGCCATGCTTTCCGACCCGGGTCTCTTCAACCATGTCGACCTACCCACTGCCCTCGTCGCTGCCCTCGCCTCGGTAGTTCTCATTCACCTGCTAGCCTATTTCCTCGACCCGTATGGCTTTCGTTCCTTCCCGGGCCCTTTCCTTGCAAAGTTCTCCGATGCGTGGCTAGGATGGGTATCATATGGAGGCCATCGTTCCGAGACGATACACGAATTGCACAAAAAGTACGGTGAGTAGACCCGATATTGCCTCGAATTCGCTTTCTAACATAGGGTCACAGGTACCTTCGTGAGAATAGCGCCAAACCATCTTTCCATCGCTTCTCCAGATGCATTGCAGGTCGTATATGCTCATGGCAATGGAGCCTTGAAATCGCCCTTCTATGATGCCTTTGTTTCAATTCAGAGGGGTCTCTTCAACACCCGGGATCGTGCTCAACACAGCCGGAAACGAAAGATTATCTCGCATATATTCTCCCAGAAGAGCGTCATGGAGTTCGAACCAAGTCTGCGCCTGTATGTCGGGCAGCTTATCAGCCAGTGGGAACGTCTATTCGGCAATGCTGTAAAGGGCGAGTCTGGTACTGAGGGCGAGGGAGGCTGGTCTGGTCACGCTGGTCGCCTCTGGCTCGATTGTCTTCCCTGTACGTATTTATTTCACCAATATCTTCTCCTGTTTACACCTTATCTAGGGACCAACTACCTCGCTTTTGACATAATCGGCGATCTCGCTTTTGGTGCACCCTTTGGTATGATCATGGCTGCCAAAGACTCTGCCCCTGTTCCCAAAAGCAACGAAGAAGGACTCGCTGCCATCGGCCAAAAGACATCATGCGCAGTCGTCGAGATACCAGCTGTCCAAATTCTGAACGACCGAGGCGAGTTTTCAATGACAATGGGTGTCTTCCCCCCATGGTGGCGGCCCATTGCCCGAAAACTCCCAATGTTCCAGGTCGGCGGTAAGGCGGTCAAGTCTCTCGCCGGTATCGCCATTATGGCTGTTGCCAAACGGCTAGCGACTCCTACGGATAGAACTGATTTACTCAGCAAGCTCCAAGCCGGCAAAGATGAAAAGGTACGGTGATATCCTCATCCATCACGCGTCATTCGGATGTTTACTATTCACAGGGCAAACCCATGGGCCGAGAAGAGCTTACTGCCGAGGCTCTCACGCTTCTCATCGCAGGTTCGGATACTACGTCCAAGTGAGAAACATGTCTTTCTCTACTTACGTGGAAAACTGAATTTCTGCAAGCTCCACTTGTGCCATAATATACTACCTTGCTCGAAACCCCCACATCCAGGCCAAATTACATAAAGAACTCGACGAGCAGCTCAACGACTCGGTGTCGACGGCCGACGAGGTCAAGAACCTCCCCTACCTTGACGCATGCATTAACGAAGGCCTGCGATTGCACTCGACGTCTGCTCTGGGCCTCCCGCGGATCGTACCCGAGGGCGGGATGACCGTCCATGGACATCATTTCCCTGAGGGTGCGATTTTGAGTGTGCCGAGTTATACGATCCACCGTGACCCGGAGGTATGGGGTGATGAAATCGAGGAGTACAGGCCGGAGAGGTGGTTCGAGAGGGATAATGCACTCATCCAGAAGACGTTCAATCCGTTCTCCCTTGGTCCTAGGTAGGAGGTCTTCTTGGCTAGGTGAAAGTAGCTGATTTGTTTCTTCGCAGAGCGTGCGTAGGGCGCAATCTCGCGTCGTTGGAGTTGCAGATTATTGTTTCGTCCATTTTGAGGAGGTTCGATTTCGTGTTGGAGGATCCTGCTGCCGAGGTTTGTGATCTTTTCTATACCTGTGGCATTTAAGTCTGATGATGGTGGCAGTTACCGACGAGAGAGGGGTTCTTGAGGAAGCCGTTGAAGTGTAGGGTGGGTATTAAGAGGCGTGATGTACTTTGAATATACCAAGACGCGAACACGAATTGTATTTGTATGGATCGTCGGTGTTTTCAATCATGTTGCGCCGACTGTCTGGCTCACTCAAGGGGTTCGTACGGACTCGGAGATTGTACTTCGTTTCGGAAAGCCAGTTGGCTTACTAGTCCAGACTGGAATGCAGAGGACAGAAGAATGCAGAGTTGAAGGTCTAGACTGGTAACCCGCAACACCTACACTAAATACTCTCTACTCTTCGTTATCATATTCTACTTTGCAACTCTATGGAAGGGTATAACACTCTCGTGTGAAAGTCTACACAGCTTTCTCATGGTGTTTCTTCGAAGAAGAGGTGAGTCAATGTAAGGAAGGAAGAAGGTATTTTTATTACCTGACAGCACGATATGGAACTTACCATAATGGAAAACTTGTCCCATTTGACCCTTCTTTCGCGCACCAACCGAAGTAGTTGCTTTTCTATGAATCACCAGCGGTTTCCTTTGTCCTTGCCATGGGAAACATCTTTTTCCAATCTGTTCATTGATTCTCTCAACTCATTTTTCCATTGATATTGTGTTATAACGAAGGAGGGCTGGTCACAAAGTTATTTATCCCCCCCTCCCCTTCTTCTGTGTTAAGTATTACCATATTTCTAGTGCCTATCCCATGAGGGAGTACCCATGATGGGGCTTGACTAAAGTCACAGAGCCTAGGATAGGTTTGGTCGTGTAGCAACTAGTAGGTATTTCGTGCTTCGATAGCTTTCTGTGTTACTGACGTATTTACGAGATTTTTGAATGCCAACGACTAATGTATTTACTCTCATCCTTCAAGTTCCTTCCTTAGCGGTAGTGGAAATCAATACTGAAGCAGATACACTTTCCGATCGGAGAAACGAGGCCTCAAGATGTTGCGCCATTTTATTTGATGTTACAATGGTAAACCATAAAAAGGAGTCGAGAAAAACAAACTGAAAGGCGTTGTAGTAGGTGAGGGAAAGAGCTCGGAAAATATATTGGAAAAGATCTCTTTCCCATGGCCAGAACAGAGGAAACCGGTTTTCATTTGTTAGAAAAGCAGCCACTTCAATTGGTGCGCGACAGAAGGGCCAAATGGGACAAGTTCTCCATTACGGTTTCCATATAGTACTGCCGGCGGGTAATAAAGCTTCCTTCTTCCTTCCTTACTTGGGCCGATAATAACTTCTTGAAGAGACGCAATGAGAAAGTTGTGTGGAATTTCACATGAGAGTACTACACCTAGCATAGAGCTACAAAGTAGAATATAACGACGAGTAGAGAGTACTCAGTGTGGATGTTGCGGGTTACCAATCTAGACCTTCAACTCTGCATACTTCAGTCCTCTGCATTCCACAGTCTGGACTAGTAAGCCAGCTGGCTTTCCAAAACAAAGTGAAATCTCCGTACGAACCAGTCGGACTCGCGGTGCCACGACATAATTGAAAACACCGACGATCCAATGCTTGGTTGCTACAGTACAAACACAAATGAGTGAGCCATCTCAGCGCTATTACGCCGCAACCCCTGTTTTCCACTTGAGCAACCGGAGAGACAAGAGGGTATCCTGTAGCCACCGACCGCAATTTCCGATTTTGGTCTCAAGTGTGTACATCATTAGATCGCGTCGTCCATCGTGCGGCAGTCTCACTTTGTATCGGAAAACCCACTTGTTCTCTGTCGAGGGGTGTCAGAAAGGATTCGGATCTTTGCAGAGGGCAATCAAGTATCGTAGCCAAAAATAACTAGTACCCACGTTCTAGTATTTTGTTTTTCGAGTCGAATCGCTATTTTCGTGTCTGACGTCGCGTCATTGGATCGCGTGAGCGTATCGTGCGACGTGCGTGGCTGCGGAGGTTTCACTCCGTATTGGAAGATCCAGCCGGTATAGAGAGAATACGAGATATCCAGTGCAAAACAGCCGGGAAATGGCTTTGCTCTATCGTAGCCAACAACTCGATGGCAGTCGATCATCCGGGTAACTTTCCGATCGACTGTGCATCGCGGGTGTGGTGGATTCGAGTCTACATCTGTAATATCTTTTATATCCGTCACATCACATGAGCGTACTAAGAAGCCACCGTGAGTCTTGTTTTCCAAAAATACTTTCGGGTAGGTAAGTACTAATGCCGCCTTAACCTTCTCACGGACTCGGAATCTATTTACTCTAAGACTTCTCTCATGCGATGCTCTCTTTCTTCAGTACCATGAACAATGTCCTCCTCCATAACGTCCACGTCCACCTCGCCGGCTCCCTCCTCTCAGAGTACTGACTCGAGCAATAACAACAACAGCAACAACGCTGGCTTCTTCTCCCCAGGCTCATCACCCCCGCTTATCCTTGCTTTCCTGGCGATTGGGCTCTTCGCTGCAGCGATGATTGCAGTTTTTGGGTGGAGGAGGATACAATTTGGGAGCACGGCTGGACCGAGGGCGGGTGTCGATGAGCGGCTGAGACATTTAGGCGAGAGGCCAAAGTTATGGGATCTCTGGACGGGCAAAGGCCAAAGCACATCAGACACTTGGGAGGGCATAATGGTGAGCCCATGATGTTTATCTCATGATGGTCACACGATCGTCGTCATAACTGACACCGGCTTCTGCAGCCTATCTCTGCCATCGTGCACTACTCGATCTCTGATACCAAACCTGTTCACTCGAAGAGCAACGTATCCTTCCTACCATTGCAGCAACTTCTTCGATCACGTCGAGATGGAGATTCGTTTTCTTTACATGCGGACGACGACGACGAGGAATCAACATCAGCAGATGTCCAGGTGGCCGTAGCCGTAGCTATGCCATCACCACCGAGTATAAAGCGGATATCCATGGCTCCCTCAACCTCGGGAAAAGAGTCGGAGGAGATTGTGGACGAAAATGTGTTGGTGGAGTATTCCCTAGGGCTTTTTGCTGCCAGAATACCTTGGCGCAGGGAGGAAGGATGAGGTTTCAGGCGGGACTGTATGCTCTGGCTTGTTCCTTTATGTATCAGCCGTCGCATTTATCTGTACTTTTAGACAGAGACTTTGGATTATTACCACACCATCATATCCGATATCATATATCAGCTCACCTGGGACTGACTAACCCCGCGCCTGCCCTTGACCTGAGCGTCTGAGCGTCAGGATGTAGGTGTCGGGAAACTTCGGCGACGGCGTGAGCCCACCAAAGTAATGGTTCCCTCCCAAGTAGTGCCCCCGGTTGAGCGTCGATGCCGTCCCCGGATGCGCAAACAAAGTCCTCATCATCATCTCACGCTGTTTAGGGCTCAACGTAGCCTGTTCAGCGTACGTTAGCGGAACGCGCAAGTACCGATAAATACTCTGCAGCACGTTATGGATAGTCACCGAGTGGTTATGCGTGTTCTCTACATGAATCGGTCCCCACGAGTCGGGGAAGACACCGCAGGTGATGATTATAAAACGGAGGCGTCGGTCGACGGCTCGAGCGAGCGCAATGTACTGATATCTCCCGTTCGAGTCAGTAGCGCCAGTGTCGTAGGCGGTATATTCGGGATCCTTGAACATATCCCAGTGCAGGCGGCAGGCTGAGGGTGAGGAACCGGCTTGGTACCTAGAGTCGGTGAGGTGAGAGTTGTCTATGCGATAAGCGATAATGGGATGGGGGGCTGCGTTGTGCATGCTCGAAGCAAAGAGAAGACCGGGAAGTTTGGTACTTGGGGACAGAAGTGGGGCTTATAAGGGTAAGCCCGTTTGAGTCATGCAACGATATATGTGGACCCGTGGTCCACAGATGGACAAATGGATATTGATGGTTTATGACCTCGTTCTAGGATGATTACTGCACTGTGTGGCTATCTTCACTTGTACGGCTGCAGTCTAGATGTTGTGCTGCTGGTATCTATTCAACAGATAATAATATGCATCACAACGTGGTACATACCTCTCAGATTGCCGTATTGTGAAACAGTTAGTGGGAAGTGGGAAGATAGACGCCTCTCTAGTGTGACTCCGAACGGTCTGATGATGTTATTTCGAGGTCCGAAGGGTAGTATCGGAAGAAGTTATGTAATTTCATGTTCCAGGCGAAGAATTTTGGTACCAAAGTTGAGGCGGAGTGATTCAGCTCTAAAAACGAGAGCGTCAATCAGTTAGAAGAGGATGTCGGACAAGAGTAAATGAAGTACAGTTTTTACATAACGATCAAGATCGATAAGGACTTGCGACTCGCGACCGCCCATATCCTGGATCTTCTACAATCAAATCTCATAAGGAGATCCAGAAACCCCGAAATTGTTTCGGCGGCGTCGATCCCCCCGGTCCCGAAACTCTAACATCAGACCTCATCAAAGTACATATGATGGTACTCCTCTGGTACCTCCATATTTCCTTGACCCGCTAAGCTTCGTAGGCTTGGTGTAGCTTTAGCTACAGCAGTCATGACAGACCATTCACGTAGGCCGGATTGGACCCCTTTCGGCCGCTGGGATACCGTGATATCCTGAAGCTTCCACTGCGGGTAACTTTTCTGGGACACTTTACGCCTCAGAAGTTTCTGCGAACAAGCATCAGAACGCGTCAGAACAGCGGAAGTCTTATTCCCTACACATTGTTCAAGTTGTGAATGGTGGCTTGTATTGAGATGAGCAGACCCTGATAAAAGAACGAGAGGTCAAATGATGAAATAACAGCATCATCCGATTCTGGACGCACCCAACAAACCAATGATATCGGAATAGATGAGTATCAGCCGGGCCAATCCCGACAGCTCAGACGCCAATAAATCAAATGTCTCTGGGGTGATTGTGAACACAGATACATGTAACTTCTTCAAGAGCTGAGCACGCGAGAAGATGGTGACAACCTTCTCCAATTGGTCATAGGTTAGTTGGTTGTTGAGAAGTGTGAGACTAGTTAGCGTGTCCGAGGAACGACGCAAACACGACTCCAAATCGTTGAATGGCAGACGCGCGGGAATCAAGCTCAAAGACTGGAGATTAGAGAGCGGGAGGGTATGTTCATTCACATGTTCGTCAAAAAAACGCTTCATCCACTGATGGGGCTGCTTTATAAGCGCTATCTCCTTTAAAGTGACATCTTTAAGTGTGTGGGCATGTTGGGTGAGTATGTTGGCGAGACCTGTTGGGTTACTGAGACAGACCATGGCGACGTGCAGAACTCCCAAGTGGATGGAGCAAGGAAGGAGGCTGAAGATATCCGAAAGATCCAAATAATAACTGGTCATCTTGAGACGGCGTATAGTGGGACTGAAGCATCGGTGAATATTGCCCACATCGAGTGCTCCATCTTGAGTAATGATATTCTCTCCTTCGCGGATCACCAGTTCCAGGTCTTCAAGAGAAAGGAAGGTCGGGTTACTAGTGAGCATACGAATGAGGTTTGGTAACGGAGCATCGATGGCGAGCTTCTTGAGGTTCATCCCAAAAGCATTCCAGAGGGAAACAAAAAACTCTACTGGGACCTTTACTGTGCCCCAGAAGACACTGATCTCTTGTATACCGTTCAGATAAGGCAGCACCTTGGACATAGCAGAAAACTGTGCCCTCGAGATCTAGGGAATTAGTTGAGACACGTTAATTGACGCAGGACTGATAGATGACGTACCCCAACAACAATGTTGGTAGGAAACCGGTGATAGCAAAGCTCGATGCGTCGTACAAGCTTCGATATGTCAGAATTTCTTACGATATCGTCGGATGGTAGACTGAAAATGATATAAGAACCAAAATACCTGAGATGCTCTATGTCTTTTAGATTGGTGTATCTTTCCAACTTGACAGTGCGATACCGCGCCACCATGGACGCACGAAAGAAGGCAGAGTTGAGTGAATATAGCTCCTTGAGATGTCCATCCGGAATGTACGAGGCGACGCATTCCCAGACGTCGTAAGGAATGTCGGGCATAATGGTGGTTGCTGTGCAAGTTGACCGATTGGGCTGTTGATGGTTATCAATGCCGCCCACCCGTTCAATAGAAAAAGCAAGATATCTGGGATTATCTTTATCGTTGCGAGTACCATTTTTGTCCCGCAGGCAAGCGGAGAAAGAAAAAGGAACCACGTCATAGTTAAGGGGGCCTCGGCGCTTTGTCATTCACGGAATGACGGCCCGAATGCTTCGTAAAACAAGCAACGTATGCACAGCACCCTTACTCTGAGCCCGGCGTGGAGTCCACGAAACAATCAAAATGCTCCTCTTTACACCACCATAATGTCCCCCAAGACCAAATCCCCCAAATATGCCCTTACTGAGGCCCAAAGGCTTATGTATGCCTCCGAAAAGCTCGTGAACTTTCGATGGATTTCCAAGGTGGTCGCCTCGTATTCCTCGTATAGACTTTCCGAGAAAGATTTGGTACCGCCCAGCCTACAGCTTGAACTAGCCGAAATTGGTTCGTCCACGTTTCGCGTCTCTATTTATTGCTCGTGTGACCAATAATCACCATAGGTCAATATGCTGAGATCGCCTCTGGCAATCACGTTCCGGTGGACTTTGTGTTCAAGAACATTGACACCCTGATACAACCAGATTTCCCACTGGAAGACTACCAGGCGCTTCAGGGATCCGTACTGGTATCTGAATTCTTTGGACGAGTCTCCCACTTGCACGCGTATGTCGCGTACCGCCCACGCACGAAACAGCTCATCGTAGCTACCTCCGCGACGGCTTCGATTCCTCAAGCCATTCAGGATCTAAAGTTTATGAAGCACCGACATCGTTCAGGCCGGGGGGTTATCCACTCTGGATTCTGGGGCCTATATAAGGGCATTCGGGATTCCATGTATGCAGGAATAGCCAAAGGCCTTCAAGAACATGATGTGGAAGAGCTTGTTATAACAGGCCATAGCATGGGCGGTGCCGTGTCGTATTTACTTATGTTCGACGCGCTCACCCGGAAGATAAATATACCCCCAGGTGTGCGGCTCAAGCTGGCGTCATATGGTGCGCCGAGAGTTGGCGATGCGTCCTTTGTGAAGTACTGGCGAGAGTTAGCGTCGAAGCATCGTGAGGCATATGGTGAATCGTCTATGGTAGAACTATGCGTCAAAGCATACAACGATGGTACATATGTCTTTTTCATTTAGTAGCTCCCGACTGACGTGCGTGCACAGGGGTCCCCTCGTTACCACCTCTCACTTTTGGTTATCGACATTGCACTGAGAGGCCCATGTATCTTGTCCATGGTCATATCTTTCGCGTACCCGCTTCGGAGTGCGAGTTCTCTCTGTTTATTGCCGAGCCTCCATCGGCAGACTGTATATCCATCGAGCATCCCAAAGGAGGTCATAATTATTATAACGGGCGCGATATGGAACGCGTACTACGGCGGTTAGATTGGCTAGAGAAGGCGATGGGAGGTGAAGAGGATTGGATAGAGAAGTACAAGCTTCATGCTGCCAAACACCTCAAAGCGCTCAGTCCTATGAAATCTTAAATAATAATAATATCCGTGCCTCTACTTTACTAACCCAATTTGACGGTATACATTCATGCTTGCCCAAGAACCCGGTGTAATCATTGTGATATTGCATGTAAAAAAACTATCGACTCTTGAACTCCTCGTATAGGTTGTTGCACCGGTCAACAAGAAGTTCGGCTTCCTGCTGGTACTCAGGCCACCACTTGACCTTGTGGACACCCACCTCGGCTCGTCCTAGCCTATCCGTTTCTGAGGCAAACCTCACTGGTTGGTAAGTGCCACCCTTATAAACCTGTGAAGAGGCAAGTATCGACAATGGTACCAAGCAAATGTATACGGCTGATATCGCTCCTTTGAAAGGATCGATCACATGATTTCGCGACCCGCACCAACGCGCCTGTCAATTCGTTCAGCAGGTGTGGAATATATGGGCAAATGAGACCTACGATATACATCAATACGACTTTGAGCGCATTCGTCCAAAAATTGACAAGTTTATTCGAAAACGGGGTCGAAGCGATTCCTGGATGAACTACTACGTGTCGTATTCGTTTTTCAGCATCTGGCGTTTCAAGGGCGATTCGGTCCAGTTGCGTTCCGAGGATGTCTATTTGGTATTTGACTGCATTGTATGAAATGGTGTGTTTTATTAACTGCCAATCATCGGATGCGTAAAAGTCGGGAGAGGCCTCGATAGACGACATCCATATAACCCGCGTGTCCCACTTGTATGCTGGAGCAGAAAGGAGGTGATGGAGAGCACGGAACTGTCGTTACAAGTCAGACGCGCAAAAACGCGGCATAGGTCGACCTACCAAAACATAATGACCGAAAAGATTTGATTGCCAGATCAGACCCAGTCCATCCTTGGTCGACTCGCCGACGAAATGCACATTGTATTGGGGCGTCGTCACCATGCCCATAGGATCCACGACGAATTGCTGGACGACCTTCCACCAGTTAATGTGGTCATAACTGGCCACCCCTGCATTGAAAATGAAATGCGAGATATATGGGTACCTGGTAGAGTCAGATGGGCGAAATGAAATCAGCGCTCGACGTACATTTTGGACACTTCATCTGAGAAAGCAAATATACTTGAAATCTCCGCGAGGTCAACAGTGTGAATTTCTATTTTCAAATTCTCTCTGAAGCGTTTCGTGTGACTTCCGTACCCAGTACTTTTCTTGGCCATGTGGGAGTCCAGGGATGCATACAGTTCACGGCGCGCCGTATCTGCTCGATGAAAGCTTCTACACGCCATTATGAGCGTCAGACCTTCGCAGGGGAAAGGGAAAAGGTCCCCTTCTCGTGAACTGGAAGGTGATGGGAAAGCTTGGTCCATGTCGGAAAGTTGAAAAATGAGTCGCTGGCATATCGAGTAGCCGACACCGCTGAAGCATTCTCAGAGTAAAGAAATAAAAAGGAAAGCAGGAGTCGTACCCGTTGGCACCGGTCACGACGACGATGGGCCACGACATGGGAGCGAAATGAAGAATGGGTCGACATGATTTATTTTTCGAGTTATTTTTAAATAATTTTTTGCGAGGCGTTCCCATGTTGACGTCATCTCGGTCCGAAAAAACCGAATCATGTTATCAGCACTCTCATTAGTGAGACCATCACTGTCTCTCTCTTTGTTAGCTCGTACAACATTTTCTACCATGTCCTCCAAAACTGTCAAGGCTCAGTCTGACATTTCAATCATGAAAACTTCAGACGATGGCAGTTTCAAACGCGCACCATCTTCTTTCCGAAATGTTATCGAAAAAGGGGGGAAATTTGAACCAGAACTTGGTGAGCAGCAAATTGACTTTTATCAAGGATAAATATTGAGAGATATTGTACAGGTCGCTACCATCTATACGTTTCCTATGCCTGCCGTATGTGAATCAAGAATAGATAACGGTATACGGCTAACTGTTTTCAGCCTGGGCAACGCGTACTTTGATCGTCAGGAAGCTTAAGGGTCTCGATAATCTAGTCCGTGAGTATCTTCATTTTTCTGTGCCATCTCTCATTGACTGACAAGTCCTCAACCAGCTGTCACCGTTGTCTCACCCCGTATGGGTACGGATGGTTGGCCTTTTGCACCTGCAGATCAGTTTCCGGGTGCAGATGCCGACCCTCTATACAATTCGCAACATGTAAAAGACTTGTATCTCAAGGCTGAACCTCATTATGAAGGAAGGTATGCCGTTGACATTTTTCCGTGTTTTCAAATTGCCTGACTAATACTCAAGATTTACCGTGCCGGTCCTCTGGGACAAGAAATTGCAGACTATCGTGAACAACGAGAGTTCTGAAATCATTCGAATGTTCAACACGGCCTTCAATGATAAGCTTCCGGCCGACAAAGCCGTTCTAGATTATTATCCTGAATCCCTTCGAGCCGAAATCGACAGCCTTAATGACTGGATTTACCCTACCATCAACAGTGGGTTCACGATCTCTTTTTTTCCTAGATCTTGTCATGACTATGCTCTTTCTCAGACGGTGTTTATCGGTCTGGGTTTGCTACGACTCAGGCTGCTTATGAAGAGGCGGTCCACAAATTGTTTGAATCCCTCGACAAAGTCGAAAAACTCCTCACAGGAAAGGATTATATTGTTGGAAACCAGCTGACAGAATGTGATATCAGACTTTGGGTAACCATAGTATGTTCTTGTTCGAATAACAGACGGTGGATGTTTGTCTAATCGTGACGTCAGATTCGCTTCGACCCAGTGTATGTCGGCCACTTCAAATGCAACATCCGGACCATCCGCGATGGATATCCTGAAATTAACAGGTTGGTTTTATTCACCCGCCCATGCTACTACTCTAAGAGCTTCTCCAGGTGGATGAAAATCCTGTATTGGAACCACGATGCGTTCAAGTCCTCTACAAACTTTGAGCACATCAAGACGCACTATTATTGGTCGCACCCTCATGTATGGTTTCTTTGGGTTTTTTGGGTGGCGACGAGTAACCTCGTTTCTAGATCAACCCTACGCGTGTCGTTCCCGTGGGACCCCACCCGACCATCCAACCTTTGTAAGGGCGGTATCGCGCCAGCCGGACAAAGGAATAGACGGGTCAAGCAAATGTAGTTGTAGCACGTTCAGAATTTTTCGAAAGATCAGCCAAGTTCATAAAACAGTTCACTCTGTATGACACTTTGTATAGTACAAATACATATCTCCAGTAAGTTTTTCAGATATTCCCACTGAAGATGTCTTGCTTCGTGCCCAAGTAAAATACGGGAATTTCTCCTAGTCCTGCATTGATATGGACAAACGTGCCACCTTGTCCGAATTCCACATCTGTCCACCTAAGCTTACATTCAGTCACAGTCAATGTCCTTGGTCTTTTCACTCACCAGTGAGTCCAGGAGAGTCCTTGTTCTATCAAAGAATCGGGAAGACAAGGAAGATACACTACCTTGGAAGCCACATTGGCCTCTGTAACTGGTGCAATGAGGATGCGTGGACCTGTTTATACGGAAAATCAGGACGCTGCACGAAGACAGGTTACATGCGACTGATTGATTCTCACCAAACATGTATTCGTGTATGATACTCGGGTCATTCGCCCTCGTCCCATTGACAACATTGTCATCAGATAACGAGAAGTCGTAATACAACGGCCTCATGATAGTCTTGCCTGTAGCCTGGAGCATTTGGAACAACTTTTTGATATATGGTACGAGCTGGTACCGAAGGGTGATATACTGCAGGAACGAAAGCTCTTTAAACATCCAGATCTCGAAAACGTTAGACATACCTCCTTGAGAATGACAAAATTTTCGTCCCCGTAAGCCCACGGCTGACCACAAGTTAGAACGGAGCAGAAGAATACGAACGAGAAAATAACCTCGTTAGGACAGTTATTTCCAAAAGGCACATTCGCCCCCGTAATATTACAACCCCGAGAACTGTATGGGCATTAGTTCTCTAAGCACAAGACATTCAAGAAACGGTAGATCACCCGTGGACACGCGTCTACAATGACAGTCAGCATGGCAGCACGGATAGAAAAATACACCCCTACTTACATACGGCAAGAAGACACCCATAGCGAACCACCGAACGAATAGTTCTCGTCCCTGTTTCATGGTCACTCATAGATAAGAGAGTGAAGCTCGTGCCTTACAGCATCAGAATCCACATTCAAACCATCGAACCCGCCAATATCCAAGGTCCACGATGAGATCCCTGAAGCTGATATTGACACCCCAACAGTGATCTGTTGCGCCAATGTACTGAACTCTGACGAGGTATCCCCGCTCCAGAGGTAAGAGCAATACCTTTGTCCACCGGCGAACGTACTTCTCGTTAGCGACATATATTCACAGGACGTCGTGCTTTCGCTCTTCGTCAGGTTGTGCAGGCCTTCGTCTATGGCCGCCTGGTGAAACCAAGGGTACAATTTCCCCGTCGCTTCCTGCGTGCCGCTGAAGTACTGGGTAAATGTTCTTGCATACGGAAAGTATGTTGATGGATTGCCCATCTAGGATATTGTTGTGTCAGTCTCCACCCGACGGGGACGATAAGACACGCCCTACTGTTGACGAGCGGTTCTCCCAGAGTGCCACCTTGGAAACATATTAAAATCGTGTACGCAAAATCCGATCTTTGCGGAGCATACCATCTGCTTGGTCAATCCAGAAGTTATGTATACCAATTGAGAAGTAGCTATCGTTGAGGCGCTTCCCTTGTTATACCCGGTAAGAGAAGCCGTTGGAACGGACAATCCTGAATAGCAGCTTACAGAGAAACTCCCGAGCAGCGGGGTTCGTGGAATCCACTAAATAAAGATATTAAGGGACAAGCGCAAAAAATAAAGGGAGCTTCCATACCAAGACGAATATAGACGCCAGCGAAAGAGTCCTGGACCCCAGTTCCGTCTCTGGTCGTTGCCAACATCCCTCCCCGCTGAAGGGAGAGATAATTCACCGAGAGATCTTCGACACTGGGCCACAGCGACACCATCATTTCTGCTCCAGTCAGTTCTTTAACTTGCGCCGCCATACCCGCTGGATCAGGCCAAAATTCGGGATCGAAAGACCTAGACGCAGGTCTGTCAACGACCGAAGAACTCTGTTAATGTTGACGTACCAGTCACCCTGATATTTCCAGTTGAAGAAGTCTAATGTCAACCTCGTTTTAGAGGTCTTTTTCCGAGTTAGGTGAGGTGAAAACTCACCAACCACGATTAAGGACACGCTGACCTTCTCGTCATGGAAACGTTGCGCCACATCGATGACTTGGGATTGGTTCCAATAGCGCAATTTGGACTGCTGATAACCCAGAATAAAATCAGGAGGTGTCGGTTGACGACCTTGTGAAAATATATTGAACCTGGGAAGTGTTATTAATACAGAAAAAACCGACCGGTCACACCAGTGTATTGCTGTTGGAGTGCGTCGTAATTCCCAGGAGCCGCAGTCGTTCTACCATACATAAATTGGAGATAGCCGCGAAAATACGGATGTAGCTCACAAAAAATAATCCACAACAGTGGCTTCAGAGGCCACAAAACGCGTCCGACGCGTGCTGAACTCTGGTCCAGACTTTTTGAGATTATGAATAGCTTCCCCTAGGCAATTTCCGTACCGATCTGCCCTTGTCCAGGCATATTGAAGAACTGGAGATAACCCTGCTCCGAAAGGTCAGAACACAAATATTATTGAGAAAGGCCCAACGGTCACAACAAACCTTATTCGACATGTAGACAGGGACCGGGACTTGAGAATTGAAGTTGATAAGGTCGATAACTTGTCCTTTCTTGTTCACGGAATCATCCCTACAGCAGGCCTGTTGCCCCATGCCATAGAACTGTTCGTCAGGATCCGAAGTGAAGGAGAATGCCGCTTGGAAGCTCGAAGCCCGGAAGTCTTGTGTATAGAATCTTGATGGAAGAGCCTTGGTGTCCGTATATTCCGACGTCAACAATGTATCGGTGCCATTCGATTCCCGGCGGTAAAAGAAAAGCCTCCCACCCTGGACAGAGACAAGGAGATCCCCGTTGATGAATTGGCCAGAACTTTGAACTCCTAGTTCTGTGTCAAAAGATAGACCTTGATTCCCTCCGGGACCTTCAATCGGAGGGTCGTACAGAGCTGAGAGCTCATTTCCGGTGGGGTCTCTCATCAGACTGGATCGCACGCGAACCCCATTGGTCCCAAAGGGCTGAGTACAATACAATTAGACAGAAAAGAGTATCAAGAGCTATCGCACGTCCTTACTTGAATGTAAACACGTTCGAAGCCGTTGATTATCCGTATCCCAGCGGCGTTAGCCAGCGTTGGGAAAACAGTGGCCACTGCCAAGCACAACCGAGCACGAAGAAGCATAATTGGGAAGAAATGAGAAAGGCCAGCTGGCTTGTATTTATGCTTTTCGGTCCGTTCACAGAGTCTGCACGTAAGGGACGGTCCGTACGACAGTGGGTGGACCAAGGAGTACTTAGAACGGAGTTACCAGCACGTACGGCCCATCACATGGGCAGAAGTGAACTGGAAGATAATCGGAGACGAGCATATGAGGATGTAAAAATTCATCAGAAGCTTTAAGGTGACTTCGAAAAGGTGGAGAAAATCCAGGTCGAGGTCACGCCACTGAGAACGGTATGAGTGTATACATCAATAAGGGCGTATCATATGTACATACTGGATTGTGAAGTTTTGGAGTGTGCAGTTTGAGAATTTGCAACGAGCCGTGACCCAGTGTGTTCAGTGACGGTTGGAACGAACAAAAGGTCGGCATCTCCCGCTCAGTGCCGGCGCACCGCCACACGCTGATCGCAACCCAAAAAGCTTCTTTTCCGTCTTCTCCGTATACGTATCTGCGGGCTCACACAGCCAGCTCGTCCCTGCTTGTCCTTTGGCCCAATGGATGCTCGCAGATTTACTCTTCAACTTAAATAAGTTGTTATATCCGTCTTTCTTCTCTACGGCTCGCACGTGTACGAAGAAAGCCGCCGACTCGATCTGTGTTTCCTCTGGCTCACGATCGCCGCTTTTTTATGCTCAATTGCAAACTTATTGGTCATGATATAGCGGCAATTGATGGCCCCGAGCGTTAACGTCAAATACTACTACTCCGTTCTCGTGTTGGAGTATTTGGCCACAGTAAAGAAATCTCTGGAAGACATGTCCTGGTTTTCTTTGCAGAAAATTGGGCATCAACGTCTGAGACTTAGGAGGGCCATTCGCGATTATTCAATGAGATAGTTTTCTTGCAAGGCCCCTAGGCCCGTACTGAATATTCTTTCGAACTTGGCTGGCAGACTAGGAGGCGTGTTACCGCTAGACCGACATAGAGGGGTAAGCAGCGGCCCAGCGGGTTATTGATCATCACACGGAGGATTCCCAACAGAGTTGCCCCTAAAGTATTTGGTTTTTATAACGCTTGGATCTGCGAGCGTCCTATCTAAACCTCTTCATTATGGGTGCTTATGATGACCCCCTCGGGTACGTTCCCTTGTCTTCAGCCTGGCCTCCCTCTGATCTTCTCTCCCCAAAAAGATCCATTCTCATTGGGTCATGGGTATCATCTTTGCTGTTCATGCTCATCATCCAAGAGACCATAAGATATTACCGGTCGTTCAGGAGGGATAGCCTGATTCTCAAAACCTTCGTTGGCGTTGCCATCACAGTCGATGCGGTCTCGCTCACTGCTGACTATGCGGACGTCTATCTGGTTCGCCGTTTTATGATGCCAACTGTAAGGCCATTCTGATGCGTCCACATAGTATACAATCTCTCACTGGGGTAAGGCAGTCCTCTCACTTTTGCCACTCAGTCAGCTCACAGTCATCCAAGGGGACGAGGAATTCCTGAGGAATCAAGTGAGCTGTTTAAATCAGATCTGATTATTCATCAAGTTGCTGATACGAAGAGACAGTATTGGCCCGTAACGCTGTATCTAGCCACTACCGCTGTTACTGCATTTTTAGTGCAATGTTTTCTCGTCAACCGATACTGGATATTGTCAGTCTACACCTAACAGCATCTCTCTTCCGCCGTTCTTACCAGTTAACAGGACGAGAAACATTGTTGTCGCGTCTATCCTCGTACTTCTGGTCATCGTGGCGGTAAGGCGTTGGTCATCATCATGGAGTATTATCCGTTGATTCACATGCCAGTTCGGCGGCTCTATGTCAACCGCGATAATGCTGACAATTTATAACGCATATGCTGACCGACACCACGCCAAGGTCCCTGTTACTCTATGGCTCACTTCAACCGCAGTGACTGGTACGAATCTTAACAACACCATCATGACCTCTCTAACTGTGATTAAGATATCGCTATCGCCACTGTTCTCATATGGCAATTGTACAACATGAAAACGTCGTTCAAGGCTACTGAAAGGTTAGCTTGAATATTTTACGTTTGGTCATTGAACTCACATTCGTTTCGAAAGTTTAATCCAACGTCTCATGCGATCGGACCATGCAAACTGGCTCCACGACATCAATCGTCGCGGTCTTGGTTCTTATCACATATCTTGTCAACAACGAGAGTAACAGTGCGCATCTGTCTTGGTTTGCCCCCCCTGCAGTATGGCTCATGAGTTTGTAATAGTCGAGACCGGCTTTGCGTTCATTCTTGGTCGACTCTATATTCTGACTTTGCTGTACAACCTCAACGTTCGGAAAGTCTCCAAGAAACCCAACGCGGCCTCTTCGGATCGTGAATATCGTGCTGAAAGAGCTAACAATCCTACATTCACGTTTGACGGAATTCGTGAGTATCAAATACCATTAGTAAACCGCGTATTCAGCCCCCTTTTTGTAGACGTTCAACATACTGCTGTGGTCCACATGGACTCGATCGATGGTGGTTTGCCCGCGCCGAGCATTTACAAGGCACAGGTAAAATTCTTCGCGTTAGCGGCTGCCACGACTTCGCCCTGACAAACTACCTCTCTCTCAGGATCTGACACGAACGGATGATGACAATAAGGACAAATCTGAAGGAGGATCTGATCGTGGATCTTATGCTGCACAGTCTGCCATCGATAAGGTGTAACATGTAAATGTTCAAGCAGACGCAGGTGAACAGACGCTAACTGCGGACCTCTGATGAGAATGAAAATTACTTCGTTTCGCCGAGGCTCTGTCCTTTAACTGTATCTATACTTTATCTATGCTCCGTTCCTGATTCCTGTTTTTCTAATTTATATTTGGTAATATAACAGTTTGTTCGGAATACGTGCGACTTTTCGATTGGCTTCATTCGGTGCATGTGTGTCTTACAGCTCACCAATATCAATTCGAGACGCATCACAGAATTTATCATGGTCTCTATGAGATTGAGCCCCAAAACAGAGAGTTTCATCATGTGTGATGTGTGATGAATGCCTTGTAAATAGTGTACCTGCGCACAGCAAGATGCAATTCCGGGACAAGCCAAAAAGCGCTCGAATGTCCTTTTCGGCTTCTTTGAAGGCAGATCGGCCGATGAGTTGGGTGGATGGTTTGATTTCCATGAAAATACGGCGCTCTTGGTGCTTATGTCGCACACAACCTCGAAAACATAGGTGATGACAAAGGTACCGATACCGCCCGTCTCTGCGGCAATTTGGGGCAACACAATGAAAATATCATTATTGTACAAGGAATAGAATTTGTTCCCAATTGCCTCTGTATCTGACGAGAATATTCAACGACGGTGTAAATGGCCAAGTCATGGGTTGACGAGGCCACAGGAGAGCTACTCATTTCTTGTCCTTCCCACGCATCGAGCAGTCATTGAGCCTGCCCTCATGAGCACGTGATGATACGCGTTCAGAATCGTTGTCGAACACGCTTCTCTTGGACTACCACCACCTTGGTCCTCGATACGAGGAACATCAACGAATGATAACATCTGTGACAACTACCACTACTCTCATGTCTGCGCCTTCATCGTCAAGCCTCTTTCTAACACGCCAGAAGAAGACCACAACACCGACGGATGTCCAGCCAGTAGCATCTCCGTCAACACTGGATGCTTTTCATAACTGGTGTGTCATGCAAGAAGAAGCAGCAACAGTACTTTGTTTTGTGAGGGACATACATGCAATGTCGCAGACCATGGTCAAAGGTACGCTCTATGGTCTCCTGAAATGCCCACTCATGAATTATTTAGATAAAAACTTCTTCTGGATTGGGAAGGTGCCATGCCGCAGAGTCAACTTTGTTGGAATGGTAGTTGGAATCCAGAATACCGGGTTACGGATCAAGATATCTGGTAAGCTTACCGCAGACGCAGACGGTCTTCCCCTGACTTCGTTCGATGCAGTGGACGACGGAACAGCGGTTATTGATTGTGCTCCTTCATCAGTGGTGGCACCTACCCCTGCTTCATCATCATCATCATCTTCGAAGTCGACTTCTCTTCCGACGCGTAGCACTACCATACGAATAGGGCATATTGTTCGCGTTATCGGCAAAATCGAGGAACGGCATGATATAAAGGAAATTAGGTTTGACAGTGTAGGTGTGTGTCGGCCAGAAACTTTCATACCCATGCAAGAGGGCTGATTCCTGTGTAGAACAGTGCGAGTCCTTCAACGACGAACCACGTCATTGGCAGAAAGTTTCTTCGCTACATAAAACGTACTATTCGTCGCCAGGGCCTTTCGTCATTCCAAACGCCACGCATCAAACGCAGAATCAGGACTTTATCGCACGCGTGTCCCAAGCCTCGATAGATGTTGAACCTTTCTCAATTCAAGAGCCGCCACTTTCCCAGAGTCCGCAGGTAAGCTTGAAAAACTGTAGTCTTTCTTGTCACCTGGATTGACAATTGATGCTTAGAAATTTACACATCCCTCTCGCCTTCGTTCCACGCAGTTGACCGACAATACATTTCGACTTTACCTCAAGCATTACATGGAAAACCCCCCACATACATCTTCTCATACCGTGGATATGTCAGATACAGATACCGAGCTTGACGCCACGCCTCGGCCCCGTAACCATCGCTTGCGAATGCCATCAGATATGCATGGATTCACCCTCTCATTTTTGCGTCGAATCCCTGAACTGTCCGATATGGCCAAACTAGTTGTCAATGCTAATATCAAGAGGCTGCGAAGAAAAGAGAGAGAAGCGGCCAAAGCATCTCCCCAAAGTCTCAGAAAATCCCAAAAATCGAGTCGGAAGCCCCTGGGTCCAAAGAAGAAACAACTGTTTATAAATGCGCTTGTGGATCTTATGAAAGAAGGCAGTATCGTACTATGGGATGGACCTAAACATCCTCTTTCTACCGCTTCTCTACCCGGGCCTTGGAAGTCCACCTCTACTCAATATACACCCGCCAGCATCGATACCTTTTCCACGACGACGTCCACTTTCATGACCATACTACAAGACGACGACGACGATGACCCGCTTTCTGACCCAGAACCAGTGGAAGAGTCGTATGTGCCATTAACACCACAGTACACAGCGGACGTAGTGGAAAACGCGATGGCCAAAATGAACGCACTCCCACTAGAGCGCCGAAGACCACTGCACAACAAGAGAATCACCGAGTTCCTTCGAAGAACCGATGACCGTTGGAGGAATCTCGGGGATTGGGCTGTTCGAGACGCCCTAGAGCTTCTGCGGACCGAGAAGAGGGTGAGGTTGAATGGTCCAAAAGGGCCCTGGGAGTTGTGTTCGTGATTGGACCTGCCCTTTTTCGTTTATCTCTTTGGTACAGCCCCTCGGATTGAACCCAGGCAGGCAGTTTTTCACTGCGGAATACTGTGTTTACTACGAACGTGCCTTAGAATTCATGGACTTCGTTCTACATCTTCGAAGAGTCCTACAGGCTGTTCTCCCGTTTGTGGACCACGGAAACAACCGATGTAAAGAGGTGAATTTGCAAACGGAAAGAGTACTTCGTCCATTGAGCGGATATGAAACCCGTAAAGCCCGTATGTGGTATTCTCACTCCTTGGATTCCAGCATGGTCAGCGCAGGTCTTCGGGTCATCGGATATTCGGGCCGACTTTCCTTATTCTCTCCGCCGATGGACCCGATAGAATTCCGTTCCAGTCTTGCATATATTGAGGAAACTGTTGATCCCGTCCCAGTATACTCAGCTTCAGCAGCCTCATTACTCCGCTGGTGTAGACATCGGATTCCTGACGTGGGAAGTTGTAATTTCGAAGGCTTCTTATCCTTCTTGTGACCAGTGATGCAGTCACGCACACGAAACGAGCCATTTGGCTTCCAGCTCCCGCTCTTATCTTACAAGGTACGAATACATCTATTAATCCAAAGCTCAGCTGTGTTCTTACGAAAATTTTCTGGTAGAATGGTTAAGAACTATATCCATCTCCCAAATACGGTCATCGAGAGAATCAAGTCCGATCCAGATTACAGGCGCTGGACCTCCCTTGCCGCCAGCGATGAATTCTATGGTATGAAGCTTGATATAATAAACAGTGGCTCCGGAATCGATGCAAATACCTTGCATTCTTCCCTTTGCGTTGAAGAGGACTTCCCAGCGAACGCCAAGTTCGCATTCCTCCACTATACAGTGTCGACCGGAGATCTCTTGACCGCTTATGAAATGATTTTTCTGGGATCCAGCATCGACGTCCCCGATTTCGAAGGGTACACCCCGCTACACATTGCTCTGCATGTCATACTCAACAATTCACGTGGAACTTCTCCCCATCCCAAACTGCGCGCTACGTGTCGTTGCATCATCAAGATTATCCGCCTTCTACTCAAGCATCACGCAGATGTCAATCTCGTGCTGGAGGGACAGTGCCCCCTCACACACGCGTGCAGGATGCAACACTGGGAGCTGATAGAACTTTTTGCGAAATATGGCGCGATCCCGGCGCCTCAAGAATGCTGTGTTCCACCTGCTTCGTTTCTTCTAAAACCCGACTTGATTGCCCGATTCAATGCCATCTTCGAACGTTACGCTGCCAACCCCTTCGTACGAGAGCCTCGACCGTGCCCTTGCTTTTCTGGTCTACCCGTCATCAAATGTCACGCGAAAGAAGATAGGCCATACTCTCCCAATCTCATTTGTCTCTGCGGTAGCGAGAAAAGATTTGGGGCCTGTTGCAGCAGGAGGAACATTTTCGTATATGAACAATGGAACGAGCCGCATCAGCGCATCCAAATCAGCTGGTCTAATCGTATTCCACCCGATCCCCTCGAGCAGGAACCGACGCACCCCTTGCACAAAACCATTGAGAGGGTGGAGAAAGTGGTGAAGATGACGGGAGATGTTATGACCGTCAATCAACTCAGACAAATCGGATGTCGCCATAAGATAGATTCAGGACTTTTTGAGAACGAGACTTTGATTGTCGAAGCATTCGAGTACGTCGAGAATTTGGCCCTCAAGGGGAACTATTCTGAGCTTCGACTTGACCCGGCGTTTCTGTATGCATTGAACAAGGCAGATTTTCGACCATGGCAAGTCTCTTAAACTCTCTGTTCCTGCTGATAACTTACCGGTCTTGGCGGCTCGTTAGGCCTACTGGACGACGACAAAGTAAAGGATTTTGCTTAAACCGTCAAACGGTTTGGAACACGTTAGTGGACCAATACATCGAGACTTCAGGAGACAGTCGAGGGAGGCTCGATATCGAACGTGGAGCAAAATTGGGTCTCTCCTTGGGCGCCTTCTACCGCGTCTGTGAGAACAACGGCTGCGATATCATGGAAGGCGGCAGCGTACCTACACACAAGCTCTGCAGCGGGTGCAAAATTGTGGGTGTTCCTTTTCATTTTCCGTGTTTATTTCGCTCAGATGTCGTCAGGCGGTCTACTGCAGTTCTACGTGTCAGAGAGCCGCCTGGAAGATTCACAAGAAAATATGCAGGAAACTAGGACAACGAGAGCAGGCGTTACCAGTAGGCATAGTCAGCTCCATACCATCTTCTGGCTTAAACGTTTGGATCAGTCGCAGGAAAGTCTTGACCAGTTTACGTGGGAGAAATATGCAGAGAGGCTTGAATTCCTACATGCAGGGATAAACATGATGAGGTACATTCATGAAATCAATGGACGAACCAACTAGGCAGTACCTTTGGGATAACGTCAAGCGTTTGGAGAGAAGTTTGTAGCGCAGCCCCGGATATTAGGACAACGACCGCCTAAATTGCATGAAAGAATTAGTCAAAAGGTTTGTACCATTAGAGCGCATTAGGTAGACTCGAACCAGTTCCTCCCGCAACAGTCGATCAAGTGCATCCTTGGCCACATTTGTATAGACTATCATTGGGTTTCAAAGGGACTGGTTCAAGCCTACACATTTGGTAGAGCGACTCAATATGATCCTGGTGTCACCGCCAACACTTCCTGTCCTACGCTGCCACGCTCAAATGAAATGGCTACTCCGAGTCGGACTCCGCGTCGCCTGTCATTGTGCCCAATTTTTGAGAAGCTCGTCGGTGCTAATAGGTATGTCGGACAGTTTCATTAGTCGAATCATAATGAGCACTTTCGCGGCTTCAAGCTTGTCAAGATCCACGATCTGTTTGACGCACAGCGGTGTCTTTATGCAAGTCAAAATGGGCGTTAATGCTATTCATTATGACTGCTGACAGAAATTCGCGGGCGATATTATGTTCCGACAGATTGAATACTGTAGGGCCTCCCATTTTTCTCGGTCACTGTGATTGTCAGCTCTAGAGGCCTTCAAACAGCGCAAATTTCTGACAAGATCTCGTTTCGCGAACTCACAAAAAATTGAGTGACAATAACCAACCAACAGACAGACGACGTCGACCGGCGCCGATGGTTGTCAGATAATTCAGGTTAAAATGAAAAACAAAAAATGGAAAAGCAAATGTGGCAATTTGAGAAGACTCCCGACAGATGGCTCAGGATCGCATCCAGAGACGAGTGAAAGGTGTCTGGACTCTGTAGTAACCATATCACCCAACTTCTGAGATCTGCAAACTCAGCAAGCCGATTCGCATACTGCGGCAATTTCAAAACAGATCCACGTACGTGATAATGGAAGTGGAGACGGATGAAGTAGGTTGGACCCTGTTGGACCATTCATATTGTTCGGATCAAACACGACTGACTCTGTCCTGGGTACATATGTACATCCAGCGTAAGACTTCGATTCTAAAGTTACATTTTGACCGCTACCGGGAATAGTCAGACGTGGGCAGAATACGCAGCCGATGTGTCTGCAGTCGCCATAGCGACGTGGGGCCTGAACAACGACCACTAGATCAATAATCCAGAGGGAAAGCGACACGACAATTTAGATGGCAGAAAGAACAACCAAAGGACGGCGATGATAGGTCAGCAAGATTACGATGCGAGCGATGGGCGAAATCAGCAAATCCATATGCACGAAGTTGTCCCGAAATTTCTACTGAACATCATTTGATTCATTTCGGTGTGTAGCTGGGATATCACTTTATGCGACCTTTCGTCAAGCCAGCCAGCCGCTTAAGACACTAAATGGATAACAAAATGCCACCAAGAAGGATGCGCACGCATCTTAGTCCACGTAACGGCTTGTAAGTCTTCCGAGATGCGCTTTGGTAATGAATAGCTGGGTATTATTATCACAGTAGTCTCCCACAGCTATAGACAAGTCAGGCATCTCACAACTTCCGCACAGGTTACATACCGGAACCGCCACCTTCTATTACATCAGTCATACACTCGGTAGAGATTACCTGGAGCATGCCCGAGTGTTGCCACGCTCAATATCAAGGTTTGCACTCCTAGAGTCGCACGAGCTGTCGATGTGATTGCGGACCGCTGACATACTACATGTTGTTGCACCGTGGGCCTAAGAGCATCGAAAGTCAGTATTTTACATACGGAAGTTCAATAATTTTCACCAAGACTGCAAGTATGTTCTATTCAGAGCAAATCGGTAACGTGGGATCAAAGTTCAGGCCAAAAAGGTCCCGCTGAGAGCGGTTTACGAGGGCATGGGGTATCTTGGCTTTACGTTCGCCTGTTCTAGGAATAGACCGCGAGTAATCGCCTTTTACAATAATCAAGAATTCCACAAGTTGACGAGTAATAGATGACTATGCTTCTGACTGCCGCAGGAGCAAAAAAAAAGGAGGGTCTTGCTTTGCAAGGTAACCGCGAAGGACCCTGAAAGCAAGGCGAAAATCAGCGATATCGAACAAAGAATGGATGGGTCACTGAAGTGACTGGAAGATTGAGGTAAGTCGACCAAAGGATACACAATAGAAGTGGCTGTAGGGTGGCATAATACATCGAAGACGACCATGACATGCGCTATATTCGCGAAAAGTCCACGTAGTAAGGCTCCTGCAGTCTTTGGTGGGAACGACCTTCTAAGATAAGGTAAATACGAGCACATTAGGGAGAAAATGGTTGGCAGGTGAGATAATATGGTGAGAAGTTGTGTGTTTGAAGTTGCCAGCGGTACGTTTACTCGGCATGAGGTTCAACGTAGAGGATATGCGCGGAGATGCATAGTGGCGTGAAACCTTCGGCATCTGGAACATCAACGCTGGATAAGAGATAGAAAACTGCACGGGCGTAGAAGGTACCTTTGGGTAGTAACTGGGTGAAAAAGTGCGAACTTCTTGGTGCATAGGTAGAAAGAAATACAAAATGCCGTCCAGGTTTACACCAGGGTGCACAATCGTGGCCCCCGCCAGGGTATTGAACGTTGTCGTCTTGACTATCAGTGCATGATACGATAGGTGACCCGGACCGAAGTGGTTCGGCCTTCGAACATAGAGTAGCAGCAGCAGTATTCACATCGAAAAATATTCGAAAAGTAAAGAAATTTGTGCTCTGAGAACCGGAAATGGTCCTGGATCGTCGTGGTCAAGAGTAGAGGCACCTGTCACGGTCGGTCACACTGTCTCTCGCTGAACAATCATATCGTCAAATGCCAATACCTCCGTACCCAGCAGAGATATAACAATACCGCATTCAATTTGTTGAGTACTCTCAAAAATAATATTTCTTCTTTATTTGACGATATTTCTCGCTTATTTGTAGATTTCCGAGTGCATATATCCTTTTGCACTGGTCAGTCCCACATGACGAACGATTCCGTGCTTTTCAGCAATCTTTGTTCGTGCACCATGCGACTGGACAATGTCATGACTGCCTAGAATGTTGATATCGCGACGCGAGTGCTACATAGCCGCGCGTGCGTATTTCAATGACGTTATCTAGGAGCTAATCCACAGGGCACTCACATCGAGTATTTCCCATCGAGTCAGTGTGCTGGTTCCAAGTCCTTGGGACAAGGAACCTGGAAACATCCTCTGTATATGCGGCTACCCCCGTTCATCGCAGAACAATCTTTTTCGCTTCGCGAAGTTGGAGAGCTCCAATACGTTGGAAATTCCCAAAAGGCGCGTATTCGGCGTAGCATCGACTGTGTCATGTTGCATAGCCGAAGGTTACCTTGTCTGGAAGATCTGCTCATCATTAGAGCCCAATATCCACATTCGATCTCATCCCCACTGATGGCCTGCGTCACCTCAATATCCATCATTGATTACACACTGTTCTATTCTTCATTTTATTCTGCGCCAGCAGTGCATTGACTCATCAGAAATTCTATCGGGTTCGGCGAGGTCTGGACCTACGTTCATCGAGAATCCTTTCTCGAGGTATAGATGCTGTTACAGCATCCATACTTGCTGTCTGAAACCTCAGAGTGCATGCGTGCTCCAGTGATGGTTCATGGCCGAAACTGAGGTCGTAGACTCGCTCAGCACCAATCACTTGGGAGCCTTAACTGATCCCGTACAACACGTTAGGTAACATTCATACTTCTCGGGATCAAACTCTCGTTCATATGATACTCTAGAGACTAAAGATACCAAGTTTTCGGTGAAATCTTCTTCATGAAAGCCCTTGTGCTAGTATCACGCTGGTCCGCTTCTAAAGAGCTTGATTGAACAAAACATACGAGGCCACTCATGCGCCGAAACTCTGCCTCGATGCATGTCTTCCAAAAATCTTCTTGTCATCGGAAATTTGCATTGACCAACATCATCACCGTTACTTTGGGTACTCCAGGGTTTATGCAGAAGTGCAGGTACAAACAAAGATTAGGATCTAATTTTGCTCTACCAATTAATAGAAGCGTCTCATGAAAGCCGGCCGACGAAATGAAAGGCACGATGCCTGAACGGGTGGCAGGAAACTCAGAACATGCGCAATGGTCTCTCGATAGAACAACGATCGTGGGATTGATCGTACCGGTTCGAACTAACCGGATTGGCGTTACTCTTGTCCCGTCCTGGCGGCAGGGGCTGGTAAAGTAGGGCCTTAGAACCAATAGCGTCATCGAAATGATTATCAGGTGCGTTCCTGTCGTATCATCACCCTGGCATTTTAGGGTAACATCATATTAGATTGTAGCCGGCGTCAACGTCTCCTCCTAGAGCTATATTTGACCTTAAGCGCTTGAGTGTTTCATTCCGGTCGCAAAACATCCGTGAACACTGTTTTCTTGAAATAAAGGTGGACTAGAATGTTTTACAACGGCAAGTGCTTCTCCTCGTATCTAAGTGGAAATAGGAATGATAGGTATCTGTTGCGCTTCCAGACTATTTACGAACACGACCCCGGCACCTGCTCATACTCAGAAATCGCGGCAACTTTAGCCGCCGAAGCCGAGGTTTTGTCGAAAGTGTACCCGAGCCACTCCTTAGCGAGCCTGCGAGCAAGTTCAATACCAACGACGCGCTGACCCATGCAGAGAACCTGCGCGTCGTTGCTCAAGATAGCGCGCTCGACAGAGAAACTGTCGTGGGCAGTAACCGCACGTATTCCTGGGACTTTGTTCGCAGAAATGGCGACCCCTTGCGAGAAGATAGTTCAGTCATCGCGTCAAATGATCCAAAACGGTAAACCTACCAAGACCAGTTCCGCAGATCAGCAAACCGCGATCGGCCTCGCCTGCTGCAATCTTCTTCGCAGCGTTGACGGCGACATGCGGGTATGCGGTCTTCTCGTTCGAGTCGACGACCCCAACGTCGATGACCTCTGAAACTCGCGGATCCTTTTGCAGGTCTGCCTTGAGGGTGTTTTTGTATTGAACACCAGCCTCCTACGTCGAAAGGTCAAGTCTCTGCGGGAGATGAGCTGGAGGGAGCATACTCACATCACAGCCGACGACGACACGGAGTTGGTTTTGAGCCATTGTACAAGATACGAGATGTGGGTTTGGGTTTCTGAGGTGGTACCTCGTCAGTCGTGGTCTACTTAACGCTCATCGAGATTCCAGGGACCTTTATGCGTGTTCTGCGGCTCCACGCGTCGCATAGAAGGAAGTCTTCATTTCCAACGTTTCTCCGGTTAATAATCACTTGGAAGGTCTCACACTATCTCATATCAGTTCTATTTTTTTTTTTCAAATCCTGTGGAGTCCATTAAGGTTACTGCATGCCGACTGTCGTCCTCTGTTGTCTTCCGCTTCTCGGTGTCCCGTTTGCACAGCAGTACAAGAATATCTGAGGTGTTACGATGGAGTCATCCCATTAGGTTACGCTGTGATCGGTCTTCCACCGTTTATACTGCTTAGACTCGTATAGCATCCTTTCACATTCGTTATCTTCTCTCAGGTTCTAAAGATATCTGTCTTTCGTGTCTCCACAATGCAAGCGCCACTTTAGACGACCTTCGATGCTCCATGCCAGTTGGACGAATCCGGTCTGTCCGCGCGTTCCTGTGGGCCTCGTTTCTGTTTGTGGAATTTCATCCCACTACGTCATAACCTTGGGTACAGCCATCATTTCATATGTTTTCTCCTTGGCCATGATACTCACGGTCATCAACAGTGCGAAAAGCCTACATCGTCTCCTGTTTTACACGGGGATTATGTCCAGAACGTTGCAATTGATGTGTCCTATCAGCACCCCAATTTTATTTCCATCAAACATCCTTTCTTTTTCGAAATTGGGTAATCATCCCCAATCATCCCCGCCTTTCATGGATGAATACCGCACCACAAGGGGAAATAAGGAACAAAGAAAGATACAGATAGGGTGTGAGCTATTCCGGGATAATACACGCATTTGGTAGGCAGGTCATTTCTGCGCTTCTTCGCGCATGTATTTTGCAACAATACCCTTTCAGCCATTCTTTTAGGTCGGAGATGTTCCTAGGTGGTATATAAGACCACCGAATTTGTTAACCACTCCACATCGCTCCAGCAGTCATGTCAGATCTTGACTTGAAAGCCATCCTCGACTTTACTGTCGCCCTCGCTTACGACGCTGGTAAACTGATAATCGAAGGGTCCGAGGCCATCCTACACCCGGCATCTGTCGTTGACACCAAGAAGAACGCAGTTGACCTTGTCACTGAATACGACGTCAGAGTCGAGGAACTTGTCAAAGAAAAACTCGGGGAGAAGTATCCTTCATTCCAGTTGTACGTATACTTTTACCGGAGCGTGTTTATTCGTGTACATTGACTTTCTTGACAGTATTGGCGAAGAATCTTACGCGGCGGGTGCTCGACCAGAATGGACCGATGAACCGACGTGGTGTGTTGACCCAATTGGTTAATATCCAGACGTTCAAGTTGCTTTCTTCGCGCTGACGCGTTTCCTTAGATGGAACAACAAATTTCGTGCATGGCTTCCCTATGGTTGCTCTCTCCATCGCTCTCCTGGTAGAACGCCGCTCGGTTCTGGGCATCATATATAACCCCTTCCTCGAAACTATGGTACATTGCTCGAATTTCGGTATTATTTATCTTCTCACGTGCATCTCAAGTATACGGGCATCAAAGGTGGAGGCTCGTACGTCACCAAGGGTGGCCCTGAGGGCGTTCGCCGAAAGTTACCTTTTGCGAACCCACCTCAGCCTCTTCCTTCGTTGAGCAAAGCACAACTAGGTTAGATTCTATTAGTCCATAGTCAGCGCTTGTGCCTGACGGTACCTCATAGCTGTCGAATGGGGCTTTGATCGTCGTATTCCACCTTTGGCTGCTCGTGCCGAGAGCTTCCACCGGTTGGTGAGCGACGCCGCTAATGGAATCCACAAGGCCCGCATGGCACACTCCTTGCGGTCTCTCGGTACCTCGGCTATGAACTTTGTATACGTCGCACAAGGTGCTTTCGACATGTATTGGTAAGTAATTGCCACTTGGCATGGGGTACGTTGATGCGACTGTTTCCTAGGGAAATCGGGCCCTGGCCCTGGGATGTTGCCGCAGGAGTAATCATTGCTCAAGAAGCAGGCGGGTTGGTCACAGGTTCCCATGAGGTCTTTGACTCAAGCAAAGACGCTATCACTTTTGGCGAGGTTGGCGAGGAAATCCTGACTTCGAGGAAATACCTCGTCATTCGTCCGATTGGTGATTCTGAGGTATGCTCCTGTGCCATGCTTGCGCTTGACATATCATTTATGTCTCTATAGAACGAGACAGGTCGAGAAACTCAGAAGCGAATCATCTCCGAGTTCTATGAGACTGTCATTGACTACGACACTGTTTAGGGCGTCGGTTCACGCGGCCAGCCTAGTGGCCACGTTCGTTGCATATGTAGGACCCGGTGTTCATGTAGACTTGTTCCCATAAAGCCTGTACTCATGGAATCTGTAATTCTATTCATTCAATCCAGCCAAACCTAGTTGTCAGTACCCGGCATTGATGATTTAGGTCTCAAGTTCGGCTTTTATACAACGAGGATTGTTGCATACCGGTCTGGCGTGTTCCTCTGCGGTAATCTAGAATCCCGAAGATGTACCTGAACACCTGAACCTGCTGCCTTGATATTCTTCTACTAATACACGCTTATGATCATCTGCATCAAAGGGAAATGAGCTATTACATTGAGGGGAAGACCAGTTCTACCTTCATCGCCTACAGTCGCCTATTTAGTACGTGACGCCACGAGGACAGGAACATACAACAACAAGAAGCAATGCCAGGAGCCGTGGCTGAATCAATGCCTGAGAATTCTGGAGAAAATACAAGTAGTGGATGGTCGGTCTGTGTCGAATAGAGTGATCTCTACGAATGGACTGTGCGATAATGGATTGGATCTCTTTCAGATTGTACCGTACCTGAGGTCGAGTTAAAGCTGTCGCCACGTCAAGCTGAGAAACATTAGAACTAAGCAGTCTGAGGGCATCATGCCTTGGCTTTTGTACGACTGGTCAGTCTGTTGTCGAATAGAGCGGCCTCTACGAATGGACTGTGCGATACTGAATTGGAGCACTCTCACGTTGTACCGGACCTGAGGTCGCCTTGAAGCTTCCGTGAAGAAACGTCACAGCGAGCTGAGAATTTTCAGAGCTAATCAGCATGAGGGAATTATGCCCTAGCGTTCGTATGATTTGGTTCTTGATACGCTGTTTTCCGTCTGCAATGAGTGTGGCAGTCGAAGTACCGGTGGCTTGAGTATTGTCGCCGATCATCATGTTCCCATCGCAGCCGGAATGGAAAAGAACGGAGCGCTAACTGTAAGGTACCGCGTCGAGTATAGCCCAGAGCGCGCGTCGTGGGTACTGGTCGTATGTTTTTGGGAGATCCATCGTCAGTAACTTCAGGCCTAGTATGTCCAAGGTGCTTGTCTGCTAGTGAGAAAGGAAGGCCATAGGTGGGGGAACTCGCAGTCGCCATAAAGGTCTCTCTGCTAGGAGAGATGCCGCTGAGTCGATGTCTGCAGAAGGCGAATCTATCCCCGTACTGCATACGTCGTCGAACGTTCTTTGGCTGACGGTGAAAGATGCAGCATAGTTGAGCCAGCCTTCTACATGGAATCGAATCGTTCCCGCGGCGCAGGACATCAGAGGACACGACTAGCCACAGAAGGTTGGACCTGCTTCGGAGCCACCGTTGCAAATGGTTCGTATACCGTACAAGCCATCGACCTCGGTGTGCCTCTCTGACCATGACCGGTCTTCAACCTTCACAATTTGCTCAATAATCCGACTCCCGGGTGAGAGTAGACTTACCCCTTCGTTTACAGAGTTCACCTCATGTGACTGCCTCCATCCTCCATACTCATGGTAGAGCCTTTGGGCAAATAGGTGCACCTGCGGAAAACAATAATAGGTATTAATCGGAATTATTTACACAATAATGTCTGTGGACTATGCGATGCGTACCACGGCTCCGACCGTTGGCCACAAATTGCGCTCTCGGTTGGTCTGAAGATGGGGATGGTGGGTAAAAAAAAACGTCATTTACGTCAAAAAAAACCACATTAACCGACGACCGGCGGCCCCATCCTGCGAAACCACGTACCAAACCAGTGTGACTTACGAGACAAGATCGATACATAGTAGTTTGCTCCAGTGGATCCCGATCTGAGTAGTGAAGCGAAAATCATATGGTCTATATTTGGTATTTCTGATCCCTGACAAGGACGCGATTTGTGGCATTTGGTGGACAGAAAATCAGAGCCACAATGGGAATCCTTGAATTTCGGAACGGACCAGTAAACGGTCCCGCCTAATTAACGGCGAGCTATGTGCGGCTCAGAGGATGACATGCTGACTATGAAATTATGCGACTGCAGGTTGTCGGTGTGACAGATAACGCCACAGATTCTGGCCGGAGAACAATCATTAAAATATACAGTTACACATATGTACATACCGCCAGCCGGAGAGCAACCGTCATGTCCGTGTCAATTATGAGATAAACACTTTCCGTAGGGCGCTAAATTCACAAGTCGTGCCGCTCCGAGGGCACGTCACAATGCCATTATTTCTTGTGGCCATATCTTCCAGAGCCTGTCAAGTTGCGAGTTCCGTCAATATGTCTTCTGGACCAGAAGATGAAGAAAGGGTACGTGCCTCCCTCGAATAAACATGCCCATCTGGGAAGGCCATTGGCCCATTATCCTCGTCCATTATCTTTCCGCTGATCCGACAGACGATCACTGAATTTGCATGATGGCTCATTGGGACGTCTTTTGCGAGGCATCCAAGCCCTAAGCCTTCTCTGGCGTCACCAGAGCGATCTCGCCCGCCCCAGCCTACGTCACATACAGGACAGTCGACGTTACGCGTGTCGTGGTTGCTGCATGCTGGGAGCTTAAGGGCAGCAAGACCAGCGTAGAGGGCTAGATATAGTATAGGTTCTGTCGGGAAAGCGTTAAGGGCGTAAACGCTGGAACGAAAAGAGGTAGTGAGTGTCGTCCAGCGTGACAGATCATACAGTCGCTAGAACGAGACACATCTTAGAACCATTGGAAGAATGATATACTGGTCCATGTACCTTGTAGACACCGCAGGTCGTCCCCGGTCCGAAAGCTAAGAGGCAAGCGGCTTGCTGAATAGATGGCATGTGCGTCTCCTGCCATGCTGTCATATACCGCTGCAAGTATGCAATAGCATCCTGCTTCTCTCCTCGTCTACACATCTCAATATATTCTTGCAGTCGCAGCTCAAACTCGAGCGTGTTCTTCATTTTCCTCAATGCTGCCTTGTTTTCGCTACACCAAGCCAAGGCCTCAGTACATCTATGCTCTGAGAGGGCAGCCTCGATGCGATGCATGTCCATGAACAAATCTATATCCACCAACGTCTCGATGCCCCTGGACTGAGCTATCGAGCGTGCAGTCAAGGGCTTCCCTGTACGAAGCGCCCAGTCGACAAGCCAACGGTCGAGCTGAGTAGACGTTGACGTTGACGGGTCAGAAAGATGCTGCAGACGTTCCCGGATAACATCAAGAGTAGGTTGACCAGAGGTGGTGTGCAAATCTGAGAGCTGCACGGCGATGAGAACAAAATCCAAGTCGAACACGGAGCCAGCGTACCTTTCGCTTGAGTCCTTCTACCCTCGCAATCATGGCATCTATCTCCTCTGTGCCTATAGCCGACCCAGCAGCAGTTCGCTTGACGAGCTCGCCAAAATCCCTTTCGAAATGCTTTTGGGACGTCCGAAATACGCGGCGATAATTCTCATACGGCACCTGAATGGAAGAATCAGGCTATATTTCTGCTGGGCAGCGATATATAATCGTACACGCGTGAACGGCTGTTCTATGTCCGTCATTACGATGTGTCGCCAGCAGAATCAAGATGGGATTAGGATGGAAGGAGGATGGATCACACGTGGCTTGTCAGCAAAGTCCCACGATGCGCCACACCTTGGAGAGGATGTATCTTCCTCCATACGTAGAGGAGGCCTATAGTCTGCCTCAACCTGTTTAGCCCTTGAAAACTCTAAGTATTTAACCATTAATAATCCCTTGTCGAACAACGATCACTCGTCACTCGAACAGTCCAACTTCTTCCAGAGTCCAAGACCGAGTACTGAGCAGTGAGCTGAGCCCTGGGCCTGATTAATCATAATATATTATACAAACAATATGAATATCCACAAAAATAAAACATTTGTGCTGCCTATGAAGCCCCATAGCCGATCTGAACGACTGACCTCACCATTGTATGGATACGAGTGGCGCGCTCTACCACTGAGCTAAAGGGCAATATTAATATGAGAGGCTTTAATATATTTAAGCCTACAATATAATTGTCGTCTGTTCTGAACCCTTTTCTCTGCTATCGGCCGGACGTCCTTGGACTAATACTTGCGTTGAACCATCTGAGAGGCACTACACGCGACACTTATAATATTAGGAACCAAGTCTTCGCAGATCGTAAGCGTAGATCCTGCGCTATTTTTACTTGTCGCTCAATTCGCTCTCTGTTTCGCTCCCTCTACCTCGCTATTATTGCCTTTTTTTCGCAAGGCACAGTACAGATCTACGTTCACACGTTGGTTCAATCGTTTTTCCATCAGGTTCCGAGCTATCAACTCCTGGTTCAAGAACATGTAACAAACGTGGGATCCTTCGTCACTTCCGTAATCGAGTCTATTGTGCGGTACCGCGGTCGTTGGTGGGAACCTCGGCAGGTGCCTTCGGTGCTTTTCGTGTTTCTCCGATTCTTTGTATTGTCCTAGGGCGATGTTCTCTTTTCTTTTCTGTTAGCCCCATCTTATGCACAACGTCCGGGGAGAATGATACGTTCTATCGGCGAGATTTAGTCAATGTATGTACGTATGTGAACTACACGAGGTGGGCCCTTCATAGGCGCCAGGTGTAACGTACGGATCCCGTCAACTACCACGACACGCACCGGTGTACGTCGCACCTAAATAACGAAGCAATATTATTCGGCACATGGGAGGTATACGAGAGGCCAGGGGGCGCATCTCAAACTCAAGGCGTGTAGGATAAGTATCGGACGTGAAAAATTGTCATTCAATCGGGTGACGACAGCGTCGAGGGTCTAGGGTACAATTCTAAATTCCGATGGCGTCACTGCAGGGTTGAAAAGGCCTGAAGGTACTGTACGCGGCAGGACGCCTATTTGCAGGACATATAACCATCCTCCCACCCCCTTAATTAAATGCCGTCAAACCAGGAACTTGCTCCAACATCGTGGGGCTAGCCGGTTGCTGGGCCTCTTTGCATTTCAATCATTCAGAACGGTACCGAAATGCTATAAGTTTGTGAGTTCAGCACTTACTGTTACTTACCCCACCCTGATCTGTAATACATAGACGCGCCCTGTGTTCTGCCAGGAAGTCAATTGTGATGTTAGACATGCTACCCATGGCAACGCGTGGCTTGATTTCTCGTTCCCAAGTTCCCACCTTGTCGCTTGACTGAATGGTTGGGAACGATCGCGACTCGCACTCCGTGTAGAACATTCATTACCCAAGTACTTGGCGAGTAGTAAACCCAGCAAGATCACCATCGATCACAGATCATCCACGTGGAGTGATCCGACCCTTCAATCCTCAGAGTACACACCCCTCCATTCACTGTCAACTGAGATGGGCTACCCGGAGAAAGGTTACCGCTATCGATAAAGTTCCGAGGATTTCTGTGTAATGCTCCCGCGAAAATGTTGAATCTCGAATCTCACTATGGCCCCGCAACCAATTACAGTTTCGTGGTCTGAAATGCAAGCGTTCAATTCATGACAAATGTTTTTCATCATCAACTAACTATATCATAATGCAAACATATTATACATAACTTTCCACGTTTTCAAGGAATACTTGGATCGCGTGGAATGATGAAAATTCCATTTCATGCATTTTTGTCTGAGTCACGAGCAATGTTCAAGCTATCACGCGTCGGCTTCACTCCACCTAACATCAGCGTTGTTGCGCAAATATTATATAGTGGAGCTGTTACAGACTGCTTCGAGGTGACTGGAATTTTATCGAGTATGTATCTGTTGCAAATTGAATTTTGATTGAACTGTCACTTTTGGGCGGAAACAAATTTTATATCTCCCATTCAAGAGTATTATAAGGTTCTCCAGGGTTCACCTACGGTCACGGTCGATAAAACTTCAAATTCGACAGTTATACAAGCTATAGTAGTACTGGATGCGCCAAATAAGTGCTCGTCCGATAAATACGGCTTTGCTTTGTAAACACTTTTCATTGTACATTAGACCTGTCGCACTCCATTTATGAGATTATAAACCGAATTAACGCGAAACGACATGTCTTGTAGCAAAGACAAAGGAAACGGCGTACTGAAATTTATTTCTCGATAACCCTGGATCAACCCTATGGCTGGGGTTAGGCTGCGGCACAGCGTCCCAAATTTGGGACAGTCGATCATGGACACGTGGCGTTTCTGTCCTTTTCGTTTTTTTACCCCATCGGCTGCGACGCAGATTCCGTTGCCATTCCCCGTCGGCTCTATACCCGGAAATTTAAGTTGGCAATTTTCTCTCTTATCAACAGGGACCACGATACCCCCGACGTTGGCATTTGGCATTTTCCGACTACGACACGGTTTCCCCCCATCTCAGATCTTCAGTGTTCACGGGGGCAGATACATTTACTATGGCCGTAAGACGAAGGCTGTCTGAGGCGACAGCGATGGTTCCAGACTTTCACATTGGAGTGCCAAATCTCTCCAAAACGCTCCATATCCACGAGGTTCCTGTCTGGATGAGAGATAACGAGTATATCGTCTCTGGGTATCGAAGGTACGATGCGACCGTAGCGCTTATCTCTTTGTTTCCGGGACTGAGTTTGAAACGCAAATAGAGCCCAAAATCACTGGCGGGGATGCTTCCATTCTGTCTTCGGGTGTGAGTCCGTTGGTCGACAGGCTTTTTGAGTTGAAATCAGCTCATTGTTACCAAACCCCATTTTCTTCTCCGTCTGTCTTCCATACTGTACAGATTTGCACAACGAAACTGGTAAGTATGTTACCTGCCAGGCTAAAGTATGCGGGTCACTCAACATCCCCGCTAGTCAATATCCACAGTCATCTCTGGGGCGCGGCCTTGTTCCTTTATTTTCTTATTACATTTCACCCCAGCTTCCTGGAACCGTACCCGAAAACGACGTGGATTGACTTATTCGTTTTCGTGACATTCTTGTCTTCGGCGGTGTTCTGTCTAGGTGCAAGTGCCTTCTTTCACACATCCATCTGCCATTCCAAAGAGGTGCAGCACCATTGATCTCTTTCCGGTTTTGGTCAACTTCACAACATCTCGTTCGTTATAGGTAGCATCGCGTTGTGTAGCATTCGACTATTCGGGGATCGTCGTACTCATTTTAGGATCCTTTTACCCATCTATATATTACGGCTTGTTCTGCAGTCCCTATGCCCAAGTGACGTACATTTCGCTGCTCACAGCTGCCGGTCTCGGTCAGTGGGGTACTCCATATTTTCTCAAGCTATCAAGGCTAATATTCGCCGCTGATTCCAGGCGCGGCGTACGTTGTTCTCCAACCTGAATATGCTCGTGCCACACATCGCGGTCTGCGAACGAGCGTATTCATCGGTTTAGGACTAACTGGGATTATTCCCGTGTGTCACGCATTGGTTACCCATGGCTTCCTGAAGCTTTTCTCAGATATGGGCTTAAATTGGCTTTTGTTTTCGGGCGGATTATACATCGCGGGGGGCTTACTTTAGTACGGTTCCGTCTTCTGATTGTCAAGATAGGCAGACTGACAAGTTTCCTCTTCAGTGCAAATCGTATCCCAGAAAGGTTCTCGCCAGGGATGTTCGACTACTTCTTTTCTTCGCACCAAATATTCCATGTATGTGTTGTGATAGCCGCCCTGGCACATTTTGCTAGTATTTCCACTGCTCTGGATTTCTGGCACACTGAACAAGTGTCGTGTCAGCTGTAGATGGATGCTGTCGTTAATGCTATTGTCCTGTCATACCTCAGTGCCTTCTTTTGTCGTGGCGGTCGCGAAGTCTCCATCAAAAGAGACATCTCTATGTCTGGCCCAGTCATATCCTGTTAGTCAACGGCGCCATGTTCCGAACGACGCTTCGCACCCCCGTTATCTACTTGTGCTGGAATGTGTAATCTGTATCCAGTTTTCTGGCTGGCTATCATACGGACGACTGTCATCCGATGGATCATATGTCCCTGCTTGCAATGATTTTTGAATACATACTGCATACTTATCATTCCGAGGAATAGTCGTCCTTTGTGAATATCTAATTTTGGGAGGATTAGGACACTAGCAAGATGTCATTGGATATATAATTTGGGGACGTGAGACTCTTCGGAAGCGCATGCATATGCTCATCAGGGCATCATTCGGGGTTCTTTGCCTGGGCGCGGCCTGTTGTCATGTGCACTTGAACGTATAAAGCCTTTAAAACTTGGCTTTGACTTTCGAACTTTGAAGGGATCGTGGCGGCGGATGATTTGATACTGCCATTTTTGGTTTTAGACGGACTGTCCCGATCTGGGCCGATCATGAATGTACCTTCAACTTGCACCCTCTCATCTCGCTCTCCAGCTGAAGAAATGCAAATGATCCTATCATTTGTCTTTTTTCTGATTTCTCGGTCGATTCACATATCAGACAGGAACCTTCCGGACACTTTACGGCGGCGACGAGTTCTATCTATACTCTTCTGAGTAACGCGTACAACAGAAAACATTTACGGACGCCAAATCCGCAGTCCGTAATTGGTCTAGCTAAGGGAATCACGGTGTCATACCAGCGTATTCCAGCCGAGAAATGGACCCCGATCACAGGCAGTGTAAGCTCGTGAATCCGGCGACGTACCAGGTTGACAAACTATCGATGGGTTTGAAACGTGTTCGTGGGGAGAGGCCTTTCAAGGCACGACCCTTCCGTACCGGGGAATCGAACCGCCAAGAACGGTAGGACATGAGGGGGCCATCTCGGAACCGACCTCAGAATCCACAATCCCAGTTTGTTGGTCCATGACTACATATTCATTTCACTTACTTGTAACCCAAATAAAGGTACGCTGCTGTGGCACGATCTCCGAGCGTTTGTAAAATAGTTCTATTCATTTCCGGCTACCGATCTCACGACAGTCTATAGACTGGCTCCGTGTTTGGGTTGATGCTCCCTTTGTGAACCATAACAGCGTACCTCGTCACGGTTGCGCGCCGAGAATTATTGATTGGACATATTTTCGTGTCATCCGCGGGTCGGGTCCAGCCATCACCATGCTAGCTCTCTGGCTATATAATGTCACCTGTGCCGTGAGTGAACGCACTTCATCCTAGAGTTCTTCCTCCCTCTCTGGTTAACCTTTCCACCTTCTTTTCCCTTCGACTCGCCTACACGAGCATGCCGTACTCCGTTGGCCTCCAGGCCGTTGGCGCTGCTTTCATATCCGCAGGCTTCGCGACCCAGTTTACCACATCCGTCATTATATTCCTTCTTATCGTCTTCGTCACTTCTTCTCTTCATGATGACGCGCTCAAGGAAGACTCGCCTGCATCACTCCCGGGGCACCCACTCTTTGCGATAATACCTTTCTTTCGACGACGATTTGACTTCCTCAATTGGGGATTCCACGCAACCGGACAAGCCATTTTCCAATTCAAACTGTTGCGAGTGCGTTCTCGCGTTTACCTCGTTCTATGACACACTCTGATTTCAACTCTATCATTTGCTAACTGCTTACAGAATACAGTTATTATTGTATCAGGGGAATCAGCTCGTCAGGAGTTTTTTACAGCCAAACATTTCGACCTGACGGAAGGGTTCAAGATCCTGTCTGGGGCCGTGAGTGTTCCGCATGCCTGCCTTGTTGTTTTAGGCGTCGTTACTGACCGCGTTTTCACCGCAGATACCCATGGTCAGAGGGGTGACATCTGACTTACAGACTAGAAGGGTTGCCCTGATTCATAAAAGACTCGCCGCTATCCAGCGCAATGAGCCCCTAAGCCAACGTATGTACATTGCGCGTTATCAAATCGCACACTATTTGACGACTCACATAATTACTCATGACAGTGATTCCATTGTTGCTGGAAGATTCTCGGCGAATGCTTGAGGGCTGGGGAGATTCCGGAGTGCTCGATCCTTTCGAAAAAATCTACGAGGTACGTGTTCCCGTCTCTAACGTAGTTTTGTCGGCGTTTCCCATTAAAACTTTGCCAATAGCTCACGTTCCAAACGACTGTTCGAAGCCTGTCGTGCACAGAAATATCGGATGATGCGATCTTGGTATCACGTCTAAAGAACTTGTATGACAAGCTTGATACTGGAACGACACCGGCCACCGTATTGATCCCATGGGTCCCTACGCCATCAATGGTGCGAAAGTTGTGGGCGACAAAGGAGATCTATGACATTATCATTGCTGCAATCAAGGCTCGCGAGGAGAGCGGTGTGCAAAGGGACGACGCGCTACAGATGCTGCTGGACTTTAAGGACGAGAAGCTCGTTGTGGTTGGCGTGAGTAGCCCATACTTCTTCTCCATCAAGTTACGGCTGCTGACGGACCCTTGGTTCAGTTCATCATGGGGCTGTTGATCGCCGGCGCCCGAGCCACTGGCACGACAGGCAAGCTGATCTTCCAATTGGGGTTTTCGAAAAGAGATCTAATATTAGTCTTCTTTTTCAAACAGCGTGTTGGCTACTCACATATCTCGGAGGCCATCAGGAATGGCGGGCAAAAGCATATGACGAAATCCAATCACTGTTGGCGGCCCACCCTGCGCCAGAGGACTGCGCTTCCCTATCGAAACGCCTCGCCACAATTCCTCTGGAGACTTGGGAATCTTCGACACCTGTACTTGATTCCATCATTCGGGAGACACTTCGAGTCGCTCAGCCGCACACAGCTATGCGGAGAAATCTGGGTCCCGACACATATATTAACGGCAAGCTGATCCCGTCTGGGGCGTATGTGGTGTATCCCTTTAGCGATATCCACCTCGATGCTGGGCTCTATCCGGATCCGTGGAAATTCGACCCCACAAGGGAGGAGACTAAGGTGCCTTATGGATATGTCGGTTGGGGTGGAGGTGGGTAACCTGGCGTTGTTTCTTGACTTGGACTAATTACTGATTGCTCTTCGTTAGGCAAAACTACTTGTCTAGGGACTCGCCTTGCCAAGGTAGAGTTGAAGCTGATAACGGCGATGCTCCTACTTGGCTTCAATCACGACGTCGTTGACGACAGGGGAATCGTTGCAGATCCTCTCCCAACTCCCAACTGGAATGACATTCTTCAATGTCGTCCACCAAAAGGAACGTGCAATCTGAGGTACTCCCGCACGGCCACTCCTCTGTAGGATTTCCATGGACACTTTCTCATGCAATATCTTTATTCTTGTTTTACGTCTTGTTTGTGCAGCATAGTCACGTTCATTTCTTTTATAAAGGTAAACTAAATTATCCATACATAGCACGCATGCGTTCTTAAACTACTTACCTTCGCACCATATACTTTACACACCGCTTATCGCTAGTAGAATGTGGTTAGACATCTTTATTGTTCGACGGGCAATGTCGCTTGTACACATCTAGTATGCAATTCAATTCTTGGACGGACATGACTGCTGAGTGTTAACCAAGCAAGGGGGTTTGTTCATCTGACGACGGGGATGCATGGATATGACCTTCTGGATTACCGGCTACCGCTGGAGCGCAAGATAAGTGGGCTTCGCTGGGAGCTTAAGCTCCATGTCCCCATGTGTTGACCGGCGTCTATGAAACCCCTACCCGCCCTGACCACGATAAGAGCCAAGCGGAGAAAAAGGAGGAGACGTGTTCTTCTTCGCCTCACAAGACTCGGAAGGGATAGCGGGTTCCGTGAGTTCGCGGTGCGCTTTGCACTGGCTTCCGTTATATTTGCACAACTGTTGTCGGCTGTAGCGACGTCATGCACTAGTGCGATGTTTACTTGGCAGAGGGTAGTTCCCAACAGCAACGACTGCCGAGGAACGGGATAGGCCGAGCATGAGGTGGCGCTAACGTGCCTAGCCAGTGTAAAAGCCGTAAGGAAATCGCAGCAGAGCCTTAAATAGAGGAACAGTTAACTGGGAAAGATAGATGGGCATTATTAACGCAATGAGACAGGCGGCTTGAAACGAGTCTGATAGTGAAATGAAGGAGATGTATGACGTCTCCGGAAATAAACGAGCTTCTAGGTGCTAGCAAGCCTATTCTGCGACGGTGCCGCAGCCTCCTGGTTCGAAGGTCAGTTTGGTGGTTGGCAAGTGGAAATGAAAGGTTACCAACGTGAGCGGTGTCCGATTTGAAAGGCAATGAATGTGAACGTAAGGACGCGCCCTAGTCGAAGGTGAATCTGTCCTTCGAATTAACACCAACCGCGTCTCCAATCTGATCGGAGCGGGCCGGTGCGAGCTGAGAATCGCCCATATTCTTCTCTCTCCAGAGCTTCTCCGCCTCGAGTCTCTCCCTCAGCCGGCTCAGTCGAACAAACTCGGCCGTCCCCTGCCGCTCTTTCGCCCTCATCTCGATTCGCCGTTCTCTGCTAGGCTCCCATCGCCCCTTCAGAATCCGTCGCACCGCGTCAGGGCTTATTTTGAATTTATCTGCGAGCACCGTCGTGCAGAACTTGCCCGGGTCGAACTGGTGCAGCTCCCGGAGGCCATCCATCGCTTCTCGTGATATCTTTCGTGGCGGATTCCAGCCCTCTGGGAACCGTTGCTTCATCGTCTTTCGGTGGCGGGCATACTCTTCAGGCGTCGCAACTTTTGACGGTTTGCGACGGTGGATGGGGGGCGTCGACGCCCGAACACGGTTCACCACATCATTGTCTTCCGTGAGATCCACTTTCACGGGCGAATCGTCGTCTAGGATAGATTTGTGTGACGGAGATCCAAATATACCCCATTTTTGCAGAGATGAGGGTGAGAGCGCAGAACTGGCGTAATACCTTGCTAAAAATCGTTTGGGAATCAACGAGGTCATGGTGCGGATGCAAAAAGAATTTTCGTTTCAAGACGCCGGCAACCTAGGCCGGCGGGCATTGCCTCTTTGGGCTTTTCCGGTTGCAAGCTTTTGCTTCGCGAAAAGATAGGTGGGCTCCCTCATGTTATCTCTCGGTTCCGTCGTGCATCATGGGATCATTACTGGTTCAAATTGTTCAAATTGGCTCGCCAGCTTAAACACTGCGATGCCCTAAGCCCATTCGCATATCTATTCTATTGGTGGCTAATCCAGTCCGTGTCTCTGGGTGCAGATTCCTATCTTCCTAACGGAGCTACTGGATAGTCATCTTGGCGGTCCTTAATAGTTTATCCACTCCTCATGTACCGGTACCGCAACATGAGCCGGGTTCTGGGAGTGCACAGTGACCGCTTGCCAGGAACGTACGCATTCAGTGTCGACCCTGGACACATATATCGTCATCTACCCACTGCGACTGATTCAGGCATACGACACCAAGTTGAACATTGCACAAATATATATTTCATGGCCCGCTTGACGCAACATGCGGAACTTACGCAAAAACCTGCAGTGAAACTTGAAGATGATACTTACCCTCATGCTAGTCAGTTACAACTTTAAACTTGTGACTCACCACCATTAGGACACCAAGACCCTTGTGCCTATCTCTGACCATCATGATGAATCTCCCGAGGCAGTCCGACTGAGTCATCTAAGAAACGCCCATTTTATATGATATGACTCAACCATTTCCTGCGCAATACTACTGTCTGCGATTGGGGTGTTTATAAACTGAATGCGTGATATATTCTATATTCTACAATGGATTCTTTACCTCCAGCCTATTCTCTTGATCCATCCGACGGTGAATCGCGTCTTGATCTCACCCCGGCGCGTTCTACGGACAACCGTTTTACCGGCACCTTCCTTATGAAAGAGGGAAATTTATCCGTTGTATTAACAGAACAACAAGACGGTTGCAGTTTACCCTCTTACGGAAGGAAGGGAGTAGTCAACGGCGCTGTTTTCTTCGAAAGACGCGACTTGGTTACTTCCGTACAAGTCAAGGTCGTCACGGTTATTTTTTTCATGTATATGCTGGTTCTGACGACTCAGTTCGGTAGCTGGAGGGTCGAATGGGCGCTGCGAATCACGAACAGGGATCTCAGGTGGTGATTTTCCTAGACGAAACTCGCACCCTGTGGTCTGGCGACTCGGCCAATCCGACGGCATGTCCCAGTTCTGTACCCTTCTCTCTGACGATCCCATCTGAGTTCCAGAGGGGCAATAATGAGAGATATGAACTACCACCTTCGTTCACCGCGTCATTCCCGCAGCTTAGCGTGTCAATCGGGTATTCCCTAACTGTCTGTGTCGTCGAGAACCGCTACCCACTCATTGGGTTCTTGAGAGGATCCCCAAGGTATGCGAGCCATGTTAAATGCAATACGCGTGTGTCTTCCTCCTCCCTAATAAAGCCTGCGTGTCGTATTCAACTACCGGCCTCGAACGCGCCCAGCCCAACCAATCCTCTCCAACCCCGCTTTTCTCTCGTCCATCAAGATATCGCCAGAAGAGTGGAAACAGAGTCTCACGACCATCAACCCCAAACCCAACACAGCCGCGGCGCCTATCCACTGTAGCGTAAGCCACCGCGCTGTCCCGCGGCTCAAATCTCACTTCTTGTCCTCGTAGCTCTTCATTCCCGCTGTTCAGATCTTTGCTATCTCTGATAACATTCCATTTCATGTCCAGCTGACGGCACCCCTTGCGTCTCTGCGGCAACTTTTCCCCGCTCCCGCACACGTTCATGGTAACGCGTCACTTCAGGTCCATCTGGTTCGTCAAGTCTCGGTGGAGGTTGACGGAAATGTGTCGTCACGAAATGTACGCATAGGGGAAGGGAGCTTGCGTCCGGTGCCTCCACTAGCGTCAGAGATCCAGCTTGGACCTGAGATTGAGAAGCATATGGACTGGGAGGGGATACTCAGATGCCAGCCTGACGTTGAAGTGGGCGGTTTCTTCGCGGCAGGCGTGTCGGTCAAGGTTCGTTCTCCATCTAGACTTGGGTTCTGGGGCCTGAAGCTCCATTTCAGGATTTCATCATCACGTCGCTCTATCCTCCTGTGAGGTCAGATTTCCTTCACTCACGGAATGGCATTCGGGTAAGAATCGTCACCGATCCTTGGACAGATGAAGTCAGCGACTGAACTGAGCCATTCTTTGCCTTTACAATGGAAGGAAAACACGCCGCATAGCCGGCCAATTCCAATTTACGCTTAGAGCCAGAGTCATAAATCATCGTGTCTAAGTATTTGCCACCTGTCGATGCTGCCGCCTCCAAGCCAAAAACTCTCGCAGAGCGGCTGCAATAAGAGGTATCACTGCACTAGCGAATAGAGGCGTGTAGACGGCATACTTGTGTTCAGGTGGAAAGTACAGCAATGCCAGCATACCTGGATTGAAGAAGGCGCGCGAGGCATGCGTTGCTGCGTCAGCAGAAAGACGCATTGTTTCAACAAGAGAATTTGCGGAAAGCGAGTGCATCTACAAAGAGTGCCCAGTTAATGTCATAAGCTCAAAACAAATTCTAAGACAATGAACAACTACCTTTTCCAGCGCAGAAAGTGCGTCCCGCACGTCATCCCGCACAACCTGACCGACAGGCATGTTTTCGATTTGATCAACCAATTTCACAGTGCTACGCAGTGTGTCTTTGGCTCCTCGATCGTTTTCGAAAGCACGCCGGCGCAGTAGGGCATCTAACTGCCAATCTGAAAGCAACGAATTGTTGTCAGGAGATATTCTGACGTCGGCGTGAAGACCTGGAACACCAAGCAACGCGAGAAGCTGATTCGAGAAGGCCGGGAACAGGGTGTCGAGATCTACTGAAGACATATATCTGTGTGGCGGGGTATCATCAGATGGGTTGTATATTGTCACACCTCCCCATTGAGGAATGAGGAAGGAGTTCGAATGTGAAAGGGACCCTACGTCATGAATCAATGATCAGTCCGACAGGTGAAAAAAACGACCCTACCATCCGGATTTAGTATCACAAGGGGTTTGCGCGCGCCTGAAGGAACAAACAATATAAAATGAAGCACTGGATCGTTTGAAGAGCTGGAAGCTGGAAGACCGTCAACGACCTGGTGAAAACGCGGTAAAGGCAGAGCTTACACAGCGTCCACTCGGCAGAATTAATGAAGACAGTCAAATCTTCCGGAGTTAAGCCAAAAGACTCGTTGTCGAGAGCCTGTGGCTTGAAAGCAAGCGGCGCGTGGAATTGTACCTGGCTTTCGATGGTGAAATTGTGCAAAATGGATAGAGCTGTTACTATGGGATCGACATGGTCTGGCAGAAGTATTATGACATCGTATGCGGCGCTAAGAAGACTTGTACTCACGGTGTATGGCATTCGTAAGATCCCAGCCAGTGATAGCCTGACCGGCTGCCGCATCTTCATTAAGCAGGGTAAACGAGAGACGGAAACGAGGCGAATATTGAGCGATACGGTATTCTCGATCAGGATCTGAGGAATACGGAACGAGAAGGGCAGCAAGAACGTCTGCTAGGTGGGACACTGTGTGCCACAGAAATGAAGAAATTAAGTCACGCGTCGACGGGGAATGAAGTCCAGACCTTACAGGGACGGTGGTGGATCGGGAATGATATTCGTCGTCCAGTTATGACAGTGTCAGCTGAAGGCGCCCAAGTGACGGAATATGTCCCAGGCATGTCCAGGGTGTCTTGGCGACTCGTGAGAAACGAACTTGGTTGCTGACGTGAGTGAAAACATACCCGCTTCGCCGCCTTCCTCTACGTGGATGGACAGTCCCCTCCACTGCCCACCCTTCGAGCTGCGTGCATCGAAGAGCTGCTGTAGCTTTCCAGTTATTGAGGGATCATCTTGCACAAGAGAAGGATCCAGTCGTATTATGACAGGGAAGGATAAGACTGTCTTGGCTTGGTATTGAACTTGAGCAGTTGGCAGTGAGAGACGCTCGATACTGGTCGTATGCCACCACAATGGCGTCGCAAGCAGGATAACGACCCAGTACGACGCAATAATCAGTCTTCGTACGCGCTGGGATTGGAAGAAAATACTGGAGGGATCCCTCAGCGGTGTCTCATGCCCTTGCGACGCGCTCATGGATGGTACATGGATGGACCTGCTTTACGCCGGCCGTGGGGCCGTGCTGCTTGCCGAGTCCCGGCATCCTGTTTAGGCTGTGCGTGGTTTATTTGTCCCGTCTTATGTCAGCTGACTTCTCTGTTTGGTAGCTATGCTGCTGGACACTTCAGCTTTCTTCACCCAAGTCCCCATTTCTCCTTTGTTTGCTTTTCCGGTCGAAGTCTACTTTCTCTTTATAATCTCTTCCTATATCCTATCTCTCTGAGGTCTCTGGAGCTTGTATTTCCACAGCGCTTCAGTTTCGGTCTCCGTATTCAGTGAAGGCTTGGATTATTAAAGTCCCAATGGCCTCCGGGATGTACGATGCAGGCCCATCTTCGTCGGCACCTCTATCCTATCCGAATACTCGTCGTCCTTCAGGCCCAGGCCCTCTCTCATATGAGGTTTGCGCTATTTCTTTATAATACATTGACCGGCTGACCCATTCCGGCGTCCTTGCTGTATTCTTTTTAGCGGCCCCTTTCAAGAAGACGGACACCTTCTCCACACCGGCATTACGGAAATGATGCTCCAGTCTATCACTCTAACTATCCCAATGTGTATCGACCTAATTACTGGCCGGATCGTGGATCTTCCTATGACGGGTTATCACCAAGTCCGGACCGCTTTGAACGTTCTCGCGAACCCGACGTGGACCCAAGGGATCGTTCCGGGGGCTGGGGACTTCATTCTGAATCACATTGGGAGGGTGGTTCATCTTTTCGAAGGGAGCCTATGTTAGCTGCTACTCGAATGTTTGAGCCGTCAGAAACTTGGAAAAGAAATCATGACGAGCGTTCAGCGCACTCTTCAACGTAAATACGCTTGTTCTCTGACATTTTCAGCCTCTGACTTGCGTTTTAGGTATAATCCCGGGTCTCCAGTCATGGACAAACACCCAGACAGATCCGGAAGAGACTTCGTCGATTTAACCTCAGAACGATCTGCTCGAAATGATCGACTCCTCAGAGATGACGATCGACATTATCGACCATCTCAAAGCTTCGCGTCAGAGACTAATGGAAGGTCCGGATACAATTCATATAGACCAACGTACGATAGAGATTCGTCTTCCTCGCAAATGCGAAAAAGATCCGTATCAGGATCTGTTGTAAATGACGGACGAAATGGTCGCTGCAGCTCAACCAGGTCGTCGTCTCGGGATAGTCGCACGCGGTCACGATCTTACTCTCGCGACCGCTCTCAACGTCGATCCAGTTCAAAGTCACGCCTGTCTACTCGTCCACCACTACCCACGCGTAACAAATTACACCCGCGATCTACCTCTTCATCCCGTTCAAAGGGTCGAGCTGGATCGGGGGCCAGCAGATCTCAGGCTCCTCCACTGGCTGCGAAACTTCGACATTCTTACTCGCGCACACGGCCCTCACGTTCACGATCCCGCTCACGGTCGTATTCTGACTTTCGCTCTCGCTCGCCTGATGATAAGTCTCGTCGACGTAGCTCGAGCCGGGGGAGGTCTCTCTCTCGCCATCGCAAGCAGCCTACTCCAGACCGCATATCCGAACCAAAGAATGAAAGACGATCTTGGTCTCGTTCTTCCATTGCTTCTTCTCGTGCTTCACCTCCCCCTCCCCCTACCACGACCGCAGTAGAAAGTCATGTTGATGTGTCAAAGTCTGCTTCTGATACGCAGATAAGTGAGCAACCGATCAGAGAACCCGAGCCTGTTATCAAACCCCCTCCTTCACCTGAACCAACGATCCCTGAGGCACAAGCTTCCGTGGCAAAGACCTCAGTAAGTTTAGCTTCTCTAGTGGTTTGTTACCGTTAATATTCCTTTGTCTCAGGATGAAAATACCAAAGAAACTGTTCAAGCTCGGGTCAATGGGATTGAGGATGGTATGCGACTCTTTGTTTCCGAGACATCGTCCTTCATTGATCTTTCCTCCAGGTCCCAAGGAGCTTGTTCCAGGCTCAATGTCGTTGGATTTCGGGGGGATACCGTATCCAGTTCCCGAGACGAAGGAGAGTTCCCCGGCGAAAGATGACATTGCTCCAGCCGAAGTGGATGTCCGTTCCCTCAAAGCCAGGCAACCACCCGTGATCGACTTTACTGAGGATGATATACCCAGTGTTTCTGAATCGTCGTCAACGCAAGAAGTCGTCAGGGCATCAGTAAGTGACGAAGCTTCTTCAATTTCCTCAGACACAGGAAGAGTGTGTTGAACCTATTATTCGCTCAAATCAGGCTGTCGTTCGTACTCAAACGGGCAGGGCATCAACGACCCCCGACCAACTCATTGGGGAGTTAAATAGTGGAGAGCGCTTGTCCCAGAGGTTGGAGTTATTCATGTCAACGAAGGATACCCTCGTCGAGCACTTCCAACAACGACAGGCCGCTCTGGCGGCCAAAGTTCAGCGCCTTCAAGAAGAGTATCTCTCTCTTCACGAACGTTGGTTATCACGTTGCCGTGTTTTAGATGCACAGAACAAGCTTTTACCCGCAGAGTTGGAGCCACCTTTACCATCCTCAAGCCGGACAACCCGTCGCACGGCTGCCACCTTGGGCGATGCTGTCCGTTCTGATTTCGAGATGGAGCAAATAATTGCGAGTCTCGGAAACGACGAAGCAACCGATCCCGCTCACCTGTCCTTGAAGAATCATGCCGTAATACCAGACATGATCTCAGTTCAACGTGGGTCGGTGGACTACGTCTATGACGACACGAATCTGTTGGTCGAGAACCCTTTGGAGTATTACCGCCCTCGCACAGGGATGGATGATTGGACACCACAGGAGGAACAGATTTTCCAAGACCGCTACGCCGCCCACCCGAAGCAGTTTGGAATTATTGCGGATTATATTCCTGACAAAACGGCGGCGCAATGTGTTGCATATTATTATTTACACAAGAAGCAACACATCGACTTCCGCAAGGTCGTTTCGCAGTACGCGCCCAAGCGTAGACGTCGGCGAACGGGAAAGCAGAAGGCAAATGCGCTCTTGACGGATATTAGGCAGCATGATGCTGAAGTGAATGGCAATGCTGATGGGCAGGAAACTACCGGAGGCCGTGGCCGAAGTAGAAGGGTTGCGGCTCGCAAGGTTCAGATTGAGGAGACTCCTACGTCTACGCCGACACCGGAACCTGAGCAAAAGGTACGACCCAAGCGACGTCGAACAGTAGCAGTACGGTCTGGGCTCTCTATTAATAATGAGGAGGAGGAGGGCACCGTGAGTATTATCATTTTCCTTCTGATTCATTCCTTGACTTGTGGCTTGCAGGACCAGGAACGTAAACCCAAGCGAACGAAACGGCAGCGCAAGGTCAAGTCGGCGGCGATTGTTGACGAATCACAAGCGTCAATCGTTGAGATGAAGTTTATTGATCAAAGTGATCCTTCACAGCGTCGTAAGCCTCCTATTGCCGTTACTCAATGGTCCGATGACGATAAGAGTGCGTAGTGGTTACATGTTTCACCCAGCCCTATGCCTGACCCCACGGTTGCAGAGCTTTTTCTGAAGCTGCTTGGCCAATATGGTGATGATTTCAAACGAATTGCAGCCTCAATGCCGAACAAGGTATTTTTGATTCTTAATCGATGTCTAAACGCTGATGGTTTCTTTGCAGACGACCATACAAGTGTGTAATTTTTACAAAACCAACTGTGATGAGATGGGGCTTAAGACAGTCGCGGCAAGTGCGCCTAAACGTTCACCAAGTCCGGCGTCTGGCGATGCTGGGGAGGGCGTGTCATCAACTCGAGTTGATTCATCGGCTCCCATGGCATCTCTTACCTCGGACAATGTAGAAGGCGTACACCACGGAGATCAAGTTACGACAACTGTCCCGGATTATGTTCAGATGCAAACATCGTCTTCATGGTCTACGTTTTCGTCAGCCAATAATAGCAGCGCAACCACACGACCATCGGATGCCAACTCAGCGAAAAATCATTCTCCTTCCCAGCTTCGTGTGCATAATGCCTCTACTATACCCGTGGCTTCGATTTATCCTACCCCTCCAACCGGGGTACAATATCCGACTGGGACCCAGCCATACGGCGCTCCTTCTGGTTATTCTTATCCACCATTCGCTGCGCCTTATCCGTTTATGGCCGGCGCTCCTCCTCCCTCATACTTTTATCCCTCGAGTTCATCATGATCACACGTATATATTATTCACTTTTAGCATTCACGTTATAGACAATGGCGAACATGTCTTAATTTTATTCTTAAAAGGTTATTGCATGTATTGGTATTCCTTTTGATATTTTTGCGGGATATATTATAGATGCACGTCTTACGATACGAGATCTCACCGCCTGCCTTCAACCATTATTATGTGATATCCAAAGTTGGTTTTCACGAGAGAAGAAACGACGGGCTTGTCGACCGTTGATGGCGCTAGGGCGAATGCTGCATCCTGGAACGGACCCACCTGGAATCGCGGAAATATGTTAGAAGTAAAATGACATGCATCTGAGTAGGTATCACAGCTCTTTGTGCTAAGAAAATTCAAGCCCTGAAACCTGAGAATGCGGCTCCGGCTTTGTATCACCTTTTCTGATTCGAGAAACAGACATGATAGATGGACAAGGTGGTTCCCTTGTACGCAACAAAGGGAGCCACTCTATCAAATAAACCCGTTTCCGGAACCAAGAAGGAACAAAGGCACAATTCCGGGGACGCGTCTCGCTTTCAGGTTCCCTTTTCCAAGGACAAAAAGTCGCACCATCTTGGGTATCGTGCGCGAAACATGTGCACTCGAGCCAGTCTCCCCCCGCCGAAATGAACACAATCCACGTCAAACGACAGCTGGTTCGACTGGTTCGAAAGATGGTCCCGTTGTTCCCAGTAAATCAAAGTACGAGAATAGCTCACCATGCTCCCCCGTGTCATCCATCCCAAACTGCCGCCGGCTAGGAGATCATGAGAAGTATCAAGATCGTGAACAGAAAAGGCTTACCTTTCGCCTTGTCTTCAGAGTATTCTTGGGCGACTTTATTGAAAGAGACGCCCTCCTGGAGGAGGAAGAGTAAGTTGGGGATAGATACAGTCACACTTGGTACTGAACTTGTATTTTTGCGAGGGCCTCAGTAGCCTTGGAGTGCTTCTCACATAGAATGTGGCGCACGTTGACAGCAGTAGCTGCCTTGAGAGCACTCTTTCCCTGAGAAATAACTGAATTCATGTCGTCCCAATGACTTGGCAGAGACACACCTTGGGCTTCTCCTCTGCTTCTTCCTTCGATTTCCCCTTCTTATCCTCTCCTTTCTTGCTGTTGGATTTCTTTTCAGTGTTAGCTGCCTTCTTGGCCATGGTGGAGTTATCTAGCCTGGGCGAATCATCGTAGCGGGATTATCGATGGTGCACGTGTTCAGTGACGACGGTACCGAAAAGAGGAATTCGATAATCATTTTTTTGTAACGCGTTTTCCTATCCTATACCCAAGACATATCGACCATGGCCGACAAAATTACACGTATCGCTATTGTCGACTCGAATCGCTGTAAACCGAAGCGCTGTGCTCAAGAATGTAAAAAGGTGCGCTGGCCTCGGGAAAGAACAGCCGGTAGCTGACGGACAATTTCCAGTCATGTCCTGTCGTACGAATGGGTGCGTTGGTTGTATAGCTGTGAAGGATGGATCTGACGGTCGTGGATCTCAGGAAAACTCTGTATTGAAGTCAAGTCTTCCGACAAAATTGCGTTTATCTCCGAATTTCTGTGTATCGGTTGCGGTATATGCGTCAAAAAGTACGTACAAGCCCTCGTTTCTGCCCAAAATGCAACCTGATTTTTCTTAGATGTCCGTTCGAAGCTATTACAATCATCAATCTACCTACAAATCTCGAATCACAAGTAACGCATCGATACACCGCTAATGCCTTCAAGCTGCATCGGCTGCCGACACCACGCCCCGGGCAGGTTTTGGGTCTGGTGGGGACGAACGGTATTGGAAAGAGTACAGCGTTGAAAATATTGGCGGGGAAACTAAAGCCCAACTTGGGGCGCTATGATGTGCGTTGCAATTTTTTACCTATCACGATTAATCGGTTTCGTGGTCAGGATCCATTCAAGACAAGGAATAGGAGTCGTGACAGATTATGCTTGCTTTTTTCGGGGGTGAACTCGGTCGAAAGGACATCACCTATGGTCCATCCAAAAATTTCCAGCAGTCTCGCTCTGTCACGACTGAATGTCTAGTGCCGCCACGATGCATTTTTGGCGTGTCGGTAAAAGACATTTGGGGTCCGAACATCTAGCCTCGAACGCAACAGCATGACCTGTCGTGATCCTATTACTCGTCTGAATGGATGTAGACCTAGAAGGTGTGGCTTACCCAAGTCTACAGGATCCTCCCGACTGGCAAGAGATTCTCAAATATTTCCGCGGCTCCGAACTACAAAATTACTTCACCAAAGTATTGGAAGACAATCTGAAGGCCTTGATCAAGCCCCAATACGTCGACCATATCCCCAGAGCTATCAAAGGCAAGATGTCGGTTTCACAGATGTTGGACTCCAAACTAGAGCTGGACAACAAACAACTGATGTGCGATGAACTCGAGCTGAACCAGGTCTTGGACAGAGAGGTATCACAGCTTTCTGGTGGAGAACTACAGCGTTTTGCTATTGCGATGTCGTGCATACAGAAAGCTGATGTGTTCGTCTTCGACTTCTTACGCTGTGTCGGAATGCTGTTTGACATTTCCACAGATATATGTTTGATGAACCGTCCAGTTATCTCGATATCAAGCAGCGCCTCAAAGCTGCAGAAGTAATTCGATCTTTGCTCACGCCCGACTGTTATGTTGTTGCTGTCGAGCACGATCTCTCTGTCTTGGATTATCTCTCTGACTTCATCTGTTGTTTGTACGGGAAACCGTCCATGTATGGTGTTGTAACCATGCCTTCTTCAGTCCGAGAAGGTACGTTTCATTCTCATTAATTTTCGTTAGTCTTAACCGCCTGTCCAGGAATCAACATCTTCTTGGACGGCTTCATCCCCACGGAAAACCTGCGATTCCGAGAAGAGTCGCTTTCTTTCAAAATGGTCGAAACGGCAGAGGAGGTCATTGTCGAAAAGACTGCCCAATACTCGTATCCTGCTATGACGAAGACCCTTGGCGGCTTCAAGCTTTCCGTCGAGGCCGGGAGCTTTACCGACTCAGAAATTATTGTCATGCTTGGCGAGAACGGTACCGGGAAGACTACCTTTATTCGTCTTCTTGCTGGAGACACGCCTGATATAGAGACCGACAAGCAGACTTTGTCGGTGTCTTTGAAGCCCCAGACGATTTCTCCCAAGTTTCCTGGTACCGTCCGCATGCTGCTGCTGAAGCGGATTAAGCAAGCATTCATGCATCCCCAATTCCAGACAGATGTTCTCAAGCCGATGAACCTCGAGAACATCATAGATCAAGAAGTGAAGACGTTATCTGGTGGTGAATTGCAGCGTGTTGCTATCGTTCTTGCTTTGGGTGCGTTATTGTGCGTTATTGGATAAACGTGGTCTAAACAAGGTGATGTAGGAGTGCCGAATGTCTCCCTGTACTTGCTCGATGAACCTAGCAGTTTCTTGGATTCCGAACAGCGTATCATAGCAAGTAAAGTCATCAAACGGTGCGTTATAGTTGTAAACAGCTTTTATAGTTGCCTTACATCAGCATAGATTCGTTCTTCACGCCAAGAAGACGGCGTTTGTCATCGAGCACGATTTTATCATGGCTACCTATCTTGCGGATCGTGTCATCGTGTTCGAAGGCCAGCCTGCTGTGGCTGCAACTGCCACGCCGTGCGTCGGTCGATTTGTACATCTAATCAACCTTCTGACCTCTTCTTCTAGACCTCAGACTCTGCTGTCGGGCATGAACAGATTCCTGGCATCTCTGGAGATTACTTTCCGGCGTGATCCCACGAACTATAGACCTCGAGTGAACAAGCTTCACAGTGTGAAAGACCGCGAACAGAAGGGTGAGTGTTTACGTCCTTTCTCAAGCTTCCCTTCTTATGAAATCGACTAGCATCCGGAAATTACTTCTTCTTGGAGGATTAAAGGGAACTGGAGTTATACGTAGCGGCGCAACTCAGAATGCAGTTGTAGCTTGATTGATCTCAGCACTTCATAAGGCAGTCGGTCCTCTGGGTCCTTTGTGCTGGTTACCAGGAGATCAGTCTGGCAATATGACATTTGAGGACGAGATTAGAATGCGTGTATTTGACGATAGTGTAGACAATTCCAGCTGGTGAAAATGAAAGCTGTGGGTCCTGTAATTCGGGCCGGTAGCCCCGTATTGCACTTCCTCCTTCCCGCCATGACCATCTCTGGACTTCCGGATTTCCCTGCTACGGCCATCCGGAAATCTCTTTCTCCTTCGCAGCTTGCGATTCTGAACCAGACGATAGCTACCCGCCTCCAGGAAACGCTGACTCTTCCGCCAGAAAAGCGCGACACCCAAGCGTCTCGCCGGTTTGTAGCATCGTTTGCTCAGGATACAGCGTTGCAGACCCTTCAGCCGCTGATATGGGGAAGTCTGAGTGAGCCTTCTGTTGTGGAAAAGTCGATACGACATCGAGCGCTCTTGCTGGCGGAGAAATTGGCCTCCGAGCTCGAGCTGCAGACACTGCTAGATCTTGCCATCATTTACTCAAAATCCCGAGCTCGATTGCGGAAGATTTTCGAGCAGTCTACTCCCCCGCTTCTCCTACTCATTCAGGATGAGCTGGTCCCAGCATTCACGGCAATTCTCGGCGATTCCTCGACAGGCCTGTATGGGATCCGCAAATCCACCTATTGCATAGTGTCGTTTTTGCGTGTAGCGACGGAGGAGGTTATTAGTTCGTTCTACCGTTCCAAGGATTTTGTCCTTGCACTTGCCAGATGCTACGACCAGGGCCTCGCGGCGATGGCTCAATCCTACGGTGGCCTGAGGATGACTGTGACAGAAAGCAGGGATCTGGACGATTGGGAGCGGATATTCATTGAGACCAAGGTGGATCTCATAGACTCTTTCCATATCATTCTTTCCTCGATGTTGCGCAACCTCTCAGGCGCGTCGGGAAGAGCACTAGCGGCGGAATCCGAACGGACTTTTGATATCATTTTTACGCTGCTCGACGTTGGTGGACCTTCGTCCTCAGATTCAAGAACTCCCTTCCTAAACCGACCACTCTTGGCCGATTATCAGCAGTCGTATGATCTCTCAAGAACTCTGGCATCGGCTTTGCGGCATGCGTCAGAGAAAGACGCGAGGCTGGACCTTCTTGAGAGCAGTTTGAAGTCTCTTGAAGGTGACGGGGAGAAGGGACCTGGGATGCTCAAACTGATAATCCGCTCATCAGGTGTTCCACCAGGTGTAGACAATCGAGGGAAGAGTAGGATCGATAAAGGAAAAGGAAAAGCTGCCCCTCCTCCCGAAATAATGCCCTCCGATCCAGATATCGATCTCAAAGTATCTCAAGTCCTGGATATTTTCCCGGACCACCCCCCCGATTACATTAGCAGCCTCCTCATTCATCCATCATACCCGTATCGCGGAAATCCTGAAAAGTTGATTGAAGCCTTGTTGGAAGGGACAGCTCCGTCTGAAGATGACGTTTCTTTACTTGCAAGTCAGCCAAGCATGCCTTCCGACGAGTTTGTTTATACAAAGGGTCGACAAAATGTGTTCGATGACGAAAAAATGGATCTTTCCCAACTGCGGCTTGGAAAGAAGAGGTGACACTGCTATTTGAGCTTGAGCTAAAATAAAATAAACTTAATATTTTTCAGGGAGGATGAGACCGTCATTCTGAGGGACCGAACGTTCATGGAACAGATGAAGGCCGACATCCTTCGTCGTGCCGAGGAGGTATCTGATGATGATGAGGAAGACGAGGTGGGAACGATCGGTGCATTCGACGAAGAAGACCTTGGATCTACAGTAAAAGTAGGTGGTGATGGAGAGGAGAGCGATGAAGATGGTGCAGAGGGTGTCGGTGAAATCGAGGTTGCTCCCTTGAAGCAGCGACCGGAAACCGTACTTGAACTGGCATATATCCAAGATCCAAAGCAGTTAGATAGAGATGCGAATACTAGACGTAGCAAAGGTCGCGCTGATCTGAAGGCACAGACAGGCGGGTGTTTCTGTCGACTGTGCCTTCTCATTTTCTAACAACTTTCTAGGTTGGAGTGACGAGCAGATAGAAGGCTGGCGAATAATGCTGGAACGCAACGTACGTGCCTTCAGATATATCTATTTTTATAATGGATCCCTAACACGTTCGCACTTCCAGCCTAAGAAAGACAAAATCCTACAAAAGCACGAGTTCGCTGGAAATCAGCACACGGCTGTTCCTGTGCAAAGCAATCGTGGAGGTAGTCCATCCCGTGGGGCTGGTCGAGGCCGTGGGAGAGGTCGAGGCCGTGGAGGTGGAAGTGGAAATGGAAGTGGAAATGGAGGCGGGGGCGGGGAGCAACAGTCTCGAGATCGCGCTTGGAAAGACAAGAACAAGGCCAGTCGTGGAAACCATAATCGAAAGCGCGGCCACGATAAGAAAATGGCACGCGGAGGGGGTCCGTCTTAGTCTTTACCTGTGTTGACAGACAGACCGCGCCAATCGATAATGCCGCTCAGGAGCAAGCTCCAAGGACAGTTTCTGCTTGGAGAATAATGTCAAGTTACATCATCAATCACAATGGCGGTAAGCAACATTCCACTACTGCCGAGGCGCGCCGGTCTGCATGCCCCTGCGCTCAGTTAACTTTAGCCTGAAGCGCTTTGTTAAATCTCTTTGGCCACCTGTTCTTGTCTAAGGCCGGAAGTCGAGCTCGTAGATGAGTGAACGTTTTCGACGTTTCACGAAGCTATAGCTGCGGCGCGTCTCACTCACCCTCCATATACGTGATTCAGTGCCCACACAGGAATCGCAAAGCCTGAAGTACAATCTTCTACTTTGCAGATCCATACGAATAAGAACTGGCGGAGGAGAATGGTGGAAGAGCACGCAGGTAGTGATTGTTCAAGCAATTATCTAAAGCGATTCGTTTGAGAGTCGTATTTGGGTAGTTCAAAGCGAACTTTGGGAGATGGGAAAGAACAATAAATTTTAAAAATATTAAGGGGACTCCCTGTGCAACGCCACCGCATTGACAATTTCCCCGACTTCCCAGTTTGGGCATCATCTCCTCAGCGGATACTTAGACTTACTAGCAATCCGGCATTTGCTTGTGCTGTATATCCTTCTCACGGCATTCTTTATGCCTCATTTTTAATTCTCCCCTTGGTCATCACCGGGAATTCCAAATAGCACTTGAGTCACCAAACCAAACAGGAATACCACCTTCAGCGATAGTACATCTTGTCAAAAGGGAATGTAGTAACCATCGACCGAACTCTGACCGGTATTTTTCATCCCAGCTGCTTCACCAGGCAATTTCAGTCTTATCTATTCGAGCCCTGTGTGCTTACAATTCTGGGTTGCCCGGAGGTCTACAAATTCAATGCGTTGAATTTTTGCCTTTAATTGAGTATCACAAACAAGTCGACGCGACGAAAGGGGGCCTGGCCTAAAAAAGCTGGACTAAGATATTCGTCGGTCATGACGTCACTACCGTGTTGGGAACACGTGATGAAAAATTTCCAAAACTTGCTCTCATTTGAACTTTGAGGCGAACGTTGATGGGCGTTCTGGGATTGACACCTTTTCTTCTCAAAACATGGTAATTCTAATATTTTATTTCTCTTGCGGACCACCTACATATTTGCTTGCAGTCCTGACGTCATTAAAACGCTTCCAAAGCGACTTGAAGAACTCCAGGGTAAACGTATTGTAATGTGTGTCACTTTTAACTCTATTGAATTGTCCTTGATATATTACCAGCGATGGAACACTCATTACCCAGCGTCTGCACTTTGTCCCCATCCCGCATCCATATCGTCATGTTTTGGGTTGGTATCGCATCGCCAAAGAACTGCAGGAGAACAATATCGAAGCAGTCTGTGTATTTGACGGAAAGGAACGAAACATCGCAAAAGCTAGAGAAGTGCGTGGACATCATTTTTATCTTCCATTGATCCAACATTTCGGACAAGTAGGCTCTTCGCAGGAAAGAAATGAGAAGACGCGACATGGCACGCGAAGCTTTTGAAAATGAGCGCCTGAAACGTTTGGATAGCCTTGGAAGTCTGTTGACGGACTTCCGGGATGTAGCCTCAGATTCCAAGAAGCGTCTTTTCGAAGTCATTCAAGACACTCCGCCGTTGGAAGGAGCTGAACCCCCAAAGCTCGAAATTGTTCAAGCAGGTCGAGACTCTTCTCCTTTGATCCCTTTGTATTTTCTCATGCGTTTCAGGTGTCACAGATTATACTGAAACTGAGTGGAAGGATTCAGAACCGTTTTCATCATCCGTGACCTACGAAGCCACTCCTCATATAACAGACACCAAGTCGGAAAGTACATCAGAGAGCACAAAAGCATACGTTACACCTGATAGCACAGAGCCTAGACCTACGTTCGCCGATACACGACCTTCGACGTCTGATCTTGGGAGTGCTCATTCTGATAGTACATCAATGCCTGTGCAGGTCAGCGACTGCGCCACAGAAAGAAACGGACTAACATTCTTTGCTACCCAGGATTCGAGTGTATCATCATCTGACTCACGGGGTGAAAGCGTTGCTGACTCCATGATATCACTCTTTCACAACTTCCGAAAGAGTATACCAAAGCTGGCCTCCCTCAACAAAGCCTCCCCCGAAGAGGCGCCAATTAATGAATCGGAAGAGCGGACTGAAGTTTTCATGACCAAGGGTCAATACGAACTGACTCTTGAAGAAGGAAAAGTCTGGGGCAATCTGGCTGTTGTTGATGAACCCGAAGAGACTTCCATGGAAGACGAGGTTTTCAAGATATATCAAAAGAGCACAGTGATGTTTGAATCTTACGCTCGACGAACGCGTCCACCAACGGCTCAGAATTACATAGAGTGCAGGGAAATTCTCGAGGCTATGGGCATTGCGTGTGTCGAAAGCGAAGGTCCCTATGAGGCTGAAGCTCTCGCTTGCGCTCTTGTCTCTCATGGATTTGCCGACTATGTGGCAAGCGAAGACACTGTATGAGTTCTATTCGTCTAGCTGTGGGTGTTTTGTCTGATATATAATACAGGATGTCATCGTCTACGAAGTACCCCTTCTTCGAAATATCACCAACCAAGCGGGGCCACTTGTGGTAGTCTCCGGATCTGATGTCCGTGAAGGCCTACGACTCTCTCGGACGAGCTTCGTCGATTTCGCTCTCCTCTTGGGTACAGACTTTTCTGAGAGAATCAGGAACGTCGGGCCCATGCGTGCGTACAAGTTCATCAAAGAGCACGGTACGATCGAGGGTGTGGTCACAAATGAGACCAAGTATCGACATCGCCTAGAACCTGATGCATACCTGGAGCAAGTTCGGGTGGCGCGGGGTATTTTCGCCACGCTGCCACCTATCCCGAAGAAGGCTAAGCTAAAGGGCAAAAGAGACGACAACAAGACGATGAATCTGTTGCAAAAGTACAAGCTGAGCCGCGAGATTGATCCAAATTGGGAATATTCGACCGCGTTGGCGGGGAATTTTTTCCAGGATAATCCGACGGCGTTTTGAGGTCGCGGTCATAGCTTTTCTGGACTTTCTAGAGGTCACATACGCTTCCGTTCCTGTGTCCATTAGATGTTGTACAGAGATGATGTGGAGTGAGTAACCCGTGCAGCCGTGCACGATATTTCGAGAGAATACGCAGAGGGGAGCCGTGTCCGAGACTCCGTACGATAATTCGCACCCGATCTGTAGCTGTGTTACTCTAGGGCATAGGCGATACCGATGGGACCGAAATGGGTCGGCGCCGGCCTCCGACGTATAGAACGAAGTCCACCGGCACAGCATGCACCATAGGTACCTTTTTCACAGCTGTGGATAGCCGAGGAGAAGAGCTGTGTGATATCGGATAAATCAGCTGAGCCATGTGCGTGAGCTCGCACTCTCCCCTATCAATATTTCGCCAAAATAGAAATGATGATAAGATGAGATGGAGAACACGCGTTCCGTTTTGTCCGTCATACATAGGTTGGTAGCGGCTGATAGAAAAGGTACGAGCTTGACAATCATCAAGTCGGTGTTGTAATAAGGAGTTGAGTTGAATGGGACCTGACACTAAATAGTCGACGTCAACATAGAGGTAACTGAATAAAATCGTCTATTAACACGGCCACTGACAGTGATAAATTTCCTGGAGGCAATGCGAGTGAGCTGTACTTGTGGCGCTGGATGTAAAGCCCCGAAGCACCATGGGAGCCCCAATGCCGCCTATACTGGGGCGGTGCTGTATGAGCTGCGGTAGAGCACTGTAGACCGTTAGTTCGATTGCCGTCATAGTCCGTACACATATCTCATCCATCATTACACGGCGCGCTACCTGGAGGCACGCGATCATTAGAGTTGAAATTGATCCGAGTCCGCAATCCGAGTCCGAGATGGCCAGGCAGTGTTCGAAGGATGAGCGGTTGTGATTTCTTGAGGCGTCAAACGGATATGATATGCACCGGAGGAAGGGCACCGGTTCAAAAAAAGTGCTGAGATCAGAAAGTTCATCGTCGGAGTAGTCCAAATCTTCAATTTGGGTAACATAGGCATCGGGTGTTGAGATTGAAGAGCCTACGTCGCATATGATTGATGTCGTCTGTTGTCTAATTGTAAGCTGCTATGGACTCAAACGACGTGATTAACTAGAGTAGGAACAACTGGACGAACCGTTTTAGTAATAATATACAGGAGAAGTAGATGTACATAATTTATACCAGTTGATCGCTCGTCTCGTTCCGCGATCGAAAATGGAAGATAGACCTCCATGAGGGAACCTCTTTTTCGGTGGTAACTATCTCGAAGGAAACGAGGGCAAGAAGCAGGACAATAGATGCTATAACAGCAGGAATCAAACCAAATAGACGGGAAACAATAATGATACAGTTGGCGACGAGAGCCCCGAGACCCCAAAAGTGCAAGAAAGTTGGTAGGGAATACATCAACGCGACGAGTTGGAATTGGTTCTTTGATGAGTAAACTGATTCGAGATACTGAGACTATTCAGTTGTCAGCGGGATAGATGAAGGAGTAAATGATAGTGGCTCACAGCCTGAGTGGCACTGGCTTTTTCCAGCCGTCGGTGACGGTGGATTAGGAGCATTGACGCTGTGAGGCTGGCGATGAATAGTGCGATGGAAGCGGCCGTCAACGCCGGAAGATTCGGGGCAAAAGCAAGCGGGAGATGAAGTCTGAAACGCAAACTCTGAGTAACATGTAACTTCATTACAAACGTTACGCCTACATGAACGTGGAAGAGGTCTGGATAGCGCCGAGTTTAGTCAGTGAATACCTTTTTTGAAGAGTAATGAAAAACGTACAAAGAGAACAGCATCTTTCCACTCTTGTAGGCACTTGGACATGAAAGGCTGCCACTGGTCTACATAGACAAGGCGGTCGACGAATAAGTCATCCAATCGCTTCGAGTAGGACGCTGAATTTCCCAGGGATATGAAGGAAACTAGGGGTTGAAGGAAAACCTTCTCCTCTGGATGGAAAAGAACGGCCTGATCCCGGGATAGACGAGAAAATTCTTGGCCGTAATAGACCGAGAACCTATGGTTGCCTAGGGCGGGAATCAGAAATAAACTCCAATGGAGAACACGGGTAACTCTTACAAACGATGCTCCAGAGTCGCGCAGCAACACAGGTTTGGTGGCCGTCTTCATTATGATCTAATATTTGGAGTGTCACGGACGGAGCTCGACGTCAGCAATTTTGGTCACACCTTTGCCTGACCGGAGGACTTTCAAAAATGTCGCACACTCCCCTTGGGAGTAGAAAAAAGTGGAAACACCGGACGTCATATGGTCTGCGGGAAGTGTTGGTCTCCGGTAATCTGCGCAAAACTACGCGCGCTGCTTACCAGCAAGTCCATGATTGAAAATACAAATGAGCTCATCATAACTCTTTTTTGGGAGTCCTCCAATGTGCATGGGGAAATGTTCAACATGGGCCCAGTATAAGTTCTCTAAATAAATTCCTGTACGCACAGATCAGACGCGGTGAGTCGACGGTCTTGAGAGAACCGTACTGAGATGAGATGGCGAGGCCACGTCAGGTAGCCCGAGAGCATCTGTTTCGATGGCGTCCAACCAAAACTGTGTTCTTGTGGCGTGATCAACAAAATAGTAGGCGCAATCGTCTTCTTCGATCTTGATGAAGAGTTCTATGTTGCTTGAGACGGTGATCTTCTTTTCATCTAGGAGGGTCTCTATCTTCTTGGTCCAGAGAGCCACTTTCGCCATGTTTTCCGCGTGATATAAATATGCCTCAGTCACCACAGAGAAAGGTGCGTCCCTGCTGAAGTAAAGCTGCCCCTCGGGGTGAACGCGAGAGGTCCAATGAGGCGGGAGATATGTCGGTCTATAAAATGCAGAGGTGAGATCGCCGCACACACCAAGGAGCATGACATACTCAGGCTCGTAAAACCCTGGATTTATCAACGCTGGACTCAAGTCGACAGTTCTGTACGAATGATGAATGGGTATAAGATAATTTCTTGAGAACATTGGTACTTACATGCATTCGACGTCGTATCGTCCAGTGGCATTGGAGGTGATGGGCCTCAGGGTGCCTTCTGGGAGGACGGGGCAGACGTCGGGATGCTTTTCGAGGTGTGAAGAGTTCATCGCTTGGGAACCAGTGAATTCGAGTTAAGTTAGGGTTGAGACTGTCCAAGTACTTATAGAAGCGATGTATTTGGAACTCGGAACAACAATGTAGCACGTGGCCATTTGCTGTCCAAGGCTATTCCAGATATCGGCGCTGCTGTACATGTACACATACTTCTCACACATAGCCCCCGCTAGCGGATCATTACTTAATATTAAGCTCCCCACTCCCGGACGGAGGGCCGGAGCCCAAGGTAGATTTGAGTCACGTGAATATTCGCCTTTTGCCGAATTCCAATCGGACTCAGTGGCTCTTGGCAACTTTAGCCGGAAATATTACAGGTTCATCAAAGGATACTTACTTCCATTGTGCTCACAAGCGTATTCTGACAACCATTCCTATTGCTAATGGCTCAAGAGGATACGAAGTATGTACTTTCACTGGTCAAGCAAGGGGTACACTCCGACTGATACAGGATCACCAGAGAAGCGCCTAAAGCTGACGGCACTACTGAAGGTTTCAAGACGTCAGAACAGACAGAAGGGCGGGAGAAGAAAACACCCCTGCCATGGGGGCCATCTAATGATCAATCGTCTCAGAAGCTGCCTGTTGAAGACGCTGATCGTGCTGCAGAGGGCGACTCGGTTTCCAAAGCAGATAAGGACTTAGAAGAGCAGCAGACCCAAGACAATCTAGATGACCCACTGAGGCCTCCTGCTCCCCCTTCGTACGTTAATCCAGCCGAGTCTTATGCTTTCCTCACTCGTATCAATAGTTTGGTGTCTAAAGGACGGCCGTTTGGGCCTACCGCGGGGGGAGGAGGCCTCAAGCCTCGTCCAAAACCAGGTCCCAGGTAGTCGACCTGGCTTGAACTCGGCACTCCTGTTTTGCTACTGTATACTTGTCTCCTGTTTTGAAACGGTCGCGTATTATAGATGCTTATTTTTTTTACCATCTGTGTGAGCATCGACAGCACTGTCAATGGCGCTATTTTCTTTTCTTAGTATCTTATGACGCGCGTATCTGACGATTCTACTGGTTTCTTCTCCTTAGTGACTCCTGTTCCTACGTCGCAATTGCATCTCGTTGGTAGGTGCGTTATGGACTGTAATCCTCTAGCAATAATTGCTGTGGGCGCAAAAGCAATAGCCGATCATTTTTGAACAGTTATTTCCGATGGGGAATACAGGATAACAACACCAGCATAGCAATCAATTTCGGAACCAAGCTATGTCCCGATTTTTAACGTCGCGTCAATCATCAAGCGCTCATCAAGCGTCAGGGCAATGAGAAGTCATCATTATCAGTACCAAATTTTCACTTCGCGGAGACCAGCATCGCATATACGCGCATGAATTGCTGTCGAAAAAATAACTTGGGCCAAATCTCGCCCACAGGAATTTTTACGACGATAGATGCTGTTTTTGAGAACCGTCATCCTAGGACCGCCCTTCAACAGCTAGACAATGCTGTTTTGTGTTTCTTTATAGATATAAACCTGCAGTCTTTGACTACGCTCACATATCGACTTCCAGGCATGCTCAAATTCTTTAGCCAAATCTGGTCCCTCACCAAAAAAATGGCCGTCGACACTCGCGATGATTTTCGGTTGGTATTTGGATGTACAGTTGTGCACCGCTAACCTTCATTGTCATCATAGTAAATTCATTAGCGGGCAAGGATCAACCGAAGGTCCCTTGAAAGCAAGGTCTGAATCTTTTCATGGTCCAGGTTTCATGGACTAATATCCCTTTTAGCTCTCCTTTCGACTCGGAGTAAGTGTTAAGAGCTGGGTAATCGTTTCGACTATTTTGAACAAGCGCTCGTAGGGAATTTGCTCCTCGTGGCAAGGAGGGCAAGAAGACCGAGAGTTCTGTGCCAAAGAACAGTGGCAAGAAGTCGACTTCTGGCAAGCAGAAGGTGACAGGATCGGGCAAAAAGTCTGCTCCCCCAAACCCTCCCCCGAACCAACAAAACCATCCGGCTGCAAACACACCTGGACGAGTCTAGTATCTCGTAGACAGACGCTACCGGAGCGCTGAAGTTGCAGACGGGACACCCGAGGACACTAGAACTTGAAACGTATACGGACTTTAAATTCTTCATGCTATCTCCTTCCTTGTAATTGACAGTGTATGATTTCTTTTTACATGTATCTTTTCTGACGGCGTTTGTATTGGTACATTCATTCTACGGACCTGCTTTCCCCTACGTTTACATCATGTTCACTCTTCCCGCCCATTATAATTAACGTCTATCCTGGTTTTTGATTCATGAAATTGGTAACAAAGGGCGCTCTGCTAAGTGCGATAGAACAGGACTGAATGGGTCTCCTGACTTCTTTTGATCACCTGCTGACCGTTTTACTTCACAATATATCCGTCGTGGTTAGCTCCAAGTTGGAGAGTTGGTTAAGCGCCACCTCGGGAGCGTTCAATGTAGGTACAGTAAATGCGTACACGATCCTAGTCTTTGGAATTTTAGTCGATCTCCACGTTTCTGCTTATAGTGTGACTTACTCCCTCTTATTCCGCCTAGGAAATCGTCTGCATAGCTAACATAGTTATTCAGTTAACACGTTCGAGCTTCCGGGACATTTTGTTATCATGTATCACAGTTCTCTCTCATGAATTCTTCTATCCCAAAGTGCTGGTTCTAGGTTCCCGGGTTGGATGGCTGTTTAGGCACAACTTAAGCGCCAAAGCGTTGTATCCAGCTCTTGTCTCTTACCATATCAATCCCCACCTAGACTTATCTGCCCCAGCCCAGTTCGAATGAGTCCAGCCGTAGACTCAAGGTATGACTACTTATATTCATCAGTAGAATACACTTAAGCTGACTTTTACCCTTAAGCGCCAGGGAAGCGCCTGTACCCACCGACGAATCGACCGTCGTCGCTCCCGTGCCGGCGGAGGATATACAGCCGGAGAAGGTTACCCAATCATCTGACGATCCGCCCGTCGTCGAAGATGCTGGCGAAGTACAAAGTTCTCCCCCAAAAGATGGAAACCCGGATACAACGGTCGAAGATGGCATTGACTTTGACGATTCCTTTGGTCCGCCTCCACTACCAAGGTGAACTTCCGCGTTGTTTCCATGACTTGTGCCCTTGTTGATTGGGAAAGCAGCGTAATACCGAAGGGCCCATTATCACGGCCAGTAGCTGGCGGGCCCAAGCCAAAGCCTAGTGGCATTAAGCCCAGGCCCAAATAATAAGCCTGCAGAGGTCAATTGAGCTACTAACTGCTCAGAAACTGGTATGATTGTCACGTATTTGTTGGAAAGGGCGTTTCTCTTGAGAAGGATGCAATTTATTTGACGTTCAGAGCGTTTTTGCCTTTTTGGTCAATAGTATCCGAAATTCAAAGTACAAGGAGGACATATATACGTAGTCCTGGCCTTTGTTATTTATTGCCGATTTCTGTACATCATTCTGTCCGGCCGGTTTGTTTGGTTATTACTTCTCGATTTCATTTCGCTATCTGTAGTATTTATAGCTGCCGGCGTTTGCTTCCCCTGTATATCTGCGCTAAGGTTATGACCGCAGTTGTTTCGAGAATAGCCTTTGAAACTCTATCTACCATAAAAAACAGCGCAGCCCTATGAGATCCTGACATCACCCTGAAATTAATATATTAGCAACGTAAGAATGAGAGTGAAATGAAGGAATGGCCTCACCATTAAAAGTATAGGGTCTCTGCAGCGCCTACAACAGCATAAAAGACGGGGTTCTTATTATGTACTTGTAGGCTGTACGATACCTAGGACGTGCAATTATATTCAAAGTATTCAAAAGCGGTTGTGATCGGAATTTCAATCGAATACAATCGAAACGCGAACTTGATCACCGATCGGCGATTAAGTACTACGATTGGGAGGATATAGAGAGCTATCGGTAATACAAGTCGTGCAAGTTTGGTCCAGCTGCTTGTACCCTTCAGTGCGCTGCTGCTGCGGCAAGAATGAATACTTGGGAGGGATGTCGTCCAAGGAACTGGATCCTAAGTTAGCAATATACTGAACCTCTCTTTTGTGATCCTCTGTCCATGGTCCTTCGTTGGTGGGTGTATCAGACGCAATATATAAATTTCTTGCAGCGTAAGCTTTGCCAAATCTTGGTTCCAAGTTCAGAAAGCAGCATGTACCGACGGTGGCCGCTTTTCTTGTTCTCCCGTGATGCCGTGATGCACCAGAAGAAGAATTACGATCACTAAATATGCGGTACCCCGAGAATCCGGACATCGACGTCGGAAGCAGTGAAACACATAAGGATGAACGCCGACAAGGTCATCATGCTGGAATCGGATTAAATCATGAAAACTAAGCGGATACCCACACCCACACGAGGAAAGCATAAGCCTGTAGACTGTACATAATAGTCAGAGTCTCTAGGCCTGTGTAATGATGTTTCCGTGAATGAGGGAATAATGAGTGTCCAGCATCTAGGATCAGCAGTAGCCGCTAGAGCACGTTGGCCGAGTTTGAAAAGTAACGATGTTGATAACTTACTGCTTCAGTGGTTGAATCCTTTGCTATCCATCAATTCTTCCTAGTCAGAAATAAATTCATCAGGGACGGAGTCGCTTCACAAGATGCATGATTTACAAGGACAGAAGCAGAAAACGACTAACGTACGTTTGAAATGAGGTTATTAGAGGATCGATCCAATATTCTGTTACTTTCGGTTCCCTGCATCATAGATATGAGTAGAATCATGACTCCATGCTGTAAGGATCCCAAACACAAGCTCTCTTTCATATATTTGTACTTGTTCGGGCGCTATGGGCCAGAATAGGGGATACTCGTTCGTCAATGTACTAGTGACATAGCTGGGGACGGCGGTACAACGGGTGGTACAGGCTGTCCTATAGCAGTTATGGATTCGCTATCGAAACCGGGACAGGGGGGGTCGAAGACACGAGAGTTTGTGAGAGCCTGGGTTCCCCTGTGTATATGTCCCCAAGTTCGGCATCGAGTAGCAGACGTTCTGGAGCGACCGTGACGCATTAGAAGGATATGTATATAGAGGACTTTAGTCACTTGGAAGATACATAGTGGATGAAGACAGGTGGCGAGTTGACAGATTTACGCGGGCGTAATCGGTCAAATTAACTTCAGATCGACTTGCCATAGGTGTAGCCAACGTGAAGACTGAGACATTCTTGGCAAAACAGCTGTATATCATGTCCAAGTTATCAGGAGGGTAGTCTAGGATTTGATCGAGGGGCGAAGGGGAGGATGCGCGGAACTTAAAAACAGTGATGGCTGGAATACGGCACTGTGGGCGCGTGTGTCCAAACTTGGAATTCACGCTCACCACGACGTCGTGTCCTCCCTCCATTACGCTACACGCTCGCGCCAGTCCCCGGGACATAGTTTTATGACATAGGACTATCAAAATGAAGGGACATGGCACTTTTCCTCGAACCGTTCAGAGAAATCCACAGAAGGGATGTAGTTGGTATTGAAAATTGTGATAGATGTAGAATGAACCTCGCAGGAATAACAATAAATCATTGTGAAATGAGGGAGAATTAAGTGCTTTAAAGTGTTGAAGAGGATGATGAAAGGAGTCGGGTGGAGTTGGTTGCCGTCTATTTTGGGACGTTGTCATGGCGCACCTTGCCATGCCGGGTCAGCCATCATATTTTTTAAGTAGCGCTCGCCCCCTCTTCCGCCCCCCGATCTAATTCCAGACTCTATATCCATTGAACGACTTTTCTTCATACGGATCGTTGAGTCTGGTTTACGAGGCTAGGCGTGATGCATACTCGGTTGTCCCTTCTAGAACCTTCTGGCCCGGCAACCTCCTAACAAGCTGCGTTTGTGACTGATACGATGAATTCGAAACCGGCCAGAAGCTAAGTGAGAAATTTTAGGAGATGTATATCAATCTTATACACCGCTAGGTCCCAGCTGGAAGGCTGAACGTTCGAACACTCAAGCCACTCAAGTTGAAGCCAGGTAGTATCCATTTAGTCGGCCCTCAAGTTGCTGCTCTCCTGAGTCCTTATATCATCTGCCGTTCTCTAGTTCCTTGACTCTACATTGGTTAAACTTTGAGTATCCCCGAATACAATAATCTATCTTTCAGTTCCTGGAACGTTTAGTTGTCTTTTGTCCTGACTGTTGCAATGTCCGTTTCTCTCATGAATGGCAAATACTTCCATTCGCAAACTGCCGACCGGCTGGATCGTTGCTGATACACAACTTAAGCGCTGATGAATCATGATGAAAATGTAAACTACTGCTGGGCGCCAACGTTGTCTTCGTCTCTTGTCTCTTACCACAATCACAACCCATACTTCTGTACTCAATCCTAGTTCGAATGAGCCCAGCTGTAGACTCAAGGTATTACTACTTCCATTCATTAGTGTTCAAAATATTTAAATTCACTTTCTCCCTTCCGCGCCAGGGAAGCGCCTGAACCTACCGACGAACCCACCCTCGTCGTTCCCATGGCGGCGCAGGATATACAGTTGGAGAAGGTTACCCAACCTTCCGATGATACGCCTGTCATCGAAAATGCTGGCGGAGCTCAATGCTCGCTCTTAAAAGATGGAAACTCGGACACGAAGTTCGAAGATGCAATTGAATCTGACAATTCCTTCGGACCGCCTCCGCTTCCAGGGTGAAGTTGTGCTCCGTTTTCATACCTTATACACTTCCTAACTCCGGAAAGCAGTATAATGCCAGAGGACCCGATATCGCAGCCAGGAACTGGTAGCGGTGGACTAAATGCCAAACATGATAATGTGCCTCCGAATTCTGCAACAGGGTGTGATCCAGTTTCCAAAGAAGATAAGGACTCTGAAGAGGAGCAGACACCAAATGGTCCAGATGGTCCGCTGAGGCCTCCCATGCCCCCTTCGTAAGTCCTTAGTCGGGCGGTCTTGGGCGTTATTCACTCCTATCAATAGTGTGGTGTATAAAGGACGGTTAGATGGACCCACCGCGGGCGGACCAAATCCCGCATCCAAGCTTGCGCTCAAGCCTGAACCCAAGCCTGAACCCAAGCCTGAACCCAAGCCCGAGCCCAAGCCTGAATCCAAGCCCGAACCCAAGCTCGCACCGGGCCAGTAAGTTACTACCCGCTCAGATACTGGCATGACGACCACATATTTGTTGGAATGAGCATTTGTCTTATAGAGGATGTTACTTACTTGACGTTCAGAGTGTTAAACTTGTGCCTTTTTGAATAGCTCTGTCCGGAAAAGTAATAAGACAAGGACATTCTACGCTTCTGCGCTATTTATAGTCAATTCCTGTACATCATTCTTCCTAGCCAGTTTTATTGAACATTGGCGATGCTCAGAAGAATGAGGACCAGATAAAAGAATAGACTCACTGTTCTATTCTTGACGTCTAGGCTGTACGATTGCTAGGTCATAGGTATAATTGACTCGAAGTGGAAGTTGCCTTTAAAAGCAGTGCGTGATCGAAATTTCAATCGAATCCAATCGAAACGCCCAGGGCACAGATGAAATACGATCCGGAATTTGGAAAACTACCGATACAGATAATGCTAGTTTTGCAATATAGATAGAATGTCATGACAGACAAGCACCTGTCTCCAGCCCTTCGTCTCTTGATCATACAGCAGATGTGTCAATAGTCGTCTTCCCCGAGTCCACAGAAGGCCTTCGAAGCGGCCAATTAATATTACTAAGTCTTTCCACAATATGCCAACAGATTGTTGGTGCAGGTGATCGACCCCAAATATTATGCAAACACTCGAGCGATAACATGCGCCAACGATGGTCCGGCTGCTTGGTTTCCCATGATGTCATGATGCACCAGAGAATGAGAATGCCGATCGCTAACCACGCGCTACCTATGGGCATTCGGACGGACAAGTTGGAGGCGGTGAAACACATAAGACTGAACGCGGCCAGGAATAGGATCATACTGGGTTCGAGTCAGCGCACGTTAAACAAATCTGATTTCAATAAATACTTACGCCCACATGAGTAGAGCATAAGGCAGGCCGTACAAGATAGCCAACGTTTCCAGACCGGTCTTGTTGCGTTTTTGCGAGCGAAGAAATAGCCACTGAAGCGCATCAGAGGAGTTTGATAGGCAACAAGTGTAAGAACTTACTGCTTCCTGAGAGGAGTCTCGCGCCTTGGAACGATTCTTCCGAATCAGAAGCAAACCCAGAATGATGCTGCCGATACTTGCAATAATTGAAATGTAACTTGTTATTTGGGCGGGTGACCGTCCTGGATCATCACTAGATTCATCGACACTTTGGATCGCTAGGAAAGCGACGTTAGCGTTGAGTAGGACGGTAGACTATGGATGTATTAGCCTGTTCTAGGGTTCAATCAATGTCACTCACATAGAGGATGAACTCTTGCCATTCGGTATTGAGCTTTTCGATGAATATAGACCAGGACACTTTGCTGATAAGCCCGTCACCCCATATTTTCTCGAGAGACGCGAGGTGAATGTCGGGTGCAAAGAATAATAATGGCGATAGCAAGGTAACAAGAGCCGTACGTTTGAATGTTCGTCCGTAAACCGACTTTTCGCGCTCAAGCCGGGCTGCAGGCAGTCCGTGGAAGTTGTAGAATCGCTGTTGGACTGGGGATCATAAGACTTAGTACCATAATGATATTCTCATGCGCATACCAAAAATATACATGAAACGACCTGTCGAACAGTCAGTTTATGGTCGACTTGCCATGATGTGTAGTTGTTACTCACCTATGCTGCACACTGAGCCTGGATGCCCCAATTCGCCTTTTTTGACGGATTCTAGGACATATTTGAGTAAAAGTTTCGAGAGGAAAAAGTCCTTCCCTACTCCTGATAGCATTCGTAAGAGTTAGCATTGATTGCAGATCTACTACACCGTAGGGACAGTTGGCTGTCGGTGAAGTCATAGTATCTGTATAGTCTGGTCAATCGTCGTTATAGTTTTGTTCATGCAAGTAAAGACCTCCAAGATAGTGGATTAGGATATCCCTGAGTTCGTCAATGATGGCTTCGGTCATCTCCAAACATGCAGGGAACAATTGGCAATGATACCTGGTTGGTATTAGCCAGTATCAGCTATAACTTCAAATTAAAGACAGATACATACCAGTACTGCGCCTCTATTTCGTGGCCAATATGGGACTGCTCAGTGACACCACGAACCTCGTTGCATCTGTTAAAATATGCAGCATTGAGATCGTCCAGCCAAAAGATAGACCGTTCGTCATGGCTTGCAAAGTAATACGCGCAGCAAATATTGCCGTTCTCTGGGTCTCGAATAAGGTCAAACACAAGGTCAACATTGAGATATATGTTAATGCCCTTTGCCCGTATGTAGTCTTCCATATCGACCATGAACTTTGTAATGAGTTCCAGCTTGTCCGGATCGTATAGGTTAATGTCCGTGAATATCCTCGGTAGCAAACATCTGGAGGATATCATGGCATCATGATAGTTACCAATGCATGGGGATACCTTCCTCTCGCGAACAAAGTAACGAGCACCTTCAGGATGCACATACGTTAACCAATCCTCGTGATGAGGGTTTCTACACCAGTGAGATAAGTAATAGAGCATGATAAGAACAGGCAGAAAACGAACCGACGAAAGGATACTGTCAAAGGATCGATCCAGTAATCGGTCTCGTTGGGGGCTCTGCATGCCACACACGTGAGCAGATGCAAGGAGATATGCTATAGGAGCTACAAACACGAGTTCTCTCTCATATCTTTCAACATTTTCAGGCGCCAAGGGCCAGAAGGAGGGATAGGCTGCAGTCAACGTAGTGGCATCGCCTGGTATAGCATAGTCCGGTACATCGTGTTGTACAGCAGGTGTTGGCTGAGTTACCGAAGGTGCAGTACCGGACTTGGGAGAAAGGGCTGTTACAATCATCGAGCTGGGTCGGGAATTCGAGAGCCGATGGGAGGATGAGTATACGGGATGTGTGTAATCGGCTATGTTGGATGTCGAATGATTAATATTTTGGGACGAACGTGAGGCATTAGAGCACGTGTAGGTACGTATAGATCCCTGGTCGGCTGTTGTCTGTGTGACGGATGAAGGTCGGGAACCGTGACGGGGTAGACGTCGGGTCGACAGATTCACATGGAAATAGTCTTCTAAAACGACCTGGGAGCGACTTGTCATGGGTGTACTAGGGCGTGGAGTAGGCTGAACGGCAGCATCTAGCGAGTAAAGTGAAGGATTCTCGACAGAAATGCCGACTGGAGATTCTGGGACATGACTGCCGCACACTTTCCCCCAAACCAATTCCTCGTCGTCCGTCATCGTAGCACAATTCGTGAGATCCTGGAAGGTAGAGTGAAGCAAGGAAGTATCTTTAATACATTGCGGGCCTTTAAACGAGGCACTGTCGTGTCGAATACATGAAAAACGCCTGAATGAGCGCACAAAAAAAGACCAGAACACGAGGAAAGCCTTCAACGGACAGCGAACGACTATGTGAAGGCGAAGGTGGTTTTTTAGAGCCTTCAGCAGCTTCCGAAACAACGGCATGAATCCGGGACTAGCCACAAGGTCGATGTATAAAGGGTAAGCTGCAGACTCGCATGCGGTTGAAGGCTGCCAATGCACAGCCACCAGCAGTGCGATCAAGCGATCATCGATTAGGTTGCTGCCGTGGAAAAAAATTCAAGGCGCACTTCATAATTTTCTGGAAGGGACTGAACCCTAAATTAGTGTCCTCGCTGACGCCTGAACGTTCTTGGACCACCCTCTGTCTATGACCCTTTCTCCATGGATGTATCGCGCGCGGCAGAAGCATGGCATAGATTCTCGCAACACAAATTAACTATTGATACAAATGTTGTAGCTATACACACAAGAGGAAAAGTGTCATCGCAAGATAGTATACATAATCACCCCTCAATCATACATCGACAGCCGTCTCTTCTGAATCCACAGAGTGCCTGGTTTTTGTCCAACTGAGGCGGTTGATTGTCTCGACAACATGCACAGACGGTGCCTGGGGTAATCTTTGCCAAACTTTGGTTCCAAGTGAGGAGAGCAGCATGTACCAGCGGTCACTGCTTTGCTTGTCCTCCCAGGAAGTCATGATGCACCAGAAGATAAGAACAGCTATCGCTAGCCATGCGGTACCCACGAGCATTCGAACGGTTACGTTGGAAGCAGTGAAACACATAATGCTGAACGCCGACAAGAATGTCACCATGCTGGACTTCGGGGTAAGACGCACGTAAGAGTGAGAAAAGACGTAGGTACTCACGCCCACATGAGCAGAGCATAAGGTAAACTGTACATGATAGCCAGCGTCTCCAGACCAGTATACTTTCCTTTTTGTGAATGAAGGAATGTCCACTAAGGTACATTAGCTAGGTCATAGACGTCATGGAAGTGATATCTTACTGCTTCAGTGGTCGCACCACTCTCCTTTGAACGATTCTTCCGAATTAAAAGTAATCCTAAAATGATACTGCCAATGCTTGCGATGATTGAGATGTAACTTGATATCTGCGCTGAGGACCGTCCCGCCTTATCACTAGAGTCATCGACGCTCTGAATGGCAAGGAATGCGACGTTGGCGTTGAGCAACACAGTAGACTGTGTATATGTTAAAAGAGCTTGCAACAGATGTTACAAAATGCTCACATTGATGATCAAGTCTTGCCAATCAGTATTAAGTTTCTTGATGAAGGCAGCCCATCTTGTTTGGTTCACTAAACCATCACCCCAGATCTTGTTGAGGGAAGCGAGATGAATATCGGGGGCGAAGAATAGGAGTGGCGATAGTAAAATGACAAGTGGTGATCGTTTCGCTCTTGCACCCTCGTAAACAGACTTGTCACACTCAAGCCGAGCCGCAGGCAATCCATGGAAGTTGTAAAATCGCTGTTGAACTGGAATTCATAAGCCTTAGTACCAATAATGATGTCCTCTTGCTCATACCAAAAATGGACATGAAACGACCTGTGAATTCGTCAGTTCATAGACGATTATGTGAAGAAGAATCACAATTTACTTGCACTAGACACTGAGCTCGGACTTTGATGATTTCCAGAGAGAACGGTTTCTAGACCAGAAATCAGGGAATATGGGCTTGGAGTCGTTAATTTCTCACCTTTAATGCTATTCGTGAGGGCTAGCATTTGCTGAAGGGTTGGAACGTCGTAAGGGCAGTTGGCTGTATCGGAAGTCATCAAATCTTCAACGCAAACCAGTCAGCGCATGTGGAACAACTTCAACCACGGAACGTACCTCCAATGCTATAGATCAAGATGTCACTCAGTTCGTTGATTGTTTTGATATCCATCTCCCGGCATGTAGGGAATTGTTGACAATGATACCTGGTTGACGTCAGGAAAAATATAAAAGCCACGACAGGAGCTCACCAGTATTGCTCCTCTACCTCATAACCAACATGGGATGCAGCAGTTACACCTTTAATCTCATCCCATCTATTGAAATAAGTACCGTTGAAGTCGTCCAGCCAAAAGATAGTCCGATCATCATGGCTGGCAAAGTAATATGCGCAACAAATATCGCCGTTTTCTGGGTTTCGTTTAAGGTCAAACACAAGGTCAACATTGGGATATATGTTGATGCCCTTTGCCCGTATGTAATCTTCCATATCAACCATAAACTTCGTAATGAGTTCCACCTTGTCCGAATCGTATAGGTTCATATCCGTGAATATCCTCGGAAGCAAACACCCGGAGGATATCATGGCGTCATGATAATTACCAGTGCATGGAGATACCTTCCTCTCGCGAAAAAAGTAGCGGGCACCCTCAGGATGTACATACGCTACCCATTCATCAGGGACGAAGTCACTTCACAAGATGCATGACTGACAAGCACGGAAGCAGAAACTGACCAACGTACGTTTGAAATGAGGTTGTTAGAGGATCGATCCAAAAGTCTGTTTCTTTGGGCTCCCTGAATTATACGTATGAGTAGAAGCGTTAAGGTACACTCAAAGGATCACAAACACAAGGTCTCTTTCATATCTTTGCACTTGTTCGGGTGCTATGGGCCAGAATAGGGGATACGCGGTCATCAGCATAGTGATGTCGCTAGGGACGGCAACATCCGGACCATCGTGCGGTACGACGAGAGGTAACGGGTGTGCTATGGGTGTCAAAGATCCGCTATTGAAAATAAAACAAGGGGGGTTCGAAATCGTCGACGTGGGTCGAAGGCGAGAGAGCTCGTGAGAGGATGGGTTCCCATGTGTGTATGTCCCCAAACTAGGCATCGAGTGGCGGACATTTTGAGACGACCGTGACGCACTAGAGCAGGAATATGCATACAACGAACTTTGGTCAGTTGGAAGGTGGACAGTGGATGAAGGCCTGGAGCGACGGGGAGGTAGGCGGCGAGTTGACAGATCTACGTGGGCATAATCGGCCAAATCAACCTGAGAACGACTTGTCATAGGTGTAGCGAACGTCGAAACGGTGTTCAGTGAAGACTGTGAGGCATTCTCGACAGCAAAACTGTATATAGAGTCCGAATTATCCGGGGGGACGACGCTGCGGCATACTACCGTCGAGACAGGTGGCTGTTCGTCGACGACGCCATCCACCATTGACATCGTGAAATCATTGGGCGCTGTACGTGGAGGGGGGGATGTCTCTCGGCCATAAATGCGTCGTAGGCCCTTCGCAGAGGCTCCGTCGTGTGGAAGGCATGAACACCGCTGAAATTGGCGCCTGAAGAAAGTCCAGAGGGCGAGGATGGCCTTCAGCGGCGAGTGGCCACTTACGTGGCCAGAAAATAATCTCTGCAGCGCCCTCAGTAGCCATTGCAACAGCGACATAAGTTTCTGCCCGCGAACAGGTGAAGGTACAAAGGCAAGCCAATGCTGTATAGCTCATGTCGTGATGGTACTATACCCTGCATACATAGCACCGCCACTGGCTTTGATTGTTTAAAAAATCATTTACTACCGCGGATACATATTGTGTCTATGTACATGAAATCATTGCACAGCCAACGCTGAAATTTTCTTTTCGACAGACGGCGAAAGGGCTGATTTATGACGTAGCTGCCTCGGCCTGTTCCTGCCTCGCTCTTTCCATCATTCTTTCTGCCAAAGCGACCCACTCCTGAGGCCCATTCTCACCAACACCTCGAACCCAATCATCAGCCAATCCTTCTTTCACGAGGTCAAACCAGACCTTCTTCAGCGTCGCCTTGTTGTCATACATGTCCTTCTCCCATTGTGGAACCACTATTGCATCTCCTCCGAAACTCGGAGCTGTATACGCATACAGCTCATCGCGATAATCGAACTGTTCCGCACCTTTAAATACATGCCAAGCATTTGCAAGCGCCAACGGATCTTCGGTCTGGAGCTCGGCTCGGAGCTCGTCATACCGTGTCACGATATCAGCAGTCTCTTTAGCTACGTCCAGTTCGTGTGGATGGGCAAAGACGTGAAGAACCGCACGTGCTTGGGCTTCGACGAGAGGGAACGGGGCGACCTTCATTAAAAGCCCCAAGAAAGCAATCGTAGTTGTAGGAAAGCGGGATTGGAAGGGGAATAGATGCTGTGCCAAGGGGAAAATGTGATAGGTGGAATTATACAGCTCCTGGGGAAGCGGAGGCACTGCCGCTGGAAGTCCAGGTACAAGGTCTTCATTTGAAAGGAACGGAAAAGACATCTCGAAACCCGTAGCGAGGATGCAGTGGTCGATACCAGTTTCTGTGGATCCGTCTTCAAAGAGGACGCTTCCATTATTTTCGTAACGTACAGCATGAGGCCGTATTATCACATTACCCTCTACTTCTCCCGCTCCACCTGTTATAGAGCGTACAAGGGTTTTGACGTGCCTGCTAAGCTCGCCAGAGATGTCGATTCCACTGGGACCGTTTCCAACAACTAGAATCTTGTTTCCAATGACATTCTGTGGACGTCGGTACCAGGAGGAATGAGATGCTCGCTTATCGTGCAACCATTTGGAAAGGCCCGGGGTGTCAGGATAGCGAGGCTTGCTATAATGTCCATTACACGCGATAACCCAATCAAAGGCATGTGTCTCTCCGGTGGATAACTCGACCTTCCACTTTGAGCTCTCCGAATCAAACTGCAGAGCAACGACTGTAGTCCGTAGACGGATGTGAATGTTAAGACCAAAGTAATGAGCATATTCCTCGAGATAATCCTCAACTATTCGGGCGACAGGATACAGAGGGGTCGAGGGGGGGAACGGGAAACTCGTAAATGACATGGCGGGATGAGGGAGATTGGTCGTCAAAGAGTCATAAATGGCCGAACGGGGAATTTCATCGTCCACAGGTTCTGAGGGTTCCCTTTATGTTGGTTAGAACATGGAAGCTTAGGACCATAATGAAGAACTTGCCATACTCCGCCGACTTGATCTCGAGCTTCGAATACTGTAGGCTTGTAACTCCCAGATTTGTACTGCTCCGTATCCAAGACCGTTTTCAATGCTGCAAGACCTGTGGGTCCTGCGCCAATGATGCAGATGGTCTTATCGTCGTGCGCTGAAGTGAACCTGGAAGTTCATTGCTATGAACAGGAGACAATCGTGTATATGAGGGCTGACCTGGGAGACCCATGATGATATTCTAATGCTCTATTCCGCCAACAAAAGAAGGGAGAGGAAATCTTCAACGCTAAAGGCTCGTCTTGAAAGGAGCGGAACGGAAGAATTTAGAAATGACTCTTGAGCAAATCGAGGAGACCCGGCAATCGGTCCGAGGCGCCCTAGCCTCAGTCGATCGATTGCACCAGTTCGACGCAACATTGCGCCTCGGAGGCGACGTCATAGAATGATGAAAAAAGGTGTAGTCAAGGCTTGCCTAGTATTACTTGGTACAATAGCCATTGAACAGATTCAACGCGACTCCACGAAGAAATTCACAGCTACGCCGGAAGGCATGTTCGAGAATAAAGTATGATGTCTGATACTGTGTCTATGCCTGGCTTAAACTCAGTGAGTCAATGAAGTCTTAAGCGGGAAAGTCATACCTTCACTGCACCCTCGGCTACAATTTCAGGTAGTTCATTCTCTTCAAGACCAAACTTGAGTGCGCAAATAAAGGAGCTTTTGCGGCAGGTGTCATACGGTTTCAAGCTGTTTCGATGCAGGTACCGTAGTAGTGAGAGGTAAGCGAGATGGGTTAGAGAATTTGCTCCGACAAGGCAAGAGACAGATTGGCTGCACTGAGAAGAGCCGCGCAGTTCGGCTTTTGCCGAACACACGCTCCTTGCACCACCGTCTCTGTTTCTAAGCTCTTGCCTATGTTAACGCTGATACTAAGCTCTGGTTCCGGCACAGCTACTGACCTGAAACACGTCTATCCACTTGCCTAGCTTTTGGGATACGACAGATCAGGCCCAGGGGCAAATGACTACACCTACACTTACAGTTGCATTACTCTTCGTACTGGATCAGCCTTGTCAATTCTTGTCAACATCAAACGCTCCGGGTATGCCAATATAATAGGAGAGTCTTGGCCAAACTCATAGCCACTCGGTCGAGAACGACAAACACGTCTTGGCGCTCATTTATCTACCTTTGTTATTACCGAAGGTCCAACTCAAGGCACAGCAACTAGTATAAAGGTATCGCCTCAAGGTGTGCATGTGATGGCTGCGCTCTCGGCATAAAACCCATCCTCAGACGCTATGACCCGTGCTCAATGGCTACTAATTACCCCCCTCCTGCAGGTAAGTGAGCTCCAGGATGTTGGTTTTACGTCTTCTCTAATGCCTGATTATCAGGCCCTCCACCCAACTATCAAGGCGGTTATTATCCTCAGGTTAGCGCTTCTACGTCCAAAGCATTATTTGCCGGAAGTTCATGTAGATAACAGCAACCTCCACAATCGTACCAAGGTGATTACACGGATAAGGGACAGTACTACGGGCCGCCGCAGGGATATCAAGGGTACCAGGGGTACCAGCCTCAGCATCAATATGGACCGCAACCTCACCCGCAGACTGTCATAGTGTAGGCCGTTCTTTATACTCGTTGTCCAAGCCCTCATTGTCTTCGATAGCACTCAACAAGACCGACGGAGCGATGATAGCTGTATGGGTGTTTGCCTGGCCTGCCTATCGGGTATGGCTTGTTTCTGCTGTTTAGATGGTACGTCCTTGCGTGTCTAGGTTGATACTATGCTCATAACGTCATAATAGCTATATTTTGACCTTTTAACTATGACTTGTACCATATATGTACGATGACTTTTATTCAGCTCACATCAGTTCACGTCGAGGGATTTTACTCGTGTACGCTTGCGTCTGGTGGTCCTCAATGATATCGAGAGGATCAGAGGGGGACTCTTGCTTGTCCGGTTTCCGCAACTAAAGAAAGTTATATACTTCCCACTAAGACGCCGAAATATGCGACGTATCTTCATTAATGTTAACACCGTTCTCTCCTGTCTGTCAACATGCCTGGAGGGGGAGGGGTTTTTTATTCTGATCAATCTGGAAGCCGAGGACAACATTTGACTAGTACCGAAGCCCAGGCCGCTGTCACGAACTTTCACTTTTATCTTATCTAAACACACGCGACTAACACACAGCACTGCGCTGACGACACTAATGACCTCATAGTCAACCCTGTACCGTACCAGAACCGCACCATGAACAGGCGTAGCACTATTAATAGCATACTCAGAAACGTATATAAGAACCTGTATTATTGGCCTTAAGCCTTAGCTTCGGACTAAAGTCTATACTTCCTAACTGAACTCCTCGCTAAGGTCTAAGAACTCTGAGGCTATGCCCAGGCTACTCTATTGTCACTAAACCCTCGGTGTTACTGGTATAGGGCTGACTCTAAAGAGTGTTTGAGTTAGTCGCTGACAATTAGTCCGAAGCTTGTCCTTGCATATCCAGGTTTGCAACTGGTCTCAAGTTTTTCCGGTGCAATGCCACCCCATCCGCAACCCCATATTTCCGCTGGTATCCAGCACAAAAAAGCAAATTATTATGACTGTCTCGTCCCTAAAAAAGACGTCTCCTGTGCCCAGCAATGGCACCAAGACTGGGAACAAGCTGTTCTCAACGAAGCCCTCGACCTAGAGGAAGACTTCTACAGTGCCCTGGTCACCATTTGACCCCCTGTTCCTGGTTCCGCTCGATACGAGCAGGAACACTCTATTCCCAAAGCCTCATGGCCCTTGCCACAAATACCCCAATTTTCCCTGACACCCCAGCTGCCTAAACCCCGGCCCAAGAACCTGGCACATTACATGCCCAAACTAGTTGCATCAAGCGGCCCAGCAGACCTCCCCCCCCAACCACCACCATGCCCGCCAACTACCTCTACCTCCTTGTACTCCCAGCAACCATCGCCGTTATCCTCAGCCTTTGCACCATTGGCTACTACCAACGCCGAGCCGAGCAGGCCTGTGCACAAAGAAGGGCTCGACACACTCCACGAGAGCACAGCCCGGTCGTATTTGTTCGACCCCCCAGCCCCATACATGAGACCATCCCCCATTGTCAGGAGGAAAGCCTCAAGGAGTTCCCAATCTGGGAGTTCCTCATTCCCGAGGACATCATTCCCCTCCCAGAACGTGCCTACCGGGAAGACGACAACCATGCCGTTGCTGAGTACTACAGCGATAGCGTGTCCTTCCACCTGGCAACCATGGGACCCTACTCCCATTATCCCCAATACCTCCGACAACACCCCACTGGCTGGAGTCGTACCCCTTCCCCCACACGCCCCCGCTCCTATCCGACCGACGGTTCCACTGTGGATCCCCATGAGTCCAGCCACAGACACTCGGAGTGCGACACCTGCGACTCCACACCCGGAAACGGAAGCTTCTGAGACTGGCAAAGGGAAGCAGAGGGCAAGTGGAGCATCCCTCCACCAGAAGTGGCTACTGACGGAGATGAGTATTGATAAACTAGTACAGTTCGTAGTAGAAAGACTGCCGGTCGAGTTCTCCTAGAGAGGACTCCTGGCCGGAGAGGAATATACCAAGTATGAGAGAGATGCCCCGCATTACACAGAACTCATACTCCGGACTGAGGCGATCCACCAGGCCATGACCCAATGGAACCAGTACCATCTGCAGCAATCCCTCAAGGTACCAGACCCTTGGTTACCCACAGAGCCCATACGCCCCATGCGGCAAACACCGCCATAACAGAGATCTCTGCCGGCCTTCGGGCAATATGGCAAACATCAAGGGACACCCTGGGTAAACCTCGGAAGACCCTTTGCCAGAGCTGGAAACGAAGAAGCAGGAGGATTGGGACCCCCAGGCAGCGGAGCACCAGGTGCACCCCTGGGCAGCGGACCCCATCTTCCGAGGACCTGGAACCTACCATGGTTCCCTTCCCCACCAAAGCTGCCCAGCCCACCTACCGAATGGGTCCTGGCCACAGGAGACACGGGCCCATGGGGACTTTCCAAACCCAACTATGCCAGGGAGCCCGCAGTCTTCAAAGGAAAGTCAGATGACATCACACGGTTCTTCAACCAGGCTGAAATGTACTTCAAAGTCCATGACCAAGGATTCAGAAGACACCCGCATAAGGTAGTCTTCTGTGTCTCCCGCTTTGAAAAAGAGGCACAGATCTGGTGGGCGCTACAGGCACGAGAGCTCTATGACCCCGCAATTGGCTGAATGCGATACCCGGCCTATGACACCTTCAAGACCACGGTCATCAAAAGGTTCTGGCGAGACTCCGATGCCAAGATCAAGCAAGTGCAGTGGGAGAAACTCCGCTAGGCCACGTACAGTAACGGCAAAGTGTTCTTCCAGAAGTTCGAAGAACTGGCTCTGGAAGCCAACATCATCACCAACGAACAAATGATGTGCTCGCAGATCAAGAAGGCGGCCCAGCAGTCGTCAAAAGACAAGATCCTGATGAACAATGCCGAAAGTCCCACTACCTACCAAGAGTGAAAAGCGCACCTGCTGCGCATGGACTATGGTTTCCGCCGCAACAAGGCGATCAGAGGCAGCTCGGGACTGAGCAACAAGAAGAAGAGCTATGATGGCCAAAAGAACTCTGCCAGCTTGAACCAATCAAGCAGCAAGTCGACCAGTGACAAGAAGACCAACACTGGGACAACCTACGGAGGCCAAGGGCAGCCTATGGATATCGGCAAGCTGCACACAGAAGGCAAGTGCTACAACTGCGGTGAAAAGGGCCATATATCCAGGGACTGCAAGAAGGAACGATGCAGGAAGACGGCCGCAGAGATCTGGGCCATTCAAGAATACTGGAAGGGGCAGCTCAAAGGAGTGAAAAAGGAAGAAACTGCCACCACAAGCAAAGTTGAGGAGGTAAAAGAGGAGGCCGGGCAGTAGATTCATCTGCACCGGCCAAGGGACATGGTACACATTCTTACACTGCTGTGCGGACTAATACACCTTCTATAGTTACATCAAATAAATATACGCTGCTTAATGTTGAAGAGTGCAACCAAGAAACTGAATCGAAACCTCAAGGGTCGACATCCGAGCCTGCTGTGAAGGAGGGGACATGCCAGGTGGCACTGGAGCCCTCGACATGAGTATTAGGACTCAGGCCAGAGTTGAGTAAGCGGGATGCCCTTGGGCCTCTGAAGCCGAAAGACTCAGCGCCTCCCACAGGGGCCAAGGCAGACTTTGCAAGGACCAATGTGGTGAAACTCAAGCACCTGCCAAAGGCCAAGTCCACAGAGTCCGATTCTCTGGGGCATGGGGCAGAGGGCCTTAACGAAGACCCATCGGACGACAAGAAAGTCGAAGGATGGAATCCTGCTAGCGCCCAGGCAGTAGAAAGGGGGCTTGAGAGACCAAGCTCTCCCACCAAATCAGTGAGTAGTTGCTCCACCGCTTCCAGCTCATGAAGTGTATCTATAGTAGAAGTACCGGACGAGGAAGATGACTTCTTGTACCGCCAATGGTTGGCTACTGGTGCCAAGGACCCTGTCCAAAAGCCAGATGCATGTGGGCTATCCCCGAAGCGAGAAAGTCCTCCTAGTGAGGCAGGAAGCCTAACTGAACGATCCGAGAGTATGGACTCGAACAGCAGCAACACCCTGCAGGAAACTGCCATGTCCCTGCAAGGGGCTAGAAGGGTACCAATTGTCCATGTCTGGACCAAGCCTTTTACAGCAGACTGGACTCAGCACCAGATTCAGAAAGCCAGGATGCATAAAAAATGTATGGCCATCCTGAAGGACTGGGTACACCCAAAGTGAAGAGAAGAAGTAGACGACGAGATGTTAGTACAGGTAGTAGGACCAGAGGACTTCAGGTCAGAACGATATAAGTTGATAATCGACTGGCTCCATGACCTTCACCGAGCGCCAAGATACATCAGAGGGCAACTGGGTCAAAGCATCATGGTCAAATTGCAACTAGAAACCACAGACATGCATCGAAAGTTCCAAGTTAACACGCTATTAGATAGTGGCTGCACTCATAGTGTAATAAGCTTGAGGTTTGTACAAGACAATGAGCTGAATGTAATCAACAATGAGTTCACAACACCCGTCTATAATGCCGATGGAACCTGAAACAAGGAAGGGGACATCAAAAGTCACGTAGACATGCACATCATAATTGGTGATCACAAGGAGTGCATGAACCTAGCCATCACACATCTAGGCTCTGCTGACATGTTCCTAGGCTACAACTGGCTACAACACCACAGTCCCCTAGTCAATTGGGAAACTGGCGAAGTATCCCTGGTCAGATGTCACTGCTGCGCAATACTGTTCCATCTTTCTGATGCAGACCTGGAGATTAAGTGGAAAGAAATAGAAGAGGGAGACCGGATCCTTATGATCGATGTACAGGAAGCCATACACGTACGAGCCATGGGATCCAAAGCAAACGACTTAGCCGCCAAAGCTAACAGCGAAAAGAAGGTGAAGTCATACAAAGAAATAGTTCCGGAATGGGCAAGAGACTTCGAAGATGTATTCTCGAAGGAAAACTTCGACGAGCTTCCCCCCCAAAAGCCATGGGATCATGCAATAGAATTGATACCCAATGCAAACACCAGTCTTGACTGCAAAGTATACCCCCTCAACCCGAAGGAACAGGAGGAACTTGACAAGTTCTTAGAAGAGAACCTTGCCACGGGACGAATCCAACCATCCAAATCCCCAATGGCCTCGCCATTCTTCTTCGTCAAAAAGAAGGACGGTAAACTGCGACCAGTACAAGACTATCGGAAGCTAAACGAGATCACGATCAAGAACCATTACCCGCTTCCCCTAATCGGCGACCTTATGGACAAACTAAAGGGTGCCAAGTACTTCTCCAAGTTGGACGTCAGATGGGGCTACAATAATATGTGAATCAAAGAAGGAGATGAATTCAAGGCAGCATTCAGAACTAACTGGGGCCTGTATGAACCCCTGGTAATGTTCTTCAGGCTCACCAATTCGTCAGTGACCTTCCAGACAATGATGAACGACCTGTTCAAAGATCTGATCAACAAAAGAAAGGTCACCATCTACTTAGACGACATTCTTATCTTCACCAAAGGAAAAGAGGAACACTGCAAGATCACACAGAAGGTACTCAAAATTCTTAGAAAGAACAAGCTCTTCCTCAAACCAGAGAAGTGCGAGTTCGAGGTGTTGGAAACAGAGTATCTGTTAGACCCGAACTCTGGGTAAACCAAACAAGAGTAAACCAAGGGCTGTTTCGCGTTCGAACAGTCACCCGAGGAGTCTCTGAACTGAATGGCTACTAAGAGCGTCGGACTAAGGTCTTAGTCTGAGGCTGAGTCGACTAGCTAAGTTCGGTGTGATTAAACTTTAGCTCGAAGCTGGGGAACATACAGCGAGAGCTACGCTACTTATATACGAAAAGTCCTGTGCTATGAATAGAACCCTTGTCCGTGGTTGTCGTGCGGAATACAAGGGAAAACATGAGAAGGGCGAGCGTTGGTCGCAAGCCGTAGTTGTCCGTAGTACAAATGCTGATGTGGTCCGTTATAGTCGTGGTTACGATGATAGGCGCTTGAGATAAGATAAGATATAGATAAGCGCCGGCTGATAAGATAAGATAAGGAGGAAAATCGTAACATTACCCCCTCGTTAAGGCAGGCGTCTCGACTGCCCTAAGGCTCGTCTCCGTCGGGGGGGTCCACTTCGCTGTCTTGCTTGTTAGCCCACCAATAATCCTTGATGAGCTCTTCCAGATGCCCGAGTTCGGGTTCTGGCCTCCATTCTTCGTCCAGCCATCTATACTCTTGGCCCCCTTTTTCCGCCTGGGCGCTAGCGACCTTGATAAGGTAATACCATGTGTTGTCCTCTGGTCCTACTTTGTCGTTGTCGTCCTCCTGCTGATAGCGGGCATCGATGATGATCGTGTCGTTGCCGGGGTTGATTACGATAGCATCTACCGCCATTCCTCCTTTTCTTTCCCAGTATTCGGCAATCGCTTCTTTTGCGTTGTCGAGGTACCTTTCTGCAGTCCACTTGTTGTCTTCTGGACCATATCCTTTCCATTTGACGAGGTAGTCGGTCACTATTTTGGACCTTTCCCCCTTCTTTCCGCGTACTTTGCGGGTTTTGTCGTCGAGGATTTCCTCCACTTCGTATTCTTCTTCGCCCATGATGATATCGGGCGGAGGAGGTGGCGGTTGTTGTTGGTTCGGGAACGCCGGGGGTGTGTACGGCGTGAGGAGGGTTTCGTTGAAGACGGGATATATTCTCCATGCGGGGGGAAGCTTCAGTTTGTATGCGGAAGCGCCGCGTTTTTCCAGAATTTGGAAGGGGCCGACTCGCTTGTCGTCCAGCTTTTTCTTTGGTCTGGGGAGGTGAAGATTTGTTGTGTCGAGCCAGACCTTGTTTCCGGTCTGATATTCGACGGCGGCTCTCTTCTTTTTGTCGTATTGGGTCTTCATTTGTTCAGCCGCTTTAATAAGGGCGGCTTCAGTTTCGGTGTGGATGGTCTTCATTTGCTCGTGGAAGGCTTCAGACGCGGGAGTACGGAGGGAGGCATGGGATCTAGAGTCGGGAGCGACTCGAGGGTGTCGTCCGTATAGGACTTGAAAGGGGCTCTTGCCCGTGGCGGAATGTACTCGGTTATTGTGCTGGAAGGCACAAATTGATAACCATTCGGCCCAATCATTTTGATGATGATTAATGACGAGGCGGAGGTATTTTTCAATTTCTTGATTGACGCGTTCGGTTTGGCCGTCGGTCTGAGGGTGGAAGGCTGTTGAGGCATTGCTTTTTATATTAAGCATGCCGTAGAGGTCTTCCAGGAATTTGGAGATGAATTGGGGTCCTCGGTCGGAGATGATAGTGACTGGCATACCATGTTTGGCGTATACCTCGTCGCGGAGAATTTTTGCCCATCCTTCGGATGAGAGTTCGATGTTGCAGGCGACTGGAATAATGTCTTTGGAGAACCGGTCGACGATGACGAGGATCGCATCGTGACCGTTAGATTCTGGGAGACCGGTGATCATGTCGACTGAAATGTGGGTCCAGGGCTCGGAGGGGACTTCATTGGGATGGAGTGGCGCCCGTTTAGCTTGCGTACTCGACTTTGTGCGGGCGCAAGTTTCACAGGCTTGCACGTAGGTTTGTACGTCTTTCCTGATCTTGGGCCACCAGTAGTCTCTGAGGATGAGTTCCTTGGTTTTTTCTACTCCGGGGTGTCCTGCGGTGATATGATCATGGCAGCGCGAGATGATCTCTCCTCGCACTGCGTGGTCGCAGGGCACATATATCCTGTTGTCGTAATAGAGAAGCCCGTCCTTTTCTTGGATGCCTTTCTCGTGGTTGAGCGACTTGGCAATCCCTTGATCCCATTTCTGGTGGTCACGGGTTGCGCTCTTGATGCGCTCGTGGGATTCATTGGTAGTGGGCATGATTAATGCCCGGAAGTGCTCGGCTTTGAGGACGACGACTTCGGTGTTGTCGTCGTGTCCTTGGTCGTGGTCCGCGCGGCGAGAGAGGAGATCTGCCTTTTTATTGGCGGTCCCCGGCTTGTGATGAAGAGTGAAATGGTATTCGGCGAGCTCAGTTACCCATCGCGCTTGTCAGCGATTGAGTTTCTGAGGCTTTCGGAAATACTGGAGGTTTTGGTGATCCGTCCAGATTTCTATGTCAATGGCCGCACCCATGAGGTAGTGTCTCCATTCCTCGAGGGCGAGCATTATGGCGAGGAGTTCCTTGTCATAAATTTCGTAGTTACGTTCTGTGGCCGTTAAGGCTTTCGACAAGAACGCGACTGGTCTCCACTTTCCTTCCTGCTCCTGGGACAGTACGGCCCCGATGGCGCCTTCACTAGCGTCTGCTTCCACTCTGAATTTCCCGGTCTCGGTCGGGATCGCTAATACAACGTCCTGGGCAAGACGGGCCTTGAGTTTGTCGAAGGCCTCCTGTTGCGCGGTTCCCCAGGTCCAAGCTTCATTTCCGGTGAGACGCGTCATTGGACGTACTATTTCGCTGTAGCCCTTAATGAAGCGTCGATAGAAGTTGGTGAACCCTAAGAAAGACTGGAGCTCTTTCTTTTTGTTGGGGACGGGCCACTCGGTAATTCCAGCGATCTTGACTTGGTCCATACGGATGGACCCCTCGCTAATTATTACCCCGAGATACTCTGTTTCTAGTACCTCAAACTCACATTTCTCGGCTTTTAGGAATAGCTTGTGTTTCCTAAGGAGCGCGAGAACTCTGCGAGTGATCTGTCGATGCTCTTCTAGAGTCTTCGAAAAGATCAGGATGTCGTCAAGGTATACGGTAACCTTGCCGGAGGCGATAAGGTCCTTGAAGATGTCGTTCATCATCCATTGGAACGTGGCGGGAGAGTTGGTAAGACCAAAAAACATGACGGTGGGTTCGAACAGGCCACGATTTGTCCTGAACGCGGCCTTCCACTCGTCATCCTTCTTGATGCGGATGTTGTTGTACCCCCATCGTACATCGAGCTTGGTGAAGTATTTGGCACTTCCCAGCTTGTCCATAAGCTCGGCGATGAGGGGCAAGGGGTAGCGGTTCTTGATGGTCATTTCGTTGAGCTTCCGGTAGTCCTGGACGGGACGTAGCTTCCCATCCTTTTTCTTGACGAAGAAGAAGGGAGAGGCCATAGGGGACTTGGATGGTCGAATTCGGCCGGTGGCGAGGTTTTCGTCAAGGAATTTGTCCAGTTCTTCCTGCTCGGTGCGGTTTAGGGGATACACTTTGCAGTCAAGAGTGTTCTTGGCGTTAGGGACAAGTTCGATGGCATGGTCCCAGGGTTTGCGCATGGGGAGCTCATCGAAGTTTTCCTTTTCGAAGAGGTCTGTAAAGTCACAGTATGCGGCTGGGACCATCTCTTCAAAGGTCTTCTTCTCCTTTCCTTCATTGGCTTTTGCGGCGAGTTCATTTGCCTTGTGGACGGCACGGATTTCGATGGCTTCCTCGAAGTCGACGGCAAGGATGCGGTCGCCTTCTTCGAGCTCTTCATCCCACCGGTCGTCAGGATCTGAGTCCGGTAGGGGGAAGGGGTTTTTTGTGCATTGGCACCTGGCAAAGGTGATCTTGCCGGTGCTCCAATCGATGAGCGGGTTGTGGCGAACGAGCCAGTCGTGTCCGAGGAAAATTTCTTTAGAACCAAGGTTGACGACCGCGAGGTCGATTCTTTCGCTATGGTCACCAATGGTGAGCCTTAGTTCTGCAAACTCGGTGATTTCCCCGGCTTTATTACGGGAACCGTCAGCATTGTAGATCGGAATGGGACTAGCGGTTTTGTAGACCGGGACGTTATGGGTTTTGACAAACTCGCTGTGAATCGAGCTGCCTGTGCATCCACTGTCTAAGAGTGCGGTGGCATCGATAATGTGGTTGTCGGCGGTCTCGACTTTAAGCGGGATTTTGAGATCTCGCTTGGAGGTGGTCTGCGAATGAATCAGGTAGCGTTTAGGTTTCCTGAGTTCGTCTAGCCATTCAAGGGCGTTTGCTCGCTGGGCACGGCGGAGCCCTTCCAAGAGATTGTCGACTACCTCTTCGGCCCTGGTCCTGTGTATCCAGTTAAGGAGCACTGACCTGGCGGCAGATTCGTCTTTGGCCTCTCGGATGGCCCTCCACGTCCACTCGGTTTCGAACGGCTTCATCCATCCTGGTGGGACCTTCTCAGCCGTGGGCTGGGTCTCCTCAATGGGCGGAGATGGTTGAGTTTTGGTTCCTTTTGCTTGATAGATCTTGAAGGCGGTATCGTCTTCTTCGTCCGGGACTTCGACCATGGTTACCTTGTTGGGGCTCTCTGCCCCGTGCCCCAGAGAGTCGGACTCTGTGGACTTGGCCCTGAGCGGGCGCTTGAGATTCTCCGCATTGGTCCTTGCAGGGAGTGTCTTGGCCTTTAAAGAAGGCACTGAATCTTTCGACTTCAGAGGCCCGAGGGCGTCCCGTCTACTTGATTCTGACCCGAGTCCTAATACTCGTTTTGAGGGCTCCAGCGCTACCTGGCATGTCCCCTCCCCTACAGCGGGCTCGGATGTTGTTTTTTCTTTAGGTTCTTGTTTATCTGGCTTTGGAACGATTAAGGCGGGTATATTCGAATGCGTATTTATCGTATCAACATATTGTGTAACTACAAAAGTATCATGAGTCCGGCCAGCGTTATTGTTCCTCGTACCAGATAAGTCTTCCGCCGAGCAAGTAGAACCTTTTACTTCTCGGCGCCGTCTTTTACCTCTTCAACTTTCGACTCTGTGGCGGGTTCCGTCGTTACGGCCCGATTCTCCTCCTTCTTCTTGTCCTTGTTCCAACTTTGCAATGGGCAGTTCTTGCTGATGTGACCTTTTTGCTTGCATCTGAAACATTTTCCCTCCGACCTGAGTGCGTCGATATCCATTGCTTGCCCTCGACCGCCGTAGGTGACGCCGGTACCTGTCTTCTTGTCCCCTGAGGAACTTGTCGCGCCACTACTTGCTTTGTTAGTGTTCGTGGCGGGGTTGTTGTTCTTTGGGATGAAGGGGCCGGGGCGACCGAGACCATCTTCGATGGCCTTGCGCTGGCGAGCCTCGTTCATGACGGTGACTCGTTGTTTCCAGTCATCGTATGTTTCGGGCATGCCGACTCCAATATCATAAATGATCTTGGTATAGGAGTCGGGGATACCTTTCTTGACGGCGGCAACCATGTGGCCGTGGGCACCGGTGTCGCCTCGGAGTCCTGCCTTCTTGGCCTCTTTCTCGATGGCCTGGAAGTAGTCGTCGGCGAGGCCTTTGCCGAGGCGGAGGTCGTACATCTTTTGTTGGTGGATTTCTTCCACCACATGATCGCGGAACTTGTCGCGGATCATTTGGCAGAAGTCGTCCCAGCTGGGGAGGCGGAACTTGTTACGGGAATGGCTCCGTCGTTCTGCGAGGATCATTATCCACCATTCTTCGGCCTTCCCCGTGAAGTAGGAGGCGGCAAAGCCGACTCGGAAGGGGCTGGCATACATGTACAGGTCGTGCATTTGGAAATACATTTCGCAGTGGGTAAGGAAGCGGTCGATGTCGTCGGCCTCACCTTTGAAGACGGCGGGCTTCCGCATCAGATCTGGTTTGCACCCCATCCAGGGCGCGTCCTCAGCCATCTGTCCGACCGGGTTAGGGAGGGGGTCGTCGGGGTCATGGTACTTTCCTGGTCCCCGAGGGAGTGACCAACTGTCGGGGTCTCGGGCGAGGGGACTAGTGTGCCGTCCTGGAGGCGGGGAGCCTTTGATGGCTCCATCGTAGCCTGTCCAAGTCGGGACAATAGGCGGCTGATTGCCACCGGTGTTCGAGGTTTCGGCATCCTCCGGTCCGGCTCCTGCGAACATTCGGCTTTTGCCTTTTCGGCTTCTCGGCACGTTGGATCGTGGTGGCGGGGACAGGGGGAGCGGCTTTGGGGGGTTTCGTGGCTGGTAATCTTCGGGCTCTGCATAGGGACGATCAGGGTGCTTCATATTAAATTCGTATACTGCCCGCTCTGTTGCGCAATATTCAATAATATCCTCCCGTTCCGGATCCGCTGGCCTCAGGCTGCTCATCAATCTCCCCATCTTCGAGGCGAGGAAGGTCGGGTCCTCCGTAAGGGCCGATAAGTGACCTATGAAGATCCGCGTGTATTCTCGTTCCCACGGATCGCGGATCTGCTGGACCTCGAGAGATAGCGCGCTGACTGATGGCGCTATGCTGCTCGTGGGTGATATCCCGGGCGCCTTGTCGGATGTGCTCCTGTCGTCGGGACTCAAATTGTGTACTGAAGCGGTTACCGTAGATAAGCCGCTCGTCCTGATCGAGGGGGGGAGGTGCGTAGTTTGCGCCAAGTCGTGTATCGATCCACTGGCCCCTCTGCCAGCGTTCCCTCCATCTCCTTGCCTCGTCTTGGGCGTACCAGTCCTCGTCTTCGCGGCTGATATTCCGGAGGCGGTTCCAATGGAGGCGCCTTCTGTGGTCCTCGTCGTCCTCTCCCGGTAAGCGCGCACTAGTAGCTTGGCGGGCGTCGTGTTCGACTCGCTGCTGGTACTGCCACTGGTTGTACTGCTGCTGATTGTGGATTCCGAGGTTATGGAGGCGCTGGATGGTAATGGCGCGCTCGTGTGGCCAAAGGGGTTCGAGGTGCCATGGGCGGGGGGTAGGACCGGTTTGGACGTCGACCTGGACGCCCCGGAGTCGGAGGAGCTCGTCTTCGGCGAGCCTCTCTCTCTCCCTGCTTGCCTCTGCCCAGATAGAAGATCCGGGCTGGAGGGTGATTGGGCGCGCCTGGTCGAGGATGGCGACAGGGATGGTAGGGGAATCGGGGCGCGTCTGGCGGTCACGGATGTAGGCCTCGAACTCGGACTGAGTGGGGCTCTGAGGGACATAGGGCTCGCTCTCGCTGTCTGAGGAGGGGTCGTGGGGGAGTTCGGTGCCGCTGGAGGCTGCGACCTCGTATAGATCGAGGGAGTCTCGGATTCGAGCCATTCCTCCGGTAGGGAGTGGTGCGGTAGAGGTGGTGTCGGCGGTAGAGGAGGCAGGGAGTACGGTAGGGACGGGGATGTCGAGGGTGCCAGTGACGGGGGAGTCGTGAACAAGGACGCTGTGTCCTTGCTCTCCAATGTCGACTTCGATTTCTTGGATCGGAGCGACCGCAGGAGTTTCCCGACTTTCGGGATGCTGTACGGACGCGAGCGATGAGGGGAAGGACGTGACGGATCTGTCGGGCTGGGTGGTGCCATAGCGCTGGAGACCGTAGGGTGAGGGATAGAAAGGGACAGCTGGAAGGCGGGGGGCATGGAAAGTGCGGTCCGTCCAACGCTGTAGACGGTTTCGTTGGGTGTGGTACCAGAAAATGATCGGCCACCTGGACCGATAGATGAGGTACGAGAGGGCGGGGATCCCGACAAAGAGTGTCAGGAAGAAGGTGGCGATGATTCCGGGACTGAGGAATGATACGGGCATTCGGTTTCAACAAGCAATGGTGGCTGCTTGGAGAAAGGGAATAGAAAGCTTCGAGCTAATTGTTAGACCCGAACTCTGGGTAAACCAAACAAGAGTAAACCAAGGGCTGTTTCGCGTTCGAACAGTCACCCGAGGAGTCTCTGAACTGAATGGCTACTAAGAGCGTCGGACTAAGGTCTTAGTCTGAGGCTGAGTCGACTAGCTAAGTTCGGTGTGATTAAACTTTAGCTCGAAGCTGGGGAACATACAGCGAGAGCTACGCTACTTATATACGAAAAGTCCTGTGCTATGAATAGAACCCTTGTCCGTGGTTGTCGTGCGGAATACAAGGGAAAACATGAGAAGGGCGAGCGTTGGTCGCAAGCCGTAGTTGTCCGTAGTACAAATGCTGATGTGGTCCGTTATAGTCGTGGTTACGATGATAGGCGCTTGAGATAAGATAAGATATAGATAAGCGCCGGCTGATAAGATAAGATAAGGAGGAAAATCGTAACAGTATCTAGGAGTAATCATCAGTGAAGGAAAGATCCGAATGGACAAGGTCAAAATCGCCGGGATACTAGACTGGCCGAAACCTGAAAAGAAGCAACAAGTACAAAGCTTCCTCGGTTTCACCAACTTCTACCGACGATTCATCAAGGACTATTCCAAAATTGTGCGCCCAATGACAAAACTGACTGGAAAGGAAGGCTGGACATGGGGAGAAGAGCAGGATAAAGCATTTGAAGTCCTGAAAGATGCATTCCAAAATGGAGGAGTAGTATTGGTGATGCCAACAGATGAAGGACAGTTCCACGTGGAAGCGGACTCTAGTGAGGGGGCAATTGGAGCTGTTTTGTTGCAAAAGCAAAGTGAAAAATGGAGGCCCGTAGCATTTTTATCCAAAGCATTAACGACAATGGAATGAAATTATGAAATTTACGACAAAGAACTACTTGCTATCATGCTCGCTCTGGAAGAGTGGAGGCATTATCTTATGGGAGCAAGGGAGATATTCGAAATCTGGATGGACCACATGAACCTCCAGTATTTCAGAAAACCACAAAAGCTGAATCGGCAACAAGCACGATAGGTCATGGAGCTAGCAGAATACCACTATATACTCCATCACAAACCCAGCATGGCCAACAAAAAGGCAGACCTTTTGTCCTGACAAGCGGACCATGACCAAGGAGGAAACGACAACCAGGACGTTGTCCTCCTTAAACCAGAACATTTCCAAGTCATGGAGATCCCCGCACCAGATGAGCTGTACCGAGCCATCCAAACCGCTACCTGAGACAAGAAGCTGTGGGACTCGCACATATCCATGGCCCTGACTCATGAACGAGGACTCAAGATGGAACGAGGCATAATATTGTACGATAACCGTATTTATGTACCAAAGGAATGGTCGGTCAGGGGAAACATCATTGCCACCTGCCATGACCATGTAACAGCCAGACACCCAGGAATAGCCAAGACAAAAGAGCTAGTACTCAGAGACTACTGGTGGCCACGAATGAAGCAGGACATAGAGGAGTATGTGAAGGGATGTGAGATGTGCCAGAGGGCCAAGCCCCACACCGACAAGTGAAGGGCACCACTAAACCCGAACTCGGTACCAACGGCGCCATGGGAGATCATTAGCACTGACCTGATCATGGATCTACCTGAGTCTAAGGGCTATGATTCCATCTGCGTGATCATAGATCAACTCACCAAGGAAGTAATCTATGTCCCATGCCACAAGACGCTGACAGTGGAAGGCTGGGCCCAGATCCTGAGAGACGAGGTGTTCTGCAAACACGGCATGCCCTCCAAAATCATCTCGGACTAAGGACAGCAGTTCGTGTCAAAGTTCATCAAGGCATTGTATGAGGGATTGCAGATCAAGGGCAACCCATCCACGGTGTTCCACCTGCAAACCGATGGACAAACTGAGCGAGTCAACCAAGAGCTCAAGAAGTCCCTCCGAATGTTCATCAATCACAAACAGGACAATTGGGTAGAGTGGCTACCAATCACAGCCTTTCAGCACAACAACCGAGTCCATTCAAGCACAGGATATTCACCATTCTTCCTAAACCACGGATGGAACCCAGTCATCCGACCTACTGGAGCGGTCAACAAAAATGTATCGTCGGCAGAAAAGTTCGCCCAAGAGATGGACCAAGCAAGATCACAAGCCCAGACCGCTATGCAGAAGGCCGCCGATCAGATGAAGAAGCAGTATGACCATAAGAACAAAACGTCCCGAGCATACCCAATCAGAAGCAAGGTGTGGATCAAAGCCACAAACATCACCACCTCGTGACCAAAAAAGAAACTCGATGACAAGCAAGTCGGACCCTTCGAAGTACTCGAGAAGGTCAGCAATTCCGCATATCGCCTCAAACTCCCTGTCACCTGGAAGATCCATGATGTTATCAACGAAGCACTCCTCACCCCGTATCACCCGCCCGCATTCCCAAATCAAGAAGTTCCGCCACTGCCTCCACCTGACATCATTGAAGGACAGCTGGAACAGGAAATTGAAGAAATCCTAGATGCTCAAAGCAGACAAGGCATTTGGTGGTACCACATAAAATTCAAGGGTTTCCCCAAGGAAGAAGCCAAGTGGATCCCCTATCACCAGCTCGAACATGCAAAGGAGTCTATTGAGGAGTACTGGATTGAGTGCGGCCCAATTTGGACAGATGACAAAGGCTTCGCGCACCCCGAGGAGGAGGAGATCTATGTGGCCTCCCTCAAGGATCCCGACTTGTTCCCTAAAGCAATCATACGACATGTAACCGAAAGAGGACAATGGGTATTTCTAGTCGAAAACGGGTATGGCACAAGAAAGTGGGTTGATGAAGCAGACTTTTATTATGACAGAATGGTCAATGACTATGACGACACCCTCAACGAGTATCAGGAACTAAACAAGCTATCGGGACAATAGCCTTAGAGAGGGGGTAATTGTCATGAACTTTCACTTTTATCTTATCTAAACACATGCGACTAACACACAGCACTGCGCTGATGACACTAATGACCTCATAGTCAACCCTGTACCGTACCAGAACCGCACCATGAACAGGCGTAGCACTATTAATAGCATACTCAGAAACGTATATAAGAACCTGTATTATTGGCCTTAAGCCTTAGCTTCGGACTAAAGTCTATACTTCCTAACTGAACTCCTCGCTAAGGTCTAAGAACTCTGAGGCTACACCCAGGCTACTCTATTGTCACTAAACCCTCGGTGTTACCGGTATAGGGCTGACTCTAAAGAGTGTTTGAGTTAGTCGCTGACAGCCGCTCACTGAAAAACTTTGGCAAACGCGGCACGGAGGATGATGAAAATAACATGACCGCCTTTGGATTCGTTGAGAGCTATTGTGAGTAGTAGAGGCATATTCAAATTGAAACCGTCCCATCACCTTGTGTTTTTTCAGTTCGGCAGCCTGTATGCGCTTGACTGTCATTGACTAATACCTTTGTCCATACCATCGAGGACCATTGTCTACTAGTTGATGTGTCAAGAACAACCTCCCCTAGTCAAAGGCTTGTGTGAGGCGTTCGAGTTTGGTTCAAGTCTCCCTCGGATGGTTACCGCTGCTTCTTCAAAGTACTAGACATGTTCGAATAGTAAGATCTATTTATGGAGTATCCTAGGCCTTAAAATTACACTACTACCTCATAGCGATTTGATTCCTCACACAGGTATTGATTGACGCGACATGTCCCCATCAATACCAGCACTTCTTTCCCCGCGCGACTCCTTGTCAGTGTCTGCCGAGGCCGAAAATGTCATTGCCTTTAGCTCAATCAAGTTGGCTGGGTTACGAGGCGTTTCTTCCATCGAGGAGAATTTCCTGCTGGTATCTGTAGACCACGCCTTTCCTTGCGAGACACGGACGATAATCAAAAAAGGCGCGATCACCTAAACGATGATTCGTTGAATAGACGAGTACCTCTCAATTTTCGAGAACTTACCTGGATTTGGCTCAATGCTTGGAAGGCGATGTTTTGCACCGAGCTTTGGAGCCCGAATGGAATAATGAAAAACAAAGCGAATGCAGCATAGAGTGAAGCTGACTCAATCAACATAGCCGCAATACCGGTATACTCGTTGCCTTGTCCATCTCCAAAGAGCTTGGAAATACGACGGCGATGGAGAAGTATGCGGGTGACAATCAGAAGAGTCAAAGTAAATTCAGAGCCAACGATGTGGATGCGTAAATGACTGTGAAATTTGCAGTGCCCGAAAGGAAAGGGGAGTTGGATGACACCTGTATAAGGTACATGATCCCAGTTCCTTCATAATGGTCAGAACTTGAACTTGTTGAATTGACTACACATGCACGTACCAACTGAAGCGAGAAGTCCAAGACCAGGAAGTGCCATTATAAGACAAAGCGAGCAGCTGCCATTGCGATAGATCACAGTGCAGCGCCATACCTGAAAACACGTAAGGATGTATCGATACACAGATAGCTCAATTCGTTTACCAGTAACGCGTCAGCAAGCCAATTGGACAAGACATATGATACAGTACCAAGCTCGTCAATGGGGGATCGCGAACATGTCGATCTCATACTGGCCAGGGCCACCAGGATATTCACGATTGTCGATAAACGAGAGTTGAGTGAAATCGGAGCATGCGGCCACGAACAAGGTCGCCAGCGTAAACTGGACGAATATGTAGACTAGGAGGGAGATGCTCCTCAACCTGTTAGAGGGTGTGCTTCCCCTAACGAGTAGGTAAAACCCAAAGATGAAGAGGGTTAAGACGGAACCATATCCGACTCCTGTAACAATGGCGCCCTGCAACCACATCTTCTCAGTAAAAATCTGGGAGTAGGTTTCGTCGGGAGAGTAGTTCGTCATGACAGATGGATTTCAAGTCGAATGTTGGTTAAACGAGAAGAAACGTGTCGGGAATTTGAATGTATAAACGTACTGACTGATAGTCTGTATATAGGATATCTTGGCCGGGTTATGGGAGAGCAACGCGACCGTACAATCTGGGAACTTGTACATCTGATCAGTGTACACCTCATGGAAGATGTGCTTCTTGGGGTTGTTGGGCGCCCAAGGGCGATAGTCTGATGTACGATTCCATCAAAAGGAGTTTGGCAAGCGAACAAAGCTGGAAATCTGAAAGAACATCGCGGCCATTCAAACAGGTCGTGGGTTGAGAACCAGCAAGTGGGTGTGCACATACTGTATTGAATGGAGGGGTGAATCATCAAGTCACAGAAAACCCTTGGGAGGCAAACACCTGGTAAGGGTGTCCCGCTCTACTCACAGATTTATTGCTAGAAGAAACCGCTAGAAAGTTCATGCGGAAAAATGTAGCCGATGAATGAACAGCAAAGGCTTACAGATCCTGACGGTGAGTCTGGCAAGTGTTAGAGCCGGGTAGCGGGTACTTTGACTGGCCCAAAATAGTCACCACCCAGCCGTGTGGGCACTTGCGGTGACCCGCATGAAAAATAGCACGTACTTCTCTGAGATCGGGATACATCAAGAACTACTCCGTGTCCAATCAAGTAGGAACAAGAGATGCACGCTAGGGAAGCGGTGTGTTTCGTTTTCGTGTGCGAAGTAGTCAGGGCCGTCTGAACCTTCTGGCAACTTTCGCAGTATCGACGACACTGCCGTGTAATATCATCTACCTACGTAGTTCTGTAGTAGACAAAGTCACTAGGCCTGATTCCTGGCTGTCACATGTCGATATTGAATGATAGTACCGGAGTCCTACATCTCATTTTCAGAACGGATATTATTTCTCTAGTTCCAGCTCTTCTCCCATGTGCTCCAATCATCAAAGTTGGCCTCAATGCGAGTAAATACCTTCTCCCAATCCCTGCAAACGACTGTATCCCCGATGCTATCATATACAAGGTCACGCTCCATAAAGTCTCCCTTTTCAAGAGCGTCTGAGGCGTCGCACAACAATGTCTGCCGGATATAATTGTAACAATGATGAAGATGTTGGGGAGTGATGGCACTGTCGTGGTGACTCGAGAGCGACATTTGCAGTTGTTCTAAACAGTGCAACTGGTGGAAGTATGAAAGGACGAAAACACGATGTTCTGGTCCCAAGCGCACACGCCCAAGGCTTTTAAAGTGCCCGGTCAAACTCCTCCATTCGTCTGAATCAGAGACATTCAGCGAATAATGGACCGACTCGTGGTATGTCATGGCAACAGCATCGATAGAATCGACAGGGAATTCAGGAGGATGATCTTCCCCGATGTATGTATAGGCATCGTTGGTATATCCTGCAGAGTCTTTGTCATCAAATCGTGAAAGGAGAAAGGGAAATTCAGCTACCTTCGCTGATTATGGTAGAGGATTTTTGGAGGTGCAGTCCTCGCAAACTGACCATCACTACATTGAATAGAAATAAAAAGACCAATGTCGATTGAAAGAGGAGGCGTTCCCAAAACCTGTGCTCCGAAGTGCTCTGACGAAGTTGCATATCCAATATCTCTTGCGGCTTTGAGGACCGGGTAACTATACAGATGGAACCAACTTATTAAAAGGCCGAGGGAGAGTAGTCGAACCCACTTTGGGCCCGGCGCAACCATCGTTCCCGCTGATTGATATGAAAGAACATGTTCGACAAAATGTATTGAAACAAATTCGGTCATGTCCAGCGCTCCGCAGAGGTATAAACTGGTGTGATGGAGATACTGTCGTGAGATAACTTCGAGAATGTCTGACGCCATCTTGAATTACACACCTCCTTCACGCTTCAAAAGTCTCACATGGACCAGTGCTTGTGCGGGGGGTTTAGTCTTTGTCGCGCTCGTGTTTGGCCTGCTCAAGATTGCAGCCATACTCCATTTAGAAGACTCTGCTGCGCGCGCAATTCAGAATAGCCAGGTTCCCGGTCAGTAAGCATAGACACATCAGTTGTAGGGTCGCTGACCAGTATCCATAGATCCGTTCACCTTCTCCGTCCAATTCGGTTCCCCCGTACTCCAATGGATCGGAAATACTGTGCATTATCAAATTGATACAGAAGAAGGCCAACAAGAGTGGGCCAAATTGCTCCCAGACGGCGGCCATCTTGTGCACATACGCGATAGCATTACCCATGATATTATGCCCCATACGGTTTCACTACTGCACCAGATGAAATGCCTGGACATCATCCGGCAGGAATACGTGAATGACGCGGCGACGATATCAGGCATCACACGTCATTGCATGAATTATCTGCGGCAGTCTATTCTCTGCCGCCTAAACATCAGGCTAGAGTCGACGAAGGACGTGGTTGGACGTGCGAGTCTCGGCCATGAGGCCATTTGCAAAGATTGGAGAACGGTTTACGAAGAGGTGAAAAGGAACCAGAGGGCATATCATGGGTTGACGGAGAAGCTAGGTCGGGGTAAGTGAGTAGTGGCTAGTCTAGGCAATGCCCGTAATGATGATGATGATGGTAATGGTGATGGCGTTGGTATTCGAGTGATCAATGTTGGTTATGATGTCCAGGAAAGAAGGAAATTTTGCTGGTCATTGGTGGACGTGAACATAAACACGACGAGGCGTCGGCAATAAGTAGGAAGGAGAAAATAGAAAGAATTCCAAAACAGATCATGTCTCGGTGAGTTAATGGGATATAACCGTAGCCGAGGGACTCACAGCATCAAGCGCTTGCGACAGGGCTTCCTTCGTCGTAGCAAAGTGGCAGTACAACGGAACATAATAAGATAGCCTCTGATGGGGCAGTGCAACAGAAGCGGAGAAGTATTGTGATGGGATAGTAGTCTCGGGGATGATCGTCAGCCGCAGGACTCCCTCGTGGTTCTCAGACTCAGAGTAGCAGCTAGCAGAACGTGGTAAGGACGGCAATGACTTCATCATAGCATCAAGCTGTTGCGATGTCCTGACCTTTGTCGAGACCAAATGTCTTGCTCCACCGTACCCTGCATGCGCTCCTCTCCCACCTGAGTCGAACGTACGTAGCCGAGCAGCGCAAGTGATCACAAGAGTACAAGAGGTTGTGGTTCAATTTTGCACCCAGATATCTTCCCGATGATTTATGCACAATCTATCAAGGTAAGATTTCTTTAAAAGGCCTAATACTTCGCAGGATATGATAGAGGTCATTTGAGAGAGGGGTAGTCAAGAATCGGGACCCCGAGAATATCGATGATGGTGGCACAGTGGCAGAACTGGATCGTCCGTACGTGGTTTCTATAATAAGCCAAATAGCCCCTGTATGCACTTTCCGAAGTTAACTCTCAACACCAGCTAGCTTCTTTGGACATGATGCATAATAAGATGAATCTATCTTGACTGGATGCTGAGCAAGGCAACTTCATCATTGTCATATGTTCGGTGATTAGATGTCTGTTGGTCTCCTCAGTCGCCGTGGTTCTGCCAGCTCTGAAGACTAAAACGGGTCATCAACTCAACACTTAGGACACAATGCTGCGTAGAAGTTTCAACGTCAACGACTCAGAGTCCGATGAATTTCCAATGTCTTAAGTCGTTCTCACATCTCCAGATACGGAACAAAAATTGATCTGATTCTGTTTAACAGGTTACAGCATGGCTTTAAGCGAATTTTCCAGTGGTACGCATACACGAGGGAACCTACATGATGAATCTTGTAAGTCAATTTAATAGAAAGGGAAGTCGATTATTTACTTGAATCTAAACACGTCGTTATGCGGTACATAGCTTAGAGCCGCTCAGCTTTAAATTCCGCAACTGAGTCCTGGAGTTTCTAGTCAGTCCCACCCTTGAATAGAAATTATGCTGAACGATTTTGACTGACCAACCGCACTATCTTCACCCTCGCATTCCGAGTTTAAGTCTCCGGCAGCGAGCATTATGAGCATTCCGAGGAGGATGGTCTTGTAGAACATAATCCATGAAAAAGATGTTAGTTTTCCGTCCATTGGAAACTGGTAGGTTGATACTTCAAGCTAAGCTGAACTCTCATTTATATCTGCTATGTCGGGATGCCCCGGACACCCGGACCATCGCGAACACGAGATTGAATCAAATAGCTGTTTGTACACTGCTTCAAGTGAAGACACATATTGCGCAAGCGTCTCTTATTTGCAGTTCCGATCTCCCGTATGTAACATATTACTGATCTCGATACGGCAACAGTATCACGGCAGTTTTCCTGTTCTATCTTTGAACATCAAATTCAAAAGCGTAGCTTTGCTAAATGTATGTATCATCAAGAGGAATCAGTGTCTTGATGTCCACAACACATCACCAGTTGTTCCATCGGAATCTCCACCTCCCCGTCGCTTTCACTAGGCATTCTTCCTTCCTACCAGTGTCATGACTTCACAAGGGATCCTCTACCAGCACTACAAGAAATTTGACATTTTCGTCATGACTACATGTATTGCCTGCACGATACTTAACATTTTCCTTCAATTTGGGAGTTTCAACACCTCATCTCATTTATCCCTGGGATCCCCGCCTAACTCGAAGCGGGACCTAGGTCCTCTTCGTCGACCTTCGCATTTCATCGGTTTTGAAACCATAGTCCATCCATCACCCCCAGTCCATAAACAATCATTCAATTACCCCAGAGTCATCGTTCAGATCGATAGCAAAAATCCAGATTTACGGTTTCCGGATGACTACCGGAGATATATGAGCCACATTGGCACATTCAATCCCGAGGAAAGGCAAGTACGAGTTACGAACTCTGTGAGTGAAAATATTCGCTAGAAATTCCTTCTCGTTGACGTCTCTGCAGATATCTACTGTTTTACAATTTATGGCAGTCGACTATGGCATGGAAACATGCGAGTTGCATCTGCAGCTGGACTTTAATTCCTCGGCATCAGATGAACTCGTTTTGAGGAGTGAAAACACAGTCCTTTCCATCTTTCGTTTGAATTCCACAACACTGCTCGATGCGCAGACGATGTCGTTCAGCACTCGTCCGGCGGTGATATCCAATATTCTAAACATCCCAGTCAATCAGGGCACTGGCATTCACTGGCATCGAAAATTCTCGTGCCCTATGCATGAATTCTTGACTTTTGAGATTGCAGTGTTCCCACTCGGCTTACAATGACGGTGGTTGTGACATGAATTGGTGGCAGGGCAGATCCGAACCACGATCCGGTAAGCAAACAATTCGGTATTCGAGACGCTTCTGAACTCAGTTCTAGCATTGTACATAATTCAGCACTCGACATTATGAGAAGATCATGTTTATTGTACACGCCATCCAATACGACGAGTTTTCTCCTGTGGTAGTCATATTTTAGAACTGCACTGGGATAGATTCTCAGCACATCAATGACCTTTCACACACCTTCACAAGGCCGAGAGATCAGAAATGTGTTTTTTGAGATTACCGGATCTGAGATATCGGAGATAGCACTGCACAATATTGATCAGTCATTGCTGTAAGCTAGCAGGAGCCTATGCAAGCGCCGAGAAGACTGAAGAGGGCCAACCTCTCACGATGGCGAGTTTCAAGCAGTGGCGTCGAGAACCATCGGAGTAATCATGTACAGACATTGATCATCGCACGGCGTTTGAACCAACGAGTGAGAACCAATGAGTGAATTGGTTCTGCGCTTAGAAGATCAGCATACATGCGTCGCAGAATAGAAAGGAATGGAGTACAGTGTGGCGTTGATTATCTCGAGCGCTAGTGTCTGACAGACGTTCTGTCACTCGGGTTTCATGGTGTGGACACACGATCTTAGAGTGTTTGCGATACCCGGTCGGTTCTTGATATCAGAGGAGTATCCTCGACTTGAGCGTCAAGCTGTATGTAATACTTCTCGAATGAATCTAAAAATAAGTATCAGTATCTGAAGAAAATGAACTGCTCGCGCAAACTAGTCTTGCCGCCTTTACAATCAAATCTCGCCAACCATCTGCCACCGCTTAACCTAGTCGAGAGTCATCAAAGGTTTTGTTCTCGCGTCTAAACGGTATGCGTCCGTCAAGTTTTCTATATTTCACATTTAGAACAATGCTGAAGCATGCTGTAGTACATCAGGAAGACACAGCCTAATTTGCCGAGGTAAGCCGTGTGAATATTTCGTTACCCTTATAAGAGGAATAGTTCAAGAGCGTCTGTCTGTACTCGATCCCCAATGGCCGAGACCACAGGTAAAGCCGACTTCCACTACGATGGGGACACATTCCAAACATGGTACTTGGTGAAAGGTGACCTCAAGTGTGGAATACGCCCTTTGATAGTAAGTCAAGTGAAGCCCTGGTTCGAGCGATTTGGGGAGGCTAAAATCTTCATCTCAGGTTTTGCATGGCGGCCCCGGAATGACTCACCACTATTGTCTTCCGCATGTCGAGCTGAATGATCGTTATCACATCCCCGTTGTTCTGTATGACCAAATCGGCAACGGAGCGTCGACCCACCTTCCCGACAAACCGAAAGAGTTCTGGACGACTAAACTCTTTATGGCAGAATTAGGGAGCCTTCTAGCATTCCTTGAAATCACTGACTACGATCTCCTCGGTCACTCGTGGGGCGGGATGTTGGGGGTCGAATGGGCGGCCACATATGCACCCAAAGGCTTGAAGCATCTTGCCATCATCTCGTCGCCTGCTTCTATAGAGCTCTGGGTAGAAGCTGCGAACATGCTGGTGGAGGGCATGGGACCTGACATGGCCAAGAAGATGAAAAGTCACGAAAAAGACGGTACAACGGACGACCCGGAGTACCAGGAAGTGATGGAGGCGTATTATAAGAAGCATGCGAACAGACTGGACCCTTGGCCTGAAGAAGTCGTCACGTCTGTGAAATGGATGGAAGACCATCCTACTGTCTATCATGCCATGTAAGCTATTTTGTTGATTACGGATAACGGCTTGCTCACCATTCCCGCCACAGGTTTGGGCCGTCTGAGGCTAGCGTAACGGGTACTCTCAAAGCATGGTCTTCTCTCGAGATGTTGCCCAAAGTCGGATATCCTACCCTCATCACTAATTCCCCACATGATATGGCTCAGGACGTCTGTGTCACACCTTTCTTCGAGAAGCTTCCGAACGCAAAGTGGGTGAAATTTACTGAGGCAAGTCATCACCCTTTCTGGGAAGAGAAGGACAAATATTTCGAGGTCGTCGCAGCATTTTTAGGCCAACCTGTGAATTCGTAGAAGGAGAAGTACGATTACGGGTAGAATAGCTGTCCAGAGTTGTCCGAGTTGAGCCACGTCCGTCCAGAAATTGATAGAACAGTATATCGTCATCATTAACTGCTAAGCAAGGGTTGAGACAAACGGGATTTTCATAACAGCAGGAAATTCGAACTACCGTTCTGCATAAAATACCAATCGCTTGTCGAAGTACCGTGATGCAGTGATGAAGGACTGGAAATTCGGAGGGAGCGTATCACAGAATATTTTCGAAGTATGAGAGCCGGGAAGAGCTCGTCGGAAGGAACCGGACCACGTACCCTCGGAAGTTTCGGAAGCTTTCACGATGGCTCCCACAACTTTTAAAGTCTAAACACAGAGCGAAGTCGGACAAGGATGTGTATTTGTTGGGAATAGACGTCGGCAGGCACAAAGGACGTGACGGGGATGGCTCGTGTATTCGTAGACAAATACGTGGTGGTGGTGGTGGTACTAAGCCAAGAAACGGTAATGATCGGTACGCAAATCAAAATGAGGTAAAATAAAAAACGGCATAACCGTCAGCCCTGTGACTGTGAAACCTATATCCTCAACACAAACATTTCCTCGCCAAGGTACCAGGAATTGAATTTGGAACTGCATCAACAACTTGAAACTTGAAACCCGAATAATACTCTAGCCAAAAGCTTTAACAATGGTATTTTGGTTGGCATAAAATAGGTACGCATATTTAGTGAATAAAATTTGTGCAAGGTGAGCGTCCTCAAAGAGAATTAAAAACAAGTGTATAGCTGGGGCATATGTGTACTTTGATTGCGGAAAGAAGTAAGCAATACGAAACGCGACCTAACATCGTCCGTCGTAAGTAACAGGAACGTCTTGAGCGAAAACATCACAGATTTGGAACAAAGGAAGAGATCGCCCATCTGCAACAGTGTAGGACCATCACCCCCAAAACGTGTCGGTCTCCATTTAGCTAGGAGATCAATGATATCGATATCCGTCGTATGCTCCGTCGCTAAACCGGGGTTCAGATGCGTAAGCTGGGGATGCGAACTCTAGAATCCTGTTAATATCGTTTTGTAAAGGTTGCATAGAGAAATCCGACATCCAGGGGCGCTCCAGGGGGGCTGTGAATATTGCATTGCCCATGGGCTGTTGTGATGTGCCCAAGCTCAAGTCATTCCAAGACGCCATCTGATAGTGTTGATAGGAAGCAGGATAGGCACCAGAAGGAACCGAGTGTTGCACTGGTGTAATGCTGTCGAGCTGCGGTTGGTATCGGTATCCGGAGGGACCAGGAGGATTGTATGCGGAGAACGGCATGTTGAGGATGTTCGCGTCCATTGTTGAACCCATGGGGTCGAGGGAACTGTAAGTAAGCATCAAATGCGGCGGTGGCACAGGATGAACTAGGCGAGGATCTTGTTGATATCTGAGGGGACTACCTGGCGCACGGACAGGGATAGGTACGTCAAACACGCTCGAGGTCGCCGTTACATCTGTGACCGAACCATAGGAGTACATGGCGCCAACACGGGAAGTCGAAATTGTGCCCAAAGATCCATTAACGCCTAGTTGAGAGCATCCTCCTTGCGGTAGAACGTCGTCTGATTGGATATCCAAAGCAGAGCACATGTACGTGGCAGGATGTAGGACTTTCGGTTCAGGAAATACGCGCTCGTCGCCATGTTGCAAGCTAATCTCAACAGGAGCGCAACGAAACTGTTCCATGCCAGTGGCTACCGCCTGCGAAGGCACCGACGTGATGAATGGACCTGGACCTATGTTGAGCGGCGAAGGGCTTCGAAGGGAGGAGTGCGAGAGCGAATATCCTTCTAACAGGTTTTCCTCAAGGGTGGTGGCAGGAGAGGCGGAAGTGTACGACAGTGATGAGTCGGATGATTCTACTGTACTTGCTCGTTCGTAGACGGGTTCCGTTGGGTTCATGATGACGTCCAAAGTAGAGGGTGACACTTGCTTGTGGTGCTTTCCTCGATGATTACTGATCGCGCCTTTGCTGTTCGCGCCAAAGTCGCAGCCGGAAGGATCTTTGCATCTGTAACGTTCTTTGCCAGTGCTAAAAAGTCGTGTGAATCGGCCGAAAGACAATATAAGATATGTTGAGCGTACTGGTGGTTCTTGATGTGTATCTCGAGGTTGCCTTGCTGTATGGCTCTATACGGGCAGCCGCAGCAATACAGAAAGCTAGCAAAACTTGTTGATATGGTTAAATAGACAGAATTTTATCGACGCACTCGTTTTTCGCCTTGGTGTGCGTTTTTGAATGTCGTAGTATATCTGCCCTGCGGGAGATTGGCGTCTTACACCCGGGAACAGGGCATCGTACGCATAGCTTCGGGGGAGCCATAACAGATAGGAGAGATTTTAGAGTAGAGAAGTATGGGAGGGAAGCCTGGGAGACTTTTCTTTCCGGGGGAGTGGGACAAAGACAAGGAGGGGCCTGAACATGCGGGGCTTTTATACACCCCCGGGCTGATGGATTGGTTGAGAGAGTCAAGTCAGTTCTCGCCATATAAGACAACTGTTTAGCGTAGTGGCAACCAATCCGTACTAATAGCCGTTATGGGAAGGTTTCCAATTGGTTTTGGTTCGACCAATTTGATGTTGCTCAATAAAGACACAAGGTTTGCGCCGGACATAGGCGAGAGGCACAGCAATACACAGGAGCCACTCCTCGCAGCTTCTTGCCTAGTAACGCAGGTTCTGTCCGGCAGCAGATCCCTCAAGAAGTAGCACCCCCCGGAAGTTGACTGAGCTAGAAATCTACTTGCAGTCCGATATTCATGATTTGTAGGCCAACACGTAGCACCTGTCATCAGAAAGCATAGGATAGTCAAATACGAGTCAGCACATCCCCAGAGTCGGGTTTCAGGCCGGGAGTTGCCAGCATTTGCGAGGCCAATCCAGGAAACAAGGACGATCGGTGAAAGCCGTAGTCGAAGCATTACATAAGGAGCGCGACGCGTTGTTTGGCAGATTCCTTCAATCCAAATCACTTTCCCCTCTTGCACTCCCACCATGATGGGCCTTTCACTGCTTGGAGGAGTAGAAGACCGTCTCTCTCCTCATGGATAGTCGGGTCCGACACTAACCTTGTCATCGGAACGTCCAACTCATGAATGCAATGGTCAGAGCAGTAGACTCACCTTCTGCAACACAACCTTATAATTCTCTCGGACAAAGATAGAGCCACTGCGAAAATCAAACAATGACGTCTTGGTGGTATTATAATAGGATCCGCTTATTATCAATATCAGCGACGAGGACGGAAGCGATGCGACGATAACGACATTTTAGGCCAAAATACTAGTGTGGGCACGTTTTTCAAGTCTATCTTTTCCTTGTTCTTCTGCTTACCTTCCCTATAGATGAAATCCGCCCGCAAACGAATATGTATTGTTGGCGCAGGACCGTCTGGACTAGCGGCGCTGAAAGCCATTCACGATGCAGAGGAGTTCAAGGCAGGAACATGGTTACCAACAGTTTTTGAAGCTCGAGACCAGATCGGCGGGATATGGTGAGTTGACTATTTTTAAGCACTACTGTCTTCATCTAATCGCATATGCAAGGTATCCTACACTTCCCACTGATAACCCTCCTCTGACGCCTCTGTATGACTCTATGACCACAAATATCCCTCATCCCGGTTTGTTTTCTTCTTTGTCGTTTTCGCTGGTTCTTCTTACATAGTCCCCCAGTTATGGCTTATCCCAGTTTCCCCTTTCCACCCTCCACCCCTGTATTTCCTCCCGCTGCGGCTGTTGAAACGTACTTGCACGATTACGCCACTCACTTCCACCTCATGCAAAATGTTAGGCTAAACGCTCCTGTTGAACATGTGGAATGGAACCATACAGCACACTGTTGGAACGTTAATGTGAAAGGCGAAATGCAGGATTTTGATTTAGTCGTCGTCTCCAATGGTCACTTCTGTGTACCTCGATATCCGGACATTCCTGGTTTGACGGAATGGCTGCAGAATGGGAGGGCATCTCATTCAGCTTGTTACAGAAACCCCGGCAGCGTAAAAAATGCCTCCACGGTTACTGTGGTTGGCTCTGGCCCCAGCGGTCTCGACATAACTGCAGAGCTGCTTGCATCCGGATTGAAAGTCATACATTCCGTGAATGACTGCGTTCCAGAAACAACAGCAAGTTTCAAGAAACGAGGAGCTATCACACATTTTGGCGATGGGGTGATGTTCGCTGATGGTACTGTCGAGCACAACATAGATCACTGCATCCTAGCCACCGGCTACCAGATGGACTATCCCTTCTTCTCTTCCACTACCTTGCAGAATGAGATCCCTCCCTCGTCGCCGTCGAAGTTATACAACTCCTCGTACCATGTTTTCCCTCTTGGCAAACACATTTTCCCCCTTCGAGGAGACTTCCCCCATACTGCTCTCGCTTTCATCGGCCTCATTCTCCGAGGAACTCCGTTTTCGTTGTTTGAAGCACAGGCATGTGCCATTGTGCGGGTTTTCCAGGATCCTTCGAGCCTCGATGAGGAGAAGGAGATGGCCGAACTCCTCGAACGTCAGTCAATGATACCTGCTAAGGATTGGCATCGGCCAACAGAATCTGAAGCCTTTGATTACCGCGACGGACTATACGAGTTCTGCGGGCTTGGCATCAGAGTAGAAGAATGGGAGAAAAGAATGTGGGAATATAAAGTGGAGTTGAGACGAGAGTGGGTGAATCTTGTGCAATTGGGCAAGGGCCTTGCCTGGGTTCATGGTGTTGGTCAAAATGGAAGCCATGAATGGGTTGCGCTTCTTGAAGGTATTCTTCGAAGAGCGTCGGATAGGTGGAAGAGCTGAGACGCGGACCTCATTCCAACATGCAGCTCCGAATATGTGCCAGAAACCGATATCAGCCAGAAATCGGTATAAACTCTTTTCTATCCAAAACAACTGTCACGGAGTACAAATACAGGATATAGACACATTCACTCAATCAGTCCTTTAGCCTGTTGAAGTTCCCAGAAGCTATCAAACCTTTCACGTATTCTTCTCCACTCATGCCCTCTTTGTCCGTCGAACGTGATACGTGACCCCACTTCTCCCCTTCCGATATCGTCTTCTGGGCCTGTGATTTGACCATGAAAAGGGACTCACTTCCGAACTGGATTCGCAGCGGTAACTCTGGTTCATCTGCTAACTTGTACAGGGCTCGTCCCATACGAGCAGCGCTCCCCAGAACTGGACGGTCGCTTTCATGGATTTTGCGGAACATGTGGCACGGATTCGTATCGTCCGTGTACGCTGGATGCGGCGGGATATGGTAGGCCGAAGACCCCTTCCATTCGCTGTCGAATCCTCCTGGCTCAATGATGGTCCCCTTTACGTTCCACTTGGGGTCCATTTCTTTCAGGAAGGATTCTGTGAAAGCTTCCAGTGCTAGAGAAACATGAGTAAACGACGCCCTATGACTTTTAGCATAGATGATCCTTACCGAATTTACTGGCGCTGTAATATGCGAGAGTAGGATTGGCCATATAACCACCTACGCTGCTGATATTGAATACTCGTCCGCCTACTCCCTTGGGATTCCCTTCTCGGAATACTTTGACGGCCTAATAGGGTACTCATCAACTAGCAGTCCACGCAAGACAAGTCATATCTTACCTCCTTCATGATACGCACTGGCCCCCAGAACAGTACCTCGAACTCTTTTCGTGCATCCTCCTCCGGTATGCCCTCTATTTCTCCAAAGACAGCATATCCGGCGTTATTTACCACGACATCCAGCCTACCGAATTTCTCCATTGTTGTCTCGAATGCAGATCTGATCTGTGCTTCGTTCGTCACGTCCAACGGGAGTACGAGTAGCTGGGTTGAAGGGAATTTATCCTTAAGATAATCAAGGGCCTCGGGTTTACGTGCGGTTGCAACGACGCGCTCTCCAGCATCAAGGACGGCTTCTACAGTGGCTTTGCCAAGCCCGCTGGAAGTGCCTGTGATGAGCCAGACGCGAGATGAGTTAGGCATGATTAACGAGGTGATTTGTGTTTGTATCCTGAAGGGAACGAGCCTTATGTATGAGACAGGTTCGGCAGAACGCGTCATCATCCAGATACTCGACTTCTCGTGGTCATACTTGCATAGTCATGGCATTGAATCATGACAAGTTGCCGATGGCGGCTCGGAGACGACGACTTATAAATACTCGATAGCGAGTATAACTTACTGTAAAAGTTACACTTATGACAAGAACACGACCGTCTCAGGCCGACGTGTGAACCTCGTGTCGTATCTAACGAGCGCTAAAGCTCATCCTTCCCCCACTATCCATACTTATTGAGTATCCATTGCTGCCAGCGCTAAAGTTAATCGGTCAAGTAGAATTCTGCAGACTAACCTTCGATTCTGGCTACAATTACTGTAAATTGAATTACTTCCTTCGAAGGTCCTTAAGTCACGTGCCCTGTCACTCGGTCTTGGTCCCTTGCGTGGCTGTGTATTACCGGTTAATGTCGTACCCCACCCGCTGTCAGTCTTGTGGTCGTGTTCTCATCCTTCGTGTCACTTATGTAAGACCAGCTCGACGTTTACGCTCATGGACTCATCCACCAATGTCACTCTCTGCGTACCCAGGCCATCGTCTGGCCAAAGTGCTCATGTGGGGGTCGTAGTTGTTTCGACGCCCAAGCCAACCTATATGCCAGATAACCACGTTTTACTTCGAGTTGACCGGTTCGGGTTCTCTGCGAATAATATCACGTATCAGGCATTGGGGGAGCATCCGCATTATAGGTACGTCTGTCTCGTTTTCTTACTCCGTTTCCAAAGCTTAATTATCGCAGATATTTTGATTTTCATCCTACGCCTGAGCATGGAGAAGTGTGTCCCAAAAGCCATGGAATCGTGCCTGTCTGGGGATTCGCGATGGTCGTAGCTTCGAAACACTCAAAAATTGCCGTAGGCGAGCGCGTTTATGGTTACTTGGCGCCGACTAGATATCTCTTGCTACCAGTCTCTCCCTCAGACGTGAATAAGTTTGCTTTCTATATTTCCAGGCCCCACCTTCCTGCAGGTACGTCGGGTATCAAAATTCTATGAATTCCCTTTGAATTTTTGTGAACAGATTATCGACCATACAATCAAATACTCCGGTGCGCAACAGATCCGCAATACATCCCCAATCCACGAGCAGAAGACCTCACCATGCTCTACCGACCGCTCTTCTGGACTGCGTATTGGTTTGAAGACTGGCTCTGGTCCTCAAAATACCGAAGTGGAGCGTCTACCATTCTCCTTTCTTCGGCCTCCTCCAAAACCGCATTTTGCGCTGCCTACCTCATTCGTAAACGGCAGACAACCACTCCGAAAATTATTGGTCTGACCTCTTCGCGAAACATGGAATTCACAAAGGGTCTGGAGCTCTATGATGAGGTGCTTGAATACGACTCGTTCGCGTCATCTGATTTCTTCCACGGACGGGAGAAAGATCGATGGGTCTATGTCGACGTGGCAGGAAATGCGCCATTCAACCAGCGTGTGTTCAATCACTTCGCTTCGCCACACACCGGCGTTCTTGCTGCTTTTATCACATTGGGGATGACAAACCTTTCCCCCTTCTCCGATGCTTCAAATGTACACTCAAGGACAGGAAATGCCACGCCTTCTTCAGAACCGACGTCAGCGTTTTGGCCCCAGGAGGAGCACTTCTTCACACCAGAGTGGTTGACTGTACGACGGCGTCAGCTGAGAGTGGAAGAGATCTTTAGGATGCAAGAAATAGCTTGGAGGGAACTGATGAGAGACTGTGGCAGCTGGGTGGAGATCGAAAGGGTGTATGGACCTTATGCAGTGAAGGCTGGGTATGAAAATATTGTCAAGGATGGCGTGGGGCCAAGTAAAGGGCTGGTGTGGAGTCTCTGGGACTCAGATGTGCCTGTGCCCAACGCAACTAGCTTATGACCGGGGTCCCGTCTTCTTTCCCCGTCTTGTTACTGATTTGATCATACAAATAGTTGTGTACGTCCGTGAATCAGGTATAAGTACTTAATACAGTTTAGGATGTACGTCGTAAAAGTAGTGGGCGTAAATATTGTAACTGGAGATGCGCGATATCAACAGAGCATTCATAGGCAACGTTATAACATAGGACGAAGCAATATATCCATTCAAGATTTTCCAGACCCTCGAACGGCTGTCAGCATTTAAACGACGGAAGGAAATGAGCCCACGATACCTTTCTTAATGTGACCACTTTTCGATGACAGCTTAGGTTTTTGCTTTTGCTTGGGCGCACGCCCCGCGTCTCCTTTCTCGTCTTCAGAAACCACGATGGATGTCAAAGAGCGCCTCGACCTTTTCGCCGACCGGACTGAATCCTTTGACTTTGATGCCATTTGTTTGGAATCAATTTCATCGTCACTATCACCGACAATGATAACAGACGGTGATCTCTTTCGTTGGGTGGCCGATGTGGTAGGTACTGAAATAGAAATCGGCGGCTTAGTGTGTCGAGGATTTTTCGAGTTCGTTCGCTGGCGAAGGCGAGATGCCGGCACAGGGCTGTCAGATGTTGCTCGATTCGTCGTCTTAGTCGAGCCTGGAGAAGGATGACCAGAAGGCGAGGCGACTTGAGACGAGGGCAGAGTAGACAATCGACTAGATTCTCTTCGCTTCAACGTTGATTGCAAAGTCAAAGCAGATGATGAACGCTCGCTCTGTGCATCGAGCGTTTTCTTTAGATGAGCTATCAAAACGTTCCAGTCGTTCATTAGTATTTCCAGAACGAGAGATATATGTTACTGACATTCCGCCGCCTTTATTTGCTCGCCGAGAAGTCGAATTGTATCTTGCTGTAAATTTCTCCCAACCGAGAGTTCTGTGATCTCCTCTTCCTGGGATACATACAGCGCTAATGCAAAGTCGCCAATCCCTTGCGCGACCGCGAACCACTTGCGCATCGAAGCTATCAGATTCTGGGGCGTGGATAGGCTGGGTTCGGGAATCTGCATAAGCGCCTCAAGGTCGTTGTTAGGGCCCTTGGACCTAAGCGTATTCGCCACCTGCTCCAATTTTTCTTTTATCGGCCCCAGCTCCTTCAGGGAGGAGACCAATCCTTTCGTGAAAACGATACTGTTCGTATCCGTATACGCTAGCCCAGCAGGAACGAGAGACGATTTAATCTCCGTCCACTCTTTCACAGCTGCGTCCTTGGCTTCCTGTAGTCTAGAGAGCTGCGAGGAAAGAGTGTCGCGTTGTTCCCGTAACACGTTCCCCTCCTTCTCCTTCGAACGACATACTGCCTCCCAGCCGCTACCGGCAACCGCGACATCAGAGAGAACGTCTTTCATGACGGTAATGAATGTGGCCAGATTGAAAGGAGACAAACCGTCAGGCGACAAAACTTTCTTCGTGCTACTAGGTATGTCCTGTATTGACGCCAGCGCCTGGGAGATCGCCTGAGCCTTTTGTCCCTCGTTGACAAGATCTGCTACATGTGGGCCAATTTCCTTGGAGTAATAAATTTTTGTAACCTCCGAGTCTTGAACATATTCTAACCCAATCGTACCCAACGCGTCCTTGAGTCCTGCAAGGGCTCGTCGGGCCTCCGCGGCATCGTCTCTGGCCTGTTTTCGTTCCACGTCAACTTTCGCGTAATTTTCGCTCGTCGAGGCCCCCTCGCCTTCGAGCTGCCGCATGCGCTCAGTCACCGTTTCGCGTTCCAATTTCTGTGCAGCCATCTCATTCCGGAGCTGCTCCACCTCTAGCTGCTTAGCTGCAGCTTCGGACTTCGCGTCATCTCGTTCGGTAACAAGTGAAGCAATCTGCTGCTCAGACACCTCAATGGATGTCTTTCTTGAAATATCCGCAGCACAGCGAAAATCCGAGAATTCCTGCAGAAGTTGTTGGTGGGTATGGAGGAGTTCTGCATTTTCTTTTGATATTTGCTGAATCCTCGCCTCCATCTCCGCTACCAAACCTTCGCGGTCCGTGAACGCCTGCTCCAGCTCTGCGACACGAAGGTCCTCTGCTGCCTTTGCAGTTTCTATCTGCTGTTTGTATGCCATGTGGATAGTAGCCGTTGCACTGGCGAGTTCGGTGGAGAAAAGTTCCATGAGTAGTTTGGCGCCATTGTGAATAGATGTAGAACGAGGCGCGTTTTCTTCTTGTCGTTCTGCAGGGCTGTCTGCAGTCGTGTCCGCCATCATCATGGCATTTGCGAGCAAAGTTACCGAGTCGGCCGAATTCCTCCGAAAGCGGCACGAGGTCACTACAAATATACCAAATATACTACGCCATTCAACTGTTCAAACTCGCTGTCTTGATATCATCGCCACGGCTACCCTGGGGAGAAGGGGGAAATGTGAGCGAGGGACGAGGCGCAGGATGGAGTATAGGTAATTATATTTGGTTTCATTGAATAGCTCGTGGCTGTTCCCTATCGACGAGCTGGCATGGACAGTCACGGTGCTTCCTGACCCAGAGTACCGTGATGCAACCCTTCCTCTACCTTTATTCAAAACATATAGCATCATGGGTGGTGAGTGAGATGAATTGACATAGCTGCTACTAATTCCTTACAATTCTTAGCCTTTTCTACTTGTAAATGGGATGGGTACGCGTGCGCACTCAGATATATTTTTTATCGACGTTGACCGACCAAATTCTCGTCAGGACCGTGCAGTTTACCAAGTCAGGACCCATATTTCCAACCAAATGCACTGTCAATGCTGGTAGGGTTATTGCATTGATGTTCGGTATAAGTGCGTCAAGTACATGACATGATTACATTGTTTTTTACCTGATCACTCATTAGTTGCGGGGCTACTTCTCCTTCTAATCATCGGTCTTCACTTCAGACAGAGAAGCACCGTCGGTCCTCGCGACGTGTCGTTAAGTGATGAGGAGGAGCTGGAGCAGCTTCTACCAGCCTGTGTCCCGGACTCAGAGGACCAGTCGCCACTGCCCCTTCCACCGGTACCTCCTAAAGACAAAGACGGCACGAAAGGCACTTTCTCGGGGGACTCTTTGGGTTACGGTGGAAGCCGTGATGAGCGGCCCCCTCCATACATCAAGGAAAGAATTGATAACTCTTAATCAAGCACGGATGGAGGGTATAATGGACCCAGGTACGACTCCTGCTCAGAGTTCCCAGCAGGCTTCAATTGACGCTTGTCTTCGGACCGGCATCTACTACAGCCCTGTAAGGAGCTGCTATGACGAAATGCTGTTCAGCTTCAGGATCAGGGCCTGGAACTTGTCCTGTGACGGTACCTTCTCTGTTGAAACTCACGCTGGAGATTCTTCAACCCAATGGGCCGGGCGCTTTGCCGAAATTCTGATGTAGATTTGCGTCATGGCGAAAATATTACATACAAACTGATGTTGGTGGAGACAAAGTTGCCACTCTCTGATAGGCGCTGACCTTGGAGTACGTACAGGTGCGAACCTGATATATAGCTATATAACGCACAGTGCCCTGTGGTCATGATCCTCTTTGAACATCTACTTCACTGCCATCTTTCACCTCTCAACCTCGTCCATTACCACCCTGGGGAATGCCCTCTGGCGTGGCTAAGAGTTTGGTAAGCTTTCACTCAACGTTTTATCCTTCCATTTAGTTATGCCTCTGGTATTGCAGAATGTCAGTTACGGTCCCACACTACTTTCCCAGATTTCTGCAGAACTTCTGGACATTGAATGCGGCGTATGTGCCATGACACATTTCTCTTGACTCATAGTAACTTTTTGATAGTAACCCCCATTCTTGCTCCTCGGTGCCTGTGCACAGATACGACGTGTATGCGAACGAACTCTCAGAGGTAGATTTGGATGAATTCAAGTCCGACGTCTCCGTATTTCAAGACCTGGTTTGGGAAGAACTATATCCCGGGACCCAGCGCGCGCTTGCGGATGCAGAGGCGTGTTTCTTGAAGTTGCAACGTCGGGCCGAAGAAATTCTGTGCGAAATCATCCGCGCTATTGGCCCTCCTGAACCTGAAGTTGACTGCTCGAGGCAATATATTCCACTTGATCCCAGGAAATTATGTCTCCTTATCAAGTACTTCGTCTTCCTGCGCTTCAGGAACAGTCCTCAGTACTCTGAACTTGTCCATCGGATATCATCCGACTCCGGAACAAGGCATGGACTGGATGTTGCACCGTATGGGTATCTATTCACCCAAGTGCGATGCAGAACCTTCTTCAAACACATTGCAAAATTTCTCGGTTCCGACTCCAATATGAAGTCTACGACTTTGGTAGTCGATGACTCGTCTATGAGCCAAGACGTTATCGAAAAATCTATTGGCACGTACTGCTGGGATGTCGCTGAGGCGTCCGAGATCCTCGTTGGGGTCACAGCTGATGAGAACGTTGAATTTCTACTGCCAGGCGCGTGCTATGGGGCACTAGATGGGAGTTTTGGACTTGATTCTGGGGAGGAAAACCTGTAAGTTCAAGTCATGCATTTGTGTTTACACCCTTCTCATGGATTTGGAAGCGACCTATACGATTTCTTTGTTCCGATCCTTCCATCTGTCGCTTTGTACATTCTCGGCAAAAGCCACAGATCTACGCATTCGCCTCCCGTGGCAATTGCTCTCGGTCTTGAGTCTGAGGTAGATGTTCACCTTCGCAATGCCATGATCCTCTCGGCCGTATCACGTATGACCCAGTCGTCGTCACCACCAAAACTATACTTTTCTTCCCTCTCCTCTATCGTGCGCTCGATCTCGTCGTACGACGAATTTCGATGCAGATGGATTCCCGAGCTCTTCGCGGATTACAGTCGGCTGAAGCAGCGATGCCGGCAAAAGTTTCTGCAACAGACTGTAACAAAGATGCTTGTGGTTAAGGGTAACGTTGCTATCACTGACCTGACGGACGATGTGACGATGATAGGTAAAGATGCTGTAGCGTGTGGGGCTTTCAGCGATGTATGGAAAGGGAAGTGGTGGGATCGAGTGGAGAGGAAGGAAAGGACTGTGGCGGTCAAGTTTTTACGGCGGGTGATGGTGCAGAACGTGAAGGAGAAACTGTTGAAGAGGCTGGAAGCAGAAGTGATAACTTGGCATCATCTATGCCATAGGAACGTGTCGCAGCTGTACGGGATCGTGCAGAGTGAATCGAGTGTTGGAATGGTTTCGGCGTGGTGCGAGCACGGAACTATTAGACACTACTTGAAGAACGTTAATCCGAAGGCAGATCGAATGAAACTAGTAGGTTTTTCTTTGGCTCTTTCATACTGCAAACTCCTGTTAACAATCGGGTGTAGATGAGTCAAATTGCATCTGGCGTGGCCTATCTTCATGCGTTCAAACGCCCCATTGTTCACGGTGATCTAAAAGGGGTAGGTTATCCGCTTTGTCCTTTACTCCTTCAACATCTCTTTCTCTCAATGACAGGGGAACATCTTGATTGATCACCAAGGCTACGCCATCATAACCGATTTCGGTTTGAGCAAGGTCATGTCGGATTTCTCGACTTCAACCGGGATGGCGTGTTCTTCGTTCTTCGCAGGGACGATGCGGTGGATGGCGCCGGAGATGGTTTTGGCTCTTGTTGAAGACGAGTCAGAGGGAAAGGTGCCACGGGTCACTACTGCGAGTGATGTGTATGCTTTCGGCTCGGTCTGTCTGGAGGTTCGTTTCATATCTTCTATTTCTTTGTACAAAATTCACCGACCTGTACGTTGGGCGCTGGCTAGATTATGACTGGTGCTCTGCCCTACCCGTGTCGGAAGCATGACCCAGGAGTTATGATTGATATAATGAGAGGGATCAAGCCGTCTAAGGGCGCGCCAATGCTTGATTCCGAGGCGCTTAGTACGCTGTTAGATGCTTGTTGGGGACAAGAGCCTGCCCTGAGGCCCAAGATGAGTGAGGTGCTAAAGTGTCTGAACAGGCTGGATGCTGGAACAGGTTCATGATTTGATTATGCCCGCTTTTATTCAACATTTCCGAGGCTGTATATTCAATTATCGTCTGATATCTTGGAGTCACGGCTGTTTTATTCTGCGGCCGGAGGCTCTTTATGTGTATGCGCAGGGAAAGTTATTCGAATTCGTCTAGTATGTCACCATTGCGTCTATCAACTTTTCATCTTTCCTCTGTTATCAATTTTTCTGATGACGAACAACAGATGCGGAGAAGGCCAGTACGACCTCTGGAAAAAGCATAGTTCCACATCATTTCCTGTAGTGCGGCAAACTCACTAATCTGTCTCATCGCGAAGGAGCGCTTCGATATCACAGGGCACTGGATTATACCGCTACCTTTAAAGTGGTAGATGAACTACCGCTGAATGGAGCAATCTCCTTCGTTTGACCAACGAAGTCCAGAACGACATCGACTCCCTTCCCCTCCGTGATTTTAAGTACTTCGGCTGCAAAATCCTGAGTCTTGTAATTGACTCCGTGTGTCGCACCGTTTGGGATTGAAAGCAGAAAGCGTTCAAATGCATCTCTTTCTGTCGCACAGTCCTCTACGTTGGGAGCGGGATCATGTACTGTAATCTCTCCTTCGGGCTTGGCGGTGTTGTATACAATGCAGGTAGTACACTGGTAATGAAGAGACGTCAAGATAGGCGTGTGACGTTAACCTTGCTGCGGCTAAGAGTGTCAAATGATGTTCCACGAACAATGGCACATTTGGCTCATACCCACGGTATCTCACACGATAGTCGATGTTTGGACGTTCCCCTATTCAGAGAACTGTTTTTATCGACTTCGCATTGAATTAGCATGCGGTGCATTTTACCCAGGCCTGCCTACTGGTTCAGGGCTGGCATATATGCCCAGTGTTCAATACCGCTGTAAACCCGGTACCCTATAACTTCCAGTTTCAAATGTGTCTCTCACTATTACCTTTCTTTCGCTTTGCTAGGGAGTTTTTCGAGCTTAGAGTCTTGCTCGTCTTTGAACTACCCAGAAGTACTGTGATAAGGAAGCGAGATCACCTGCGAAATCTGCCATGGGATCTATGTTCGTGGTACCAAGATAGATGTCAAGACTTACTCAGTCTTCAGCGAATTTGCGTTCCGGCCCTCGTATCACCCTCTATATATCTGTCCCCGGCCTGGAAGCAGACGTGCAATCTACCACTATGACGGGATGTCCAGTTGCACTAGTGACAGGCTCGGCTCGCGGAATGGGCCGTGCCATTGCGCTCCGTCTCGCAAGTGATGGTTTTAATGTCGCTGCGAACGACATCCCTTCCCAGAAAGATGATCTCGAGGCCCTCCGCGGCGAAATCGAGGAACTGGGAAAGAAAGCATTCATTTACATCGCTGACGTTTCGAAGGAAGACGAGGTAAAGGCCATGGTGGACGAGACCGTAGAACGGCTAGGTAGGCTGGACGTTGTAAGCTTTCTCTTCAGTCCCCCGGAGCTTTTTCTCGTATAACTTGACTTTTCACTACAGATGGTAGCCAATGCAGGATATCTCCTGGTCTCTCTGGTCTCACGGACAGTGAGTTATCGAACGCTTGTTTATGTCTTTTGAATCATATCTTCTGGAACTCTGATATCAGCCACGGCGGAGCAATGGGACTACATCTTTGCCGTAAACACGCGGGGAATATTCCTTTGTTACAAGTATGCTGCTATACAGATGGTTAAACAAGGTTGGGGAGGGCGCATTATTGGTGCATGTTCCGTCGCAGGAATGAGAGGTCAGAATGAACCATTTGGGGTTCTCCTTGCGACGGCCCTGAACCTACTTCCCCCATAGCTCAAGGGAATTTCTGTCCTTATAGTGCATCGAAGTTCGCGGTTCGCGGGTTGACGCAGAGCGCTGGTGTGTCTAACTGCCTCGATGAATGAAGCTCAACATTTACAGTTGTATTCGTAGCAGAGGAACTGGGAACGCATCAAATCACCGTCAATGCTTATGCACCTGGTATGTATCATCCGGTTTCTGGTCCTTGACCTCTTTCATATTGATGGTGTCAGGATTTATTGACACGCCCATGACAAGATCGCTCTTATCTGAAGAAGGATTCACTGAAAGTGTGAGCAATATTCTGGGCTCTCGTTAACCGTTTCTTAATCCTAGTTTCCCTTACGGTCCACCAGCATGTAAACGTTGTTGCATTAAAGAAGATAGGGCAACCCAAGGATGTGGCCAGCTTGGTCTCGTACATTGCGTCGCCAGAGTCGCATTTCATTACTGGACAGACTGTAGGCGTCGCACGATTTTTGTGAAGGTTTCTTCTCATATGTATCTGTAGATCTCCGTTGATGGTGGATGGTACTTCAATTGACTGTATCTCCTTGATAGTAGTTCGATGCCTCCTATTTCTAATTCAACTCTTAACTGGAATGTCAGTTCGAGTCTGAAAACTCAATGAGAATACTAACATATACCAACCCCCATTTTATAAACAGTAGTGGACACGAAACAATTAACGGTCTCACATCAGAACGGAACTTTTACGCACGACTGTGTTCGACGTTGACAGCTTCGACACAAACCGCGATGGAGGCGTGACTCGAACTGCGATATTGCCGCAGAAATCCTACATGTACGAAAAGTATACGTACTGAGAGGCGCTCAGAGAGATATCCTGTTAAATTAGGGAAACTGTGACAAGGAAGAGAATCAAGATAGCTGTCCTGGTCAGGTCTCAACGCGCCTGCTAACTTGAGCTTGTTACATCACGGCGTAAGTCCTTATTGGAAAATCTTGTTACAACAAAATCGAAGATTTGTGCCTGCTACATCCATTACATGGACGGATTCTGTATAGTCGAGTCTGAAGAAAAATTTAACGGCATTGAAGGCATCAGTTGTCATAGACATAATACCCCATAGTATGCGAACTGAAAGTTCCCCCTGGAACTAGAGCATATCTATCAGAAAGGTAGGGAAAACCACGATGAGCTTAAAACTCAGATCACTGTTACGAGTATTCGGTAAACCTTTGAAGCCAAGGCGTTGCGCAAACGCCTCGGAATTCCATCCATCTCTGTTCGCGTTGATATGTCTTATTGAATCATTGCTTGGAGACTAAGAACGCGGTCTAATGCTGAGAGAACATACTGCCAGAGTTATCATACGCTGACAGCAACATAGATTCGAAGGTCAAATACTGGCATGATGCCTTTGGCGAGAAGTTTACAGATGGTGACCACATACAACCACGACGACCTACAACATCATGGAGGTGACGGCACAATTCACGACACCTTCCTGATATCGACATCCTGTAGATCATCTATACGTCGACTTAATCGTGCGGAGGCCAACGGGTATTCTCAGATGATGCTGGTGTTGGCTTTTACAGACACGCGCGGGGTCGTTCCTTTGGAAGATGCTGATGTAATTCGGAACATAACGGTTTTAGCTTTCCAGAGAGACCCAAAGCTGAAAATGAAATTCAGCAATGAGGACGACATGGTGGTAAGAAGCTTGGACTTGATAAAGATTGTTGGCGTCAAACCCCTAAAAGGCAAACTTTGACAGTATTTGTCTGATCCTTCCGACACGCGCCGAACGCGCCGAGGACGAATTGCCACCGACCACATCACCATTACCTTGCCTGGCAACATCCAGCATGGCGCCAGACGGCCATGACGAACCGACGACGAATGGGACGATCTCTACTCATATCGACAAGCCCGCTGGTGGACGACCGCGACATGGCTCCGAGTCTGATGCCCAAGAGATGGTCATTCAGTCTCTACGTACCCAAATACAGGATCTGTACTCCCAAGTTACGCAGCTCAACGCGAAGCTCGTAAAATCATACGACAGAGTGTCGGATCTGGAGGACGACCTTCACGTTAGCTCCGCCAATCTACGGTCGTCGACGTTGAAAGTATCAGAGCTCGAATTCGAAAGGACGCAACATCTCTCTGCTCTGAATACGGGTCTGTTGGTGGAGAAGAGCAATGTTACTGCCGAGCTCAACCGCCTGATGGAGAAGGCGACGGAGGAAGCAGCACAGCGTGGCCAGGCTGAGACCGCGCGAGCGACGATTGAGAAGGAATTGGATGACCTCAGTGCAAGCCTTTTCGATCAGGCCAATACCATGGTTGCTGAGGCGCGGTATTCCAAGGCACTCAGCGAACGGAAGGTCGAGGAAGCTGAAATTGCGTTGAAAGGCGCTGAGGAGGCTGTCGCACTCATGCAGCAGCAGATGCAGGCGCTCCAGGCCGACAAGGAGGAGGCCGACAAACGTGCGCTGTCAATACGGGTGTCGATGGGTAAAGGGAAATGGATAGAGCGACGTGGAGACGGTTCCCTGCAGCGCCCATTGCGCCTTATCTCTTCTCACCTCCCGTACCAGGAGTTCCTCCTGTTCGTCGCCCACCTCCGTACTCTCCATACCTCCACCCCGACACCACCAACAATGTCCACCCTTCTTCCGCTTCCATTCATTGCGCGCCTCTTGTCGGAAGACTCGTCAGTGATTTCTGTCAGTTTATTGCATGTTCACTAATGCTTGCGCTGCGTTAGAGAACCCACCGTTCGCCTTGATCTCGCACCGTCGTTAAACTGGCTATCGCGGCGCTCTGTTCCTCGCTGCAATCCATAATGGGCAGCTTACGATCGAACCCATCTCGTCTAGCTATTTATTACAAGATGCGTTCTCAAACACACCCACTATCCTTGGCTTTACTGGGAACAATATCGTATGTGCACTATGCGGAGAGCCTGTCTTTCCCAATTCCGAGTTGCGACCTTCTGGCTCTGGTGGTTCCTGGTCGTCTTCTCTATTCAAGAAACCATTGTCTTACCCTTTAAATGGTTCGAATGGCTCAAATTCTGTTCCACTTTCCCCAATAAATACGAAACCTACTCAAGTACACATATTCAGAGTCTCGTCATCGACGTCTCCATCATCCGCCCTTCCTAGCCTCTCCATCCCTACGACTTCTTTCGCATCGGGATCCTCACAATCACAGACAAACAACTCTGGTGCTCACTTTACGACCAACCACCACTCCAGTGGTAGTTCCCAATCAACGGCTGCATACCCTCTTTGCTCTGGCGGCTGGTGCCTCACGCGGTTGCGACAGACATGCACTCTATGGGCATTCGTTCGTACGGGTATCGTGGAAAGAATATGGGAAGAGGAAGTCCCATCATTGCCTCCGCCACCAGTACCGACTGTGTCGAATGGTGACAAGCCTCCGGTTCCTCCACGACGCAGAGGACTTTGGGGCATGGCCAGCGCTCTGGGCGAGAGGGCGGCGAGTTGGAGCGGCGATGACAAAGAAAAGAAGAAGCTACAACTGGAGAAGGAGAAGGAAAAGAAACCCGACCTTGCATGGGAACGTGGCCAAGCAAAGGCCGTAGCACAGAATGAAAGCCCGCGAAGCAAGAAGTTTACGCCGCCGCCTGTGCATCCGTCCTTGTCCGCTGGTCCTAAGAGCCCCTCGGTAATCGCCCCAGCTCCAGTTCCACCGCCACTGCCTCGACGAAACGACCGGCGTCCTGTTCCGCCGCCTCCACCGGCGGCGGCAGCAGCGCAAGAGGTGGAACCCCACATGTTAGAGGACCGCCCTCAAACGCCGACACGCGTACCTCTTCCCGAGTCTAGGCCCGCTACGCCCGCGTCCCCTGCAGCGCCTCCTCCGCTCCCTAGAAGAGCTGCTGCACGTGGGGCCCGCCCTTTACCTGGATCGAGGCCAGGTACGCCGAAACTTGAAGGAGCAGCAAAAGAGAAAACAGAGGAGGATGAGAAGAAAGCGCAGGACAACGACCGAGAGAAGGAAGAGTCTGGCGCAAAGAAGGACGAGGAGGCAAAGGGGGAGGCAGAGAAAGAGAGCGAGATTGTAGAGAAGGAGATCGAACATCCCGTAGTTGAAGAGAGATCTCCCACTCCCGAGGCACTAACGACTGAACCCTCTGAAAACCCCGTTCCTGAACCGGACATGGAAGAGAACGCTCCTACTCCAGAAAGGGCTGAAGAAGCAAAGCTATCTAGCTCCGAAGGAAATGAAAGCGACGCGCCCTCTTCACCTACCCCTTCGCATGTAAATGGAAAGGTGGACTTTGGAGATCGGAACGAGCCGCCCGCTTATGACGACGAGCACGAAAAGCTCGAGTCGCCGGTCCAGTCAGTGCCCGAATCTGATGACGAGAAGGAGGAGCCTGACGACGAAGATGAAAGCAAGGAGGTGTATATTGGTGATACGACTTGGGAGGAGAGGACTTGGAAAGAGCTGGTACGGATAAAGGAGGACATGTTCTGGGCACGCGTTGGTGGATTGAGGTAGTATTGTTATACACTCCAACACTTCTACTACAATTTGTTTGCCTACGCGTTCTCTAGAGCTGCCTAGTTATTTATCAACTACACTTTTCTTTCTTTGGAATCATGCATAATCTAGAACTTCATATAGATACCCTCCATCCATGTGTCCGCGTTTAATCTGCTTGTATACATTACATGATTTGTTTCTTCTTCACCCATTCTTCGTGTCGTCTGACCAGTTCTGAAATGATGTCCTCTTCAATTTCTTTGGATGGTTCGCGGGCCGAATCGATACGGAGCCAATGTTCTACAAATGTAGAAGTGGCTTCCTGTGGCTTGCCGGTCGAAACGTCGCCATCGGGCTGAGCATTGCGAGAGACGAAAACCACCTCGAATTTACGTCGATGAAGGTCATTTCCGATGACCACTTGGTGACCGTATCGTTCTAGGGCTCCACGCGCTTTTGGTATCAGCAAGAGAGGATCCGTTTCGAGCTTTGAAAAGGCAGGTAAGAAGCGGCACCTGGTGAAAGTATCCCTTCATTACCTTGAACGAGACAATGAAACCGTCATGAGTCCATTCGTCTACCATAGACTTGAGGATCTTTGGCACTTGGTCCATCTCAATGTGTAGACTTCCCTTGCCAGATTGAATTTTGTGCTCTGACTAGAAGATTTTAACGCAGGGCTCAAGAACGCAAAAGGCGTTACGCACCATCTTCTGCCTTGGGAGGAAGAAGTCGCTGACGGCGGCGGCCAAGTAATACATTGCCCTTCTCCGCATGACAGAGAGTTCCTGCGAAACGGCACGAAGAAGCCAGAGGTAATCGTTGACAGTGACGAATGTCAAGGTGAGCAGCGTTCCGGAAGCGTGAACCGACTTGTACGCCGTCAAGACCTCAAGCAAATGAGCCCTTTTATCTGGTGTTACGCTGATCTGAGATTCGCTCCCGTCCTTCTGGTCTATTTCGAGGAAGTCGAGGAAAGGATTGGTAGAATGGGAATAATGTCGGCTGAATGGCTGCAGACTGAACTGGCGATGCATGAAAATGACGGCATATCCGGCCTTGAGAAAATACTCTGCAGATGTGGCGCCTCTGGTACCTGCGATTCCTTGAGTAAAAAGTCCAGCAGACACGGCAGAGGTCCACGCACCGGCACTGAAATTATCCAGAAATCGAACACTGTTATACGTCGAATCGTAAGCGTCTTCCACTGCTGCACAACGGAACGCTCTCACACATTGAGCTCTAGGGGAACAGTAGTCCCTCCACTCTATGCTTGTAGTACTGAGCAATGCAGTCAAACAGAAGGGTTCGAATGACCTCACCGTAACCAAGACTACATTTCGATTCTGCTGGATTTGCTGGGCGACGAAGGCGCGAACGGCGCTAACTTCATGTTCGAGATTGGGCGGTGGACCCTGCGTTGCAAAATACGACTCTGCGGAGAAGGTCGTAGGTTCGCTGTGCATCGTCAGTGGACGACCTTGGGGCAGAGTGAGGTGTCATCCTACCATGTGACATTTTAGGGCTCGATTTCGAATCTCGCGTCCAGCGGTTTTTACATAAGGTAGCAGAAGGAATTCATTTGTTGGTATAAATTATTCTCATTGAACTTCAGAATCGAACTGATAAAGTGGAAGTTGGAGGCGTCGAATACTATCTATCATTCAAGGCCGATGAGATACGATCAATTGAAGTAACATCCACCATCAACGGAAATCTAGAAATACATATGTATAGGACAAGAAACGTACAGGTGTCACTTACAGCCTGTCCAGTGATGAAATGCGACTCTGGCGATGCAAGGTACGAGACCAAACCGGCCAAATCCTTAGGTTGGCCTGTCTTCTTCAATGCAGCCACGTTTTCATATTGGCGGACCTTGAGGGAAACCAGGATTAGGGAACGGTAAGAAAGTGCCCAGAAATATGCTTACAGTCTCAGCGAACCCTTCTCCAGGAAACACAGATCTTGTCATGGGTGTGTCGATAAATCCTGACACCCGTTAGTACGAAAAAAATTGTCAAGGACAAGAAACCAAATGATGCACACCAGGTGCATAAGCATTGACGGTAATCTGATGCGTTCCCAGTTCCATTGCTAGAAAATGCAACATCAAATGTTGAAATTCATTCATGGCGACAGTTAGACACACCAGCACTCTGCGTCAACCCGCGGACAGCGAACTTTGATGCACTATAAAGAGATTGATGTCCCTGAGCTAAGAGGGAAATAAAAATCAGGATACGACGTGAAGCTCAAATGGTTCATTCCTGCCTCTCATCCCTGTGACGGAACATGCACCAATAATGCGCCCTCCCCAACCTTGTTTAACCATCTGTATGGCAGCATACTTGTAACAAAGGAATATTCCCCGCGTGTTTATGGCAAAAGTGTGGTCCCATTGCTCCGCCGTGACTGATAACAGGGTTCCAGATGATCTTATTCCCAAGATGTAAACAAGCGTTCGATAACTCACTGTCCATGAGACTAGAGATACCAGGACATATGCCTGCATTAGCTACCATCTAAAATGAAAAGTCAAGTCAGACGCGGGTAACGAGACTGAGGAGAGACTTAAGCTTACCGCATCCAGCCTTCCCAGTCCTTCTACGGTCTTGTCCATCATAGCCTTTACCTCGTCTTCCTTCGAAACGTCAGCGATGTAAATGAATGCTTTCTTTCCCAGTTCTTCGATTTCGCTACGAAGAGCCTCCAGATTGACTTTCTGGGAAGCGATGTCGTTCAAAACAATGTTGAATCCATCGCTTGCGAGACGGAGCGCAATGGCTCGGCCCATACCGCGAGCCGAGCCCGTCACTAGAGCAACTGGACCTTCCGTCATAGTGGTAGATTGTACGTTTGCTTCCTGAAGGTTAGGGAGAGATATATAGAAATCGATACGAGGATCGGAATACAAATTCGCTCAAGACTTATAGTCTTGATATTTGATCTTGGTAAGTAAAGTCACATGGCAGACTTCGCACCGGTGATCTCGAGAAAAAGAAGACGCATTTGAAAATAGAAGTCAGAGTATTGAGTTTACGACGACACGATAGACGTTGTGCATACTTGTCAGCATTGAAACAGTACGTAGACCAGAGTAAAACGCACCCCATGCCAAGTAGATGCAGAGTTGATAACTGCTCCCTGGGAGGTCCAAACATCGACCGTCATGTGAAATACTGTGGGTACTGTATGAGCCAAATGTCCCATTTTGCGGGGGAAATCATTCGACTTATGAAGCTAGTATGTTCCTGGCAACGGCAAGGTCAACGTCCCGCGTCCATCTGGACGATACCGATATGACTGGATTTTACACACAAGGCCGCCGAGCCTCAAGGACAGATCACAGTGGTTCTCCATATCGGTCGGTAGGACAATAAAAGATGTATTTGGACTCTTTCCATAATTACAGTCCGTGCGGCATAAGTTTGATGAAGAGTTGATTCATTCCTTGATGTATGGAGGGGGCGGCTCATCGCGGCTCCCACCGTAACCCAAAGAGTCCCCCGAGAAAGTGCCTTTCGTGCCGTCATTGTCTTTAGGAGGGACCGGCGGAAGGGGTAGTGGCGCCTGGTCCTCTGAGTCCGGGGCACCGGCTGGTAGAACCTGCTCCAGCTGCTCCAGCTCCTCCTCATCATTTAACGACACGTCGCGAAGACCAAGGGTGCTTCTCTGTCTGAAGTGAAGACCGATGATTAGAAGGAGAAGTATCCCCGCAACTAATGAGTGGTCAGGCAAAAACCAATGTAGTCATGCAATGTACTTGACGCACTTATACCGAACATCAATGCAATAACCCTACCAGCACTGACAGTGCATTGCCATTTGTTGGGAAATATGGGTCCTGACTTGGTAAACCGCACGGTCCTGACGAGAATTTGGCCGTTCAACGTTGATAAAAAAATATCTGAGTGCGCACGCGTACCCATCCCATTTACAAGTAGAAAAGGCTAAGAATCGTAAGGAATTAGTAGCAGCTATGTCAATTCATCTCACTCACCACCCATGATGCTATATGTTTTGAATAAAGGTAGGGGATGGGTTGCATCACGATACTCTGGGTCAGGCAGCACTGCCTATGCCAGCTCGTCGATAGGGAACAGCCACGAGCTATTCAATGAAACAAAATAGAATTACTTATACTCCAGCCTGCGCCTCGTCCCTCGCTCACATTCCCCCTTCTCCCAGGGCAGTCGTGGCGATGATATCAAGACAGCGAAGTTTGAACAGTTGAACGGCGTATATTATTTGTAGTGACTCGTGCTGCTTTCGGAGGAATTCGGCCGACTCGATAACCTTGCTCGCAAATGCCATGATGATGGCGGACACGACTGCAGACAGCCCTGCAGAACGACAAGAAGAAAACGCGCCTCGTTCTACATCTATTCACAATGGCGCCAAACTACTCATGGAACTTTTCTCCACCGAACTCGCCAGTGCAACGGCTACTATCCACATGGACATACAAACAGCAGATAGAAACTGCAAAGGCAGCAGAGGACCTTCGTGTCGCAGAGCTGGAGCAGGCGTTCACGGACCGCGAAGGTTTGGCAGCGGAGATGGAGGCGAGGATTCAGCAAATATCAAAAGAAAATGCAGAACTCCTCCATACCCACCAACAACTTCTGCAGGAATTCTCGGATTTTCGCTGTGCTGCGGATATTTCAAGAAAGACATCCATTGAAGGTGTCTGAGCAGCAGATTGCTTCACTTGTTGCCGAACGAGATGACGCGAAGTCCGAAGCTGCAGCTAAGCAGCTAGAGGTGGAGCAGCTCCGGAATGAGATGGCTGCACAGAAATTGGAACGCGAAACGGTGACTGAGCGCATGCGGCAGCTCGAAGGCGAGGGGGCCTCGACGAGAGAAAATTACGCGAAAGTTGACGTGGAAAGAAAACAGGCCAGAGTACGATGCCGCGGAGGCCCGACGAGCCCTTGCAGGACTCAAGGACGCGTTGGGTACGATTGGGTTAGAATATGTTCAAGACTCGGAGGTTACAAAAATTTATTACTCCAAGGAAATTGGCCCACATGTAGCAGATCTTGTCAACGAGGGACAAAAGGCTCAGGCGATCTCCCAGGCGCTGGCGTCAATACAGGATATGCCTAGTAGCACGAAGAAACCATTGTCGCCTGACGCTTTATCTCCTTTCAATCTGGCCACATTCATTACCGTCATGAAAGACGTTCTCTCTGATGTCGCGGTTGCCGGTAGCGGCTGGGAGGCAGTATGTCGTTCGAAGGAGAAGGAGGGGAATGTGTTACGAGAACAACGCGACACTCTTTCCTCACAGCTCTCTAGAATACAGGAAGCCAAGGATGCAGCTGTGAAAGAGTGGACGGAGATCAAATCATCTCTCGCTCCTGCTGGGCTAGTGTATACGGAGACCAAGACTATCGTTTTCACGAAAGGACTGGTCTCCTCCCTGAAGGAGCTGGGGCCGATAAAAGAAAAATTGGAGCAGGTGGCGAATACGCTGAGGTCCAAGGGGCCTAACAACGACCTTAAAGCGCTTATGCCAATCCCCGAACCGAGGCTATCCACGCCCCAGAATCTGATAGCTTCGATGCGCAAGTGGTTCGCGGTCGCACAAGGGATTGGCGACTCTGCATTAGCGCTGTATGTATCCCAGGAAGAGGAGATCACAGAACTCTCGGTTGGGAGAAATTTGCAGCAAGATACGATTCGACTTCTCAGCAAGCAAATCAAGGAGACTGAGTGTCAGTAGTACCTATCTCTCCCGTTTTCCAAATACTAATGAACGACTGGAACGTTTTGATAGCTCAGCTAAAGAAGCTCGATGCACAGAACGAGCGTGCATCGTCTGTTTCGACCTTGCAACCAAGGTTGAAGCGAAGAGAATCAAGTCGATTGTCTACTCTGCCCTCGTCTCAAGTCGCCTCGTCTTCCGGTCATCCTTCTCCAGGCTCGACTAAGACGACGAATCAAGCGTCACCCGACAGCCCTATGCCGGGATCTCGCCTACGCCAGCGAGCGAACTCGAAAAATCCTCGACAGACTAAGCAGCCGACTTCTATTTCCGTGTCGGCCACCACACGGAAGAGGTCACCATCTGTTATCATTGTCAGTGATAGTGACGACGAACTTGATTACAAACAAACGTCATCCATGTCAAAGGATTCAGTCCGGTCGAATAAAAGGTCGAGGCGTTCTTTGACTTCCATCGTGGTTTCCGAAGAAGATAAGAAGCATGTTGCTCGTACTACGCCAAAGGCAACGCCTCCAAGATCTAAACCCCCATCGAAAAGCGGTCAAATAAAGAAAGGTATCGTATGTTCATATGCTTCCAGAGTTCCAATGCTGACATTCATTTCGAGGGCCTGGAAAGAAATCCTGAATGGACGTTCCTGTGTTTCGTCTTGTAACATTACCTTCGAATGCTCTGTTGATATCACGCATCTGCAATTGCTATATTTACACCCACTACTCTTACAACGTACATCCTAAAGTTTTGTAGTATACCTGATTGCCCAAGTACACAACTTTTACTACTGAGATTATGCCGAGAATTAAAACTACACTTGAACTGACTCCTAGATATGTTCAATTTCTTTCCGCTTTCAATCAACCGGCAATCTATCTCCTCGAATTCTACACAACTTCGTTAGTTTTATTAAACATTCAGTAGCCTGTAGCACCCACTAGTCAATAAGTCTCTTGAATGCTTCATAACACGAAAGAATCACGGCCCTGTTATCTAAGGGTTTCATACCCTCGCTGAGACGACGGGCAGGGCGAGGGATGTCGGGGAGGTGCGCGTACACAATGGTAGGCACGGCAGGGTAAAGCCCAAGTGCAACACATTCTGCAAGTTCAGTGGTTACAGGAATCTTGTAGAATATGGGTGAAGAACCCTTTAGGGTAATTCCCGCAATCGTCTTGGCAGGGATAGGATTTTGACCAAGAACATGGGTTCGCCTGGCGTTATTAGACAGGAATGCTGCAATTGCTTCGGCTATAAGCTGCGGTTCGGGATCCTTTGTTTCTTTATGTCGCTTATCCTCCTGAACGAGGAGCAAAATGTCATCGGCTTCCACGATGCAAACATCGGTTGTTGCGTGGCGACCTTCTCCACAGATGACCAATGGAATATCGGTGCGCGTGCGTAGCATCCTCTCTCGCGGAACAAATCCCAACAACGACAACAGATGTACGGCAAAATCGACCACAGCGGACTCCTGGTCAGGGACGGGATCCATTGCGAGATCCATGTAGCGTAAGAGTTTATGATTATTATCATGGACCATGACAGTAGCGTCCGGGTTATTAAGGACTTCATCAGCGACTGCGGGGTGCGGCATCGGGTTAACACCAAAGAAAGTGGCTGCGTCTTGGAACTCGACTCGGATGTTATAGGCATGAAGTTCGCTTGGGCCCCAGTCAGTTGCCTGACTTGGCGGTGCGCAGGAGGTTGGCCATCCTAAGGCTGAGTTGGTTCGATTTCAAGGTAGTCCGCTGTGATGCGGATCGCAATGCGACTTCCTGATTCACCTTATTCGGCCCGAGGGCACCGATGTCTCAAACCTGTATCTTGCTGACAATCAAGTATGCAGGCGCCTCGTCAGTCGTGGACCCTGAATCAACCGTGACTGCAATACAAACCTGTGAACCCGTCCGAGTATAAGATGATGAGTAATTGCACAATGTAATAGCCGGAATGCTCACAAAGCCATGAAAGCGAGATGCCAGCAACTTCTTTTACGCACCCAAAGGCCTACTAATCCATAAGCAAGGCAAACTGTAGACGATTGGAGAAGCGCGGCAGCCTATGTCGCAGCTGAAACAAGCCCGGAGGCGATAAATTCGGCTTTCAACGACTTGCTGAAGTGAACTCTTCCGACGACCCACTAGCATAGTGCTCGGTATAACGGTCGGTTACTTTGGCGATGGGCAGCATTAGAACTGCGAATCCTGGACCCATACCCAAGACAATTGCATGCCCAACGCCAGGGGAGAGAATAGGCGCGGACGCGTCAATCTGCGTCATGATAGAGCTGGCATGGAGACATAGATGGGCGGAGAAGGGCCCCCTCTTGTTGGTTAGTCGTGGTGCCTTTGTGCGTCTCAAGAAGGATGGTCGTACGCGATATCGGCAACTGCTCAAACATCAACGCGTCTTTCAATTGGTTAGTATGTACTTATCAGCAGGGGATCAAGTAACGGACCAGGGCACCGCCCATATTGGTCGGCATCTGTAATCTTTGGCGGCAAGTTTTAGAGATGGGTATCTCGCCGGTTCCTCTCTGTGCTGAGGCGACCAAGAGGCGACTATGGGTCAAAAGGTCTCTAATTGATCCGCCCAATAGATCCTGCCTCGAGGATGAAAATCCTATTAGCCTTTAGGTCAACAACTGGGCGGAATCCTACTGCCTAGATCCTAGATCCATTGTCAAGTTTCAACGACTCGGATGCAATTTGAGTTTTTGGCTTCGATGTTTGAAATAGTCATTTCTACAACATGTTTCCGGCGTTTTGATGATACCAGAGGCGAATGCGAAAATTTGGTAGTGGGAGAACGAGTTACTTATTTATGTAGTATTTAGGAAATTACTCAAAAAAAAAATCTTCGATGAGGGTTGTCACTTGTCACAGTCGCGACAATCCACGTGACTAGTGTGACGGTCGTGATCGTGGACTGAACATCAACGCTCTTGAATCAAAGACCTTACCTTCACTACCTTTCCTTGTCCTTTCTCTCCCACGCGATATGCCTGCCAGGGTCAAGAAGAAGAACAGTCTCTCTGTAGATGAGATGTGTTTGAAAATTCGCCAAATTTTCGACCAAGCTCAGCATTCTGCCACCAGCCACAAGAAGAATGTCGTTGAGCTCTACAAGTACCATACGGAAATGGCCAAGATGAGATTATCTGAAGCCAATCAACTATCTGGAGAGATGCGATTTCTGAACCTTGTTCGCGAGCTTTTAAACCTCATCTTTCCTTTGAAACACGCCGAGAAATCTGCGGAGAACATCGTTAAATTGGTGGGAGCCTACGTCAAGTTGATTAATGAAAGAGGTGTGTATCTACCTTCTCACCGATGATTTGAACCTAATGTCCCGTAACAGCAGTCGAGGAGTTGCGAGGAAGAGAAGAGGACGACGACGACGAAGGCGACGACACCGTGAAGGACGAGGACACATTGGCATCTCGGTTTACGTTCGGTTTTTGTGGATTCTTGCTTGACGGATTCAGAGCGAAGGACAGGAATGTGCGCTTTAGAGTAGTTCAAACTTGTTCTGCTGTGGTCTCGCATTTGGGAGAAATCGAGTGAGTCCTTCATTGTTCGGATTCTTATCGCTCAACAGTATTGACAGTGAGGGGCTGTGGGAGTCTATATGGAAGCATTTGGAGGACCGTCTCCAGGACAAAGATGCCGCGGTGCGAACTCAAGCTGCTCTTGGATTGTGCAAACTTGCCGGCGGAGAGGACCCCGACAGTGAAGATATACCCCTTACACTGACGTTACGCAGTATTCTATCGGCTGATGATTCTGCGTATGCTTTGATGTCTGTGTACATCAACGGTCTATTGACTCGTCTATCTAGGGACGTTCGGCGTGCAGTCCTTTGGAATATCCCTGCCAACAACAACACGATGGATGCCATACTTGATCGACTACGGGATCGTGATACATCTGTCAGGAAAAACTGCTACAATTTTCTCAAACGATCCGTCGTACAGAACAACGAAATGGGCCCGACCCACCCTCGCACAATTACTATTGCTCAACGAGAGCGAATTGTGTACAGCGGAACGGGTGATCGCGAAAACTCCGTTTTAGACGCCGCCAAGGACCTTATTGCGACCTGGTTTGATCTTGCTGAAGAAATGATCGTGAAGCAGGAAGGCCCGGACAAGGACGAGCATGCGGCGAGCAAAGCCAAATTTTTGGCATTTTTGTCTCTATTCGACTTGCTGGCTGCTCCAGAAAAGGCAGAACAAGCGCTTTTAAGCGTCTTTGAAACGAAAACATCTGAAGCCAAGCTACTGACTTTTGAAGGCAAGTGCCTTATGCGTCCTGCCATCGGCGATATTGATGCCTATTCAGTCCATGAGATGACTCCAGAGTCAGCCTTTCTGGCTCGTGTATACATCGAAAGCTTGAAAAGATTTAAGAACGAAGAGGACAAGATGAGAAAGCTGGAACGGCTGGAAAGCTATCTCCCTTCTGTGAATGACTTCCTCTATCCGCTGCAGGACACGTTCAACAAATGCTTTTCGTATGAATTCAGGAACGAAGATCACAGGGGCATGAAGGAGTTTTTCCTTGAGGAGATGTTGAAAATCACGACTCACCTTGATTATGGTGACGAGACTGGGCGGCGTAAAATGTACAAGTTGATCAGTGAGTTACTGGGTATACTCCGTTTGGGAATGAGCATTTTGCTGACGTTTACTAGAAGCTATGCTTGAACAAGACATCCCCGAAAATCTTCTTACAGGGTGTATGCGGGTTCTTCCTTTTATCACTGCGAGCGAGCGAGATCTCATACGAGTCGTGGTTGAGCTCATCCAGGACTTCAGGGATCCTGGAGACGATATTGATGATATAGCACGAGAGGCTGAGGTAGGTGTTCATACCTGTGGCAATATTGACAAGTACTCATGTACCATGAATTACACAGAAGGATCCCGATGCGAGCTTCGAAAGCACACTCAGTACGCCCATGCCATCCAAGACTATCCAAGAAAAGTCTCCCGAGGACAAGGCTAAAATCACCCTTAAATGCCTGACGATGAGTGTCGCAATGTTGGAACAGGTCAACGATGTGAGTTTGGTGTCCTTCGCTGGGCCGCACCGTCTCATGCCAATATAGACAATGAGCAACAATTCGTCGTTAGATGGGTTGTTTAAAGAGCTCATCCTGCCGACGGTGACTCGCCCTTTTGACGATATTTCTCGGGACAAGGCCTGGACATGTCTCGCTTTGATATGTCTCATTGACCAGGTACGTGGGCACAATGTATGTGCGGAACATACTTTGACGTTCGTCTTTTAGAAACTTGCAACAATGGAGACAGTCAAGATGTTTCTACAGCAGCACTCAGCTACAATTCCAGAGGAGCTGAAGATAATCATTCTGCAAGGACTCTTTGACATATTGATGGTTTATCAACGCGCGATTCTGAGCCCAGAAAATGTTCGTGTCACCTGCGTTTGCCAGCTGATCTCTATATTAAAATATTTTGCAGGCCCGGGTGGTAGCTGATGGTCTGATTGCAAAGCTGAGGGTCGAAACATCACCAAAGGTACAGGAAGTGATCTGTCATGGACTGGCGAAACTCGTCATGGCGGGGATTTTCAAAGATAAATTGGTGAATGCACCGTTGTTGTTCTGTTATTCTTGGTTTTGACATCGATCCTGTCAGATCATTGTTCATCTGCTCATGGCGTATTTCTCGCCGGACACAGTTGGCAACCAAGGTCTTCGTCAACTTTTATCGCACTTCTTCAATATCTATTCTGCGTCGTCGCCAGCTAACAAGCGAGTCATGGCAGAGGTTCTTTCTCCCGTTGTTTCCTTGACGCCTGCTGATCACCCTTGCTAGGTCTTCACCGACACCTTGCAGGAGCTTGGTAAACGCCGAAATGAGCTATCCGCCGACGCCACGATTTCTCCGGCGCTGATCATCGGACACTTTATGACATGGACAAATCCGTACAAGTTTAGGTTCGCCCGTAATAAGACCCCTCATTGATCGCTCTAATATCTAGTTTTTAGGGTGAATCAAGAGATTGTTATCACCGAGGAACATTCCCTGTATCGCGATGCTGCATCTATTCAGTTCAAGATGGCGATCGATACTGTGAAGATCCTTCTAGAGGATATGCTTGACAGTGAGAGCTCATGCCATGTCGTTGAGAGCGAACTCATTCTTTGGCAGAGGATGACAAGAAAGCGCTTTGCACAAATATTGGCAAACTACATGTTCCTGACAATGTTGACGACAACAATTTACGGACTCTCAAGATGCTATTATTCAGATTGCAATCGGTATGCCTCTCCCCATAGATTTGTTGTGATCGACCGGCTTATGTTCCATGTAGCGTCAGCCTGTGAAGGATACCACAGCAAAGAACGCCGTCAATAAATTTGAGGCAGCCTTGTCGAAGAGATTCGAATCCCAACTCGCCAACTTCAGTGAACAGGAATACAGGGAGTTGGATGAGTTGAAGGAGCTCTTCACCTTCCTTGACGACCTAATTCCACTAGACGATGATGATGAGGTCATCGATGTAAAGCCCAAGAGAACGCGCAAGAGGTGAGCTCTTCCTTCAGTGGCACCTTGGAGATTTTTGAGCTAATGAGTATTTCAGGCGGTCTCACAGTGTTACAAGCCTCAGTTCAGAAGAAACTGAGACGAGTAGTCGCCAGCCAAAGAACAAAGCCAAGTGTGTCCTTGATTTCATTCACGATGTATGATTTGACACCCTGCAGGAAACGGCGCATCTCTGGTTCTTCTGATGGTTCTGATTTTGAGACCGAGCGGACGGAACCCCCGCCGACTCGAAAGACTCGTTCAAATCCCAAGCGAGCAGCGTGAGTTTCGTTGTCACTGACCCATCTGTGATATTAACGAAATTGAGCCAGCGCACCGAAGGATGCGGTCTTGATTGATCTGACACTGGACTCTGACGATGAGACAGGGTCAACACCTGTTCCCTCCACGCGCACGACCAGGTGTGTTCTTTCTAGTCAGGGAAGGGAGTCTGATCTAATTCTCTGTCGTTTTTAGAGTAAAGGTTGAAACGGTGTCAGCGGTTGATGCTGATATCAATGATCTGTTGGAGGAGCAGACAGAGGAGATGGACACATCATCAGTTGTTGATGATTCTCTGTTTGGCCCCGCTGACAGTGACTCTGAAGGGGAGGAAGACGAAGTAAATGATTTATTGGCGGATGGCGAGGATTAATTATCTTTCCTTATTTTATGATCTTTTCTGTTTGTATAATAGTACAGTGTACTACTACAGGTCCTTGGGACGCGACAATAGTAATCCTACAATAGTGCTGCATTAAATAAATCAGTCCTGAAGGCCTGAGGCCTAATTGTTGAGACCATGCTACTTAGGACATCTTACAAATAAGGACATGCAAGCATTCTGCAGAAAAACAAAGGTATCCAGAGAATAGATTCAATCTGTGTGGTAAGTCCCAAATAGATCTTTACTCGGCGTTCTGAGAATGGACTGCATGAGTGAAGTTAATCAGAAGACACCAGATGGATCCCTCCGAGGCCTATTTGGTGCCCAAATGTGCCCTACCAAAACCAGAGTCTGGAGGAACGAGTTTAGGCCTCAAATACTTATGGTGTGACTGCCCATTGACGCAAGACCTAATTTCATTTTGTCCATCGGACCCGTGGGCCGTGCATAAGTGTATGACGACATTCGGCCCGATCATATATACATGAGTCCTAGGTGAGCCAGACTTTGTGGCTGTCCATCATTGGGTTGCTCTTTGTATTCAATACAGAGAATATCCTGGAACATCGAGGAAACGTTTTTGTCTTTTTGTGGAACATTGTTTCGGATTCACGTCTGCATGTCAACCGTAGTAGTATACTACTACTATGGACAATATTTTCGTCCCTGCAGTTACCACTGCGCCAGACGTTCGAGCTGAAAGGTGTATACTCGGCAAGTACTTACTACGCTGTAAACGAATCCGTAGACGTTACAGTAGGCGTGAGACTAAAATCTTCCTCAGTCTTCTCGGCGGCGGCCAACGCTGACTACGTTAATAGAAAATGAGGGAATAAGTAGTTGTCTAAATTGGGGTGAAAGGGTCCTATGACACGTTTTGGTCCTTTTGTTGGGATCCTACAAAAAGATGGGCTGGTTCCTATCTCTGAGGACGTTACCTCCTCTTCTCAGCTCCGGTCACTCATGGACTTTCACGACCACATTCCGGACATCCTCGCTGGCCGCTTCAGCTTCGAGGAGGTCACCCAATTTCTTGATGAGCAGGCGCAGCGCCATTCCCAGGTTCCCATGAGCGACGAAGACGTGGCACTGAGGCTCTTTGCAGAGGATGCGAGAGATAATCTCCTCCGATTTGGGCAGTTTGGCCATGCACCACTTCCTGAGCCACTGGTTGAACAGCTTTTTCACAACTGGGAGCCGCCTCGATTTCGGGATAGAATCCGAGAGGCAGCAGCCCCGCTACCAAATAGACAGCGACAGAGAGCTATCCGAAATTTTAATCATCCTTTTGGACGGGAGATGCCCGAGAACTTGCAATTCAACCCCATTCCTGCATGGCACGAAGCTCCTCGACGGTGAGTACGACGTCGGTTTATCTTCGCCTCATCTCACACTAGCCGGTTCGCAGACAGTTTCGTCCCGTGATGCCCACTGCATCATCCTCCAGGGGGGCCCGCAATTTCGGCGAATCACTAGCGTACGTCATTTTCTTCTTCATTTGTCTCTCTCATTTCGCTTATTCGGCGCTAGATCTAGTTGCTCCGTCTGCCTTGATAACATCGAAGGTCATGTAATAACCGCACCATGTGGCCATACATATGATGCCTCTTGTATGGAGGCGCTTATATCTGCAGCAACCAAAGACGAGGCTCTCTTCCCACCTAGATGCTGCCGTGATCCTATCCCAATCGAATCTGTGCAATCTTACATCGATGCAACTGTTCTGGCTACATTCAAAGAGAAGTCCATCGAGTTCTCGACTCCTACACGTGTCTATTGCTCCAATCCCAAATGTAGTCGCTTCTTAGGTCCAAAAAATGACGGCAAGTCGCCCTCCGCTCCGATTACATGTTCCTGTTCCACGATTACTTGCAATTCTTGTCGTGGGAACATCACGAATGGAGACGTATTTTCGCATAGCTGTTCATCAGATACTTTAGAACAAGAGGTACGGGCTTTAGCTGATAAGAAGAAATGGGCGACTTGTCCTGGGTGCAGTAATCTCGTCGAGCTTTCCACGGGATGTAACCATATGACGTGCCGCTGCGGTACACAATTTTGCTATTATTGCAATGCCAAGTGGGGCGCATGCGATTGTGTCGGTCGCACCGTGCTACAGGGACATGGCGACGCCATTGACAATTGGTTTATGCCTTTCTTTGCACAACCTCCTGGTCGTCACCTTCCTACGAGAGCACCTCCTGTTATGAGAGGAAATGCCCCTCTTACAAGACAGAATCTGGACCAGATGAACCTTCGTAACGAGAGGTTAAGACCTACCGACACGCTGCCGCCACTCTCTCCTCATCCACCAGTCCATCGTGCGCGCAGATTTTCGACCGTTACAGAATCATCTGGCCCTGAAAGACGCAACAATATGTTCTTGGCTCATCCATGGGCAGACTTGGGCCCTATCCGGGTTCACGTAGACAGAGGTATGCCGAATCCACCACCACCACATAATACTGCTGCCGGCCATTGGGGCCCGATGTCACCAGGGATGAACCATACGTCTCGCTCAAGCAACTTCGAGTCTCTACTCAGGCCTATGCCAGCCGAAAATTCTTCGAATCATGTATCGACCCGACCGCCGCGACCTCGTCCCGACTATCCGCCAAGATCCAATTGGTTCCAAGCGCCACAACCAGACCGCATGCAGGGTGCAGGTACACGCTCATCACCCATCATTCTAGACGACGATGGCGACGCCTTGATGAGCACTCCTCCTCCAGCTATACCTCCGTTCCTCCACAATGCTAACATACCCCTACCCAATTTTGGAGGGACCACGTCCTTCCAGCATGCTACTCGCCGAGAGGGCGGAGTGAGTATGAACGTGGATGAGAATCCATTTGTGGCAAGTTCAAGACGATCCTGGGAAGAGCCATCCGAGATGCCGGGTTACCCTCCACTGAGACAGACCATACTTACTTCATCTTCGTCTACTGCTGCTACGACAGGCGCTAGGACTCCTTTTGATCAACGACCTTTTTTGGAGCCACGTACTGTCGTTCAGCCGCCCAATGGGCCATGGTAGACGATTTTTTGTATCACACGAACCATAGCATCTCGGATATATATATATATATGAGTGATATATCTCTGTTTACATAGTTGTATTTCTATCTGCCACAGCAGTCACTAACCAATATTAACTGTCATTTCTCCTGCATGAATTTCAAATTTTAGATCTTCGTCAAGATAGCCGCAAATTGTATCTTTCGATCGCGCCCATATTCTCGCTCAGTGCACACCTACAGTACAGCAGCCTAGTACAAGCCCAACCAGTGAATTTTCTATGTGAAAGTCAAAACTTGCTATGTACTCTTGTCGCTTTACATAACAATTTGTTCTCGTATTCGGGATGCTGTTTCGCGATCATGATTGACTAGGCGCTTAGATTGTTGTTTCTCTCATGACCTGGCCACGAGGTGTACTGCAACTGTATTGAAAGCAGCATACGTAAGGCTCCGGCCTACCTGTGTTGTATTCTTAGGTAAAGGAATAAGCGCCTGGAAACGACTCTTCGTCTCCTCTTTGATGACTCGCAAGTCACGACCCAAGAAGTCGGTGTCTGTGAGTATCGGCCCTCTCCCTGACATTCTTTCACCTGTAGTGACTGGGCACATATCACAGCAGCCTGCCGCTTCCGAGTCGCAAGCTTTAATTCTAGCGTCCTCGGTGGGTATCTTAATAACTGCTAGCGCAGAAATGCAAAGCCGCTGAACCATGGGTACAATAGCACGATTTCCACTATCCACCAGAGGAAGAAGCACTGTTGACTTCAGTTGCATTGGCCCCAGCTACTGTGAGTTCCAAGTTGATGCTAGTATGCGATAAAATCATCTGATACGTCGGTACAGCAGAGGAGCATTCAGCCATCCGGAAGTTCGAACATCGACAAGGTACTCCCCATTGTCGTTCCAAGGTCTCTTTTCTAAATCGTATTCAGCCAGAGAAGAAGAACCTAGCAATCATGCCGTCGTCGTCTCCGCCTCCACCCTACGGATCTCGCTCTGAGGACCCTCCGCCGCCCAGGCAGCCTGGAAATTTCATGACCATCATTCGAGATTCGGGTCCTATCAAGCAAAGCTTTCTGATAGACCCTACACTCTCTGTCCCGTCGGAGCTTCTTCCAACACTGACCCCCAGTGAGCAAGGAGCCGGCGGTACCAGGAACAATCTCAATCTTGAAACCAAGTATGGGGAAATCGATGCAGATATTGAGGTCATGAAGTCAACCAGGCCGACTCGTATCCGAGTCGACGTACGCTCTCGCGGTGACGTCGTGATTCGTCTAGTACGTCTTTCTCATTGCTTTAAACTCAATCGCAAGCTAACATCATTTAGCGTTTACCTGGCACCGTCTCTGCGGGAGATCTGAACCGCCCAGGACCACTATGCACCATAGATATCTGTGCGACTTCGGGGAATATCTACCTTTTGATTCCAAAGAAGCGCCTGGTGGGAAAGTTGGTCGCAACCGCTCGCGGAGACGTGACGCCCTCCCCAACACTATTAAAGGACCTGAGTCAATTCAACGAGAAGGGGAAGCGGCGGGAGTATTTTATAGGAGACTGTAACATGTGGTCGGAGGGGATGGGAGATGTGATCAATTTGGAAGCCATGGCAGGACAGGTTTTAGTCCAGTATAATGACGAGCCGTTTGTGAAGCCAGAAAGTGGAGGCTGTGTCATTTCATGATTTTTTTTGGTTGCTGCTCGAATCTGTAGTCTACCTGTAACCTTAGAGACAGAACTTTTTAATCCTTGAGACTCAGAAATGTCATGTCTGTACAATGAGCCGAAATACAGCGTGGAAGGAGCCTCTGTTGCAGCTTTATTAATATGGTACACAAGAACAGCAGGTCTCGTTCTGGAGCTATCGATGCCGCCAGAGGCGAATCTACATGTACGCCTACAGTACAGCTGGAGCAGCTGGTTAGCCCAAACTCAACTATGGATTATATTTATCTGCCAGTCATATAAACCTAGGGTGTATTGTAGTTTAACTCAGGGTTCTCGTACTTGGTGGGCTATCTTGAGATTGAGGCGCTTAGATTGCTGTTTTCTCTCATGGTTGGTCCACGTGACGTACAACTGTATTAGAGCCAGCATACACGAGACTCCGGCCTAGAGTCTGTGCCGGGTCCTTGAATGAAAGGAATAGACGCTCAAAGACGATTGTTCGTCACCATGAGCTTAATGATCAGTCAGCCACGATCCAAGAAGTCTGTGAGGGTCGATTCCTCTCGATATCCCTCGACCTGCATTGACTCTCATCACAGCAGCCTGACGTCTCACAAGCCTTGGTTCCAGCGTCCTCGCCGGTGAGTGGCTCGTCTTTATCTTGCTAGCGCAGAAGTGGAGGCAGCTGAACAACGGCTATGATAGCACGATTTCGACTCTCCAGCAGTGTTAGACCCGCCGCTGCATGCCGTTGCATTAGCACCAAGTCTCCTGGTACTGAGTTCCGAGTCAATCCCTCTGCGATAAGATTATCTGATAGTTTCGCTCGTCCAGGTACAGCAGCGTAGTGTTCAGCAAACCGGAGGTTCGAATACAGATAAGGTACTACTCACTGTCACTATCTGAGTCTCTTTTCTAAATTGTGTTCAGAAGGAGGAAAAGAACAGATTAATGCCGCCACGATCTTCACCTCCGCCTTATAGATCCCGCTCTCAGGCAACCCCTCCACCTAGGCAGCCCGGCAACTACATGACGATCATTCGAGATTCGGGTCCAATCACAGAAAGCTTTCTTATAGACCCTGCGCTCTCTGTTCCGTCAGGGCTTTTACCTCCGCTGACCCCTCATGAAACGGAGGACTGCAGGAACAATCTTAATATTGAGGCCAAGTATGGGGAAATCGATACAGACATTGAAGCAATGAGGTCAAGCTGGCTGACCCGTTTTCGAGTCGACATACGCGCTCGCGGCGACATCGTGATCCGCCTAGTACGTCTTTTCCATTCGTGAACTGTCACGTTGTTAACGCCGCGTAGCGTTTACCCGGCACCGTCTCCTCCGACGATCCAGTTCGCCCAGGACCGTTGTGCGTCATGAACGTCTATGCGAGTTCGGGGAACATCTACCTTTTGATTCCGCGAAAGCGCCTGGAGGGACCGTTGAACATTACTACCCGCCACAACGTGTCATTCTCTACTGCGCTGAGGAAGGATTTGAATATTTTTGACGAGAAGGAGAAGCGGAGGGTGTGTTTTATAGGCAACTTTTCTGCATGGTCGGAGGACTTGGGAGATGTGATCAATTTGGAAGCGAAGTCGGGAAAGGTTTGGGTCCAGTATAATGACGAGCCGTTTGTGAAGCCGGAAACTGAGGGTTGTATCATTGCTTGATTTTTAGTCACTGCATGACCCTATAGTCGTAGAAATTATATCTTGTTGTATATGATTACGGTAACTGTTGCAGTCTTTTAGGACCTCGAAAATTGTTTGGCCATGAAATCAACCAGAAAAGATTACCACGAAGTGAGAATGAGGTGAAGTGAGTCATTATAATGATAGATAGAATCGCAATATAGTGAGGCATGTGCGGCTTAAAGTGCGAAGTTCCTGAGTCTAGGCGGGTTCCGAGTCGTTCAAGGCCGAGTCCCGACAGTAGACAGAGATACAGCAGATAAACCCAGGACGCTCTAGGGAAAAGTAAAATACCAGGCATAGCGTAGAAGATTCGGAGTATAAAGAGAGGATAAGTTAGAAAAGAGAGATGAAAAGGGGCCGGTTCATTGCCGAGATCGGAGGTTATGGCACCGGGTACCGTGACTTGTGACGCGACGCTTGGCATGCACCGTCCGGCGTCCTTACCTTTGTACCACCAGGTCGCTCTGGTTCTTTGACAACGCGAGTTTTTCTTTCCATGTTGCTCGCGTCTCCGTGGTGGTGATGATGATGGCCGCCGCCCTAGGGTGCTGCGACGGTATCGTTGCTTGTGACTCACGTTCCGCTCATTGGTTTGGTGATGGCTCCTGCCGCCGCCCACGAAAGTTGTCTGGCCTGCTAGTGGAGGCAACGACGCGGGCTCCCGCCTCAGTTACAATAGCATCTACTCTTCCTGCGTGCCAAAGTATCATCCTGGGCCCGTGCACCTATTTCCCTCCCTTCTTTGTCATTGTTTATGTTGTCCTACCGTCGTCATAGGTCTCACCCCGTCTCGTCACCTCTGACATACGTGTCTCACTGAACCTATGTCCTCCTCGTCAACTGGAACCATCCCGATCCCTGCACATAGGAAAGCTGTCCAGTTGTTGTCCTCCTCTCATACTCTCCCCATTGAGGTCCTTCGATGGTCTGAGCACCGTCGACCCCCGGTAAATCGAAATCAACGTTTATGCCGCTACTGTGGAACTGATGTTGAAGATGAAATTCATGTCCTATGGCACTGCGACGAGTCAGAGGAAGTGAAAGACTTGCGTCATCATTTTTTCCGTGACATCTTCGTCCAGTCACTGAGCACGTTCTTATTGCGCTTGCACTCCGCGCCTTCTCCTTCTCATGTTGTGCGTCTGTTCTCGGAGACCGAACATGTGAACGTCCTGAATCGTTGCGCTAAATACACTTATGATATATTCCGAGTATTTAAGGAAATACCGTTATTTTGACCATGTTAACATAGTCCCTGTCTATCATACACATTGCTTCTACACTAACATGTAGCGAACCCCACGAAGTCACTCTAACCCGTGAGACGCACTCAACAGTGTGATTACAGCGGCATGAGCCTTTGTGGCCACAGCACATGGCGCGTCATGTCAGGGCTGTGGACCCGGCCGTTCCTTATTGGGACCTCGTGCCGGTACCAATACCAATACCGTTCGCTGTAGCCTGCTGTAGCGCGCCGTTCGTGTTTCTGCATCCTACTTCAAGTACTTGCCCTATAACCCAGCTGAGCCATTCCTATGGGCAGATAGAAAGGGACTGATTCGGCCCGAAGGAACCGAGGTCTTAACCAGAATCCAACATCGGTCTACCGCGCCCCTCAGGCCTCAGCGAGCGCTCAGCCCCCCCTTCGTGCATCCCCGTTATTGACATCGGAGATCACCACCATCAGACTCTCAGGTTCTATCAGAAGACTATGGATCGTCTTCCGGCGAGGAGAAGAGGTCTCGGACATTCTCCTCCCTGGTCATTGATTGCCTCACTCGCCAACCCTCGCGTCTGTCTCCAAGTCCTTTCCCTCATCCACTGTCCTCCGTCTGATATAGATACGGCTACAATGTCGTAGGCAGACTATATTCGTCATGATTTTGCCTCGAGATTATTTGTCGACGTCCAGGGCACGGCGCTCTCCAGCTAGTACAGTGTCTTTCAGAAGTGTATCATTGAAGTACGGGGTTCACAAACAAATTGAAACAATCGGTACGTCCTTACCACGCACGCTAATGATGAACAAGACAAGGTGGGTTGCCTTGGGTAATATAAGTATTGAAGCCCATGTTTGTCAAAACCAGCCCAACCAGTGCAAGTTCTCTGGAGCCTGGACTGCCAAGGAAAGTAAAGAACGGAAGTTAGCGATGGACGACGGCTGAGATAGAAGACGTCCGTTTCTTCCAAGCGGCTATCTGTGGAACGTAACCGATTCATACTTCGGACGGAGCCAACATTAGAAGTTGATCATACATTGGCATCCGTGGGTTCAGTTAATCTACTCCCCACAGGGATCCTGCAATTGGGGAAGTGTCCGACGGCGCTGTCGACTTTTATGTATCTGCCAGCCTTTCATCGCTCCTGTTTTGTTCGAGATACATGACCGAAAACTAATTGAAGAGCGCGCACTTTGCATCAAAATCAGGACATACTTCACGTTGTAAATTCAAGCAGACAGCAGTAACAATAAGTACTAGATGTATAAACAAGCAAAAATAATAAACCAGAGCACAGCGGCGGATGAAACGAACACGTAGAAAACACGTTACACATCCATTTCCTCCTTTCATAATGTTGCAACTTTGGAACCGGAGTCGCTCTGTGCTTCAAATGAGCAAGGTAAATGAGCAATGTACTATACGAGAACTCACAGACAAGTTCTCGTCCGCATGTCCCGTGGTGTCCACAGTGGATGTGATATTAATGTTGATGTGTCGCTTATCATAAATCAGCGTGGCAAAGAAAAACAAGTAAGGGCGCAGTACCAAATTGTTTGTGTTGGTCGCAGCACCTTCGGAGGACTTATCCTGAACACCAGAGGTGGGGAGACTCCACATGTTAACGTCAGTTGAGGTACTTTCATGGATCGGCTTAGTAGGTCTACGGGCATTCAACCTGAAGTGAGATCATTAGGACAGACAGTTCGCACAGAGAACAACGCAACAAACATAGCAAGGAAGGAGTTCGAATATACTTAGGATGGCGTGTGTTTTAGCTCAAGAGCATGAAATAGACAGGTTGCACATACAGTTTGCAAGGATCAGATAAACGGCCATATATACGAGATTGTCAGGGTAAGCCTTGTTCTGAGAAGCTCCAAAGTCAGTGTATGATCAAACATAGGGATGATACAGTAACCCACGAAGGCAAGGACGAGGATATCCACAAACCTAGAGATGAATTCGTTACTCAAATGACAACATAGGAAGACAGTGTGCCTCTACGCAGTTGTAAGACCGGTATGAATGGCATAGACCATGAGCTTATCGATCATTGTGTTGGTGCTGTAATGTCATTTTCCTTCTGATTAATTTGGCTGCGTCTCAATGTGGAATGTCGTACCGTTTGATTCCCGTGCGACTGTTGTGGAGATAATAACACAGTGATACAGCGACCAAGAGATCCGTCACCACATGGAGAACCAAGGCAGCCCTCATGAGGTTCTGTGTAATGGAGAGAAGTACGGATCAAGAACAAGTCTGATGGATGCTTACTCTCATACTGGGGCGCGCAAAAAACAGGAAGTACTTGAGATACATGCTGAAAACGGTGACGATGAGACAGAGATCATAGTGTCTGAGAAGCACCATCAATCCTAACCTGTAGCCGGTGACACCTAAAAGGCACGAGGAACAAGCTTCCAATTAGCATCCTTTCATATGAACAGCTCAAATGCGCACCAAAGCTAGCTCCTAGACAGAAACACAGGCTACGTTACGGAAGATAGAAAAAAGAGTACAAGCCACTCACCCAGGCGAGAGATAGAGAGGATGACCTGATTTCAGGGTAAGTGTTGCCGAACAGCACAGAATCATAGGAACCTCACAACGACAGCCACTAGGGGCACATTGTGTTTTGACACTGCGTAAAAAACGTCAGATGGTGGTTATTGGAAACGAAAGAATTGCGGCAACAATAGTATATCCGTCGGGCATAGAATAAGTAGACAAGAAAAGTAATGATATCCTACAATGATTCTCGTTAAGAGATAGCTTGAAGTATACGGGCGGTGCTAAATTACATACCGTTGTGGCAATGTTGAGCTGGTTGTCATATATATAGATAAGAGCTCATGCAGATAGGTCTGGCGACTCACGGATACCGACCTAACATGTATTTGAGTCTCGTTCCCCCTTGAAAATTGTGGTACTTACCAAACCACTGGGATTTCGGCCAGAGAAGCTGGATCCCCATAATGTAGTATGAGGTAGTAGTAAATGGCATGGCTAATGAAACACATATGACAACATTCGAAAACCCTATGCAAACCGGTAAGAGTTAGTATCAAGTGGGGGTTTGATCAGTAGTGATGAATACCATATAGCGCTGACCTGCGAACCTATTAGTACCGGGTGGTTGAGAGGAGGGATTATATGATGCTTACCAAGACCTTCATGACGATACTGTCAGAGTAACGAGTAAAATAATACCAGGTTTGAGTGCAGGTGACACCAAATAAGCTAGATATACAGGAAGATCAGAATACAGATGAATGCATGCAGGGTTTAATGAACCATGAAGATACGATGACGCTAATGAGGACTGCGCCAAAAGTACCATTGAGTGAAGCTTCCGCCATTTGAAAGTAGCTGAGAAAGACGTGTGAGGTTATTGCCTTTATAACAGCATGAGAGTCACCCCCTTGATCCCTCCCCCAACGACGGGAATCAATAAGCCCCTTCGGCGCTCTGTTGTGCTAGCTCGTTTCATCACTATCACATCGAATGGAAGGGTGATCCTTCAATCTATGTACACATGCAAATTCACAGGATAATACGGTGCCACGATCCAGACCGCTGCTATATGCTTGGAGAGATCAATCAAACCAACCTTCGCCGGTTCGAGCTGCATCGGATAAGGAGCTGTAAGCATTAAGTGGAGAGTATGATATCAGATCGATTTGATCAGTGCCAGTTGGACCCCATCGAGTAAGGTGTAAACATTGAAAATTTCAGTCTCGAGCTGAATCTCGGGCATTGTGTGATCACTGGATGAGGCACAGGCGGCATCAGGCGGCATTCGTTCAGCTGGTTCTCTCCAGAGGGATCGCCGGGGTCATCAGGTTCAAAGATTCTGAGTTTCAAATATCCAAGCTGGGCTTCCAGGAACTTTCGAGCTGCAAAACAGCACCGTTAAGTATAGAATGTTGTGCGAGTCCATGGAGTAGAAGCTTGCGAAGCTTCTCGCAGCGAAGTAGGTTCTTGCGCCGGCTAACACCGACGAATCGGGGCTCCGAGGACATCGCTCTTTTTTGTTGGTATCAGTTTGCTCGAATCAACTCGGTGCATCTTCCAGTGCGGACTTCAATGTAGCGCAGCTATCTGCCCCTCTTGAGGATGACTTGGGTGATTTATGAGATGGAATCGTGGGTCCCATCAGTGGAGGCTGGGATATACTATTTCATTCAAGAGGAGAATGGTAAGCCGAATAGTACTTTCGAAGATTGACTCTAGTATTATTAAACTCCTTTTAATACAGCTGTGGTTTTCTGTATACCAATGTCGCCGCACGATGTGACATATATTTCTACCATAAGTCCTGGCCCAAGTCGCCCGAGCGGCCTTCAGCTGCGTTGCCACTCGATCATGGTCACCACCCCCATCACTCGGACCAATATGCCGTCTGTGTTCTATATATCCCTTTTCATTGGGTGCTGTGATCTTCATCCTTTTCTATTGATCAGAAATTTCGCATTGCTGATGTTGTATTCAGAACGGTTCAACAACTGAACCGACTTACGTTGAACCTCTCCGCAGTGAATTCTGATTCTTCAAGGGCGATATGACTTTCCGATCTGAACGGACTTGTCAAATGTCAAACCCAATCCAATGTTGATCCAATGTTGGTCTGAAACCGGTCAGAAGGGTCAGTCTGCTCAGTTCGTGTGAAGGGAACAGGGTTGTTTATTCATATAGTGAGTCAGCTCTACTCCGTCTTCTATCTCATTATCTGTCGAGAGTACACAAGAATAAAATTCATTTGTTTACAACTCGATCCCAGCTTGGAACCCAGGCTGTTGTGCTGGAGCGGTGAATCAGAGTCAGTCGTGAAAGGGACAAATATAGATGGACGGATTCCTATAAAAATCACTGAGGCTGCAGTGTAGGCCCCATTACCAGCTGATCTTTCACTTTCATGCTACCTCCGCCGAGTTTAGAGTTTAGAAAACGCCGAGAACAATGTTCAGACGAGAAAGAATATACTCAGTGTCAAAGTCCCATCACTCAAGATCGAATAGGAGCTATTTACGGCGCAGGCTGTTCACTACAAGCAGGTTATACATTATGCAATGACCAGAACTCAACAGAAAACGGTGGAAGCCTCGTTCGGTGTTCTGGCTATTCCATTCTCCAAAGCTGTTCAGTTCTGATGTGCAGCTACAATTTTTTTCCCTGGCCTTCATTCTGTTTCCCGCAAAGACAGCCTGGGTTCCACAATAAAATTGAAGCAATGTTGCCCTGGCCTGTTGATATGGGTGCCGAATGGTTCATATTCAATGCTCCTTCCGCCTCGGGGCTCGAAATCATAGGCCCGGTAACTTTATATTTTGCCGCAAGTGTTGGCGTCCGAGTCAGGTCCATCAATGATGTTCGAACTTAGCATTCGACTCCCACTCTCAAAGCATTTTTATAATTTCACCTAGAGTAGCGTAAAAATCGGGACTGCTATAGGTCTTTCACCTGGTCCTCCATCCAAGCCCATAATCCCTCGCCGAATTCTGTGTCTCGAACTGTCTTGGTCGTCGCACCCTCCCGACACCACGGAATCATAAACTAATTCGTTCATCAGCAAAGCTTTGTCATAGAACAGCCACGCAAAAACGTACTTTCCCATTTGCATCTTCATTTTCTGGGCTTGTGCCGGCCCATAACGACGTCCATGCCCCCCACGTTGCGGGCCAGATAAGTAGGAGCGACTGTGGACGTGCCGGCATGGGTAAAGAGTACAAGAAACGGAAGGTGCGATACTCACCAACCAAATCAAGTTGTACCACTTCGCATGCTGATCGAGGCTTGTCTTTAGGTTTCCAGGGTTGAGGCAAATGGACGCTATCCCTTTGTCCTCGTACCTCTTCGCCAGTTCCAACGCAAACATTGCATCGCCCTGTCAACAAGAAGTGGGTGCTTGCATATCAATACAGCGAATCGAGCCTACCACTTTGCTTTGAAAGTACAGATACGTTGGTGACTTGCGATTTCTCGCTGGTCCATCCTTGAGCGTTTCGAACAGAATCTTGTTCCCCAAAGGCAAGTAGATAGCCGAGGACGAGGTAGTCAATACCCGAGCCTTGCCTTCTGTTAACATTAATGCTGGCAGCAACAGCTTCGTAAAGTAGAAATGGCCGAGGACGTTGACACCGAATTGATAATCGTAGCCTTGAAGAGTAAGCATGTCATGTGGAGCCATCATCACACCTCTAAGATGCGACATTAATGAGCAGACGGCGGTCAGTGCATCGATCATAAATCCTACCCATTATTGTATAAGATGTCGAGACACTTCTCTTTCCTGAAAAAAGAAAACCAATACAGACATGAGAAAAACTCGGGGGTAGTATACGCCGCGATACATACGAAAGAAACTCCTCAGCAGCGGCCTTGACGGATTTTAAGTCTCCAAGTTCTAGTTTCAAGAATATGGCAGTCTTCCCGGTGGCCTTCGTCAGTTCCTTGATAACGCCCTCCGTCTTTTCTGGATTCCTAGCAGCAAGATACACTTTGGCATTATGAAGCAGCAGTTCCTAGGGACCACTCAGCTCCAGCGCGCTAGTGAACTGAGTAGCGCACCTTGACTACCTCTTTTCCTATCCCCGACGAGCCACCAGTTACAATGACGACTTTGCCTGCCATGTCTGCCATCTGGGCTGGAGTCCATCGAGGCTTTCCTGAGAGCCAGGCTTGCTTGAAAAAGGCGCCAAGGTTGTGCAAGGTGTCGAACATTTTTCAAGATGGAAAAAGTCGAGAAGAATGGGAACCGGCTAAGTCATGGTGGTACCGTTATAAGTGGTGAACTCGAGGTGGTCCGGCTTTCAAACGATTTCCGTCAGGGTCTGCAGTCGCCAGGAAAGTGTACCCTCGCCATATGGCTAAGTATAAGTGCACATAGTAAACCCACCATTCTTGATGCAACTCGACACTCCGTTTGGCTGGCGCTAGGCGGGAGAACTGTCAGTGGATCCTGAGAGGCCATCAGGTGTGCGCTACATCAACTTCTGGGAAGACGCTGGTTTGGTTTGGAATCACATCCAGCTCGTGCAGCAAACCAAAAGCAAGTTAGCTGAGTCCTGATCTTGTTCCGGTTGATCATATATATGAAGACCGTTGATCTCGATGAGGGCCATCAGCCGCAATCGTCATCATCGTCGACATGGTCTGTAGAGATGCAAAAAGGTTCTCGTTCTGTTTGTTTGTTTGTTTGTTCACATGTCATACTTGGCCGCTGATGGAATTCAGTTTTCGTTGCCTCATTGAACAATTTAGGAAGCGTGGATGGCAAGCCATCCAGCTGCCAGGCGCTCAAAGGGTTATCATGTTTACTATACTTCTGACACGCAATGTGTGAACGACGTCTTCTTCTGTATCGCATGCCGCACTCTCCATGCCACCTTTCTCTATTATCCAGAACGGACATTTTTGGTCTATGCTCATTGGCTCGGATGTATAACCTTATCGACGTTGGGGCTGACTGCTTTCTCTAACACAGTCGACTGTCCTCGACAAGGGGGTTAAAGAAGTACGCATTGAAAGTGTAGATTGCAGTGAGACTGGAATGAAATTTGGTACATATGACCAGACTTTTCCAGTCCGACGGGGACTTCTCGTCGTTACGGGTATCTGCATCTCATCAGTCTCCACCTATCCCGCTCTGGATCCCGTCCACTATCAGTTGCCGCCCATAAGCATGATGATTCGTCTTTCCTTGGTCGGTTCTCTATTCTCGTTTGCTCATTACATCCACCTTTATGTTCGTGAGAAGCGCATTTCCTTCATTGCGCCCTCTACGCACTTCCTTTCACTAGCTGAGAACGCTTCTTGTTGTGCCCGTGGACGGTGTAATCTAGAACTAATAAGTTCGTTCATGAGGTTCTTACAGGAAGATACAGGAGGACAGGCCATTGAATATGTCCAGTAAGGGTTAGCAAACTTATGGACTTATCCTTAACTTTGCACTACACGTTAAAGGCAGCCTAGTACCTCGTGGAATGCATCGGCAAATGTTTGCTAGCTGAAAAGGGATCAGGCTTACGGCGTATGTGCATTGAAGCCAAATTTTCTCTTTGCGCTAACTTTCGGCGATTTTTCACAAACCTCGAACTTTCTACGGTTCCGGAGGGTGACCGGTGAATTTCAAAGACTGTTATCTGATCCACGCAAGCATGCGAGGACACTGGTCGATTTGACAGTGGTGTCGGGAAGAGACAGAAGGCTGGTTGGCAAGTGGCTGATTAGGCGCGGTGATAACTGTTGTCATCGGGGGCTAGCCGTAGACGTGAACCCTACTACAACTCGCTTGGATGACAACCAACCAAGAACACAAAGACCTCGATTGACTGCCATCGAGCTGATAGGGAACCGGACGTAAGAGACTGACTTGAGCAAAGCATCATCGTGCTTACAGCGGTTAAACGTTTGGGACCTGGTATATCCATCCAAGAGTCACAAGTAGCAATTGGGTAGAAACGAATCTGAATGATCTGCCATAGGAATTGCTCGTAGCTCGAAGTGGTAAAACTACCCGTTTAAGATGGTGGAAAGCTCTAGTCATGTAGATATTGGCTTGAACTAGTAAGTAATCATTAATAGATGCCGAGCCTCGAAAGGACACATTATTTACACCACAGAACAAGATTTTCTGTATACGCACCGCGTTGAGGCAAGAAATTCCACAGATAAGACTGACGGGAGTTAACGAGTACGAACTCGATTTTTTGGACACCTCTCATCGGTGTTGCTCAAATAGTCTTGCAGGAGCGAACTAGATAAGCTTAACTTTCGGCGTGGGAGCGGCGGTGTCCTAGGGCCGAATAGTTAAGATAATGCCTACGATATTAAGATATGAAAAATCGACAGTGAGACGCGTTCAGTAACGGTAAGGGAAAACTCAACCTGCTAGCTTGAGCGTTAACTAATTGAGGTTCTTCCTCTTCAATTTCAGAGAAGAAGTCGATGGCAGGTCCATTGGTAGGCCGTACGCAGGTTGGCGAGAGATTTCTCAAAAGAGGTCCTGACTTGCTCCGGAATGGCGGCAGAGGGATCATATGGCAGCGGCTTAGAACGATCTTGGCCATCGATTAGACCTGTAACCGATCGTCTTGAATATGAGGAATGCTCGAAACGCGACTTCGTTCACTTCCCAGAGTATGGCCTGGATCTCAGCGATTATCACCAAAAAAAAATGGAGTCGAAATAGTTTCCCACGACATTCTGAGCGACACTGGTCACGGAACCTCGCGGATTGAGGCTTCGGTTCAATAAGAACTCCCGCCTGGAATCGCCCTCGACCAAACATGACCGCGGCGGATACATAGGGATCTTGATTGACTTGGAAAATGCTTTCTGTCGACACATACATGCTGTCACGTCAACGTTCGTAAACATTTACATCGGAAACGTTTACCCAGCAGTGCAGGCTTCGTCTGCAATAGTACAGCCAAGTTTGTATAATGATCAGCCGCTGCGAGGAAACAAGCTGACCTGAGGAACGAACTGAAATCTAGATAAGACTGAATGTTCTAAATATTGATGGAAGCAGAAGCCGATATTGTGTGAATGCGGTGAAGATAGGCAGCCATTAACGACGCCGGGAGGAATTGATGGTAGTATGTCGGTGGACCCTCTTTGATGTACCGAGATCAGATCAGTTTCCGATCATGACTCCGATGGAACCGACTCTAGGGACGACTTCAGGGCAGGCACCAAGTGCCCGCAAAACCCACGGACTCCCCTGTAGCACGATGTGGTGTAGTACGGACTCTGGTCTGCTTCCTTCTTAGAGACAGAACGACCAGAATAAATATCCCTTCCCCCCCCCTCACGACCAGTACTTTTAGTCAGGAATGACTCCGAATAATATAATCGCGGACAATACTGCAACACTCCTTTCAATTACCCAGGAAGGTCGGGTTCTTTAATGACAGACTATCTGATGACTTCGTGTTAAGTGCAGCATGCGCGCCGAGTCCCGAGAATCTATGGGTCTGGCGATATCGTAACCAGAGACTGGAATTTTTCATGTGCGTGTGCTTCCATCACATTAGCAAAGACGATCACGATAATTCGGGAGCCCAACAAAGTCTGCTTCGTTGCTGAGTCTCATCAGTCCCCCGCATGAACTTGAAGTCATTCTTGACATCTATTCCGGGATATGAAGAGATAAGCATGCTATTTTAGTCTTTCAGTGAGAGACTTCGAGGAAATGCTGAAGACGCGACTTCGCATTTTGATGCCGTAGGAGGCGCGAAACACCGACAACGCCATCGATGATCCGATCATCATGCCACAACACACCATTGCAGTCGGATAGCCAGGTGGCGTAGTTGTCTATAAGCGGCACGCACTGCTCTGAGGAAGATAGGCGAATCATCATGAATGGTAAGGGACCGAGGCCGTGACAGACTCAGGAAGACCGCGAATCACAAGGTTTTCGAGCTTCGAACTATCCAGTGGCAATGTAGTTCAACCTCCTCCGCCGGTGGCCTATTGAATTTAGTTCCAGATAGCTTCGTAAGCTTTCGGTTGACAGAAGCAGGACTGGTAAGGAGGACCTTCAAGTTTGACTAGGACGATTTGGGGTCGATTTGGTTGACGATTTTCCTCCTTACATGCTTAGTGTCCAGTTGAGTGGCAACGAAGTCTCAGAGATATCCATTCTGAGAAGGCGTAGAAATTTGATTCTGATTTTTGCCAGAACAAGGGCGTGCCGGACCAGATTTAGGGGTACGGAACTGGACCCTGATGAACTCGTCATCTTGTGAGCGAGAGAATGCTACAAGATTGATTCCTAACGTCCGCGTTTGATTTCGCCTGGCAAACGGTAAGTAGGACAGCGTAGGGATGAGTTCCTGGCGTGGAGACATTGAGAGATATTCCTTAGGGTGACAACTCAAGTAGCTGAGTTGTTCCAAGTTCTCAGAGCGACCAGGAGCAGTGAGACAGCGCAAGTCACGGTATCGCTACCACCAACTTCTTTGGGAGCCTTGGCAAGCAAGAACGCTTCATAGCCACAATTCGAAAAGATATACACGAGCACATCCGCTAGGGTGTCCGAGCCCTTCAGTTCCAACACCGTCGATAGACCGACTATTCATGCAACGTTTAAATCCATTCTGTGAAACCTTTGAATTTGTAAAAAAGGAGCGATAGATGAGATGTACTTTCCTTGTCACTATACCCTTGCACCTAGTGACCAGTATCGAGTAGAATGTCGCGGGGAGATTATTTCGACTCCATTTTTAGTGATAATCGCCACATCGGAGGTGTTATTTTCATTATCCGGGCCTGAGGATGCAGCCTCTGCGGAAGCGAAAGTGTAGCTGATCTATTTTGCCTTTACAATGTTGTTTGATTAACCCAAGAAATCGAGTTGGCTTGGCGTCTGCTGCTATGTTAATCGTAGTTGCTCAGGAGATGGAAACGTAATACATACCTCCAAAAGCCTCAAGATTCTCGTTGAGAAACAAGAGCACCAAAAACAACCGCAATCAACCCCATAAGAAATGCAAATACTACAAACACAAACGCCCGAGCAACAGGAAACAGACCACGCGTCAGGTACATTTGTACCGAAAAAAATCGAATCACTGAAATGACAAGAAGAACGATGGCGAGTACGATGGTCGTTGCGTCTATTGGACGAGCATATATTTGGATCCGTCCTGGGTGTATCGAGGAAATGCTGAAGAATTGGACAAGGGCTACCCCTGCCGACGCAAGAGCAAGGCTCGTGCGGACATATGCCAGGAATGTACGTTCCGATGCGAGGTGGTCCCGGGCTACGCTGCCATTGTTCTGCAAGGTGAGGCTGACCTTCATTTTCTGACTTCCGAGGGGTCAGTATGTTGTCGCCAAAGAAAATATCACTCACAGAATTGCTACCCGTCGTCGTGGTAGTGAAGTCGGGGGGCATGCTCACCGCAGACGATGTCGGGCAGCATGATGACAGAGTGTCACTAAATGAGTGAATTATTGCAGCTTTGATTCCGCGATAGTGCGATGCACTCGCACGTGATCCCCGATTCTTTCCGAAGGATGAGGAAACGACAGAGGGTTATAGAAAAACGTAACTGGTCGTGAGTAGTGCCAAACTGGACAGGGGCTATACTCCGGGTTAGCTTACAAATCTGTAGTGATTGGCGAGCATCCGGCACGCTTCGGCTGCTATGCCGGCTGATTGCCATTGTGGCTGTCTTTCCGACTTCTCCCTATTGGTTTGTATCATTCTCATTGCTAACTAGCGGTCGTCGGTCAACGACTTTATACCTTGCTCTGCGGTTTCATGGAGAATGATTAGGACTGTCGGATTAATGTAGTTCCGTGGTGATCTGTGAGTCTAGGTTTCTATGGAGTCATTTGACATTTGACGAAATAATATATATCAGATTTGTGGAACATAAATACTTGCATTTGCCTATCATGTTGCAAGTTCGTACGTTTACATTTCTCTTTGACCTGGTTTCATGCTTATTTCGATATAGGATGTGGAACATATCACGAATTCTTGCTGTCATGCGCTGTTCTGGCCAAATTGACCACGAGAGGTGAGCGGTAGGGTGGGTCAGTCGTCGACGACAAATCTGAATGGTGTAGAATATCAGAGATGTGGGTGTCATCATACACATCTTGTGAATGTTCTCATGATGAGTGGATGGGTTTCGGTTTCTATGAGATGTCGTCAGTGTACATGTAAATTGTGCGAACTGAAGATAATACAGACAGTCCGAGCATGTTAATCTAGATGGAATAGACATATCTGCAGAAAATCTGTCAATATCAATGATAATGTATTATTTTATGGAAGATACTTTACTTTGACTATAAATTTGACACAACCATTGTAAAATCGGGGTTGTAACGCCATCGTACTCTTCATAAACGTAGACGCCATCTGAAAAGGCAGGAGGTCACAATTGTTGTTCCAGACATTGACAAAAACAATTCAAGGCATCACCTTGGAGGAGAGAGCAAAACATATAGACAGTCATTCTTGTTTCACAAAGTAGTTCTGATGGTATGAACCCTGTAGGACATACAGAATGTAGGGTATCCACAATGGCTTCTTTGTAGTAAACATGTACAGTCATCACAATGAAGGTACCATCTATGAATGTCGGATGGTCTGTGTTCCAACCTCGTTCTCATATAAGATTTAACAAGTCAAAGTCATTTAGTTAGCTTAACAATTCCTTTTGAGAATGATACGTTGCGAGCACTACATCTAGTACAGCCATTAATAATGTCAATGCGATAGTGGAAAAGGACTGAGAATACCTGGAGAACATGTCCTGAAGACAAATAATAATAACAATGTTGATAATTTGGCACACAGATCTTGCATTCGATGAAATCGCCAGGCACCATTGTCTTGAATAGCATTTTGCTGCATGACATTGCAATTGCCAATAAAATAGTACAAGTATTCTCGGTTGTTGATTATCGATTCCCCAACATAAATCTATAAAAGCATGTGAATAATAATCATTGGTAGTAGTTGCTATGTACATCATGATCTCGCAACAACTTGACGATGTCTCTCGTTTCGACAACATCAAATATGGAGGTGATGGATCTGCCATCATAAAATGACATAGCTGTAGAATGCAAGAGAATGAGACAAAGATCTGAATTTTTCCACACATACCTTTCATGACTTAGGATCACAGTCACAAATGTCACATAGCTGACAGACAACATATTGGATTTCTCAAGACCGCTGAGGGTAAAGCAGACTTCGTGTACACTCTGACGTTCGGTTAATGTAAGCACAGATAACGATAAATCGAGAAACAAATCATCATGAGAAAGGACAACTGGAAGCTCTCATTCAAAATCATTGTTCACACATCGTGACTCTGTCATGTCATGTGAAAAATCACGGGACCCAATGGGCTAACGTAATCCCCCAGCTCGACCATGAGAGACCTTGCAAGCAAGGTAACTCATCAAAACCGAGCTCGACGTCTTTTTTGTACCAGGACTGACTGGGACTGACGACTCCTCACAAAACCTTTCTCACTCTGAGTGCCAGACCTTCTGGTATGAGGATTCAACTTTCAAATTCATTATTACCGCTTGGTGCTCACAAGGGAAACAACCTCCACCCGTTGATGATGCTGTAGCTTATAATAATTTGGCCTGACGATCTTTTATCGATAAATTGTGCTTCCCCTGAGTCCCTGAGTCCCATTATTACTTACCTCATAGCTGCCTGAGGTTGCAGGGGAAAATGTGAGCTGGTGGCAGCACAGCTGCCACCGAGCGAACTTTTTCCCCGCAACCAACCAGTGGATCAGATTCATGCATGTCGTTTACAATATAGAGTTTTGATTTTTTTCAAGCATGTCTGAACTCCGTTAAGTGAGAAAATCCTATATCGTGCAAGGTAGCGACTTCAAAGCGACTTATTTAGTTATTTTTTGAAAATGAATCCAAGAAAAGGAAAGAATCGGGGACCCGGCGTCCGCCGCTACTGGATCATTCCCCTTCCTTTCCGACAATGACCACTCACCGCCGTGCCAGCATCCCTCCCATTCCAGATCTCCGTTTCGAGACGGCGTACTTGCGAAGGATACGGCCTTTTGTCCACTTTGAAGAGTCGCCTGATGGCTTTGAGGCTGTTGGCGACGAGCAGCCGGCAAGAGAGGCGCTGGAGATTGACTGGAAGAATGTGATTTGGGTGACGTTCCGGGACCAAGTTCTGACTATGTGGATCCAGGGTGCGCTCTGGTGTGTCTATCTCGATACATTTCTGTTTTTCTTTTTGATTTCTCTCAGGGCCATCGTTGGGTTTTACCTACGGCCCATATACACGCAGGCTGGGCGGAGATTCAAGCACAAAGAGGGCGGGGCAGTGTCATGGCTGAGGAATTGGGTCAAGGCGCTGGGCCTGTCTACGAACACCGACCGAGCAAGATAGCCCGTCGTCTACCTCCAAGTGCGGTGGGCAGCCAGACGCGGTGCCAAAGATTCGGTTGCAAGGCTACGTATGTACATCGGAAGCATGACATGAGAATTTTCCACTGATGTACTTGATCCAGCATCGTGGTATGATCTGCTTCCTGATTGTGCTTGCAGACATATGGACGTACTCGTCAATTCCCGTCGGTCGTATCTGTGGAAATTCTTGCCTCATGGTGGTGATACAGAAACCTTTCTCTGTAAATATATGTCCTTTCGAGTCTCGGCATTTATTCATAATTACTTATCAGAGTGACCCAACATCTATTTTCACCATCTTAAGCGGGTACTTCGAGCTACGAATCTTTTCCGATTCATTTCTACCTGATTGCTACGTGTCTCCTGGATGAATATACCAAGTCTACAAGGTTTGACTTCTGTAAACACGGCGAAGCTTTGATTTCGGCTCAGGTCAATCTCTTACGACTGATTCCCTATTAGCTCGACGGCAGTCGATCGAGGCCTTTGTGTATTTGATTGGTTGTTGGTTGAGCAAGTTGTGGGTTCACGTCAACGACTAGCCTAGTGGCCCTCGATGACAATGCTCGTCGCCGTGCCTAATCAGCCTTCTGTTTCTTCCCAACGCTGCTATCAAATCGACCAGGGTTCTCGCAAGCTTGGATGCATCAGCGACAACAATCTTTGAAATTAACCGGTCACCGGTCACCCTTGGGCCTCTCGGAACCGTAGAAAGTTTGAAGCTTGTCACTGCTTGTGAAAATTCGCGGAAAGAGAAAATTCTGCTCCAACGCACAAACACCGTAAGTCTGATCTTTTTTCTAGCAAACAGTTCCTGATGCGTTCCATAAGGTACTGAGCTGCGTTTGTCATGTAGTCTAAAATCCATATTTCACATATTGCGACTCCATGTAGATCATTTGTTACCCCACATTCAAGGGCCATTCCCCACAGTCGCACTAAGCAAATGTGCATATATGTTCTCCTCGCCCCTGTCCTTGTCACTTGGGACCTCGTTGCCTATCTCTTGGACCTTAACGACTTGTTGCAGTGACTCAGAATTCTTATAAACCCCGAGCTTCGCCAACCATAGACCTTCTTGTTGCCAAGAAGTTTGTAGCGACTTCTCTCACACGCTAACCTGACTTGCTTTACAAAGACGCATAATTGGGGGGAAATTCGTCCCATTCTAGGGAGAGGAATCCGATAGAACGCCTCATCTGACCCACGTAACAAGCGCCATGAGATCTTCCCCTGGCGCGTGCTTCTTATAGCAACTTTGAGCCGGCTATATATAGCCACACTACAGACCCGGCCATTGGAACCTGCCAACACCAACACCATCATGTCTGTCCACGATAAGCACGACGTCGACTCGGAGAAACATGAAGGCGACTCTGCACCTAGTGTCGTCCTTCAAGTTCAGGAAGACATAGCAGACATCGACCTCGCGACGTTCCACGAACTGCGCGCAGGAAGATTGGTCATTGATCCAGCGTACGAGCCTCTCCTCTCCAACTATTCTCCTCACATCACACGTTCACAGGGAGGCGAAATTTGAGTTCGGCGAGACCTTTGCTTCCAAGCTCAAGCTCTCTCGTGACGGAACCAAAGTCTTATGGCCTCAACCGACCGACTCACCGCGCGATCCCCAGAATTGGACTGACACTCGCAAGAGTATCCACCTCTTCATCGTCACGCTGGCCTCCATTATTCCAGACTTTGATCAGCGGCATAGGTGAGGACTTTTGCTTAGCGATTTTCGGGCTTACATCTCCTCGCAGGGATTGCGTCTATCTTTCGACTGGCCGAGCAATATAATACTACGACCGGAGCGATTAACAATTTGACATCAAAGTGGGTTCTCTTCTGTTTGATGGGTTATTGTTAGTGGGCTGAAATAGCAACGCATTCAGTTGGAGCATTTTTCTCTTGGGTCCGTCCGCAATGTATGCCTTCATGACCATTACGGGCTGATACACAGCTCAAAGGATGGGGAGGCATATTTGCTGTCTTGCTCATTCGCCGCTACGGGCGCCTTCCGGTGCTATTTTGGTCGCAGGTGAGGATAAAATTAGCATAAACTTATTTATCATAGTCCCCTTCTGATGTCTTGCCCGGTCAAAACAGGTCTTCGCTCTTGGTTTCCTTGTGGGGTGTACATTCGCGCCCAATCTGGCAACATTTGCTGGTAAGAAGTTCAGCTTCATTGTCAATCTTCTGAATTAAATATATTCTCTCAGGAATGAGATGTTTGACAGCTTTCTTCGGGTTAGTACGTTATCTGCCTCGATTCCTGTGCTAAACGCATTCCGATAGAACTGCGCCTCAAGTTGCGGTATGTAATATTGCTTGATTCTTGGGCTTGTATCCTCTGGAGACTGAGATGTTCATGAAGGGATTGTATATCGTCACAGATCTATATCCTTTTCACCTACAAGCGCGGAAGGTAGAGCTACAGAATACCGTGTTTTTTTGTTTCTCATCTTCGACCTAGCTCAACTTCTGGACAATGGGATTCATTGTCTCCCCGTTCCTCTCTCCGTTCGCCTTCGGCTTCCTTGTCGCCCGACAAAGCTGGAGATGGGCCTACGGAATCGGTTGCATCTACAGCGCCGTCGTATGCATCTTGATCGCCCTTTTCTTGGATGAAACGTACGCCATTTCCCTACTATCCTCCCAACCGTACTAAATACTTACTAGAATGTACGACCGAACCGTAAAACCCATCCCAGAACCGACCACCTCGGGGCTTCGCTATAGAATCGAAACACTCCTAGGCGTAACCGGAATCAAAATGGCAAAATACCGAGTATCTTGGACAGAATCGATTCTCTCACCCATCAATGTCGTATGGCGACCTCACCTTCTTGGGATTTTGGTCTTCGAGGGTATCCTATTTGGGTTTGGTATAGGTATCAATGTGCGGTGTTCACCTCGGTCTTCACGATCTGTTTTGACTGTTTTCTCTTTCAGGTTACGAATGCTGTGTTCTTGGGAAGCCCCGCATCCTGTTGGGTTCGGGTGGAGCCAGGATGCTATCGCTGGAGCATACGGTACACCGATCGTAGGTCCTTGTTCGATTCGTCTCGTCCCCGCAGCTGAGTTCGCAGGTATCTGTACTTTTGGGTGAACTGATTGGTCGGTATACGAATGATTGGATCATGAATCATGAGTATTAAACGCAATCATGGTGTATTCGAAGCTGAAAGTCGTCTTTGGTGAGTCTGTATTCTTGGATATCATTCTGTTATATTGAGGAGATGAAAGGGCTTGCTATATCGCTCTGCCTCTGTACATATGCGGTTTCGTCACCCTTGGAGCATCGATTCAGAACCATCTGAATACGGCTGGTATCGTCATGGGCTGGGGAATTTCAGAGCTGTCTATTATGATCAACACCGTGGCTATATGTAAGTACTTGCTCCGATTTCATCGCTCTACTCGGACTGATATGCTGCCAGATGCGTACTGCAATGACTGCTTTCCAAAACACCAAGGTGAAATCAGTGCTTTGATAAATCTAGCGCGTGTCCTCGGAGGTATGTAATATTTAGTAGTATACAGGTCACTATTCAGGTTCCTAATCCGCTTTGATGAAGGCTTTGCGGTGGCCTATTTTCAAGTTCCTTGGGCAGAGAAACATGGTGCTCTGCAGACATTTGGTTGCGAAGCTGCGTATGTCCAGTGGAAACAATGAAAAAGAAATCATTTGCTCAATTTTTTTCTTTTCCCACCAGAATCGTAGCGGGTCTCTTCGTTCTCATTATACCTGCAATGCAAATATATGGACGAAATTTACGAGTACGTCGGTCTCATTTATGGTTATTCTTGGTCTCACAACTTACAGGAACGGTTTTCGGTGGCTTGATTTATGACTAAGTATGTATGTACATGACTGATGAAGCCACTCAGAATGTAATTCCCTGTTTATAAGTCTTTGTAGATTTACTCTCCGAGTTTTTATTCTAACTGGCTGACACCGATATTCATAAGCACTCGAAGCAACGGTCATCAGATTCATAGCGCGCAAAAGATAAATTTCCGCTTTAACGCACAAACACCGTAAGCCTGATCTTCTTTTCTAGCAAACAGTTCCTGATGCATTCCATGAGGTACTAGGCTGCGTTTATCATGTAGTCTAAAATTAAGGATAAGTACATTTGTCACATGTCGATCATCTATTACCCCGCATTCGAGGGCCATTCCCCACAATCGCATCAAGCAAATGTGCATAGTTGTTCTCTCTCGTCCCTGTCCTTGCCCCTTGTGACCTCGTTGCCTATCTCTCAGACTCCCGCGATATCTTGCAGTTACACAGATTTTTTATAACGCCTGAGCTTCGCCGGGTATTGACCTTCTTTGCAACAAGAATGTTATAGCGACATCTCTCACACGTTGACTTAACTTGCTTTACCAAGACACCTATTGGCTGGAAATTCCTCTCATCGTAGGGAGAATGAATACAATAGAACGCCTCATCTGATCTACGTAAAGCAGCGCCATTAGAAGCCTTGAGTCGAGTATATATATCCTCGCTATGGACCTTGTGCCGATACTAACACCAGCACCAACACCATCATGTCTGACCACGATAAGCACGACGTCGAGTCTGAGACACTGTGGAAGCGACTCTGCACCGAGTGTCGTCCTTCAAGTTCCAGAAGACGTGACAGATGTCGACCTCGCGACGTTCCATGAACTGCATGCAGGTAGATTGGTCATTGATCCAGCGCACGTACCTTCACAACCATTTATCTCAACTCTAACGGTCTGACACTGTTCACAGAGAGGCCAAAGTCGAGTTCGGCGAGGTTTTTGCCTCCAAACTCAAGCTCTCTCGCGACGGGACCAAAGTCTTATGGCCCCAACCGACTGATTCACCACGCGATCCCCAGAACTGGTCTGATACCCGCAAGAGCATGTACCTCATCATGATCACGCTAGCCGCTATCGTTCCAGACTTTGACGGCGGCATAGGTAAGAGCTTTTGCCTAGCTTAGCGATTTTTTTGCCCTTATAGCCCATCTCTTCTCGCAGGAGTTGCGGCCATCTTTCGGCTCGCCGAGCAATATAATACTACGACTGGAGTGATCAACAATTTGACATCAAAGTGGGTATCAGCTTCTTTCGTGTCGTAAGTCATTATTGCTGGGTTAATAACAACGCGTTTAGTTGGAGCATCTTTCTCGTGGGTCCGTCTACAATACATGTCCTCGTTATCAATATGGGCTAACACCCAATTCAAAGGATGGGGGGGCATATTCGCCGTCGTGCTCATTCGCCGCTATGGGCGGCTTCCAGTTTTATTTTGGTCGCAGGTGAAAATAGATTTTATTCATGGTCGTGATCCGCTGACCATTAAAACAGGTACTCGCTCTTGGTTTCCTCGTGGGATGTACATTCGCTCCCAATCTGGCGACATTTGCTGGTAAGAATCAGTTTTCTTGTTAATCTTCTGGATTATTACAGATAATCTCCCAGGGATGAGATGTTTGACGGGTTTCTTCGGGTCAGTACGGTGTCTACCTTTTCTTCCTGGACTGAACACACTCCTATAGAACTGTGCCTCAAGTCACGGTATGGAATATCAATTGATTCTTATGCTTGTATCGTCTGAGAATTTCCCAAGGGATTGTATGTCGTCACGGATCTATACCCTTTTCACCTGCAAGCTCGGAAGGTAGAGTTACAGAATAGGTTGTTTTTTGTTGCTTACCTTCGACCTAGCTCAACTTCTGGACAATGGGATTCATCGTTTCCCCATTCCTCTCTCCGTTCGCATGCGGCTTCCTTGTTGCCCGACAAAGCTGGAGGTGGGCCTACGGAATCGGTTGCATCTACAGCGCCGTCGTATGTGTCCTAATCGCCCTTTTCTTGGGCGAAACGTATGCAATGTCCCTACTATTCTCCCATCCGTACTAAATACTTACTAGAATGTACGACCGAACCGTAAAACCCATCCCAGAACCGACCACCTCGGGGCTTCGCTATAGAATCGAAACACTCCTAGGCGTAACCGGAATCAAAATGGCAAAATACCGAGTATCTTGGACAGAATCGATTCTCTCACCCATCAATGTCGTATGGCGACCTCACCTTCTTGGGATTTTGGTCTTCGAGGGTATCCTATTTGGGTTTGGTATAGGTATCAATGTGCGGCGTTGACATAGGTCTTCACGATCTGTTTTGACTGTTCTCTTTTTCAGGTCCACGAATGCTGTGTTCTTGGGAAGCCCCGCTCCTGTTGGTTTCGGGTGGAGCCAGGACTGCTATCGCTGGAGCATACGGTACACCGATCGTAGGTTCCTTTCCTATTTGCCTCCCCCGCAGCTGAGTTCGTAGGTATCTGTACTTTTGGGTGAACTGATTGGTCGGTATACGAATGATTGGATCATGAACATGAGTATTAAACGCAATCATGGTGTATTCGAAGCTGAAAGTCGTCTTTGGTGAGTCTGTATTCTCGGATGGTATTCTGTTATATTGAGGAGACGAAAGGGCTTGCTATATCGCTCTGCCTCTGTACATATGCGGTTTCGTCACCCTTGGAGCATCGATTCAGAACCATCTGAATACGGCTGGGATCATCATGGGCTGGGGAATTTCAGAGCTTTCAATTATGATCAACACCGTGGCTATATGTACGCACTTGCTCCGATTTCATCGCTCTACTCGTACTGATATGCCACTAGATGCGTACTGCAATGACTGCTTCCCGAAGCACCAAGGTGAAATCAGTGCTTTGATAAATCTAGCGCGTGTCCTCGGAGGTTTGTAATATCTCGTACTATTCAGTTTCAGTGATCAGGTTCCTAATCTGCTGTGATAAAGGCTTTGCGGTTCCTTATTTTCAAGTTCCTTGGGCAGAAAAGCATGGTGCTCTTCAGACATTCAGTTGCCAAGCCGCGTATGTCCAGTGGAAACAATGAAAGGGAAATCATTCGCTCAACCTTTTTTTCTTTTCCCACCAGAATCGTAGCGGGCCTTTTCATTCTCATTATACCTGCGATACAGATATATGGACGGAGTTTACGAGTCCGTCGGTCTTATCTATGGATATTCCTAGCCTCACCCTTTACAGAAACGGTTTTCGGTGGCTTGATTTATGACTCAACGGTGTATACATGTCGATGACGCTCACCCAGAATGTAATTATTGGTGTACACTAGACTTGGAAGATTTTTTTCTCCCCCTTGCTTCAGGAATAAGTAGTTGACTGACTGACATCGATTTTCACGAAGTAATGGTTATCAAATTTGTAATGGTGTAAAGAGGCTTTCCTGGCATTATCATTGTCGTTGTGCGGACTCTTGTCAGTGCACTACTATTCGGTTAAACTCATTGTTATTCCAAGCTTACCTCTCGCCGACACTGAGTAGTCGTATTACCGTCACTCAGAATGGAAAATTTCGTCGGGCCGACAAACCGCCTATTCATTCTCACTCATCCGCATTCTTATGTAACATGGATACTTCGTTTCACCAACAATCCCCCGTGGTATATATATTTCCTTCAACATAACGTCTAGAAAATGACCTGGCGTATTTCCAATCACCCGATGTTCATCCACGGCGGTCGAACGCGTAACGACGGTCCCATGGTAGGAGGGTGATCTCCGTCTCCACTTGCAGGGCCAAGCCTCTGGACTCTGATATCCGTTCCTCAGCTCTCTGGTGACGCGCGGAAATTTTCCAGGGTTACATCACATTGTACCCAGATTCACCGAGCACGTCATCCAATCAGTGTCGTGCATGCGGAACCTCCAGTCCGCCCTTACAGCATCGCTCTCTTGGAGCTTCTATGCTCTCAACAACGATGTTCTTCAATCTGGTCCATACTGCGCTTCCTAGGACACGGATTCAAGCAAATATTATATTTTCTTGTTGCCATGACTGTGTGCTGTTTGCCAGCGGCCAATCTCTAGGCCATATAACACCAGAGCACTCCGAGCACTTTTCTCACTCAAAAAATGCTCCCTTCCGCTCTTTTCCTTCTTCTTGCTCCCTTGGCGGGGGGTATAGTGGGGGTTCATTCGCTCTCTTACATCGGGGCAGACTTCTCTTCCTTGGTCAACTTGGAGAATTCTGGGACATCGTATTCCGATGGGGGTAGCACTGAAGCCTTCGAAACGATCTTGACGAGTCATGGTGCCAACATTGCACGCATCAGGGTTTGGACTAGTGAAAGCGACGACGAGTATAGCCTGGACTATGGTCTTGCGTTGGCGAAAAGGGCCGTAAATGCTGGGATGGCGCTGATGATTGACTTGCACTATAGCGATACATGTAAGTACGATGTATGAACTGTCTTTTCGTCTCTGCTGATAATTAACGCAGGGGCTGATCCATCCAAACAAGGTCTAATATCTACAAGTAACTAAGCCTGCCGTTCTGACCGTCCGTGAAGGTATCCCTTCGGCTTGGGAAGAAGATTTGGATTCCTTGAACACGTCGATATACACGTGAGCTAAATTCCCTTCCAGTAGTATATCTGTATTGACGCGTTGAAAAGGTACACCCTTGATCTCGTCAACGCATTCATCAGCCAAGGGACACCCATTGATTACATTCAGGTATTCTCACATGCATACATCAATTTCAATCTTGTTAACTTGGCGCCCAGATCGGCAACGAAATTAACGGCGGTATCCTCTGGCCAACTGGAGAAATATCAGTCAATGGGTACGAGCCGCTCTCTGAGTTGCTCAACTCGGCAGTCAGCGCCGTTCGACAAGCGTCGTCAACAACTAAAACCGTTATCCACTTGGCTAATGGCTGGGACGAAGACAGTGTCTCATACTTCTACGAGAACATTTTCTATCAAGGAGCACTGGAGCTTGAAGACGTCGATGTCATGGCATTTTCGTTCTATCCCTTTTATGACGAGGGTGCCACGTTGTCAGCTCTCAAGTCGAGTCTCAACTCTGTTGTTTCTACGTACGCCAAGGTGAGTGAATCATAATCCAGGGAAGAGGGTTTACATAGTTGTATAGGATATAATGATTGTCGAGACAGACTGGCCATATGAGTGCTCTTCCGTTACTTTGACAGAGAGTATTTCTGTATCTGCATCTGGACAAGAAACTTGGGTAGGTTGAATACGAGCCTGATAGAACATAGAATTCACCTCTTACTAGATGTCCGACATTCAGACTGTCTTGGAGAACTTATCTGACGATCATGGAATCGGTCTTTTCTACTGGGAACCCGGTTGGATCGGCAATGCCGGTTAGTCGTTCGAATCATCATTTTAGCTTAGTTCACCTTACAAACCCTCCTCCCAGGTCTTGGTTCGTCTTGCGAAGTGAGTATTTCTTATCGCGGGCTTATCCGTACTGACTACTCTTCTAGGACAACCTCTTAGTGGATAGCTCAGGGGCAACAAGAGATTCCATCTCGGTATTTGGTAGCTAAAATAATAGATATATCTGATATTCGCCGACTCCACCCTCCTCGAGTTTACTAAAGGGTCAGATCGGGAATGGTCTAATGACGATCCAGGTGATGTCATGACTGCAAGCCACTTATAATCTAGGCGGGCTTGAATCGAACACAATTCTCAACCACCGAAGGCTTTCAGAATGGCTAGCAAAGCAAGACCTGGATTGGTATGTCGCGCCGTTCAGTCATCATATGCCATTTTCACCTACAAGACCGCTAGGCATTCGCAGTCGTCGGTGGTATCACTCTCACAGTCGCGGCTATGCTTATGATGCAGCAGGATACGAAGGCAAAGGAAGGTCCTGCTTCCATATACAGTGAGTCACTCCAATTTCAAGTTTACGTTTGTAACTGATGAGCTGGTAGAACCCAATGGAGCCCATGGCCCGAACGATTCGGATCTCAAGTTGAACTCTGCAGATATAAACCAAGTCGTTGAAGGGAAGTCTAGAGGGGATCAATCCCCGCAAGCAGTAGAAAAAAAGCGCTGAACAAACGACTCATCGTGCCAATGACATGAGTACGGTAACGTGTCATGAAAATATTATGCGATGCCACTACTTGTGTAATGTCGCGCATTGGTTGAGTTGAAGGATGATTTCGGATCAGGACTCTACTTAAGACTCCAGATGCATCAACGTTTCTTCCAGTCTGTGAAAAAAGTCTTCTCCTACAAATCATTGGAAGAGCAGGTTTGTATTATAGTTTGAACCGCAGTCTACAAGCACCGACGACTAATAAAACTACTTCCTTCCTTCCTTCCTTCCTTCCTACTACTGTTCTACTGTCGGAAGTTTCGGCACGACGGTCCGACCATCCGGTCAATCCCTCTTTTTGACAACAATTCGGCAACAATTTCTTAATAACCCTGGCATCTTGGGCTCACGACTCTTGCGCTTCCAATGAAACGCAGACTGTTACCTTTCATGGAGCTGGATTCTTCTACTCTCGTTGCTCTAGGTATCAAATGCTCTGATAATGGCGACTGGGGCTAAACTCAAACGAAGTGAGTAGCAAAAATAGGTTATATCTTTGGCAAATGCGACGTGGGGACTAACTACGAAATATACTAGCTTATATCATTTTTGTATATACTAATACCCGCGAGAATAAGACACGTAAGTAAATCCGTACGAGAACCAAACGGCGACTGACTGTCTGCCATAGAAGCTCGAATATTCCAGTTTGTCGCCTCGGTTTTCTACCACCTTTGCTGCTTGTAAGTCTCGCGTTGAACCTCGCGCTAGTATAGAAAACTAAATCCAACTGAGTAGCATCATGTAGCCTGCCTATCATCGGCTAACATAAGATGTTATCTATTGGCGGCCCGTCCGGGTCGGCCACAACTTGCTTCCAGAAGCATGTCGAGTCGCGGAACCCTAGGGATATGACCTGCAGACCTTGGAGAAGAACGACATGCATCGCCTCTCGCTCCTGTGCCTCGCTGGCGTCGTTGCTAGTCTTCAAACTAACGTTGACTTGACATCCTATCTCAATAACAAGGCTGCATCGACTGAGGGACACCTTGCAAGCTTTGATGGTCATAATGGGTCGTATCCAGCAGACTATTTACCATCTGGGAACCTGATCGATCAGTCCATACTTGTGCGTAAAGTGCTTCCTCTATCTTCTGCAGCAAACTAACGCTTGAGCCTTGAAAAGTATGCTCTGCCTGACTTTTCTGATATTACCAGTAACGACAACATTAACTGCAGTGGGCAAATAATTAGCGTTCCGCCAGGGAAATACCACTCGTTCAACTTTCTCGGTGCAACCGATGGAACGTCCTATGTCAATGGCGAATTTACAGCCCTGTATGACGACGGTACCACGGAAACTCTGGGTTTCGTCGTGGCGCCATGGTGGTTCCAGAATCCTTCCAATGGGTACGTGCATTATCTCGGCGTAAATGTGTGTAAATAACGAAATATGCTAGACCTATAACTGCGCCCTTCTTGAATATGGGCTTGCCGAACGGAACGACGTTCAAAAACTGTGTGTCCAGGTCATATCTGTGATGAAGAACCGGGAGGTGTCTGACTCGCCTAGATAACATCACCCGAATGTTCACTTTTCAGCACCATACTGATAACGCAAAGGTTCTCACCGGTGTAGTCTTGCCGAAGTCAGTGACCTTCGTATGTTCTAAAGGCCCCCAACTTAAGATTTATCCACGCAGTGACACAGGAACCTCACAGCTTACGGGTGTTGTCAGTATTCATGTATTCGCCATAACCCTCATATCTACAGACAAGCCTTCCTCTGTTCCACGTCCTTCTCTATACATTCAAAACGTGCGAAGTACAACCAAGTAAGTTTTTGCCTCCTTCTCTGACTCGTATCGAGGGGACTAATTCTGTACTGGATTCCGAATCCTGGATGATAAACAAATTCAACTTTTCGAAATTACGCTTAACAACTTTGCCCCTAGTACAGCGGGCGTCGAGGCCTGGATTACACACGATACGAGTATAGTGGTTGCATCCGATTCATTGGATACGGCTATTCCAGGCAGTGTTAAGCGTCTACGGGGAGGCGATCAGGTTCGCATTTTGGTAGGCGTGGTAAACAAGGACGGTGTCGAGGCAGGCACCCCCATCTCTGACGTCCGAATCCTCATCAACGGCCGACCCGTGGGGAACCAATGGGACGCCATTGCTGGTATCCCGGATTTCTTCACCGGAGACGACAGCTTGGTGACCCATGAGAGCGCCGAGTGGTTCGATAATGCAAAATTCGGTCTTTTCGTACACTGGGGTACGGTCTAAGTTTTCGTAATGTGAACCCTTGTCTGACAACAACGCATGTTAGGCATTTATTCCGTCCCCGCTTGGACTGTATCCGGGACACAGTACGCAGAATGGTATTGGTATTGGCAGCATAATCCTGCCAATGAATCTTCTGCGGTGTGGACCCACCACAAAGAAATATACGGGGAAGACTTCCTCTACGACGACTTCTTCCCAGATTTCACGGCAAGTGAATTCAATGCGACGGACTTTGTCCAGTTTGTCGTCGATATAGGTGCCAAATATTATGTATGTTTCCTTTTCAAGTCGACGACTTCTTAACCGCCTGTTCATCAAAACGTCCCTGTGAAGGTGATCACTACCAAGCATCACGATGGCTTTGCGCTGTTCGACACTGGAAATTCTTCAAATCGGAACTCTCTCTTGCATGGACCAAAGTATGTCAAATTTCGTACGTCCAATGACAAGCTTCTTCTGATATTGTTTTGAGGCGCGATCTTATTGGCGAGATCGTTAATGCGACTAAAGCAACGCAGCCACAATTACACACTGGAGTACGCCGGCAACTTCAACTGTTACTGACTGATCTTCTTTCTCATTAGTCCCCTAGTTGTACTTTTCCCTCCCAGAATGGTTTAATCCCGCCTTCGCAAAGTACGGTCATGCTGATGGAGGCGATGATCTGTATCACAGGCGGGGCGCCGTGGGGACTGTGAGACTCCCCCCCCCCAAAAAAAAAAGACCATTGAGTTGTACGCTGAAACCTTGAACAGCCCGGCTACAACATTCTCCAACGCACTGGGTTTGCTGGAGGTCTGGCGCAGTTCGTGCATTCGCCTCTAATACACACGACAGTAAAACCTCACACATTTTCTAGAAATGCGTACAATTCAAGCGAGTATGAGCCATACACCGGTTATGTGGAAGTGGAAGACTTTTTGCAAGATATTATGAGACCTGCAGATGGAAGTGTTGTTCTATCAGTACGAGGACTGACATTCTTTGGTGTGACATTGGTGGGCCAACTGTTTTCCCGGATATTGGTAGGGGTGGGATATATTCTTGCTTTCTTCTATGCTAAGCCAAGAGCCGGTAGCACCAAGATGGTTTAACTGGGCCAAAGAAAACGGTAGAAACGTCATCGCAAACGCTCGATGCGGAGCGAACTATTCCGACTTTGATGTAAGTGTCTATAGTCTGCGCAGCCAGTTCTGCTAATTTTTTTATTTAAAAAAGAACCCAGAATACACTGATACAACCCACTTGAGTACGTACCCCTGTTCCATTCAAAAAGCTTTACCCACTGCATACCTAGAACTACGAAAATGGGAATCGAGTGAAGGCTCTGATCCCTATTCGTATGGTTACAACCAAGATACCCCCGATGAGAATTACCGGAATTCAACCTATATTCTCCATTCGTTGGTTGACATTGTGTCGAAGAACGGGAATTATCTCATCGATATTGGGCCTACAACCAATGGAACCATCGTGTCACCGTCGAGGACTTCCTTGCTCAAAGTCGGAGAGTGGCTTGCGTTTGCGTAAGCCTACATCTAAGCTCGATAATATCTAGTGTTTACTTCCTCTTGTCAGTGGGGAGGCAATCTATGACACGCAGTATTGGTATGTGACCGCCGAGGAAGGCGACCTCCGCTTTGTGAGCTTTCCATCTCAGAGTTTACGCACTGCCACTAACCCCAATCCAGACTACGAAACCTGACACTTTCTATATCATATCTCTTTCTTATCCGACAGACGGGGTGCTTCGCTCGATGTCTCCCCTCCCTTTGAAAGACGGTGACATAGCGACATTTCTAGGGCCCAATCAGAGTCAGAGGGAGCTAGCTTGGTCGTGGTCCGAGAACGGGGTTTTCGAGCTGCTTGTTGACGAAACAGAACTGGCGATGGTGCAAGACGTATGGGCCTTCAAGATCAGGTATACGTAGTCGACCATGTAAATGAGCTACTCGATATTCCGATGAGATGAGATCTAATGTACAAGCCTAATCAATACAATCATCTCAGATAGCGATGTCTTTCCCTGCGTTACTTAATACTTAAAGATATCTACACTGAACGTCCATCATACGCCGAGCACCCTACAACATCGAGCCACTTCATCCGTTGCTGCTCTTTATGGCAAAGAACAGCGCCGCTGCATTTCCCCGAGGCGCATCTGCCAGTGGTACCACGCACTTCCCAGACTTTGTTCCCACACCCGGTAAACTCTAGGCTTGGATCTGGTAGACACATCTTGAGTTCGCCTCCGTTCAATTTGGGGAGTAGCGGAGGTAGCGTCGTGCACGTGGAGGCATAAGTGCACACATTGATACGCTGAGCTGACGATAGAGTTGGGGCGAGAAAAGAAAGAATGTGAAGTTGAATTTCAGTAGGTAGCATACAGAGGGCGGAGGATTTCGTGGGAAGAAGGAGGGTTCGGGAGTAACGGAGTAGATCTAGAGCTTCTTTCTCGGCTACGCGTTTGAGGTGCATGTTCCTCGAAAGGATTAGCCGCAATTTGCTTTCCAATTCCTTCCAATCGGTGTCGTCGGACGATGTATCATCATCGTCCGACTCTGTAGCCATGTGGTTAGAGTAGAGCTCCACGTTGGAAAGAACAAAATTGCTCTTTTCGATAGCACCGATGATGCGCTTCACTGCACTGTGACCGAGTGCGTTGCCGTTGCACTTGAATATCTGCAGGTGACACTGTTCGGGAGAGGAGATGTAGGAGATAATGTGCGGTGCTGCGCGACGTGTGATGCCGGTAGCTGAAACATGGAGTTCCTTCAAATGTGTTGATCGTAGGCTTGAGAAGAATGCACCGACAAAATCGTCAGAAAGGGCGGTATTGGTAGTGAGAGACAACATTTCGAGACTGGAGGAGTTGATACTGTTCGTAAAAGTCTCAATGACGGAGGGGTCTCCTGAAAATAAGTTCTAATACCGATTAAAATAGGCCCTGGAGAGTGCATATAGCTCACATTCTGCAAGAACAATTCGGCCAAATGTTGGTTCCCGTTCAGGTATGTCGCAATAGCCAACAATCCACGGTCACCAATCTCATTCGAGTTCAAACTAATTTCTGTTATTCGGTATTTCCTCCCCGCAGGAGATCCCAAGAAACGAAAGAGAACAATGCATCCGTCGTCGGACAGCTTGTTGTGTCCGAGAATGAGCTTCGTGACTGTTCGTCGTGAAGTTATCATAGATATCACATCCTGGGCACCTAAAACACTTCAGCACAAGAAATAGGAACACATTATGATTCATGTACCTTCCACATCGGTCAGCCCGCCATCCATACGGTCGATGAATCCTCTCGTTGAGAGCAGAGCTTTTGCTGGACCGCCTGAACGACTAGTTCGACCTTTGGAGCTCACCGTACGAGAAGAGAAGATATGCATGGATCCGGCGCAGTCCAGTGTAAGGACCGCCTAGAAGCTAGAGGTGGTGATGGGCAAGAACAAGCAATGTTGCCGTGTTCAGGGAAATCATGATGTAACGTTATGTAAGCTGCGGCTGTCTCCGACGCGGACAGGCGTTTCGGAGTTTACTCTTCAGAAAAGTTTTGGACATTCTCACCCACCACAAGTTTATAAAAACAATGTCGGTCACACGTCCCCAAGGCGCAATTCGAACAAGAAACTGCGTCAACTGTCCCAAATATACGTGTGACTGTAGTCCTTTTCTTCAGCGAGGTTTCAATCCTGATTCTTTTGCAGACTGACAGACCGAAGTGAAGTTCGTTCCTAAGTTTGACAGCAACGTACAAGGATTTGTTGGATGTTTCCCCTGCAGGGAGTCGCTGTTGAGCTTGCCCCAGACGGCAATGGGTTGGTTGGATGACCGGTCTTCGAAGTCTTCTCTTACTCCACAAGTCGCCGACCCTGCCGTCCATTCTCCGCAAAACCTGAGTCGCTATCGTTCCACCCAACGGCCTTGGACCTGTACAAAATTCGTGAGTCGAAGCCGTCCGCATCCTCTTGCACTCGTTTGCTGACATCTAGATCATCAGAAACAATGAAGATACGTCTTGTACTGGCAAACAATGGCAGCGTAGCTCGAGACCACCTATCGCTAGAACGGACCTTCCTATCTTACGTTCGCACCAGCCTGGCGCTAGCCTGTGCTGGTGTGGCTGTGGTTCAATTCTGCACCCTCGCTACAACAGGCTTGGGAAATATACAAGCTTTTGCCCGCCCATTAGGTGCATCCACCGTGGTTCTAGCCATCGCTCTTCTTGTAGTTGGCGTCATTCGGTTCTACACGGTGCAGACACACCTCACGCGAGGCTTGTTCCCTGTCTCGCGAATATTCGTCTATGTCATATCCACCTTTCTCGTGGCCCTGATCGCCGTTGTTTTTGGGGCGCTCGTATCTGAGCAAAAATCCTACTAGCTAGGAAGGGGGGAGGTGAGTATGCACCATTGTTCATTCATTAGTAGACTCTGACCTCGGTACCAGAATCTATCACCTGCGCGACAAATTGGTCGTGGCTCTCCCCGGTGACCGAGCAGTATATCGACTCATTTCTCTTAAAATCGATCGGCGGAGAGTGGAGCTCTGTTTGTATTTCTAGATTATGTTGATACCCATTTTGAACCATATCGCATCAAAGACTTCCTTGTCACCATTTCAGAATTTCTGTCAAATTTATACAACAATCCCAAATTGCCCCCGTCGATTCTGATGCACGACATATATTACAGTGAACACCTTGTGCTTGAGCCTCAAGCCGAGCTGTCCATCTTAGTATCGCAGCTTTCTTAAGTTGTTGAGTGGATGAATGGGATTACTACGGGTTTACCGACCGCCGAAACTCAAGGTTATTTCTTTTCTTTTAACTTCGCCTCGAGTCTTAGAAGTCTCACACACTCTAAAACTTTGTATTCGGGTACCATAAGCTGACCGCAATTTTGCAATCTCTCGAGTTAGAGGCAAATGATAGTGCTAAAGATTTACCGGCTTATCGGTCCGCTTACCCGACATTACCGTCTCGAGACGCCGGGTCATCAGGGACATGCTGACGTCAAACTTAGACTGGTACTACGATGGGCGTCGCAGGCCTCTGGCAAGTGCTGCACCTGTCCTCAAAGACCGCTTTCTCTTGCCGCCCTATCGCTAACGGAGTTCTCTAGCCCTCGTCGTGGTTTCCGCCTCGGCATTGATGCGTCCATCTGGGTCTTTCACGCCAGCTATGAGAAAGAAGATGAGAATCCCCTGTTACGGACTCTGTTCCTCTGCTGCGCTACCCTGCTCAAAAATCCCATGCTCACCTTCGACTGACCGAAGAGACCTGATGACGGGGAAAGAAGATCAACAACAAGCTGCCGACAGGCATCAGCACAATCGTTGAGGCATTTGTGGTTCGAGTGGGACGGCGCCGGGGGGATGTCTGGATTACTAGCTACTCAGTAATAAAAATCGGGCTTTTACTGCTCGGACTCCCGTTGAATAAGCGAGGTCACTACTAGGATAATGGGTCTAAGGTTGTCTGCCGCTCGTAGGCTTCTCTGGTCATTGAGACGAACTCAGCGAGATGAAACCCCAGCATTGATAACAACACCCACGAGCAGTACACCATCTCTAGCAGTATGGACCATCTATTCACACGACATCAGAAAATGGTTACTATAAAAGAAGGAGAACACACCGTATCACGAAATTTCTCACAGTTGCTCTGCTTCCCCCCTGTGTGTCAGTATCCTGTGATTACTGGTCTTATGAAACTGCCTGTTATTTTACCCCTTCTCCCGCTTGCTCTCCCATGTAGATACAGATACTATCAGGGCGTTTACGCGGTTCCCCTGGGATAGCCCGAGTACTAAAGAAACCCACAACACACCCGGCGAGTTCTAAATGGCAGTCTCTTTCCATAAAGGTCGTCGGCACTGTGGCGGGCCCTTGTGCGAAACAGTCCCAAAATGTCTTAAGTTTATGTTCGGTTCTAGAAACCCATCTGGAATACTCCAGCCACTGACAGATAGCACGACAGACAGCCAAGCTAGATGGTGACCGTCAGACGTGGCAGGAGGAGTGCGAGTGAGCGAGAAACCAAGATACTGGGTATCTTGGGGTTTGGGGGGTGAGTTTCCTGCTGAGGTGACTTTCGGCTGAGGGAAGAGAGAGCGTGAAGGAAGGGAAGCCGGGAGGGTGACTGGAACGTCACCAACTGATGGGCAGGGAGCCCAGATGTTCGGGAGGTTGATGACTGACCGACGACTGGAGACGCGATGCGGCAGACAACGAACCCAAACAACTATGACTAACAAGGGTGCAGGTGGGTGGGTCGCGAGAACCGAGTCCTGCACAACGAGGAGGGAGCCAAAACTTCAATGGAGATCTACTACGAAGTCCGCAAACATCGGTATTACTCGATCGTACAAAACGGACGCAAATATGGTGCCACTACTGCACCACTAGCTTGGCCCTGCTCAAAATCGACGTGAGGAACGAACGGCTCGAGTTTGAGGTCCATCTTACCATCACATCCCGCCTACCATGATAACTGCCACTGCCCAGAGATTTTTATTCTTCACGAACAGCGAATACGGACAATCCAATGTGGTCCTTTCAGTTGCACACGAACTCGCTCTCCGGCCAAATGTAGCGGTCCATATCGCCTCTTTCTCAGGTAATGCATGTGTTATGTTCATCCGTATCTTTTGCTGATATTTCAAAGGCACTTTCCTCCCGAATCGAAAAACTCCGCAGTTCAGTGGGACGCTCTTCCAATATACACTTTCATATTCTCGACGGAGTGAGCATGGCTGAAGCATGGGAAATTTACGGGTTCGGTCCTAGACTTCACTCAACCAACAGCATATGGGGGGTCTTCGAGAGCTTCAAAAATTTACTTCCCTGCGTAGCCCCATGGTTGAACCGAGAGTACGAGGAAATCTACCGCAGTTGTGTCAGCATCATTACGAAGGTCGAGGCCCATGCTATCGTCGTGGAGCCGATGGCAAGCCAGGCCATAGATGCTTGTCACTCTCTGGGTTTGAAGTTCGTTACTCTATCACCAAATTCACCCAGGGCGAGTCTCATTACCATTTTTCGGGTCGCGTTAATAAGTGGCTATTGTGCAGGATATTGTTGCCACCATTCAACCATTTGGATCGATATTCCGGTACCCAGCTCTGTCGTCTGGTTTCTCGTACCCTGTACCTTGGTATCACATCCCCAAGAACCTTCTTCTCACCTGGGCCGTGATCTTCTTTATGATCTCCTCTACAAAGATCCGCGAACTCGACAGGTACCGCCAGAAACTTGGGCTTACCGGCACCGTTCCTGTCTTGAACCCGTACATACCGCAAGGGTACTATCTTTGTCCAGCTACGCCGAAAACCGAATTTCCTTGTATCATCCCAGACAACCTCACCCTGTGTGGCCCCATCCTTCCTTCTGCGTCTCCCGTGGGAGAAGGTGACCGCGAACTCGTTGCATGATTGGCCGTGCTCCCACCATCCTCGTCAATCTAGGAACGCACGTAAATATGGATGTGATGAATGTCCGCCAGCTCGCGATGGCTCTGCGTATCCTGCTTGATCGCGAACGTAAGGTCCAAGTCATTTGGAAGCTAATAGCACAGAAGGATGTCAAGGCTTCCCTGTGAGACATTCTCGGTGCCGATATAGACAGTGAGCGAGTGAAGGTTGTCGATTGGTTGGGCGTCAAGCCTTTAGCACTCCTCAGGCATGATAACCTCGTATGTGTTGTCAATCACGGCGGAGCAAACAGTTTCTTCGAAGCGATGCAGTACGCCTTCGATAGGTTGTTAACTCGGCGTTTGGCTCATTGTTTATCTAGCGCAGGGATCCCTCAAATTATCCTTCCTGCATGGTATGACTGCTATGGTGAGCTGTCAATATTCCGAAGGACTCAAAGTTTAATTGAAAGATAGATTACGCCACGCGGATTGAATGGCTCGGCGTAGGTATCCACGGCAACAAGAATGCCACGCCTGGGATAGAGGCAGTAGAGCTTGGTCATGCTTTGACCAGGATAGTCGGGGATGGAGATGAAGCCGTACGTTTCAGGGCTGTAGCCAAAGAACTTGGGGAAGACACGCGGAGGTACTCCGGTCGTGTTATTGCATGCGACAAAATATTGGAATTTGCATCTCGTCAGGCATGAGTACCAGTGTACTATATAGCCTGTGTGAGACGAGAGATAGACCAAAGATACGACAGAAGACGGTTACACTTACTTGAAATCATATGATATCCTTGAATGTGAATAGTTTGTGGACGTTACTGCTCCCCTCTTACCGTCATCATTCAAAAGGGACATCAATATGGAACTAATGCCTACGAGGAAATACCAATACACCAGTCAGTCATCGAGGTCCAACATACCGTTGAACGGGCGCATCCACGTGGTGCTTCTTGTCCTCAGCGTTCATCATCCGGTGTTCGGACCGCACAGTATCAGATATGTTGACCACCAACACCATCCTTATTGCCCTGATTCCCTTGCTCTATGCCGTTTTGTATCTTCCTACAGCAACTGAGAATGTCCTGAACATTCCTTCACTCAAGAAAGAAAATGTTTTATTACTTACAGCCCACCCGGACGACGAGTGCATGTTTTTTGCGCCTACCATCATTTCTCTGCTGCCTTTTGTCCAAATCCACGTCCTTTCGCTGTCTACAGGAAATGCCGATGGTCTAGGAGATATTCGGAGAGCAGAGTTGATGGAAAGTCTGGAAGTGCTTGGTGTAAAGGAAGGAAACAGACATATTGTTGATCACGCGTGCGTTCACTGGACGTTATACTTATTCTCATTTCTCACCATTCGTCAGTGCACTCCAGGATAACATTACCACATCCTGGGATCCCAATATTATCTCAGATATCTTGACTAGCCACGTATCGGACTTGGACATTACGACGGTGCGTTGCAGGACCGGTATTTTCTTACAGACTCTAATCCAACCATAGATACTGACGTTCGACCGAGCGGGCATCTCTGGGCACCCAAACCACCGGTCGCTCCCAGAGGGAGTGAAGCATTTCATCGACACAACAACCTTGCAACCTCCTCCCAAATTCTTCGCTCTAATCAGCGTTCCCACATCGACGAAATATGTCGGGATTCTCGCTCCTCTGCTGGCCAAGTTTGACTTGTACAGCACGAAACTTTTGCATAGTGTCGTGGGTACGCCAGCACGGACGGATACCATGCCGGTCTTTGTAGCAGGGGATGAAAGAGTATCTGACTGCCCATCGAGCGATGCGGGCACACAAGAGCCAGCTGGTCTGGTTCCGGTGGCTGTATGTGCTGTTTTCGAGGTATATGTGGGTGAATGAATGGAATCTAGTACGACTTGGATGATAATGATACGCTGTCGGTGTTCGTAGACAGGCCCAGCACCTTGACCCAATTCCTCAGCCATGACACCTGCCCCGCCCTCTTTGCGCTTGAATCTCCGCCCAGCCTGCGTGTATATGGGCCGTAGGTAAAACCCAACGATGGCCCTGAGAGAAATCAGAAAGAAAAACAGAAAAATATTGAGATAAACACACCAGAGCGCACCCTGGATCCACATAGTCAGAACCTGGTCCCGGAACGTCACCCAAATCACATTCTTCCAGTCTATCTCCAGCACCTCTCTTGCCGGCTGCTCGTCGCCAACAGCCTCAAATCCATCAGGTGCCTCTTCAAAGCGAACAAAAGGCCGTATCCTTCGCAGATACGCCGTCTCGAAACGGAGATCTGGTATGGGAGGGATGCTGGCACGACGGTGAGTGGTCATGGTCGGAAAGGAAGGGGGGTGATCACGTGTCATTGCATCGCACTATCGCGGAACCAAAGCTGCAATAATTCACTCATTTAGTGACACTCTGTCATCATGCTGCCCGACATCGTCTGCGGTGAGCATGCCCCCCGACTTCACTACTACGACGACGGGTAGCAATTCTGTGAGTGATATTTGCTTTGGCGACAACATACTGACCCCTCGGAAGTCAGAAAATGAAGGTCAGCCTCACCTTGCAGAACAATGGCAGCGTAGCCCGGGACCACCTCGCATCGGAACGTACATTCCTGGCATATATCCGCACGAGCCTTGCTCTCGCGTCGGCAGGGGTGGCCCTTGTCCAATTCTTCAGCATTTCCTCGATACACCCAGGACGGATCCAAATATATGCTCGTCCAATAGGCGCAGCGACCATCGTACTTGCCATCGTTCTTCTTGTCATTTCAGTGATTCGATTTTTTTCGGTACAAACTTACCTGACGCGTGGTCTGTTTCCTGTCGCTCGAGCGTTTGTGTTTGTAGTATTTGCGTTTCTTATGGGGTTGATTGCGTTTGTTTTTGGTGCTCTTGTTTCTCAACGAGAATCTTGAGGCTTTTGGAGGTATGTATTATCTTTTCATCTGTTGAGAAACTACAATTCACATGGCTGAAGATGTCAGGTCAACTCGATTTCGCAGAAGTCTCCCGCCGAGGATATTCAAACAGGAATAAACTAAATGACATGCCAGTGCACTTACGCTCTCGGAATGGTGCATCTTGAGGCTCGGATAATTGAGATAATACCTACGATACGGCGACTATCATTAAAAATGTCGAGACAGTTTCTCTTCTCGGACATTCCAGCCTACTCAATATTGGTCGCTAAGTGCAAGGGTATGGCGACAAGGGAAGTTCATCCCATCTATGACTCATTTTTACATGTTCAAAATTTCTAACAATGGATCCCAAATTTAGCATGAACAGTCAGTGCACAGACGGCGTTGGCAGTGTATGGCCCGGACGCAAGTAGCATGATATGTTCACATATGCTTACCGAATCGTGGATGTGAATACGTCTTGCTTATCAGAGTGCCCAAAGAACTTCGATGCTGACAACATCATAACTTGCGCCGTTCCGCGCTCCTAGTCACTTAGAGAACTTGGGTGAATGTATCTCACTCAAAACCTTTGCCCCTTGAACTGATTATACACTGTCATACACTTTACCCTGACCAGCACTTTAAGAAGCAGTTTCTATACGGCATTCCCTCACTTCACAGGACAACAATTTCATCAGGGTCCAGTTCCGCACCCTAAATCTGGTTCGGCATGCCTTTGTTCCGGAAAATACCTGAACCAATTCGCTCCCCCTTCCCAGAACGGATATTTCTGAGAATTGGTTGCCACTCGGTTGCACACCTGGCATATAAGGAAGAAAATCGTCAACCAATTCGACACCAATCCGACCGCCCCCGGTGTATAAAAGGCCTAGATGTCGTGGATCATACCTCAGCATCAACTACCCACTTTGCCATCCTGTCCTGCCGCTGTAGGCTCTTCTTCCTCGCCGCCTTGATCATGACCTTCCCTTCCACCCCAACCAAACGTCTCCACTATCGTTCATTCTCCTCCAGGCGAGCTCGCCGTGCCCCCACCGACGAGAACATGTGCGGCCTCTTTATATCCTCTCACTCCCAACTCCCTGCTCATCGTTTCCCACAGACGCCATCATTGCACACGCTGCTCCTTCTCCACAAACTACCGAAGTTGCTTCGTGGCGCACGAACAAAAATTCCAGTACGTTCTCCGTTCCTATCTCGATTCTTTATCTCACCAACCCACACTCAGCCCCGCCCGCCCGAGGGTGGTACGCACCTGTAAAGACGCACCGTACTGCTCCTTCAAATGCAGTGACCCAGGCGATATGGTCCGCCATCGACGTCTCTTTCATCGTCCTGAATCGCGGCCGTTCGTTGTTATCACGCCAGAGTCCATGGCGCTCGGCGAGGCCATTGCGGGCCTCACTAACCTCGCAATTGGCCAGGCCGGGCCCTCCTTGCACGATCCTGTCTCTTCGATGGATGTTGACGAGGACTTCAACGCGTAGCAGAGCCAGCCCCCACCTTCAAGGGCATGCAGTAGTAGTGGCAGTTGGCTGTCTTGGTTTGCCCCTCGCTATCTGTGACGTCCTGCGCGCGCCCCGGAGAACGCGGAAAAAAATCATAAGAACTAGTAGTTATGTTTCTTTTACTTATCTTCAAGCATGCCCCCTCCCCTCTTCTCTTACACCCCTGCCATCACCATCACCATCACCTCCACAATAAGCACTCATGCAGCTTGATATTCTTAAATTTATCTCTTTATTTTATTTCGATGCCCTAGCGGCTCGGTTGTATTGTTACCTTGTGAATGGGAATAAACCCCCGATAATTATCTCTTGTTCTTTAGCTGACAACCAGATTACGTGTGAAAGAACTCGTTGCTAAGCTCTTTATCTTAGTCCGCGCAGTTCCTGCAGTAAGGAAAAACTACCACATTGAACCCGAACTTCGCTCAGTCTGAGACGTTGATTAGTTCCATTGAAAATGATGGCGAATAGTGTCTGTGGTGGGTCCGAGTTGTCGACAAGGGGAGTCCCCTCGCTAGCCGTGCCTCTGCATAGCATACAGTGCTTACTTACGAGCTTACTTACCATGTCTAGAGACACACCGGCGGAGGAAGCTGAACCTCCGGATTGCCACTACACAAAAACAGCAGTAACTATGCGCGACAGGACGATCGGACCACACGATAGCGTGTAGTATATACGTACAAAATCGAAATCGTACAAACCTGAAACAGAAACAAAAAATTGCTCCTGAAAAGCTGAATCCTGTTGGGAACTTGGAAGTTTCAAGCAGGAAGTGGAAAGCCATCCGATAGTATAAAATTTGATACTAGGACTTTACACATGATTCAGCAAGAAGAAACTGGCCACTTGGGTCATAACAAAAGTAGGAGGCGCCCAAATTCGAACAAAACTTCAACGTTCTTCAACGGTCTTGGAGTGGTGCGTCGCAGGTCACGGTACCGTCGAACTCTCAGATCTCGGCATTAGCCGGCCCTCCTTTCATCTTTTACTCTCTCTCGTTTTCAAACTTTTCCCTCATTAATACTCTGGCTCTTCTACGGCATATGCGTCGATGGTTCGAAGGGGCAATCTCCGAAACTTTGACTGGGTCATAACGCAAAGTTTCTGTGGTAAGTTGTACTGTTCAGTTTCTTGGCACGCCGCTTTCGCTATATCTATCTTCCTCCGTCTTCGTCATGTCCATCACTTTCCTCGTACCTTCTTATTCGAAATATCTCGGAGGGATGCAATAGTAGCGATTTTATCAGAACAATCAATCCGACTACTGAATTCTTAGATCTGCTGCACTACGTGGAGTGAAATTATTGAACAATTGTATCACATGTCGATTCTCGTTGCTGCGTGAAAGCTCTCCCTTTCATGAACTCCGAATCTCGAGTGTTGAACACAGGTTTCTTCTTCTTGTAAACTTGTACTGACTCTCAGTGAAATTTGACAAAACCGAATCTCAGGTTGAACTATTGTCTGATCATCCTTTCGGGCTCTTGCCGCCATGGCCTTCCGATGTTGCGTGCGCTGTACGCCGAGACGTGCTTCCATTGTGTATGGAATAGATTCTCGTGCGATTACCCTCCTCGATGCCCAATGACTGTGTTTCTACGGTTTTTTTGCAGCCTGCCACAACGAAACTGCATAGTTCCCAGATACTGTCGAACAGTGCCAGAGGTTGCAACGAAAATGATTTCTGTACCGACATTAAAGGGCTACAGATAGTGGCTACATGCTCTCAACTTCCTGACAAGTACATGGATCTCTTCTATACAACTAGTGTCAGTGGTGCAAGTGCGGCGAGCTGTGAACAAAGCTAGATGTATCCTCGGCACAACAATAAGTTCAACCGAGTAGTGTCCTGACAAGAGTCCTTACGGCGACGACGGCAATACCAGGAAGGACCCTTTGCGCCGTTCTAAATTTGGTGACCGTCACTTCATGCATATCAGCGTCAGCTGGGTGTCAGTTACAGTCGCCTCTGTAATAACCCATACCCCTCGGTGGACACCTGGGGGTATGGGTTACTACAGAGTATGGGTTCTTGCAGAGGTCGTTGTAGGGTGTCTCCCGGGGGTTTCAAAGGCCTCTATAATATGTCAATTGCATTTTAAGCCTAATTAGAAGTAAAATACATTGTAATTTCGGTGTCCTTTAATGAGTGAGCCTCTTCAAGATGTGTTTTCCGACCAAATGAGGCCAGAAATCCTTCAAGCTGATGAAGATAAGGGTCATCCAGATTCAGATCATGAGCTGCTGCTCAGCTCTCAATAAGCACAACCTCATCAACAAGGTTTCCGGCCTCATCCAACCATTCTTCATCCTCCATTGAGACTGGCTTTTTCTGAGTCAACCGGGTTTTGATATCCTTCCTCTTTTGGTCTGTCTCATCCTCAAGAAACTTCAATGCCTTCTTTAGCTCGGCAATCGTGGGAGTGGTGATATTCTGCTTTGGGGAAGCCATGCGGAGGGAAAGTTGCTGCAAATGTCAAAAAATGGGGCCGCCGTTAACAGGCTTCGGGTGAAATTTGACTCCACCTCCAAAAGGAAGGAGCCGTAAATGCATACAACAGTCCGCATTTCTGAAAAAATATTGCAAGCACTAAGATTTGAACCAGCAATGAGTGATATATTCACAGCACAAGCTACCAACTGTACCATTTGACCAACAATGTGTACTGATTATGGGTCTATACAGAGGAAATTTTCGAAAATAGCTATGGGTTATAGGTTACAGCAGAGTTATGGGTTATGCACTCATTTTACCTGCGAACGAGCTCGGTGGACAACAAAAGCTATGGGTTACTGCAGAGTATGGGTTAATACAGGTATGGGTTATTACAGAGGCGACTGTAGATACATTCGTAATTGCTACCGATGTTTGGTCGCGAACCTTCTAAGACTATTATACACAATAACCACATCAGTGAGCACCATCAGCATGTATATACATATATCAAGCCACCGAAAACCGTTCCTGTAAAGGATGAGACCGAGAATATCGAGGAACAAGACGGACGTACCCGTAAACTCCGACCATGTATCTGTATGGCGGGTATAATGAGAACGAAGAGACCCGCTACAATTCTAATAGAGATAGAAAGGGAAAAGATTAGACGAACGACTTCCTTTCGTTGTTTGTATTGGACATACGCGGCTTCGCAACCAAATGTCTGAAGAGCACCGTGTTTGGTCGCCCAAGGAACTTGAAAGTAAGCAATTGCAAAACCTTTATCGAAACGGACCAGGAACTTAAATACCAGCTGGGTAGTACTAAATATCACATACCTCCAAGAATGCGCGCGAGGTTTATCAGAGCGCTTACTTCACCTTGCTGTTTTGGGAAACAGTCATTGCAGTACGCGTCTGGCAATATGCCCGTTAAAGTAAAGCAGTGCAATTGAAGCAAGTACATACATATGGCCACGGTGTTGATCATGATAGCTAGCTCTGCGATACCCCAGCCCATGATAACAGCACCCGTATTCAGATGGTTCTGAATCGACGCGCCGAGGGTGACAAAACCACATATATACAGTGGTAGAGCGATATAACAAGCCCTTTCATCTGCTCAATATAACAGAATGACATCCAAGAAGACAGACTCACCAAAGTCGACTTTCAGCCTCGAAAACACCATGATTGCGTCTAATACTCATGTTCATGATCCAATCATTCGTGTACCGACCGATCAGTTCGCCCAAAAGTACAGATACCTACGAACTCAGCTGCGGCGGCGATGCGAACAGAAACGGGACCTACGATCGGTGTACCGTATGCTCCAGCGATAGCATCCTGGCTCCACCCAAATCCAATTGGAGCAGGGCTTCCCAAAAACACGGCATTCGTGACCTTCAAAGAGGAAACAGTCAAAACAGATCATAAAGACCGAGGTGAACGCCGCACATTGATACCAATGCCAAACCCAAATAGGGTACCCTCGAAGAGCAAAATCCCAAGGAGTTGAGGCCGCCATACAACGTTTATGGGTGAGAGAATCGACTCTGTCCAAGATACTCGGTACCTCGCCATTTTAATTCCGGTGACGCCAAGGAGTGTTTCAATTTTATAGCGAAACCCTGAGGTGGCAGGCTCTGGAATGGGTTTTACGGTTCGGTCGTACATTCTTGTAGGGATTTAGTACGGATGGAAATTATTAGAGGCATTGCGTACGTTTCGTCCAGGAAAAGGGCGATTAGGATGCATACGATGGCGCTGTAGATACAACCGATTCCATAGGCCCACCTCCAGCTTTGTCGGGCGACAAGGAAGCCAAAGGCGAACGGAGAAAGGAATGGGGAGATAATGAATCCCATTGTCCAGAAGTTGAGCTAGGTCGAAGGTAAGCAACAAAAAACAAGCTATTCTGTAACTCTACCTTCCGAGCTTGCAGGTGAAAAGGGTATAGATCCGTGACGACATACAATCCCTTGGGAAATTCTCAGACGATACAAGCATAAGAATCAATTGATATTCCATACCGTGACTTGAGGCACAGTTCTATAGGAATGTGTTTAGCCTAGGGGACACAAGTAGACACCGCACTGACCCGAAAAAACCCGTCAAACATCTCATTCCTGGGATAATCTTGAATTCACAACATTGATAGCAAAGCTGAACTTCTTACCAGCAAACGTTGCCAGATTGGGCGCGAATGTACATCCCACAAGGAAACCAAGAGCGAATACCTGTTTTAATGGTGAGCGGAACGCGCCTATAAATATACTTTACTCTCACCTGCGACCAAAATAAAACTGGAAGGCGTCCATAGCGGCGAATGAGCACGACAGCGAAAATGCCCCCCCATCCTTTGAATTGGGCGTTAGCCCGTACTTATGACGAAAATGTGTATTGTGGACGGACCCACGAGAAATATGCTCCAACTAAACGCATTGCTATCAGCCCTGCAATAATAACTGATTAAATGAAAGAAGTTGATACCCACTTTGATGTCAAATTATTGATCACTCCCGTCGTAGTATTATATTGCTCGGCGAGCCGAAAGATGGCCGCAATTCCTGCGAGAATAGGTGGGATGTAAGGGCGAAAAAAGCACTGAGCATCAAGTGAAAACTCTCACCTATACCACTGTCAAAGTCCGGTACAATGGAGGCCAGCGTGACGATGAAAAGGTGGATACTCTTGCGAGTGTCAGTCCAGTTCTGGGGATCGCGTGCTGAATCGGTCGGTTGGGGCCATAGAACTTTAGTCCCGTCGCGAGAGAGCTTAAGCCTGGAGGCCAAGGTCTCGCCGAACTCGATTTTCGCCTCCCTGTAAACGTGTCAGATGGTTGGATGTGGGGAGGATGGTCGAAGAGGAGAAGTTCGTACGCTGGATCAATGACCAATCTACCTGCGTGAAGTTCGTGTAACGTCGCGAGATCGACATCCTCTTCTTGAAGGATGACACTGGGTGCAGAGTCGTCTGCATGCTTCTCAGAGTCGATGTTGTGCTTATCACGAAGGGACATAATAATGGTGAAGTTATCTTTCCAAAATTTGCTATCATATATACTCGGATCGGAGTTTATGTGGGGAGCGCGCACCAAGATAGTTGCGTTACGGGGTGATCTGCCACTAGAATGTGGGGAATGTTTCACTGATTATCTATCTTTATAAGCAAGTTAGGTTGGCGTGTGAGAGAACTCGCTACAACATTCTTGGTAACGAGAAAAGCCGATGCCCAGAGAGACCGGGGGGTTACAATGATTCTGGATACCCGTAAGATGTCGTAGAAGTCCGAGAGATAGGAGAGTGACAACGACGGCAGTTGCCTGGTACGGTTGGGGAAGACTTGGAAGACTTGGAAGACTCGAATGTGAAGTCACAGACATAGGGTCACCCAGTCTCGGGCACCATGGAATGCATCGGCTACCGCTTGCCACTACTAGCTGAGAAAAGACCATGCTTGCGGAGTTTGTGCGTTGAAACTAGGTACTGTCTTGTAGACCAATGTTAACTTGTCGATTCTTCAATCTTGATCTCACCCGTAACAGGTTCAGCGTCCCGAATACCTTGATATGGCAGCTCTCAGTGCGGAGAGCTTTGTGCTGAAAGTCGACGCTGTCGTGCTATCGCATGCCCACTTTCTGTGAAATATACAAGTTCACGACTCGGAGACGCCGCATTTTATGGACATTTCATGCTTGGAATAACGCACTTGCAGGCGTCCTTGACTTGACTGAAGCATCTCGCCAATAGAACACGAATGTCTACGAGAATGAGTATTGAGGAAATGGTGGAGACCTGAAAGAGCAATCGATGCTCGAAAAAGAACTGGTAACCGTGACACGTGTGACGTGTGATAACCGCAATTGCCGGGGCTGCGGGGCCAAATTGCAATTGTCGGACTATCACAATCATGCAACCGAGAAGCCGAGAAGCCCATACACAAGACTTGCAACAGGCAACGTACAGGGTTGGCGGCCTTGGCCTACAGGTTCATTTTCATCGAAGAAAGTTTGGGCTTGATTATAAACCGAATAAGTAACATCATAGACTTTATGACTGGCCCCGTACAATGAGCAAGCGCCTATAGCGACGCTTGCTCATGTACGGGGGCCTGTCACAGGTCTAGTAACATCACTGACATAGCCAGCTTCCAACTTGCTACGGTTCCTGACCGGTGAATTCAAAAGACTTTTGTTGTCTGATGATCCAAGCTTGGGAGGTCGTTTTAGGCAGCAAAATTCTGAGCGGAAAGCCGAGGCACGTGGTGACTAATGAAGTCAAGGGCTAAACGTGAACGTTACCACAACTTTCTCAGTACCAATCAATCAGATACAAGAAAGAACTCAATCGACAGTCAAGCTAAGGATATCCGGATGTAAGAGACTAGCCTGAACCCAAGTTCAGGCTTCGTCGTTCTTACAACAAACAAATGTTAAAACACCTACATTCACCCAAGAGACAAAGATAGATATACAGACTTTCGTAACTGATAATCATGAAATACATTGAGAACACATTCATTACGCCATTGAGAAACGTTTCTGTAAAGGCGCCGCTGTGAGAAAAGAAATTGTACAGATAAGACCGACGCACTCGTAAACTCCGTCCGTATATCTGCAGGGCTGGCACAATCAGGAGGAAGATCCCTGCCACGATGCTGGATGAAGAACATCAGAGGAAGAGTCTCGTTTCATCTTTCCGATGGACATACGCAGCTTCGCAACCGAACGTTTGTATTGCACCATGTTTTTCCGCCCACGGCACTTGGAAGTAGGCGACGGCAAAGCCTTTATCAGGACACGTTGGAGATTACACGGTTATCTGCATAGAAGACACCGACATACCTCCGAAAGTTCGCGCTAGGTTAATCAAAGCGCTGATTTCGCCTTGGTGCTTTGGGAAGCAGTCATTGCAGTACGCATCTAGTAGCATGTCGGTTTGGAAAGCAGTAGAATCGAAGCAAGTACACACATATAGCCACAGTGTTGATCATGGTAGCCAGCTCTGCAATACCCCAGCCCATAACGATACCAGCGGTATTCAGATGTTTCTGAATCGACGCGCCAAAGGTGACAAAGCCGCAAATGTACAAAGGCATAGCGATGTAACAAGCCCTATCACTGCACTCAGCATCATGAGCCGATGTCCAAGGTGACAGACGCACCAAAGACGAGACTCAGCCTCGAAAACACCAGAGTTGCGTTTGATACTCTTGTTCATGATCCAATCATTGAGATAGCGACCAACGAGTTCACCCAGAAGTACGGATACCTGGGAATACAGCGTGCGAATGATGCAAATGTTTAGGGAAGAAGGAAGACACTTACGATCGGGGTACCATATGCTCCGGCAATAGCATCTTGGCTCCACCCAAATCCGACGGGAAGTGGAGTTCCCAAGAACACAACATTGGTAACCTGTGCCAAAGGAGTCAGTCCAAAATATCAAGCTGCGTCGAAGGCGCCGTACGTTGAGACCAATGCTAAAACCGAACAGCACACCCTCAAATAGAAGAGCACCTAGGAGATGGGGACGCCAGACCACGTTGATTGGTGATAGTATTGATTCCGTCCAAGATACGCGGTACTTGGCCATTTTGATTCCGGTGATGCCAACGAGAGTCTCGATTCTATAGCGGAGACCTGTGGCGGGCGGTTCCGGGACTGGCTTCACGGTTCGGTCATACATCCTAAGAGGTATCAACGAAAGCTAACGATGGATTTTGGTCAGTTTGCCTACGTTTCATTCATGAAAAGGGCAATTAGAATGCAAACAACGGCGCTATACATGCAGCCAATTCCATACGCCCACCTCCAGGTTTGCCGGGCGACGAGGAAGCCGAAGGCGAACGGAGAGAGGAATGGGGAGATGATGAACCCCATTGTCCAAATGTTGAGCTAGACAGCAAATTAACTATGAGAACCAGTATATTCAGTGCCACTACCTTTCGCGCTTGAAGATGGAAAGGATACAGATCCGTGACAATATACAATCCCTGTGAGAATGTCTCAGAGAAGGCACCTAACCTAATAATTAGGAAGACATCACATACCGCAACCTGGGGCGCAGTCCTACCGACAGAATATTATCAGTACGGGAAGAAAACACCAAGATCGGACTAACGCAAAGAAAGCTGTCAAACATCTCATGCCTGGAATGCTATCTTTAACTCTGAGAGCTAACGACAAGAGGAACGTTCCTACCAGCAAAAGTTTTCAGATTTGGCGCAAATGTACATCCGACAAGGAAGCCGAGGGCAAGAACCTATTCGATGATAAACAGCCTCAATGAAGGCACCCAAATTTAGACTATGCACTCACTTGTGACCAGAATAAGATTGGAAGACGACCATATCGGCGAATGACCATCACCGCAAAGATGCCTCCCCATCCTTTGAGCAAGAAAGTTAGCTAGAATATGCAGGTGCGTGATGCAAACTAACCCAAGAGAAAAATACTCCAACTGAAAGTGTGGCTATTTTAGCGCAGCACCAGATGATATCCTGATTAAAGAGGCTTACTTAGACGTTAAATTGTTGATCACCCCGGTGGTAGTATTGTATTGCTGAGCAAGCGGAAAGAGGGACGCAATTCCTGTGAGAAAGGGGAAGAAAGCCATCAGGCAACGAGTTCCCAAGAGTACTAAGCAGAACTCTCACCTATACCACTGTCAAAATCAGGAACAATGGCGGCCAGCGTGACGATGAAGAGGTGGATGCTCTTGCGGGTATTACTCCAGTTCTGGGGATCGCGTGCTGAATCGGTCGGTTGGGGCCATAAGACTTTGGTCCCGTCGCGAGAGAGCTTGAGCCTGGAGGCAAAGGTCTCGCCGAACTCGATTTTCGCCTCCCTGTGAACATGTCAGGGTTGGATAGGAAGAACAGTTGAAGAAGGGAGGCTCCTACGCTGGATCAATGACCAATCTACCTGCGTGTAGTTCGTGGAACGTCGCGAGGTCAATTTCCTTTGGGTCTTCCTGAAGGACGACGCTGGGCGCAGAGTCGCCTCCATGTTTCTCGGAGTCGATGTTGGGCTTCTCGCTGGTGGACATGATGGTTGTGGGAGATACTGTTCCTCTCAAACATCGTCCTCATTATATACTTGAGTCCGCGTTTGCTATAAGAAGGTCAATCAGGGCAGAATCTCACGAGGGTCCATCAAGCAGGTCAGACGGACGTTCTGTCGCAGTCCCTCTTCCCATTGTTGGAAGATAGTGGACACCTATTGTGCAATTCTCATGCCGGTAACAAAGTGCTCAAAGTTTGGTTGTTCCATCGCTCTCAGAGTGGACGAACGTTTTACTTGATCCCTCAAGAAGATGATGGAAGGTTTGCGGCAGGAATGCCGCCAGGGGCAACGGTCTACGTGGAAGAATGATATCCGGGGCAGAAAACATCGCGCCTAGGATGTGATAGTAAGCTTCTAATAATCAATTTCCAGGTGGACGGCGTGCATTTCCTCCTATACCTGTATATGGGGTCACGATGTTGGAACTGGAACTTCCAGGGCACGCCCACACCAAAGATAGGTGATACAGTCTCAAGACATTCGAAGAACCTGAGTGCATCTCTAACATTATGGGGCAAACTGGTAGTTGACTTGACAAAAGGCAGCAGATTCCGAGGTGCTGGTGTGGTGCCGGCGCAAGGTCACAATCAGGCTAGCTGTTCCCATGGCAGGCCATGCGCTGTGGCTATGAAGGCTCGTACGTTATGGTTGCGTACGTCTCGTGGAGTAGAGACACTTCACCAGGTACATTGAAGCAGCATAGATGGTGGCCGTGAGGGACCGGGCGACATCGATGACCTTGGCTGCAAGTTGGAACAACGTTATCCAGTACCGGACTGGCACTCCAACTCAATACGGATCCGGACTTGGTCTAATACGTCTTTCACGGATAAAGTCAACGATTACTCCCCAGTCTAAAAAGTCTTTCCATTGTCGATGCTCTCCACATCTACTGAAGACCAACATTAGAATGGGAAACAAACAATGTAATCATGGAGTTGTACGCATTTGTCCTTTCGGTGCAACCATGGAGGAAGGCCCAAGAGGCATGAACCTGCTGCAGTACGACTACAGATAGCGACCACCTCACGATACAACAGACTTGGAGCAACAATACGGGTCATGGGAAACGAAACAGTGGCAGAACATAGAGACAAGGGATAGAGCACCAGGAAGGGGGATGGCATGTCACCTATGAAAACCTGCAAGTAACAAAGTCCACCATCTCCAGGACAAACAGTGGGCCTGTAGCGACGCTTCATCATATGATAGCCATCGAAACGCAGACATTGGGCCACCACGAGGAACTTGAAAGCATGCCATTTCAACGACAGATCATGCGTGTAGCAGTGGTCAAGTTTATGAAAGCAAAACGCAGGCTTCGAGCGACCGCAAGCAGCCATAGACGTAATTGTATCCGAGGTGATGGTGATGGTTGAATGAAGGTGGATGGTTGGTCTCAAGGGTTGGTCGTGGAAGTGAAGAAACGAAACTAGAGCTTAGTCAGCACCGCGTCGGCTACCGGACCGGATTACAACTTCAGAAAATTTCTTTTGCAAAGCAAGTTCACCACGAACCGAATCGCGCTGGATGCTGGGATGAACACGGAGCCTCCACAATCCGGAATTCGCTCCGCTCTCGAGTACACCGGTATTCCAAAATCATGGCTCTCTAAGCGACCCAAGCTACCGTCGCGCAACTGGCTCATTTTCCTCACCGTCACGTCCTCGATTACTGGGCTCTTCATCTACGACCGTCAGCAATGCAAGAAAATCCGACAAGAATACATAGACAAGGTCAAGCACCTCTCGGAAGAGACCCCGGACCATCTTTCGTACCCTAGGAAGGTTACGGTATACGGGAGTAAATGGCCCGGGGACGAGGACCACGACCAGAGCATGAGATACTTTCGGAAGTACGTCAAGGTCCGTCGTATCCTGCTTGACTCTGGACTCACACTCATGCTCAGCGCATGCAGCCCGTCTTGGTCGCCGCTGCCGTCGACTATGAGATGGTGAACGGGAGACGACATGGAGACCTCGCGACCCGTATCGCGGACGAGATAAAAAAGCGACGACGGTTAGATCTGGGTTTGGATAGCCCTCCAGACCGGAGCGGGATGCCGCCGCGGTATACGCGGCACTCGAAAGAGGAGCTGAGGCAGCAAGAGCTAAACGGGGGTATTGTCGTCGTCGGGCGGCCAACATGGAAGGAGTTCATGACAGGCCTAAAGAAGGGCTGGACGGACCCGCTCGACATCGTTGACCACGATGAGGAGCTATCGAAGGAGCTCGAAGCCGACGGGCGGTTCGACGAGCCCGACGAACCAATGGAAGGCGCGTCGGTTTCTCCAGCACAGATGCATAATTCCCAGTTCTACGCTTCCCTACAAGCAAAACCGTCCTTACTACCACCATCGCCTGCCCCCGCCGTAGATGTCCCCGCCACCATTCCCACCCTACCACCAATCCTCCTAGTATCATTCGTCGACTACGTCGGTATCAAACTGGTGCCCCTCATGATCTGGGACTGGATGAACCGCCGACACCACGTTCGTGCTGGAGCCGAGGCTGGGTACCGACTAGTCATGGCTAACACGCGTCCCATCAACCCCCCAGCAACCAAACCTCTCTTCTCCGACATCACCAATGCCCCCATGCCAGATACGGACGTGGATTTCGACAAGTCCATGGAGGGCTACTTCAGGAGCTCCCTACAGTCCATTCCTTCAGACATTGAGCGGGGCCGGAAAAAGTATTATGAGCAGCTCCCGGCCAAGCTAGTTGTTGCACGTGAACTGGCGAGGAATGTTAGGGAGCCTACGAAAGATGAGATCAAGTATCCGCCGCCGACAGAGGTCGAGCTGAGGGCGGAGCGAATGACGAAAGAGAAGCGGTGGCGGAAGGACCTGAGAGGGTGGGAGATTGTCAGGCCTTCGCAAGAGGTTCCTTGGGATCCAAGATTTGAGAGCGCACTCACTATTTTTCTTGACCCTCCAAAAGAGTCAGAAAATAAAGAGGAGCCTAGCTTTAATGATACTCAATCTAACTAATATTATCTACATTGGTCGACACTAGAAGCTTGAAAAACTTCATTTCTCCCATTCTGAGGTAGTGTATTGAAACCGGCGCGTACTATTCCTCCAAATATTCTGGGCAGCACGCGTTCGTACTATCAAATTTTCGCTGAAGTCCACCTCTTACAGGCTGCGATTATTACCTCTTCTTCAGAACCTATAGATCGTATTTTCAATTCAATGCAGTCAGATTGGTATTCTGTTGGGAGAACTACAATCATTTCTGCCTCGCATCTATTTGTCGTATCCGACATATAGTATTCGATATTCAGCGAGCGTACTTTGCCTCTCTGGTATAGCGATAAGAATAAAAACCTCTCTCCACCTAAATTTAAATATATGCCTCGACTTGGGTCAGCGAATAAATGCTAGTGAACGATGCTGGATAGACGAATCAAAGTCCGGATTACATGCATACTACGTATTACTGTCATCAGACACTATGATAGCCATATAATAACTGCTGTGAAAGCTCGACGTGAGAGACGGAACGTGAAGGCAAGAAATTCAAACGTACCTCCAGAAATAAAATAAGACCTAGAAATAAAATCTCCGAAGAGATTGATAGGGCAAAAAATTTTCATAGTCCAGTTGACCAAGAATAGTCTGAATCGAGTTTCGTCACGGACGTCCAACCAAACCCGAAGGTCGGCCGAGAACGCCCAGTGACGCGCCACAAGTGCGCTGAAGGACTCGGATGCGAGCATCCGTCCAGCCGTCCAGAGATGTCCCTCGTACACCCTACCAGTGCCTCCTACCCTTAGCCGCGACTGCTGTGCTGCCACCACAACGCTGGTATTGAGAAAAGCGAATGTAACACGGATTATTGACATTCTGAGCGGTAAACGCGGATCGCGCGCGAATAGCAGTGTACACCCGGTGAGCACTCGTGTATGGAGCTACTCAGGCCACGGGCGACGGAGAAGAGCCAGGCAGGCAGGCAGATAGACCAGGGGTGCAACACAGCAGGGGTGGGGCAGTCGACAATGGCATCTAGCAATGGAAAGGCTCGTCAAGGACTAGCAGCAGCTCAGCCCCGCGAGTGTCTTTCCTGCGTTCCCGAAGGTACACATGGGCGCCGACAGTACTCCAGACAGCAGATGGATGCGTCAAGCACACGAACCCAGTCTCCGCAACGACTTCCAACCTGTCCGACGCTCATCCCTCGCCCCAAAAAAGGAGTATCTTTGGGAACAAGAACGCCAGAGGGAAATGTCTGGTACGTTGCTTGGCTATTACAGCCAGACCCAGCTAGAGTCAATCGAGGGAGACGGTATGCTCAGACCTTACCCGCTCGCGAGAGAGAACGGTTATGTTCTGTGCGAAGCGAGCATTGCGGCATTGAGTCAACTGGAGGGGTAAGGAAGAGAATTAGGGGGCGGCGCCCTCTTATATATGGTTTATGTTTGGTTGTGTTGATTAGTTCCCCCAAATAGGATGACCCGGCCTTACCGGCCCACAGTCACTTCTCTTCTACCATCATGTCTGCCCCGTCAAAAGCGACGACGACGACGACAGCGACAGCGACGTCGAACAAAGTAACGACCAACGATGGAGGTGACACGTCGTCCGTATCATCCGCCCCTCGAGACGGAACGTCCAAGCCCAGCCAACAGCAACGCCGTGACCGTCCTCTCACAGATATCATCGGACAGACGTTCCCATCGTTTGACCACCAGTCCATTGTAGTGAAGCCTTTTGGAGAAGAATCTGCGCGAGATGTCGCGTTCTCCCAAGGTCTGTCGTTGATTTGACGCGCATATATGCCTATATAGATGACATACGCGTCAGAACTTAGCGCAATGTTACTGGATGTGGTCCTCGAAACGCATGCCTGGGCATCGGCACGTCCCAAACTACGAAAGTCAAGCCGCGGCGCAGAAGTTTGAAAAGAAGATATCCCAAGTTATGGAGGTCGAGAAAGAGCAAGGCACGTCACCGTTCTCTCTTTCGTCCATTCCTTCCGTTATCTTTGGTAAGAGTCATTCAATCATGATAAATCAAACTTTTCACTTATGTCTTCTCTCTAAAGACGCGTCGCTGACACGTCTTTCTCACAGAACAAACGCGGGAACGGCTCAACGAGTTCGTTAGTCGTATGAAGACTGCTCTGGCTGCACTCACTGGTCTTGGTCTATGATTGTTCTTCTTTCGGTTGTGCTCACTGTCGCTTTCCTATCGTTGATTTGTCTTGGTGCTTTCGTTTTTCGTTATTTGGACCCTAGCATTTCCGCTGTATCAAATACTTATTTCCTACTTAACAAACTCGCAATCTCTGTATTTAGGAACGTGTGCAGCTGCTGCTCCCGTTGCTTTGGTCCCCAAAAAAAAGAATCGTACTCAAAGAAGGCGGAAAGCCGACCTTGTGCGGATGTCCAATGCTTAGGAATTTTGTCCTCTGCATGATCTATGACGTTTTACCTTCTCCAAGAGCTCGTACTTGTGGATTCATGCTTCGTTGTTGAAATATTTACCACCAATTGATCGACGACGGATTCTCTATTTATTGTCACGCGTGAAACAATGACTAGAGAGGCAAGTAGGCGGGGTGGACTCGGTCGCTTTTAATACGACAACGACAACGACAACAACGTTCAAGAATGTCAAATTGATCATCTCATCCGAGTCTCTTATGCTTCCTGGAGGGGTCCAGCCGTCTATCTGTACCGGCTTCATCCAAGCAGTGTTTCCCCATGATACCTACGCAGCACTTCCTTGTCTATACACTGGGTAAAAGATTTGGTTCCATTTATCTAGAGAATTAGGAAGATTCTTTAATCCGCGGGACTTCAGACCCAACGGAAGACGATTCTTCGCCTGACTATGTATCTTGAGCCATATAGATCATAGGTATCAGTTTCATAACGTCCCGAAGGGGTAGTACAGACGCTGGTGCAAGACCCACGTTAATATTACGACATGTACAGAGCTACGTTAGCTCGTAGTTTGAGGTCGTCGGGGGAGGGAGATTAGTTGCACTTTCCATCGGCGGAGAATATGTACAACATTACACAATTGACTTTCAATCACTTCTGCTTCTCGCGTTATCTATAGCATCTGCGCCGTCCTTTCCCTCATCAAACTGATAGAACGGAAAGTCCAATAGAACAGACGATTTCAACCATCTGGGAAGTAGTTTGTACACCGCAGGAGGTATCGGAATCAAAATCGAAGTCTCCTTCAAGTACGCCTTGTAATTGTTCCACGCTTGGTTAGGGGTCGTTACTTCAGGTCCGTGGCTCATCAGGAAGAACTTCTTTGCCTGAGGCTTCTCAGCTGTCGGGATTCCAGAAGCGAACAAAAGTAAACTGGAATTCAACGAACTCACGTATGAGTGCATGTCAATCTGATACTTATTGGAAACTTACAGCATGGTGAACAGCGGCGACACTATAGCGCCGTATTGTGCTGATTTTGCGGAAGATGATAGTGACCCGGAAACTGTCGGAGACAGGCAGAGGATAAATATGCCCCACCAGCAAAGTATTCTGGCGCATTGTGAGCGGAAGACAGAAAGCACCACGAGATCATGACTCACTCTCCGAAATACGGCGGGTGTCGAGACCACTTCCATAAACCAGCCTTGTACTATAAGTTAGCTGGCCCTTCATACTTATAACAAAACCTTTCTTACCGTCACTGGTTTATCCTTAGGGTTCGACTTGTTGTTCTTACATCGGAACTAGCATTTATGTTAGTGAGTTCGAGGCATGTATGGTAAATATGGCATACCTTCTGGATGTCAGCACTAGTCTCGATGATCCAACCAACGACCCAAAGGATGATGCCAATGATATCGCAAGCAGTACCAAAAGCCGGATTTGTACCGGATCGCCTGGTATCGGATACCGCGGGCGAATTAAGGATCGTAAGGGGAAGGGATACAGTCCACACCTTGAATGCGAAGGTAAGCTGGACATGTGGGATTACAAGACGCAAAGCTTACCCAAACTATCTGACCTAAAGCGTCGTTCAACAGAAACGCCAGAGAGAAGTGACTTGAATGACCAACCTATCCAGAATCCTAATTAAACTTATGAATATGAGAAGGACCGCCTATATAGCAACTAGCGCACCGAGGAATTTGAAGAAATGAGACCGAATGTCGTCGAAACGAGTATCTGATCCGATTTTGAGAATACGGTAGAGTAGGAAACCTGTGGTACAAAATTGAACAGGATTAAACACTGTAATGAAACTAGCCACCTGCGATTCGGACAGCCCAGATCATGACGAAAATGCTCGCTATGATATTACGAGTATGGTAGGTATTTCCCATAAATAGAGTGAGAAGGGCTGCAGGAGAAGTTGTTGAGGAGAATCCAAGAACGAGGCAGTGGTTCCTCACCCAGAAGGAAGAAATTGGAGCCTAAAGAAGAGAAATGTCAGAGAGGGGTCGTTGAGGTTCTCCGTCAACACAAACCTCCAGTAAAGTCCGTAATCTTGTCGAACTGGAATATCCATGCTACAGCAAAGCCAGAAAGCTGGTACGCGGTTGTGACCAGTACGGTAATTGCAAGGAAGTAGTGGTCGAGAACGTATACAGGTGCCATGATGATGATGGTGGGGTGAATGTAAGGTTTATAAGCCCAAATGTTGAGACAGTCATGGTGTTGGCAACGAATCGAAGGTGATCATCGTGGTTGGGAGTTAACGGGCCGATGGGCCGCTTGTTATTAACCATCGCCTAATGTCTATTATACATAGCATATGATACAATACATCTATTAACCCTACATTTCTTGTGCTTGCATCACTTCAAAGTACGCCGTATACTCCTCCGGTGTCATTAGTTCGTGGTCCTCTTCAGTCACCTTTGAGAACGCAACCGGTTTACCATTGACTATAAAGTCAAATGTCAGGGAAAGCCCCAGCTTCTTCAGAATGAAGACGACGTACCGTAAACAATGGGGTCGTTATCTGCATCCATTGGCGCAGGCTCAGGTCCAGCCCCGTTCATTGGGATGTCGCCGTTCATGGTATATGGCGTCGGTGCCTCTTCAACCTTTGGGACTTTGACCTTCCCAGTGACACCCTCATCCTCTCGGGATCGTGACCGTTTCCTATAGTCATTTAATGAATCAAGATATTCGATATTCGGCTTCCGATCTTCCTCTTCGCCAAAGTCGTCGAAGTCCGAGCTACCGGGGGCACTTAGGCCTGAAGGTGTAGCTTGCGCAGATACAGCAGCGGACGCTGCAAGTGATGCGTAATATTGCTCGTAATCTGAGGTGAATATTAGGGAGAAAAGTTATTTGTGAGAAAAGCTTCTCACATTCAGCTTCACGATTGATGGTCGGCTTGACGTCCTGCTCAACACTGATGATCTCGGGCACACGATCTGGGCGCATTCCTACTACCCCTAGTCCCCGCAATATATCGTCATTTGAACTAGGCGCAGCGTTCCCATTGGCGGCCTCTGCCCTAGCATTCTCTTTTATGCCCAACGCGGTGAGGTCGCCTGTAATAGTACTTTTCAGATGCCATGCCGGTAGTGCGTTCTGTTGCCTCTTTGCCTCGGCTTCGGCATCCCGTTCCAGCTTTCGCGTAGCCTCGTCCTTATCTGTAGAGATGACAACGCCAATACCGTCCTCCTCCTTCTTGTTGGGATCTGAGCCAGCAATCTTAAGGCCTCCGCCCGCTTGAGTGGCTTTTTGTTTTTCTGGGTCAACAGCGTTGCTTTGTACCCATGCCGCCACATCAAACCTAAGAAGAGATCAGTTCGCACTCGATACAGCATCATTATATCACGCACGCTGGCAACGTCATAGTCTCGCTCTTCTGCAGACCAGCACGGATAAAGCGCATTTGATGATGGAACCTCAACATCCTGTCCTTGCTACCCTGCTCATGGTCGGCGTCCTCGTTGTCGATGACCTCTGCCTGGCAGATTTTGCAAACCATTATGCCACGGGTAAAGTCCATGAGCTGATCGGCATCTAATGCACTATATGACTCTTTACATTGGGGACAAATGTATCCCTTGTTGCCGAGTTGCTGTGGCGCAATGAGTAGACGCCCAAAACGAGTCTGAATGACGTACATTACGAAGCTTAGAATCGATTTTGTGGTGCATCTTGGCAATCCTCCATTTCACTACGTTGCAGAAATGCTCGTAGTCTATGTAATAGTATTGTTTGCCGACCGCTCGTTGAGCTCCTTCCCTCAGCTCATTCTGCCTGTATCTACAGCGAACATCAGTAGCATCCCAGACGTGACATAAAGAGACCTGAACATACACTTTGACCAGTTTATCATTCGACAAAACAGCGACAATCTTGTTGAGCTCCTTGGATTGTAACCCCAGCCGACTTGCCAAATCATCATCCTTGAGACTGCCCGGGAGAACGGAAGGGTAATAAGAGAAGAACACGGAAGAGATGCATGTTCAGCATCTACAGAACTCATCTGCGGCGCCAATACTTACACTGGATGTCGAGAAAGTTGATCCATGATGATAACGTACTGAGCCTTGTAAAAAGCTCTCGAGACATGAAGAACGAGTTGCCGCAAGGATTCTTGATCCTCTTTAGTAGCCATAGTATTGCCCGTCGAGGGCCTATGAGGCCCTGGATCCGAAAACGCGGTACAGTTCGCGGACGAGCGTAGGCGAAGGTGGTGGTGCAGAGAAACGGAGCAGACGCCGTCACAGTCAGACGTGACATATATTATTTGCTTGGGTCAGCGTGCCGATTGCCTCTTCCGGCCTAGACTAAGACTTTGACAATAACACGACCACGTGAAACGGAGTCTTTCAAGTTTCGCAGACAAATCTGAAAATGAAATCGGTACGTATGCGTCGAATTGTACGCATTAAACGACGATTTTTCTGGCCCCACTCCGACAAGATTACGCTAGAACGAGGAACAGATCGGCGCAACTGCAACAACATACTACACATGAGTAGGCGGACATTCTCAAGCATTCTGAGAAGGGGCGTTTCTAATCGCTCGTTTCCACATCTCCCAGTATTGTTTCGTATGTGAACACGCTGGTGTTGTCTCTAGAGTGTGAAAAGCAGCAGGAAGTAGTTTCTCCAACGCCTAGAGTATACATTAGGATGCTAACGGCATGTACTAGCCACCGATTTGACGAACCTTGATCCTAGCTTCCCAAGGAGGATGAGTGTCCTCCTTCTTCATGTTCTTGAAAAGTCTGCCGGACTGATGCTCCCTAGTTTCTATAAACTCCTTGAGAGATAAGTCCATATCATGGAGTCGTCTTATCGTTCTGTAAGTCTGTCAGTCTAGATTCAGTGCATTGATCTCTCGACATACCCGATAGCCGCAGTTGGATTATAACAGGCGCGAGACATGAAAAGTAGGCCTAGAGAATCGGCTGATAATAACTTGTCGGCTATTGGGATGTGATGATTAAAAATCGGATACTAACCCTCATATTCGTGCCATTGGAAAATATCTCTATAGAACCAGGCCAAAAAACCTCTCGATAGGTTGATTTGGAGAAGACTGTTTTTCTCCAAAGCATGTTCGGCGACTGGAAGGAAGCAGACTCAGTTAAGATAACGGATACGAATGACAGGGCTTACCCTCATGGGCGATTTCTGTGTTAAATCCATTAATACGAAAACACGGCCGTCTGAGTTAGTGAAACTCACCGTGAGCAAGACACGAAGCTATCATGTCAGTGTTTCGTAGAAGGTTGAACATACTCGCGGTGATCGTGATGACTCTAGTCCCTGATATTCTCAGATACTTAAGAGCTCTTGAGGGAAGTTACCGTACCTGACAGCACGCAGGCATTAGGCAGAGGCCCATCAAGTACATACAGCCTGCCATTCGCGATCCTCCACGAGGTTCTCATCCTCGGTGTCTTTAATGGTGTGTCTAGGACCAAGACAGCCAAGATCAGAGGCAGATAGAATACGAGACACAATATCTGAGCCAAATTTGGACAACGGATGATTGGGTGGAAGGATCTTTGTGGGCGAGGTTGGTTCCGTGTAGGACAAGAGTTCTTCTCGGGCTGACTGGACAAGCTGGAGGTACGTAGGTCAGTTTCTGCAAGCAATCTTCTCTTCTTGCTTACCTTGGCCTGAATTTCTCTTCTTCTCGCAACCTTTCTACGCTTTCGGCCCGTGATAGGAACCTCTTCCCAGCTACAACAACCCAGTCAGAGCTGTATTTTCGCGGACGCTCCAGATCGTACTTCTCTGGCTTGGTAGTTTCATTGTATGCTGTATATATGATTCCAATGGTGGTTATCATTGCAACAGGTAACATCCATCGTCGTGTCCTTGCGATGCCAGCCTTCGGTGTTGATGGGGCGGTAGTGTGTAGGCAACGGACACGTCCAGCAATTAGGTATTCCAATACATTTGAATGCTGACAAGAAACAAGAGGCGCAATGTTGAATAGCCTAGGGCGTAGCATAGAAGCAAGTCGAAAGGGCCGGCAAGATCTTTGGGTTAGCACCCGAAGCTGAGTTGATCAGATTATGCCGAATTGCCGTATCTCGGCACATGCGGCAAGACTACGATCACGTTTATTTGGTACTCCCTATTTCGATTTGAAGCTCTTCCGAATCCATCATCGCATCCCCAGGCAACATATACCACTTAGCACCTAGCTGTTCCTCACTGCGCCATGTCCCTACAGACCTTGGCGTGTGTCTCCGACTTTACCTTAAGAATTCCGGTCACCGAGCATCTACCCGAGCTCAACAAAGTTTGGACTGAGAGCTCCTTTTTAAATACACGCACCGTTGTCGCTACGACTGCATATCGAAGATTCTATCTACACTATCGGGAACTCAATGGTACAACTCTAGAGTGGCGTACAATGCTTCATGGGTTTACGCAAGTGGAAGATTCTCGTCTTGCTGTGATATTCTCTGGAACCGCAAATATCTATGTTGAAAACACCCAGTCGGACATGTCTGATCCACGCATCGCAATGCAGTTTTCCTAGCTCTTGTTCTTTATGGCATTCACCCGGACATTGAAGACGTCTTCTGGCTTTCCGCGTGGTTCCATCATCGCTTCGTCAATATACATCCGTTCCAGGTGAGCTTAACCTTCTTCTCTTACACAAGAGATATTGACGTCGTAGGACGGAAATGGGCGAGTAACCAGAGCATTAGTTTCTGCCATCTTGGGACGTTTTGACTCCCTTCCATTCCATGTTTCGACAGAAGACAAAGAATTGTATCTAGATGCATTGTCACTGGTAAGCCTAGGGCTGTATGAGTACTTTCTGTACACTTATAAGAATGGCCCGACGACGGAAATCTGCATCCTTTAGCTAACTTTTTTGTGCGCCAGCAACTTCTTGCCCATCTTACCCTGTGGCCGAGCGAGGTCCTCTAACACAGTTCCGGCAAAATATATTGCACTGACTGGATAACGAGTTGCCAGAACCGCAGCCACGTACCATCAAATAGTGCAGAAGGTGGCGGTAGTACCGGAAATACAGTTGGTTAGTGCCTTTTATTCAACGGAAGCAAGTAGGGTTAAGGGTTGAAAATCATGCAGATGCTTCATGATCCACACCGACTGGAAATCGGCCAGGGTCGAAGTGGGAGCCAAACGTATTTCCTCGAGTACGGCTCTTTGTGGCCCCTTACTACCGACATCTTTGCTGCATTTTTGACGGGACGCGGGAACGGAGGAGCAACGAAGATCTGTGCTGTAACTGCCATTTGGTTTTCGGAAGCTCAAAGCATTTGGGGGCAGCGACTGCACTCGTTCTTAAACACAGAGGTTGCGAGTTCGTTAAGTAGGAAATGAGTATTCGATACAGCAGGAAATGCCAGACAAGTCCAAGTCACAAAAAAAAGAAAAGCATTGAAATAAGTATGCAATAGCAAAATGACAGCGAGCACAACCGAAAGAGAAGCAATCATAGACCAAGACCAGTCAGCGCAGCCAGAGCAGTCTTCATACGACTAACGAATTCGTTGAGCCGTTCCCGCGTCTGTTCTGTAAAGAGGACGTGTTAGCGACGCACGTCTTTAAATAGAAGACATAAACAAAATATTTGGATTTATCATGATTGAATGACTCTTACCAAAGATAACGGAAGGAATGGACGAAAGAGAGAACGGTGACGTGCCTTGCTCCTTCTCGATCTCCATAACCTGGGATATCTTCTTTTCAAACTTCTGCACCGCGATTTGGCTTTCATGTTTGGGACGTGCCGACGCCCAGGCATGCGTTTCGAGGGCCACGTCCAGCAACATCGCGCTAAGTTCTGACGCGCACGTCGTCTGTGTATAAGCGTATATACGCGTCAAATCAATGACAGACCTTGGGAGAACGCGGCATCTCGCACAGATTCGTCTCCAAATGGCTTTACGACGATGGAATGCTGATCAAACAGTGGGAATGTCTGTCCGATGATTTCTGTGAGAGGACGGTCGTGGTGTTGCTGTTGGCTGGGCTTGGACGTTACGTCTGAGGATAGGGACGACCTGTCATTAGCATCGTGGGTCTTTACTTGGTTCGATGGTGCTGTCGTCGTCGTCGCCGATGGTTTTGACGGGGCAGACATATTGGCGGAAGGGAAAGAGATATGCCGGTATAAGGGCGGGTCATCCTATCTAGGTGACGTTATCAACACAGCCAAACACAATTGGTATATAGGCGGATGGCCGCTCCCTAAATTTTTTTCTTACTCCCCCAGTTGACTCAACACTGCAATGCTCGCTTCGCACAGAACATCACCGTTCTCTCTCGTGAGCGGGTAAGGTCTGAGTATACTGTCTCCCTCGATTGACTCTAGCTGGGTCTGGCCGTAATAGCCAAGCAGCGTACCAGACATTTCCCTCCGTCGCTCTTGCTCCCGAAGATACTCCTTTTTGGGGCGAGGGATGAGCGTCGGACGGGTTGAAAGTCGTTGCGGAGACTGGGCTCGTGTGCTTGACGCATCCATCCGTCGTCTGGAGTACTGTCGGCGCCCATGTGTACCTTCGGGAACGCAGGAAAGACACTTGCGGGGCTTCGCTGCACTGGCAGTGCTGTCTTCGACAAACCTTTCCGTATCCGGACGCCAATGTCGACTGCCCCACCCCTGCTGTGTCGTTCCCTTGGCCTGAAGGCCCTTAGGGGCAGGTCCCCCACACCCGTGGCCTGAGTAGCTCCATACACGAGTGCTCCCCGGGTGGAAGTGCGGGATCCACAATTACTGCGTCGAATGTTAATCATAAACATTGCATTTGTCCATGAAACATACCAGCCTCGCGTCGTCAGCCAGTGAGGTCCGGGTTAAGAGGCATTGGTAGGACGTACGAGGAATATATCTGGACGGTTGGACGGATGTTCGTATCCGAGTCTTTCAGCGCACTTTGTGGCGCGCCACTGGGCATCCTCGACCGACCTTCGGGCTTGGTTGGACGTCCGTGGCGAAACTCGATTCAGACTATTCTTGGTCAACTGGGTTGTCAAAATTTTTTGCTTTATCAGTCTCTTTAGAGACTTCATTTCTTTGGTTTTGTTATTTATGACGGTATGTTTGAATCCGTTGTGTTCACGTTCTGTCTCTCATGTTGAATATACAGGGCGGCTTATACATGTCTATCCGATCAGTCCCTTCACTAGTGTTTATTTGTTGACCAATTAGTTGCCAATCAGTCGAGACATCTTCCGTAGATATGAAATGAAATCAAGGTGGGGACAGGTCAAGTCAGTCTTTCAAACCTAAGATATTCGGATGCACGCGTAGCTGTGATGATTTGTCAATGGGAACGCGAAGTCATTATTTCAGAAGTCCTTGATGCCGTAATCGACAGTCTCTCCTCTTCCCATCACCTGCATAGCTATCTCTGGCTCTACCACTATCCTCTCGCCCGTTTTATCCGTTCCTTGCAAGGTATTCAAGTCCGTTCTTAAATCGCCATTTGCGCAATCAATTGCTTTACAGATGGCTGTTCTCTATCCTTGTACAGTATATGACGGAGATTCTACATCTTCGCCATCCTTGCAGCAACTCGATAGCTCTAAATCGCTTGTCAAATTTCAAGGCCATATCGCGCCGTCGTTGTCTACAGCTTCTTATCTGGCCGAACACCTTCAACATGTCCCCAGCGCCGAAATTCGTGTAGAAGCAGGCCTTATTCCCTTCGAGGAGAACCATATTTCCTCGCTCGAATCGCGGGTCAAGGTAGCGCTTTCGCCTATCACGCTCCTTCCGACCGAAATCTTCATTGAGGTTTTTCGTCACGGCGTCGTTGTTAACGCATTTGACAGCTCCAAAGGGCCGTGGATTCTCGCACAAGTGTGCAGCACTTGGAGAGAAATCATAACCACCCGTTGCCCTAGACTATGGTCAAATATCCTCATCGAAATCTGTGATTATCGTTGCCAAGACCCTGTTTCACTTCTGAAGACGGTGCTCGACCGGTCGGGTCAGAGCGATTTGCGCATCAAGTTCTGGGAGACTAGCATCGAAGAGTACACTGCCAAACAGATGCTTAATCTACTGTTCGAAGTGTCGAACCGCTGGAGCAACGTCGTTCTAGACCTACAACCTGGTTCTTTGGCATCTCTTTCTGTTGTACGCGGACGTCTCGACAGGCTATTGAGCATGACTATCAAGTATCACGGTATCGGGCAGCCTCCATCTCGCATTGATGCCTTCGAAATTACCCCGCTCCTGAACGACATCAAGATCTTTGTCCGCAGATATGATGATACAATCACCTTTGTCCCCTGCGGGTCCGAGAGCCTCCAGGCTTATCGTAACGATCGTGCATATGGCGACGTTGACTTTCACCGAGCCCTTCTGGACACTATCCTCAAGTCTCCGAATCTCGACTCGCTTTGGGCATACTATCACAATTCCACTATGACTGCATCTAGACCACTCACTACACGTATCGACAGCACGTCTATCCGGTTTCTCCACACATCTGAGAGTGCCCTCCTTGACAGCCTTTTGCTCCCAGCGCTAGAGACTGTATGGCTTGGACCCGATAAGCCCTGCCAAACACTTTGTCCCGAGGATACGCTGCCTTCACTGTTGCGCCTCATAACCGCCTCTTGGTGTTCTCTCACTCGTATGATACTAGCAGAAGTCGACATCAGCCATGAACTCATTCCCGTCCTCCAGCATACTCCAATGCTGGGCTCCTTGGAGATGTACTTCGCCTGGTGGAGCAACCCCTTGGATCGAATCATGCAGCTTCTCGTCACCGCGATGATGGAGTCGAAGGCTGCTCCTGCCGCCAGTCCTGCGACTCCTTTTCGACCAGCTATTCTACCCAGTCTGACCTGTTTCAAGATCGAAATACGGGACCTTTCTAGAGTCGGAACAGCGCTCTTTATCAACGACATGTTCGTTCGAATGTTGTCGATACGGAGAACGATGCCTGCTGATGTGGATAACAGCCGACTTCAAAATGTAACAGTCTCTCTCTTTAACAGTTCGGTCCTAAGGATGGGGTTGGCTAGCGACTTCGAGGCGTTGCAGCAGACGGGGATGGATCTGACAGTTTCGGTATCTGAGTCTAGCCATGGGACAGATCCTATCTCGCACTAGTTTTGTCGTATCTATCCGGGCATGCCAGTACTCCTTGTCTGCATACCTGCGTTCTCCGATGGTAAATAGACATCTGATATAAGCGACCTGTGCTTGTGCCTGAATGGTTGGTTGCGGGCGATGAATGACTTCGACTTCCTTTGTTGACAACTCGGGATGTCACGGAGGATGCAGTTTGTTGCGAGAACTCAGGCACGTCCTTGGGTCTTCTGGAGATTTTGAGCCTTTGGACGTTGTCGGTGGTCCAATTGTTTTGGTCTATGGGTCGTGGGAATGAAGGTGCGTATTTTTTCTTACGAGTCTGCTTTCGAATACATCCTCATCTAAAAATTCTAGTCTTAGAGAGGCACTACTCATCGTGTGCTACAGATCTTGCTTTGGACAGTTTGCTATAGCAAGTTTCAACATCTGTGCCGCGACAAAATCAGTGCCCTAGAAGCAGTAAATCACCCAACGAGAGCACAATGTTCGTCAAGTCTTCTAAATCTAAGATGGACCAAACAAAAATCCGAGTATCCTAAGTTCGCCCTGGTTCCTATCTTTGGCAGCATCGCGTTATGATGTTCTGAAGACGGAACTAGGACAAAAGATACCCAGAGATTCTGCTGCAGTTCTGTATACGCGCTGACAATACCGTGTAGTTTGCGTTCAAGTGCCAGTGGTGTGGAAGCAGAGACGACTGTCCATGTCTACGAACGATAACGAGGAGCCAGGCTTGATTACAACAGCAAGACAGTGTAATACTATCTACTACAGGAACGACGTATGGCAGATCCTTCTGGATTGGCCCAACAACTACGGAACTATCCCTCACTTTGGCTGTGGGTATCGTTGGGCATTTTGGCTGTAAATGTATTAACCGCCCTTCCTAGAGTCTTGGCGGTGCCAAGCAGCTGATTCTGACCGGCACGACCCGCTCGCCATCTTCACATCCTATGCTTCAACACATGGAATCTGTCACCACCAGGAAACTCTGGACTGGAGATTTGAGAGATGTTATCTACTATCAAGTGGGCCTAGCTTCTCCAACGAATCGATATCATAAGAAGCGGGAAGATGATCAAACAGGGCGAAATATGTAAGCCCTGTATTGAGGCGCTGTTGGCCTATGTGCGATGTTCATTATAACCTGACATATAGATGGTCTCTGTGATATGACTCGAGCCTACAGAGATACCACGAGTCTCGCCGTGACCTCCCAGGTGCTCGTCGTGGTATACCAGGTTTTGCGCTGGAGGTCATCCGTAGGACCCTATTCTCTTCATCGCTCGTCGAACAGACATCTCCCCTTGATTCTGATCCTGACCGATCTTTAGAGATGCCCGGTCATTCTTCAGTCTGTAACTTCTTTTAGCTGCTTTTGGCCAATGGTGTCGTGCTATGCCAGCATTGGCTTCTGAATCAATGTTGGTGTCCGATTCTATGGCTTCGGCTTTCTATTTTCTCAGAGTTCATGACACAAACAAAGATGGATCGACTCTGAGACGTTGCATGAAACCCTGCCTCCAAAGATTTCAGTGCTAGAAAGGGATTGAACAACGTCAGGAAGAGATCGAAGTTCAAGTTCATCACGGGACATAGGTTGTGTTCCTTTCTTTCACTTCTTTGATAGGTGTTCTTTCTACCGTGTACGACCCGTACTGCAGAATCTCGTCTCTGTAACACTTTGGACAACTAAGCTCTCGTTCAAACATTCCCAGGATTCAAAACTCCACATGGATGCTGGTGATTAGTATGCATTGTCCGTGTCCAGCACTGAAGTTATAAACAAGAGGGTTGGTATATGTTATTTTCTTCACCCACTACCCCGTTGTCCTCGCTTCCCCTCATGGCGACTCACACAGACATACCGTCAGATCTTACCGAAGACGACAAAGCTTCCTTATTTCTACTTCTCGACGATCGGCTGAACTCGACAATTCTCTACATGCTGTTGCATGGTGGGCCACAACGTTCGGTATCTGGACATGTGTTGACCTATGTCAGGCATATACACCGGGATTCTTGCTGTTGCGTTGTGGAATATATGTGAGCCAGGAGCATATCCACTATAACATTAAGCTGAAGTGATTGATACAGTCACTAATAAATGTTGGCCGACCCGACGAGTCATGACCTTCGTTATCATTTTTCTGTATGCTCTGATTTCCCTCGATTTTGTTACGACTTGGTCCTACGTACGCTCCGCATTCATCAAAAACGGGACAAGTTTTTGGACCATATCTTTGAATCTCGGTCCCTCCGAAGCACTTGCATGGGTGACAGGCATTTCATCGTTCATCAGTACTATTCTCGCAGATTTATATATGGTGTGTGCGACTGACAGGGATTATCCACACCAGCTTACCATCGTTTCGACTGTAGATCTGGTGCTGCTGGATGGTTTGGGGACGGCACTGGCTTATTGTTCTCCTTCCAGTACTTTCCTTAATTTCTGCAACTGGTAAAGTGTTCAACCTCATCTACTCTTTTCATATATTCAACCTTTTGCTTAGTGTCGAGAGTCTTTGAAATTTCCAATACATCCTCTGTCGTCTTCCAGACGCTCTACATATCTTTCAACTTGGCGACGACCTTATTCTGTACTCTACTCATCATTTACCGGATATTGATCGTGCCCGGGGCTACTAGACGTGGGGCGGAGGCACGACTGAGAGTTTTTCACCGTCTCGTTGAAGTACTAGTGGAGTCCTCAGCTCTATATTCAATAAGCCTTATCCCATATCTGGTTTTTACCATTCGGGACCTTTGGGGAAGTGTTTACCTTGATGTTATAGCTGCCATTGCAAAGGTGTGTTGATGGAATTAGACATTATCATCGATTAAAGACCTTACTAGGGGATCGCACCCACGCTCCTCGTTGGTCGGGTAGCAGCGGGATATACGCGCCCCGACGATGACCGCGACGAAAGTACCTTATCGACACTTCATTTCCAGCCGCCTTTGGAACGTGGCACGACAAGCCTTACAGAATCCACCACACAGACCTCAGTCGTTGAAATTGACATCGAAGCCCAACAGCAGTAGTCGTATGAGCTCGTATGGGGGGGGAGGCTTTGAACTAAATGTAGACGGTTATTTCTCGTCATATTGTCTGTTTTGATTATCGTATTACAAGTGCCGATTACGTCGTGGCTTCATTCCGTAATATTTCGATCCATTATGCAGTATCTAAACCCCACTGTTCTCTTTTTTCTTTCTGTTATCTGGGTTATGGGTACTACTTAAGGAAGATATAATATCACAGCAGCGACCCAGCGCGGTTTAACTGGTAAAAATTGAACCTTTTTTTGATGTCGCAAACCCTTTCTAGTTCCTGAAAAGGTCCCAATAAAACGGTATGGAAAAAAATTCCCCCTCAGTATGTAAAATTGGTCTTGGTGTATCTTCTCGTTTGCAGAGCGCAAAACAGACATAAAAACGGAAGTTGAAATCGAAACCATTTAAGTAGCCGCATATTAGGCTATATGAAATGCATGAGCCTCAGTAGTGAATGCAGCATACCGCTGCAACCATTAACGAAGCCATAGAGGTCCTTCTGAGGCATCATCACACGTGTTTCGATCCGCGTTTATGTAAAGATGCCGCGGTCTCGCAGCTACATCCGACCCCCTCTGTAAGGGGCCATGCAGCAGATTTTCGTGATAGCCGACTGAGAGACATTTCATGGGCGCGTGTGGTACAACGAAGGTGTGCGATTTCAATCGTAGGCGGTCGTGTCTCAGAGTACCTCGACGGGGTGGACATGACACGAGACAACGGAGGTTAAACCCCGACGTCTTCATGTACTCCTGGGCCAACTTGTAAATAGAGGCATAGGACTCGGTCCTGCAACGCGACTGCGATGGCGCTCACCCCACTAGTTGGTTGATGAATGTCTTCGGCTACCTTTGATGACGACTCGGGATGACACGTGTCTTTTGGGTCTTCTGTTTGTTCTGGACCTATCGGAGGTACTTAGTCCAACTCTTTTGGTTTTCGCCATGGTGGTTCGTGGGAGCGAACGTGCAATTTTTACCTCCTCTTCTTCTCCCGAATACAACCTCATCTAGCAATTCTAGTACTGGAGAGGCACCCCATCGAGTGGGGTGCTATGGCTGGGAATCTTTCTTTGGACGGTCAGCTATAGCTAATGTCAACAATCCGTACAGCAACAAAACCAGTACCCTAGAAGCAGGGAAGCGCCCAACGAGAGCAAAACGCTAGTCGAGTCTGCAAGTCTGCAAGTCTGCTGAATCTAAGATGGACCAGACAAGGACCGGAGTATTCCGAGTTCACCCTGGTCCCTATCTTTGGTAGCATCGCGTCTATAATGTTCTGAACACGGATCTCCTACACAACTGTATCAATTGCCCTTCCTAGAGCCTTAGCAGTGTCAAACAGCTGCTTCACTACTAGGAAACTCTAGACTAGAGACTCGGGCGACGCCATCTACTATCAAGAGGCTGTATGGAACAACACTTTAGCCTAGCTCCAACAAAATCGGTATCATAAGAAGCGGGAAGGCGATCAAAGTAGGCGAAATATGGAGGTCCTATATTAAGGTGCTGTTTGTCTATGTTCGATTCTCATTATAACGCGACGTATGGATGGCCTCTGCAATATGACTTGAAATACAAAGATGCCATACGACATCGTGACCTCCGAGGTGGTTGTCGTGGTATACCAGGTCTCGTCCCTGGAACGATGAGCCCATATGTGAAACCCTATTCTCTTTATCGCTCGTCGAACAGGCATCTCCCATTGTTTGCGATCCTAACTAGTCTCTTTGAGGTTCTCGGTCATTCTTCTGTGTAACTTGATTCAGACTGTATTCCTTCCCCCGCTCTTCTGATAGATGCATCACTTTCAGAGTGAACTTTTTCTATCGTATGCGACCGTACCGCGGGATCTCATATCTGTAAAACTTGCGGTAGCTGATGCCTCGTCAAAATATTCTCGGACTCGGGAATCCCGGATCCGTCCATGTAACTACTGTAACGCCCATTAAATCGTCGAATACAGTTGGTACGTAAAGATGTCGTTCCGACTTCATACCGGTGATTATTTTCGCAGCAGCCAATGTACGTGTCTAACATTGTTTATAACAAGAGGGCTGGTGTGTGCTATTCTCATAGTCCACTACCTTGTTGTCTTTGCTTCCCCTATGGCGACCCAGACAGACATTCCGTCAGATCTTACCGACGACGACAAAGCTCACATGTTTCAATTGCTCGACGCTTGGCTGAACTCCATAATTCTCCTCTCGTTATTGCACGGTGGGAAGCGACGTTTGGTTTCTTGACGTGTAGGTGCTACTTGACTGACAATGATCAGGGATATACACCGGCATTTTCACTGTTACGTTGTGGAATATATGTGAGCCAGGAGCATATCCAATACAACATCAAGCTGAAGTGAATGGTACAGGTTTTAATAAACGTCCGGCCAATCCGACGAGTCATGGTCTTCCTTATCACTCTCCTCCATGCTCTGAACACCATTACTTTTGCTGCCAATTGGTCATTTACACGTTCTGCATTCATCGGAAACGAGAAAAGTTTTTGGGCCGTATATCTGAAGCTTAACAACACAGGCCAAGCTCTTTCATTGGAGATAGGTATTCCAGCGTCCATCACTACCATTCTCGCAGACTTATATATGGTGTGTACGACTCTGCTGGGAATCATCCACACTATCTCACCATCTTTTCGACTCTAGATTTGGTGCTGCTGGATAGTTTGGGGTCGGCGCTGGCATGTTGTCCTCCTTCCAATACTTTCACTGATTTCTGCAACTGGTAAAGTGCTCAACCTCGTCTACCCTTCTCGTATATCCAACCTTCTATTTAGTGTTGAAAGTCTTTGAAGTATATCACGAATACTTCGATGCACCCGCTGCCAGCGTCTTCCAATTGCTCTACATATCTTTCATCCTGGCGACGACCTTGTCCTGTACTTTACTCATCATTTTCCGAATATTGACTGTCACCGGGACCAGATGGGGGGCAGAGGGTCGGCTGAGAGTATTTCACCGTCTCATTGAAGTGCTGGTGCAATCCTCAGCCCTTTATTCCATATCTCTTACCCTAGATCTGGCCTTCGCTATTCGTGACAGTTTGGGAGGTTATTATTCTGATGTCATAGCTGGCATTGCAAAGGTACGTCGATGGAATTAGACCTTGCTATTATTTAAACACCTTACGCAGGGAATCGCGCCCACACTCCTCGTTGGTCGGGTGGCAGCGGGACATACGCGCCCCAACGACGACTGTGACGAAATTGCGATATCGACACTTCGTTTCCAGCCTCCTTCGGAAGCTGGCACGACAAACCCCCAAGAATCCACCACGCAGACCTCAGCCGTTGAAATTGACATTGAGGGTCAACAGCAGTAGTCGTATGAGCTCGTGCTGGGATCAGGCCTTGGACTAAGGATAGACCGTCATTTCCTGTCATATTATCTTTTTGAATTATCCTACTGTACTGCAGCTACAGAGTACGTCGTGGCTTCGTCCCGTATTATTTTTGATCCGTTATGCAGTGTCTAAACCCCTCTGTTCTTTCTTTCCATTCAGATCTCTACGTTATGCATGTTACTCATAAAGATATAGTCGCAGCAGACCAGTGCGTTGTAACTAGTAAAAAAGAAGCCTTAGAAGGCATTGATTTCGCAAAGTCTTTCTCGGCCCTGAAAAGGGCATCAGTAAATTGGTAGGAAAAATATCTCCCCTACATATAGGGAGGGTTATAGGAAGGAAGGATGTTTTATTACCCGACGCGTACGGTGCTCAATAATTATGGACTTGAGCTACATTCTCATTTTACAGCAAAATAAGGGCATAAAAACGGAAGCTGAATTCGATACCATTTAGTCCCGTTTTAGACTATTGAGTAAAAATGTATCAGCCTCAGCAGGGAATGCAGCAATCGTCGCAATCATCGAGTGATATAACGTAAGCTACCTTGTTTGGTACTGTACGTACAAGAAGCAAGGTAATATTCGATATGCTAAACTTTCAATTGGATGCCATCCTATCCAGAGTGTATAACACCTCCTCCTTGGATATCGATGGGGCCACCTTGAAGAGAGTCGGTGTGCTGTCCAGAGCCGCATGGAAGATAAGGCGCGCTACCACTTCGCCCTGGATACACGAGTTAGAGATGCGAGCATTGACGGCGCATATTTATGCTCACCAAGTCTACGACAATAGCCACTACAATCAACCTATCACCCAGTAAATGGCTCTGCTCTGTTCTTCACATATAGACGCACCATATCACTATCCATGTAATGCGTTCCATTGCCGAATTATTTAGATGCTCATGGATGGCGTCCAGCTGCTCCGTATATTAAAAGACAGTATCAGAAGACATAAGGCTGACTCACAAAATCACTCGCAATACCAAGCTTCTCGTTCAGAACCTGTACACGGCCTTTAATTTCCATGTATTCTCGCACCGCATCATAGAGCTCTTTCAAACTTGCTTCATCCCAAAACAACTCTGGCACGTCGAGTACATTGGAAACCAAGTTGATATCCCGCCTCAGCTTGAACAACCGACCTGTGAGCTTCAGCGCTTCGTTCCGTCGCAATTGTAAAGCTCCCGATTCAGCAAGCTGTTTAGGTATAGAGAGCGTAGAAGGCGATGAGAGTACACGTTGTGCATTTGTCTCGTAATGTGCAAGAAGAGTAGATTGAGCAAGAGCGTGAGCGATGGACAGTTTGAGGAGGTGAGAGCGCGATTTAAGCGCTAACTGGCATAAGCTAAACGAGTGTAGATGGTGCTCGAGAATGACTCACTGAAAAAGTCATTGTAGATGCGAGGGTAAGCAATATGAGGGTCGTGCTGATACTGGATTAATTGGACATTCATGTCGGAGGGTGCCAGTGACATACCGTGAAATGGCACTCCTCGATCTCCCAATTGTCTTCTGCAATTTTCCTAGTGATAATTTTTGCATTTTCAATATCTTCTAGTATGTTTCTTTCTTGCCCTTCTTCCAGACCAAAGAACACGACAACGCCGTACTCGAAAAACACCACCTCAGCCACGTCCTCGACATTGGTTTGCGTTGGTGGTTTCGTAAGTCGGATCTCAGGTGATTCTGGTTCTCGTTCGGTATCTGAATGTGTCATGGCACGCTCCGCTTCGGACGTCTCCACTTCGTAAGCTGCACGCGTCATGACTGGCGATGAGGAGATGTAGCCGTCGTGATTGGGCGATGAAGAATGTGCCGTATCATTGGTAAAATAAGTTCCCTGATATCCGTCTTCCTCTGCTTCTGAGAGACGGGTCATCATGTTCATTCCAGCGTCACTACTGGCGAACGCAGAGGATCTAATGTTGGAATTAGGTCCGTATCCCGGCAAGAGAGGTAAATGGTACATCTGCATACGATGAGCTTGAATTCAGGTCTTGTTCACTGCTACGCACCGCGTACATGGCCTCATCGAAGATACGAGGAGAAACGTTGTGCTCACGCTTCAAATACGACGCCAGGTGCTTCATGTTGAATACTTCTGCGACACAATACGCCGTCAATCGCTTGTACCCAGCTCGATGCCGCTGTTCCTTTGACATCCGTTCCGCCTCGCTCTTGTACTCGCGTACTTTGACACCTGCATCTGTCTCGTACCCTAGGGTCAAGTCTTCATCGTCGTCCGCTGGGAAAGGTTTTGTCTGGGGCGCCGACGGTAGGACGACAAGCTTCTGTGATGTTTTCGAAGTTCGTTGAACCTTGGCAGCACTAGAGACAGAAGCTCTCCGGGCCTGGCTGTTGCCCTCCACGCCAGAGCCCAAGGCCCCGAGACAATTCGTTCGAGTTCGTCGTCCAGGTGCTTTGGATGTCGATGGCAGGCGTAGCTGGGACATGATAGGGATGATGACGTCATCGCTGGGACCCTTGTTACCTTGCTTGCAAGGTCTCTCATGGTCGAGCTGGGGGATTACGTTAGCCCATTGGGTCCCGTGATTTTTCACACGACATGACAGAGTCGCGATGTGTGAACAATGATTTTGAATGAGAGCTTCCAGTTGTCCTTTCTCGTGATGATTTGTTTCTCGATTTATCGTTATCTGGGCTTACATTGACCGAACGTCAGGGTGTACACGAAGTCTGCTTTACCCTCAGCGGTCTTGAGAAATCCAATATGTTGTCTGTCAGCTATGTGACGTTCGTGACTGTGATCCTAAGTCATGAAAGGTACGTGCGGAAAATTTCGGATCTTTGTCTCATTCTCTTGCATTCTACAGCTATGTCATTTTATGATGGCAGATCCATTGCCTCCATATTTGATGTCGTCGAAACGAGAGACATCGTCAAGTTGTTGCGGGATCATGACGTACATAGCAACTACTACCGATGATTATTGTTCACATGCTTTTATAGATTTATGTTGGGGAATCGATAATCAACAACCGAGAATACTTGTACTATTTTATTGGCAATTGCAATGTCGTGCAGCAAAATGCTATTCGAGACGATGGTGCCTGGTGATTTCATCGAATGCAAGATCTGTGTGCCAAATTATCGACATCGTTATTATTATTTGTCTTAAGGACATGTTCTCCAGGTATTCTCAGTCCTTTTCCGCTATCGCATTGACATTATTAATGGCTGTACTAGATGTAGTGCTCGCAACGTATCATTCTCGAAAGGAATTATTAAGCCAACTAAACGACTTCGACTTGTTAAATCTTATACGAGAACGAGGTTGGAACACAGACCATCCGACATTCATAGATGGTACCTTCGTTGCGACGACTGTACATGTTCACCACAAAGAAGCCATTGTGGATGCCCTACGTTCCGTATGTCCTACAGGGTTCATACCGTCAGAACTACTTCGTGAAACAAGAATGACCATCTATATGTTTTGCTCTCTCCTCCATGGCGATGCCTTGAATCGTTTTCGTCAATGTCTGGAACAACAATTGCGACCTCCTGCCTTTTCAGATGGCGTCTACGTTCATGAAGAGTACGATGGCGTTACAACCCCGATTTTACAATGGTTGTGTCAAAATTATAGTCAAAGTAAAGTATCTTCCATAAAATAATACATTATCATTGATATTGACAGATTTTCTGCACATATGTCTATTCCATCTAGATTAACATGCTTGGACTGTCTATATTATCTTCAGTTCGCACAATTCACGCGTGTACGAACGCTTGTTCAGAGCCTGAAAGCTTGCATCAAGATCTCCAATTTTTGGTGATAGCAAACCTGTCATAGACATCATAGGCGGATTATTCATGATATGTTCCACATCCTATATCGAAATAAGCATGAAACCAGGTCAAAGAGAAATGTAAACGTACGAACTTGCAACATGATAGGCAAATGCAAGTATTTATGTTCCACAAATCTGATGTATATTATTTCATCAAACGTCAAATGACTCCATAGAAACCTAGACTCACAGATGACCGCGGAACTACATTAATCCGACAGTCCTAATCATTCTCCACGAAACCACAGAGCAAGGTATAAAGCCGTCGACCGACGACCGCTAGTTCTTATGTAAGAGCAGCCGCCCCAACGTCGGTCAACGGCGCTGTCGGCCCATCACACCCGCCAGTTGCAGCACGTGATTTATCTGTACTCATTGTCAACTAGCGGTCGTCGGTTGACGACTTTGATACCTTGCTTTGTGGTCACCCTTTACTCACCCTTTACGCAGGGCATATGACTTTGTATTGTGGCGCGGCGATGACGCAAGTGTTTCAGTTGTTGTATGGATTTTTCCAAGTTGTCGATCAGTGCATTTAATCCTTCGATACCTTGGAGAAATATGATATATAACATTTGCAGGTCGTGGAGTTCTGCGTCGTGTTATCATGGCAGACCTTCGTGCATGTCATTTGTGTTCTTTCTTCTCGTTATTCTCACGTACAGTTAGGGCGAGGAACTTACTATGATTTCACTTTGGCGTGTGCTATCCTGGGGAGATTGAGTATCGGAGGTGAGCCGTTCTGGCGAGGTCCGGTATCCAGTCTCCTGTGAATAAATCGATAATGGTTGGATCTGGAGCGGTGGTAAGTGTAAGATGTCCTTTGCCGTACGACCTGCAACGTTGCCGACAATACTTTGATCAATGAACAATGTTACACGGTCTCTGAAAGCGGACAGTTTTCAGGGCTTCTTCCATTTCGTCAGCGGTAAGAGATCCTTTCATCCATAGTAAGAGATGTAGATGTAAAGATCCACGTCCCTGAACTTCAACCGTACCAATATAAGCTTGTACAATCCCAAAAATGCCTTCCTCTCGACACAACAAATGTTGTCCCCGATGTTTGTCCACTGTTATTCCGAAAAGACTTTCAAGAACGATTTTGACTATCATGTGGAAGAATTTGGCGGACGCAAATGGATCGTTTGCTATTGTCTTCGCACATATTGACGCCGTGGGTCCACATCGTGCCATAAAATTATCCAAGTCAATTCCTTCACCTGCTAAAACTTGCACGATGGGATCGTGAGTGTCGTTGGGGTTAATAGTTATCCACAAATTCGGCGGATTGAACACTACCATTGTGCTCCAAATTTTCGATCGAAGAGTTCGACGAGACTCGTCCGTGCCTAGGACTTTTGACCAAACGGAGACTAATTCAGACTTTAAAGCCTGAACTCCGGGATTCGTGAACGGAGTTTTCCGACTTTCTTGAACGGCGGCGTTCAGTAGATCTTTAGGTCGGACAGAGGCAATGAGAGGTTGGTGGCGTTGGTACGAGTTCGTCCGCATTCGAAGAACTGCGGAACGACAGATATTCCTCTTTAGTATAACCCCAAAGACCTGGAATACGAAGTGAAGATCTTTACGAAATCGGCGATCAGCATAAAGCATCGTCCATCGGGCATGTATCTCGTATGGTACGTCGACCTTGCGAGCGGTCTCAAATCCTCCAAGGCCATAGGGGAAAAGGATGGGAAAAGCTCCAAGAAGATGATTAGGATTGCTGGGACCCCCGTCTGTTCGTAAACCGTCTTCCGAAGCTCGAGCATACTCTGAGACAAATCTGCTATCCCGTTTAACTCGAAATTTTTCTTCAGCTGTGTTGGATAGATTTGGTGGGGAAGCTTCGTTGGTTAACGCATGTCCACGCAAGTCTTCGTCTAGGATCTCATTCCCATTGGCGTCGATCATCCCGTTGGCATGCAACGTGATGTTCTCAGAGGATATATCACCTTAGACGGTTAGCAACGCTTACTTTGACTTCTCAATTCTTCCTACCTTCTGTGTACTCAGATGTAGCGTCATTCCCAGTCAAATTGACTCCGTTCACATTTGGATATAAGTCTTCAAATGCTATAGAGTAAAATTAGGCAATAAGATAGGAAGAAAGGTAAAGTTCGTACTAATATCATCGTTGTCCATTGATTCCGGTACATATCCCGTGTCTTCTTCAGCTAAAACTTCCATCTCATGACAGACTCTTGTTACATCGACAATTTCGTTTGGCACTGCATCTTCAGGTAATTCCTGTAGCCTATGGCAATCGATGTAAACATCCGCCCACAACGGATTGTTCTCTTTCAACCAAAGTAAGGCGTTCAGAACAACTTGACGACGAACGTGTAGTTCTTTTGGAAAGGGATATTGGGGCTTGTTATTTGGTTGGACAAAGGTGACCCCGATGAGAGCAGACAAGATAGATGGTTTTGGAGGCATTAGGTTATTATACTCTTTCTTGATCGTCTTGACGAATGTTTGCGCGATATTCGCAGGCAGAACGGTGCAAAATTGGACAAAGCATTCTCGACGATGTCTCATCTCTGTGGGAACGTCGTAGAGCAAAGCCAAAATATCCCATGCGCGACATAATGGTAGGCCATGTAAGACGTCTATGACCGGTGTATTATCAACAAAAATGGGGTTCTTCGAAGCCACATGTCGCGTGCGAATAAGCCACCGTATGGACTCCATTTGTGCCAATTGAAGGTAATGAAAGCATTCTATGCACGTCAAAGGAGAGGGAAGTGCAATATCTATCAAAAAGTCACCAATCTTAGCAATGGTTATCGACACATGCAAGATATGGTACCTTTATGGTATTCATGACATAACCATTGTAGTACGGGTGTCGTAATGAGATTGTATTCTTCGTGAACATAAATACCGTCCGAAAATGTAGGAGGTTGCAATTTTCGCTGTAAATATTGGTGAAATTTGCCTAATGCATCCCCATGGAGAAGGGAGCAAAACATATATATGGTCATTCGTGTTTCGCGAAGTAGTTCTGACGATATGAACCCTGGCGGATACACGAAACGAAGAGCATCCAAAAGGACGTCTTTATGATGTGTGCGTAGAGTGGCTGCAACAGATGTCCCATCTACGAATGTCGGATCGTCCGTATTCCAACCTCGATCTCGTACGAGAGCTTCTAAATCGTAGTTGTTTAATTCTCTTAACAACTGACGTCGAGAATGAAGTGTCATTATTATAATATCTAGTATAGTTGTCAAACCTGCGAACATGATAGAGTCAAACCACTTATCATACCAGGATGGTGGATCTTCAGGATAAATACCAATAACGATGTCGACAATTTGACACACAGTTGTTCTACATGATGAAATCGCCACGTTCCGTCGTTTCGAATAGCGGTTTGCTGCTCGACATTGCAATTTCCGACGAAATAATACAGATATTCTCGTTCATTCCTTATCGACTGTCCCACAAAAATCTACAAAGCGACGTTAGCTATCGTTTGCGTTAGGCTTTGCTACACACGTCGTGATCCTGTAATAACTTGACGATATCGCACATTCCCACCCCATCGAACAGAGACGCGATTGATACACCATCGTAAAAAGACATAGCTACATGAAGCGAGGATGTGAGACAAACGTTCGATTACTCCCGCACACACCTTTGATGACTCAAAATCACGGTCACAGCCATCACATAACTGCAAACAAAGATATTACATTCTTCGACTCGGTTGTCTTAAACGCCGGTTTCAAGTACTCAAGGACATCTGATAAATGTGACCACGCACCGATATATGTTCTTGAAGGAATTAGCACAAAAGATACACGTGGAAGCTCTCATTGAAGATCATTTTATCTACATCGCGACCCTGTCATACCGTGTGAAAAATCACGAGGCCCGATGGGCTAACGTAATCCCCCAACTCGACCTTGAGAGACCTTGCAAGCAAGGTAACCACCACGTCGTGCTTTCGACAGAGTACCTCCAAATCCTCGTTTTCACCCTAGGAAGGTCCAATGACAATAGGCTCAACGATTGGTAGGCAGCTATGACGAAACACAGCAAGAACAATACAGCATCTTCAATATTTTCCTACGCTGAATATAAGAAGCTCGACTATGGGACCAAAAGGGTACGGCAGGATATCGTTTTCTCGTTTGTCTCTGACGATAGTCCAGCAACGTCTCGGAAATGAATCCATGCGACGCTTTGATTCCTGTGCCCTATGCCTGAACAGCGCTCGGGAACCTCTGTCGTGCAACGAGGGGCATCTTTTCTGCAAAGAATGTGTGTACACCGACCTTCGTGAGTACGATACGTGATTCATACTTGAACCAGGCTGATGCGTGGTAGTCACACAGAAGAAGGATATCAAACGACAGAAAGAGAAACTGGAAAAGATGAAGAGGGAGGCTGAGGAAGAGAAAGAACGGGCTAAGCAAGCAGCACGCGAGCGGGTTATTCTGGAGTTTGAAAAGGGTCAGTTGGGACTTGCAGCCGTAGCGACTACGGGTACGACGTTTGCCGGGGAGTCTAAAGAGGATGGTGAGTCTTTAGTCGTGTCTTCTGTCACCCGGGCCGACGACGAGACTAGGCCGGGGAACCAAGCGTAAATTTGCATTCGATTCGTCCAAGGTCGAGAATCTTGCCCAAGAAGCTGAAGAAGCTGCCCTGCAACAGATAGAACGAGAACAGGCGGCAGCCCTGCGGAACAAGCTACCAGATTTCTGGTTACCATCCTTGACGCCTACCTATTCATCTGTTGGGCCACCTCAGACCATCAAGGACGTGAAGCTGCAGACGACATGTCGGGGTGGGAATCCTGCTCATTCAATTGCGTGCGTGACTATACGCTCCTTGTTGGTGCCTTCTGACCGTGGCTCACAGGTTGAAGAATCTCATTCCGGTCAAATTCATCTTCTATTCCAAGACGAAATCAGCTGGCTCTGAGACCGCTGGGAAGAACGACGAATCCCAGCCGATGTGTCCGTCTTGTAAAAAGATCTTGTCGAACAGCATGTTAATGTTCCGTAAGTACATTCGCACTGGTATCTATGGGTGTTGAACTTTTTTCCCTAGTTATGAAGCCTTGTGGTCATGTGGTCTGCAAAACATGCACTGAGTCATTGGTACGACCTTCTCACCAGTGTATCGTTTGCGATGTCAAGTTGTCAGAGAAGGATGTCATAGAACTAAAAAGAGAAGGTAAAAGTTTTTGCCGTTATTCGCAAGCTGGACCAAATTCACTAACGTGGATCTGTTTTAGGCACGGGATTCGCTGGGGGAGGTCTCGCAGAATCATCGAAAACGGGTATTGCCTTTCAAGGTTAAGCAAGGGCCCTTTCGTCTGCTACAGTGCGATATCTTGTTCTCGTCCCTACAAAATCTAATTGTATTCAATGAAATGTGGCTAAGACGTTCGTAGAGATTCACCAAGGTTATAACACTCTGGGCTTCTCTGGGATGAAAATCTATTTGGTTTATATATACCTTCTCACACGGTATGCTCACCGCTCATGTCTCAAAACTGCAATCATACGACAGCCGTCATGGTAGACACATCGGACAGGCTGAGGTGAGCTCAAGGTTGAAATACCTCCGTATAAATCTCTTATTCCTTATATATCGCGTGGCTGCATGTCGCTCCCGTGTACGAGATTCACTAAATCTAGGAAAACACCACATGGAAAAGAACTCCGACAAGTTCTTCATCAAAGCAAATCACTTCGGTTTGTGTATCCATGGTAGCATCGTATTTCAGTGGGGTAACATATTTTGTGCTCTGGTCATATCTGTGTCGTGCTCTTCATCCATCCTGTATCTGAACCAACTTTGCGTCTTTCGTGTAGGATTGAGTACCAAAGCGTTGAAATCGGATTTCATTAAGGACACACAGCCACACCGGTAGCGTGTCGGAGCGGAAATAACTACTGAATGGATCACATCATGGAAGCATGGAAGCTAAACGGAGCAAGTTAGATGGTCCTGTTTTTTTATCCCCCATGACGGGGCTCGGCTAATCCTTGTAGGTGTTTATCATGTTCACCATCCAAGCAATCCTCTTGCTCTTGACTCTCTGGGTATTCAAAATCCTCGGGAAGAAATAGGCTCATCGCGTCGCGTATCAAGGATGACTTAAGGTGCGCGATGTGTATTATATACTCTCAGGTTCTGGGTGTGACAGCTTTCTCTCTTACTAGGTCTCACTGTCCCGGCGCAGCCATTTTGTGGATAAATCCTTTCAGGACACTTGCGATTGTTACCGGGCCATTTTTCCCTACGAAGGGCAAGGTGGGATATTATTATGGCAAATTTTCAGGTACATCGCTGAGCCAGTCGAGGTGAACGTTCACGTATCTTTCTCCCCTAGTCTTTGCCAAGTTTGGAACCACATGTCTGAGTTCCGTCGTTTTTTGGGATGCCATCCCCACGTTCTAGATATCCGATGCCGACGCCATCAGAATCGTTAGCTCTGATAGAAAAACGTTCACAAAGGACGTCGAAGCAGTGAGCATCATGATACCTTAATAGGATTCTGATAAAATTTCCGCTGACATGTGGATTAGTATGAGACACTCAATATTTATGGCCAGAATATGGTTGGTGCAGAGGGTGCCGTTTGGAAAAGACATCGTGATGTTGCTAAACCTGCGTTTAATGAGGTGCGGACCCGACTGATGTCGGACAAATGTGCTGAGCATAATCTAGGCTAATAATGCTTTCGTGTGGAGCGAAAGCATGCGTATTGGAACTGAGTGGTTTGCCGACATCGATAACAGGATGCCAGGTACTGCACGTGAATGTAACGTCGACCTGCTAACGGATCTCACGCAGGTGGATCCTGAGTTTGTAAACGTGATCTTCGCTCATGATCCTTTTTTATAGCTCACTCTTCTCGTTATCTCGACAGCGGGTTTCGGACGGCGAGTTTCTTGGTGCGAAGATGCAGCAGCAGTTCCCCCTCCTGGCCACAAGATCGCTTTTCGGCCCGCCGTCACCTCGGCGATATCACATCTCATCCCAAAAGTTCTGACCCCAGATTTTATCTATGACTTTTCCGACTGGGTGCATCTTCCTTTCGTCTCCCCTGTTCTCAAGGAGACGAGGGAGTCATTCGAAGCGCTGAAGTTTCATATGCTTGATGTCATATCCCTCGCTCGTGCCTGGGTTGCCAGTGGTAAGGCGGCGGACATGGATGCGGCGTTGCTGCGTAACTTGGTTGAGGCCAATATGTTTGAAGAGGCCGACTTCAACTATAAACGCCTGACAGACGACGAGCTGTTGTCCAATACGCTGGTAAATACATATTTCCCATCACCAAATACTGTTGCTAACTATACCATCAGACTTTCCTGTTAGCAGGGCATGGTGAGCACCCTTCCTTGCCTGACGACAGTATCGACGGCTTATAAAAGCTGTCAGAAACGACTGCGCATACAATTTGTTTTGCCTTGGTCCTGTTAGCGTTGTACCCTGATGTCCAGCGTAGAGTCTATGAAGAGGTATCCAGATCCTGGCCGGAAGGTGCCACGGCTCCCGTAAGAATCTCCGCTATCGTGCTACGTCCTTGCTAAATCGATCTTACTTCTTAGAGTTACAAGGAATCTGTGGCTACATTGGTACTTTTTTTTGTGTCTCGTGGTTTCATAGACTTGAGAAATTCTTTTAGGAATATACTAAAAGTGTCTTTCTAGAAACGCTGCGTCTGTTTCCCCCGGTAGCCCGACTGGGAAAACTGGTGCAAGCGAATAGCATCCTCCCGACTCGTCGATTCCAGATGTCTCCAGAGGGTAAACCATGCAATATTGAACGGATCCCTGTTGCCATCGAAAAGGGTAGTCTTGTGATCATTGATATCTTCGGGCTGCATATGAATCGTAAGTCTCCTGGTGTAACATATACATTTGTCTAAAGGATATGTATATGTTTAGCGATTCATTGGGGTGACGATGTAGAGGAGTTTAGGCCCGAGCGATTTATCGACACCGAATCGTACCGTTGGCCCCGTGATGCCTGTACGTGCTTGTCCGAGTTCGTTCTTGTTTTTACTCATCAACAATACTCGAAAGTTTTTGCTTTCGCTGGTGGACCCAGAAGCTGCATTGGTCAACGATTCGCTATGACGGAGGGACTTTCTTTCCTTGCCAATATTGTTCGAAAATATGAGATCCTAGTGCCGTACGACTTGCGTGATAAGGGTGTCGAAGAGCAGAGAAAGATCCTTCTTGAGTGGTCGCCTAGTATTACTATTCTGCCAGTCGGGGCGAGGGCTTTATTCCGTCGTCGCAAGTGACAGTACTTTCAGTTTGACTGACCTACTTGTAGCATTATTACTACTTATATCTTTCTTGTGTGTCATGTTAGCACCGATATAGATGTCACTTGTTGTTGAACTCGATTGTATGCAGATAGGTATATTATAACTTGATTGTGTCCAGAAACAACTAGCGATACATCTTCTGTAATTTGGTACAGCTCTCTACTTCTTAAGCCTAGAAAGAACGTAGCGATATTTGGGGTTTCGCAGCATTAGCTGCGGTTGCCGATGTTGCATTGCCACCGATTGCGCGGCGCACAGACTGTTCTAATAACTCGCGAGATGACGGTTCCAGCTTGCCTGCCGCATCCTTGAAGGCCGATGGAGAGGTCGTCGCATATGATAGTAGTTGTGCAATGCTTTGCGTAACGACTGGCGAAGGCGATGCTTCCGTGTTTGTAAGAAGGAGGGTGATTGTAGGCAGGATAACACCCAGTAATCGCGAGCCTAGAACATGATCAACCGTCTGTTGCACAACACACTAGTAGAGGACATACGATGCTCTTCTGCAACAGAGGCGAAGAACGATGAAAACGCTTTCCAAACTTCGCCGATAGCCGCAGCATGGACTTCCGTTATTGATCCGTCATTTGCGAGAGGCGCCATTTTGGCAATGTACTCTATTAGACTAGGAACCAAAAGTTTTGCGCACTGACGGAGTACAGGGTTACCCGAGGTGGAAGCGATCATCAGAGTCTTGGCACAATGAGCAGCGGTCAAGGAAGCCTGATACACCATATTAGGTTGTGCTTCATAACAACATGTCACTCTTACCTCGTCGGCATCCAGTAGTTTTTGAGAAATCAGGAAGCAAGCATGTTCCAAAACTGCACGCCCGACTTTGACAGTCGGTGGTATTACAGTTAATATGAGAACAGCTGCTAATAGGTTGTTCTTGACTTTCTTGGTCGATATGAACCCTTGCCGTCCTCTGGGAAATGTTGAATGATAGATTGGGGCATATATCCGAGGCACCTACCTCATGCCATCGATGTTAAGCAAACAGGCCGATATGAGGCCATGCACCAGACGACCATATCGATCCTTTGAGTCCCGTGCCGCCGAGGTAGGAAGATCCAGCAAGGCCTTGAGACAGGGAAGGGTAGGGCCAACGAGGTCAATTTCAGACGATTCATCCTTAAGCAATTCTGAAATCATAGAATCCGTTGTCGTTTTTAGAAGAGTGCAGACGATTAGACATACCACTATAGAGGAGGATTGCTACACCGCGTATATCTTCTCGCTGAGATGTATTTAGGGAGGCCGCGATGCTTCCAAAGGCGGAGAAGCAAGCAGTTATCATCTTTATACGATCCGCAATATCCCCTTCTGTAAGAGCAATTAACCCCACTTTTCATGTCTCTTTCAACAGAGAATTTACGGATGATAGGGCCCCGAGAAACGGATGTTGTATGCCTAAGTATATAAGCACAGGTTCTCAAACAGTGTGCTTTTGGAGAGTTTGCGGAGAGCATGTCGAGTGAGCTGAGCCGTTATCATGTTAATGCAAAGCATTCCAAGTATAGCAGCTTCTTACCTGTCAGCTGAGACTTCTTGCGAAAGGGCAAAAACGGAAAGCACTTCAATAAGATGCGTCTGTATAGATGCGGTCTCAGTCATAGCCATGCGATAACAGACTGCGATGAATTCATCGAAGATTGTTGATTCCATTATGGCCTTGCCGGCGTACTGTGGTAGAACGAGGCGCTTCAGCACCATCAGCGCGCTCAGGACTGTGGATTGCTGAGTAGAGCTCATTGAGTTAGAATCGGCAGATGACACGAGCGCCTCATACGCCAATCCGAATATAACGAAGAACAAAACGGAGGGTTCTTCATGACCGTTGCCATTCATGATGGCAGGTCCGGCATCACCGCCTTCACGGCCGTGCATAGCAGCAAGAATGTGCGGATCATTCGCCTGCATTGCAGTAGCTACCGCCTGTAGTATGAGGGACCAAGATTGTGCGTAGTACTTTATAGGTTTGCACTTCAGCGTCGCATAAAGTTCAATATGAAAGAACATACCGGCAACAGCACCTCCTTCCCTAGACTTGAGTAAGTTGAGTCTAATGTGACTGAAGGTGTATCATGAAGAAACTCTGAGTCAGTCCTGATGCTAGCGTAATCTCGAAGAGAGACCAGCCACAGCGTCGCAAGGGATGCTCGATAAGGGTCCACAACGTTCTTGAGGTAGGACTGCCGAGTACTGGAGACTTCAAGCTCAGCCCATGCGGATAATGTCGATATTCTCAGCATAGCAGAAGCGTTAGGACTTAGTTCTGCGGTCTCTCCAAGCTTCACCATCCCCGAATCTGCGTGTACGAGGCTTGAGTCAGAAGAAAAAAGAAGCCGAGGACATGCCAGACCTTTCGACTGTTCGAGAGCAGTTGTTAACAGTTTTAGTATACGGCCCATTCGGTTGACATCTTTCACTACACCACATCCAACGAACACAGCACAAGCCTGAACTGCAGAGGCTAGAATTTCTGGGGTCGAGTCGGCGGAAAACGCTGGCGTTAGCGCTGCAGTAATAGGCGCTTGGTGTTGCTCTAGAAGAAGGGAATCTTCAAATGCAGGGTCGGGAGATGTCGCGAATATCTAATTCACTTTTAGCACATAGATTAAATACCTAAACGTCGACGTACCTGAATAACATCACGCAAGACAACAAGCCCTTCCATCCGTATTTCAGTTACATACGCTGTGGATGCAGTGAAGGCCATTTTGATTAAATCTGTTACCCGGGAAATCAGGAGACTGGAGGTCGGTATGCCTTGAGTGCGAGCAAATATAACATCCATGTGCTCCTTCCTCCCGCTTTCGGCGACGATGGAACAGATCTGATGCAAGCATTGAAGAGCAAACAACTGGGTCCTCCAACGTGACGTAAGATGCGCACGCGTGCTGTCGCCTCCGTCTTGCGCCATACCGACACTCAAAGATTCACCTTCGTCATCTCGCATATTCTGTCGTGTCGCAGCATCGGCCACTTGTTGCGACGCTGTCGTTCGAGACATAATCCGTTGACACAGGTCAATCCATGCAGACGGATTGTAGACGACCGTTTGATGAAGCCAGCTTGTAATGACACTTCGAACGCCTTCGACAGATGCGTCGTCGTCGAGCATGCTAAAGAGATTCTCTACCAGCTGATCTCCACCGAGTTTAGACATAGCTAGAGCATCTTTCTGCACGAGTTGATACAGCGCATTGATTGATGCGACCTTCAATGGCCGACATGTTGAAGATAGGTAGCTACGGAAATGATTGACCAAATCGGGTATGTCGACATGTTCGGGAGCGAACATCAGGAAATGTTGGAAGCATTTTATAGCTTCGACCCGAATGGCTTCGTCCACTTCCAAGGAGAACTCGTGTACCAGATTAAGAACGAGGATTCTGGTCTTTGAAGACTCCTGTATATCAGGGCCGAGGACGGTAATGACGGCGTCAATGATCTGACAGACCACAGGATAGGCCGGATAGTCACCGCTGAGATTGGCATTAGAAAGTGAACCACCTTCACACTCATGGGAATCCATCAGGTAAATTTTGAGAAGCATTCCCAAGGAGCTCGACACGAACGGCGCATAGGCCAAACTGGCGGCGTTTATAACTCGGGCCAACGCGTTCAATGCCCAGAAGTGAACCAGAGGATGGGGATCATTGCTGAGAGACATAAGGACGTTCACGGTTGTCTTCAACAGAGGCCCTGCAGCAAGGCCCCCTACGTGAGTGTACACAGCGCCGAAAGCAAGAGCGCAGCCGGCGCGAGCGTAAGGATCTCGATTACTGACAACCTGATCCACCAGCTGCTTTATCTGATTGGTGAGGAAGTTGGTACCTCCCAAGCTTGCCAAACGACCTATGCATTCACTGGTGGCCGAACGCAGAACATGGTCACCATCCACCAGAGTGTCCTAAAGACGGTGAGGATTCTTGGTCGCGTAATTAATGGCGGAAGTTACCTTTAAAAATGGGGACAGGAGATTGGTCACTTGGCTACTACCAAAAGTATCTCGAGCCTGGCGGTAGTGAGACGTCGTTGCGTTCCGTAATGTAAGCGCTAACGCAATTGCAGCATTGATTGTGACAGCGGCCTTCCGACCAGAGTTCTTCTCCAGTCTGGGAGAACGAATTGCCTCAAGCAGCTGCGTGATTGCCCGTCCAGTCGATGTCCTGTCCTGCAGCGGCAGTAATCGAGCAAAGAGGTCAATCGCTGCATCTACAATCGCCGTGGCTGGAGGCGGTGGTTCTTGTTCTGTTTCACCCGCCACTTGTGTACGGCATAATGTTAGTTTGTCGTGTTCGCGCGCGCCAAAAACCGGTTTGCGAAGCTTGTGGATGACATGAGCCAGAGAACATTTCAGAAACAAGCATTTCCTTACCAAAGAGTCGATTGACGCTTCAATAGAATCTCGATTCAACTGATCCTTTCCTTCGCTTGTAGAATCACTATGTGCGCCAAGGTCGCCATGGTCTACTATCTCGGTAAACGTTACGCCGTATGCATATCCATCTACACTGTTCCAGACCGAGGTGAAGGTGCCGGAAGATGAGGCTATCGCTGCCTGAACAGATGACCCCGCATATCCGTCCGCACTTGCGAAGAGCGTCACAGCCGATTGGAGAAGAGTCGTTTGTGTGGCATCTGGAATATTTGAGAAGCCTAGCGCGGTGAAACATTCGTATACACGCCGTCGCAACAGAGCTTCCCTTCCCTTTAGAGTCAAACCCTTGGGTTGAGGGCTAGGGATTTGAGTATCGGTCCCGTCGTCGACTTTCTGGTTTATGAAATTATTCGCAAACAACAGGGCGTTGCTCAGGACCATCGCAATCCTACGCCCGACATCTAAGGTTACCAGAGTCGCAGAGTTGTGCTTCAAGAACGACAGAATGGCACCGAGGGCACTTTCTCGCAAATGGAACAGGAACATCCATTCCTCCAGGGGCCGCGTTGTATTGTCAACGGCGTCCTTGCTGGTTGGCTTAGGAAGTGCGTTCCGCCAAAGGACCAACAATTGCTGAAGATGAGCTCGGACAAAGTTGGGTCCAAGAGACATCAAAGATGCTATCAGAGTCCATGCCACTTCCACCTCGATACCTGCAATCTTGACATCATGTTCTGCTGAATGCTTGAGCAATTGGATGGCCATATCCAGGACCTTGGCGCTAACGTCGTAAGACACGTACAACGGGCGTTCAGGTATGATTGACACCAAGGCCGATAGACCGTATGCGTGCCCAAGTGATCGCGGGTTGATGTCAGAAGGAGCTGCCGGGGATAGGATGGTGGTCATGTCTCTTTGTAATAGCTCGAAGACGGTGATGATCGTCTTCGGCAATCGTAAGGGTGTCGACGAACAGAAGCACCGGAGAGTCCATGAAGCATTTACCCTGATAGTGTAGCTCGGGTGGGCAAGCAATGTCACTAACGGTTCTGCTACTGCATCCTGTCATTCAAAAGGCTCAACATCAAGGTCAGAAAAAGGGAAGAGAAAAGCACACCTGCACCGGAGGTGGGGCGTTCCCAAGTTGCTGTAATAATCCAGCCACCTCCCGCAAGACGATAGCGAGGACCGTAGAAGAAGGCGCTACCTGACCCGGCATCAAAGCGGGCCACCGCTTAAGGTAAGAACTAGCTAGCTCCTGGATAGCGCCTATCTGTCCCTGTTCACTCAACATACGAACACCGATCAAATCTCTCAGCAATATCTCGACTAATCGGCGAACTAATAAGACCTCATAACGGCTTCCGCCACTCCGTGGGCTTGAGACAATCTCCGTCATGAGATGAGAAACGATGAAGGAATAGTTGGCTTCGGTGAAGGCGCCTCCGAGCTTTATGAAGAGTGCTGCGTAGAAATCAAACAATCCTATACGGCATTTGCGCGACAGGTTCGGCTTATTGTACTGTGTCGACAAGTGCGATAGCATTTCCGTCGGGGTGAGAAGGGGTTTCGTCACTTCAGATGCTGCAGGGTGGCCCGCTGATGTATCTTCGGTGTCCAAGAGTTCGGCCCCGCTCTTCTTAACAGGTGGTTCAGAGCTTGGGACAACCCTCGGTGTCTGTGTGGAAGCCAACAGGTGCCCGACCAACTGGGACAGAGAACGCCGCGTAGCATGATCTGCATGCTCCAAACTTCGAACACTGAGTGCGATGATGGTGTCAATGTCGCTTGTGGAAGGATAGTTGTCGCTGGAATACATCACAATGAGCACCTAGTAACGATGTCAAGTCGTCCATTGGCAAAGAGGGGAGAAGGAATATCTGACCTCTGCAGACGCCCTCTGAACGGGATGGCATTTATCAACCAAGGCAGACCTCATCTGTTTGATGATATCCTTGACTGTATTGTCTGCAACTGCTCTTCTCGCAGAGGAAAGGGATTTCTGGAGTGCCAAGATCGCATGGTATCGCAGTAATGGGGACTAGATAAATGTATTTTAAGTAGAAAATAAATATGCACTTGAGCAAACCGACATTGGAAGTGGATTTAGATAGGCGCAATGTCACTGTTGCGATCTCAGCCATAAACGACATGAACTGCAAGTCAGATTTTCAGTAAAACACCGTCTGAAATCAGCCAGACATACCTGCGACCCGAAAGCAAGCATCACTTCGCCGATACAGTACAGCGCAGCTCTGTGATCCTAAGGTAAGTCCTTCTATCACAGGATCCGCGCCTGCAATACGCACATCCGACGAGTATCTTTATCAGCCGTCTTCGAGTCACTGACAATCTTGAGGAATGCCTGGATGGTGTCGAACAATGTCCGCGTCTCTGACCGGGTATACAAAGAGACGAGGCATCGTGCTACAACGTTCCGGATGGCGCGTCCTGGGGCTGGGAAAGGAGCGGGAGCAGTGATAATTTTCACCAGAGTGGCTTCGATATCTGCTTGCTTTGCCTTGAGGGTAGACTGCAGAAAAATATGTATCCAGTACGGGGCACAGTAAATTGACGACGTACCAGCGGTGTATCCGCGATTTTCTTCTCCGTCGACGCTATCCACTGGAATACATACATCTCGCCATGCTCCTCAGTAATTTCTGTCTAGATAGGATGTCTTGATAAATGAATTGTATCCGGAGGTTGCGGGGAGAAAAGACCTCTTGTATATCCTCAATTATGGCACCATCTTCAGTGGACATCCTGACGGAGCGACAAGGGAGACGTCTGCTGCTGTCGAGCTGATGTTACAAGAACCGTACGATGATAAAATGAAACTTGAGAGTAAATAGAAAATGGACGGGGAAATAGAAAATGGAAGGACGTATAGCACAATCCCAGATCTCGATTCGGACAGGATTTAGGCAAATTCCTCGAAGCCAGGTCAAATTTTCAGACATTTGCCAATCATTTGGAGATAAACTCTCGCTGAACTTAGATAGCTTTGGGTCCGAAATTAGTCAAATTCGGACTGACATTATTTTGGGAGCAAATATTGACACTTTCAGCCAATGAGTGCACGCCGCGTCGGGAGGTGTGGTCGGGCCGCTGACGGACCCGCCACGCGAATTTTTGGTCTTAATGCAGCTGGTATGAATTCGGAAAAAAGCACACATTTTCCGTTCGGACAAAATGGGGGAAACCCCGACTATACGAAGTGAGTTCAGATCTGATAGCGTACCATAGATTTGGCAGGATTCGGCTTCTCGGTTCCACTTCCTCTGACAATAGTGATATGCGTGATAGGTTGCCTACAAGAGGCGAATGATATAGAATACATTGTACATTGTATTGAAGGTACATACACCACAAAACCCAAAAGAATGCGTCGACAGAAGTAGGTACCTAAGCGGGCGGAACGGTAACACTTCCCTGGGGCCAGCGCCATACCTTTTCAGAACTGTAGCGTCGCTCCACTCGCTATCATCGCTCCTAGGATCCTGGAAGTCTTCGGGAAGACCTTCGAACGCCTTCCAAGAGGCATCGGTGACGTAGGAAGTAGAGGTTCCATCGTTATACGCGACCTGGATAGTAGCAATAACAGCAGCCGGACCGCCAGTGTTTTCTCCATCGAGAGCGAACACATTCTGCTCAGGATCCAGTTGGCGCACGGAGTATACTTGGGCGGTGTGGAAGTCTGTGCCTGATCCGAGGGACTCGCCGTTGGCATAGACAGTGTACGTGTTATCGCTATAAAAATTTGGTCAATGACCGCTAATCAAATAAGAGGCTATTGAACCTACACAGTGACGAGTACCTTGGCGCACACGGCGCACTTGCCAATAGGCGAAGTAATTGTCTTCCTGAACGCCCTGTGTCCAATCGGGGCGTTCCCAGCCGAGTCGGTCTCGCTCGTCCAAATCCAGTTGCTGTGCGTGATATCAAGTGCGGGAAGAAGAGAGATCGGGCCCCAGAGAGTTACGCCATCCTTTCCCTCCTCGGAAGCTGCGATCCATTGACGAGTCATCCAATCTAGGATTTGCGAATTCGAGCGGGGGGACGGACTTGAGGGTTTTCCAGGATGCGTCGGTGACAAAGGTCTCCGTGGAGTCGTCGCTGTAGTCAACGAGGACGGCGGCAATCATCCCGGCGGGTCCTCCGGTGTTGGTAGCATTGATGGCGATGACATTTTTCGACTGTCGTTTGAGCCCGACGGTGTACACCTGTGCTGATGTGTAGGACGCTCCTGAGCCGATTTCAGTGCCATTGACGTATAGTGTGTGGAGGTCGTCGCTGGAAAATATTTCTCAGAAAAGCCTCCGAGTAATCAAGAAGACCAAACTTACGTAGCAATAAGGATCGTCGCGCATACCGCGCACTTGTCCTCCTTGCGGGGAATAGTCATGCGGAAAGGTCGAGAACCGGCGGGTGCGCTCCCACCGGGGCTGGCCTCCTCTCCAGTCCAAAGCCAATTAGAGCCGGCTGGAGTAAGAGGCTGGAATGCAGCCTGACCATCGCGCGCCACAAGGGTCGCGTTATCAGGAGTCGTTGTACCGGCAACAAGACCTGAAAATTGGGTGAGTATGGGGTCAGAGTGAAAGCTACAACACGCACCCCTGTCTGTTGCATATAATGCAGTCGTGAGCAAGAGCAAAAGAGCTATAGAAACGATGTCAGCGCGACGAGAGTAAAGGGAAGGTCAGATAGACTGGAAAGCTAACCCTTGGCGAACATTGAATAGAGAGATATGTACTTGTAGAAGATGATTGATCTGTAAATTAAAGCCTTGCCTTTATAGCAAAAGGAAACAAAAACACGCGCAATTCGGAGCATAGTAAATGTAGCAGACGGAATCTAGAAAAGAAAAAGAATCCCGAGAAGGTTCGATCTCGCAACAGTAACCAAGATTGCTGACGCTACTTTGGCAGACGTTTAGAAGTGAACGAAATGTAGCAGATGTCGACGATGGTCCCGACATGTTGTCGAGTTGTGAAAGCATACAGGCACCAGATGCTTCTGTGACGCAAGAGGGATTGAAGAACCTCCGCAAGATAACACAAAGTGAGCTATAGGTGACTGTAGAACGACTCAATTGTGCGTTAGAAAATAAAAACAGCATCAGTATGCGCAGACACCATTATCACTCAAAAAACTCGGCAGGAGTCCTAAACACTCAGATGACCGATTAATGAAGTTTCGCTGGATGAACATATCGAGTTCAGTACGTTGACGTCGAAGAAAAATAAAATGAAACGCACAGAAGTTTCATTAATATTACTGCCTAAGCGCTTCGACAAAGATTTTCCGATGATATCGTGGTGGTCAGGGACGAAGTTCGATCGTCACAGTTAATAATAAATAAGAGAGTGTGTACACTTGATTGTCGTCGGTGCTCGATCGGCATATTAACCCGACAGATCTGCAATGAAGCACCAAGGATCCTCATAGTGACTGCCGAGTCACCGCTGAGCAGTCCTCTGAGTTCATCCGAATCGTCGACCCTCGTAGTACGACGCATGTAATTTGTCCTGCTCCGCGGTGAAGGCTTAAATTCCGAGGGTTTCGAGATGGATCGCTGACACGTGACAGGCTGGATATTAACGCCTACATGCACCCACAATTTTAAATGTGTAGAAAAAAACCATCGAACAGTCTAACTAGTACCCTCTGTCCCCGTTTCAGCGACTCCACTAGTGCCAGGCTTCTCATCATCCTGCTTCGCCAACTTCTTAGGTTCAGCTTCTTGCCATGCCTTCACGGCCGCCTCATAAGCCTCCCACACGGCTCTGCCTGTTGCTTCTCCCCCAAGTTCGCCATCATCAGGTAGTTCCAGCATCTCTTCCTCGTGCTTAGCCTTTCCTTTTCCCTTAGCACTCTGTTCCTTGGCAGGCGGGAGTGGAAGGTCTATCGATGGCACCTTGAGCGGCACAACGGCACACTCAGCATACAGAGATCCTGGTTTGAGTATCTCTTCAGGCATCGCTATGACGGAGTCTTCAATCACCGAATCGGATTTGTCTTTAGGTTGTTTTGCCCTGGAAACAATCTTGAAAGGCGTCGGGATAAATAAGACATGCAAAACAGATTGTACAGCGGATATTGGCGACTTGAAAATAAGACGAAGTATTGGTTGAAGGAGAAGATACCTTGCTCAAGTTAGAGAGAAGGAATAAAACCTTGGAAGGTCACTCACAAGACAACGCCCAGGTAAGACCAGCCAAATCTTCCCGTCCAATCAGCATAAAGAAGGGGCGCGATAGTATCCACTCTACTGATGCCGGGTGACACGCTAACAGCGACAATATTCGATTTCTGAGTCTTGGCGTCGATTACTGGTATTGAACTACTATTGACATCTGTCTTGGGAACTTGCGCTGATGGGAGGGCATCCAGAACCCGCTGTATATGGCGCGTGAGAATAGAAGTTTTTAAAGCACGCGTACCCTCGGCGAGGAATATAGAATTTTGGGCTCTTGGAGGTGACGGCGCAAAAGATGAAAAAGGCGCCGAGAATGTGCTGTTTGCCGCGGCGGCGTAGAACCGATTGACGACATTGATTATGCGGATGTCCCGCTCGACGGGTGCGACTAGAAGCGCAGGAAGGAGTAAGGTAGTCAGAAGGAATGTTGCCAGTGACCTCGTTTCGCGTTCTTTCTGCAATTCGGCAGTAGGTGGGGATAGAAATTCGAATGAGCCCAAATGTTGGTATTCATGAGCGAAAAGGAGCGCGTCTAGCCGCTGGTCTTGGCCTGCCATGAAACGCGTACAGAACGCATGGATGGCCAACGGAGAAGATAGGTCGCACTGCTCTGCATATATGTTCTCGTTGTCGGTTGACGTCCGCAGCAGTCCAATGAGAATGGTGACCTCTGCTGATTCTACTGGTTCTGAGGTCAGAGCAATGATGTGGGCTCCCCGCTGAGCGAGCGACTGCAACAGAGTCAAGCCCAGCGATGTGAATCCTCCCTATTCAATGTGAGTACATAGTAATATTCAAAGAAGACATAGCGCACTGTCACTAGTATCGTCCTCGCGTGAAGGTCCCGGTCACGACTCGTAGTACGCCCTTGAGAAAAAGCACGGATGAGGACCAGTGATGCTACTGCGGCGACGATGTGTGGAACATAATTTTTAGGGAAGTACGTAGAGTTTATTGTCGCATCGAGAATTCCTAGGACCATGGCTACAGTAAAAGGATGAGTATAGCGTAACGGAGGATATGTACGAAACGAACCTTGCAGAAACCTTGTTGCCAGACTTCGTCATCGATTCCGTCTATTTATCACCAAAGCGTCAGCCAAACAAAGAATTCTTTCCACTTCGACGCGTTCACTTCCCTGCTCAAGAAATGTCGCTGAAGGTGCCCAAATCGAACAATATCCAGCTCTTCAAGGATGGATACAAGGTGTGGTGCTCGATTGTATTTCTATTTTGTTACTCAACCATTCCCAGCAACTTTCAGGCATTGAAGACGCTGTCCTCCGGAATATACAGGCTGTCTCTGAGCTATCAGACCTTGTCAGGACAAGTTTTGGTCCCAATGGCGCGTTATTTGATGCACTGTGTTGAGCATGATGCTTACAAGGACTCTAGGAAGGAACAAGCTGATCATCAACCATCTTGGAAGACTCTTCGTGACATCGGATGCAGCTACGATTATCAGAGAGGTCGAGGTTATCCACCCTGCCGCAAAACTTTTGGTCATGGCTTCACAAGCACAGGAGGCTGAGGTGGGCTCTCTTTTACAACGTCAGTCCTATCCTTACCAAAGGACAGATGGGTGACGCGACAAATATGGTGATCATACTGGCCGGAGAGCTCCTCAAGAAAGCTGAAAATCTGCTCATTATGGGCCTGCATCCGTCTGAAATCATCAAGGGCTACGAACTCGCATCTGTCCGTGCTCTCTCAGAGCTTGAAAGTGGGTTACATACCTTTTCTGCATCGACTCGTCGATTAACGATCATTATAGAATTATCTACCTTTAGTCTCCCTTCACCTCTAACAGAGTCAACGCTGGCCTCAGCTCTCAAACCTGCCATCGCATCGAAGCAGTACGGGTTTGAAGATACTTTATCGGCTTTGGTCGCGGAAGCTGCCCTTGCCGTCATGCCTGCAAATCCCAAAAACTTCAATGTGGACAATGTGCGCGTCGTCAAAATAATGGGTGGAAGTCTTGCAGGAAGCAAAGTCGTGCAAGGAATGGTTTTTGGCCGAGAACCAGAGGGTGAGCTCGATGCCTTTTCCCGTCTTCATGGCTCATCAAAAGTCCAGGGATGATTAAAAAGGCGACAAAAGTTAAAGTTGCCGTATTCACTTCAGCATTGGACGTTGCCCAATCCGAGACCAAAGGAACGGTCCTCATCAAAAATGCAGATGAAATGCTCAATTTTACTCGCGGAGAGGAGAAACATCTAGAGAAGGTCTGTCTTATAGCTCTCGTTGCCTCACAATATACTCATCCGAGGCCAGATTTTCAAAGAAATCGCCGATTCCGGCGTCCAAGTCATCATCGCTGGTTCAAGTGTCGGAGAACTCGCACTGCACTATCTCAACCGTTTCAATATCGCTGTTCTCAAAGTCCTTTCCAAGTTTGAACTCCGACGGGTATGTCGTGTAGTCAACGCGACCCCCTTAGCTCGCATGGGCGCACCCACCCCCGAAGAAGCAGGTTATATCGACATCTTCGAGACCATTGAAATAGGCGGTGACCGCGTAACTGTACTTCGTCAATTATCTGAGGAAGATGCTGGTTTTGACCCTCACTCGCCGGGTGCTCGGTCACGCACAGCAACGATCGTGCTTCGGGGAGCCACCTCTAACCACCTTGACGATCTCGAGCGCGCAGTCGATGACGGCGTGAACGTGATCAAGAGTTTGATGAAAGACGCCCGGTTAGTACCAGGAGCTGGGGCATCGGAACTGGAGCTAGCAAAGAGAGTGGAAATCTACGGTAGTTCTTTGAAGGGGCTGGCGCAGCATGCAGTCAAACGGTATGCTACTGCGCTCGAGGTGATACCCCGGACTCTAGCAGAGAATGCCCTTGGTGGGGCGGAAAGCAATGAGGTGCTGAGCCGTCTGTGGGCGAAGCATGAGGAGGATGGCGGCGAGGCCTGGGGTGTAGATGTCGAGGTTCGGTTTTTCCCTTTTCCCTTTTTTGCGGAAATCGCTGACTGCGTCTAGGCCGAAACCGACGGCACCTTACAATCGACCGCATACAAGATCTATGACTCTCTGGGAGCTAAGACGTGGGCCATTCGGTTGGCAACAGAAGCCGCCGTCTCCGTCTTGAGCGTAGACAGTATCATCATGAGTAAACCGGCCGGTGGGCCTAAAATTCCCCAGCAGGCCGGCAACTGGGATGAGGATGATTGATTACGCATGTTATACGTGCAGAGATATACTGACTATAATGTACTCTAATTACTGCACAGTTCTGAAAATATCGGGAACAGCGTTAGATTACAAAACGCCTCTAATGGCTTACCTGCATTGGAATACGGAGGTTTGCAAACGCTCAGTATCACTGACAGACTGACATAGGAATAGTCAATAAGTACATACGACGCTACTTCTACACGCTCGGGGCACACCAAGATATATGAATGGGTATGTACACCAGCGCTAGACGAGGGAATTAGGTTTAATATACCTGGCTGTCGCTGCAATGCGGAAGTTAGATGGTACAACAGTATGTCTGTAGAAGAACGGCTTGGGTTATTAATGACCAAGGCAAAAATATTGAAACGTACTCGTAACATCTCTGGATATTTGCGCCTTGCATGACCAGAATATCACCCTAAGTGCTATGTAACGAAAGAATCACACATCAAGAGTTGGAACTTACATGTCTCAATACCAACGATAAGACTTTATCTGTCTTCTCTTCGTTCTCAGGTATAGGTACATCTTTGCGACGCTTTTGCTTAAGCTTGCGGAAATGCATCAGGGCTGGAGATCCCAGTGATAGACCTGCGACTGTGGGACCCAAGCCACGCTCGCTGTCACTGTGGAACTATAGTTCACGATAATGTCAGCCAGAAATAAGTCTGTAAGGGCAGATTATGTACCGCCATTTTTTGCTTTTGCATATAAGCAGCGCTGAGGGGGTTTCTCATCAGTAGGAATTGTAGCAAATAAGAGCAGATGTTACCTCAGGACCTCATTGAATTCAGATTCGCATTTGTCCCCGAGGGCCAACTTAATGCGATGCTGCATTAGTCCCCTAGCTGCGACTACCGCCGAAGGAGCCTGGCCCCATGGGACGGTGTTCTCAGTTCCAGCGACATAATGATAAGGCTCGCCGCCTTGCAAAATTGGTCAGACATCTAGATTTCTTGCAAATGTGCACTTACTATTCTGAGAGAAATAGTGAGCCAGTAAGTCACCTCGACCTATCAGAGTGGAGATGTGAGAGAGAACTCAAGCAGGTCACAGAGACGCACATTGGTGCTAAAGACCTGTCAGGTGTCATCTCAACTAGTCGAGGACCGTGGGACTCACCGCTCTTAGAGGCCAACGGCGAAATAGCAGCTTGCCTTCCATTGCTTGTTCTTGATATTTAATGAAAATTTGATTTGCCTCCTGATTCATGCCAATGCCACAGCCTTTGATGCGATGAACGTAACCTCTATTCAAAGATGAGATCATGTTGTCTTTCATGAAAAAAATACTTACGCGTCATCGGGAAAAACGAAAGTCTCCAGTGTTCCGCATCTATCACCATCACGGAAGATTTTTTGCTTTCTTCTCTGAATTCCTAACTTGGCTATCAGTGTGTTGTATCAAAGGGAGAGGAAATACCCGCCCGAATCCGAAAAAATGAGGTTATCTCCGGAGCCGCTCCTCACTTTGATGCTAAGAGATATCGACTGCAAATCACGAGCATGCTGAATCGCTCCTTGAACAAGGAGTGAATTCTACTCCACATTATGAAGACGCCTAAGAACGATAGACGCGTAATGGGGTTACCTTACAGTGAGCGCACTCCCAGACTTGCCACTTGTACCTGAGATAGGATCAACACAGCCCCTGAAGAGCTCACATCGAGGTTCCACTAACCGACAAGATAGGCGGCCACATTTCGTGCAATGCCAGCCTTTAGAGAATAATTGAGTTGTAGTGATCGTGCCCTCGAGGACCGGAGGTGGTGGTGGTGGAAAAATATTCAGAGTGACAGGTAAAGTGAGATCAGGAAGGAGCTCCAAGAAGGCGAGATTATACTTCAGCTGCTCAGGCAGAACGGTATCACTCGCATCTATCACCCAGAAACGTTGACATTCAGACTGAAGGCATATCCACCCAATCTCATAGACTTGAGGAGACATGAGTCCGCAGTTGGAGCATTCCTTATAGACCGAGCCAAATGAATGATTTGGACTGGCAACGAAAGTTGTATCAAGCATGCGCAATGAGCTCGAAGGACTCACAGGTACAGTTTCTCTTCAAACACCGCCTTTTTGACTAAAATACCTTAATCAGAATTGTTGACTACGGCATCTTCATTTCCAATCGTTACCTGGTGATTTTCGGGAACCATGTTGCACCGAAGGAGATGGATTCAAGAGAGAATTGATCGCTGTGGGCGCATCTGTATCTGAGCATGTTTCTTGTCAGCGTAAAGGTAAGCGTCTAGAAAGCTAGCTTACCCGTGACAGGAAGGTCTTCTGATGTTAACCACCACCATGGCTGACCCTAAGGATAGCATCTTGAGCTGGTTGGTGCTAATCAAACCCCATAATCGCCCTACCTGAGATTCATACCACTGGAACGCAAATTTGTACCTAACAACGCGTCCCTGATCATTGTTCGCAGGTTGAAATTCCGCTGCAATGGCAGATGTATCAATCATGGGTCGAAAAACAAGAGACAAAAACTCACACCAAAAGTGAGTGATCTTGTAAAACCCGAGCACCGCATATGTGATATCCCGTGCGCCTAGGCTGAAAGGGAAGTGCACGTACTTGTCGTCAATCAGAAGCGCGACAGGTGTGTTGTTGTGAAAACTGTTCAACAGAGCTCGTACGGAAAAGTCTTCTGCGTTCTGATCCGAAGCCGTTTGCTTCTCGTGACGATGAGCTTTACTATGGCTGATGCTTTCCGCTTTTCCTCCACTGATGAAAACATCGTAAGTCACTGTAAAAAAACCGAAAAGAAGACATGCCCATGGGAAATGATCAATTTTCCATTGTGAAACCAGCCATCGCGTCTGTCACCAATATGAGTAAAAGATGGCATAAATTTTGAAGGAACGCCCGACTTTGATGAGAAAGCACTTAGCAAATAACCTTTGGCCTTGTTCTGACTGAAGTAAACGCCTCCTTGGTAGCTTCTGAACCAGTCCCATGTTTCGCACACCTCTTGACGAGACTTGGGAATGAGAGCTTATCTCAGTTCGGTTTTCTTTACGGAAGTAACCCATACATACCCGGGCCCAAATGGGTGGATACTTCGGTAAAGGCTGCCTACATCCTATGGAGGGCTCCGAATCCGCCGGTAGGCGCATGACGGCGTCGGCAAACATGGCATCAGACGATAGCTCCTCCTCTTCCTCATGGCCAATGATATAGGGATCATCGGATATCCAGTTCTCATAGGGCCGAGAATGGTCGACATGGTCCTCAAATTTGATCAGCTCAGATATATCAATAGTGGGCGAACCTTTATGCTTCTTCCAAGGATGGTAAGAAGCCGTCGTCTGAGACGGGCCACTCTCATAATTATGAGGACGCCTCCCTGGAACAGAAGGTCCAAGTGGAGCCGTCGTCACAGAATGTCCTAGGGAAGCAGAGATAACTTCCAGAGGAGTACTGGAGGTATTGACTGCGGATATCGAATGAGATGAGGTTTGAGCGTCCATTTCGAACGACCGGCCATCCTCATAGCTGCGGGAACGTTTCCTGGACGCGATCTTTGGGGAGGCAGGCTTCCGCAGTGAGAAGCCTGCTTTGCGAGTTACCGTAGGCTGAACTGCTAACGACAAAGCTGATGAATCTGTCCCCGTTGAAGGGTCACCGTTTGTTCTTGCTGATTCTAGATGTCTGTCTGGCGCGGAACCTTCAACTAGGGACGGTTCTTGTTCACCGTTAAAAGCCTTTGCTTCCTCAGGAGATGCGCGCAGCGCCATCTTCCTTCGTGAGCCAGAAGAGTTGGCCTTCTGAGGCTTCTTGTGCATGGGGGGCATGCTTTTACGCGGCCCCTCGTCTTGCAACGGCGAGACTACAGCTGGCTTGCCGTCCAAGTCAACCAATTTGGTTGGTTTTAAACTCAGTCCGTCTGATGCCGCATCTGCGTTTGATGCAGCCCGCGTGCGTAGCTTCTTGGTGGCTCGTTTGGGGACCGACTCCGACTGGTCCAAATTTCCGACCCCAGCGGTAGGCGACCTACGTCCAGGTGACCCTGTTTCTTCATCGTGTTTTTCCTCCCGCGGGACCAAAATTTTACTCTGGCGAGGAGTATCAGAGGTGGCAGGACTGTGGATCGCGTCCGAAACCAAATGACTGCCATCTCCTGCTTCAACAATGTCGAGAATGTAGTCGGATCTCTTCTTCCTCTCGATATTGAGATATTTCATTGCTGGATCGTGGTCCCAGTTAGGTTTGCTCTTATAGAGGAGCCAATAGAACTTGACAAAAATAATGCAGTCTTTGTTCAAGTGAACTTTCAAGGCCGTCTGATCAGGTTGAGATAATGCGTAACGCAACCAGGCTCTCGCCGCCTCTTTCTAGTGGTCTCACGTTAACTGAGAAGCTAAAAAAACAGCACCAACGCACGTACATGTTGTTTAGTCTGAAGAAGCCTCTTTGCATAAGAAGCAAGTGACTCTTCAATGCCGCTCACCCCATGCCGCGTAGTTCTTCTGATCAAGTGTGTCTGCAGTTCACAAAAGAATTCTGCAAGAGCGCCGTCCTTTACAGGAGCCATGTCGCCAACAGAAGTTGGGATAGGAATTTGAAGTGTCATCGTAAGGAGTTCGCGTTATGAGGAGACAAAGATCATAGTAACGTTGGCACTTTCTGTCCGGACGACCAGTACGATTGGTGGCAGCTGTGAATTTGCAAGAGCGATGCACGTTGAACGCTGATGGACTGGAGTGCATGAACAAGCGCCTGGAACAAACAATAGTGGACACCGTGATGATCTCTCTCCGGACCGGTTCGGACCGCACTGTTTCTGCTCCCTCCACCCGGACCACCGCATTCACCGACAATTATTCGAGTTCAAGCAGGCCGGCAAGCTTTCTATTGCCTTCACATGGCGACAGGGGATCTGGAGGCGTCGACCTGAACTACCGGGCCTGTGGACTAAGAATGAACGTACTCCCTAGTCTGTCATATGGGCGTGCCGCTACGTTAGTTCCACCAACTATAGATTCCACTCTATAACGACTATGCATCAGAAACGCCGCACGGTGGGCAGAATCCGTTGACCTCTGCGCTTCCACCCTTGCACCTCAAAAGTCAAGGCCTCGTGCCAGGCAGTGCGGACCACCGGTTTTTATTGCTTGGGACTATTCTCAATGCCAAGGACCTTCTGCATGTGTTGTGCTTTCTTAAACGCCGCGACTACGACAGAAAAACCATGATCTTGACGTTCAAATAACACGCTTTCTGAGTCAACGACTGAGTCTTTCAACTGACGTGCAGTGCCATTGTGATTTGTGTCAGTTCCGAGGAAGATTACTGGTATAGATCTTTTGAAAGGACAACTTGTTTCTTTAACTCCGCCGATCAAGGGACTGTTCAGGTTTTACACAAACCTCGTTGACTTTGACTGATTTAGCGCTCTACCTGTTCACAAGACAGTCAACATATATCTTTGGACGCGACTCTCCCGTCATTTGTACCTGAGGGGTATACTATATAAATCGTCCATCCCCGTTGTAACATAGCTGGCATACCTGGCTTGCATCTGTGGTCTGTCTCCATAATTCCTCGTGTGAAAATGCTAGCCTTTGTCTTACTCGCGCTGTCATCCATCTTCCCTGCGTTGGCAATGCCTCCGCCCAACGTGCGTGACATTGCACCACGTCATTTGCATAGCTGCGACCTCTCTCATGCTCGCCTCGTCCTCCCAAATGGCTCAGCGATTGCGTCTCCTTCGGGTCTCCCTTCATTCATTGGCCTCGGAGTAGGCACACAAAACTACACCTGCACGGCTGATGGCGTCTACACGTAAGTTTACCGCCCAATGGCCACCTTCGTATTGACGAATCCCTATTTCCAGAAACGTTGGCGCCGTCGCCACACTATTCGACATCTCCTGCCTCGTCGGTACACCTCTCTTCGGCCATATCCAAGACCTGGCCATCGATGCATGGAAGAGTATTCATAACTCCCAGAGCGTACCACCGGAACTCGGGCTGGATTTATTTGTGCTTGGGGACCACTTCTTTATCACGAACCCCGTCACGGGCTCAGGAATCAGTCCAAAGTGGGATTTCACCAAGTCGTTGCATAATTCTGAGGCCTTTGTTGTTGGGGCGAGAAGTGGAGGCATGCCTGCACCTACTGGGAGCCAGGATATCGATTGGTTGGTCCTGAACAGAGTCATTGGGTCTCTCGCGACCCAAATCTTCCGCGTCGATACCAGGGACGGGCAGCCGCCTGCGGCGGTATGCCATTCAGACTCATTAATTCTAGTGTTCATCGCTAACACGTTTGATTAGTGTATCCCGGGATCTCCACTTATCACCGTGAAATACACCGCCAAATATTGTGAGTGAATCTGAGAATTATGCGAGCGCAAAAGCCTAAGCGATCGTCCTCAGGGTTCTTTGGTAGTCTGTTGTAACAAATGCAAATGCTAAAGTTGGGCATTCATTAACTATTGACCCTGCTATTGGCTGGGCTACGATAAGTAGTCTAGTGTACATCTCCATTATGTGTGCCGTCGTTTATGAAATCATCTACCATGAAGACCCTACCCTTTTGCCAGCATCAACGCAGTCCGCAACACTAACACCGCCTACACCAGCACCAATGACCTCCAGTCTGCCTCTCCACACGCCACTCTTTAACACATCCTTCAACTCAGCCATACGATCCAGATGCCCCGGCGTCAAGGTTGGTATACATTTATCATGGTGATAAGTTCTCGTTATCACAGGGGTCGGTAACTTCGTTCCGAAGTGCTTCTCGAGCTGGAAAATCACTACAGGGATCTTAGTGTGGTCTTCCGTTAGCGGATGCGGACCACCGAGCATGACAGTGATTTTTGTGAAGGAGTTGTTGGTGGTAGGCGTGTCTTGGGAGGAGAGGGAGCAGGAGTCGAAGATGACGCCTAGGATACCTGGCGTGGAGGGAGAGTAGTCTGCCTGGGGACGAGGGATGAGGTAGCCAAAACCTGGTGGATGGAAGGTATTCGGCGGGACGGGAAAGACGAGGTTGATGAGTGTTACGGAGGAGGACGGATTGGCGGTCAGATGAGGTAAGGAAGGTAAGAGTGTTTGAAGAGTCGGCAGTGGGATGGTAGACACGACGTGACTAGGCTTTAGCATGCCTTTATTGATCTGGAGAATAGTTTAGAGGTATGCTGAATTCGACGTCGACGAAACTTACAAGTATTTCCGTTTCATTTACATCCAGCGAAGTGACTGGAGTATCGGACAAGATTTGGACATTACGTTGGTCCATAAGGAAGTTTTTCAAGGCGTCCGTCAGAGTAGAGATTCCGTTCCTGAAAGAAAATACGGATACATTGTTCATGTTGCTGGGTATATGTCCCATGTCGTAGTGAGTTACGTCCTCCTCTTGCATTGAACGTAAAAGCCCAAGAGTGACGCTTCCCCATCCTCTTTCCTCGGCCTCCCAGAGCAAAGGAAATGCAGCTCGCACACTGAGCTTCCTGGAGTCCGCTGCATATATGCCATGGACCAACGCGCTGCCGAAGGTACGAGCGAAATCCTTCCCGAATCGACGGGTCATAAAGTTGTCGACGCTTTCATCCATTGAGCCCGGAGCCCTATTAGCTTGTCTAAGCGGTTCACGAAGGACTGCCGATAGTAATATGGACCGAAACGGCGACATCACAAGAGACGAAATAGACGCAGGAAGAGGTTGGATTCGTCCGTTCTCAGGAGTACAAAGAAACTTCTTTTGTGCCGCTGCTGCAGTGCTTGGGACTGTAATCAATGAGTCCCTGAGCCCTAGGAGATGGACCTAGCCTGTTCTTCAATTGGAGGCACAATATTTTCCAACGGAGTTCTGCCCACCAACTCCAAAATGGATTTCGCACTGGGCCTTATCGTACGAGGGCCGGCCTCAAGGACCATCTGCTGTGAGGGGCCCACGTCGACACGCTCGCTCCGTACCCACCCACCAAGACAGTGGTGTTTTTCGAAGAGAGTGATGGAGGCATTCGGAAACCGTCGAGATAAATGAAATGCAGAAGAAAGACCAGTAAGACCGCCGCCAATAACTGCGATGTGATGGTTCAAGGACATTCAAAATAGTCGAGCTCAACAATGGCAGCAGCGAGGACGGATAATGCCAAGACTGGATGGAGCCACGTGGCTGTACCCACGACACGTCGAAGCCTTCTACACGGCTCATTTACAACCTTCCATTTCTTTGTCGCTGCCGGCCACAACACACCTGCGACGTTCCACAATGGCACGCACAAAGAAAGTAGCAAACGGTCAGGAAGCATCGTCGTCGAATCCCACCCGCTCCCCATCGCTGCCGCCGTCACCAGACATACCCACAGGACCGCTCAGCGTCGTCATACCCCACGAAGACCGCGAGGTGGTTAAGATAAATAATTCCAATTTGACGGATCTCAAGAATGCTTGCGACGATGCAGTGAAACGCGTATGTGGCCCTTTTATCTTGATAGAAAGGAGTGAAACTGACGCTCAGTGTTGGGCAGTATCTCTCCAGGCCAGAATTGTTCAAGCAGATATTCCTGCACACGGATGTGCGATTGGCGCTTGGGTGGTCGAGTGTGCTCGTTGCTGCAGGAACGGCGTTGTATGGCTACAAAGTCGAATTTGAGATCGCAAAGCCGGTCGTGTGGGTAGGGCTCAGCCTGTGAGTGAGGCGCTATCTTTGCGGTATATTGAACTAATATACGCAGATACATAATCCTATCCCTCGTCCAGACCCTTTACGCTTATTTCGTTGAAGGGGATACTGTCTTTGTAGGAAAGAGGAAAACGTTCTCCAAACGAGTGTGTATCGTGCTGCTGCTGCCTGCCGCCCTGCTTATCATATTGTCAGATTGTGACAGAACGGATAACCCTCGCCTCACGGACGGAGCCCGTTAAGCAATCCAAGCCCCCTTCATACGAACTCACCGTGTCCTATGTCCGCTCGACGAGTAATGGAAAATCACTCCTTGCGAAAGGCAAGACGCGGAGCAAGAAGGAGTATAATGCGTTTTTCGACGAGAATGGTGTTATGGACCAGGAACGGTTTGAAAAATATGTCGGGGAGCTTGTTGAGCAGGCCATGGAAGGAAAAGCAACGTAAAAGATGTGGATTTTGTTTCGTCTCGTTTAATATCGGTCTCTGCGTAGGTATGGTTGCTGTGTCTGTATTATACCACGATCTCATCTGTTCTTGTTCGCAGTTTAGTAGCCAGACTTTGTATATACAGCATGCGATATATTCCGCCCATTGAGCCGTCTGATAGTCAATATTTCTAGTTCTTTTCCATGGGGCGCGGAAGGAAGGAATGCTCTAACAAAAATGTAACAGTTGCTGCATAGTTAGGGGCTGTACTGTATACTAATAGGTACACGTGGCGGATTTCTGATCATTAGATTTCGTGTCTGCCACGAACACCAATGCACACTTGCTTCATTACCGTTCCCATTCCATTTGCTTGAGCACACCAACAAGTTGATATTTCAACCACAAAAGGCCGACTGCCACACCATCTTCCCCAATATGCGGACATCTGCCGTATGGGCGCTGTTCAGCAGCCTTTTCGTTATTTGCTCAGCCGGCCCACCTGTTAAAGTCTCGCTGAGGTCGTCATGGCGGGCACCACCAGTACTTGTAGAGATTATGTGCGTTTCTATGTCTTGTTGCTCGACCAAGCCTCACATTGATGCGTCGAAAGTGAAACGGTCGCACTAGAGAATTCAGAGGCATTCTTCCCATTCATCGACAGCCTGACGAACCCTGAGACGCGCGCGCTCGCAAAAGACCTCAGTCCTGAAGCTGTACATCAGCTCGCGCTGCAAGCAGCAGTAGCAGGCGGGTTCCTTTTGGAGCCGGGGGCACTGACCGCTGTAGAAATGAACCTGGCAATGCACTCTGCAACTCCGAAAATTGAAGCGTTTTATCAGCACTACTCTGATTTGAATTCGAAAGTCGATTGCGGCTCCTGGGTTGACTGGTACGGCACAGTCGTGTGTGACGTGGAGACTCTGGTCCAGCTAGCGGGCAGGGAGACCATTGATCAGAAAGAGGGCATACCGTGAGTGGCGCTGTCTTTTGACACTCATTCCCATTTTACCTGTTGTCAGTACTCCTTTCAGCCGGCCCAAGATCCTATCGTTCGATCACGTCAGCCCTTCCCCCAGCCTGACTTTGGATACTCCGCCTCGCACAGCTATATTATACGCGTCTTTAGACTCAGAAAACTTCCGCGAGCTGCATTCGTATTTGTTATCCCATGCTTCGTCGAACAGCATTGAATATGTCTTTCGATACATCCCCCCAAAACAAGCCGACGATGCTCCGAGAAGTTTCTTGTCTGGCTACGGTGTCGCGTTGGACCTCAAGAAGATGGACTACTTGGCTGTGGACGACCGAAACATGAACGGCGGAGGTATGTTGTTTCCCTGGACCTACCCGACCATCCATGCTGACCTAATGAAACGTAGCCGGAGCCTCTGACGATATCTCGGAGGAGATTGGAAAGCGTATTGATGTCGTGGCATCCTTGATAGAAGCGTATCCGGAGAATGCCACCGCACCGGAGGCTACAGTACCACTCACAGAGGCGGAGATCTTTGGTTAGTAATTCAACAACCGTGACTGCGGTGAGAGTCTGACTCTGACGCCGTCCACAGAGCTAAGTTGGAAGGCATCTCAAATTATTGCTGAATCCTCGGAGCCTCTGGACACGCTTAGAATCATTTCACAAGACTTTCCTAAATATGCAACATCGCTCGGAAGACGCGTCGGGGTAAATGAGAGCGTCGCTGAAGAGTTACACAACAATCAACTCAGAGTACAAGCCGGTGGGCATGCGTTCTGGTTTAATGGGGCACCTATGGCAGAGAAGGACGTTACGCCGTATGGATTGCTGAGAATGTTTCGCAAGGAGCGTGGAATAATGTCCTCGTTGACTTTCTTGGGTCTTTCGAGGGCTCAGGCGATGGAGCTGCTCACTCATCCTATCATCGCAGCTGGTCAGGGTGATAAGGCTGGCTTTGATGGTTTTGTTGATGCCAGCGATCGACCTGAAGGAGGCGAAGTTATCACTTGGTGGAACGATCTGGAAAAGGATAGCAGGTATGTTGCGCCTATTCAGTCCTTACCTCTATGACCAACCAAGTTGCAGATATCAGCGTTGGGAACCAGCCATTTCTACTGTACGTCTACCCACGCTCCACTCGGTCTTAATTGCTAACCCCCACTAGCTCCTCCGGCCTCTGTATCCGGGACAGTTCCATAACATTAAACTAAACATCTTCAACATCGTTTTGGTACTAGACTTATCTCAGACCAATGCATTGACTTTCATTGGCGGTGCGGTAGCTAATATCATCGAAAGAAGCTTCCCTTTCCGCTTTGGCATAGTGCCTAGCATTGAAAGTGAAGATGGTTTGTGAATCTCCTTACAATAATGCCGAGGAGACGATCTCAGTTGTCGAAATTTCAGGTCTCAAGATGGCCAGGTTGTTCTACTTCCTCGTGGATAATTTTGGCAGGAAGAAGACCATGGGGTATTTAAAAAAGGTGATCGCTTCCTCCCATCTGGTATAGTGATATTGACGTTTAATTGTAGATATCGCTGGCCGGTATTCCGCCGCAGCTTAGGAAACCTAATATTCAATGGGACCTAGTCCGCTCGGAGTTTGAAGATCTGTTGGATGTGGAGGAGTCAGAACTTGAAGATGCGATCTTTGATAGCATCCTTGAGGGACAAGTAGAGGTCTCTGAGTCTTTTGGCAAGGTCGATGCATACGCCAAGCGTGTAGGTGCTTCTATGTCTTCCAACCCGGAAGGGCATTGCTTTGTCAATGGGAAACACTTTGAGATGGGCGAGGTAAAGGGGAATCGTATGCGGTACCAATTACATCAACTCACTTCTTTTCAGACCTTCCTTCGTAGCATGCAAATGGAAGTAACCAGGCAGATACAACACCTTCAAGAACAGGTATTATTTTTATTGACGGTAGTACCTTCTGTAACTCACGACGCGCGCAGCTATACGAAGGAAAACTCACAGACGATAGTAGCAGTTCCATTTCGACATACTTTTACGACCTCCCCGCGACTCAGAAAACGAGGAACCGGTTCATCATTCCTTCAAGTGCGATCGGAAGCTTGCGCATATATAACCTCCCTGAACTACTTGCTCGTACGGGCTTCGACGTCGGTCCCGGTGCTTTCATATATCCTCGTGGGTGACGCTTTGTCCTCGTTGAGTATTCACTTACGGGCTGTACTGCAGCTGAGGGAGAAACGCCCATTACGCTCTTTGTCATCGCTGATTTTAACACCGAGCAAGGGCTCGAACTCTTAAAGTCGGCATTGGCATCGATTGTGAGTTCTTCATCATTCCTCTCCCTATGGAACGCCGAAAACTTGGTACCCATAGGACGAACAATCGGAGACGCGACTTTCGTTCATTCACAATCCCAGCGATCCAAAGTTGGATGTTACGGCACAGCGCGCACCGGTCGCGTGGCTGTTAATGCATCTCATATCCAAGGGGCTGCTATCGAAGTCATCACCGGCACGGTTGATGGGAGCTTTGGGACTGGAGGCCCCCCTGACAATGGATGGAGGGCGCTCTCAGATATCCTTGTCTCAGGAGGGCACTTTTCAGGCACTCGCAGGACAATCGGAAGTCGATCCTGAAAAGATCGCTCAGCTCATGAAGAGTAGCCGTTTACTGATACGGGACATGCAACTACCTGCAGGCTCCCAAGGCATCCTTGTGAATGGAAGAGTAAGTGAAACGCTCTGTCGATCATGTATTTTTTATGACCAACAATGAACATAGGTTATTGGGCCATTAGAGACTAAAGAGTTTGGTTCTGCAGATTTCCACGCGTTGGAAACGTACGAGCTACGTCGGCGAGTCGAATCTGTGGTTTCTGCGATACATACCGTGTTACCCTCCGCTGCCTCGCTTGATCGGCAAGTTAACATCTCCTTCTAACCTACATGCAACTTACGGTATAGCTAGTGCGTCGTTGGCCAACTTGGTGTCCCTGGCTTCGTCGGTCATATCGTCGACAGGCTTGCCTGATCCAAGTGAGGCCGGTCTTTTCGATACTGCCCCGAGACCAAGGCAAAGAAGCTATAGGATCCTCGAGAGCGAGTATACGTGCGTCCTGAGGATATTCACGTGTTGAGTTTACTGATTCTATCTATCAGGGGTTTCGAATATGGTGACAACACCACAGCGTTGTATCAAATATCCGTCATTATCGACCCTGTTGGGGAAATTGCGCAGCGTTGGTCAAGTATATTGCAGGTATGTCGACGATCTTTTTTTGTGGATTTTCATCGGAGTTAAATATTAATATAGTGGATATCTACTTTTCCGGACACCTACGTTGAGATACACCTGAATCCTGGACCACACAGTGAAGTTCGTCTGCGTCATCTATTTCTTGTTTCGGTATTCTGATGGTCATATAGATTCCGCTGAAACGGTTCTTCCGTTACAACCTGGTCCCCTCTCTGTCCTTTGACGAGGATGGGTACGTGATACATTAACCTTTGACTGATAGTGGTTGACTTGGATGCAGACACGAGCTTCTCGCGCAAACCGTATTCGAAGACCTGCCCGTCGAGCCTATCTATACGCTTGCTATGGACGTACCTTCCTCCTGGCTTGTTCGACCGAGGGAGGCACTGTATGATTTGGATAATATCCAACTGGGTAATATATCACCCGAAGATAGCAGTGTGGACGCTGTGTTTGATCTAGACTACATCGTCGTTGAAGGACATGCTCGTGAAACCGCGACCGGAGCACCTCCTCGTGGTGTCCAATTAGAGTTGCGTGGCGGCGACAACGCGGCGATTGACGATACCCTCATTACAGCTAACCTAGGCTACTTCCAATTCAAGACCAAACCTGGGGTGTTCAAACTTGAAATTCGAGAAGGACGCGGACGAGATATTTTCACTATCGACAGTGTCGGTAATGAAGGGTGGAATAGCCCAAGTGTGGATGCCGTAGGGAATGAGATAACGGTTACGAGCTTCGAAGGCTTGACCTTGTACCCACGGTTTAACAGGGTACCCGGGATGGAGACAGTTGATGTGCTTGACCCGCGATACAAGAAAGCCGATGATTCCGAGGGGATGTTGGGCGGCATAACCTCGCTGTAGGGACTCGTATATTGTCAACTTTTGACATTCCCTGACATCCTCTCAGATTCAGATCAATCTTCGGTTTTACCGATTCATCCGTAGCCGTCGCTAACAAACCAGCCGATATCAATATTTTCACTGTTGCTTCGGGATTGCTGTACGAGGTAAGTGGCGTCCTGTTGTCCTATGATGATGACGTCTGAATATCCTATGCAGAGGTTTGCCTCGATAATGATCCTTAGCGTAATGCGCAATACCAAGAGCACGGTCAAGTTCTGGTTCATCGAGAACTTCCTTTCACCCTCTTTCTTAGTTCGTAAACATCATATTAAACTCACAGGTGGTTATCTAATTTTCTTGCAGGAATTCATTCCTCATCTTGCCGAGGCTTATGGATTCCAATACGAGCTTGTGACTTACAAGTGGCCGTCGTGGTTGCGTGCTCAGAAGGAGAAACAAAGGATCATATGGGCGTACAAGATACTTTTCTTGGATGTCCTTTTCCCTATGGACCTCAAGAAAGTCATCTTTGTAGACGCGGACCAGATAGTCAGAGCTGATCTTCAGGAACTGGTGAACTTGGATCTCCATGGTGCACCTTATGGTTACACGCCCATGGGTGATGATAACACCGACATGGAAGGCTTCCGCTTTTGGAAGACAGGGTACTGGAAGGATTTCCTGAAAGGACGACCATATCATATCAGGTAGGAATCTGTTTATACCTCACCTCGTGTCGCACGTTGCTCATGAGATCCTATAGTGCGTTGTATGTTGTTGATCTCGTTCGATTCCGTCAAGTAAGCGCCTCTGCTCCATGTGACCGTCTACTTCTGCTGATCCACTGTAGTTCGCTGCCGGTGTACGTGAACTTGCGCCCGCAACAATAGCAACTATTGAGATGCTTACCTTGCACAGGACATACTGCGTGGTCAATATCAGCAACTATCGGCAGATCCCAATTCGTTGTCGAACTTGGACCAAGGTTTGACCAAATATTTGTTATCTCCATTCTATCAATCAACATTCCACTCATGCAGACTTGCCAAACAACCTCCAACGCGAAGTCCCGATAGTAAGTGCTTTGTAGCGGAGCGCAATTATGTGTAGTGACAATTGTTCCGCTAGTTTTCGTTGCATGAAGACTGGCTTTGGGTAAGTTGTTCTAAATTCTCATCCGTCTGACTAAATTATCCCCAATTTCAGTGCGAAACTTGGTGTAAGCACACTGACCACATTTTGATCCCGTTATTCATTGTTCCTTAGGTAGCAAGGATCGACTGCATAGAGCAAAGACCATCGACCTTTGTCAGAACCCACTAACAGTAAGCACTGGCGGTGATTAATCCTGGTCTGCCCTAATCGCGTCACGCAAACAGAAAGAGCCTAAATTAGCCAGAGCGCGACAAATACCCGAGTGGGAAGTATACGACACAGAGATCTCTCAATTTACTCGCAAGCTTGCTGAGAAGGGCCTTATAAAATCACGTATTGCCGCTGCTGATACCAATGTGCTGGCTGGCGCTGGAAGTGCGCCCAGTAGTAGTCTTGAAGCTACGGCTGACCCGACGGATACCAGTGGAGCGGATCCCTTGGATGGTTTCAGAGAAGAACTATAGGATCAAGTATACTATACACTCGTAGTAGAGATACGGGAAGCACATCCAGTGCGAACAACGCAATGGTCAGTGTCAGTGTGCAGCCTACAAATTGGATGAAAGGAGGGGTGTGGTACTTACCGGCGATAATAGAGCCGTACATACGCCAGTCATATTCCTAAATCAACTTGGTGCGGACTTGCGTTCCTCGGATCGGTTGAGGCAAGTTACGGAAGGAGAGCAACGACAAACGTTGGCAATTGGAGGGATAACATAACTGTTCTAAAATCGACACCGAAATGCTAAGACCACTTGGGGGTTCTTACATGTCTGTGTTGTACAGCCTTGCTTGACGGAATGCTGTTGCATTCCGGCGGTGGCGTAGTTGCTAAGTACAAGACCAGGGAATCTCAAGACTTCGGTACTGGTTGAACATGAGGATTGCCCTTAGCCTGATCTCCTTGGATCATGATCGAAGTCAAAAGCCACAAAGCCGGTGAATTACAAGACGCCGAATTATCATCCACCGAGAACATTTGGGCCAGCCAGTGAGGCAAATCTGATGGCCGCAGCATCTCGTGCCAAGAGCATCACGTCGTCGGAGCAGCAGCGGGAACATATGGCTGCTCGGTGTCGACCTTGAGGAAGGTGTCCATATTGTGGACTGATTGCCAAGGCTCTTATGTTCGGAACCTCAGTTCCGATCTAGCAAATCCCCCGAATAGGGCCCACGGAGGATGAAGCGAGTTATATTGCTAGCCTTCGGAATGGAACACACATGAGTGAAGGAAGTGATAGTGTTCATTGAGAAGTCCCCCATCCGAGTTGATTCTCTATAAGCGGTCATTTTGGCAGATGGGATGGTGAGGGTCTCGGTTGGCCATGTAGTTGAATGTTGAAACCTCGAGACCATATGCAAGCGAAGCCAGAGACCTAGTGCTATTCCCTTAGATGTGCTACGAGGGATAGCAAGGTATCCCATGAATGGTCAGGCGCGTCCTCGATTCTTCTATCTCTCGATGTACTTCTCCTGTTGATTTCAATATCAGGCATCTATTCAGCGTATCTTAATCCAAGTCGAATGGAATGTCCATATCTAAGCCAGAAAGGCCCCCTGGTATTATTTCGTACCGGTTGACGGAAAGAACACCACTATAGGAGGATTGTGATACGGCCGCTGTCCCAAACGTACAGCAGGAACTGTCGTGCCGCACTCCAACAGTCAAGTTTGAATTGGGTCTCTATCATCGGTAATCATACTGGAAAGACTTTTGACCCCAAATTGTAACCTTCGCGCTGCGACAATCGCGACATTCAGTATGGGGATATCCCCACCCTTGATTTCGTGAGAAGCCATGGATACAGCTATTCCAGAGGTCAGAGGGGGATGGGGTCATAGCGCACGTTGAGACGACTGAATACATGGTCATGAGACCGGGCCACATCATGAATCATCATAGTCAAGTCGCTGAACATCCCAAGCTTTCCGGACACGAGGCTCCGCTGGACATAAGAAGTTGCCAAGACCCATCGACTAGGGTTTTTTTTCCTGCATTGACATTTTTTGTGCCATTGTTATTCCGTCACTGAACGCGAGACGAGAATCCAAGTTCAAACCAAGTACTTAGACCCATCCGATGCTATGCGCTCCGGGATCTATGTAGCTGTGACTGGGATGAAGATGAAATAGAGGTTCTCTGAATTCGCCCATGGAGCAGTGATTCATAGAGACTGAAGGCCAGACCAGTGGCCTGTTGAACGAAGTCGAAAAGAAAATCACGGCCTTTCGGGCCGGTGTCTTTGATGAAGACCACGTGCTTTAATTTTTTCGGATCCGGAATCCTGCTTGGATGGTCCTTACTCATCTTTCACCATCACCTATCCTTAATCTACAGTTACTAGCGATTTCTAGTCAAACTAAATGGAATTTGTGGCTGCACCGCCAGTTCATAGAGTTCTTTGCGCAGACTGTGGTGCGAGCTATTTCTCCACTAAGAAAAGAAAACTGTATCAAACTAAAATTTTGTAGGAACACCCATCATCCCTAATTCTGCCAATCTATGTGTAGCTTGTCTAAGGAATACGTGAGTGCCTTCTCAAGCTTCTGTGCGCGCGATCGTCTGATTTTATCAGGCAAGATATTACCGAAGGCATCCCGAAGCAAGGTGTGTTGTATTTCAGTACCAGCAACAAATATACAACTTGATTCTTCCCGTTAGCATCTGTATCATTTTGCCGAAACTGTGAACGATTTCTCGCACCGCCCCAGTCATGGGTGCTTGCTAGACCAGAATCTTCCGAGTTGCTCGCAATCTGCCTAAAGAAGCTGAAAGGTCTTAATAAGGTCCGGCTGACTGAGGCGCACTTCATATGGACCGAGCCGCATTCCAAACGGTTGCGCGTGTCATTGACTATTCAAAAAGAGGTGCGATCGCTTTGATTCTGATGGATTCGTCGTAATACCGACATTTACTTAGGTTCTCACAAACACTATACTAGAGCAGACGTTCGAGGTAGAGTACCTGGTGCAGCATGGACAATGTCCCGATTGCGCAAAACTTGCAGCCAAAAACACCTGGAAAGCACTTGTACAAGTGCGACAAAAAGTTGCACACAAACGGACATTTTTGTTCCTAGAGCAGCTCATTCTGAAGCACGGCACTCAGAAGGACACGATTTCTGTAAAGGAAGTTCGGGATGGTCTTGATTTCTTCTACAGCCAACGTAGTCATGCCCTGAAGATGGTTGAGTTCTTGGGCGGAGTCGTGCCTATCCGGTGAGAAAAGTTTCACACCATACCTGCACCACATTTTTACGTCTTTCATAGTCAAAAAGCATCGGAACAACTGTTGTCGTCTGATACTCACACTAACACCGCCAACTTCAAGTATACCTATTCCGTTGAGATCATTCCCATATGTAAAGACGATCTAGTCTGCATTCCGCTCAAGCAAGCGCGGCAACTGGCAAACATAAACCCTCTGACATTATGTACTCGCGTCGGGAACTCGCTTCAGCTTCTCGATCCATCTACCCTCCAAGCCTGCGAAATCACAGCTCCCGCATATTGGCGCACGCCCTTCGATTCTCTTGCCACCGTCTCCGATCTCGTGGAATTTACTGTTCTCGACATTGAGCCCGATGGCCGGTCTCGGGGAAAGTATGTCCTCGCTGACGCCCAAGTGGCCCTGGCGGGCGCTTTCCGATCCGGAGGAATCAACGCCGATGACGACGGCATGATGGACTACGAGAGCAGTGGTATTACAAACCAAATATTCCACACGCGAACCCATCTGGGGGGGATCCTCCAACCAGGAGATACCGTCGTCGGATACCATCTCACGAACGCGAACTTCAACTCGGATGATTTTGCACAGCTCTCCTCTGATCGGATACCAGACATAATATTGGTGAAGAAGACATATCCTAACAGACGTAAGAAGAACAGGGCCAGAAATTGGAAGCTGAGGAGTATCGGCAAAGAAGCTGGAGAAGAAGGAGAGACTGGCGGCGGACGGGGGGTCGTTGGCCGGATGGGAGGCAGGGATCAAAAGAAGGTCGAGGAAGATTACGAGTTGTTCCTTCGGGATATCGAAGAAGACGAAGAGATCAGAGGGGCGGTGAACCTGTACAAAGCTGGGGACGTGCCGATGAAATCAGACAAGGAGAAGTCTAGAGGGAAGCGGAATAACCAATACGCGATGGAGGTCGACGAAACGCCTGCCGTCGAAACGGATGATGTACACGAGGAGGCCGATTTCCCGGAGGTCAAACTGGAAGAGCTGTTGGAGGACTTTGACGAGATGACATTGGGTGATCATAACGAGTAGTTCGACAGCATATTTCGCGTTCCATCGATTGTCGAGACTTAGAATTTGCCGCGGGGTCACTATCGTTTCAGTGGAATTTGATCATTTTTGTAGCGCGTCATGGCGGGTCAAGGCACGGTATCAGAGCAAGTATCCTTATGAAGGTAAAGTGTGTAGAGCTAGGTCCATCGTGTCGATACCATTTTCAAGTCACCGCTCGTCTCGTGGAGGTCCAGAACTTTTGGTAGGGGCTGCGAGAGGATTCATTAGACAGAAAAGAGAGCGTCTTCGGGAGAGCAGAAGATCGAGATTTGGTTGAAATATGAACGTAGATGTCTTGCCAAGCGGGTTGTTATCGCCAGTGTTGAGTCTCGGAGGAGTGCGGCGGAATCAATTCATTGAGCAACGGAGAGGACTAACGGACACTAACGGCAAATACAATGGCCGCAGACCATAGCAGTTAGTCTATTTATGTCCTCTATATGTATGCAGAATTCGAAGGCACATCTTGTCAGTACTCAGTAGGAGTTTCGCCCCTACTACCCCGCGTGTCGCTTAACGTTTGGCAGAATCTTATTTAATTACAATGTCAGCTTATCTCTATCAAATAACGATAACATTATATTGTTAAACTTAATGTTCAGATGTGTTCGAATCACCTGCTCGCCTCGTCGAATTGACGAATAGGTCTGTCGATCGTGGACGTGTTCCGGGTCTTCCGAGTCCGACGCGTCTCATTCTCATCATGTGATGAAGCATCAATGAATTTGTGCTTTGCATCAAGGGCATCCAGACCCAATTCCCCGCGTTGCCCATCCAAGATTCACGTCGACGGCGTGTCTTATTGCACTGACAATGCTTGGGAGCAGTAACCATCGTCATCAGACATCGTTCCCACCGCCGCAGCAGTGAGGCAACCATCTAGCGACATCAACGTACGTACAAGTGACGAGGGCCCCACAAGATGATTGCTCGGACCGTACAGCACTGCTATCTGCATGCTGTAGTTTGCGTAGATGCCCAACGGCGATGTCCTCCTGTTCCATCTGATAGCCTCACAAGCACCGGCCTTCAGCGGCAATACGGGGTACCATGGTAAGAGTACCTGGGACTCGGCTACTTTGCAGATATGACACTAACTGGATATGACGGTACTGCTGGCGTTCAAGACAAGCGAAACGAGTCATCTGAACACTGTTTACTCGTATGTTGGAGGCCTATAATTAGTGTCTTGTTATTATTACCTGTCTCCATTTCGTATTGCGGAGATCGACGGGTGGATGTGAGAGTTCTGGCTGTACGCAGTAGCGCTTTCGACATGAAGAGAATCTCACATGTCGTTGAATTCGAATTCAAGGATTGGAACTTGCTGGCTGCCGCCGGTACAAGTATGGATGATATGTTTTCCGCGACGCTGGCCGCATGGGCAAAAATAGCCAGGTACAGTAAATATAGCATGGACCCCCCTTTTTCCTTCCAATCCAAAATGCGAGGCGCGTAAATGATGCACATGGTGCAAATATGACCCGGATCCAATGAGGGGGGAGTTGTTCGTCATGATGTCATGCCCAATTATTGAAGGTAAAGGTTACTCCTCGCCGACGCCGGATGGTCGGATGTCAGCGTGATGATGCATGGGTACGATAATCTCGCAGCCTCCAGGGGGGTGAGGGATATTGGCGAGTGGGTGCAAGACCGTGTATACGACCATCATTGGTGCTTCGTCCGACATTTAAATCGGATCTTTGGCGGGGAAAAGAGGCGCGAGTCCTTCCGAAGGTCGTGTGCTGGCCGATAAGTTCGAGTTAGCCATGCTCCCGGGTATACGGCAGGTGGCTGTCATGCTACTCAGTATGCTTGGGGAATGCATTCCCTAGCCAAGAGCCAAGAAAAGAAGTCGCGAAGGCGGGAAGCACGCGCCACGGCTTGGATATTCGCCTTTTATTTCATCAAATGCTACTATATTCTAAACTATGTGAATGGGGCAGGGTACACCATAGAATACCATGGAAATCAGAAGCGTGAGACGAGTAGCGGGAGAGATACCCTTCTTTGATGCACCCTGGATGACGACAATCGGGGTAGCAAATGCCCGCGGAAAAAACGGACATCGCACGATTGAACGAGGAAAAGAGAGGATACGGATATTCGGACCTATCTGGAATATTACTAGGGCTGCCGTCCCGTACCGTTCGCCGTAGAATCCGCTAGCCGGCGTTAGAGCGAAATCAGAAAGTAGCAGGAAGGATCTTAAGAATCCGTAGAGGAATGCAACGCTATCAGAGGAGGAATCCAGGGAAGGAGCACAAGGCAAGAGGAATGCGGAGGAAAGAAATATGTACAATTCATACTGAAATTATTTATTTTTGAGGCAAAATTCAGTCGCGGTGGCGGCAGTTGTTTCAGGTTTACATTTTTACCCGATCTCCGACATCCGATCCGTGACCTGAAATAAAACCCAACATAGCTACCCCCGACAGCATTCTCTTCCCTCTCCCACCATCGTCGTCCGCTCTGTCTCTTTTTTCTCTCTAGTCACTGCGCTGCCCGTGAAGGGACCTTTCCCGCCTCTCTTCTCCCCCACCCCCGCTTATCGATAATACAATGTCCTCCAACGTCGAAAAGGAACCGGGTGATGTCCAGCCTGAGGCTGGCACACCGCCCAATGCTGAAAAGAAGAAGAGAGAGTACAAGGACTTTGGCCATGAAGAGGAAAAGGCTACCCGTACGTTTTTGCCTTGGTTACCCTGTCTATTGCCCCTCTGACCGTTCACTGCAGACGCCAATGTGGATATGTCAACTGTGAGATATTCGACACCTGAATCGCCTTTTACAGCTGCCTTACACGCCTTTGCAGATCGAGTTGAAGGCAGAGGACCTCTACGACAAGGAAAAAGTAGATCTGGAGACTATTGTCATTGACGATGTTTTCAAGCTCCTGCAATGCGACGAGAACGGTCTCACCCCTGACGAAGCCCTGCGTCGTCTTGAGCTGTTCGGTCCCAACAGGCTTGAATCTGAGGAGCAGAACCCTATTCTCCAGGTATGCTTCGCATTCTCATAAGCCAAGTTCGCCAAGCATTCATTCCATTCTTAGTTCCTCAGTTTTATGTGGAACCCGCTGTCATGGGTTATGGAAGTTGCTGCTCTCGTTGCCATCGCTCTATCCAATGGCGAGGGTCGTGCTCCTGATTGGCAGGATTTCGTCGGTATCATCTTACTCCTGTTTATCAACTCTGCCATTGGTTTCTACGAGGAGCGTAACGCTGGGAATGCCGTCAAGGCCCTTATGGACTCTCTCGCTCCCAAGGCTAAAGTTAAGCGTGCCGGCTCTTGGTCAGAAATCGAGTCGGCGGATCTTGTCCCCGGTGATATGGTGTCCTTCAAGATCGGTGACATTGTTCCCGCCGACTGCCGCCTTATTGAAGCCATCAACGTGTCCATCGACCAAGCAGCCCTTACGGGTGAATCGCTCCCTCAGTCCAAAAAGGCTGGCGATCAGTGTTTCTCGTGTGTTAATTTTGCGCCCGTGATCGTGTTGTGTTTCTGATCTTGTCTTGTTCATTCAGTGGTTCGACTTGCAAACAAGGTGAAGCTGAGGGTGTTGTCATCTCCACTGGTGCCAACACTTTCTTCGGGCGTGCTGCTTCCCTTGTCGGCCAGGATGATGACACCACCGGTCATTTGCAGAAGATTTTGGCTCAAATCGGGTCTTTCTGCTTGGTCGCCATTGGTATCTTCGTCCTCCTCGAAATCGTTATCTTGTACCCCCGCTTCCACTACACTTATCGTCGCGGACTTGACAACATCCTTGTCCTCTTGATCGGTGGAATCCCCATTGCCATGCCCACCGTCCTGTCCGTCACTCTCGCAGTCGGTGCCCAGCAACTTGCCAAGCACAAGGCCATTGTCACTCGTATTACTGCCATTGAAGAGTTGGCTGGTGTTACCATTCTGTGTTCCGACAAGACCGGTACCCTCACCACCAACAAGCTTACCATTGACAAGGACACCATCCGTACCTACGGTCCGTTCTCTGCCGATGACGTCATCCTCCTCGCCGCCTATGCTTCTCGTACCGAGAACCAGGACGCCATTGACTCGTCTGTCGTCCAGGCGATTGGTGACCCAGCTAAGGCTCGTGCTGGCATCAAGCTCCTCGACTTCAAGCCATTCAACCCCGTCGATAAACGTACCGAGATCACCTATCGTGAGGAGTCCACAGGCAAGCTGAAGCGTGTTACCAAGGGTATGACTGGTATCATCATTGAGCTTTGCTCTCGCAACAAGACCGACGAATTGGAGAACAAGTTGGAGGCTGATGTTGAGGAATATGCTACCCGTGGTCTGCGTGCACTCGCCGTCGCGTTCGAGGAAGTTGATGGTGATGATTTCGAGGCCGAGGGCAACGGATTTGAGCTCATTGGTCTTCTTGCTATCTTCGACCCTCCCCGTGACGACACGAAACAGACTATCGATGATGCCATGGCTCTCGGTGTGAAAGTCAAGATGGTTACCGGTGATCAGCTCGCCATCGCAAAAGAAACCGGTCGTCGTCTTGGCTTGGGTGACCACATGTACCCTGCTAAGGTGCTCAAGGATGGCCCCGCCCCAGGCAGCAAGCATGCCTCTTTGGATGATATGATTATGGATGCTGATGGTTTCGCTGGAGTCTTCCCAGAGCACAAGTACGAGATCGTGAAGCGCCTTCAGGGTTTGGGTCATCTGTGCGCCATGACAGGTGACGGTGCCAATGATGCCCCTGCTCTGTCCCGTGCCAACGTGGGTATTGCTGTCGAAGGTGCAACCGATGCTGCTCGTGGTGCCGCCGATATCGTCTTGACAGAGCCCGGTCTTTCTACTATCGTCCATGCTATCCGTGGTTCTCGTATCATTTTCCAACGTATGCGCAACTATTCAATCTACGCCTGTGCTGTTACCATCCGTATCGTCGTTTGTTTCGCCGTGTTGGCCTTCGCGTACCAGTTTGACTTCCCGCCATTCATGGTTCTTATCATTGCCTTGTTGAACGACGGTACCATTATGACTCTGTCCGTTGACCGAGTGCTACCCTCCAACACTCCGGATAGTTGGGACCTGGCTGAAATTTTCGCATACGCCGTTGCCTATGGTCTGTACTTGACTATGTCGACGTGAGTTTTCCGCTGGTATGCACATTTGCCTCAAGGGCTGACATTTTGATATAGAATTGCCTTGGTCATCATCATCATGGAGACCACCTTCTTCCAGGACAAGTTTGGCGTCTCCCTCGAGGAATCCTCTGTCCAAGCCAATGACCGTCAACTTCACATGGTTGTCTATCTTCAAGTCGCCATTATCTCGCAGGCTCTTATTTTCGTCACTCGGTCGCACGGATTCTTCTTCATGGAGCGTCCTTCCGCTGCTCTTTTCTTCGCTTTCTGTCTAGCGCAGCTCGTGTCTTCGATTATCGCCGCCTATGGTGACTGGGGCTTCACTGAGATCCACTCCATTTCTGGTGGATGGATTGGTATTGTTTGGGTCTGGGTAAGTTTATAATTGATAGACGTCATGGCTTCTTTTACTCACGCATTCCTTGCAGAACATCGTCTGGTTCTTCCCTCTCGACTTCATCAAGTTCGGTATGAAGGCTACTGTCATCAAATTCCTCCGTGAGCGTCGGGCACGCCAAGTCGCCGCTGCTTCTCACGAGGGTGTTCCCATCACTCGTACCCAATCGCGTGTTGCCTCTATCAATGAGTCGTTGTATTCCAACCGTGTCTCCTTCATTAAGAGGGCCGCACGGAAGGTCGGCTTTGGTGGCAGAATCACGATGAAACCTGAGGAGTTGCAGCGTTTCAGCAGCATCCAGGCGCAGCGTGTTGGTGCGACATTGGCTCGCAACCCTTCACGCACTGCTGCTTAATCACATCATGAGAGAGGAGAGAAGTTTGTGTGAGGAGTACGGGAGGCGATTATCTCGATTTGTTCGCTCGTTCCAGCTATCCTGGTTATCTTAGCGGAGCTGGTGTCATTTACTTTATTGTCTCTCCTTCACGTACCATTAGATCCTCCGCGCGCATTATTTTTTAAACATTACAAGTTGCAATGCTAGTAAGTACATGACATTGGCTATCCGCAAAGGTAAAGGGAGAGTGTGGAGGGTGACGTGGTGATTGTTCCTGACTACTCGGAGATGTATAGTTTCGAATTTTGTTTGTTACGTATTCTATTTCATGACTGTACGACTTAATTACCTGCCTTTGTGCAGCAAAATGCAATGACTATTTAGATTGTACAGATGATTTGCAAGAAGGAAGGAAAAAAGTTTGTCCTATTACCGTCCGCAGCACAAGGGATGTATCTACATACTACCTCTCTACGACGACACACTTGTGTGCGGTTGTAAGAGTACGTACACTGTTATTGACTCCGGATCATCGTGAATGCCTGTGAGCTGACTTTGACTTGACAAGCGTTGCATAATGGTGTTACAGCCGAGGTCTGTAGCGACATCACCATGCGCAGCACAGCCATAATGCAGCTGTTCTCGGTCGGAGTACTTCACATCGTACCCCGAGAAGTGTGGATCGGAGTAGTTTTTTCCGACAGGATCTGGATACACTATGCGAGAATCGCCAAGGGTTGGAGGGAAGGCAAGCGACGGAAGGCGGGAACGGGCGGCACCATTTGTGAACCGTGCGTCTCGGATGTGGGTGATCGATTCTAGTGAAGTTTTTGAGAGGTTAGCTTCGACTTCGGATAGCATGGTTGAAACGTTGAACCGGGTGTTTTTCTACACTCAGACGAGGGATGTTCAGGGAGAAAATATTGGAAACATGCAAGAAAAATCTGAATGTTAGAGTTGTGGGATGTGGCTATGATGCGGGGCAACAGCTCCAAAAAGAAACAATGACAAACTCGTTCTACCGTCATTGTATTTGCGTCATGACTATTTCGCATAACGTGGGCGGGTCGCAAACTCCGGTCATCAATCACGGTTTCGAGCCTGTTTCTAGTGCGATATACCGTAAATGACTGTTATCTGTGCCGGATGCCTGTCTTCGTCCCAAGTTTCGCGTCAGCAAGGGGCCCCGCGGTTATGTAACCGCCTTTAGATACAGCACCTACAAAAGCGGCGCATTCGTCGATACTCCGACTTCGTACTTTCCCCCTTCTCGCTCCTAATATCATGGACACCATCGACCATATCCCCCTGCAGAAAATTCGCGAAGACGGCACGGAGGAATACGACGATGATGCTCATCCTCACTCACCCAACCCTGCCACCCACCATGTCGACGCAGCCAAGAGGAGACGGCGGAGTGCCTCTGTAGACTATGATTTCTTCGATCCTACCGGCGTCGCAGGACTGCAGAGGCGCCTCAGTCGTATTTCGACTCGCACCCACGACGACAACATTCGACCCACCAATGACTCCGACGTTACTCTATCAATACCGACTGATGGTACATTTGATTTGGAAAAAACCATGCGCGCGGTCGTGAAGAGGTGTGTTCCGAGTTCTTCGCAGGCCGAATCTGTCGCGTTCCTGACTCTCTGCCCGCATTAGACGCGAAGAGGCCAATATCAAAGACCGCCAGTTGGGCGTCGTGTTTGAGAATCTCCGGGTTGTGGGTCTTGGCGCTACGGCGTCCTACCAAGAGACCCTCGGGTCTACGCTGAACCCGTTGAACATCGTGAACAACATTCGGACGGCCCGTCACCCTCCTCTCAGGGATATTCTTTCTGGATTTGAGGGTGTCGTTCGGCCTGGGGAGATGATACGTACGTGATGTTCTACTTTGAAATCACTCTGGCACTGATGCATCTTTTTAATTTGTAGTTGTCTTGGGGCGGCCTGGTTCTGGCTGCAGTACATTCCTCAAGACTCTTGCGAATCAAAGGGAGGAGTACCACTCGGTAGAGGGTGAAGTCCATTACGACTCGCTTTCTCATGAGGAGCTTGCGAAACATTATCGTGGCGATGTTCAATACTGCCCGGAAGATGATGTTCATTTTCCGACCCTGACGGTTGAGCAGACCCTCAGATTTGCGGTAAAGACGCGTGCTCCTCAGGAGCGCGTTGGTCACTCCAGGGCTGAGTACGTCGATATGATGGTTGAGGTCCTTACAACCATCTTCGGTCTGCGACATGCCAAGGGCACAATGGTCGGCGATGCTGCTATCCGTGGTGTATCCGGAGGAGAGAAGAAGCGAGTGTCCATTGCTGAAGCTATGGCTACTCGAAGCAAACTCAACTCCTGGGATAAGTACGTCTTATTTTTTTTTTTGTTGAAGGACGCATCTGACAACAAACCTAGCTCTACTCGTGGTCTCGATGCATCCACTGCACTTGAATTCGGACGCGCGTTGAGAATATCCACTGACATCGACAACCTCAGCACCATCGTTTCTATTTACCAGGCAGGCGAGACGCTCTATCAACTCTTCGACAAGGTCTGTGTTATATATGAAGGAAGGATGGCGTACTTTGGGCCTGCAGATCAAGCGAAGCAGTACTTCATGGACCTGGGCTACCTCCCTGCTAACAGGCAGACAACACCCGACTTCCTCGTGGCCGTTACAGATCCAAACGGTCGCATCCTTAATCCCGATGTTCCAAACCGCCCCCGCACCGCAGCCGAGTTTGCTGAGGCCTTCTACAAGTCGTACCTCGGCCGTCAGAACCGCGAAGATATTGCTCTGTATAAAGAGGTCTACGTAGGATTGCCGGATAGGGCCCACTACTATCGGGAGAGTGCCCGCGCAGAGCATTCGAAGAACACGAGGCCAAGCTCGTCAGTACCTTTTTATTCTTAGCAGCAATGTTTTCTCATTTGCTTTCAGGCCCTATATGATTTCCATTCCCATGCAAATCCGAGCTGTGATGCAGAGGCGCACTCAAATCCTCTGGGGAAACAAGCAAGCGACCATCATGAATCTAATGTGGGTTGTTCTCTGAAAGTCGTCCTCGTACGAGTTTGACTTATTTTGTGTCTAGATCGTTCGTTCTTCAGGGTGTGATCGTCGGCACGGTTTTCGTCAATGCTCCTGAATCAACCTCGGCATTTTTCAGTCGAAGCGGTGTTCTCTTCTTGTATGGTTTTCCTCTTTATTGCTTTGTACTGTGTTTAACCATGTATTCTGCAGCGCGCTTTTGTTTTCTGCCCTAGCAAGTATGGCGGAGATTCCTGCTCTGTTTAGTCAACGTCCTATTGTCGCACGACACCAGAAGGCAGCGTTGTACCACCCCTTCATCGAAGCCGTTGCTCTTACCTTGGTCGATATTCCTATCACGTTCTTGACCACTACGGTCTTCGGTATCCTTATCTATTTCATCGTCGGTTTACAACGCTCAGCTGGGCAATTCTTGTACGGTTTTTTTCCTCCTGCCATCCGCTCTTGTGTTCTGAATATCTCACAGTGTCTTCCTTCTGTTCCTGTTCACAATGGCCATAACGATGAAAGCCTGGTTCCGCGCTGTGGCTGCCGCGTTCACGGCTGAGTCCGAGGCGCAGACGCTAGCTGGTAAGTTTGTCGCTCTATTTAATTTCGCATTCCTCACCTCTCTGCAGGTATCATGCTCCTCGCCTTGGTCATTTATACGTATGTGTCTCCAAGTTCTTTCAACTTGTTCATTCATTCTAACAATGGTTTAGTGGATTTACGATTCCGAAACCGTCTATGATTGGTGCTCTTAAATGGATATCATACATCAACGTAGGTCCTCTTTCTTCCTCTAAGTGCTTGAGAACTTATATTCTGGTCAGCCTCTTCGCTACGGCTTTGAAGGCATTATGTCTAACGAATTTCATACACTCAATGCATCCTGTGCGGCGCTTGTTCCTCAAGGACCTGGATACGAGAATGTCAGTATTGCCAACCAGGCCTGTCCCACCGTTGGATCTGTCTCAGGTGATGCCTACGTAAACGGCAACACATTTATTTCCCTTTCATATGGATATTCGTACGGCAATACTTGGAGGGTGCGTTGACAGGTCGCCTCTTTAATCATTGCAACACTAATTCGGCCGCAATAGAATTTCGGAATTCTCATCGCTTTCATGGGAGCGTTCTTGGCTGTGTTGTTCATCTATTCCGAATTCAACACAACCATTGCTGGTGAATCTGCAATGGTGCTATTCAAGCGCGGAACCAGGGCACCCATTTTGGACCAAGACAAGAAGGACGAGGAGGAAACCGTTCGATCTAGTCGGGACACGATTCATGATGCTAGTGCCGCTGCTGCGGAGGCGGAGAAAGCTATAGCTGAACACCCACCAATGACCGATCTGTTCAGTTGGCAACATCTGCAATACACGGTTCCGGTGGCTGAGGGACAGCGGCGTTTACTCGATGATGTTTCTGGATATGTTGCCCCCGGAAAGTTGACGGCTCTGATGGGTGAATCGGGTGCGGGAAAGGTCGGTAACGATGTTGTAGTTTTCTGCAACAAAAGGACTAATTGTTTACGCAGACTACGTTGCTCAACGTCTTGGCTCAACGAGTCAACAGCGGCGTCGTTCTCGGAGACCGATTCGTTAATGGACTCCCTCTTCCCAGTGATTTCCAAGCACAAACGTGAGTTGCTTTTGAGAAATTGATTACCTATTATACTAATATATCGGTTCTAGTGGTTACTGTCAACAGATGGACACGCATGTGAACACCGATACTGTTCGCGAGGCTTTACTTGTTTCGGCAAACTTGCGTCAACCAGCGTCGGTTTCATCGGCTGAGAAAGAGGCATAGTGGGTGCTGACCGTCTACCTTCCAATCTTGTTTGCTAATCCACCTTGCCTATTTAGTGTTGAGAAGTGCATCAAAATGTGTGGTCTTGAGGCTTATGCCGACGCTGTTGTTGGTTCACTCAGTATTGAGCATCGCAAGCGTACAACGATAGCCGTGGAGCTGGCGGCAAAGGTGGGTACTCCTTTATTTGCACTGAGTGTCGATTTGATGTCTTGACTTTTTAGCCCAAATTGCTGTTGTTCTTGGACGAACCTACTTCTGGACTAGATTCGCAGAGCGCATGGGCTATCATGGCTTTCTTGAGGAATCTCGCTGATAACGGACAAGCTATTCTTTGCACGTGAGTATTATGTTGATGCAGTACGCCTATAAAATTAACGCAATCGTGTAGAATTCATCAGCCTTCTGCGGAACTCTTCCAGGTCTTCGACCGGCTTCTCCTTCTCAAGAAGGGTGGGCAGACAGTATACTTCGGAGATCTTGGACACAACTCGTCGACGCTTATACAATACTTCGAGAGGAACAAATCGAGGGTTTGTCACGAGGACGAAAATCCGTAAGTCTTGCTTTGTGGAATATCCCCTCCTCATCTGATGGGCAATACCATAGTGCTGAGTTCATGTTGGATGTTATTGGCGCTGGAGCGACTGCCCATGCAACCCAGGACTGGTACGTCACCATAGCTTTGAACTGATGCAAACATGTATTAAATCTGTTATAGGCACTCAGTCTGGAAGAATTCTCCGGAGTGTGGTAATCTACAGACTGAGCTTGAAAGTCTGCACACCGAAGGAAGACAGAGGGGTGCCGTCGAGGCTACAGTACATGCGGAGTTCGCGACTTCCTGGTTCCATCAGTTCGGTGTCTTGGTGAAGCGTGACCTCTTGTACCGTTGGAGAGACCCGACCTATCTGATCGCCAAACTTGCCCTCAACATAATGTCGGGGTTATTCATTGGGGTATGTTCCATTCTCAATATTTCGGATGGCTGTCTAATCATTTTGCCGTACAGTTCACCTTCTTCAAGGCGAAGGATAGTCAACAAGCGACTCAAAATAAGCTATTCGTAGGTGCATTCAACTCATCGTCGCCGTCAGACTCTCATGATCTTTCAGTCTATCTTCCTGGGCACCATTCTGGGAGCTCCCCTGTCCAACCAGCTGCAGGTTCCATTCATCAACATGCGTAATATTTACGAGATTCGCGAGCGTCCCAGTCGCATGTATCATTGGTCGGCCTTGCTTACAGCCCAATTCGCTGCCGAAATTCCGTGGAACATCCTTGGTTCAAGCGCATACTTTTTGTGCTGGTTCTGGACAGTTGGCTACCCCTCGTCTCGTGCCGGCTATACGTTCCTTATGATGGGTGTCATCTTCCCTCTCTACTACACGTCCCTTGGACAGGCCGTTGCGTCTATCGTGCCCAATGCCGAGCTTGCCGCGATCTTGTTCAGTTTCTTGTTCTCCTTTGTCATGACTTTGTGAGTCTTTTTGGGTCAATTGGGGGTTTTGGTCTAACATTATGATGATTCTAGCAATGGTGTCCTCCAACCGTTCAGCCAACTCGGATGGTGGCAATGGATGTACCGTGTGTCTCCTTACACTTACCTCATCGAAGGTCTGCTTGGACAAGGTCAGGAAAGCCTTTTTTGAAATATGAATGAATTCTGACTGTCTACTCTATAGCCCTCGGCAGACAAGAAGTAGTTTGTGCATCTGTTGAACTCGTATCGATCATTCCTCCATCTGGGCAATCGTGTGGCGAATATCTCAACCCGTACATCACTGCCAACGGCGGTTACTTGACGAACGCCAATGCGACGGACAGCTGTTCATTGTGTTCAACTGCCACAACGGACGAGTTCTTGGGTAGAAACTTCAACATCTTCTACGCGCATAGGTGGAGGAATGTCGGGTTCCTTTGCGTTTTCATTGCTTTCAACGTGAGGCTCTTTTCTTGCTGCAGACTTGTGTCGTAACTGACAGCTACTTGATAGATTTGGGCCATTTATGTCTGCACATATTTCTTCCGTGTGCGCACAGGAAGTTTGCTTGCCTCGTTTAAAAAGAGAGTTGCTCGCCGCCAATAGGTGCTTCCACATAATAATTGCATAAGCCCTAATCACATTCATTGGACTGATTTTACGTACTAAGTTATATAGATTTGATTATTGATTTCCTAATTCTTCTCGACTTAATTGTATAGGAAAAGAGAAAGCCCCTTTGTACATCTTAGTAGACACTGTAACCGTATTTTCGATGCAAGCTATGTAGTTCAATAGAACCCTTACTTTTCGTCGTCGTTAGATGATATAAAAAAGTATCATGAGCATATTGGAGCATTAAAGGCGCGGCCCTGTCTCCAACATTGGGCACTACCGTCATCTGCAGATATTCGTGTACGTTGGATAACTGTCGGTGAATACCAGTCTGTTTATCCGCCATGGATCCAACGTCGGTTTCACTTTGCTCAACTACACTGGTACACAGACGTTCATCGTTGCCCATGTACTTCAAACTTCCGGCGTAGTAAATGGTCTCGTGCCATACGCGTCCAACTTGATGGCCCCGGTGTAAGCTATGGATGCAGGTAGATATAATTTCTGTGCATTTGCACTACTAAGGAATAGTCTTCGGACTTACGTTCTACCTATCCACCAAGTTCTCCGAATGTGTAAGCCCGCTCGAATTCTGTCTTCTAGCAGTCACTGTCTTTGCGTCCTGTGAAGAAATGACCGGCGGTGGCCCTGCTGTCACTCTGTAAATAGTGTAGGATACTTATAAGAGTTTTTCGGAGCACATACCGCTCTTCCTTATCGTAACTTTTGGTAAACGGTTACGTTGGATCGACGAACGTGAAAACGGAATAGCATATAATACCTTGACACAGCTTCTTGACCATAGCGAAATGTGTCGGGATTTCCTTTTTGAATGGTAAAGCCCTTAGCCGAAGGATTCGGTGGGGTTAAAAGAATGCGTCAAAATTTCCTCTGCATTTCAGCTGTTTCCCTCGCATTCAGTGAGAGCCTGTCGTAACCTAAACCCAGCTGACTGGCTTCGTCCAGGCATCCAAAAGTGCCGTTAACGTGAAGCCGATGCCGGAAGCTTCGGCTTGACAAACCGAAGAGCCCGTGACACAAAATGAAACTGCCGATTTCGGCGCGCCTCGAAGTCGCGTTTCCAACTTTCAGCAATGTTTCAGAACATTGGATTCTTCCTCTGCAAATCCTGGGCTAGGTTTCATCTCTGCACTGCTGATGCGATAAACGTGTGATCTACAGTCTCCTCTCACTATTTGGAGGCTAGGAATATGCTGATCTACTAGGTACCAGGCTGCAGGCAATCGGCGAACAAAAAGGTCTTGCTTTCGCCGTTAGAATCTCTTGCGGTTTCAGTCTATATTTCATCCTGTGTATGGAGTAAGTGGTACCCTTCTTCTTGCTGAAATTGGTACTGCACAATAATATTACGCAAATTGGATCGCAAAGCTTATTCATCCAATCTCTCGCACTAAGGGCGCACGGGGAAGTCGGCGGCTGCTCTGCAGTGCATTAGGCATCGCAGTCTCGGATGTTTGATATCGACGAGTCTCAGTGGATACTTTAAAACCATGTCTTTCCGTAGGGAAAGCTGACTTGTATTCATAAAGGGCCTCTCACTCTCTCCAGTATCATTCACCTTCCACGCCTGCGAGATGTTTGCATACACCCTAATTGCCCTATCTCTCATCTTCCCTGCTTTCGGCGCTCCCTATTACAACCAACCAGGAAAGAGCTGCGATATTTCCCAAGTCCGACTTGTTCTACCCCAAGGAGTGAACCTTCCGCCGCCACCAAGTGAACCTCCTACTTATGTCACTGTCGGTGTGGGGACGCAAAACTACACCTGCTCAGAGGCGGGCACATACACGTTAGTTTTCCATTACTTTCCCAGCATGTGTTACTGGTTCTGATATGGCCTCATAAACCCGCAGAAGCGTCGGTGCTGTTGCAGCTATTTTCGACATCTCCTGTCTTTACGGCACTCCTTCCTTCGATAGCATCCAGGACACCGTTCTGGACGCTTGGGAGAAGTCCGACTGGTCTTCCTCCCCTGATATATCAGACAAACACTCTCTTTTGGGCGAGCATTATTTCATCACTAATCCTATCACCGGAACTGGCATCAGTCCAAAGTGGGATTTTACCGCTACGACTGGGAATCCAGAGGCGTTTGTAGTAGCCAATGGAACAGCAACAAGCCCTGCGCCTACTGGAAGTCAGGATGTTGCCTGGTTGTTCCTCAAGAAGCTTTTGGGAAGCCTTGCGGATGAGGTGTACCGGACCGATACGAGAGCTGGGCAGCCACCTGCTTCGGTAGGTGTTCTTTTCCATACTATGTGTTGACTGCTCACAAAATGTTCCGTAGTGCACCCCAGGGTCGGAACCTATCACAGTGAAGTATTCAGCGAAGTACTGTTAGTAACTTCCATTTTCCGATGTCCGTCTCTAGATATTGATCCACCAATTTCCTAGGGTTCTTTGATCGACGCATGTAAGGCGCCTACAGACAGTATGTTCTCGCGTTTGTATGGACATTTCAATAGCGTGGAGCAAAGCGCTAATATATTCGCTCATTACGACTGGAAATGATATTCACTATTCCAGCACTTCAATGTTGTAAAAATACATGATTAAATGCTTGATACATGTTGTATTGTCCAGTTCCGCAAAGAAAAAGTCCGATGTAAGGAATGTGTGATGGAAGAGAGCGCGATCTATTTTTATGAACCAGTCTCTATCCATTTGAAGACCTGTAGCACGAAAATGATTAGAGGTATGGTAGCAGGATGGCTGTAAAACGTACCACTCGTGTCATGTCTATATAGAGGGATTGTTGGACAGCATGGATGTCACCTGTATAGTAAATACGTTCGTCATGGACGAAAATATATGTCGTAGGATGACCTGCAATCAATGATGAACATGAGTTCTTTGGCATTTTCAAAGATGGGACGTACTGCCATCAAAATTCGTCCACTCGGCAGACAGTTCATAGGTCAAAGGATCCAAGAAGAACTGCAACGATGTTTGATTGATAGAGTTAATCATGCCGAGAGCGATACTTACGACGTGTGTCTCGATATATGTTCCTGTATTCGTATCAAGAGTCAGCGTGTTCCCGGGGTATGCTATAACCCGAAGTTAGCTAGGGCTTAGTCCCAGTCTTAAGAATGGTGAAAAGACGAACCAGTTATCCGTGTGGTCCGAGCTAGGTGAAAGCTAGCGAAATTTCAATGTCGGCGTATTCCTGGAAGTTTAACGCTACCCACTTCTTCAGTCCAGGTCTGAGAGATTGACCAAAGAAACCTGCGGTGATGCACATCGTTTCGTCCTTGTTCTAGAAACACCTATACTTAAGTTCAGTGCCTCGTGAGAAAAGGCACAATGCGTACGGAGTCATATACATCTCCCCCGTACCCGTATGCGCGATAGGTGTATCGGGGGGCATAGTCTTTCGTATGTACGACCTTGTGGCCATCGACATAACCTACTAGTCGCTGAAGGCCGTGTCTTTCATAGATGGCAATATACCCGGTCGACGACCTGGGAAACGAAAATCATTTAATATTTATCAATGGTTGTAACAAGCCACTTGCCATGTCGGTACTGAAGAGACGACTATGGACCGAAATGCACGTTAATGACATTGATTCAAACGGGGGGATAGCAGACGCACATGTAGTTTTCCTCATTCTTCTCGAGGCATCATGCGGAAGTGGGGGGATTGATTCCGACCCTACCAGTGACTCTCTGAGATTTGTCTCCGATGACGGTTGCGCGCCGCGCAGTCTAAACCGATACTGCAGTTCGTTCGTGTACAGATCATTGAGAGGTAATGAAAGAATGGCTTGGAAAACAGCAAAAGCAGAAAAGAAAGTGAATATCTTTGTCATGGCGCCACTGGGATTGCGGGATTAGCTGAAAGATGAAAGTGAAGGAATAATAAGGGAAAGAGGACGGCGTTTTATGTCCGCATTCTGACGTCCCGCCTTTTTATTACGGAAACAAATTTCCAACGGAGGAGCCATCAAATAATAGAAGACCGTCATAAAAGGTCCGTGGGATACTCGCCCTTATGGAAACGCCCACGTCGATCATTCTCGTTCTAGTGCCGGTGGCAAATCCAATGTGCCACGCCCTTTCACCAAGTCGACCATTCAGTTGCAACACTAGCTGATGTTAGCACTCGTGAACTCGGGACTTGTTGCCAAAAATTGACTGACAAATGATGCGCCCAATATTGTAGGGCTGCACAGAAGACCAAGTCCTCGCGGACCACCATGATTCGTACTAGGTCGTCTTTGTACCTGACAACGGTACGCAGCACCAAAATATATTAAAATTCGTCACAGTTTACTTGGGTCCTTGTCCATGATGCTGTGGATATGTATAAATACTAAGAGAGAACGATAAGTAGTCAAGTCCAAACATAGTGTCATGAAGAAGAATCAGTATATGCAGGCGGTGGGAGGTCGGATAATCTCGCAATCTCCCTCACGAGCATCTCATTTCTTCGGCGAAGTTCGGCAACCTGTTCCTCTTCCTCCAGGTCCTGAGCCTCGCCAGCCTCATCATGCGCATCATGGGCAGGTGTCGTAGCACTGGCCTCAGAGCCAGAGGTCGGATCTGCAGAAGATTGCATTAGTTCCCGCCTTTTGGAAAGGATGGCGGCTTGGGAGGCAACTGCAGAGCTGAAAGGCGATAGCAAGGAAGCTGACGATGGGGGCGACAAGGTGCCGGTGGGACTCGTGCTTCGGCTGTTTTGTCGTAATTGGTCTTGTATTTCTTCGAGCTTCGCAGCCTGAGAAGAGATGACCTTGTCTGTGACCGATACAGACCCTGTTCTTGCTCCACTATTGCTCTGTGAGTCAGTTCCCTCGAATTTTTGTAACTGAGAAGGGATCGTCGTTGATGTGGTTCCAAGACTCGAACCGTCTAAGCTAGCACGTCTTCTGTTGGCGTAGACTTCGTTCAACTTCGCACTCTGAGAAGGAACGGGGCTGAAGCTAGCCGAAGGGAACGCGCTGGGAGGGGGTGAAACGCTAGGTTCTGGGGAGGGTGGCTTGACCTTTTCGAGTATTGCTGACTGAGAGGCAATGACATCCCTATCCGGGGGAAGTGACACTGCAATTATTAAGATAGGGCCAGAGAATCGCATGAAGTAACCTACAGCGTGTAGTCCCCGTAACGGCCTTTGATGGAACAGGAGGTGGATCATCATTGGTGCTATGTGACGAACTCCTTCGGTTACCAGTACCCGGTACTGTGGTCGCATAGACAATCTCTGCTGGATGTGCCTGTGCATTCGACAACGCGGTATTGAGCTGGTGAGTCTGTGGAGTTTGTCCTCGGGCAAATGGAATATCCCTTGAAAGTGCAGGTGGGCTATATGCAAGGCTATTGAAAGCACGGGCTGTTGGCGTGTCAGCTACCTGTGTATATGGGCTGCTAGATCCAGCCAATACGCGTGCGTCAACGTTGCTTGTATCAAACGCGCGCGCTTGATCCTGGCTAAGGTTCGGGACATTTTGGTTCCGAAAGGATGGGCCGTCTCGGGCTTGCGCACTGGTAGCAGGGGCAATCAAAGCAGGGGGTGGGGAAGTCAGGCCTGCAATGCCTCCTCCCGAGGACTCAGTTGTTGGGACTAGGATGGAAATTTGAATATCAGCACACTAACAACAAAATGGAGCAGTAAACTTGCCGATCTTGTATTGAAACGCTTCTTTCGTGCCATCAATCTCAAAATCACGGCCTGCATGATGCCTTCGCTTCCACCACCAATATGCAAGACTAGATAATACAGCCAATGCGACAAGAGACGCCAACACCGCGCCGACGATGATACCGGCGTTACTCTTAGAGCCCCCGTCTTCTGACGATGTTGTTGTTCCTGATGTGGATGATATTGATCCTGATGTAGACGATCCTGATCCAAAGGAAGATGAAGTACCAGTAGCTTCGCTTTCCCCATATATCGGCTCATAAACAACAAAGTCCAACTGGAGTATCTGGTCCCCAGAGACCTCAGCTATGGTGACGGTCGCCTCATGGTCTCCCGAGGCAAGACCCGTGGCGCTGAGTAAAGGAAGATTTGCCAATGCAATATCATTGTTGCCGCTTCCACTAATATTTAGTCCAGTTCGAGGTGAGCCATCGATCTCAAAAGACACGACAAGGTTCCCGCTCGCCAATTGTTGAACGCCATATATTGATACTGCGCTACCTAGAAGCAGAATAAGCGTTGGAACGGTAAAACATGTCCGCGTGAGAGGTATACCGGAAAATTGAAAAGTAAATCTGCTGCCTGCGGAGCTGCTCCTATGCACACCGCCTCCGTGGGGACTGAAGATGATTGTATCGCTTGATGAACCGTTCGTCTTGAAGGCATCGCCCGAGTTCTGTGACCACGAACCGCTGTAGTTGATTAAGGAATCACTGTCATCGATGAGTATGGACATGCCGGGAGAAAGTCCAGGTGGTAAGTCGGAGTTGGAGTCCATATCGACCGTATATATGACGTAGTCGATGGATACAGGCGAATCTGAGTCGACGCCTCTGCATGTAACGTTGACAGTATGGGCGCCATTGCTTAGATTATTGACTTGGCATAGTTGTGTGTATATATTTGATTCTTCGTCACCACCACTGGCGTTGCACGTCGTTGCATTTCCATTGTCAACAGAGATGGAGAAGGACACATCCTCTGTTTGCCAAAGGACGCCAGTCCATGCAAGTGAGGTTCCTGAAAGCGACTTGCGATGGAGAGTGCATCCTCGACAGAAACATAATGCGTACCATAGAAAGAGTAGGCGAAAGAGAGACCACTGCGCGCAGCGTCATGTGTGCTGCTATTGATGAATTGACTAGTATGGCCCTGTCCTGTGTTCCATTGCGAAGAGCCGGCGGGACTGTACTTCAAGAGATTGTCGTCGACAAGGACGGTACGGGTATTGACCATATTTCTGCGTGGATGCTGTAAGGGAAAAGTGATCCCGAACAGGATCCAGCGGACACTCCATGCTTCGAGGGAGTGCCAACGGCACCGAGTCTTTAGCACTATGGGAATTGAGACTTTCGCGTGTACTAAACCCGCACTAACGCCGCCAACAGTGAAAGGTCAACACAGCCTCGATGCTTCGCAGCACCAATGCCAAGGTACATAGGGTTGAGGCCAAGAGAATTATGCCATACCAGTAACTCTTGAGCCCACGGTATCGCCTTGGTAGGTCGGGTTTTCCGTGAAAAGGAAATTAAATACGATGCCGGACACTTATCTTGCATTAACTTCATATATTCATAGGCATCGGCGTGAACGAAGGCAAAGAAGCTGTCTATCCGTACACTTTGACCCAGGCAAAATCGAAGTAAGCATCAGTGAAAGCAGCAGGATTATTGTTAACGTAGTCTGATGAGCTGAGATCAGATGGTATCAGGACTCGCGGGGGTAAAGTAAGCCTACCAACACAGGATGATGGGCAGTTGGAGGCCGAATAGACAGACCCGGCCCAATCACCACCTATTTCAGTCGCATGCAAGCAGGTGTAAGAAAAATAGCCTAGCTAGAGAACATCCATCATTTTCACTCACAGAACGTCACTACATAAAAAGACCATCGCATCAGTGCACAATCAAGAGTCAATTGACCGCTCACAATTGATGATGATGTTGTGAGCACCGAACTTGTCGCTTATCGAGCATGAGGTGTTCGGGAAATATGCAAATGGAGTGCCCTGCCCGAAGTTAAAAAACTGCTCGGATGTGCTGTAGTATCGACACATACCCAAGCGTCAGTATTGATGTTAGTGTTTGCAGCTTGGATATCAGCTGGGATGCTGTTATTGTTGCGAGCCCAAAACCAGATCTTGATGAAAGTATCCGTCCGTTCGACTGCGTACCTAAATAAAGACGTTAACATGCCAGGGTAGCAGAATTCAGGATAACTATAGGACTCGCCATCCTCCACCGTTGTTATTGAAAGGTGCTCCATAGCTGAGTGTATCTTGAATCTGAACCCCGCAGCCAGAGTTACCATTGACTGCAGTGTTGCAGTCATCAGTGAGGACAACTCCTATCAGATCGTGAGAATAACCGGAGAAATCAGAAACTAATCACTACCAGTTTCGTCCCGAGAAGCCGGCATTGTACAACCTTATATATGTACATTTTGAGAAGGATTTCAGAGGACAAAGATGATATGAACACACCTGCAGATGTGTGCAGAGTCGCCTGATTGTACGCCTGATTGTTAACCCCCTCCAGAATATCGATTTCTCCCTTTTTAGAAAGTGAATTACAATAGTCGATATCTTGAGAACACAAAAACGCACCAGAGTGGGCCACGGGTCTGCAAACGTCCATACCGCTGGCCAGGTGCTGTATATAGATGCGTAAGAAGCCATATACGGTGAAAGACAGATATCCACCCGCAGCCTTGCGGCATATGGCGAATGTTGAAGCTGAAAAAAATAGCATTTGAATTCGTGAGGACAACGAAAATGTGTAGAATACTTGCACCATGACTGTGTTGCTTCCGTATTGCTGGTTCGATTGCAGTCTGACAGAGTTACGTCCGGCACCAGAGGCATCTAAGACGGTCGTGAAATCTGCGCGCAGAATGAAAGTGTCATCAGACGCATAGGTCAAATTCTGGTTGGCCGCAGTGGCGGCGTCGACATAATTTCTAATTGAAGGAGGAGGATATGAGAAGGGCATAGAGAAACGGTTGAGTCCAGAGATACATACACGCGACCATTTGTTGGGTCGGCGATAGCTTCATATGAGAAACCATCGTTAAACTGTGAGCCTACGAAGCTATCGGTCTGTGAGTAGCTGACACTGGCAGCCGGAGAGATAAATAAAACAAAGAGGGCGAATAAGAAAGTATTGGCGAGGTAAGACATGAGACTGTATGGAGGGCTAGTTTCCACGATGGCTTGGAACCAATTACTGCGTCTTTTATACATTGCAATGACCTACCAAACATGACCTCAATCGAACAAGAAGACACGGAGTTGCTAAATTTGCAGGGAATAACCCTGAGGGAAACGCATATGGTCTACCCTCAAGCCACACTACGCATTCATTCTCTCATCGACTCAGCTGATAATTGTCTGGAGCACCAGGAGCCGAAATAATGCATCCAACGGTTTGGCGATAAGATTAAAAGTGTATGACTTTTCGGTATTATTACGACGACTCAAAATCGATCGCGTAGGAAACAGGCAGTATCACTAGAAATAAATCTTAGTCAACCAGTATTTTAGCATGTTGCATAGGGACGTTACCGCTAATAGCAGTGCATCATTAGACTGTGCCTAGTCGTGTATTCCGTTGTGCGATGTGCTGGTCTCAAAATAGACTCGCGGCAACGGCGCAGTATTTCGCCAGTCATAGTCGACTCAGGCGGTACTACTTCCGTGAGCATATGACAACTAGGCCACAAGAACAAGCTCGATAGGAATCAAGAAGCCACAGATTGAGGAGCTCCATCCATATGAATGAAAGGCATGTGAAGATGCGGCCGACAAGGATCTTGTGGGATCAAATACTACCGACCAGTTGATATCAGAGACAGAAGTAATCATCTGAATGATTTACAGTTTTGAGAAGAGAAGCACGCGGAGGGCTACCCTATCCACACATTCTGCCTACATCTGGAGATGATGTTGTCAGTACTTATTCCGATTAACCCATGCAGACCATAGAGCCTTGACAGACCATCCGGTGAATGCCATGCCACCTAGCAAGAACTTGATAAGATTCGGTCAATGATGGAGCCCGCGATGGGGAAAAAGGAAAGAATATGCCTACAGCCTGGTGGATGTAGAAACAGAGGTGCCGGCTCGTGTGGCGTGAGAAATCAGATTTTTCTACGGACGCGGTCTTGTGACATCGAACTTTGGTCTTCAATCTTGCTTCAATCTAACTTCAATCACCTTGTAGACTATCTAAATTAATCCTGTCGGCATTACGAGTCTCCAAATATTTTTCTTCTAAAGGATGTGGTTGACCTGATTTTCTATCTACGTTCAAATGCCTGGCCGTGTCGTAGATCATAGATGTGCGCTTTGTTGTCAACAAGGCAGGGTCCGTCTGAGGTAGCAATAGCTCGACGTGCCTTTGCATTGAAGGTGCAGATTTGATTTTCCGAATCCTTGAGGCTTGGCGCGGAATACAAGTATCGATGCTGAGTACTGAGTCCGGAAACTTCCGGAGGAACTACAAACCAGTGGACCTTTGATTGAAGGTTAAGTCGCATAAGATGTGTCCCATCTGTAGTAACATCAGTTAAAAATAAGATTGCAGTACGACTATACTACTAAGGGGGTATATACAAGAAGTGAAGGTCTGTTGCTAAGCTGTTCTAGTATTCTAGATGCAATCACTACTACGAGAAAGCTATATAGTACCAACTCCGCCCAGAAGAGAAGAAAAGAACCGTCCGATTTGTCCCAAAAAATGAATGTACTAAGTTCAATCAATATTCTGCCCACACTGTAGGAGCATGGTAGCAATGATAGCAGGTTCGAGTAGTCCGAGCTGCATAGCTTCTGCGGCTATGTCTAGTGTGATGGTTCCGTGACCGCGGCAGATCCTCGCGAGTAGGCGTGGAGACGACCCACTCGAATAGAGCTACGCAGACCATAACATCAGCACAAACTTCGCCATTAATAGACAAAGAAACGACATTAATGTATTGCTCTTGGGGAATCCACAAGTAGCGGGTGCCGCATACGTCCATTGTTCTTGAACTGCGCGTGATGACAATAATTAGTGTTCAGCAAGAGATCTTATGGAATAAAAATACGAACGCTTTGTCCTGAGATAGTCGCAACCAGTCTCCGGCCTTTTGCTTCGATATGACCCCGCGTAGTTCGACTAGTGGGTGTGATTGCCACTCGACTAGGGCAGTGCTCCTGCCTTTTGCGTCTTTAAGCACGGTATAGGTAGGCATATTTGGGTCCGTGATAAAAGTGAAGTAAGGACGTTGTTGGGGACCGATGATGGTACAATTCAGAACTGTAGGGTTAAACGACGTGAGGTAGAAGGTCACGTAGTTGGCAGGGACAGGAGGGGTCGGGTAAGGGAGAGCACCAAACACTGAAGGTGCAGGCGCCTGTCCCCATCCGCCGTAAATACTGTTGAAAGACATTGAGAGGAGAAAGAGACACAAAGATTGTAGGGGGGATGAATGAGGAGAGTTTAAGTACCGATGGCAAGAAGCCTTGGAAGGACTGTTCAGGACAGATACTCAGAGGTATGACTCGAATTACACAGCGGCGGGTGTCTCTTTAATAGTACCGTCGTGCGGGTTTAGTAATCCGTGTATCAAACCAACAGAGCCCGACCAAGTGGTTCAAAGACGATAAGTTTCGAAGGTCGCTTCCATACAGGAAGTGACTCAAGTCGTATTCATTCAGGTTCGGTTAGAACCAGCCTGGAGTAGCATTTTCCAATCTGGAATACGGGTGCCTAAGAAGATGAGTCGAAATCCCGAGAAAGAAACCCATTCGTGATAGCCCGTTTGTTGACAAGTCGCTTAATGCGATGCTTACTTGCTGTTTCATTATGCTTCGCGGCGGCTTTGGAGTATTAGCATCAAAGTGGCGTCCGGTGCTTTCGAACACTGCGCAGATCAAGACGGAAAAGAACGATCCACCGAGAAGAGCTCATAGACAAGTATGAAAAGAAGTATCATGATCATAATCATGAGAACCCAATTTGTTGAGCAGTAAATCAGTTATGCACAGCACAAGAGAGATGCCGATGACTAGGTGTCGAGACGCTATTTATGGCTGATTCAAAGGGTACCACCGACGAGGAGGTGTGAGGATTCTAGATGAAGTGGTTCGGAGTGAAGTAAAATATCCTGATGATTCATTGTACGCCGCCGACGCGGTTCCTGAGGCCTGAAATCTGAAGCGGAGCGCTCTTGATGAATATAGACAAGTCTGACCAGATGTAGGGCCAACAGAGGTAGGCTAGACTTGTGCCACATAGTTTCCCAAGACGGCGATGAGAATACCATGCATCTAGTATGAATCACATTCTTGATATCGAGTAGGGCGGTGACGAGGAATGACGCACAGCCGATGCAGGGTCACTCTCCCGATGGGCGCTTGTCCCACACGAGCCGCGTTACCTGATTCAGACAGTAACCGATAGCGCGGGCAATTCAATTTCGCTGACTCACCTTCAAGTGTATGTTGGGTAAGGTTTCAGAGAAGCAGCTGGTTAAAGGTAATTAGTTAAGGGCATGAATAACATTGTTGATTGTCGCAAGAAATGATGAATGGGGTGCTATAACAACGACGAGCGACGAAAAACAGAAACCAAATTGATATGTATACATGTACAAGAGACCAATCTACAGTACAACCGCTGTGTAAATCGCCTCTCGGCTACATGGCATACCTTTAAAGGCCGATGAGCATCGAGAAACAGAAAAACAAGTGACAAACGTACTTCCTGGTCCACTCCCTGGCCGTTGCTTCGTAGCGAGTACGGTCCGTCTTGTACAAGTGAGCAATATCAGGTACAAGGGGATCATCGGGATTAGGGTCAGTCAACATCGAACAAATCGAAAGTAAAACTGCAGCACACGAGCAAGATCAGTCTCTATTCTGATGCACAGATAATCAGCAACAAACCTTTCGAGATGGTCAACGCCGGGGACCATTGGTCTCGCAGAATGTCCAAGCAAATAGATCCATTCGCATTGATGTTGGGATGGTAAATCTTGGTCGTGAAGCTGACCTTGGGCGGCTTGAAGGGGTAGTCCGTGGGGAAGCTGATGGAGAGGAAGAAGACACCACCAGCATATGGTGAGTCGCCCTGGAAGAAAACCGATCGTGAGCATAGATGTGGCGTTGATAACACAGTTTACGTACAGGCCCCATGATAGTTGCTTGCCATTGGAACATGTTGTCGCCGGTTGGACCAGCACTGCAGGACGAGGGCGGGTCACGGCCGAGGTCAATCAATTCCTGAATGGCCACGAAACGAAATATGAGCGACACCGCCCCTGAAATCGCATCGCGACGACTCCAGAGATGGTGAAACGACCGGAAGAGTCCGAAAGGCTTACCTTGTTAATGCGCTTGAGGGCCATTGCAGACGATACCAAGTGGCGACGAAAAACTGAAGGATCGCAGAAAATCGCACAAGATCACGACGACGACAATAAGGACGACAGGAGGGGCGATTTGAATGCGATGGGCGACGATGAGAGGCACGATGAGCTTGGTATACCGCTGGGAAGGGAAGGAAACGAACTTACGAGGTAAAAGGAAAAGTAGACTCTGTGAGCTGGTGGTGGTGAGCGGATAAGGAGAGTGGCAGCCTTTGTAAGTAGCTGTTTAACCACGCGACACTGCTTATGTCATCGATTCAGATCGAGTCACTGAATCCGAGTTCACCGCGTTTGACTGTTTTGGTCTCCCTTCTTCACCCTTCGCTATCGACTAAGGGTCTGGGCTGTGGCTCGCACTCATGTAGGCCAGCTTTCAAGTCTAACGGGAAAATTCGAGAGGCGACCAGAGCCCGTTGGTTCTTCTTGATTTTCGTTCCATGCAGAGGTATAGGAATACTCCGGAATGTTCTACCGCGTCACTCATAGTCACATCATTTCACAGCAGAGAAAAACCATTGTATTTCGTTCCTTCATAGCAATCGACAGTCAAGGTTTCATTTGCAGCCATCCAGCATGCAAAACAACCGAAACCATCTCTACGATCCGGACAATACCGACAACAAACCTTGGGTAATCGGAACCGAAACCCCTACGGTCGGAATGACTGTGGTTCTGGAAAAACAGTTCATCTGGTTAAAAAGCCAAAGTAGTTGCATGCGCACCTTTCAAAGTCTTGCCGAGGCACTTTGAGTAGTGCCTACCAATTTCTTTTCAGAATAAATGCAGTTTGATGATGAGAATATACATGAACTTCCTTGGATAAAACCCCAACATATCCAAATCAGCGCTTGAAGACCGCCAGAGACAAGGGCGAAGAGAGACCGAACACAAATCAAACCAACCAACAAACAAAAAAAGTAGAAAATAGAGACACATCATAGCAAACCTTCATCATCGCTACCGACGTCGTCCTCGTCGTCGCTAACAATGAGAATCCCATTCCAAGTAGCATCAGGCCATGAACTTTTTGTCGGTTTCGCTGACTTGATTCGATCATCTTCAGCCGCCCTAGAATTCGAAACACAACCAAACCTCAGCCAGCGCCAGATTTGTCTAGTGCAGCAACCCGCGCGAAGGAAACACAAACGCACCGACTGGTCTCCCTGAGCAACTTCATGATGACATCCTTCTCTTGTTTCGTACGTGCTAAACTTAGCTTCGCCATAAGAGTCCTACTTTCCGCTATTTGCTGCTCCAAACGACGCTGTTTTGCAGCAAGCTCTTGCTTGGCGGCGGTAGCCTTTGTCGTAGACGGCCGATATTGGGGTGTTGTTATAGGTCCTTCGCGCGGCGTTCTGAGAGTTTGTATAGTTTCAGTAATGAAAGAAACGGCAAGATCGTCAAGGGCTCGGTCCGACACCGGCGATGCTGCTTCGGAGCTCCTGGATACCGAAGGTAATAGTGCTGTTGGCGGCGGTGTAACCACTGCAGCTGGTTCCATAGATACGTCCTCTGGTGGCCGAGGTGCGACAGGAGGTGTCGAAACTTCAACGGAAGGTGTGTGTGTCGACTTCAGCTTCTTTCTTTGACTTGCTAAAACCAATTGGCGCAACTTCTCCTCCATTGCCATATTATCGATAACTTGTTCCGAGACTGGAGGGGGAAGGGCTGCTGGGTGGTCGTCCATCTTTCCGATACCAATAGATTTTCGCTCCCTTGCAATCCGTTCTTCCAGTTCCTTTTGTTTGACAGCCATGGATCGGAAGACGAAAGAAGGTCCCTTGGGTGCATTCTTCATGGCTCGTGGCTCTGACGGAGGGGGAGTCGGTGATGCAGACGCAGCAGGTGATCCAAGGTTGGATGAAGGTGTGGGCGCGGGTGTGGGCAAATTGTGGATGGACTCTGACAAATGAGTAGTGATCGATGGGGACATTGGTGGGGTGGATGAATGAATGGAGGTCGAAGATGGCACTGTAGCGGGGGGAATAGTGGCAGTGTTTTCGTCAGATGCACGAGGAACTGAGCTACGTTCGTAACTCAACAGCGGCGAAGGATTATGGTAGCTAGATGGTGTTTCGACCTCCATATCGATATCGATGTCCATGTCTTCTGATTGGCTTGCAGATCGAGAACCTAGCGGAATGTAGTGTTTTACCGAAGGCGGCCCCATGTCGCTCGTGTCGATGGGGCTGACAGTAATCAGCGATGATCCAGGATCACCATGGAAGGTGGAAATCTTAGTGATATCAATGGGCGCCGGACGCCAATTCGGGGCAAGTTCGGATTGAGGGGGAAGAGGGATCTTCTGCTGAAAAGCCTCGGTAACGGGAATTTGAGGTATAGGTGTCAGTGGAGGCGCTGATGGTAAAGTGTGATAAGGTGTAGAAGGGAATGTGGTAAATGCAGAAGGAGCAGGTGATGAAACGGATGTAGAAGTATACGCTGTAGAATGGACTGGAGTCGGGGCAGAAGAATGGACTTGAGGAAGACTAGCGTGATTAGCCTTTTCCAATACAAGCTTTTCTTCCGCCTCTTTCCCCGCCTTCTTTGCTCTCTTCCTCTCGCGACGGCTTTGAAGCTGAGCTTCCTTAGCAGCCTCTTTCTTTGCAGCCTCCTTCAGGGCGGCGACATCTTCAATTTCACCATCTTCCAACTCTTTCATCGTATATTCCACCGCCGGTTCCGAGACAAGATACCACCACACTCGAATGAGGTCTTCCCTAGGCGCACCCTTGATAGTCGCACCAGATGAACTGGGTGGGCCTAGTCTGGGGCTCACCCATGCTTTCCGAGCAAGTTCGACCGAAGGAAACTCAATGACAGCATTCGCGTTACTAGCCTCTACAGCGACGAAGATCGGAGAACAGTCAGACACATTTCTGCACCAAGTTCGGATGTAATTGGTATTCCTATGTATCTTCGGAATTTGTTCCATGACGAGTGTACGCTCCGGATCTGGCTTGTAAGGGAATCGGACGGGTGAATCTGCATCCATGTGGGTAGTGGGTTTGACTCTGAAGGTACGCCGTTTACCCTCGGGATCGCGATCGGATTGCATCCCAATCATCGTAGTAGATTGTTTCTTCGGTTTTTCAGGCTTTAAGGGTAGTCTCGGGGGATCTGGGAGTGATGACGATGGCAGCGGTGGCGGTTCTACAGGGCCCGGCGTAAGTCTAGTCTGTGCTCCTGACGGTGGAGAGATTTGAGGCCATTGGGAAATGTCTGAGTATATATTCCACGTCGGAGGGAATGTGCTAGGAGGTTCCGCAATGCTTGCCATGGAGTTGACCCAATTAGACGTGGAAACATTTAAAGGCTGACCCATTGGAAAGCCTTGATAAGGGAAGGGCGGGTAAACAAAAGAGTCTGGAGGCATGAAAAACCGAGGCGACATGTCGGTCGTAGGGGAAAGGGCCGGAAACGGGGGTGGGAAAGCAGCCATAGCTTGTGCCATGAGCTGAGTTGACCCGTCGACGCGGGCCTTCTTCTCTGTATGCTCTTGCCGTCTCTTGGCTGCTCGTTGCTCTCGTTTTCGCTTTTTAGACTCGGACTGCTGCGCGGTGGCGAGATTCGTGGATTTGCTCGGCCCAGCAACTGGCAGTGGCGCTGGGGCGACGGCCCTGACCTTGTGTTTTTTTACAGCGCGCCCTATACAACGACAGTCAGCGCGGTGAATATAATAAAAGAATAGGTAGATTGGGATACCTGTCGGTTGAGAATTACTGCTTTGTTGTGAGTGACTAGCATGGTTATCAGCATTCGACAATTTCTCCGGGTATGCGTTGGCTTGGTCTTGTACTATGGGCACAAAATCGGGTGCACTTTGAAGGCTTTCACCGTCAAATTCGTCATCCGAAATGAAAATGGGGGAGCTACGGGAACCTGCACCGCGGAGCATAGTGGAGGTAAAAAAAGAGAGTTGATTAATGATGACGTGAGAAACGGTTTTGCTTGGGTCTGAGTTGCCTTATGTAATCGTTTTGGGTCGCAACGGCCACTTGGCACTGTGAAATGGGTCGGTATAACTTGTATTCTATACCGTACATAAATAACTGTTTACCAACTTAGCGCAAGATTGGAATATCCATAAGCATGTTGACCATCTTCCAGGCTTCTCGGGCGTCCTCGTTACGCCAGCCGAAGCACATACAAAGAGCTTGGAAACCAAGTTGGAAACATCAAGATAACCTAGGATGGAATAAAAGGGAAAAGCACATAAAGTTAATTATGACGACCGCTTTCTAAGGCAGTATACCACCCCATGTTGTACGCTCTGCGCTTTCCTCAATGAAAACAAAATAATACGAAAGAACAACACGCACTTGATTTTCCTACAATATTCAGGATGCCCTTGCTTGACAACAAAGGCATGTCTCGAGCCAGTGTAATGAGGTCGATTGAATCAGAGGAATCTTCCTCTGGATTTATGCAATGACAGCCGGCGGCAGAACAATGAGTTGACGAAGGATGAATTGCAATGGTGACAAGAGATAGTAGGGGCAAGGTCTGAGCTCCAATGGATCCATCGATACGATATAATTTCCCTCCCTCGAACAAAGTAACCACCGCACGATTTTCCGGGCAGATCTCTATGGTTATTTCCTGAACGGAGGGACCCATCAATGGACATGGCACATCTTTGTCAAATTCACCACAAATGAGCCGAACGGACCTCAAATTTGCAAGTGAGCGGAGGTCAAGCGATGGATGAATACACTCGGCTGAAGAAGTTTGTTGTCAGCACGCCTTCTGAGAGTAGAAAATAATAATTTACCTGGAAATGAGTAATCAATTACCATTTCTTCAAGGTAGGGTGCTGGTATCCTCAATGCAGTTTTGACGACAAGAAGGTCATCAGGGCTCGCTATGACAGCCACAAAATTCTTCCATCGTAGTTCTGAACAGGAATGATTTTTTGACAGCCATTCTTCAAGGTAGGTGAAAGAGTTAACGCCCCCCACTTTCAAAGACTCGAGTGATGCAAGATCCCATGCAACGTCTTGTTGTTGAAAGCCTGACCATAGGATAGAAAGGCTCCTGAGCGACGGCCACTTCTCTGGCGTTGAAAAGATATCAACTTTGGGAATAGCCTCTATGCCATCAAGGCATAGTTCGACAAGCCCGATGGAAAGAACCTCATTGAAAATGGCTCTAGTAAGAGATTCATCTTCGCAGAATCTAAGATCTATGGTGTCGAAACCGGCTGATACAACGTATCGCTTCAACGATGTGAGGGTTTTGAAGACGGCGACAAAACACGTCGTGTCAACTATCGCACGTCGATAGTTGGTGGCGTCAAAATAAACCTCCAATGTAGTGACGAGAGAAGCAATGTGAGGTGATACCGAAATCATACCATGGAATCTCTGGAAGGTATGACCAAGTAGATTCCATGGCTTGTACTTCGCCTCGCGGGTGTGAGAATTTGACAAGATAAGCTTGATTCGAGAAAATAGATGGAATTGACTCGACGCGACAAAGGCGCGAGAGGTAAGCGCACATGCTCGCAATGTCTGTTGGTCGTCATGACTGAAGTCGATGATCACGTCTAGCAATTCTTGAGGAATGGGCATGATTTCTTGCACTGTAAAGAAGATTGAGCGAGGAGGCACTTTCACATCAATATTACTTACCGTCGTGGTTTATTTTCAGTGACTCAAACCGTTGATGTGTTCGTTAACACTGCGGCACAGTACAAAGTGATGATCGGCTTTTGCCGACATAGATGATAGATTTACAGGGCCCACGACTCGGAGTTCAAAACGGCGTTATCAACATAATTCGTCAAAAAGAATTGAGACAATCTGCAGAACGAGTTACACGAGTTACAAACTACTCTGGGTTAATAAGGCTCTTTAGTGGGACTGGCAGATTCGGATTCGGGCTAATCTGGGGTAATGGCGGACCCTGCGTGAGTACGAACGGTTCCGTGGTTGTCTTCAGTTCACCATTTCCATACACATCCTTGGCATTTGGTGCCTCGAATGGATGTGCCTCTGTGTTGAAAACATCTGCGAAAGGCCGTGAGATTTACAGCAATATATGAGGAACAGAATGAATAAGCTTACATTTGTCGAGACTGATATGGTTCGGGTCGTCGAAAGTCAAATATCTACCGGAAAGGTCAAATAAGCCTTGAACAACACTGGAGACGAATGTCACTTACAAGTATTTAAGTACCTCAGCGAACCAAAAGCTTTCCATGTCATCTATCTTCGAGGAATTTTTGTTGTTGACATCATTTATACCTGCGAACGCAACTATGGTCGGAAGGAAGGTGTTGAAACTTTTGATAGCACTCGCTGCGCGGTCCAGGTATTTGGTATCACCAGTGGCACGCCATGCGTAGAAATTTGATTCCAAGACCTCCGGTCTTTGGATATAATCAGATCCCGTGATGTAGAATCCATGTTGTTGGTAGAAGGATAGCTGATCAGCACTAATGGTGGATCCGCCAGTGAAATTGCCATCGCTTGAGATAAAAGCAAATGTTTCGGGACCGATACCAGTCCTAGGAATGGTCAGACGAAGATTATTAGCGGCGGCATGGAAACCGACTTACGCAGTACTGGCGTAAGTGTTCCAGCATGCATCGACAAGTTGCAGAGCGATGTCCACGATGGTTTGGTTGTTCAGTAGCTTTCCACCTGTGCATTGCCAATTCAGTTGTAGAATTCGAACTCTCAGACGTGGTGGAAGAAACCAACCAAACAGCCAATTACCACCATAAAAGCATGCCAAGTGAGAGCCAACATGACGAATCGTCCTCGAATCGTCGAAATCAGCCAGATAGACGTGATTTCCGACAGTTGATGTCTGCATTGTCCAACCTTGAATGAGAAGACTGGTAATAGATACGGGGTGACATACCCTGAGGAGATGTTGAATTGATGAATCGACAGCAGTATGCCAAGTATCAACGAAAAGTGGGTCAGTCGGTATTGGATAGCCGAGCATGCTTTATCAAGTATTCAAAATAGCTGTCAGATCCGCCGCCCCATGTCTGTAATATGTTATGGTGGCTTGTTTATGACCACAAGGGTGGGAAACCTACAACATAACCCCCTACGAATCCACCTGTTATAGGGTCAATGCCTTGAGCGGCTAAACCTGATCAAATTTATGTTTGTACAAAAGGTCAAACTTGTGGCAAAGTAAAGCACCTGGAAGAGGAGCTGGCTAGAGATTGATAATGAGCAGGGACTAAAATTCAATGGCGGGAACCTACAAGATTCGCGATTTGGCGGACCGCACTCTCAGTCAATTGGGCGTATGTTTGATTTCCGGTGTACTTGCTCAACGTCTCCCATTCTAGGGTCAACTACAATGACTATCAGCAAGGTCGAAAGGTAGCACGCTTCTAAACCTTACCGTTCCAGCTTCGGCAATATTGGACTATGGATAACTCGACGGTCAGCCGCATGGCAGGCGCCGCGTTATGAGGTGTGCGTACGGTAGATATGACAGGCGAATCATCCGAGAAATCAATGAAGCCGAACGGAATAGTTTGGTTCTAATGACCTATTCAGTTTATTCATAGCACCGAAGATCTATCGCGCTAACCTGGAGAAGCCATCCTTTTGACAGTTTATCCGCGAGTTCTTTGGCCTTCGCAACTAGTACCGCGTCTTTCTTACCGCCGAGTTCATACGCACTGAGAAGACCGCCGACATATCGTATCGTAGACTCAAATACACTAACAGTATCGGAAGTCTGTGACCGACTGAAATCGATATTGTGGGAAAAATTGACAGCCTCGGTGAACAGATCCTACGGGTCATTAGCCTCGAATGTAGGAGGTTAACAACACGAAATCTCAACGTACATTTAGACCCATGATTTTCTACGCAGGGACATGGTTGAATAACGTCATAGCAGCTTTTGACTGTGAAGGCGTACCATGGTGGACATCGCGTCGACGATTGATGCCCCCCACCCGTTGCGGCCATCTGAAAAGCCTTCGCTCACTGGTGATAGGTCATCGTGACCAAACGCGAATTTCCTGCCGAGGTACCGTTATATTCAACAATATCAATACACTGTGGAACACCATACTTATAAGCTGCATAGCTTTCCTGGAAGATTTCCTTAACGGCGTCACGATGAATAGACGCGTCTGTGGGAAGCCTCAGACCTGCTTTCTGGACAGGGCCTGCGATAGTTGTGGTGCACAGTAGTACTGGGATTAAGCACTTTGGGAGCCAGTGGGAGATCATCTTAGAGGACTGGAAGTCAGTGCGCTGTGAACCTTGATATTTAAGGGGACGTACATTATCATAGAAGGCTCATAAGGGTTCGCCATCGCGATGTGGCGGAGTTAAGGATAGTTTGCTACACGCCCTGGAGTCGGCGATTCCGGTTGATGCTGATAAAATAGTGATACTCTCAAATTATATTGCATTTGGCATCGACAGACGGACAGCCAGGCACTTTAGCAGAAGACGTGCCGCGTGGAAGGCAGACAGATGTGCAACCCGCCCCTCGAAAGAAGAGCAAAAAAAGAAGTTTTCTCATATGCGCATGGACCGCCGCCTCGTGATATATACTCGGGAGTTTATTGGCCTGATTGCGACGATCTAGAAGACGTGCGCTGGGAAAAATAGGTGATGATGTGGCGAAAGAAAAATATAAAAAGCATGGAACCGATGAACTGCCGTGGTGAGAGTAGATTGTTCCTCTCTCCATATCTCTTCGAACAGAAACCTTTCATCCGAGAAAAGATAGCTTTCATGCATTGAGGCGATAAAGCGAACAAGGGCATACAGTGGCTCATAATCGGATCTGCAAAACTAGGGGAGGTCAAGTGTGAGCGAAAACATAATGAGTGATATGTGCTCGTAAGCAAGTTCCTACTTGTTCTTAATATGTAGATGCACGGTGAAAGTGAATTGAAAGGAAGTATGTGTGGCTGTGTCGGCCGTGACAACGTTACCGTCACGCAAAATCCCCGTCACGACGACGTACAGGGCCACGTCTTAATTTCAGAGTCCACCATACCGCGGTGTCCTTATTTCACTTCTTGGCCGCCTCTTTCTTTATTTTCTCTGATAATTTGGCGGGATTAGACGGTATCGAGCATGTCTGTTATGCTTACCAAGTTCGAGTCTAAAAGCAACCGCGTCAAAGGTAGCGGTTTCTCTCGCGAATACCGTGCAGTAGCTCACTTTGAACAGGGCTTGCATTCCACCCAACGCAACCTCTTCTCGCAGCAGCGCTTCATAATGGGAGCGTACAGCTCTGGAACTACAGGATGGGGGTGCTGGTGGACAGATTCGAGGAGCATGAAGGCTCGTTGTTTTCTACAGCATCACTCTGCATACTGATCCGTATACAGGACCTGTTCGAGGCGTCGATTTTCATTTGAGCCGGGCGCTGTTGGTGACAGGAGGAGACGACTACAAAATCAAAGTCTGGGGTGCGCCGCCTTTTTCCTCAATCCTGTTACACGACTCTAATTGCCGCATACACAGACATACGGCCACAAAACAGGCGATGCCTTTTTACTCTCCATGGACATCTTGACTATGTTCGAACGGTACAATTCCACCACGAAATGCCCTGGATTGTGAGTCGTTATGTATTTCATCCGCTGTGGTATCCAATATTTCTTCGCCAGATCTCGACTTCCGACGACCAAACCATACGCATATGGAACAGTACATCTCGCAACTGCATCGCTGTCCTCACTGGTCATTCTCATTATGTCATGTCCGCGTTCTTCCACCCCAAAGATGACCTCGTCGTGTCCGCATCCATGGACCAGACAGTGCGCGTCTGGGACATCTCTGGACTTAGAAAGGGTTCTCCGAACACTGGCCCCGGGAACTTCGAAACATTTGATACCTTTTCCACGGTCAAATACGTTCTTGAAGGCCACGACCGTGGTGTCAACTACGCCGTCTTCCACCCCACGCTGCCCTTAATCCTGTCAGCCGCCGACGACCGAACCATTAAAATATGGAGAATGAGCGAGACCAAAGCATGGGAGGTTGATTCATGTCGCGGGCACTTCAACAATGTCTCCAGTGCTCTATTCCACCCCAAGTACGAACTCATTGTCTCATGCGGTGAGGACAAGACCGTGCGTGTGTGGGACTTAGCGAAAAGGACGGCGATACAGACCTTCAGACGGGAACATGATCGATTCTGGGTTCTCGCTTCTCACCCAAACCTGAATTTGTTTGCAGCCGGACATGACAGTGGTCTCATCGTCTTCAAGTTAGAACGTGAGCGACCCGCATTCGCTGTGAATGGTGACACGCTCTACTACATCCGCGACAAATATGTCCGCTCGTATGACTTCAATACTGGCGCGGATATTGGCCTCCTGAGCGTGCGGAAGTTCGGTAGCCCCTACGTCCCCCCGAGAACTTTGAGTTTCAATCCTTCAGAGAAGGCCATCATAACGACAATATCGTCCGACAACGGAATTTTCGAACTTACCCCGCTACCTCAGCAGTCACAGGCCGAGGTTAAAGATTCCAGTGTGGATGGCAAAAAGGGTTCTGGACAGAGTGCCATCTTTGTCGCTCGTAACAGGTTTGCGGTGTTAAACAAGGCGGCGCAGGTATGTCTATCTGTACAGGGAACATTTCGCGGCTTATGTTTGTATGCAAGCTCATTGAAGTCCGGGATTTGTCGAACACTGTCGTGAAGACTGTCAAACCACCAGTACAAACGAACGAGATCTTCTATGGAGGAACCTCCAGTATCATCCTTAGCTCTACAGCATCCGTTGTCCTATTCGACCTCCAGCAACAGAAAACCATAGCTGAGATTAATAGCCCTCCTGTTAAATACGTCTCCTGGAGTGCAGACAATTCAATGGTTGCTTTGATGAGCAAGCATAGTGCGTTCTATTCGATTGTCATTTGAAACATTTTTGGCTGATTTAATTGTAGCAATTACCATCTCCAATCGGAACTTCACGCAGAGCAGTCTTATACACGAGACTATTCGCATAAAGTCCGGAGCTTGGGATGATTCTGGTGTGTTCATATATTCCACCCTCAACCACGTGAAGTACTGTCTTTACCAGGGGTATGTGTACCACATTGCCACTAGCTGGGTGAAAACCTGATGATTATTAGTGACCACGGCGTTATATGCACTCTAGACAACCCGGTGTATCTCACCCGCGTTAAGGGAAAGACCGTGCATTGTCTCGATCGTTCTGCCCGTCCTCGCACCATTACTTTTGATCCTACAGAGTACCGATTCAAGCTTGCTTTGCTCAGGAACAACTACGAAGAGATGTTGTACATCATCAAGACTTCAACGTTGATAGGGCAGAGTATTATCGGATATCTGCAACAAAAAGGTTTCCCTGAGGTATGATGCGACGACTTTCATCCTCCGGAGCATATACTTATTGTCATATAGATCGCACTTCATTTTGTACAGGATACGAACACTCGATTTGAGTTGGCTATCGAGTGTGGAAATCTGGAGGTGGCAATGGAAACGGCCAGGACAATTGACCGACCTGAATGCTGGGAACGCCTGGCACAACAAGCTTTAAAGCAGGGTAACCACAAGGTGTGCAGTTTTGCCATACTTGTGAGATTCAGGCTGATGGTATGGTGTAGATTGTCGAGAAAGCGTATCAACAAACGAAAAACTTTGACAAATTGTCGTTCCTATATTTAGCAACAGGAAGTACCGACAAGCTGTCGAAAATGCAAAAGATCGCTGACGCTAGAGGGGATCCCATGTCGCGATTCCATAATGCACTGTATGCGGGAGATGTTACTGGCCGGATAGCTGTTCTTCGGGACGTTGGAATGCGTATGTTGCTGCTTACCCCATAACAGGACCTGCATTCATTGTGTTACAGATCCACTAGCATACCTCACAGCTAAAACTAATGGTCTTGAGGATCTTGCAGAAGAGATCCTTGAGGCGGCCGGGCTCACTGCTGACGACGTAGATGATGTGCCTGCGTTTGGACCTTCGACCCTGAAACCTCCACCTGTTGTGACACAGACGACTGACCTCGTCTGGCCTGTTGTTTCTGCTGGCGAGAACTTCTTCGACCGTGCCCTGGCGAGTGGAAGCTTGGAAGGCATTGAGACCCCATACACCAATGGAGATGCGGCTGCAGGAGCCTCCTCAGCTTTGGATGCTTGGGCCCAAGAAGAAGCAGACGCTGATATCGATCCGGAGGAGGGTGGGTGGGAGCTTGATGCGGACGCCGAGGAGGACGAGCCCTCAGCAGACATTAATGGTGACGTTGAAGTTCCTGAAGATGAGGAGCTCGGGGCTGGTGCAAACCCAGGAGTCGACGAGACGGAGTTGTGGGTACGAAACTCGCCGTTAGCTGCTGACCATGTTGCGGCCGGATCATTTGAGACTGCTATGCAGGTACGTGACTGTGTACCAAGACCCAGACTTCTAACATTGACTTGATGCCTATCGTAGCTGCTCAACCGCCAGCTTGGTATTGTCAATTTTGCCCAGCTCAAGTCACTGTTCCTCTCTATCTACCGTTCATCGCATACCTATCTTTCACCGGTTGCGTCATTGCCACCTCTGCAGCTGCACGTCCGACGGAATCCCACGGAGACCTCACCCGGGCGTGTATTACCTATTGCCGTCCTTTCATTGAAATCTGTGCACGCGGACCTCTCTGAAGGATACCGATTTGTATCTGGGAACAAGCTTGCGGAAGCTCAGACTGCTTTCCGTTCCGTCCTTCAGTCGCTTCTATTGATTGCCCTTACTTCTGATAACGAGGCTAAACTTGTACGTTTCCGTGTCTGCCGTTCCCATATATATCTAATGGAGTGGTTTTCTAGTGGAGAGAGACGGTAACAGCAGCCCGTGAATACCTCCTAGCTGTTTCTATCGAGCTCGAGCGTCGTCGCATCGCAGAAGAGGAACCAGGCAATCTGCGGCGAATACTAGAACTCGCAGCCTATTTCACGCAATGCCAGCTCCAACCTCCACATCTGCAAATTGCGTTGCGGAGTGCCATTGGAGTCTTCTCCAAGGCCAACAACCAGGCTGCCGCGGCCCGGTTCGCGAAGCGGTTGTTAGAACTCAAACCTGACCCCAAGATTGTTGCCCAGGTACGTATAATGGGCTCCTCTTTGTTCCGAGGTGCTGATTATTACCCCCCAGGCTCGACAACGTATTGCTGCCGGGGACCGGAATCCTCGAAATGCAGTGGAGATTGCGTATGATGAGTTCACGCCGTTCGAGATCTGTGCTGCGACGTACACGCCGATTTATAAAGGGTCACCGTCGGTCCGGTGCCCATACACTGACGCAGCGTACCTGCCGGAGTTCAAGGGTAAGCTGGATCCTCTTACGCAACTTACGGAGATTGGGGCGGCTGCTTCTGGGCTACCTGCTCCTTGGTAATGATACGGCTCAATGGATGGATGGATCGCTTTTATTTGTGTGTCGATACAGAAATTAATTTTTATTTTGCGCCTTGACTTGTAGACTTGTCTTGGATCGGAGGCAAGATAGTGACAGACTCACTATGGATCTTTTGCCTGTATTATGCATACCCTCGGATCATCTCTGAAATACTCACTAAATGTCGGAACAACACTTTGAGATGAACTTGTTGATTGATTCCTCGTCATATTTACAATCCCTCACGTCGAGCTCAATACCAGCAACGTTGTGACGATCGAGCAGCAACGAGGAGGAGGATGAGGAGGATGATAGTCAATGTGAACGGGGCACTTGTTTCTCCGCTACTACGCTTGTCATCGGACACTGGCTCGGGGGAAATCTATATTCAATGTTGCACTTTTGATTCTTCTTAACAGGTGTCTTGATAGTCTAATATTTACTTTGCAGCGGTTTCACTTAGGTTGATGCCTTTTGTACTCGATACAATGGTAGCAATCAACAGCGACAACTATTGGAATGTATATAGCCAGTCGGATACTTATCTGACATCGCACACAGCCAGTATAGCAACTGTGTCTTTGATGTTAAATGTGAATAATACTATGCTAGACATGGAGGATGAATTCATGTCCTCGTTGGAAGACGTGCTTCCGTTACCTGGGAAAACCGAATACACGAGCTGGACGCGGTTCTCGGTCTGAGGGAAGGTGTTCCCAATTTAGGTATTCTATTTCGGAAAATTTGAGCTCATTGTGAGCTTGCCTCTCCTTCGAGACGACCGGTTACAGACTTGTTGGGGTTGTTACGTCCTTCCGTAGAGGACGGATAAAGGGCGAGTTTACAAGAGCAACTGGATCCTCGGCGCTCTTGAGTGAGCCCTCAGCGTTGGGGCCAAGATATAGATCCAGGCAGTCTGTCATGCCAGCAGGCGTTGTTAGTGCGGGGATAACCGGCTTGGGCACATGCGCCACCCAAGGACATTGCGGTCAGTCAGTAGTGAAGATGCCCCACCACGAGGCCAAGTCTGCCCAGGAAACGGTGTAACGATGTGCCTTCGAGCAAAGGAAAGCAAAGGCAACGCTCCGAAAAGCTCTACGCCAAGAATGGACATGGACCCCGGTCTTTCCGATCTCGGCCGTAATGAGTGAGAGCGGAAATCCGATCCAAAATATATGACGCCAAGATGGCTGCATTCCACTTGAAAAGCTGCCAGCTGGTTCGTTTCTTTTCCCCTTACCGCCCTGTCCACTCTCTCACCTGCAGTCTCTCATTTTCCCAGACATGGCTTCCGACCCAGACTCCGGCGCGCCCCCCATGCAGAAGGCGGGGACGTTCTCGACTATCGACGCGGAGGGCGGCATGGCGCCGTCCAAGGCGGCGACCACGACCCCCAGCACCTTCTGGACGCACCTGAACGAAGAGGTCGACCCCAGCCAGTCGACCGGGCCCCTGGCGGCTTTTTGTTTCATGACGGGCTACATGTGCGTGTGCTACGATGACCCGGCGGCGAAGACACCGTAATCTAATCTGCCTCGCAGCGATGTGATATCCTTCTCTGCGATATTCGTGTGGTGTGGGTTCCAAACAGGCAACTTTGCTCAGGTGCGCCTTTTTCTTTTCTTTCCCGTCAGACAGGGTCCTCTGACATCATGCGTAGCTCGCTATCGCGCTAGCACGTCTGTTCGAGACTAGGGCAGGCGGTGGCCACGACACCTCGTTCCGCATGCCTGACAAGCAGGCGCTCACGTCTCTCATCGCCTTCAACCTCGGTGCCTTTGTCGGGCGGCTGGGCGACCGCATAGGGCCGCACAAGCGGATATGGCTCATAGGTGGAACCTTCCTCCAGGCGCTGCTGACCATGGCGGCGTCGGCGACGATATACAAGAGCAACATGCGCAGCATCGCGGATGACCGCGACGACCCTTCATGGACGAACGTCCTCGCCTTTGCGTGCATAGCGTTCATGAGCGCCAGCCTCGGTGTGCAGGGTATCCTGGGCAAGAGGCTCAACACGCAGTTCACCACGACGAGTGCGTAGCCCGCCCCCTTGCTTATCTCAGTGCTAACGCTTTTGCAGTCGTGCTGACGACGGTGTGGGTGGAACTGGTGACGGACCCCCAGCTGTTCAATATCCGGAAAATGGTAAAGACGCGGGACCACAAACTCATTGCCGCGGCGGCGTTGTTCATCGGTGCGTTCACCGGGCGGGCTATCTTGGGTGCCATTGGTTCCACCGCCGCCCTCGGAATCGGCACAGGCATACGGGTGCTGATCACTTTGTCTTGGATATTCGTGCCGGGCAAGAAGGCTAGACGCTAGTAGCTGTTTATTCTTATTGTCTATCATTCATTGGTTGTTTTAGAGATAGGTAGATTCTCTGACAGATATTTACATACCACCACTTGTAATCTTACCCTTGTCGCGAAAGGGAGCACGGAGAAACGAGTTTTGCTAGCCGTGCCTGACTGAGGGGTTGGTGAAACGATCTCAGTGGGTGGTGTGTACCTACATACGGATCGTCCCTCCTCCGATGCTGTTCACAACCAAGTAGCCGCGCGCGTTTGTTTGCGGGACCTCGGACCGATGTTCCCACAGTATTTAACAGCCTGCGCGTCGCGACCCTGAAGTCCAACCACCACCACCCATCGCGTCGCGGTCGCGTAATTTGACTCCAGAATCTGTTCCAGTAACAATGTGGGTATCCCAGCTGAAACAACTCATATATCTCATGCATTTTTGAAGGACAATTTACAAAGGTCACAGCGATGCTCACTACCACTCCCTCCTCTCAGAGTTCAGTTCCACAAACGATAATCTCTCTCCCGCTGCAAAGTCCCTCATTCGCTCTGACATCCTCCCAGAACTACATGCAGACGCATGTGTGCTCGATACAGAGATCAATTTTTTCAGAGGACTGCTCACAGCCGCCCAGAAAAAACGAGACGAGATCACCTCTATGGAGAAAACATTCCAGACGTTTCTTTCTCCAGTACGCATCATGCCAGCAGAGATCCTGATGGAGATTTTCAAGAACGTCGCCCGTGATTCAAACGTGGAGAAAGGAGTGGTGAAGGAAGCAGCCTGGACGCTCAGCCACGTCTGCCACAGCTGGCGGGACGTAGCATTGGGGTGCAGAGAGCTGTGGTCTACCATCTCCGTCCGCATTGCAGACTATGAAATGAGAAAAGCCAAAAAACTTCCAGAGCTGTTGCAAACGGTGCTTGGGCATGCTGGGAACAGACTGCTCGACGTTTCGCTTTCCCTCGAGCTTACATGTAGTGAACATATCAAGGAGGAAGACGCTCTCACGAATGAGCAACGGACCGCCATCAAGATGCTCTTCAATGAATCTCCCCGGTGGCTCAGCGCCAGTTTATCGATTCCGCCAGGCGTCGTGGAGGATCTGCTGTCCCCACATCCTGACCTACCTTGCCTCGTCTCTCTCAGCCTCCAAACGAAACAGCGGTGGGCACTCCCGTACACCGGGCCGGACATATGCCTATGGTGTCCCCGTCTGACCTCCCTGAGCCTCCTCGGGATCCCACCGACGAGCGTGTCTCTCTTCTGGAGTTCGCTCTATCACGTGTCCGTCCAGCTTACTGATAACCACCCCAGCTCCTCGCAGGACTACGCGTTCCGGTATCTCGCGTCGGTCGACCCCACGGTCCTCCAGACGCTCTCCTTCTCTTCTCTGTACAGCCGCGAGCAGTCGCGCTCGATTGGCGAGCCGATCACGTTCCCGTTCGTGGACACGCTGCGGACGTTCAACCCCACCATACTGGACAACGTCGTCCTTCCCGCCCTGCGCGACATCCACCTCGGCCCGCCAGAGCACAGGCGCGGCACCCCCGGGCGGCGGTACACCACGCCCATGCTCCCTGCCCTCGACGACATGCTGCGCCGCTCGCGCTGTTTCGCCCGCATCACGCGTCTTGTGCTCGAGTTCGTCATCCCCGACCAGGCGCTCATCGATATGCTCGTGTCGCTCCCCAACCTGGCGCGCCTCGTGCTGCTATTCGGGGACTCGTGGTCGGCAGAGATGGAGGGCATGATGGCGATGCTGGTGAAGATGCTGGATATGGGGTTCGTGGGGCGCTTGGAGGAGCTGGGAATGCGGAATATGTTCGAGGTGTGTTATGTGGATGAATCGCTGGTGCATATGGCAGAGCGGAGGTGGGGGGTTTGGGGAGGGGCGAGGCTGCGTAGACTGAGGTTGAGAGCTGCAGGGTACAAGAGTGCGAGTGCGTTGGATGAGTTGCAGAAGCGGCTGTGTGTTCTGAAGGACGAAGGAATGGATGTTGTTATATCTACTGTCGGGACGTCGGGGCTGGAAGAATTCTTGGTTGGAAGTAGTCAGTAGGAATGAGAACTAGCCATAGTTGTTGCAGGAGAGTCGCTGTTTTATTTAGCTTGAGAGGAGCCCAGTGCGTCGAAGCTCTTGCTTGATCGGAAAGAAAGGAGAGCACCACTCGGAAGGCTCCCTTTTATACCCGTCGGGAGGCCCGTGCACGATCTGACCGAAATGCGTCATAAATATATCATGTCAAAACACAGCGGGTTTTTGGATGTGGACAGGAAAGGCTGTAGCTAGGTACTCCTAGGTAATTTAGTCGTTTGCTAAACGACCAATAACGACACAGTATTTATTTTGGAGAAGAAAAAAAGAAGAAGAAAGGCCAAGACAGCATGTGGAGATGTATGGCAACGGGGATCCAGCAGAAGCGAAATAAAAGCATTGAAATCCCTACGCAATCGCACGTCTTGAGTCGCTCGCGTTCCAGTCGCGATAATTCCGAGATGTGGCCGCAGACAGACAGAACCAAACAATCATCTTGGACCACTCCTCTCCCCAGTGTGTCCAAAGTGTAATTCTGGTTTCTTCCTTCCACTTCGCCCTGATGCGGCCTTACACTCTATAGAACATCCTATCTCATGGTCACTCCAAACTGGCAGTCCGAAAAGCGTCTCTTATGGAATCCGCGGCAAGGAAACAAGTTCATCGTAGGAGGAGGGTCGCAGATAACATTGTACGAATGGACAGAAGAATATCCTGAAATTCGGCATATAACATCACAGCATGACCTCCAGTACATGAAGGTACGCCGTTCTCATCGCGTTGTACCCATCGAATAACTCCCTTTAGTGCTTCGCCTGGTCACCAGACCCGTATTTCGACGATCTCGTCGCTGTCGGTAACAGCTCTGGCCGTGTCGACCTGTTCCGGCTGGAAGCGTCGAAATACGCGCGTCGGAACAATGTTCTGTCAATGGGCCCGACCATCTCTTTCCCGCTGAGGAACACTCGGTCGTGCAACGCGTTATCATTTTGTTCTGCAGATCCTAATTATCTGGCCGTTGGGCTGGATAAAGCGCGTGGGGACTGCAGCCTCGTCATTTACGATATTGCCAGCAGTCTTCCTAGTATGGCTCTGCCTATGGATCCGGTAGAGACTGCCAGTACTCCCTCTAGGCCCCAGCCGCAGATTCCTCGTGCAGACCTTGGGTCTCGTACCGATGGGCGGGTCCTGCAGCAGCACGCTCCTGCTGAAATCGTATCTGCCCTCTCGTTTCTACCAAATTCCACCAGTCTTCTCCTTGCCAGCATATCATCACGGTGGCTGCGACTATTCGACTTGCGCTCACCTATGCCTGCGACGATAAACGTTGCATCCAAGGTTTACGGTATCGCGACAGACCCTTTTGAGCCAAGACGCATCGCCACTTTTGGGGACGGTATTGTAGCCGTTTGGGACACGAGAAAGTTTAACCAGCCCCTCCTCACCTTCACTGAGAGGGAGGCGTCCGCAGCCGATGGCGCTGTTAGGGATAACACCCACCCCTACAGCACCGTCGAGTTCTCCTCCACAAGGCGGGGGACCCTGGCTACACTGGAGAGAAGCGCTTCGAGAGTGAGAATGTGGGACATCATGGAAGCTCAAGCTCAACTAACGAACGACGGATCCTCTGATGGAGAGAAATCGCGAGATTCGGCACTCTCCAGCCGCGCGACGAAGCGATCGTGGCCTAATTTACCATGGGGTGGTACGGCAACCACAGATGCAGCCGTACCATCAGGAAGAGAACCAGCATCCCAGGCGAACGTGATCCTGTATGACACCCACCAAAGTAAGTCCTTCATTAACACATCAGGCAACATCTATTCTTATTTCTGGCCAAGCCAAGTCATTTGATCGACCGTTGGCGTCCTTTGCTCTCGTTCCTTCAGCATGTGCCCACCCTCTTTCCTCCAACGTCATGGTTGTCAATAAAGACGGAGATCTGGAGCTCCATGCCATCTATGATACACCAAAGCAGGCATCTTGGAGTGCTCGTGGGGATCTTGCTATAGGCGCAGGGCTTTCCTATTGCGTTCTGTCGGCTGTCAAGGACGTCGAAACCCCTCCAGAGCCCTGGGATATCCTCAAGGATGACCCAGAAAGTCAGGGAAAGAGCAACCCTCCCTCACGCTCCCAATCCCGCCGGGGTAGAGAGAGAACTATGCCGCTACCCGATCCCGACAAGTCTGCTACCCCTCCACTGTTCGGCCGCGGAGATGAAGAGGGGTTCCCCCCGCTTACTGGAGGCATAGCTGCTACGAAGACCACCGCGAATTTGGCGGCAACTCGTCCTGAAAAACGGTCGTTCAGTCCAGCGTCTTTGAGAGTTCACGATCAACACTTGGAAGCGAATAGCGGACCATTGAAGCGCTCATTATCGAGACCGCGGAATGATGCAGGGGGGACCTCGGATAAGTTGGCTGGTCGTTCTTATCTCATCGGGCGTAGCTTGAGCAGAGGGAAAAGGCAGCCTCTCAAGAGCGTGGCCGCGGTGATTCAGGCTGATATCTCCATGGTGATGCGACGGCGGGCAATCCGCGGGTACGGCCTCAGTAGCGTCAGCCTTCCTAATTTTCACCCAAACCTTACACCACTGATAAATTTTTTGCAGCCTGATCACAATGCCAATGTCGCCCAGGACGACCATGACCCGTATGATGGCTCATCCCAGATGCTTTCCGATGTGTGGAAGTGGATATCATGTAAATAGTCTCGTTCGTAGACGTCTGCATGATTTTCCTAACCCCGTTGATGCAGATAGTCGCGACATCCTATGCGTGCCGACTTCGAAACTTCATGGTTATGATTTCAGTTATGAGGGGCTGCTCAGCATTTGGGAGGGCGTCCCAGCATTTGTGCATGCATCTTATGAGGCCCCGATATCGGCTTATGGCAACACACTGAACGTCGCTGACGGTTCGGAGTCGTATCAAGGACGTCGTACTGCGTCGCCTGCAGTCGATTTGCAAGAGAACTTTTTCGCCGCTCTCTCAGAGTTGTTGGACCGTAGTGATCTAGACGTGAACAGATGGAAGCCTGTGGTGACTACCTCCAAGCTGTTGCAAAGACAAGTGGCCCTCCAATTGACGGGTTGGAACCTTAGGGAAGAGGATCTCATGAATGACATAAAGAGGTCTTCTTAACTCTCTATTCTTCTATACCCCTTTTTGACTTTATGCAGATGGGAAGGGGACGGAAAGATCTCTCGGGCGGCGTGCTGGCTGGTCTTTACTAAACATTATGCCAAGGCGGTGGAGTTGCTCCTGCGAAGCAAAGGTCGGCGCTGGGTTCATTCACCGGTTTACGAGTGGTGCGCTCATGATCCATCTAGATGAGAGTCACCACATGATGTCCGGAATTCTTGCTGCTCTAACACCGCACGGATCATCTGCCGCTTTCAGACATTCAGAGCTGCGCGAACGTGTCATCGTCAAGCTGCAGGATCCCTACTTCAGAGCTATGCTCGTCCATTTGACGCTGGGTGACTGGCGCGAGGTTCTCGATGAGGAAGTCTTGCCTTTCCGAGAACGTCTGGCGATCGCTTTCCAGTTCCTCGATGACAAGAACTTGACGTCGTACTTGAGACGAGTGAAAGAGCGGCGGGTCCGCGGAGACATCGACGCCATGATTGTCACTGGGTTGACGAAAGCCGGGATCGATCTCCTCCAAGCGTATGTGGATAAGTCTGGCGATATACAGACTGCTGCTATCATGTCGTCTTATGTTTGCCCGTCCAAGTTTTCCGACGCGAGGGTCGATCGGTGGTTGGATGCATACCGGGACCTTCTGGACGGGTTCAAGCTCTTCCACCATCGAGTGGATTTTGATATCAGCCGCGGGCGCATTATCCAGGGGGCGTTTGAGGAGGGGTATATGCCCCCTCAGGAATGGGTCCCCAGGCAGATTTTGATCAGGTGCAACTATTGTAATAAGCACCTCAGCGATGAGGGGCCTGAGAGCGCCCGGCGTGGGAAGGTCCGAGTCGTTGTTTCAAGTGCGTGCTGGGACTGACGGCCTTGATTGTAGGATACGTGTCCCCATTGCGGACGGTCCCTCCCCCGATGCTCTGTTTGTCTTATCACTCTGAGTGTCATCCCCGACGGCGCGCGGGATGTCGAGCTTGCGCGCTCGCAGGCTCAGTACACAGGTGTGTGTTGGCTAGTACCTTGAAATGTGGGCTCATCCCGGTGGGTTAGATACGATTGATGATGCTATTGTTATGTGTCAGACGTGCAGGCATGGCGGGCATGCTTCGCATATACTTGATTGGTTTTTCGGAGAGGACGGAGGTCAATATCATGGGACGTGTGCTGTAGCCAATTGTGACTGTACGTGCGCTAACGAATTTTGATTCACAAGTGGCGTGAAACGGGAAACCCATTCGACTGTCTTACAAGTCCTGTGTCTAAGTACTTGGTGTACGCAGGATTCGGTCTATGCTAACTTACCTAAGTACTAACCCCATTCAATTTCGATCTAGGAATTCAAGCTTAAAGCACCTGGAGTGCAACTTTGGCAGCTAAACCTAAGTCGACCGCAAAGGCAATGCCGCGCACTCTCCGTTCGACGCACAGATCCCGACTCTTGACGTTGTTCTCATATATGGAGGATGTAAATGTTGAGTGTATTGCGTCCAGTAAGTAGCCGACAGGCTTCGACGACGACGGTTTGCGATATGGTGAGTAGGGTGCAGGCGATGGGAGACTTCACTGTCGATGGCGCCTTTTGCCATTTTAAAACAGGATCGGGGACAACAAGATTTGCTGAAGAGACCCCACAATGATGGTAGTTTCGTGGCAAGGTAATTGTCCAGGACTATTAGCTCCAAACCACAGTGCCTAGCGCTGGCAGCGAAAACTGTCAGCCGGGTCCTCGTTCGGTGATGAGGACCTAGTCTCCCATAGCCAGACGGCATACGCAACCATTGAGAAAGGCAGGGACGGTGCATATGTAATGAGAACCTGTTATAAGGGCCTTCCGGAAAGAAGAGGGGTAAGATACCGACGGCGCGGACATTGGTATCCCAAAAAGCAGCCCATTCACCTTGTACGGGGGCACTACCTTCTATGCGATAAAAGTGCTTGCTTCATATACAGGATGGTAACGAGACTTCAAGTCAAATGAAACGTACTCAGGCTACATTAGGACTTTGGCCTTACGACTGTCTGGGAATGCAGTGGGTGATAGTAATCGGTGGATACGTGTATAGTGTAAACGTTAAGGCCTTATGTATGTGACACGAGTTTCAGTATCGTCAATGGGGAACGCACCAACATCAATATGGAGGCAGGGTACAGCCTCCACTCCAGGAAGGGAGGAGGGAGTTTTTATTAGTCGGTGCTCCTGAACAGAAACATAACGACGTCCGTACTACAGTAACAAATACTAAGACCGATCATTACCATCAAAAGGTTGCTGCTACGGGAACTTCAAAGTACTGAAGTAGGCATATTATATTATTCATTGATTAAGTTACAAATAAGTATTAGGTGCTGCTATAGGAAGGTTATATGTGGAAATTAAGGTGTTAAATCGATGTCTGAGATATTATGATGGAATTTATCAGTAGTAGTGGCGTTAACCAGGGCCAGCGCTCATTGCTCAGTTTCCGCGTACTTTCCTCAACTCGTTATCTGTTACAAGAATTTTAATCTGTTTGAATCGCATGGAAAAGATTAACTGCATTTTTTACTTACCAACGAAAGCCGAGCGAGGTGCAACCACCGTCAAAGCGCCCGTGATCATCTGCAGTAGCCTTTGTGCTGTGGCCTGCTGAGGCTGAGGCATTGATGACACCCGGCCAATCAAAAACTTGCAAGCAGTTGACCACAAGATCTGTGCAAAATAGATGCCATCGTGATCAAGGTACAACTCCGCATGGCAAGTGAATACACTCACACCCATAATTGCGTCGACGAATGGAAAATCAGCGATATTCATTGCGTTCAAAACCTGCGTTATTGCAAAAGCTGCCCTATCCATTCTCTCCCAAGAATTGGGATTTAGGGATCTCACGGGGAAATGAAGAAAGATCACAGTAGCATGCGCCAAGGTGTATATCATTACAGCTGTAGCCGGTGTGCTTAGCGTCAGCATGGCTTGGAAAGTGGGCAGCCTCTCAATAAAACGTTCCAGAACGTTGGAAAACGAAGCAAAGGTTGCCTTGAAGTGGTTTACTTGCGCGCTATTCATTCCTAATAACCGTATGTCGAATGCACGAGTCAAGTGAAGAAACAGTACGCCTCACCGGGATGCACCTTTGACCCAAAACGCGAAGCTTGTTCAAATAAAATTGACGCCTTAGCGTGCAGGGCAACGATAGACGTCCCCGCGTCGGCATCACCATGTAAGAATCTCTGGACGGTGTGGCTACTCCTGTCTAAAGAACGAGGGAACTTCGAAAGAATGAATAAAACCCAAATCCAGAGACATGAAGAGATTTACCCTGGAATAATCACTTATATCCAAAGGCCAAGGTGCGTCGATTCTTGTCGCCTCTTCTTCAGATAAGTTGGAAGGTGATCCATCCACAGCGGTCCAAGAGTTATTTAAGATCACGACAGTCCAGAGACCATTGAGTCTCTCCCCTTCTTCCAGAGCGTTACGCGCTTCTCCGAGGATAGACCCGCTGCCTCCGTTCTGGGATCTGATCTTATGCAGCCCAGAGCTAAGTACAAGGGAGACTGCAGCGCTCGTATGATACTTTCCCTCGAGCATCTTCATATTCCGGAAGAAATACTGAGCTAACAGGACCTCAGCCTGGATGCATTGGATAACTCCGTAGGGATGGGAAGAGCAGCTTGCCAGTCCTTGAGAAGCATGGTTGACGGCTGGAACAAGAAACTGGGTTTCCCACGCGGCGATATCCCGAGAAGGAGAGAGATGAATCCCCCATAGGTACACGGCACTAAGCAGAGCAGGAACAGGTCGTTCGACAAGGTTACTGCTGGTTGCCGACTGGACAAAGTGAGGGATGTCAAGGAAGAATCCAAGCTCCGCGCAGTTAGCTAGGAACGTTTGCAAGCTGAGGGTACATCAGTGATTAGCAGAATTCGCATAACATATAATCATGTACTCACATAACCTGGTGAACCTGAACAGGCATATTCTTCTGATCGGTCAATATATGGTGTTTGGATGACCTGTGAATAACTTACGGGTTGTTCATTGCGTGGGTTGCCTGAGTGAGGCAAATAAGGGTTACTTCAACGAGTTTTCAGAAAAGTTCGTACCCTGCGATGGCAAAAGACTATTGTATGGTTGGGTCAAAAATATAGGCGACCCAGGACTTGCTTGTCGAGCATTCTCAAGTTCATTAATACGTCGTTCGACCGTGGCTATCTGTTCTTCTAGCACACGAGTCTTCGTCATTCCTTGACCGTAGTATTCGCACTCGTGGAATATAGTAGAAGCCGCGCATTGACCGCATTTTGGTTGTCTTCCATCGCACTTCTAGAGATCAGTGTTAGTGAGTTGACGACGAGATGCAACCATGTACTAGCTCACAATCTTCCGGTGCCTACAACGGGATGAAATGAGCATGAATACACTTCCACATAAAGCTAGTGGTTTCTTTACCTGCAGTTAAGACACGCGCCGCCCTTGGGAAGCTGATGGGTGCGAGAGGAAGTGTTACTGCGGTGAGAACTTGAAGCCATGTCAGTCTGTGGATGTCTTCATCGTCCTCCTCCCTCCCTATATACCAGTCACCGCCCTGCATACTCAGCCGGAATATGTATGCCCCAGTAATTGGCCGACTCGTTTCACTCCAAGAAACATAGTCCAGTGGCGGGTGTGAGATAAAATGGCACAAGCGGACCAATGTACTGCTATTTCGCAGTCATGGGCGCTGAGGGAGAACAGGCAATTCCCGACAGATCAATTTCCCCGGAGACGGCAAGTAGACTGTGTCCAGAACAACGAAGAGACGTGACGAGCGTCGTAGACTCATTGCTAAGGTTTGGGATGTTCGCGAATAATTTAGGCAGAGCCGACGTTTCATCGTAAACCTCCAAAAATCATTGACTGAACTCCGGTGTTGATTTTGGGACGGGCGACGTCCGGGCGATACCACAATATTGTTGTGTAGACTGCTGGTCGCTTCCAGGGAACCAGCATACTCGATAAGCGTGTAAGTTGCGTATGATAAGCGGAGAAAATCGCGGTTGGATCCTGAAGATAGGAAACGACGAACAAGAGTTGCAACCGTGACCATCATGATCATGTTTGAGGGTACGTTCAATTATTAATCTGTCGCTTTGTCATTATGTTTGCATATCCACATATGGCAACTTCTTTACTACTTTAGGAGCAGGCGGCGACGATCGATACCCAATGAGAAAGAAAGGTTACAGGATACATACGAATACCGGGTTGGTGACAATATGCGAATGCTTCAAGATTTACACCTCCAGGAAACAAAGTGTTACAGATAAGCATCGTTCTACATCAATCGAAGAGCTCGTACCACAATTTGGTCCTATAATGATCATCGGTATAATGCAAGTTGTGGCAAGTTTCAACAAGCACTGATATACACTGTTGCGGGGATCGGTTGAACTATAAATCTCACTACGCCATAGCCGGAAGCCCTGAAAGTGTATCAAAAAATCAAGGACAACACGGATAGTGGTCAGTCTCAGGCTCAGGGAATTTGAAACAATACAGTTTTAAATTAAGTAGATAATGTACAACAAAAATAAGGAGTAGGAAACCCCATCCTCCCTGCTGCTCTTCAAAAAGAACTTGGTTGTAATACAGTAGGCATAGGCGATAATGAATACAGTGGTTGACGCATCCGAGGTTGTAATCATAGCGGAATCGATATATCTAGGTCCGAAGACGTTAACGGTCTCCGACGGACCTCCCGGGCCCATTACGAAGGATACGGTACGGATGTACCCTGGCGCCCTTGGAAAGGGGTCGATACGGCTGACGAAACTGCTGCAGAGCAGGTCCGACAAGAAAAAGTGCCTGGGAGGGAGGAGCATGGCCTGCAGACGTTTGGAGAGCAGAAAGCGGCGGAATATATGGGGCATCCGGAGGGGGAACAACAACGACGGCATCTGCAGCGTCCAGAGTACATGGGACAAGCCGAAAGCGGATCCCAGAAGGGGATGTCAAGGAGGGGTGTCGCGAAGGTGGTGAAGACGGCGTTCGTGAAGATGTAGAAGAGACGGAGGCTTGTCGCTGCATGCGATAATTTTGGCACATGACCCTAGGGCACAGCTATTGATGATAATCAAAACGAGTTATGCCAAGGCAAAAGTCGACTTACTGGATACTTTGAAGGCTCGTCTGCAATATCAACTTCCTTACACAAAGGAAGAAGGTCCAAGCTACGAATCGACGGAAGAGTAGGCCGTTGTAAAGGCATATGAGGATGTGAATTTGGATTGAATGTAATGGTCCACTGAGGCTCGAGGACCGGTCTTTCGATTTTGAACAAAGTTGGAAGACGAAATAGCAGGAACGGAAGGGAGAATGGGAATATCGGTACGAAGCAGGCATAGTTACTTTATACCACTCAAAAAGAATATAGCCAACCCATTCATCACAGACAAAAGTGTTGCTTCAATAGCCCGCGTGTACACAATGAACGTCGAGAACAAACCATTGTCTTGTCACGTCTGTCACAACGGTGTCACAACTGTCCCAATTCGGAGTTTATACTCTGAAATTTTACTTATGAAATTTTATTAACTTCGAGGCGTCAATGCCCTCGCCTCCATCCAACACTTTGAGGTTAGATTGAATAGGATACTCGGCTACACTCCGAATTTTCTGTAGAGCTTTAAGGACCAGAGGCACTCTCGAAAAGGAACCGCCGGGAAATTTGAAAAAGCGGACTTTGAAACGCACACAATGGCCAATTTTCTATTCTTCTCGCGAAGTTTGTCTATCTGCTTGTCGCTTCTTGCGCCTCGTCTCACAATAATCATCCTGAAGATGACAGAGCTAATACCCAAAGTCCAAGTAGTGAGCACCGTTGCTGCCTACCTTTCGACGATGTACATTTGTAATAAGTCAGCCTTGTATTGCAGATGAGCGGAGCCTCTGAGGACATGTCTGCCGCGACATACAAAATACACGACGAATCGCATACCATAGGAAATGCTCTGCGATGGATGATCATGAAAAAGTATGTCTGTTATCTTGATGGTGGCCCACCTGACGTCAGAATTGTTAGCCCCAAGGTCGAATTTTGTGGATACAGGTATGCGTCAAACTGTTCCCTATTCTTTCTCCTTTCTTTGTTCGTGCCCAACAAAGACAATGGACCTTCGTCAACGCTGCATTTTGCTCTTTGTCGCTGCCTAGATGATGCGCCAAGGGCGTTTAAACGGCATTATCTTTATTGTTCTCATTGTACTCATGCAACCGCCTAACAGCGTCCCTCACCCTTCTGAAAATTTCATACATGTCCGCATACAGATGTATGGTGCGTGTATCTTGTCCTTTCAGATGGAAAAGCAACGCTCACGTAGGCCCAGATCACCTATCTTCACTGACTGCTCTTTTGACGGCCCTGGATGATCTCGATGCGTTATGTTCCACCATTGATACTGCATATCGGTTCAGTCTGCAGACCGACACCTACGAGCGATGGGAGGAGAAATCTTGATGTTGATGCGGAGGATGCTATGTAAGATTTAGTGCTCCAACTGTAACGCGGGAACTGGCATGGCAATATTGACCGTTTTCCGAGGTCAAATCTTCGTCATACTGATCGTATGCGAACACCGTCTCTACTGAACGTTGGCCGTGAATGAAAGGGGAAGTTGTCCACTACTGCAGCCTCTCGTTCCGGTCCCTCTCACCGTCATTACGGATTTTCATGATCATGCTGGATCGTCTCATGATTACACTGTGCGCGCGCTCATCATCGTCAACATCACACTGCCGAACCTGCTCAACCGCGTGAACCGACTTAATGATCCCCGTTTCTACACGGCAGGTCAATTCAAGGGACCTGCATAGTGTACAAAGGCGAATAGTCACTGTAGCTGCTCGGTGTATGACACTCCAGCTATTCAGTGGCGTGGTCACCTTCCTAGACTTGCCTCGCCTATCAAGTGTCTGGAATTACAGTTGCCCTCTTACCTGCCAGTCCAAAACACGCTCTCGTCTTATTCCCTTGTCCCGTGGTTAGCTGTTTCCGGGCTGGAAATGTTCCTGCAGGCTACAAATTGACTGTAAGTATATCCGACGCTCCTACCAAGGTCAAAGCCCATTCATCGTCAGCAGATGATCAATGTCCCGAAGCCTATATCAGTCCTTAACTCGCTCTCTTCACCGGCGTGGGTTGTGAGCGTTTCATGAGCTGATGAAAATAATCAACACGAACAGCATCAGTCGCTAAGCCCTGCAAACTTGCAGACCAAATACATTGTTCGGAGCGGGTACCAGTGCAGTTGCCCTATTGACAAGACCATGGGGTGTAAATTGCCAGAATTACGAGTGTTGTGGCGTCTTCAGGCTAGTATTCGCATCGGGTAACCTGATATACAGCGAAAGATGCGGACCAATACACTAGAGTGTCTGAACGTTTCTATAATTTCCTTGATCAGCGCTCGTGGCGTGCCGACTTCAGCATAGGACAATTTCATGTCCGACGTATGTAACAGATCATCTTTATCTTAACGCTGGATTGCACGTCTCGCAAGAAACAAACTTCTGGAGTTGCGACCTATTCTTGTCCCATTTTCCACTTTCAAAAGTTACATTCACTGACCCCCCGGTAGCGCGCACCCTTAAAACGTGTTATCCTCGTGGGGAGACTGTGCATATAGTATTAAGCACGGCCGGCCTTAAAATTGGACGATGTAGTACGGACTCTGGTCCGTTGCCTTCTAAGGGACACTGATTAGAATAAAAAAACCCCTCCTCCTCCTCCCTTGTTGACTCTGATACCGTCTAGACGGCACATATGACGCCATCCCTCTAGTCATCAAAGCATCCTATTAATTGTATTCTTACGTCTGTTTACTCTTTTGCCCGGCCAAGTTGACAATGTGCGACACCGGAACGGAATCCAAATTCGATGGTCTTTACCACTGCTCTTTCAAGTTCCGATCTATGTGGAAATACGGCGATGGTACACGGACAAAAATCAGAACCTTGATTAATATTGGTGTGCCCATAGAGTAACCTGCTTGTTTTATCCGAAATGTTTTATCGACAGTATTCATCAAAGCTGTCTGCATGACTTGATGAATTTGCTGGGTCATTTCGGAATTCCGGACCGCACTCATGCCCAATTAGCAATCACCTCCTTTCCACTTACATACGGCCACCAGAGCATCCGTGCTCGTCGTCTGGCAGCCATAGTCTTCTAATCGGAAAATGGTGATATCTGTCACATCCAGCCCTTCCTTATGACTCATGTTTACATAGTACGCAGACATCGAAAGCCTTGTGCTGTCAGGGGAGCTCTTCAACGGAACTTCACGTTCCTCATCACCCATTCGAACACCATCGCCGACTTCAGACAAGGGATGGCACGATGACGAAATCGATTCAACCAATGATCTGGTGCCTCCGGAGCCTCAGCAGGATTCAATCGGGATGGGACCTGGTCGTACTGGCGTCAAGGGTGTCATCCGTGACCGCGACGAAGCTGAAACTCTTGAACGACAACGGCAGGCCAAGGAGATGGCAGAGCTCAGGACACGCATGGAGAAGAGCAGTCTTGGGGGAAAGACATACCTGGAAGAGGAAAGAGAAAAGGCAGACAGAGGGGATGATAAAGTGGACCCTTTGGTGAGGAACGAACGTGAGAGAAGAGATTTCTTTGGGATGGTAAGGCAAGGAAAGTTCGGACATTTAAGGGAAGTCGGTGTACGTAGTTTCGTACAGGCCGTCGAAAAAGAGGATAAAGGAGCCTGGGTCATCGTGCACCTCTACGAACCCGTGAGTGTTGCACCATCGTTACCCTGACCGGCCGCTAAATACATCGTAGTCGTTGGACAGATGTTATATTCTTGATGAAACTCTGTCCCGCCTGGCTCGGTCACACCCAGACACTAAATTCTTGCGTTGTCGAGCATCGGCCCTCGGTTTCGCTTCAACTGCTTCATCAGTGCCCAGGTCAACGACGCACCGGCCGTCTCGTTCTACTCACCACGACGAAGACGACCCCTACAGTGATAAAGAGGACGACGAGGGCGAGGACGATTATGAATCAGATGAACAGGATCGTTATGCTGAAGAAGACGTCGACCTTGACATGCTCCCTACTATGCTAATTTACCGGGATGGACAACTCATTCATAACTGGGTACGGGTCGACTGGGAGGCAGGAGCGGCAGGCATCGATGAACTACTCGAGAAGTGAGTTTAGCGAAAAGTCCACCTGTGTTCATATCATAACCTCCTTCCCAGAAATCGTATATTGCGTCCAGCTGAATCCTTTCTTGGGAGAGACAATTTTGGTCTCCCGAGTGATGATGAAGATGACGACCTCCTTTGGGATGAGGAGAGCTGAAAGTCCTAGTGTCCGAAGGAATTTACTTATAGACGTATCGGAGAGTCGGTAAGCCCTTTTTGCCTACCTCTTCGCATCTCATCATCAAGTACAGGTCAGATCCCCCTTATTATATTTCCTCGCTTTGTGTATCTTTAGCTCAAGTGCATTCATCGGTTCAGGGATCGATATCCTGTTTCTTTGTGGATATCCAGGCTTTGCGTCACCACTTGGTCCATCCAGCATGTTCTCAATTTCTCATCAAGTGTAGCCTTGCTACAGTTCGATATTAAAAATTTGAGCCTGTGTACTCGTCAGGAGTATATCTACTTCTGGTGGGAAGGCCCTAGTGGGCACTTTACTCAGGGAAGATAGTAAATGCAATGCCGTTGCCACGACATAGAATCAACGTTTTCCCGTCATCAGACCGAAATTACTTTCTAAGACGAGTCCATGTTGGGTTCGTTTTCATGGATCGCACAATGTCTCACTTTCCTCTCGACGACGAAAATCCTCTCTGACACTTAGCGCGAAGTTGCCAGTCTCCTCCATGCGGTGCTGACTTCTCAGATGAACTGGACCCGAACCCCGATGTCATATTTGTGTCATTGTGACCTATCAAAATGACTAAAAACCGCGGGAAAGAAAGAAGTAAAGAGTGCAAGAATCCCACGAGTAGCCCTTATCACCGATCAGCAGCACGAGTCTTGACTCTTCAGTCTACAAACATGGCAGTCGCGTCTGCACCATTCGACAGTGTCGAAGACGCCGATGTCGTCCTCCGATCTTCCGATAACGTCGAATTCTTTGTCTTTAAAGCTTTTCTCTGCTACGCTTCCTCTTTCTTCAAGAATCTATTCTCAGACGGTAATCCAGATGAAATAAAAGACGGTCTACCTGTCGCTCCAGTAGTAGAGAGGGCCAAAATCTTTCGAATCCTTCTTCTCTTCTGTTATCCCGGCGAGCTTCCGCCACTCGAAAATTTGCTTGAGGTCACAGAGCTCTACGATGCTGTTTCCAAGTACTGTATGGACGATGTTGGGAAACGTATGCAGAAGTCCCTCCTCAAATCAACCCTCATCCTTCAGGAGCCTGTGCATCTCTTTGCTATCTCGGTTCATTATGGTTGGCGGGATGTATGTGAAGCAGCCGCGAAGAACACCCTTTTCCATCCTGCCAGCGATCATCCATCCATCGATGAGCTCAGACTGATCACCGGTCTCGATTACCGGCGCTTATTGGATTACCATAAACGATGTGGCGCTGCTGCTGAAGCGACGGTACTGCATGCGTCCTCCTCGAAGCGTAACATGTATTGGAGAGGGATACCTGAGCCTTCGTCTGCATGGTGGAGCGCTGGCGGACCATGCTGTCAAGATGCCCGCTCCAACGGATGTTGGGTGTCTGTGGCAGCCTGGAAAGAATACCATGTGCATCTGTGGTTGATGCAATACTTCGTGGATGTAGCACAGAGGCTAAAGGAACGGCCTAGGGGAAAGACGGTGATAGACGATGATATTGTGAACAGATTGCTTAGTGGCATTAGCTGTGCACCGTGTAAGGCAACAATAGGCACGGAACTGCGTATCCTCACGGATCGGCTATCGTCCGAGGTGGAAAAGGTTGTTTCGCAGGTATGTTTGGGCACTACTTTAAAATCAGCCTGCTTATCGTTTTCATTCAGGTCACGCTTGAGTTGGATCTAAATTCATCCTCAAATATGTAGACTATTCTCACAGTTTACTGGAAACGTGTTACATTTTATCTACGGTTTCTCCGATGGTGGTAGTCGCGGTCTCTACTAAGGAATCAACCGATATTTTCAGTGCCGTTCTTGCCCAAACAAGGCAACCACACCGACAACGAAGAACCCCAGAGGTTCGGGAGCCATGGTGGCGCTAGCCCTCGTTGCGAAAAGGGTAGAGAATAGTAGTAGCGGAGAAAGGCTACAGTTGAAGGATGTTCCGAGGCTGCAGTAACGAGAAGACCCTACAAAACCATGGCAAAATGTATGGTACGAATGCAAAGAACAGCAAAGCATATTTGTACAACGCGAACACAGATGGCCTGAGACATTTTCACATCAAGAAGGGCTCGCGAGTGATAGAGGACAGAGAGGACGGGAATTCAGTGAAGCGGTCTACATACAGTGACGACGCAGAAACTGATCCGAGTCGAGCTGATCACGTAGTCTAAATTTTCATCCTGTTCCCACTTCCCAGCCCTTACTTCTATTCCCAGGCGGCGCGGCAGCTGAGAGTAGAGCGCGCTGCGCGCGGTCCCCGATTCTTTCCGAAGGATGAGGAAACGACAGAGGGTTGTAGAAAAACGTAACTGGTCGTGAGTAGTGCCAAACTGTCTGGACAGGGGCTATACTTCGGGTTGGCTTACAAATTTCTGGTGATTAGCGAGCATCCGGCACGCTTCGGCTGCCATGCCGAGTGATTGCCGCTATGGCTCACTTTCCGATTTCTCCCTATTGGCTGAGGAGAATGGCTTGCTTATAATGAGTATCGCTCACTGGCCCCAGGCTAGCATAGGCCTCTTCGCGAGAATATTTAATTTTCCTTCCCTTTGTTCACTTTCATCTCCCTCTTGTAGTACTGCCTTCTCTGTTTTCTTCTCCTTGTTGGACTGACACTCCTGGCTCGTCTTTCTAAGTTGCTGGCCATTGAAATCCTACACCATTCTTCCATCTTTCTTTGCTATTTTTCGTCTTGATTGTGGCCTTTCCCTACTTGCCCATCTATATCTTATGTCAGCCTAGGTTGTGCTGTACATTGTACATGGTATTTTGTATTCTTCACTTCAGTATGTATGTAACTAAAGAACCGAGTGAGAAAATGCGAGCTGGTGGCGGCCGAAGGCCGCCACCGAGCGAGCTTTTTCGAACGAGGTATGCTGCATCTATCTTTCGAAGACATAACATGTTTAGTAATGACCTATGTAGTGACTACATACTGCAGCAGGAAGAAAAAGATGCAAGAAAGTCAACAGTGGGTGATATTTTAAAAAGGAAAGAATCGGGGACTCGGCTTCCGCCGCTACTGGATAGGTTGTTCAGAACATCGGCATGTGCTGGGGTCTCGTACATATAACATCTGTTTCAAGTTTGGCCCAGAATGGCTGATGGCCCTTGAAGCTTTAATATTCAACAGTAACCTGGTTGCCTCGAACCTTGATCATGATTCGGTTGGTTTTAGGGACGGGGCCAACTTCTCTCTCTTTCCAGTATCATGGCCTCCTCCCCCGTCTGTACTCTCCCTTTCGACTCAAATCCAGACATCGATGGAATAGGAATCCGTGTTGCGACCTATCTACAGCTTTTCATAGGTATAATAACCCTCGCTGTCTCTCCACGAAACGCTGTCGACTCGTGGTGGGCTGTGATAGTAACTTCCCTTGGGCTGCAGATAGCTGCAATCGTGGATTACAAGCAGCTGTCACTGTATCATGCGCTCATCGTAACTTGGCTTGCCTTTCCCGTTTTCGTCATGTCGTTCTTCTATGGGTTCTTGTCATGGTCAGAGCGAATCTCTCATGAGATCAGGCTGGGCATTGGTGCGCATGGGGTTACATACATCGCGTACGTTATCTGACACTCTCCTATTACTTACCGTTCACGGTGGTCCGTCCAGCGTCAACCTGTGGATATGGATCACTGTACACTCTTTTGGTGTTCAGAGTGAATGCAACGACCAGGTTAAATTTGCGTTATTTGCTCTTGGGAGACCGACGGGATGGGTGCGTTACTTGGTCCTTTATATACGTGCGTACCGTTTGTTTCGCCACGACCGTTCCTTGATCCTTGTCTTTACAATAGTTGGCGTGTGGACCTTCGGGATTGTCATCCCCTGTATCGTCGGGGCTGTGTTTCTGTGTCTTCGCTTCGCTGCCCGCTTCCATCCGCCCTTGCGGGCCTGGTTTGAAACTACTCCGACACCCAAATTCACTCGAAAACCTTCCCTGAACGCCGTCGTTGCCGTGTTGTCAGCGTTCAACCTCTTCGCCCTGGTACTAAGCATATGCATGGTGGAGCTAATGGTATCCTCCAACGCAGATATTGTGGCTGGTGGAAACGATGTATGGACCTTCGGACAGGTTATAGCCATGATTCTAGTGGCAGGGCCATTGGTAACCCTTTGGAAGACGGTATTGGGAGAAATGAGACATAGGAAGGGAGACTCGTTAGAATATAGACCAGCTGCCGCACTATTGGATCTCATAAGGAAAAAATGGCAGAATATGAGAAGCAGGAGGGATGATCTGGAGAGGTAAGTCGCCGTCGTTTGATTTTGATTTTTGAGATTTAACAGAGAACCCCGGACGATAGTGTGGGCAGACCCTCGAACAGCTCCGATTGCGAGCTCCAAGGTGTCAACTCGACGGTAGTCGATCGACCAGGAGCATGAGAGCAAATTCGCAGACAAGATGTCTTTGTCTATATGCATGTTGGACTTGTTCAGAAGTCGAGTTGAGACGTTCTTCAAATACGCAGCCAACACAGTTAAGCCACAGATGTGGGACGGTTCCTTGGAGAAAGGTGGTTTCAAATATATTCAAGGAAGGGCATAATTGATTCCGTCTTACCCGAGGAGGATCATAGACTGAGGTCGCAGAGCAATGAAATAGTTCCGGCAAAGTGGCGTTCGACGTTTCCCATCTTCTTGTGTCTAGATGGGAAGCGACATCTGCATAATATGATAGAAGACGTTATTCGCAAGGTACGATATATTGTTAGACCAGTATCCGGGAAAATAATTCTTGTAGCGACTACTCATACAATAGGGACTCTGCTGTCAGCCAGCTGATACTTCAGCGGTCCGTCGTGTGGAGGCAGATGGGAGGATACGAGTATAACAGTGAAATGGTGCCAGGAATTTCTGTCTGATATCAATCGTCTCCCATTAGGTATCGTCAAGTTGATAGTACCATTAACGTTGCGGCCTGGAACGTTCCGATTGAAATGAGAGCCAAAACATTCATTTTCACACCGCGGTGATCAGTTGACATGATGAACTGAGCCTAACTTGGATCTAGTGTAGCGGGCAGTGTATTGTGGCGGAGTTCCAGCGGCTACAACGCGGGTGATTCCATTGTGTTACCAGAACTCAGTAAATAGACCGCACAATGTCCTAGAAGCAGAAACAATACACCTTCAACGGGGCGATGTTGTGCTTTCATTGAAACTCTTTAACGTACCCAAGGTTGAACGATGAAGAACCGTGCACTGAGCCGACTATATCCTTAATCTTAAAAATAAAATAAAAAGTCGGAATCGTTCGACAGGAGGGGGATACGACGATAGCTAGGCTGTTTGTCAGGAATTAGTGACCCGAGATCGGAATGTTTTTGTTATTACTTGGAAGTTGCTTGGAGGGAAAATAAGTAGAAAGTCACCAACCGTCGTAGGTCTCAAAGCTCCACGATGAAATAATAAAGTCAGTATCTATCCTTATCGACGAACCTCCATAACCTTGGGAAGGTCGAATCTGAGATCTGCCTATGTTGTCATTACTAGAATTGGATTGATACACAATAGCACATGACCGCGGGAAACTCGTCTCCAGTCTCGTCGTTTCTTGGATCTTGACGCCGCGCACGACGTCGACGGCGACGTGCAAGCCATCATGGCCAGCATCAACGGCCATTTCTCTTCTGCTGGCGACATGAAATCTCACCTCCAGAGTCTCCTCGACAGTAAGGAGCAGCAACTCCAGCAAGCCGCGACCTTTGGGCAGCGGGTTCTCGCCCAACGAATGGAACTCGAGGATCGTATCAGGCAACTTCAGGAGGTCGAAGCCGACAAGACAGATGATGAAGACGTTGAATCTGAGGCGATACAGAAATACGAGGAGCTAACTGGTACAATGATGAGCTGGGATGCGGAGAATGCATTACTTTCGAGTGCATTCAGCAGTTCAGCAGTGCGTTCTGAACTTTTTTACCCTCGTTTTACTCTATCTAAGGGAATTCAATAGACGGAACGCTCTTCTATTCCCGTATCCGAACTACCTAGAGACGAACCAGAACGCTCGCGTACTTCAACAAACACTTCCGCTGCACAATCTCGGCGGGCCAAGAATGCAGCACATCGTGCCGACGACGTCGGTAAGTATGGAATGATTCATTTTTCTTTTACTTACAATTCTACCAGAGTTTGCTTTTGAAATTGGCAGTGGCCTTCTCAATGAAGTACGACGGCTTCAAAGTCTTCTCGGCGAGCGAGACAAGGCCATCCAGGACATGAAAGAGGAGAAGGATGATCTAGATGGTACATTGGAGTCACTTCGAACTGCTCTCAAGCAGCAAGAAGCAAGTGCCGGTGCGTTGTAACTTGTCTTTTCTTAGTCACTACTAAATTTTAGTGGCAGACAAATACAAAGAAGAGAACTGGAATCTCGAAGTTAGCCTCCAGGACCTCCGTACACAACACGCCGATATCCAATCTACCGTTCAGCGCCTTGAATCAGAGCAAAAGCGCCTCACGAAGCTTCTCGCCGCCTCCCATGACGCTGCGGAACAGTACAAGAATGAAAATGCACAGCTTCAAAGTACTATTGAGGACCTCACAGCAAAGCACGAAACTGACGTGGCTTTGGCACGCAAGCATGCGGCGGCCTTGGCGCGGGATAAGAGCGACTTGCAACAGGCCATAGATAGGCTTAAAGCAGAGAAGGAAAGGGCTGGCAGGAAGTTTGGACGATTCGGAAGCCCGGCGACGCCTAACGCCACCGAGGGACGTCAAGACGAGGACTACCTTACTCCCGCTGGATATGGGGACGATGTTTTCAGCAATGCTGCTTCAACGAACAGGAGAAACAAGGCAGACACATCGTTGCTCTTCGGGGATGAAATGGACGGAGAACTCTCACCCGATCAGAGCCCTATGTCAAGATCACCATTCCTTGCTGCCAATCATCCCGTCAACGAGATTGAGGTTTTGAAGCAACGTTTAGCGCATGCTCACCGGCAAATTGCTACATTGAAGGGCGGGTTAATGAGGGAACGAATGGGCAAGGGTAGAGGAACACCTGTGGAAGACGAAGATGATGAGGACGGCTTTGAGGACGTCGATGACGAGGACGAAGAGAATGTTAAGCCGCGCCCCTCGTCGACCAGGATCAGGAGCAGAGGCCGAGGACGTGGCCGTGGCCGTGTGCGAGGACGGGGTCCAACGTTGACAGAGCGCCTTATGGCTGCTGATAGCCCATCGTCGGTCAGCGAGTTTTATGATGACGCGTCCCCGACGCGTCGTGCTTCCCTACCTCCCATCCATTTCCAAGGCGCGGACGAAGACGATATGGAAGATCTCACGGGAGAGGTGGAAGACGACGAAGATATCTTCAAGGCCGATATCGAGCCATCAGCAGAGTCCCCATCGAAGCGGTCTAGCGTAGCAAGTGTAGATGGGATGGATCCTGTGTTCGCCAACGTCCTTCGGCGAACACCGTCAACCAGTTCCATGCCTCCCAATACCAGTCCTTTACATCAATCACTTCTCCGCCGCTCGACGAGAGGTGGTACCGTCGGAAGAAGATCTAGAGGAGGCGTGTTCCAAGAGGGCAGGCCTCCCTCGTTGGTCGGACAGCCAGAAGACTTGGCTTTTGCTCTCAGTGGTGTATCTCCCCACAACGATAGCATTGAAGAGTTTGTTCGGGTCGAAACAGCTGAGTTTGGCTGTCAAACCGAGTTCGAAGAGGAGAAAACACTGGAAGCCATACCGGTGCCTGTAAAAGAGAGTGTGGATATAGGGATCCAGTCTGAACCAGAACCCCGGCCTGCAGTCATCCCTGACGTCTGTTATATCTATACAGACCGATGTCGAGGAACCCACTTCCAAACCTGACCTTACGTGATGCAGGGATAAGCACAGACCCCGAGCCTTCCCCCTTGATGGTGCAAGCGGAATCCCAGACTCCTCGTGTCTCTACAAAGGAGATCGACTGTTCAGGCCTCGCCGGTGCCTATTGCTGATCCGTTAGCAAGGCGCACTACCATCACGCAGCGTGATACCCCTGCCAGTGGCTCTCGTTCTCGGTTAGCGTCCAATGTAACTGTTACTGCCAGCAAGACTTCACCGCGTACTTTTATCGGTTCTTATGTTGGGGAATCGGACGCAGAGACAGAGACAGGAACAGACACAGACATCGATGACTATCAGGATGCTCGCCAGAGTATCATGCTTGGATCGACGCCTTCACAATCCAGGGATGAGTTCCACTCCATACGAATGTCTTCTGTGCATTCCGAGTCGAGAGATGACTTCCACTCTGTGATGACCATGACCGACAATGAATACGAAGACAACGATGGTGACGATACTGATACCGAAAGCATCAAGGCATCGAGACTGGCCAGTACTATACTTTCCTCTACTCCAGCATTTGTTCCGCCGCCTGTGACATATGGAACTAAGTCCGTTGAGGCCATTTTGATCACAGAGCCCCCCGCACCACCACCAAAACCCGAACTCAAAGAAATGTCCATTCAGACCGACGAATGGAAACCGCCGCCCCCTACACCGACCGTTCCCGCTGCTCCTTCACTGTACCGAGTTGGATCTACTAACCAGCAGTTCCAATTCATTGCTCCGACCTCTCCGCAGTTCGCGTCCAGTTCCAACGGACCATCAAGTATACCTCCCGTCGTCCCAACTCCTACTTCTCAAATGTTTAGAGATTCCAGCGTCCGCCATCCACGCTCCTCGACAGATTCCCGAAGACAGTCTATTGAGTCTGCCCTTTCATCCATCTTTGACGATGGTCCAATGCCAAAGGGGCAGGCAGCTACGTTAGCTGTTGTAGACAGGTCCCGCCCACCAATGATGGCGCTACCTCCACCTCCCCGGGCACCCCCACCCCCGGGAAGCATGCCTCCTCCAAGTTTCATACCCGAGCGAAGAATACCTACCACCTCCACTGGTTCATACGATGTTCCTCCTCCACGTCCATCATCTCCTCCGCCTCCCGAACTCATTCAACGTGCAACTACTCCCATTTTCGGGTCTGTTCTTTCAATCAGCAGGACCACCTATGGCCCTCGACCGCATGGGTCTAGCATGCCGCCTATGCAGCAAGGGTTGCGTCCACTGCCATCTACAAGCAGCTTCCGGTCTGCTGCAAATGCCGCAGCCTTGTACGTCCCGCACGGCCGAACTGGACGAGAAATGTCGACGACGTCCCTAGTAACCGACCGGTCACCCCGATCGTCGATGTCCTCTGATCAGAATCCGTTCCGCAATCCAACAACACCCCGGAATAGGGCGATGGATCTTCCTGGACGTGGGGAAGGACATCCTACGGATCCGGCGATCATCCATTCTATCACCCAAACGATGATCGGAGAGTTCTTGTACAAATATACGAGGAAGACCATCGGGAAAGGATATGGAGAGCGAAGACATCGGAGGTTTTTCTGGGTACATCCGTATACCAAGACTTTGTACTGGAGCTCGGCGGACCCAGGATCATCAAATGTATCAGAGTCCAGTGCAAAGAGTGGTATGTATTCCCTTCATCGTAGCGTGTCCTAGTTAATCTGGTGTTTTAGCCTATATTGAAGGAGTGCGATCCGTCCTAGATCCTAACCCGATGCCCCCAGGTTTGTATCAATATAGTGTCGTGGTGTCCACCCCGCAGAGAGAAATGAAGATTACTGCACCGACAAAGGAGCGGCATGACATATGGCTAAATGTTTGTTTGCATACTTGCTAATTACATCCGATTTTCAAAGCTGATCCCCCTTTGCGTTTAGGCTTTGAAATACCTGCTAGTCGAGGCCAAATGCCGTTAATGTCAACTCTCCGGGAAATGCCACTACAGCTCCTGACAGTCCGCTGTCTCCTGGTGACTTTGCTGATGACGACCGACGTCCTATCATGTCGAGCCCACAGAGCCAGAGAAGTGGGCGGAGCACGCGGCGCGCAGCAGACATGTTCAACACGACACCTAAAGGCAAGCGGAGCAGATCACAACTTTCTGTAGGTGGCTCTATTCGGCAAGCGGTCCGGAACACCGGCTGCAGAGTATCTACGGTGGAACGGCCCGGAAAGTCCTTATAGCCCGACGAAATCTTTCGTGGATGTGCATGGAGATGACGAGGATCTCGATTTTGAATTGCACGGCCAGTCTGAAGACGAAAACGGCTTCGAAGGGCTGGAGAATGTGCGTGCTTGTTGTGATGGAAGACACACCGTAGGCCATTCTGGGCGACATCACCACCACCACCATCATAACGGAAGTGGACTTGACCCCAATTCTGCCGGCCCTTCAGAACAGGCTCGGCCCGTATCACCGTCTGCGTGGTCGTTCCGTTCGAGTACAAATTCTCACGAAAGTGGAAGTGCAGCCCTTGTTTTCATGGGGTCGAAGTGACGGCAAGCTTCGGTTTGGGTCGCGACGCTCTGCGAAAACGTCAGTCACTTAGTGATCTATCATTTTGCATTCTCTGCTTTGGATCGGAACGGTTGATTTAGTACATTGCAATTTCACCTTTCTCCTTGTTTCATCCTATACATACGTTGCTCTGCCTATGCTCCTTGATAATCCTGTTGCCACATTATGACTATACCATTGCCATTCATTTATTTTTTTTTCAAGTTTCTCTCTCTCAATGTGTTTCGTTCGTATTGTCCATTTATCCTTTTCTTGTGTACGACATGATACTGAATATTCCATACGCTCTTTCAAGGAAACTCAGTCATCTACATCGTGTCACCTCTACTGAGTGATCCCAGACGGCCTGCTTTTGTCCGTCGGAAAAAGAGTACCACTTCGACGGGATTTGACACGCATTTCCGTTGTAGTCTCTGAGATAGAAACCTTCTTTTCCCGTCAAGCAAGGCGAAGAGCATATGCTCTGCACACTCTTCGGGGGCAGTCGTGAACCGCCGGATGATGAAGTCCACCAGAGGTGAGAACAGGCGCAAGAGCCAGAAGTTATAACTGTTGACTCCGGCAGTATTGACAGCACCGGGCCATATGTGCGTAAATACGATGCCTGGATTGCGCTTGGCATATTCCTGTTACGAAAATTATTATTCGACGTAATCGCTTCACGAAGAAGACTCACTTCAACCATGATATCATTATATGGAGCACTTGCCAAGCCCGCCCTGTAGCCTCCCCACCACGACTTCTTCACCCCCAAGTCATCAAAATTGACGGGTACGCCTAATGCGGCACCAAGAATAGCCATAACCCTCGCGTCTTCTCCTGCTACCTGTGAGTTGTGCAACAAGGGAAGTAATTCGTGGATAACCTTGAACCGCGAGTAGTATCTCAAGCTCAGCAGCTTGTCGATCCCCTCCTCTGTCTCATTTCGCCCAGTCCATACCTGGAAGTATCCAAGTGATAAGACCAGGAAATTGATCTTGGAAACAATTCCGGAGATCTGCTTCGCCAGGACCTCGATGTTGGTCATTAACGTCGCGTCGCAATAGATGAATTCGCGTAGGGATGGGTCTTCCGTCGTGTTCGACATAGATGCGAAGGTTTTCTCTGCGGCAGAGCGATTACGGCCAACAATGATGAGGTGCACTCGGTCGTTGGTGTAGCGAGCGAGTGCTTTCAGCGTCGCTTCGCCTATGCCTGAGGTCCCCCCAACGAAGACAGCGACTGGGGTATAGGAAGGTGACCATGATGCGTTAAAGTTTCGTACAACCGTAAGCTCTGGCATGCTAAAATCTGGAACGTGCCAATGTTCAAGTTCATATATATGGATAGCGGACGACGCGTAGTCAGACGGCGCGGCATGATGAAAAGATCCGAGGGCGGCCCGAATTCTATTTCAAATCTCAGCTGTCTTTGATTTGAGTCTGCAATGCATCATCATGTGAACTCGTTTCGATCACCATTCACTTTGGTGAATTCACCATTTTTCTGACTCCTGCCATTCTCTTTCTATCCCTATCCCAGCGGTTGAATTATTCAAAAGAGGGTTATCCGTGTAATAGTTGTCTAGTGCTTCTCTGTTCCTCGTGTGAAACTGCGTGATACAGTAGACTGCGTAGTCGCATGTAACCCAACTCAACAAACTTAATGTGTACTTCCAAGTCAAGTAGGATCTTCCTCGAATTGCATTGTATTTTTAGTTCTACCTACTGAACATGTTTCAGAATAATTCTTCAAGCGAGAACACTCACCTCGCTCCGAGCGGTAGGGTCGCATTGTGAACGAAAGGGATTGCATTGTGATTATCAGAAGTCTGAGAGAAGAATGGCTTGGGAAAGAAAGTGCACGGTGCCGGGCTCATGTCCATGCAATACCGCAGTCGAGCCATCCACGCCGCAGGGTCTTTTACGAATGTGGGAGGGGTACGATTAGTGGTGGCCCTGGGCACCCCTTAAGCATTTACAGGATTGGGATATTGTCCACGGTAGTATAGCCCTAGCAAAGGAATGGGTCTGGAACGTAATACACAATGCCAAAGCATTCAGATGGCATGCGGGAACATCGGTTCTGCAACAAGGTACACGACATCACTTGCATCACGAGTCAGGGAAAGAAAAACTAACTTCCATCAATCCGTATTTAGTTCGTCCTGGATAGCGGTTCACCCAAGAAGAACATCAGAACAAAGAAGTAACTGACTGTACCTTCGAAATTCGTTGTTCGATCGCATTGTGGACAATCTTAGGAACTGATTGATGATCGGATGTAGACATTTTTTCTGCACGCCTCCATCTTGTGCTCGCCAAAACTCTCGATGAAAGTCTTTACTGTGGGACTTCTCTCATGACAAGCCTCTGACCGGGGTGGCCATTTCTACTTCCATCATGTCGTCAAGGGTAGATAGAACGATCTTAGCCAACCGAGGATTCAACTTAATTAGCGCTTCGCAGGGTGCGCAAAAATCCCATGCATGTCCGTTAGTTTACTCCGCATCATACACCAAACGAGAGGGAATCAGGACGCAGAGCATAGGGACCGGAACAAGAGGGAAGGTGGAAACCTGAGGACTGGTAACTCCACCGCATCTTAGTAGCCAGTGTACTTGTTGCGGTCAAGCAAATGCTGAACCCAAAATAAGGGTAGACAGAAACTCATTTGTTTACAGACTCTGGGTAAAATATACAAGCAGGTTCCCATGAGGCCGAGAACACCAGCCTAAGAACTTCAATCCTCATATTCAATGAATAAATGTGCATCACAATGCGGCAACAGCGTATTAACGATGGAAGGTCCTACACACGTGGTGTTGCGAGGCATGCAGAGTCGGATCGATAACGTCGGTCGGGATAACAAGGATGAACCGAGCGGCTTCAACAGCGACACTTTTCCGGCCAGGAAGGCGGTGACTGAGGACACACTCATTAACTATCAATTTGGAGCAAGACAACTGAGCGTCGTGGTAATGGTTACTAGCCTTTTCTAGGGTATTGCTGTATGGTGTTATCGGAGCGAAAAAGACTTTCCAGGTCATGTGGCGTCACTTTCTGGCACGCCGGGATCGCGGCAGGCCACCTGCAGGGTCTGACTTTTCGTGCGCGTGAGAAGGAAGACGATGAAGTAGGAGTGAATATGGTAGTGCATAAAAGTAAAAGTTCCCCTGTGCGAAGAAGAAATTCGCTCCTGTGGCACCGTCGGTAAGAACTTGTAGAGCATCTGTAGTTCTAAGTGTCATAGAAACAGCGGAAGACGAGAAAATTTCCTTCAGCCAAGTAGTCGAGACATGCTTGTCGATGTTGGCATGAACATCGTCGAATAATTTCGTTCCGCATCCCACGCAACATGTCCGCCAGAATATAATCGCACGAGGGGGCGGAGGATAGAAAAGATCTCTGGGGGAAAAGGCTAGCTGGCTGGCTAGACCCTATGTACTTTAGCAAAGCTGATGGGTCAATCAGCCAAGCAATACCTACTTATTAGCTGGACTTCTAAGTAATAAAAACGTCAAGAAGTCAAAATTACAGTTTCGGAATCCGGGCCGTAAACTGCATGTGATAGAAATACTCACGCCACATGGCTTTCTCGGTTGTTCGCCACCATTCTCAACTGAAAGGTATCTACTCGTTCGCGCACGTCGCTAATGCTCTTACGTGGATTCAATGTTTACTAGGCGTCTGCCGGAAAACCCTTCCCAAGTTTGCTCGCATCGGAACTCGACTTCTCCATCTTATCAGGCAGAACGGAATTTATACCAAAAGGGAACGGCCCTCATTGCTTTGCACTTCTTTGCGGAACTTTTTCTCCTCGCAATATTTCGGAGGAAACGAGGAATGGGCTTCCAGTAGCTCCATTACCTCATGATAGTCGTTCGTTGAGAAGTCTTGTGTTTTCTCATTCGAGTGCGCTTTGCCAACTATGATACCGATGACTTTGACACAGCGTTTGCAACTTGCTCACAAGGTGTATGGATGGCATTCAGGAGCATCAAAAGATGTTCTCTAGAATTCAATTCTTTCTTAAAAGTCACTTGCTACGTTTGCCATTGCTATATATTGGGATAAACTTATTGTCCAGATTGCGCGTTCTATGCTTCAACATCTGTTGGAACTTATAGAGGAACTCATTGAGGGATTGAAGCGTATTTCCGGCACGGACTATCATACCCTCTTGTCTTATCGTCGGCTGTGCGGCAATGCGGCGAAGAAAACTCTTGCATTTGCTTTTCACTCGACATATCTGAGTTCCTGTTCGGTGCCGCCATCAAGCCGTTCACCTCCCTTTTTTCGCCTACCCCATTTTTCGGCGATGGGTATTGGATGGCGCTGTTGCCGGCGTTGTGGACGGTCACTAGATCTGCCACCAAATCCAAGTCAAGACGCCATGCTCTAATCGCTCTGTATCGCTAATGTTGGTCTTCTCTGGTGACAAAATTGTGCATGCCTGGATAGTCATATGTCAAAGGTCTTCTTCCAAAATTGGTGAAGCGCCACTGAGCGGAACCGTTCAAGACTCAGAACCTAATAAAGAAAGCTTCGGGATGTAGTCGGTGCTCCGTAACTCTGTACTCTGACGTACAGAAAACCTCCAGTCCTTTATGATGTCATTTCAACGGCCATTTCGAAGGTACGAAAATTTCCTTGTGGTTCCGAAGGTGGTCCGACTGTCGAACTTCTATAGACTTACAGGTACAACTGCAAGTGCCTAAATGAAGGCCAAACCCTTTATCCGTCATATTTATCAATAAAGCTTCGCGCAGCCACTGCTCTTCTCTTATCATCATTTTGCATCATATTCTCGGTCTCAATCAAGTTCCTGGCTACCGAAATACTTGCCTCTCTCGAGGGTCAGACTAGGGCTCCAGAGTAACGGCATACCGGATTTGTGGTCGGGCAATGCAGAAAGCCTGCGGTTGCCCTCGATTCGTACCACTGATCTAGGTTTCTCTTCCTCATCCCGAGCTCCTCGCACGTAGAATGGAACTGGTTGGCTACGTCGATCACAATTCTCTTCATCACAAGATCACGTCATTTGTCGAGCCCGTAAACAAACCATCATAGCGCTGGTTGCTCTTTGCCTGAAACGTAACTTCCGGTCTCTCTTGATACCGCTCTCGCAGCTGACTCACCATCAAATCGAAAGGTTCTCTGTAGCTTGTCAACCAGGAGGCGTATTTCCCATGTCACACTCAGCCTGACCTTCCGATAGGACAAACGGGTGATCTGCATCCGAACCGACTACTCGGACTTGTTCAATCTTTCTAACTTCTAAGTGAACCTATGAAACTCTAGGTGTGTATGTACACGCTCCCACCTGCATTCCGAAGATCAGCCTAACCGTGGAATTCCTTATACCCATTAGGTCCAAGACCCACCAATTTCACTCTGTCAACACTTGCACACTTCAATTTTATCATCATGCCATCACAAAAGGAGGAAACACGGCGCGATCGGATACAGTACTGTTCTGATCCCTTATATTCGACGCGTTCTCATCTGGGCAGGTCTAAGTGACACCCGTTTGTACTTATACCCTCTCTTTTCATTCCCTTTTCCTCCCTCCTCCCCTCCCTAATGCCTGACTGGGAATCTCAATCGGAAATTATCCTCGACAATGAAGTTTTTATCAAGCTTATGCACGTGCTCCTTGGGGTATATGTGTGAGTGCCGTCGTATTTCGTGGATGGGTATGGCTAATTTGCGTGAAGCTGGGAATTTTTCGTTTCTCTCTCTTTCGATTGGGATTTCATGTCGGGGCGAAAGAAGTTTCGTTGGCCCATGGTGAGTGGTATCCTTTTCGAAACCTTGACCATTGTCTTTATTGTTCCCTCAGATTTTCTACTTCCTCAACAGATACCTTCTCTTATTTGCGCTTGTTGGAATGTACGTCTTGTTTTTCGTGTTCTATTTGAAACGAGGATCTCACCCTTGACAACAGTGCAATCGCGCTGAACATAACGAAGTGAGCACTTGACGTTGCCACCTTCCGACGTGGATTTGTTATTGAGATTATGATCCTTAAGGGAAGTCAACTGTCAGGCGTTGTATACTTTCAACCAGGTATGTTCCATAGCTCGCTTCCTCTGACGCCACATTGATGCCCTTCACCAGCTGGCCGGTAATGCCGCCGTTGGCCTGGCTAGCATCAACCTGAGTCTCCGAACGTGAGCAACACTCCTACCTTCGAGGGAAAGGTTCCCCTTAACGCCTCTTCCATGCAGAATAGCGGTTTATGCTCAATCTAAAATTCTAATTGGAGCTCTGATTATCGTTATACTCGGCCACTGGTCCTTGATACTACAAGGTACGTCACGGCCCGTACCTTCGTTGCTTTTTGTGCTCACCAACACAATTTCTATATAGGTGTTCTTATTAAAGCGGAATGGATTCCGGACACGGAAACCTGCGTAATCACCTCGGCTAACAATACAGTCCTCGCCGCGACTTTCATTTACTCTATGGTCTTCGACTTCGTCATTCTTACGCTGAATACATACAAACTTGTCGGGAGAAGAGGTCCTTCTGGTGGGAGTCAATTAACAAGATTGCTATTCCATGATGGTCTTGTATATTTTATCATTGCGTTAGTGCCGATCGAGTATCTTCCACTTAATAGTCTGATGATACTAATGATGTTTTGCGTTTAATAGGTTCCTGTCAAACTTGATAGCGACCGTCTTCATGTGCCTCAACCTCAATGCTATTATGAGCGTCATCTTCAATGTTCCTGCCGCTATCGGGAGTACAGTGAGCCAGCTCCCTTCTTTTTTAGGACTTGCCTCGCTTACCCAATTCTCCAGATCGTCGCATGCCGAGCTGTACGACGCCTGAATAAATTCTACCACCGAGGCGCTGAAGTCTAGTATGTTCTTTCTTTACGTTTACCTGAGATGATCGGAGCGCCTTGACTAACCATGCCTCTGTAACAGCGCCAGCGGGTCAGGGTCAAACTCAAACGATGCACCCCCACGATTTCGAACCATGAATCAAGTCGCCGTGGGCGGTCGCACTGTGCGGGGTACATCGGCTATAAGGGCGCCACCTTCGGATCTGACGAGCGGAGTACACGTGCAGATGGAAACCTTCACACGCACCGACAACTTCAATCACGGCAGCATCTCTCCCACCCATGTAACTTTCGAGGACGAATCTACTGGCAAAAGGGGTAGCGTGACCGTGGATGATTTGGAATTTGGCGACTCTGAGAGTAAGCACGAGGAGCTATAAAAGATGTGCATCAAGGGTTGCAGATGGAATGGAAATAGAACTGTATTGGAACCTAGAGGACGGATGCCTGTAGTCAGGGCGGTCCTTTTGATAAGTAATGTAAATTCGACGTTTATTTCTTGTAGTACCGGGGAGGGGTCTCAAGCGTGCATATATTCTAGACCGATTCTGCAAGTCGATGGCTTCGAATGTAAATACCGAACAACTCATTCCGAGGTTGACCCCACTTCGAACAACCGCGACAATTGAAAGTTGCTGTAATCCCTTGTCCGCAACCTCACATCTAGCGCTAGGTGTTTTCTCAGGTATTGAGAAGCTCCTGTCAGCTGAGTGGGCCATATGGTTTCGAATGCCGTAGAGGTTGTCGTAACTAGAAGAACGCCACGGACACCGCGTTCAATCAGTGTGATACGGGAAGATACGGGTTGTCGTTCTTCCATCGCTATCGCTTCTTCACTGCTTCGCGGTAGCGTTCTGGCGGCCGAAATTGAGACGTCAAAGTACGACTGAGAAGAGTGAACAGGGTGAACTGTAACAAGAGCTGAAAGGACTATATTGTTGATCTCGCACCAACGTTTGGACCGATGCAATGCACATGCAACATCCGTTCCTACTGGAGGGCGGACTGCTCCGTCGGCGCTTTTTGAGCAAGAACAAATGCAAGCAATTGTAGGACTTTCAAGTTCAATACGAGATCACCGGCGATAAAACGTTCGACATGTATAATGGGTCACAAAATAAACATCATAACTCAAGAGCAGTACAGTCATGTATACGCCATCATCTGGACGGAACCTGCCTGATTAGCTGGTGCAGAAAAGACAAACGGGTACCGAAACTCACACTTGTCTAGTGTTTCTAATTTTACAGACTGCGTAGGGATATACCGGGTAACATCATCTATGAGCGGAAGCGTCAACCTGAGTTACTACACATGATGAAGCACAGGATCACTCACAAAAATACGCCTCAAAGAAGTTGGCGTCCGAAAGTGGAAGACACAGAACCAACGCCGGAGTGCTCAAATCGAGTTGTATTGTGCGCAATATAATCTTTTTCTGCTGGCTTCTTCTTCTCTTCTTCTCTCCTCCTCCCTCTCTTCATTCCGGGGATCTAATTAACGATACAGGTCCCACCCAATCCCCTCCGGCGATACGTACACAAGGTTTCAGCTTTTTGAGTTCTTCAGGGGACAGCAGATAGGCACAGAGGTTGGGAATCCATTTACAAATGCAAAATGAGTGTGGGGTGCAATAACAAGAGGTGCAAAAGAAATTCAAAGGCACGCCAATTTAGTATGGAGGCCTCTTGAACTCGTCACGAATATGTTGAGCCTCTGGGTCATGATCGAACATACTGTCGGGCGAGCCTTTAATGGCGTTGCCCATAGCATCATATTCGATGAAGCCTCCTGGAGATTCAAAAGTCTCCATCTAGAGTAACATCAGGGTTAGTATCAGTCATGAAACTCTGATAACAATTTCACCTGTACATGGACACCATCAACAGCACTAAGGCCATTAGTAGCCACTTTAGGGCGCTTCGGCGGTGCCGCTGACGTCGTCGTTGTACGGAAGGCAAGCGTTGAAGCCACGGTAGTGCTGGAAAAATATATCAGCTAGAAGCCTTCGTATGGGTACCCCCACCTACCCCAAGAAATCCGGGCCTTCCGACGTATATTTGCTTAAACGGCGAACGGCACGACAGGCCACAATCTACCGAGAAAATGAGATTTAGTCGGTATATAGATACTTTAACTCACAGTCGACGCAATAGCTGCTGGAACGTTGGCTATAATAGACATAACAGCATTGAGGTTGAGAACCATGAAAATCTATAGAACATTGAACAAGAAACAAGGAAAGCGGCGCAAAACAGATGCTTACGGTAGCGAGTAGATTGGCGAGGAAAGCGATCACGAAGTAAATCAAGCCGTCGCCGAATATCAGTGTGACTAGCATAGAGCGGCCAACTCGGGTAGTGCTGGAAAGGTGGGTCGTCAACACGAAATGTATTTCATACACACAAAACACTGACCTAGGAGCCCTGAAGACCAGCTTGTAGCCCGTCAACATGAGAACGATGAAATCAAAGCACATCGAGTAGATGAAAGTAATGGCTAAGAGCTTGTTGTCTGTTGAAGTGATAGCACAGCCGCCTGCACTAGTCCATTCAGCCTTCAAAAGTACGCCTACAAAAATCTGAGTTTGACAATGGCATGAAAGATGCCAACTCGACTGACCGTGAAGGAGTAAGGACCAATGGCCCAGGATAATCGCGACGAGCGGGATCACAACCCAAAGGCTACGCGACCATACGGCGATTCTGTCAAATCGAGACATAAGAAGTTGTTTGAAATCCAAAACAACACTTACGTCCGAAGAGAAAGATTGATCGATGCTAGTCCAATCGCAGCATTGCCAAAGAGCTAGAAGCCGTGTTAGACGCCGGTAAGAGTATAGATCGTGGGATGTACCTGGTTGAATGTATACAAGGCTTGACAATCTATCGGCCTGTAAATGTATCACAATTGATGAATGATGCACGGAGGACATGGAGCGGATATTACTTTGTGACATTTAGTGCGACGGAACTATGATAACGTTTAGGTCAGGGACTAAGGAGCAGGTAATGGGATCCTCACATTCCAATAAGGGCGATGAGGAGGAAGTAACGGTTCAAAAAGTAGAAGATCTGGACGCCGTGAGCGATCAACGGATCCAGGCAGTAGCTCGACCACGTACTAAGGGCCATCGGAACGGCTTTTTACCCGAGAGATATTGCCAGTCGAATGGTAGAGACGTGAACCACTCCCATCTACGAATATACGCGTCAACGTGATGTTCGGGGGCGCATATATCCAGGTTTAGTGGTTGAACGTACATGTAGACACCTAATAGCGTATGCATAAAGCGTGAAAAGGCCACTGAGATACAATGAGCGATCCGAAAAGCACTGTTGGCACTGCAACCGAGTGACGTACCACCGTCAGTTGGTGATTTCTTCTGCTGACTTCCAGTTGACCATGGTGAATACAGACGAGGTCGTAAAGGGAGTAAGGCAAGAGGGATAGGCAAGGGTATAGAAAGGGAAAAGGACGAAAAGGGTAGCACGCCGAACGAAGCCAAGGTGGGGTCCTTATAAAACCTTGGTGAGCGGACATTACACGACCTGCCATCGGATGCCACACTTCTTCCTGAGAAGATCGAGTAATCAGTCACCTCCCATGTCCTTCTATCCTCCGGCGCTTGCTATTATCCTAACATATCTTCGCCGGGTGTATGCCCAAAAGCATTCCTCTATATTCTCCTCGCCATACCCACGAAATCGCGTAAATCAAAGGTAGAGCAAAACGTTGACTTGGACAGTAACAACCCGAAAGGGAATTTCAACAGCCACTGATTTTAACACGGACAAACTCCAGATTCAGATCCTTCGGTCCCCCACTTGGGATCATGGGCCAGAGTTTGACCGTCTGACCAATGTTCATCTTCGCTGTGACGGCAACCTGTCTCTTCCTGCGCACCCCCACTGATATGGTCATGATATTCATTATCCATGTTCATATAATCTGATTGAAAATGTCTAAACGAGGGTGTTCTCCTACCGATTGACGATCCTTAATCCCCCACAGGACATATAACTTTTAATCTATCGCAGAACATCACCTCCAGATGTGACGGTCCTCCGAAGGAATCTGTCCCCCCCTTTACGAGGGTCTTGAGTTATTTTTGATCTTCAGGTTACCTGTCGAGCTGCGTTGTGCTTTATTCTTCTCTTAGCATCGGCCGGACCCCGCGACTCCCGTTATGTTTGGTATCACGGAAGTTGTGATTGATGATGGTAACGGCGCGTCTATGCTTATACGTGCTCTCTTGCTACCAAACTCTATTGATTCTACCTCAGAGAAGAGAATTCGCCGACTTTCTATCGTCCTTCTGCACTTCTGCTACGCTTATTTACTGGCTCTACTCGCCGTCTTCGATTTTGAGCCATCACTAGGCGGCATTGCTTGATCGCTATTTCAGCATCTTCACCCTCCTTGATGTCTCCAGGCTATCACCCACGGTCACCGCGCCACCTTACATTAAAGCCTCCGAATTTTGTTGGAAGAGCTACGTCCTCAACGGAAAGGCAAAGCGTGTTATTGTGTGCTTGGATCCGTTCGCCACACTCTTTCCAGAATCTCTCGTACCTGGTAGCATATGTAATGCGAAGACCTACTTACCTCGTACGTGTTCGGTCAACGCTGATTTACTCCCGACGTGTTGTAAACTACTCCTTCCGAATCATGATGATGGAGGTGGTTCTCCGCCAATATTGACTCTGCGACTCCCTGTGCTTGTGGAAACCACCAATTAGTTCTCGCGCCTCCACTCTTTTCCTTGGCACTGTTGCGCTTATTTGTTCAAGAACCTGATAGTGGCAATTTGCATTCACAACGTATTCAGTCGTAATGATGCACCGCTAACCCAAACGCTGCGACGTTGACTTGGTGAGAATATGATCTTCCGGTCTCGGTTTTGATTAACTCTCCTCACACATGACGGGAATAGCTGCCATTTTTGGCGGCGGCGGCTTGCACTGGCCTGCCAATGTCAACTATCTCGAAATTCCAGGTGTCCCTGCACCCACCGCAGTAGTTGTGCTGTGATTCATTGCCAGGCCTCGTTGAGACCTCATTGCCTCAGATCGCTTAAGTCGGTCTTACTCGTGATATCATATGTATACAACGTGCATTTCTTCATCTGCCACGACCTGCACGCCTGTTGGTTATTCGGGGAACCTAGGAAGAACTTTTAGTGTTCGTGATCACGACTGGACCCGGAAAATCTTGGTCCTACAGCATTGTTCTTCTATGCTCATGGTGGTCACTTGTGACCTTTCGCCGTAATCACGATGAGCCCAGCTGTTGTCATTGCCTTTCGACATCACTACTTGTGCTGCATCATTGGAATTTGGTTAGCACTGATTTTATTTGCTGGTGATGCCGGCCGACTTTCTCCGCTGAATCCGAGGCCCGCTCTTATTCCTTTGCCACCTCGGATGGAGTACCTAGGGTCATCATTCGCACCGTGATTCATCGTGATCGAGTTTGACGTTATGCCTTGCCATTTATATCAAGTTACGAGAACAGAAGACTGCTCCACGCTCGCAATGCCTTCAGCTACCTGTCGTGTGGTTAGTAGTTGGAAACCTAAACCAACGCTACCGCCGATATATACACTACGTCCATGCGCCGATTCAAGTGTACTTGCAAGTTCCTTCTGAAAGCTCTTATTCGCTCTATATTCACTTAGGCTTCCTGTCGCTTGTGTCTAGTCAGGGTGGGGCTGTATAGAGGAGACTGGTTCTTCTCACCAGTCAAAGTTGGGCTATATTTCTTCCCACCAAATTCTGGGATCCATGTAAGTACTACTCTGATGACACCGACGTCGCCTGGGGCGCATAGAACTGAAAAGACCATTTCTTTTCGCAAGAAGGTGGGTATTTGCACCGATTTTCCAAGTGTGGCGGCAAGTATATTTGTGGCGGCGCGGCAAGACCGTGGACCCTCGGCGTCGTCATCTCGTCCATTCAAATACCTGTCGGGTGTGCGACGACGAGACTATAGCTCACTGTCGCCCGATGTCAATGTACCCAGCTTCCCTTGCGCAAACTAAAGGCAGGCATTTAATTTAATTTCCAACTGTCCAGCCACTGATTGATCACGTCCGAGAACTGTGTGGCCACTTCGCAAGGAAATAAGTAGTTCACATCAAGCCTATGACACTTTCTAGACTTCCCAGTTTCAGTCCTTAATTAATAAGACCCTTGTCAGTTTGGGCTCCGACAACGTCCAAGTTCACATTTTCCAATCCCACTGGAAATATCAGCTGATGGCCTATGGGTATCCCGGAGTGCCTATTGTGATTTTCTGCTGGTATTGCGACTGTCGTCATTTACTGAATAACGTCGGGGATTCAAGTATTCAACCCTACCGACTATTTTTCCCAAGATCTCTCAAGTCTCGAGCCTGTTAAAGCCGGTGCACAGTGCTGGCCACACCGGCATACCACGCGCTCCCACTCGACTACAGCCACGGTTTCCATGGAGTTGGGCTGGTCTTAATGTTCTACACATAACAGTGGGTTCTAACTCGAGGGAGGCATCAGAGCGGGAGTCGAATTGGCCTCTTTGCTCATGTGATTTGACTGTGTCGGTCATTTGCGGGATCAGTTCTTGGTTGTTTCCAAGTCTGGTCCTCTTGGTACTACGATGATGCAAGTGGTATTCCTTACCTTCCTCCTTGCGTCTTCGTTCCCCGTGCTTCTACTTATCCCGAGATCATCAAATGTTTGGCTCCCGGATCCTAAGACTCAGAGAGGCACTGAATATTCTTTACAATCTTTGCTCAAGGCAGTGTGCTACTTTTTATAAGTGTGTATTTCCGACACCCCCGGCCCTCGATGCCCGAGATATACGGCTTAACGGCCTTGAAGAGATAAAGGATAGAATCATCGTTTCCCACATCCTCCTGATTTCTCTGAAACAAGCATTCTGATAAGTGGGTCCACATTTGGTATCGCAATAGAAGTACCTTGTTTATGATATTCATCATTTGAATATATTGAGCTCACGAGGATATACGTATGTCCATTCAGGTTACGGCCTCTTTTCAGCGGCAACTCTAAGATTATCCTCATCATCACAATAGAACCGGGCTTTCTCGTCAGTGTATACTTGACCGCATCAGCAGTCAGCCGGTGGACATTTATCCACATGCATACAGCAGCACATATGATGAAGACATGCGTGGGAAACGCATTTCTTACTCCTTTGGGTCAAGAAATCTCGTCGTGATCGCCGGGACCCTCAGTCAAATTGAAGCGGTCTCCGATACCATGCACAGTTCCTTCGTCAGTCGAACATGTGTGTGGAAGACGGTAGGTCAAATTTCCCATTCACGCTTCTCACACGAATAGGACGCGCCTTAACATCGTTACGGCTCACATGTACGACCGAACGACGTCTCCGAACTGTACGGTGTGCCCTTTGGGCTAGTAGCAAAATCTGGATGCTTTGGCATCTTGATCGTCTCGGTTCTGGAGGGGATTAGCACTATACTGACACATCTTGTACCGCGGTACCGATGCTTTAATGCGGATTCCTAGCGGAGACATAGAGGAGTACATGAGGTGCTTCGCATAGCGGTATTTTTAGCATCAAATTCATTAAGGGCGACGGCTTTACGTTACGTCTTCATCCAAGAAAGATAGTTAGCAGCTATACAAGTGCAATAGTTTGTAGATCCAAAAAGGAAGACCCGTCTAAAAAGTAGAATACCAACCCAATACTTGGGACTGATAGAAAGAAACCAAGACTATAATCCTACGAGAATAGGGCACAAAGCAATAGAAAGTGGCAAAATCGACAATCGAAATAATCAGGCGTTACAAGGCGCTCGTGAAGGTAAGGCAGCAGGTCCGGGCAACATGCGAAACTGAAAACGACATCAGATTTACACGCCGAATTTTAAATTAAGGAAGGGTGTACCTGAGACGGATGGTATGGATGCGACGGCATAGCAAGATAGGAATTCCTTTCTTCGAATCCGTCATCTGTTTCATCATTGACAACGGAGGGTACAACCGGAGGCAGTGGCAGAGATAGTTGCACGCTTCTGCAGCTGGAATCAGATTCGTCTCCGTCATACTCTGAGGAAGAAGATTCTGCTTCCCGGAGCCGCAATGCGTTCGTACAAGACATGAGGCTCGAGGGCAGCCACTTCGTGCTGGTAGAAGGAGGTTGTACTTGGCGAGGGGCAGGATGCACGGGATCAATGTTAGAGGTCACACCGGGGGGCAACAAATCGACAGTGTATTGGCCGGCTTGATTGGTCTCGTCGGCCTGGGGGAATGTGCCATGGGTACGAAGATGCCGTTTGGCATTGGAACGTACACCAAATGTCTTCGTACAGCCTGGATACGTACAAGGGTAAGCTGTGGAAATGGTGTCAACAATTTTCAAGCGATATTGAGAAAACAACAAACGTCGGACGTTGTTGTGGCTGTTCATATGCGTTCGCAAACCACTGGGCCTGTGTACTTTTAGTGAGCCAATAAATTCAAGAAAATTATGAACAACTAACCTAGGAAATTCGTGGTGACAGATCTCGCACTGGTGCATCTTGGATTTCTTCTTCTTCTTCGCCGCGAGAAGATCAGAGGATTCATGTGGCGTTGGCGGTTCCTGTTTTGGCGCGGGGTGCTTCTCATACGACTCGCCGTATATTGAATTCGACTGCTCTGAGTCAGAGGAACACCAGCTCTGCCCCATAGCAACGGCTTGCTGAGGAACCCTTACGTTGTCGAAGCGCTCATGGACGGGAGCGCAGAACAATCCGGTTGACCTGGAGCCGACAGCAGACGGGACCGAGGGACAGTCAGGAAACCCGCGAAGAGGGGAAGGTGCTGAGGGCGTTGGAGGCGATAGACGTGGAGAAATGGAGACAGGTCCTGACAAATACGGGTGGCCTTCCATCCAACGAGACCTCCTGGACAGTCCGAACTGTGTCTTGTCTTCTAGGCGGAGACGATATGGCAGCATGAAGAGCTGCAGGAGTCATAGTATAGCCAGCATTCTGGCCATAAGGCGAGGAGTAGGACGAGCGGATTCGTCCAGTATTGTCGTAGGCCCCGGAGTCAAATGAATCTTGGTTCATGCTAAACTTTGTCGGCAGAGAGTGCGAAGGGGTAAGAGCTGATACAGGCGTCGGAGCCATAAGAGTCGGTGTCGACGCTATATGGTACTCCGATTGACAGTGGTGATCATCGAGGATCGGATACTCTGAAAGTCCGCGAGCACTAGCAGAGTTTCCATGAGGCCACGAAATTGCCTCATTAGACGCGAATGGAGACGAGGAGGAGGAGTACATCAATAGCCAGAGCGTATCGCGGGAAGGAAGGGACCTAATGATGCTCAGCGGAAGCGAATCCTTAATAAATACCCCAATTTCAGTACGAGAACGTGGGCGGAAACATTTGATGGACCCACAAAACCACACAAAACCGTTTAGTCAGGGTCGAAGACGTATTGTTGAAGAATCTGATGACAGACGATGCTCGCCGGATGCGGTGAGGGCTGGGGGGATATTACGCTCGTGGTGGCTGACAGTTGCTCCACCTTTGTATGGCTACGCATGTATTCAGAATGATATCACTAGCACGCCAACAACGAGGCACTAAACAGCCCGGATACAGTCGGAAACCACAGGAGCGCAGCCTAAGGCCCTACACGACGCCGTTTGAGGAAGAAAGAAGCAGGTGGACCCCGATAATAAGACCCCAAGCCAAGCACTGTTTGCTGTTTAAATTTTTAATTAGCGCCAATCAAAAGAGTCGCCGACATAATTCTCTCGAAGTTCTGCCCGCCCGGCAAATAAAATCGAGGTCAATATTTTGAACCTGAAATGGAGGGGTTGCTGTCTCCAGAAAATCTATCTCCGTGGGAGATAAATCATCCGGCGCCCTTGTCTGAGTTGAGACATGATTCCACACTGCCATAGACCACCGTGAGCGTTTCGGGTACACTCAGGATAAAAACAAGAGGAGCGTTGACCCGCCACTTCGGATCCAAATAGATTGCGCCGGCAGCCCAATAGTATTGAATAATAGCAAGTGTGATTGTTTGGTTTGTACGAACAGGTGACTGTTAGGCGCATGGGGCGCTACTTCTAGATGTTGAGATCAATACCAACCCCAACAGGTATGTACCTTTGCTTACACGTATTGAAGAGATCGATTGCCCCCTTTGCTCTTCTTGTCCTTAAGCGGTTGTGGTAGGACCACTATCAGACACCTTTAGATCTTGCACCAAATAAATCGATGATACAGCATCAAAAACTTTCCACAAACACCGTTGTTGTCAAGGTTGTTGTAGTTTAGTGCGTGATTGCTATGCACAACTAGTTGGATGCGATTCTTTTTCAAGTTGACTTTTAGATAGTGCTTGCTGATTGTGGTCTATGAATATCAACGTAATAGAGATGCCTATAAAGGGAAATTGACGTTACAATTTGCGCCTAGGTTTGGGAGCTAGACAGGGGAAGGAAGAAACACAGTCCGGGACTTTTAAAGCAGTTGAAGGCGGGCGAAGGAAGTTGTGCCGCATGTTGCCGTTTAGTGTGTAAATGCATGACATGAATTAATAAATGCACAGAGATGATGTGTAAGTAATCCAAAATAGTATACAAGCTGAAATGAAAGCGCCTCAAGCGCATGCATCAAGGGAATGAACGCGGTGCGACGCAGGGTATATAACTCACCACCGAGTCACAGGCTGGCAGGCGCCACCGTTCAGACATAGCTTGTGTGTTCTCACATTAGCGCTTGCTCGCGATCACCACAGCAGAATTCAACTCACCGAAAACGATCTAGACGTCCGTTCGCTCGTTCTTGAAACATGTCGCCCACAGTATCTTTTACACACTCCGACTCCACCTCTGTTTCGAGATATCTTCCATCCATGATCTTGTCTCTCGACGTACTCACAGGCTCATTGAGGAAGACAAGACTCGTTCTACCCCTTCCGAGATTATTTGGTGGCTTTGAGGTGTATTTTGGGGGCGCAGATTTCGGGGCCGGGACAAGGTAAGGGTGCGATCGAGACAACGACTGCCTGACGCTTCGGTGCCTCCCGGCAGGCGTCACATTAGTTTCGCTCCGTTTCAAATCGTAGGATGCATGCCACCCTGCTGCAACGATTTTCTGTCTAGAGGCGTGATCCCTTTCGACATTATCCTCGAGGTCTTCCAGTGCACCGTCGGATGTCAGCAGAGATGGACTAGAACATGAAGTAGCGCCTTGGTCAGGTGTGTCCTCGATGTCGTTGGACGATGTACAGTCGCTATCATCAGCCAGCCCGTCTCCCAACTGATTCCTCAGATCGGGACCCGCTATGATTTCATCGTCAAGAGTAGAAACAGTCTGAAACAGCAGCCTACTATCAGATTTGTGAGGATATGGCTGCGGAGTGAGAGAATGAGCTCTTCTCGGGGAAGCAGGGGGTGGACTTGAGACAGCGTCGACACCGAAATACAAATCGTCTAAGGATTTGGTTTTCGATGGTAATCGCTTCGGCGTATCTTGTGGACGTGTGGGAGATGATAGCTCCTCTGTGTCCTGCGATCCAGAGGGGGTTGGAGAGAGATAGCCATCTTCCTGTTCCACTGTTTGTGCTGTCAAGAATTCCTCAACATCGAGCGTCATCTGCAAATCTACCTCGCCTTGAGCGATCAAGGAACCGAAATCCTCTTCGTCGACCGTAAGATCGGTCACGATCCTGACATTCTCCTTTTCATCGTGCAAACGAGAGGAACTGGCGACGGGGGTTTGGGAAGTTTTATGTCTGGACTGTGACTTGGCCATCGGCGGAGTAAAAAATCTGGACAGCCTTCCGTCGTGCGTTTGCTTCTTCCTCTTGGCAACCATGTCTTCGTCCATCACATGCGCCAAAGTCCGTTTCCCACTGGCTCTGCCTACGATCATCTTGTTCTTCTTCACGATTATTGGAATTTTTGATGGTGATTTTTCGGTTCGGGGAATATTGGCGTTAGGTCCTGAAACATGTCATCAAAACCAACAATTTGGCGAAGGGAAATAGGACCCACCAAAGAACATAAGGATGCCATCAGACCTTGGCTCGTTTAGGGCTTTCTCCTTGCCCTTTTCAGACTGATTATGAGAAATAAACGGTAACTCCTTCTTCATCGATGCATGGAGCATGAAACCGGGATTGATATCTTGCATAGGTAATAAAGTGATAGGATCGATGTCGCCCATCGCGATTTTTCTTGCTAACGATGCCTCGATATGTCTAGAAATTCAATTAAGCGACGGCACCGCACGGTGAATATATTTATTTACCCGCCCACATGAGCATCCAACTCCGCGTTCCATTCTTCGTCGACTTTGGTCAAGTGGACTAGCCTCTCAAGTAATGGATCGTAAACTCTCTGATGGAGAAAACATTTTTCGGCCAACTTGAAACTGTCCAAATATCCCCGAGGCACTGATTTCTTGCCTTCAATTGCAACCATCCTTACAACCTGATCCACAGTTTTCCATCGCCGTAGCAGCGAACACGCGGTTTTCAAACCGACTCCGGGAATGCTGGGGAGGTAATCGCATCCACTTAAGATGGCCATCGCCCGAAACTGTGCGTCAGACCATCCAACTAGTGAGATGCCATGAGAGTCCGGGCCACTGGTAGTAACGGATGCGAAGTCGGAGCGAGATACAGAGACGACAGTGTTAGCAACTGTGTCAAGCTTGAACAAAACGTTCTTGCATCCAAAGACGAGCATGTCAGAATCTTCTGTGACGATGGCGTCAACGTAGCCAGTGCGCTCCAGGTAAGCCATTTGGGCGTCAGCCTCATAGGGTGCAACAATATATTTAACGGTTTCTGTTTTCAGTGCCTGTGGAAGATAGTCACGAAAATTCAAGATGCGTTCGTAGCCTCGTACCTTTATCACCTGGAACGCCATTTGCGGGGTCACGTCTACACACTTGACATAAAATTCTCGTGCTTGAGCATGCTTTCCTTCGGCGGCAAGGGCTTTCCCGCGCGCAAGGTTCTCCTCTCGTTTCTGTTTTCGAGTAACTTCGGTCCCTTGTTTGGCAGGAAGTGGACCACCATCAAAGACCACGTAGGGTTCGATGTTGTGCCGACGCAGAATCCGAATTCTTTCCATTACGTATCGCACATACCTACGGCGTAAATGCAGTAAGTATCAATTAAAACGATGGGATCTATGGAGACAACCGCGTTGCCTTGAGCGCGCCTTTCCCTGAAGGCTACTCACTTGCTTGTTTGTGTTCCAGTAGCCAGTTCGGTAGCACATGAATATACACCACGATGCAGCCAAGCATACGCGTCGATTGCCACAGTCTTGCCAGAGAATTCAGACAAGTGTTTGACGGTCTGGATGGACTTGAGAGCTGGCAGCAGCCCAGATATTCCCATGAATCATAAAAAGAAGGTGTGTCGATGCCAGAAGAACAGGGATCAAAGAGGAGTCAAGAATGGAGGAGGAAGAAAGGGAAGAAGAGGACCTAGCAGAGCGACCCAAGGTCGTCGTTGGCAAAGAAGAACAAATAACGCGTCGTGTCATTGTCACAGATTGTCACCATGACGTCAGTCTCATGCCTGCCGCCTGCCGGGAAAATATTTCAAGATGTTCTTAACTTTCCACGGACCACCATTTTTGCACGATTTCTCGACGGCGCTCCCAATATCTCTAACATACATACTCTCACTAGTATATATGTTCAAGACAAGTGATATGTTGACACTGACAGGGAACGTGCCATAGCTAAACTCCACAAACCCGACAAGGGCAACTTAACAAGCACATTCATGACGTCGTTGTCGTTATTTACGCAGCCCATCGTCCAATCCAGAATCTACATGCAGCTTTTCTAACTGAAAGAGCCTGCTTGTCAAAGTTTGCAACCTCCATAGTCCCAAGCCAAGGTCCTTCCTGCCCGCCGGAAACTTGTTCTTCAATGCAGAGGCCTTCAGAGTCTGTAATTTCCATGAAGTTGTCGCAGATGTTGAGAGATGTGTATCGTCCAGCCTATGTATCTTCAGGGTGCAGTACAGTAAGGTCAAGGGTAAATGAGCGTACGGCAATGTACACCCGGGAATCAGCGGTTTTCCGGAGCAACAACTTGAGCGAGGCGATAAGAACATTGTGGGAGCTATGAAAATGCAGAAGATCCGAAAGAATCACAACATCATATCCCATTATCTCGTTGCCTGTTAAAGATCTGAGAGATTGTAAGATAAAGGGGAGAATTTTGAATAGACTTTCAAAACTGACAAAAGAGAATGGGCATCTGTGCCCCATTCATACCCTTGACAACTAGTAACGCATCCATAAGAGACATGCGACCGATTTCGATTGACGTTTTCTGTCAAATTTTTCATAATTACATCGTCTGGGTAATCTGTCACGACGACAAGTGAAGGGGGCTGGGTTAACGTGCTTATTAACAACGAGGGCAACGCGCAGCCAGCACCCAGTTCAACGACTTCGAGGTAGTGGGCGAAAGGCGGCTCATCAGATAACTTGGAAGAACAAGGCAGTGAAAATACTACCTCTACGCCTTTGCACCGGAATTAACCCTCGTTCGATAAGCTCTGCGAGAAAGAGAGAAGGGGAGAAGAGATGGTCTGCTAGTAGCGTATTCGCCTTGGATGATTGTTAGAACACCCCAAAGTCCGTGAACTTTTGAAACATACCTTGCCCTCCTACAGTGCTAAAATTTGTCGGATCTATTTTTATAGATCTAAAGGCATCCATACCTTTGGTGCAACGGTAAGGCGAAGAGGACCGTAGGATATCTCAGAGTCATCTAGAATTTTCGATTCGCCAATAAACGAGAGTGCATCATTGAATATATCTTCATACGATTCACTCATAGTAGTCCGCGGTCAAGGTCTAGCGGATAGTCCGGGCCGACATGCCATTGACTCATTTTCTGAGATTGAACATCTTTGAAATACTACTCTCATCAATACTACGCGATGGCATCTGCGAATGTCGTCCTCAGGGCGGAGAAGAGAGCTATGCGGAATACTCTTTCCTTCACTTTGAAAAATATTTCCCCTGCCACCATTGAGGAGCAATGTGCTGTTACTTTCCTGTCCACGCTCTAGTCCAACTAATCCAGTTCACAGCAAAGGCCGTCACAGATGGTGTACTAGCTTTGGATGCTTTCCGTAAGAGTAAAACAATCAGCTGCTATCTTAGCATGCCAACGATGGAACTGGACACGTCCACATTGGTCCAAGAAATTGTGCGCTCTAGTGAGTAGCATTTTGTTTAGCGTTCGATTAGACATTTTATTTACGTTTGCATAGACAAAACCCTTTACGTCCCTAAAATATTGCCAGATGGCAGTATGGACTTTCTAGAAATTCATGGCGCGGATGATATCAAGTCGCTACCAAGTGGCTTATGGGGCATTCGAGAACCTGGACCCACTTGGAATGGGATTCCGAGAAGAAACGGTAAAAACGAACATGCGACAACCTAGTAGAGTATTGAGTGGCTCAACGATGTTATTCAGCGTTAGACGCGGGTTGCGATAAGTTGGACATGGTTCTGGTCCCAGGTATGTTGTATTTTGGTTTGGTGTGGATTGTTCTGCATCTCCTCTTTCAGGTGTTGCTTTCGACAGGACGCTATCTCGTCTGGGTCACGGTAAAGGGTATTATGATAAATATATCTCTGAATATGAGGCCAGTGGAAGGCCGCGTCCTTTACTAGGTACGTCTGGTCTTCCTTTGTCAGCTAATAGAGATTGATGTCCATGTAAGTCGCCCTGGCTTTGCAGGAACAAGTCGTGGATTCTATTCTCCCCGTTGACGACCACGATCAGAAAATGGATATGATTGTCACCCCGACAGAGGTTATCCACTAATAATGCAGCGAGTGATTGTGAGTGTTTCCTTGAACTCGAAATCTCTTTGTCCACATCCTCACACCGCTTTAGCAATGAGATCCGTGAGGTAGAACAACTTGCCTACCGGAGCTATGGATAATCAAAGATACCAACCAGTCGTCTTTCTCCTATGGGCCATGACCTGCGTGAGCAATATGGATCTGTTATTACAACTGTATGCCCAGTCAAGTCAAAGCGATGTAATCAATGTGACGCTACTAATATACGGTGTTCGATGTCAGGCAAATAGCCACGAAGTAATTCGATGTCTATTCACGCCCTTCCGTATCAAAGGAGTTCCCACTTCTGCCTCCTCCCATAACTCTTGATCCATTCTACGACCAACCTCCGTCTCACTGTGCTGAGGAGCCCTTCGGGCGCAAACGTGCTACTTGCCCCATGTTCCAACGGACTGATTTGCTTATCCATAGATACCCGAAACACGAACCTCTTGAGTATCGGGAAACGCCCTAGTGCCGTATCTGCTAGGCGAGCCCAATCAGATACACCTCCCGACATTATAATAGCGATATCAACTGAGGTATATGCGTATAACTGTAGTACAAATTCAGTGAGTTTGGAGGCAGAGGGAAGAATCTCCAGTGCATCCGCACAGAGCTGGAGGTCACGGAGTATTTTCCGAATTTCGAGCTCGATGCTCAAAGTAAGTGACACAAGTGAGATGAAAGAGGGTGTGGTAAAGGTTGGAAATTTAGCTACGCCCGCAGTCAACAAAAGAACTCTCCAGTCAAAGGATGAAAACTTACATGCTGCTTGAGCAGGGATAGAAAGCACCTCCAGAGACTGGGCGCTAAGACTTAGTAGGTAGCCTAACGCGTTGGCCGAGAAAGTAGAAGCGTCCGAGTATGAAACGCGCCGAAGACTGGCAGGGCGCGAAATCGCAAAAACTTCGTGAACCAGCCAATCTAACGGCGTCAGACTTTTTTCAATTGTCAACTCCTCGAGTTTTGTCAGGTTACCCGTGAAGACAAGCGGAGGGTCGAGTTCGGATGAATTCAAACTTGAGATTTCGACACGATTCATTTGAAGCGTCCTGAGAGGTGGGAATAGGCCGAAGAACGCCTTGGCATGTGCGACGTTAATGAACGAGCCCGCAAGCACGAGCTCTTCGACAGAAGTAAAGGCGGAGATCAGTTGTTGTGTTTCGGGTGTCACATGAATTCGAATCTTGGACGTGCTCCACTCGAAGACGGTCACTCGAGGCATCTTGGGAATGGGAATACTCGCCGGATTGGAGATATTACAAGATGGATTATATAGAATCTGTTCGACAGCAGCAAGACGTTCTTCAGAATCAGGAAAGGATAGGGGAAGCTCGTCGTCAAGGATACTGAGTTCCGAATCCTTGAGACGTGCTCCTGGCGAGAACCTGGCTGCTCGAACGGCTTTGATGACATGAGGGAGCGATAAACCGATATTTGCCCAACGTGACATATCCTCGGGTGATGAGAAGTCGGCGTAGGAAAATAAATATCGAAGAGATGCGGTCCGCCATGACTTTGAAACAAGAGATGAAGACTTTAAGGCAGGGACGTCGTCGTGATTGTGTTGGATTATTTCATCAATCACTTCCAGGGGAAGGTAGACTAGTGCATGGTATCGTTGAGAGACTATAACACTGATGACTGGAGAGAAATTACCTACAGCTAGCTTCTTTGGCACACGACATAGGTATCGATGGCTCTGAGTCTTTTGAAGAGTTTAGTGAGATAACGCGTTAGCGCCGATACAAGCTACAATCGATGGCCGAGTGGGACGATTTTTTTGGTCCAAGTTGGACTTTGCTTCCCTACATAGTGCTTTTTATCGCTAATCACCAAGTGTTCATCCCGATACGCACACAAAGTAATAGCCCTTTTCAGTACAAGGGATTACATTGATCAAGGATCCTTGTTCTTCGGTGACTAGCACTCCTAGCCCCCAACAATTTCGGCACAAAGGAAATCTGACGGAAATGTATTGCGGAGCTGAAAAAGTTTCCTTAGACGGATTTCCGTCTGTCGAAAATCAGATTTTGGCAGGGAGAATTTGTTTTCTGACTAGAAAGAAACTGTATAAGGAAATATTTTCAGCCCCACTTTGCATTTCCTTCGGGCAGAAACTCAGGGATGACAAGAGTGTAGATTCATGCACCAAGGAGTACTGTCAGCGATGAAACAATTAGAAGGATGATATTTTCACCTCTGAAAATCTTTTGGAATAGGTATTTCTGAAGATACAATGATTTTATCAGGAAGGAATTAAACCGGCAGTGTCCGTGCCGAAATCGAAAAGAAAAGGATGTGAAATGACGGACGAAAAATACAAGATAGAAGACTAATCAGGTACAGCGACAAGAAAAGAATAGCGAAGAACAAAGGTGAAAGGGAAAGCCATTGTCATCAACCCGCCTCATCCTTACACCTACTACGTGACGGGACCCGGCGTTCGGGGCGAGCATACTAGCCCGTCAGACTCCAAAGGGTATTTCTTGAAAGAGAATAGACCCAGCTTTCGCCACCCCCGACGCTCCCATACCAGCGCGTCCAGAAGGACTCTGTCCTTATCTCACAGCACATATATCCAATATCCACTCATACATCTCCAAATTTTGTCCTCCTTCCCACCACGAAGGTCGCGACGACATCTCCGCCTGGAGCTCGCATTCCGACAGGACTCCATGAGTTCCGATTCCCGACACTTTTCTGCTTCCTTACCGCCTTTCCAGCAGCCGCCCGGATTGCGGCACATCCCTGTCCACTTCTTACCGAGAGTTCTGTGCTGTATGTCGTCCCTTGGGAAAACAAAGTCGAAGATGCTAAACTTTCGGTATCGTCACTCTCCGACGATAGACACTCACTCCATTCTGGATTGTGTGTCAGGGGAAGGGTCAGTGGAAAGGCATTGTTGTAGTCATTGTACTCGTCTATCTTCTTTGTGACTTTGGCGGGTATTGGTTGCCGTTCAAGATCCGCCTTGCGCATTTCCCACGTATGAAGGTTAGAAGTACACTGTGCCGCGTACTGTTTGCATTTCTGATGATCCATGAGCAATGCACCCAGCACATCGGAGAAAAACATACCTGGAACAGCCTTCGCCACCAGCTCCAACAGCGGCCTGGCAAACGTTTTGATGAAGAAGACTTGAGAATTCGCCTCGCTCAATGGCGTCTCAGATGACTGAACAGTACAAGGCAACGCCAACGACTTCTCATACTGGGCCTGTGACGTCCATTCGGCCATAAGCGCCGTGGCCCAATGCTGTGAGACGTGATACGGCCGACTGGGATTGCTAATATCCGAACACTTCATGATGGCCTGGCATATCAGAGTCTTCCTTTGGGTGATCGACGTCCGCCTCTCCGGCCACTGTTCGTGAAAATCTTTCCATGAAAGCGGCATGGACACTCATATCGGTGGCCATGACCGTCTCCCACAGCAGACGTCTCGCCCGGGGCCGCTCCAGGACCGCACCTAACCCGTGATGCTGCATCATTCGGAGTAGAAGAGAGCAGTGCATCTGTTCGAGGGCGGAATGGTCGTTAAACACGACTGAGAGAGGTGTCTGCGCGTTTTTCATGAAGAGGTTTGTGAAGCCAGGATGACCTACGTCATGTCCTATAGCGGCGATGCACACCAAGAACAGGTCACATAACCCAAGAGAGGTAACGAGAGGGCCACTGTCGTACGGCCTGCGGCTCTTCCACATTCGTCCGTTATATTGCAGGATGGCTAGAGAAGGGACCATCCCGGCCGATCTGAGGAAGGAATATGAGGCTTGGAGCACATCTAGGGCGTGTTCAAAGTTATGATACGAGTTTTCGTAACGGTAAATTTGTCGCAGATGGTGTATGAATGGACCCATTTGTTCTGGTAAGCGATAAGTTGATCAGGTCCAGGCACAAAAAATACAAGGGTAAGCACTTACGAAGAGACAAGCCCACTGCCTCCTTCATCCCGTCGATGCGAAAGAGGCCTTCGAACAGGATCATAGTGCATGCCAAAACTTCTTCTGGCGGTAGTTTGTGTGGTTCGAAACTCCACGAGTTTAGAGAACAGATGAGGCGGCGGCGAACGTCTGGAGACAGATCGGCGGATACAGTGCTGCGCAAGGTTAGCGCAGGAGCAGGATAGCATATGTTAGAGACATACAAATCATGGCTACTTTCACTGACAGTGTTAAGCGTCTCGTTGTACATCTCGCTTAATAGTTCAGCAAACTGGGTCCTGGGAAGTGTTATCAGCTGATTGCTTAATCGCCAGGTATCATACGAACTGCAGAGCAGAGGAACTGCCGACCCATCCATGACCTTGAGATTCACTGGCAGTCGCGAGATGAAGACCACCGACATCAGCACTCTTCGGCCTTGTCTGTCGTCGTATGACTGAGGGTCCAGACATTCCAACAGGGTCGTTGATGGCTTATCTACTGAGAAAAGGCGACCACCAGATGGTATTGTCAAGTAAATTCAGTGCACGCCTAAAACAAGGCAAAAGGAACAAAAAACGAGAGAATGTAGGCGTGCACGGTCGTTGCAGAGGCAGAAATAGAAATTGTCGTTCTCGGTCGCGTGGTGGTAAGAGTGACAGCTTGCTCGTGGCAGCCACATGGGTTTCCCTATCAGCGACCAAATAGGACCACCTAATGGTCCCTGCTTGCCCTTTCTTTCTCAGTCACAAGGCTTCTCGGACTTTCTGCGTCACAATATATTCCTTGTTCTCCTTGTAAAGCCCTTGTCTGGATGTTGTTTTGTTCCACTAAGGGCTTTTCATCCGGAATGGACCGGGTCCAAGCGTCGGCCGGGCTGGGCTCTTTGAACGCCGAGACCGGCATCCTTCCGACAAGTACCGTTCCCTCACAAAACGGGTTTTTAACTTGAAACGCCTAACAACAGGCTGAGACTGATATCCTCCTTGCTTCGTGATTGATCTCAATTAGCATTTTCATCAGGAAGCCGGTTCTCTACGACGATGAAGTGGCGATAGATGTATAGGCCATTTTAGCTGGTTATCATTTATGAGAGCAGGAATCGGTTTCTCGATGCCGTGCAGAGCGGTACTCCACAGGATCTGCAATACCACTGTAACCAAGGTATCTCAGACTAGGAAGGTAAAGGGTACAACGGGCAAACAAAGCGACCATTCTTTTGGCCTCATTGAAGATCTCAGTTCGGTTGGTGCTTCGAAGGTCTTGCTAAATGATGGATGTCGAGAAAACGATGACCCGCTTCGTACAGTACTCATCTGTAACTCATGGAATTCATAGGACACCATACAATTGCATTATCATTGCCGTGAACCATATATTACCTAGCCATGCGATGGTAAGGCATATCAAGCCAAAGTGTCTTGACGTTATGGCAACGTCGCACATGCAGGCTGGACACCACAGCCAGTTCGGTAGAAATAACAGATCCACGGAACTGGGTCCGACGGTCGTATGTAGTTTGGTGAAAGGTAACCTAGAAGGGCAGAATAAATGGGTACCTGAGGCCGCCAAGCTGACGAGGGTGTGGGCAGGCTGTCTCGTGCGTTACGTCCATGCGCTAATTAAATGTGCATTGAGAACTTGGTGCGTTTTGAATTCATGATTCGGAGTTCGACGGAATTTCGACCCTCGATCGGCAGCTATGCATATGAATCCGCTGTATTGAATGATAGTTCATATGTCTTTGGCTCCACGAGCGCGTACATTTAGCCGCATGAAGCTAAGGCAGCTTCAAAGCAATACAGACCAACTATTTATGGCAAACTTCAAGTTCGCCCAACCAGCTTATGTAAGTGCCATCTAAATCGGGATCGATATAATTTGGCCTTGTTTCGAATGAACGACTTCCTTTTCACTTTCATTACCACCACCATCCTTACTTATTCGCATCCATACTTCAGCTTCGCGATGCAGGCTTTCATCGTCACCTTGGTGTTTCTCTTCTCTTTTGCGCAGGGCGCAGTCCTTCTCCGTGAAGAATCTCCATTCAATTATACTGCTACTCAGACGACACACACCGCACGGAATGTTTTCTCTTCGGAATCGAACGATACTCAGCGGCCAGTTCTCTCCGTGCTGAACGCTATGTTGGCTCGATCTTCGTCAAAACGCCTAGCTCCGTCTCGACGACAAGACCTCAATACTAGTCCAACACCCGCTCCTACTGGACCAGACTCACCAGACACGACAGTACACATCACAAACTCCAGTGACTTCGCACTGCTGATGCCTAGGAATTCTGGTTAGGCCCACCTCTTCACCCTTTACGTGCTTCTGTTCTGACGGACCCGGTGTTATAGACAAACCTGTGTCTTCGTCAGAGAACGACGCCATCGCATATTGCAGCTCTAGTTCTTCCTGTGCTTACACTCTTCCCGACGGATTTATCACCGCAGCAGAAGTATACACTGTTGAAGGGTCCTATGTTCAAGTTCTTAATTCACATCCCTTCCATGGTTCTTTCTCACGTAACGATAGATTACTGGCTGCATGGATCCTTCGAAAATGTCGATGTCTTCCAAAGATGATGGTGGTCAGTTCGACGTCAGATACCCAAACGGTGCTCAGTGTACTTTTGGTGGCTATGGTGCTAGTTTTATAGAACAGTGTGTCCTTTTTGCTATCGGCATTACAGTGCTGCATTTCTCATCCTTCTCAGGCTAGAACCATCTGAAGGTCGCTTCTGCCTTCGGTGCTGCGCTTCAGCAAACGATCAAACTAACTGTAACTCTCACCAAGATCGAGCGGGTTGCCTAGCTGCGATTCCTGGTACATACGACTTTCCGGAACTCGGAGTAACATGCAACGCATAGAATTCACGAGGGCGGAGGACCGACACATGCACAAAAGCACACTAGATTATCCTTGTACAACCTGGACATAATTCACTACTAATCATTGCGTAATTATATGATGCCAGTAAATATCGAAGTTATAAACAACAGGCCAAAGAATAGTACCTTAAAATCCCCCATGAGTGGCTGTGATGCATGTATAATGGAAACATGCTAAACGTGAATGAGAAAGCTTCCCCATGCCATACATAACGAAAAAAGAATAGACAATAATCAAACTCGAAGAGGAGAGGAGTGAGCGATAACGACCCATTTCTTGCGCCACCTATGACAGTGCTTCGGCGACAACTTTACAGAAGGTTTCCGGGTCGTCCCAATGAAGCTGAGGAGTCGCAAAATAAGTTAAGCACTGTCTTCTGGTTGGAATTACTCACCAGATGATTTGCATTCTTAACATCAATAAACCGATTCGGGCGAATAGTCTTCCCAGAAGCCACCGCTGCAGTGTATCTTTTCTCATTCTCCAGCGCGCCCAACACCATATGCCAACCCGATCGTGTACAAACCAGCGTCGTAAATCTGACATCAGGGAGGACCGACCTTGCCAGCTCTTCATCGTACAGCGCTCGGTCAGCTTGTCGATGTAACATCGGTTCGACGACCGGCAAAGAGGCCGGTCCTAAGTCTGCCGTGAACGCCGCAGCAGGGTCGACGATCTTCTGCAGTTCCTCAGGCGTGATATGGTCTATGGATGCGTCCTTGCCAATCCAACTGTAGTCAAGTCCCGCATAGGACCGAGAAGACAAGTCATGATCGAACCACCCTGTAACATACTTCATAAAGTGCTCCGGTGTGCGCAGGGCTTCGGCGAGCTTTTGTACTGAAACGCCAGGAGGTGGATCGGAGCTGTAACCGTAAGCCATCATGGGTGAGTCTTGGATTCTAATTAGCAAAATTGTGGAGTTTTTTAACGTTAGCAGTGGCTCACCATAAATGATTGCAGCTCGCAAATAAGGCTCGATTTTTGCGTACAGCCTCTTTGGTATGACATCTGGCTGACCGAATAGAGACAGGATAACTGGGCCTCCCGATGACCACCCTAGTATCGCGAGACCCCCCGACTTATTATCTCTACTTCGAGGCGTTACATGCTCGTTATCAATGAACCATGCGAGGAAATTTGCGACATCCTGTGCAACAACGTGTAGGTAACCTTCCCGGCCATGACGGAGGTCATCGAGCTGTGCCTCCTGAAACCTAGCGCTTCCGGGGTAATGCCGGCGGTTCACCACAACAACCCGTATGTTGTATAGTGGGAAAAGCGGGAGGACCTTTCGGAAACTCTCTAATTAGGCGGGTTGAATAAGGCTTTCGCAACCGTGACTAACAACAGTCCGCATACCTCCAGTGAGTGCTGTACCATGGTATATGACCAAAGTAGTGTATGTCGTGGATTCAGGTACGGGACCGCTGTCTTGAAAGAACAGTCGTCCGCCAGTGGCGTCAACGGGTGCTACAACCATAATGTGAAAGAGATGGCATTAGTTTACAGCGACAAACGAACTTTATATGATTCGTGTCTTGTGGATGGTGCGCGTGCGGCGATTGCAAATATTGCAAATTTGATGGAACATTCATCCGTCACTAGAGATATCAGGAGTAAGCACGAAACCTTCTTAAATCAGGTTCCGTCATCACAATTCACCAAGCATTGCGACTACAAAAGACTTGGCCGCTCTCATGCCACGCGTTACAATCAATCTGTCATCCGATCGCAGCGGACGAGGCGAAGGATAGAGGGTAGGAAACAGGGTAGGAGACTCAGCCCCAGGTCTAGCAAAAACCCAGGACCCGAACAAAGAGACATCCTCGGAACACCCGATTGTCGCTTAAAGAACGTCGATTCGAGCCATTCGAAGGCAACGCCTTGAAACGAAAATTCGACTTATGACAACGTCGCGGAACCAAATCCGCATCTGCTAAGAACTCGAATGACAGATGAGACGCAGAATTCTTCAACTGAGGTGCACTTGGAATTCTCCCGTTCCACCTCCCAGGCTAAGCCTGGTCTGGCAACACAATGAGCAAAAGCCGTTGAAACATCTGCGGAACCATCACCATGCGCCTGAGTGTGCTCGACGGCGAACTCGACGGACCAATTTAAGAGAGAAAGGCGCCGGAGGGACAATGGGGAAAGTACAGGGACGCATTTTTGTTGTCATGAGGTGCCCCATGAGAAGAATCGGGGGATGCTGTCCCGTCTGTATGGCGCCTGCACCAGTACAGAGGAATCCGCCAGGCGAGGCGAGCCTGAAAGTGTTTGACATGGAGGAATATGAGAAGGATAGCGTATATCCCTGGCCGCTTTCTCCATCAGAAAACGTCCACTGGTGAAATTTCTTCCAGATGAGATAGATGGTAGTCCAATGTAGTAATGCGACGATCTCACGGTCCGAACTGATGCGCCACATTAGCATACGATGATCGCGTATGAAAGCGCTCTACTTGAGCAACGGCCCTTCAACTTGTAATTGTCAGATCTGCAAGCTCGGCAATATCCCAGAGTGTCCTTGTGGGTCGAAATCTAGATGGTGCGGACAAAGAATAGGCATCCCTAGCGGCTCCTTGTAAAATCCGCCTTGGTGCGACTGGCATAAACGACGGGAGAAAATCGACCCAGCAAGAAGTCCCGGCTTTACATTAAACCTTTATGAAGGATAGGCGTACTCCGAAATGATAAAAATAGTCTTGTGTTTTTATAGTATCTGTATACTTTTCGCCCTGAGGTGAGTACGGCGCATAAATGGTAACACAAACACGCACATAAGGCACTATTTGATCGCATAGGCATCCGCGGGTGCGGGTGCAGGCTCAACTTTAACTCGGCGCGCACACGATCATCCTATCCAAGAAAATCTGTGCTTTGAGCCGAAGCATGGATACGAGTGTATGAGCAGTTTCCAGACTTTCGTCATGCGCATCAGGGGAACGAGACAAGCGAAACTCAATCTTGGTCATCTTAGTCTTCCCTGGTCCATCCAACCTGCAACGAGAATGGAAAAGTTCAACAAAAAGTCGAAGCTTATGCGCCTTCTGTAAGACAGGATTTTTCGCGTTTACACAGATAGTGTCGAGATGGGGTAGCAGCAGCCCAAAAGGCTGATCGGTAGTCAAACGAATGATCGACTGGTCTGTGACGACAAGATTAATTGTAAGATGTCGTAGCTGGGTTAAAAAACGGTAGAGTGGGAACAAATGAATGGGGGACGTAGGATCGCCTCCGAAAATGGTGATCGCATGAAGCTGGCACTTCGATCGTTGTAGGAACGCCGTCAATGCGGAAATGCTCCATGTGCAGTAATGCAATTCCATCTCCGAGAGGGCAGGCAGTGTCAGGGCTCGTAACAGCCCGTCCAGGTTGTCATTTCCCTCTCCCAGCACAATCTTGGTCAATTGTGCATGTTCGCAGTCTATCAAGGGACCTCTGACGTGCTTCCACCGCCAGATCGTTAGACTCTGCAGCCAAGGACTCATATCGCATATACGTGCGACGAAACGGGTGTTGATGACTTGGGCTATTTCAAACGACCGAAGCTGCGACCAAGGGAGGCGCCATGTCGCGTCGTGTAATTCAAAGCCTCCGATAGAGACACTGGTTAGATTCGGGGCGTAGGGGTGCCAGGAGAGAAGCGAGGTAATGCCCCCCGGCAAGCCACTGATAACGAGACTCAACCTCTCGAGACGACGTGAATCAACTACTCCCGTAGTATAAAAGAGGTTCAATGCTAGCAGAGGGAGGTAGAGAGCGAGTGATTGCCAGCGGGATGAGCTGGGCTGTATAATAGAGACGAGAGGAGTGCCTAGCTTGAAAATGGCAAAGGTTGAAGCGTCCATTGACACAGAAATTGGAAGCGGTTCTGATCGTTGGAGTTGTTGCTGAAGCAGGTATCTGGCCTGATTCAAAGACGCATCACCAGCTCCGCCGATGCGATCCAAATTGACCCTAACGTCGGTCCATAGCTGAGGCATGTCATTGACTATGGCCCTCCACCGGTGACACACCTGTGTCAACGACCACGGAACTACGGCTGTGCTCAAAGAGGACGAGCTGGAGCCCGCCGCATCGCTCTGGCACATTTGAAATATGTTGTACCAGAGCTCGACAGGTATCCGACGAGCGGGACTCAATATGAGCTTATATTCTTTTAGCGCAGTCTCCATTTTTGTTTTCTCTTTTTGAAGATCGAACAAAGTGGACATGTACACATGAATCTGCTCCTCAAGCACGTCCAGCCTCTTCGACAATCTGTTTCTAGCACCTTGAATGTGGCCAATCTGTTCATCGGCAGGTGGTGCATTGAACCTCAAGAGCATCCTGTTCCGTGCAGAAAGGGCGGCGTTCGATTCAGCGGGACGGCAAGACGAACAAACGCAGTTCGAACATCTATAGCCAGCTGCATTCGTTCCACTGGTTGCGGCGCTCTTGGCATGGGGAGTAAACATTTTATACGTATGTGAATTACGGGACACACCAACCGTTTTCATATTGCTGTGAAGGTGAGGAAAGAAAAGACCTATTGAATAAACACAAGGTAAGATTTTTGGACCGTGAAGCGACTGACCAACATGCTGGAGCAGGACAAGGCACAACCGATTCCGAAAGGCACTGCAGGTCACACAGTGACGTGACCTTCGAAGACGATAATCCCCGGTATTGCCAGGATAAAGACGACGACGATGCACGACTCTCTGTATGAACAGACTCCACCCAAGGTGTCGCCTCCGTCGACGATGTCAGCGACATCGCATCGATCTCGTCGAACTCATCGTACCCATTATTCTATGCCCCAGCCTCATCCAGCGCCAACTCCATCGCCAACACCGTCAAACATAGCAGAAAATCTGCATATGCCCAGCCGCGAATCCTACAATTTTGATCCTACTGAGCCGTACATCGCAGTTGCAGGGCAAGAGAGCGTAATAGCTGCGCAATCACCGCCTCCGCCTGGGGGATATCGGCCGCCTGGAGGTGGCTGGGGGGATTTCGTTGGAGGATTCAGGAAAGTTTTGGGAGTCGGGAAACGTAAATCTGATACGACGCCGATGCGAGTTCCATCGACCCGTATCTCGATGCCAAGACCTCTGGTAGCACCTCGGGACGTCGAGCGCGATGCCCAGCAGCAGTCGTATCCTCAGCCTTCTCCTCAACAATATAGTCAGCCGACACCCCCACCGCCGACTTCAACTGCTCATGGGGCAAATAATTCTGTTGAGGGTACCACAGCTGTTGACCACGGACCTATGCAACCGGTACACGCACACGTACACCACAGTCATATTCCATCTCAGCCTCCTTCTCATGCGATACGCAGTCCAGTACTTGTTGAGCCTCAGCCAGGCTCTGATTATGCTAAGATGTATGACATGGCCACCAATTCTTCGCCACCTACAGAGATGTCGTTTTCTTCATATCTATCACGCGTTGGGCAGTTCTTCCGTGACCTCAACAATCTACCATGGGTCGCTGAACGAATCACGGTCGATTATGTGCCTGGTCAGCCTACACAGCGCCTAGGAAGGAGGATGTCGGGATCGACAAGACCATCGCAGCAGGTGATGTCGTGGTACGGTGGACCACATGGATCAGTTAATTTGTTGTCAGATGGGTCAGCGTCCATAAGATATCGACAGATGCCGCAGTCGCCGTACGTTTATGGATCCCCACCACCGCCTATCCACCTGATGTCCCAACAACCTCAGATGGGCATGATGTATCCTGGTTCGGCCGCCTCCATGAACCAGCCACCTCAAGCTTTCATGATGCATCCTCAGTATTACGTCCCGTACCAGCCCGACGGAGGCATTTACGCACCCCAGCCCCAGATGCCATCATCGCAAACCTCTGGACATTATCCATACCCTGTTTCTCATCATCCGCAACAATCCGTTTAGCCTCTCTGGCGATTAGAATTTTTCTTCACTTCTGTGGATCAAATTTCTTGTACAACATCTATATCACGAATCAAATACCACGTAACTTACGTCTCACATTTCACGTTCTCTTCATCCGTCTTCTTCAACCTACGTTGCGGTGCTTTACATGATTTTTACACCTTGGAAATGTATCTATAGCAGAATCTTGGAATTGCCCGCTTACCATTACTCTGTCGCCTTGATTCACTTACTACGGGAGTTGGCCTTTTTTCTGGGTTACAATCTCTGACATGTTTTGCATCATCTCCTGCAAGAGGTGTCCAGGGTAAAACAATTATATTAGTTCACTGCTCCCGACATAAAGAAATGTTGTCCTACCAAGCATTCAATCAGGGCGGTATCCCTCTATACCAGAATGGTTACCAATTTTACTATCTCTGTGAACTAATGTTCTTCCTCTATTTAGACCTGAAACTAGGATGAACGTGCCGATTTCATGTTGTACTGCCCTCGACAACATTTGTTGACTTGCTCACATAGTCAAGCTCTAGACGGCCATATAATTTTCAGGCCATCATTTTTTTCATCCCTACTATGAATGTCATTATCTTACGATGATCTTCTAAAGTGATAGTTACCACTGCTTACGGATAAACCCTCCCTTCGAGCAACACCCCGAACATTCCAATTTCGTAATTCAAGGGGTATCCCGTACTCTCGCGGAATCTCGTGGTTAAAGGTCAGGCGATACTAGTACTCGAAGTCTGTTCTACAGACAACGATATAATCAGATGGTGTCTGTTTGTAGGTCGTAAGTCATAGTTGAACGGTATGTGACTGCAGTCTAATCCTGTCATTCAGAATGAAGGCTTTCAAATTCCTTGGATTTGAGAAATAGTTGCGGCCTACTCTTGAGGTTATTTCGACTCTTCAATGACTAGGTGCGCCATCTTACCTGTGGAGGAGCCTTATATTTATCTTCTCGGAAACCCAGCCAAAATGCTTCCCTACGAAGCGTTATTGCCAATGACGATGCGGGAGAATTTAGAGACGCCGTAGTGGAGATGAAGAGTCTGTGGTGGAGATTGCGGTGGCTGTTTGGGAGTGGTGGAAAGTTAATTCCTGGCCAGTTCTCAAACGTAAGTACATGGTCTACTAGTACCCGAAGCTGAGTAGATGGACTTCGAAATCTGGGGACCTCGGCGTCTACACACTTAAGGACGTAAACTCAGGTGGATTAATCCCAAGCGTCCGTAGATTCAAGACGGTGAAAGTGTGGCTCCCTCATTCTCATGATCAGTGGCGAAGGCTTTCGAACTTCAGGTCAGCTCATCACACGAGGAAGAGAGAAAAAAGTAAATAAAACCTCATTGGACAGTGGAGTAGTAACTCAATGAAGTGAAGACCATACTTATAGAATACTTGTAAAAATGAGCAAACTTGGAGACGATAGCTCGTGCAGTGACTCTGTGGCGGTGCTTACGGATCACTCGGTCCGATGTCGTGGGGAAAAAAGAAACGTCGCATTTCAAGATTTTCCAGCAGACACTTTCTAAGTAATTGGGTATGTCAACGATATTTGGATCGACTATTCAGCCTGCTACAGTTTCTCTATTCTCCTCTACGGGATCCCATTCATTGCATCTGTTCGAATCAGCGCAGGACAACTCCCTGCCTGAGGATTCCTTCCTTCATTTTCTCGAGGACTCATCTTCGGAACCAACACCAGAATCCCCGCGTAAACTTGTCTCTCCGCCCTCTATTGAATCGAATGTCTGTGATGGAAACGGGTATTCATTGTGTCAGACGGTACTCCATATACAATCTCCCACTCTCCGAACGACGTATATCAAATCCAAGGGAGATCTGGGTCTAAATCATCCTTGGTTTAGTCTCCAGGTGCGTAGTTTGGGACGGGAATGGAGTTTCGAAGTTGGAATTGTAGATCAGATGAAGAGGCACCGTATCGTGAGGTTGTCAACCTTCCAGGTATTGTGCCCTCTTTGCTTGTCATTTGAACACAACAACACTATCTATTTCTTATCCATATTTGCATGTTGTATCCTGAACCTAACAGTCTATTTTTGGGCAGAAATATGCGCGACTAAAACTCCCAGTACGAGGCAAGCCGACGCTTCTCCACCTGCCCTTGTCTTTTCCGATGGCCTCTGAATCTTCGCACCTTCTCACCTGCTTGGTCAACTGTCACGCTTAATCTTCCTTCCCTCATGCCTCATTTCTCCGACCTGTCATTACTTGGGGACGACGATGATGCATCTCGCTCGCTCAGTACAGGCGCCGTAGGGGCCTTCTCGCATGTATCGTATGTGAAGATATACTCGACATGCCGACTGAGACGGATCTGGTTCAGTCAAGAGGGGCCCGGGGCGGATCTTCCATGGGAATTTCAGCTGTACTCCGACGCGTAAAGAGCGGCGGTGCGTCCGGGACAATGCATATCGGCGGTGATCTACGGTTGGTGGAGGTGACAGGATAGGCGTACCTGCAGTGTGCACATCCTTATCCTATCAATCGGGGCATCCACCTGTCCATCAGTAGGAGTGCCTATCTCTATCGGATTTCATTGATGCGCCGTGTTCATGGGTCAGGCATGTTGCACCTAATCTCCCAATCTTATTCTGCCATCCTCCCGAGCACGGATCAACCTTAACGTACTTACACGTAGTATGTCTGCCAAGTCAGTGAATGAGTGAAATACGGTCGTGCTTTATTCTAGTAAAAAAAACTGCTCTACTTGTACATTCCGTAAATTGTCTGATTATACTACTACTAAACTCGTACGGGAAAAAAGAAGAGAACGGAGAAGCAAAAGTACAGATTGATGATGCATGTGAGGTTTGAACGCTGAATATAGTCCCATAGATGCGCATCTGATAGTGACCGAAATCCCCGAGAGAAGTAATAGAGCACGGAGAGAGCGAAAAAAAGTAGAACTTCAACGCCTGTTTATTGTCCGTAAAACGTGACGTTCGCTGCACTCCCTCGAACATGGCTGACCATCCCCATGCCGATATTGGAAAACGGGGATGGAAGATGATACGGCATACGCCTCATGGGCTAGAAAGAGACGGCCATCAAACACTGGCTCGAGGATAAATAAGGGATCATACCATAGTACTGTGATTTGTATCAGAAGGTCGTATGAGAGTAGGAATCAACAGTATACGACGGCTCATAAGATGGACCCGGTGCAGAACTGTCACCGGTATACGAGCTGTAGTTCGATACAGGAGTCGTGTACGGTGCAGGACCGGAACTGGTCATGTCGTAGGTCAAGGGCGGAGTGCCTGAAGAGACACTGCTTCTAGACGACGGCGACGATCGAGCAACGGGATGCTGTTCCTGCTCCCACTGTTGTTGGTACGTCGTCGGGAACCTGCATGTCGCCGTCGCGGATATTACTGCTCCCGCCGATGAAACGGGGGTGCGCACTGAACTCCGGCGCCATTGATGATACGGAACTAAATAATGATCAGTTCGCTGTTGTACTCGGGGTGCGGGGAATTCTTACGGGGATTGGTATTACGAGTGCTGTTGCCGAGGGCTTGGCTTGGCTGATTTAGCATGGGCGCGATTCCTTTGGATTGGTCGTTTGCAGCACTCTCCATACATGCGTTGGATAGAGGTGGAATTAGCGAAGAGTCAGATGAATTTCTCCTGGATTGAGGAGCAGCAGCTCGCGGTGATATACCGTCACCCGTAAATTCTACCAAGGACGACGAAGAGCCAACTACACAGAAATTGTAAGCATGACGAAGATGTGAGGATAATGAGACCACTTACGCTTATAGTTGGGATCGCGAAAATATCTTCTGCCCCAGTTGTCAAAGTCAATTTCTTGCTTGAGATTATATGAGATCTGGGTCGGTGTATGGGCAGGTAACCGAAGGTGGTTCTGCCATGGGTATAGGCGACAAAGACGGCGAGGGATAGACCAAGCTCTCGGCCCTGGAATATGCTGCACTTGGCGACTCAGAGGTGAAGACGGCTGCCGTCAACTTGTACCTTTGACTTTGCCTTTCGTCGCCGTCGTCGCCCTCTTCACCGTCATCGCGCTTCCTCTTCAACCCTGCGACATCAAAGCTAGGCGACAACCGTTCTAGCCCGTCGATATCTGCGCGAGTGAGCTCTGGGCGGGGGAACTCTGGTAGCTCAGGGCTGAAGATCCCACCATCGTAGCCGGGGATCTGCCACTCAGGTAGCAGTACAGGCATCGACTCAAGAGGCCCTGGCTCCTCCCCACACCAGGTAAGAGCGGGAGAAGGATTTCCACCGTGTACAGTGAAAGGATCGAGGCGAAACACGCCCATCATACTGCGCATGTCGTCGTTCGCTTGCGTGGCACGAAGGGGGACCTGGGTCGGGGGTGCGAAAGGCTGAGAGAGCGGCAAGCGCCCAAACAGCTGGGTAGGGGAATGAGGGTGCTCCGGGGAAGGCGAACATCGCCTGGTATCAAGGAGAGGCTCGATAATAAATCTGGGGGATCCTGGCTCCTCTTTGACGGATTCCAAGGACTTTGGGCGACGAATGCGAGACTTTGACTTTGGTTTTGAAACGGGGCGGGGCTTTGGTGAGGGCGACGAAGAGAGGGATTCAAACGCGTGAGCCGTCGGATGAACTATATCATCATCCAGAGATTCATCCCAGAGATTGTCGGGGGCCAGGGTCGCGCTAAGCGAGGATGCAGAAGCTAGAGTCGATCGTGGTACAAAATTCCAATTCCAATGAGAGGGTCCAGTGAGGGAGGGGTATGGAAGTGGTGGTTCAGTCGCCACTGATGATAGCAATTGACTGAACTTGTGCATCGCGCCTAGTTTCTGGTCAGTATCGAAGTCTGCTGATGATGGATACAGTTTGTTAACAGGTACAGAGACCGGTAATCTGGAATAGACAAATGTTGATCAGTGTCGGAGAATAGATTACCATGTTGGACATACTTTATCTCGTATTTATTTTGCGCGTATGTGGTTGGTCCAAGGAGTCACGACTTGATTCAGTGAGAGAGTGTATGCCGACTGTTCTACGACGCGTCTGCCTTCAAGTACGACACGGACAGAACAGACAGTCGCGGCGAACTGGAAGACTGAAACAGAAAGGCCACATACTCCCATCCAATCGTTCCTACATTTCATTCATACCTCTATAATGCTCCCATGAGATCGCCGCACCCCCTCATCTCGTTCCCATGCACGGCAGCGGAGCTCCCCGTTCCACCCCCCCGGGTTACAGGTGGCCTTCAGATGCACCAAGATTCGTTCGTCAAAAGAACCGTACCCTCTCTAATTGCTCTTTCTGGGCATGTTTCGCAGATGGATCCACATTGCTTCTTGCGCCGCAATTGGCAACTTTCACACTGTCACATTACACTCCGACCAGACTCCGCGGCCAAATATTTGCATGCCGACATATGCCGGTGTCGGCATGCTAAGAATCCCCATTCGGCTCCTCACCATTTTCACTCTGTCACACTCTTCTTCGAACGATCTTCAACTTCGTATAGGCATTGATCAGGGCGGTTGAACGCGCCTTTCCATGAGATTCACAACCCCGTTTCTTTGTTCAACAATGAATAGAGATTCAATCAATCAACATTTCATCCAGTTGACCACCTCTACATATGGCCTTTTGTCACTCTTCGATGTATATTTGCCCTCACAATGATCGTTTTTTATGAAGTGCATCCGATAACGGGTCGCCTAATTCGTGAATTACCGCTCAGGGCCTCACACCCGCCACAAACATTCGGGCATCGGTGAACCCGCCACATTCTCGAAGTTGAGCTTCCGCTGTATTGATCGCCGACCAAAGAATCGCTAGCATCGCCGTGGATATGTCGGGACTTTGTTCACCGTCCTGGACCACTAGAAGCTTGGATCAGACCAGAATCCATGGCTTTACCAGCCCAAGATCGAGCCGTATAAAGTTCTGAACATATATCGTTATAGACCGGAAATAGTGTCGAAACTAAGCAAAAAATTAGAAGGTACCGAAGCCATCACTTAGAATAGGGACTGAATCAGCAACTGATTTAGGTACTGAAAGTGATGGTCGCAGCTGTAACAGAGGCACGCGAAGTCGTCGAAGCAGAAGCATCACTAGGAACCCGCAGAGAGGGGGAAAGACGGAAAGACGCCCGCCTTGTTGTTGTCAACGATGAGAAGTTAATGAACCCCTCTATGGGGGGTTTAAAGCAGTAGCAAGGCAAAGGGGTGGAAAGGTTATTGCGTTTACCACACGTAACAAAGTTTTCGCATCTACTAGACCGGTCGTTTGAGGTTCAGTATTTCATTTCGCCGGGAATGAGAAGAAAGCGAAGACTAACAGCACGGAAAGCATAGCTGTTTTACCATTCAACAATAGAGTTCTACGAGAATCAATGAATACATACCGGGATAGTTGGGTTTCAGGAAGGCTCGAGAAGGCCCCGAGCGTTCATAACCAGGAATTAAAGTACCACTGCCCAGCCAGTCAGCACAATGCAACTGTCCCAGCCGGTGATCAAGTCAAGCGCTCCCGATCGAGTGTAGGAAAAGAGGCCAAGAGGGTGCAGAAGTATGCTTCTGTTGTCATTCAGTTGTGCGATGAATGTACCGGGATTTGGACATGAGAAGGCACATGCAGAAGTGTACCGTCATTTCGTTCCCCGAAGATCAAGGAGAACGACGATGAGACGTGAACACGGTCAAGTCAAAGGGCGTATGAAGCATCGGGTGAAGAACGGGTGCCACTCTAAAGAAAAGCGCCGAGTCTTCCCAGGTGGATAGGCAGGGACGGTACGCATCTAAAGCGAGAGTCTTAATATAGAGAGGAGTATCATTGGCCCTCAAGACCCGGGCTGTAAATTTCCTTGGCGAATGGTGGAGTCAGATGAGGATTCTCTCCACACGAAAAGCGTCGGCCACATGTCGCAGATAAAAACCAATCGTTTCAAGCCATCAGGCTGGCGCTTCACGGAGGATATGCGTGGATATGGTTAGAGCAGCAGATACTCCCAGCGTCGGCACAAGAGCGGAAGGTGACCACAAGCATAAAGTTCTCAGTCCTTCGCGTTGTAGTTAGGAGAAACCCTAGCGAGTAGCGGGAAGACAGGTCCGAGCCTGTAGCCGCGAGCATGTTCAGAAGACATACAAATCAGGCTAAGGCCAATGAAAACTGGCTCCATGTTCGAGAGCGAGACCGCGATGTCTAAAATCTTCCGCGAGTAAGTTTAGACTTTTTGAGATCACCGCAAAACAGGCATCAGCATCGAGCGTCACAATTAAGGACAAGAACATAGAATGGAGGCGAGCTGTCTAATTGGCGGCTGTTGTATCAGAACGAGACAAAAAAATCGGCGAGGATTTGTAAAGCGGATTTGGTTCGAAAAATGTGAGGATTGTCGTAAGGGCAGATCTACCCACAAAGATTGAGTTGAGTGTGTGAGTCTAGGAAAAGAATTCGATATTGAACGTTGAACCATATCCCCACGTGGCCATGACCTCGACCTCAAATACGGTCGCCTCTGAGTCGAGTATAATTGCCTTGATTCCACTCCATCTGATGATTAGCGCTTAGCAGTTGGTACTCGGATTGGGAAAATAACCGAACGCCGTCCAGGGAACTTTTGTCATTCAGGAATCTTCGGCCAACGTTGTTGGTTAGAGCTCACCGGCAGGGCATCAGAGTTGTGTAAGACTAAAGGAATCTGGCTTTGTACTGACCTTCGACTCTGTAGCGCCACTATTCGGACTTCGTGCTGCCGTACGTTCTGCACTTTGAGCACAGGATGCCATGATTTTCGCTATTATCTCTTCGCCGGCGCCTACACTAGCGTTCTTGCCAACGGCCACACCCGGCCGACGTGAAGTCAACAGTCATTTTGATGATCAAATGATCCCGTGGTACTCCGGCAGTCCACCAGTCACTTGCTAAGTTCTGCGAGTCTTCCACCAAGGATTTTGCCTGCGTAGTCTTTGCTTTATACCGAAGCCTGTCCCTGGCGTCGCGTAATCGTGCAGATGCTCGAGCGTTGGAAGGCGGCCGACACCCTGAGGAGCTAGGCTCATGATAGATCTACGCGAGTCCAAACGCTGTTCTTACATGACCTACCCCAGCCAGGATCTGGCCTCGTTATCATGTACTCGGGTCCGTAATGCATGAACCTCGTTCATATACTTCGCCCCCTGTCATTCTACCATTGCTGTGAAACATACGTTCCAAGATGACGACGACACGTGTAGCAACTTTACCTGCGGAAATTCTATCTTTGATCTTTGGAGAGGTTAGTCTCTTCCACAACAGCAATCTCTTCTCCACCTGATACAGCGCAACAGCTTTACAATGCTGGCCAATGGGCAGAATTACGGGCTCTGAGGCTGACATGCCAGCGCTTTAATGAACTCATTGCATCCATTCTCTTTTCTGACGTCCATGTCAACCTTTGTGGATCCGAATTATTCAAGGCGTCAGCCCAGCTCGAGGCCTTTTCCTTGGGGCAAACCCGAGTCAACCGATTCGTGAAGAGCTTGAATATTCTGTCGCTGGAGCAGCAATTTGATAATATGGGGGTGAGCTCTTCTGCTCACGTTGCGAACACGTGTGTTTTCTGATCAAGAATGTAGCTACAAGTACTTTGGGCTAGCATGAAGGCGTCAAGGCATATTGGGTCTGCTATACGCTCCTTAGGTAATGTCGAGCGCGTATCGTACGTTCTACTTCCTTTCGCTTTCATCCTTATATTCTTACCGACAATATCCTCTCATAGATTCCACATCTGTCAGTACAACCCGAAGAACAGCTCTCGAGTTGTACTCGACGCTTTAACACATCTCCCAAACCTCACCACTCTGGCGCTTTCCGGAGACAATGCGACAAATTGGCATGTCATTAATTTCCACAGTTTCAGAAGTATTGTCGACTTCACAATGGAGGCCCTGGCTGGAGAACATCTAGAGCATCATCTCCACGAGTTCATGATTAACAATCCTCGTCTCCGGCGTTTGTGCGTGATATTTCAGCCTCTGTACCTTCGTGCGGGATGGAGGCTTGATGTGGCCTATATTTTTGACAAGGAGAAGGGACCATTTAGTCTTGAGCACCTAGAGCTTCATGGGAGATGGAGAATATCCGACCCATCTTGCGTCGCGCAACTCGCGTCTCTTACGTCAATCTGCCTTTCTGAGGACGACGACGGGGGGAACAGCCTGACCATGCTACTATCCCATCTAGTCAGCCCACTGAAGAAGCTGATGCTTCCTTTGCCAGCCGCCAGGCGTCGAAGACAGGGAAAGAGTGACCAAATTTTGACTTCCCATCTCTTTTCGTATTTCGGCCTAGAAGAATTGACTGTTAGCGCCATGGGCGTAGCGAGTCAATCGGTGCTTTTCCGGGAGGCTCTCCCTCGTCACGTCGATACACTCACAAAGGTCGTCTTAGAATATGCGTTTTGGGAGATCTCCCTTTCGGACCACGACTTCCTGACTGTTTCCCAATTCCACAATCTTCAGCATTTAGAAGTGACTTTACTGTCCATCATTCTAATAACCAATGAGGTAGTGGTTCCAACGGCCGTAAGTTCCGTATTTTGCTTGGCTGTTGGCAGCTTAACTTAGCAACCCCTTAGGTTGCGTGGCTGGACATAGCGACTCGTTTGTACATGCTTCGCGATTTTCATGTCCACGTTACAGACATGCCCGCAACACTCCTGCCACACACCGACGAACCCACCATGAGCATAACAAAAATTATACAACAATACAGTAACTTCGATCAGAGTTATTCATCTCATCTTCGTGTCCACGGACACGCCTGGGAACAGACATCGATCACATACCACATTGTTGGCGCTCGCTTTGTGCCATTGTACACTTTCAGGCACACGGTTAAATCGCACGAGCTTCCTTGTGAAACTGATGGCAGACGGGAATTGTTCAGGATCTGGGCTGCTGGAATGCCGACCACATTCATTCGTTATTGGGTTGAAGCTTATCCAGCGGGATTGTCGCTTTTTATCTTGTGCTTAACGTTTGCACTTGCAACAGCGCTTGCGGTGAGGACCATTCGTAGATGACATGGGAAAGCTCATGATAATCTATCTATAGGCACACTGGATTGGCTCCTTTGGTGCCTCGAGTGTCTTCGAGCGACCGTGTCAGGCTGTCGGAATACCCTTGGAGGAGTTACTTCAATCCGTTGAAGATAACATCATTATCCTGATGTCTGCGTTGTCGGAGGAATTTACTCACCAACACAGACCCTCGTAACCAAATTAGATGCGTGCGAGATTGGGGTGGGGCATGCTATTGTTACATACCACTTTCGTTTTCACACCTTCCGAGAGTATATTCTTGTGCCTAAGCCTTTCACTTGTCCCCTTCCACCACGCGCGCCTTCCCTCTCAATATCGATGGATCTATTAAGATAGGATCTCTTTGTTAGTCAGGAACTTGTATAGACCGCCTAAGCATATAAGCCGTCGCAACATGTGTCCAGAGGTTCTGCCCTTTCAAGAACCCCGAACTTTATAGAGCGGCGGAGCTTGCAGATAAGGATCGAACTACTTACGACCGTTATAGTCCGGTCTTCGTGGTATTTGGAATGCGTTCTACTGTTTAATAAGTGAGAACTACGGTCGTATTAGTCCATAGACGCGCCCACCCCTGCGGGCCGAAATGTCGTCCGTGGACTTCGCGTGCAGTATGTAGTGTGCGATGCAACTACTAATGAACCGCGCCACACGATGTGACTTTGAAGCTTCGAATAATTCACTAATATTGTCAGAAGCAACACGATGAACGAGAACAAGAACCATGTCCTGGGGCGCGTGGAATTTGGGGACTACTTGATGACCAATGGATTCATCTTCTGAGTGGGGTCATATGTCGTCTAACCAGATACAGAGGGAGTGTATCTGTATGTACCCGTTAGTTAGTTGTCTGATGATGTCAATAGCCGTGACACAAAACAACCTCGATTTTCTTTCAACGGCGGAGAGTCCTGAGCTGTAGCTACTTTCGCGGATGCTATGGAAGATGCTGTGATTTCCACTGCGCTTGCAGTCTGCTTCATGGAGCACGATGTTAGTGATGAGATCGACGGGACCGACAACAGAAGAGGCTGTGAAAGATGCTGAACAGTAAGCTCCGAGGCTAGCTGATGTCTCCTCCATTATCCCACGAATGATAATGACAGTATGATGAAACCTTGTTTCCGTGCTGATACCGTCTATTTCAATTGCTGAGAGTGCTCTGACTTGTGAATATTTTAGTATTTGATGGCATTTAACTGTACAAGGCGAATCGTCGCACGACTGGAGGGCCTCCGGAGCTTACAGCTTACGTCTCTAGGTTTGATCGGGCTATTGGAAGCAAGCCCTGGGATCAACTTTACACTACTTCCAGTGCCAGGGCATCAGTAAATAGTTCAGCGCATGTATATTCGGCTGTTCGGCGTCTCAAAGAACACCACGACTATTGCCCCTTTCAAAAAATACGGATGCAGAATCCGTCAAGCGATATTGAACCGCACGGCTTCTAGAAACAGGTTTGACTGAGGCAGGTGAGAACGCGTTTGGGCCCAAGTGAAGTGCGACCTATAGATCGTGAGACGACCAAACATTCGCGGAATCATCATGTTTACGTACCTCTCCACTAACTGCACCACTTCGACCACTGGCCAATGGCCTTACATCAACGTGGTAAGTGGCGAGCTGCAGCAGGTCACGGAACAGCTGATCTGGTTTGTCATGAACGACCAGATGATGCCTGATAAGTAATGTTGCTCGATGCTTTACAAAAGGACTCAGTATGATTGATCTTGTCCAGAAACTCAAAAATATACCTTGATGCACTGAGCCCTCAAGGCGCGGCAAAATCGAAGAATCTCAAGGGTAGACACTCCGATCCATTCCAACATCGAGATATCATCGAGGATGATAAGTGAGTCGGGAGTGCATTCCTTCAGTACTTCGAAGACGACGTTGAATATCGGCCTCAACCCAGATTCTTCTGGCTCAAAGGAAAAAACGTCGACGAATGTAAGACTGCCAGAGTTCTTCTGCTGCGTCAAATTCACGTTCTGCAACATATTTAGACTTGGAATTAATGATACGAAAGCTAGACACATACGTGCTTGGATGCTATAGCCTGCCATCTCGCCCATCCTTCAGACACAGACAGAATAATTCGTTTTGCTTCCTTGTGCTCCTTTACGTGAGAAATTAGGTTCTGGTGAAGAATAAAGTCGGCGGGTGAGGGAAGCTCGTCCGTGATGAGCTGTATTATTCCCTGAGGTAGATCTAAAGGTGTAAATGTCATGGTGGTCCGGCGTCCACTGGCAATTGAATACCTCAGCCTGGAAACGGCAGTGGCACTGCCACCGGCAACTTCCTCGGGTTCTCGTCCATTTCAATTAAAATTCCTCACCCTTCGAGATTTGAACTAAGACGTGGTGAGGATGCAGGTCCCGTTCCCTCCTTCCTTCCTGTCCCGGACATTCCACTCATTGGTATCCTTTCTATCTACAGGGTATTTAGGCACAACAAGGGAAACTTAAATGCTGTCGAGTATACTAACTTAGTAGGTAACGGACATTACGGTATATTTGACATGCTCTGGACCTCTGGTGGCAAACCCGCTGCCGATATCAGACTAGCAACTTCCCTTTGGCGACTGCGATGATCCGAATGAAACTTATCTTCTAGTTCTTGAAGCTTGAGCACTAACGTTTGGCCATTTGCCAGTGAACGACCACCATGAACATTGAGGATATCCTTCCACCAGGGTCAGTTGCAACATTCTCTCACTCTGGACGACTTTAACCGGGGCGATAGCTATGCTTCCGAGGGCACTAGTCCAATATCCGACACACCACCGTTTCCTATCACAGCTTCTCTCACAGGTATTCCCATCCCGCCTGCTTCAGAGCGAGTGCCCTTTGGCAACCCACCAAGGTACGCCCCAACACTCCATTTCTCATAGACGATAGCTTATGGCCTATAGTTATGGTATAGCAAGCAGGCCAGTTCAGCCCGTACTGTACTCCTTCTCTACGGTCTCGCCGACTTCCATGCTTCTTCTTCCGCCACTTTCAGCCCCAGATAGCCGCCCGCGGTATCACATCTCTGTCAGCACCAACTGCTTTTACGCCAAGCTCTTACATAACGACCGTCCGAAAAGGAGCATTAGAGTCCGGTGAACTCGTAGGGGAATTTGAGTGAGTTATTTTCACATTTCAAACTGTACCACAGACATTAATCGTGGCCCACACACATCAGAATGGGCTTGACCAGTAAATTGAAGCCATCAACTGTTTGTGTTCGTGGTCAGGAAGCATTGCTACGCGACATTTTGGATGACTCCAAGCGAGACGTAGCGGTAAGCGTGCATTCCTTTCTTGGTCACCTCTGTCGATTCACTGAGCTCTTGTATTCAGAGTATACTATGGAAAGGACAAAGCGGCCATTTGTTTTGGGATGATAACTCGATTACAAAGAAGGTGTGCATAATAGGTCTGTGCCAGGTGTTCTCAAGCTCACCAACGAAAGTGCTACCGTACTGAGCACTGCAGACCCTTTGAACTCCTAGCGCAATTCAGTGTGCCAAACAGACTTCGACAACTAGGAGATCCAGCAGAATGCACGCAGCTTAGAATATATCCAGAAGGTCAGGAACACTTTGATGACATCCTGATATCTATCCTTGTTCTCGAGAGGAAACGTACCACCTTGGCAGTGAAGGACGAAGCTATGCTTGCTAGTTCATCTATCTTAAACCCTATGAGAACTCTAGACACACCTTCACCGCCTCACGACGTCGATGCAGAATCCGACGTTGGAGGACCTTCGCGACGGCGACGATGGCACTACACTGCTTTTCCGCCGTTCGGGGAAGGAGGTGACTACAACGCACAACTTCATTCGCTGTAGTATGGATATGGGTGACTGGCACGTGTCTTCTTCTATCATCTTCTTACTTTTGTGACACAAGACCGTTTTTAATCAATAGGAACCCTGTAACAACACTTTCAGTAGGTCCAATCAGTTGTCTCAACGTTCCAGGTCCATCCCTTCATGCCATTTGTCGCCGACATATCCGTAGCCCATCACAATAAAGCAAATCATGGTCAAATCACGGACAACCATCAGATATAGCTTATCCAGATGGTAATTAATCCCAGTAGCGTCCCAACAAGTGTGGGAGGTGACTTCCTCTTCCATACTGATGAGACCTGATGGAAACTCCCCTAGTAAATCATCGCGTATCTCTATGTTACTTTCCGAGCCTCATGTGGACATCCTCCGCCCTGCCCGTGAACCAATCATATTAGATGTCGTTTATAACCACCGGAATTGTCTGGTATGGGACACACATCTACGTCTAGTCCCCGACCAATCGCGTCCCTACAAGCGGGGTTGACCGCAGTTTGACCACCCGTTTCAAGTTAATGTCGACACCTTGTAGCTGTTCTTCTACGATTTGCGCGCCTTCTGGACTTGGGAACGGCGGCTTGCCTGCCAAGGATGTTTCAACGATGCCAAGGACGTCACTATACTTGGCAGTGCTCTGAAAGATGCACGCCGAATGTTGTCGTCAATATAAAACGCCTACTGCATATACTGGCCTTGGGATCTTTCACCTTTTGCTCGTTTTCGTCTTTTCGGCTGGCCCTTTTTATTCTCCTTGTTTTCACCATTCACTTGTATCACTGGCTGTGCCATTTTTATCTCCTTGGCATCTTCGTTCATTCTTGTCTTTCCTTTTAATCTTCAAGAACATTACTATGCAGGGCATCAGTTTTCTCCTGTGGCTTATTGCAGCACCAATTCTGGTTACGAACGCGCATCTGGGCCATTCACATCGACGGGAAGCCAACGCGCCGGAACTCGGTGTTTTGTTCCAGGGCAACCAGCAGTTCAAGGAAAAGATGCAGACCGAGAGCCCAACCCTTTTAGCCGACCTTACTGAGAATGGACAAGGTAAACTAGCGTGTATCTGTTTACTCAGGCAACTTGATCAAAACGTGTAATCGCCAGAACCGGAGTTCATGTTCGTTGGATGCTCGGATAGCCGTGTGAGCGAAGGCACCGTCTTCAACGCCAACCCAGGCACCCTTTTCACGGAACGCAACATCGCGAACCAGTTCATGGCCGAGGATGCGAATGCGTACGGCCTCCACGAGTTGATTGCATCTTTCATATAAGTCTAACCGCTTCGTAGGCAATCAGTCATAGCATATGCCGTCTCTGAGCTTCACGTTCAGCACATTATTGTGATGGGTCACTACGGATGCGGCGGTGTTGCCGCAGCGATTGCTACTCCGCCAGAAGGGCCACTGGATGCAGCGAATACTGCTGTGCAAAATTGGATTGCTCCCATTCGAGCGTTGTATCAGAATTCAACAAGGTATGTATTATCCCTATACTTAATATGCATTTTGAGGATTCTAAATCAAATCTAATAGAGCTGAAATCGTCTCTCTTCGAGAGAAGAACGCTGCGCTTGAAGTAGTCGAATAACCAGAGCCGGAAGAACGCAAGTGTTGGCCTCATTCTCCTCGTTGAGTCTTTGACATAATATCGTTGTCTCTCCAGCTGGTTTCCGTGCTCTCGTCGAGGAGAACGTTAAGGTTAGTGTCCAGGCTATTACAACATCTACTGTCATCCAAGATGTACGTTGTCTTGCTATTCCAACTAGCTGTGTGCCTAACCGACTGGCTCTATAGCTACTTCGCTGCGCTTGCTCAAGGCGGTGAGACACTTGTCCAGGTGTTCATTCATGGGTGGGTGTACGATATTGCCAACGGTGAAATACAGAACCTGGGCATTAGTGTCGGCCCCCCAGGAGTCGAGATCCCCGCTGTTCCGTTCACTACTGTCACCAGTAACGAGAGGGTCCTGCCGTTGGAAAATACGTCAGAGGACCTAGTACTTGTCTGTCAGAAACTGTGCAAGGCAAAAAGGAATTTCCTCTAGTGTGGTCTAAACGATGCTGTATTGTACGCTGTGGTATTCGTGCTGTAATCCGATGGCTGCTCCCCTGTAACTTACTCATACTGCATATAACAGTCATCACATGAAGCAAGCGGTCGATATATACTGGCTAAAAGACTGGCCAATCTTCCGAGTATCTGCCCATCTGAGTCTGGAAGAGAAGGGAGTGGCATTTCCGTCAACCTGACCTTGATTGTTCCTGTGCCCCGGGGTAATGACTTTCCTTGAGCCACCTTTTTCTGAGCCAATAAACGTTTCACAACCCTACGATTCGTATTGACAATGAGGTTGGCGTAGCTCTAATCGGAATCTTGTAGTAGAATTACATCTGGGAGCATCGATAATAGCCAAAGACTGCAATTGTACCTCGGTACACCAAGCTACTATCGTTAACTACCGCACATAGGTAGCAGCATATATGCATATATATCATTGGCATCACCACCAACATAGCACAGTACGTAGAGATGGTACGTCTAAGACAAACGCATGATTTTATATGCTTACAGCTTGTTAAGCGAAGAGGCGGCAACATTCTGTCCAGCTGCCTTTGCCCGCTTGCGCAACATCTGAGTGGACTTGTTACCACGGAGTCCACCACCCCATTGTCGGCGTTGCTCCTCGTATTTATCGGAGCTAGATAACTATCAGTGACGTGGACCTCAGGGAGGACGACAAGACTCACAAGTTAGCCTTGGCAGCACTGATGAGGGTAGCGAGCTCGCGCTGGTCCTCACTCTTGACTTCCTGCAGGGCAACGACGGCGGCGGTCTTCTTGTGCACGACGGTACCGAGACGAGCCTTGCCCTTGACGATGACGTAGGGGACACCCATCTTGCGGCAGAGAGCAGGGAGGAAGACCACAAGCTCAATAGGGTCGACATCGTGAGCGATGATAACCAAAGAAGCCTTCTTGGCCTCAATCAAAGCGACGATGTGGTTAAGACCGTATTTGACGAAAAGAGGCTTCTTGGTCTCCTGCAGGATTCGGCTATGAGCAAACGAGCACAACCAGAATGATCAACACATACCTCCTTCTTTCCCTCGGCAGTAGCAGCAGCTGGTGGCCTGTAGACGGGCCTTTTTCTCAACAGTTGACTCCGGGCGGTATTTGTTCAAGAGCTTAAACAACTGTGTTGCAGTGTTCTTGTCCAAGGTGTGGGAGAATTGGGCGATAGCGGGAGGGACCTTTAGACGCTGGTTGAGGATGACCTTCTGGCGCTGAAGACGAACATATTCAGGCCACTTGACGAAACGAGTAAGGTCTGCCTGGTGCTGGATGTCTTGTCCTAAATGGACAATCAGACCGAGAATGAGGGACATCTAAAAGGACGACATACCGATACCAAAGTTTTTGGGCTTAGCCTCGAACAAAGGGTTCTTCTTTGCCTTGGTTGCCTTGCTGGCACCAAAGGGAGCGGCGGCGGGCTTCTTGGCAGATCCGGATTTGGGAGCTTTGGGCTGGTCATCGAGACGAGGCAGTCAGCAAAACAGCCGACTCTGTTGTGCCTCGGAGCTCTAGCGCCGTGCACTTTACAGTACATGGCCCAGCATATCGCTTCATTGCATCAGCTCAGCGATTTAGAAATGTACGTATGCATGTATAGACAGCTGCAGGTTGAAATCTGAGTATGCCTGCAAACGTCATCCAGGTGAAAAACTTACCATCCATCTCATTCCTTCACCAAAGAGGGCCATGTTCGCACTGACACTGGAGCTTCGAAGCCCATGAACTGGATTCTCACCATTTTAACGATAGTCTTGAGGTCTTGAGGGTAAAGAGCTTGAGGACGAAGGATGAGTCGGTCCCTGCCTTGAGAAAATATGTGTATGACTAAGCGATCGGAGACCGTACCGATACATACTAAGAATTATTTAAATAATTACAAACTCTTTGGACTTGACATTGATGTCGACACTCTTGAACCCGGCCGGGCGCTAACACGATTTCTCACCATGTCGTCGAAGGAACACGAAGAAAGACGACGCGTACGCGGGCCTCGAAGACTATTTTCTACCGACTCAACGAAAACATCTTCCTCTCGTCGGTCTTCGTCTGAAGTATCTCTCTCTGATGATGATACTCGAAGGCACAATGCCCGGACGCAATCCAAGTTCTCACCGTTATCTCAGCTGGATGAAGTGCCGCAGGAGGAGCATGAAGGGTGGATGAAGCAGGGCATAGTTGACTCCCCTCTCACCACCCCAGAGAATCCATTTGACGACGTGCCGTTGCCTCGCTCCGAAAGTCCCAGACCAGCAAAGCCCAGGCTCGAAATTCGGACCGGCCCTTCGCTACTATCAAAGGCATCCGCCGGCTCTGACAGCGGTCCTCCTCAGTCTCCAGGAGCTGCGCGGTGGGACCATATTCGCCAGCACGTTTTGCCCGTATCCGCAGCTTCTTCTGGCGCTTCGAGAGCCCCGTCTACACATGTAACGTCTTCCTCGTCTTCCTCTTCGCAGAATGTTTCTCGTGGGCCTACTCCCAAGACATCCCGATTTGTTCAGAGACTAGGATTCAAGCAGGTGGTCGAACATGCCCGAGAAGTTATCGTAGATGACAGTCGGAAGTTTACCTACGAACTACAGAAGGTGTGCTGGCTGGCCAGGCACGATGAGCCGTCCTCCGCAGTGAAAACCGAGCAGCATGGAACGCCCTACCTCCCCTTCATGTCCAGTACATCCCTCAATATGCATGCGCCCTCTATGTCTATGAGCCAGTCTAACAAGAAGCATGACATGCGTCGCCAGTCTATGCAGTCTCTAATATCCTCCCCTCAGAGTACGGCTTCCTTGAAGCAGCTTTATCACGTACTACTACTTCACTCAATGCCGGCCCCCGACGGTAGGGAGCCGGCACTACAGCTCCCGCTTGAGAATTTTGTTCTATCAACGCTATTAATCCCATTTCTCACCCTCGAGAAAAACAACCGTCTTGATGAGGAAAGGTGGTTCGCTATCGAAGCATTTGAGATTATCCGGAAAACCTGGAATCCTTTGGATGAGGCATGTGTTTTTCTCCGTAAAGTTCTGTTCTGCTACTGACTAGACAGTAAGGTTGCAGGCGTCGAAAGAAGCATGTGGTGTATCAAGGCGGCACTTATCCCCCCTGCTCCCATTCGCATACGGCTCATTACATCACTGTGGCACCTAACTGTTCCTCCGGAAAGTTTCTCTCCTGCAACCACACCTACCACGTTACAGGGACTTTGTCAAGGCTTGTTTTCTCTTCTTCCTTGGGTGCAACTTCACACGGAAGAAGGTAAACTGTTGACTCAGATCATACACCAAGTCCGTACCGGGTCCTGCGGTGAAATGCAAAAGACGTCGATAGAAAGCGAATTCAATGCATCCCTTGTCAGTGGCGACACTTTTCAAACCATTCGCGACGCGCTGGTCCTTGAAGCTCTCGGAAAGTGCATGGAAAATTCAACCGACGCTGACAGGCGGTGGCTACTAGTGAACTCCTTAGAGGCAGGTAGCTATTTTGAACATCACCGGCCGCGCCTAATATGTGTACCTCCTCTAGGAACAATGGCCCATAACACCCCAAGATTTGGCGCTTTCACCTGTCTTGGAAGCGATACATTCACGCAAATTGAATGTGTTTGCGCGCGTGTTTTGCTCACTACTAGAGTCTACATCTCCAGACAGTAACAGGCGAGCGAATGATGCTCAGCATGTAATCAAGTTCCTACAAACGCGGATGATTTCAGAACTGGATCGGCTTTCAGCGAAGAACCTCGAGGCGAAGCGCGACGTTATAAAGTCCATCCTGATTATGTTAATGGCTGAAGATATGAATGATGTTGGTCGTTGGTGTATATCAATCATACGTCGTTGGTATCGAAATGCGGGTAGCTGGAAGGATAATTTTGAAGAGGGGTTGAAGCTTGTTGTAAGACAGGCTAGAACCACGTTCATAGAGTGTACTGATCTTCATCCTCTAGATTTTGGAAGGGCAATGGCAGTTCGTCAATGTCATTCTAACTTCGTTGGTTGAAGTTTTGCCGCAAGATGTTCGGAAGCCAGTGGTAGCGTTCATGCTACCGCTATTGAATGATGTGAGTCCAGGGTTGCTCAGTTTCATTACCGCCTTAATATCTGCTATAGCGTTTAGTTGACAATCCTCCACCACTTCCCTGCCTTGCCCTTACCACTTTGTTCAACGGCCTATCACAGGCCTATCCTCAGATCTTTTATAAACCCCTCTTTCTCTGTGCAGCATCTGTCAAAGAGGTCGCTGTTGTCAACCATCTCTGTACGATCACAATAATATCAAGATTTCTCCCCGATTTCTGGGTCCGTGATGCAGAAATGCTATCTGTCGCGGTCATGAGTGATATTGGGGGCAGCGGGGATGTTAATGGCAAGGGGAAGGCAAAGGAGGGTGCATGGGGGAATGCTCGACTGGGACAGTCTGTTCTGCTGGTTGAGCTCATAGGAAAGATACAAGGTATAAGACGGGATAAGGAGAATTCCTCGGTCAGTCGGCTTTATTGTAACGATCATTGCCTCATGACTTGCATACTATAGATTTCGGAGGTTGCTTTTGTTGAAATGATCAAGTTCGCTGTTGAGTTAGAGGCTCGCTTGACCGTTATGCTCCAGGTCAAGGTCGGTGCCCCTTGTTCTACCGCGTATTTGGTAACCAAACCCTGGATAGGAACGTTCATTCATGGTGCCACCATCCCAGCGACTACTGCTTTGCGTTCTATTCAGGGAAATTAGACTGTTGACACGTTCGATGAAAGGGTATGTCGAGTGGCTTTGACGTTCCAGCCATTCTAAATTTGCGTGAAGCGCTCCTTGGTTGCCTCAGATCGTCTCATGGTACATCAATTACCACAATGATCCTGAGCAGGATGTCTTCAATAACGAAGTCAAGGATGCAGTCATCACTATTCAATCCCTTTTCGTTATGGCACAGGATGCTCATTCCCATAAGGTAGCTTGACTAGTCCTCTGGAAAGCATCTGCTTATTCTGCTTATGAGAATCTAGCGTCGTAGCACTAGGCTCTTATCCTTCGCGCTTGATCCCGTTACTCCCAACGCCAATAACGGAATGGAAATATTCGCCGTCTTAAGCCAGCAGTCGAAACTAATTAAATCTTTATCGAAAGGCTATATCTCTCGGGCGATGAAGCTTTTAGTGACCGTGTCTCTTCTCCTGACTCCAGAGAACCTGCGGCAAATAGGAACCATTGTATGGCAACGTTACTTGGACGAAACCGAAGCTTCCGTCTTAGCATCGGTAAGATACTACTGCTTGCTTTAGCCATCCCTTCTAACGTGAATGTAGGCATGTTACTTAATCATGCAATGCGCCGAGAAAACCTCTGTTGATCTTCAAGCCCTCATAGAGAACGATTTGACTAGGTAAAGTAAAAAATCCCTATACTCCGCCATGTCCTGACCATCCCACTAGCGCGGACCATGGTACTAAGCTCAGGGCTGTCCGACGCATGAGCACATTGTCAAACTGGCGCTTCCAGATCGCATCCCAGCAGGTCATATCTGATCGTCAGCACCGCCCTTTCAAACTGGCTCGGGGACCACTTCCTTTTATTGCGACAGACATGGGGTCAAGCCAATATGTTCAAGATGACGATTATCTTGAGACAAAAGATAACCTTCCGTTGGAAATGAGGAAGCGTTTGGCCGAGATTGGGTGGGTAGAAGACGACACCCCAGTTAATCAGCAGATGGAGTGGATCCGTACACCTATGTCGTTACTTCCAATCCAACAACTGGATCGCCTCGATTTCTCGAACACGGAGAGTTTCCCGTCATCACCCATTGTCAGCCCGGCGTCTTCCCCTCAAAAGGGGTCGCCCACCATTGGAGACGCATCTGACGAAGTCGCTCTTCTTCGGCGCAATTCGAGCTCTGGTGGTCCTATGTATGGCGTAAAACGACGGGCCGTGTTTGTGCCGACATTGACCCGTATTTTCCCACTTCTTACTTCTATGGTGTTTGATGAGGACTTCATTATTTCATGCAGTGCTCGCAGTACTGTCCTTGACCTGATGCGTAACGATGCTACATTGTTGGCCAGGCCGGTTTTGGATCTCCTTGTGGAAGGTTCAAAGGACATATCAGCCGCAGTTGACTCGCTTCGTGCTCTGCTTCATGTCCAGCAAAATCTTCCCCCCTCCATGGCTCATCATGTTTTCAACTATCTCGCCGGATTTCTGAAACATAATGCGAAGAACGCTATGACGGAGGAAGCATTATTTGAATATGCGCACATCATCCCCATAATCGCCAAGCTGGTTCCCCAAGTCAGTGACTTGTCGTTACGAGACTTTCGAAGAGCCAAAATCGATACTTACTTTGTCCCTTCCGGCGCCTTATGGTTCCCTCCTAACCCAAACCCATACATGTTTCCTGACTCTGCAGGAGGGACCAAGACTCATTTGGGAGACATTTCTCCCCGTCTAATTGCCGTGACGATGATTCGCATCTCTCAAAATATTCTCTTTCTTGACTTGCTCAAGAAAAATCCTCAGGATGTTCAACTGGTCAGAAAGAGCATGTCCAGATTAATTCTCCCTTCCATGGATGATCCATACGAGGCACGACTGCTTGAACTCAAAGATTTCGTTCCAAGGAAAGGAGCCGGGAGTGGCAGGACGCAATCACGCAATCATAAATCAAGGGCCGTGTCTGTACTTCTCTCTCGAAGTTATCTACCACTTGTTGCGCAAGTGTTCCGTTCTATGTCCCGGCATTTGAACGACAGGAGCGAACTGGCGATTTTGGTTGATGGGCTGAATCGGATTCTACTAGCTCATGGCCGCGACATCGGTATTGTCGGCCAAGCGTTAATTGGTCAGTACCCCCTTTTTTATCATCGCGATTTGGTTCCTAAGTATGATCAATAGCATTCATGGTGGCCAGCACTCGATTCCATCGTCTTTTCATATCGCGGGGTGGATATACTCTTTTCATGCCAGCGATCATAAAAGTCTACACCGAAGCCGAATCCCACTTAGGAATCAGACTTGCAATTGAATATGCCGTCAACAGGTTCTTCGCTCACCATGGAGAGGCCTTTGTATACCAAAGTATGGACGCAATGGCTCACATTATGGCTATGTCGAACGTCGAAGCGGAATGGGTTGCTAAGAGTGTATATGCCCTCTTTTCGTCCTTGAGAAAACCGATCTCTCCGGTTTCTCAAGATGCTGCCGGGATCCACAACTCTAACAAACTACAAGAGCGAGAAGCCCTTCTTGTTCTCACCGCAGAAGAGAAGCCCCAGACGTTCTTGGCGTCAATACGGCCTAGTGGAGGTCAGGGGAAAACCCCTATCACTGTTGATATACCCGAAGAATATGAAGCCAAAAGACTGACGGTGGACAATTTCGTCCGGCTCTTTCTTACGGTCATAGCGCATGACTTAACTATTATACGCTCTGAACAATTCCTGAGATTCCTCCGATACCTTACTCCGCATCTATATCATGCCTCTTCTTCAGCGAGGAACGTTTTACAACAAGGGATTGAAGCGTTGGGCATGGTGCTCCTCAGGGCGTCGTCTAAAACCAAGGCTGAGGCTCCGAGCCGTCTGGTGGAAGAGGATCCTCAAGACGCAACGATCGATGACATTCTAGATCAGCAACTGCACGAAAAATCCAAAACACCTAGTGATTTTGTGTCGATGCGTCTTCAGTATCTGTACCTTATCGTCGCGTTTACGAGGGCTGGCGGCCAACTATCCACGCAAGCATCTCATAGAAACCTAGAACTTGTCAAACTGCTCCTTCGTGACTCCACGAACGAAGTCGACAACGCCATTGCGTCGTTTCTAGCAGATTACATGAAATCAGCTTTTGAGCAAGGTCTTGCTCGAGATCTTAAAGAACTTGTCGCCTTCCTGAAAGATTTGGCCCCGGTCGTCAGCTCGTATTCACTCACCGTCGACTTCTCCGGTGTCTTTGAAACCATTTGCCGTCTTTGCGCCAATCCACAATACGCCAACGATCCGGGCTTCTCCCAATTGATTGTTACCCAGATATGCTCGGCGGGTCTCAAGGCATGTGCATTAGCCGCAACGGAAAAATTGCTGTTCACGCTTCCTTGCCGAATATCATTGATCAATTTGTCAAGCCAAGCTGTGTTCTTATGGGGAGCGGATATCATGGCTGAGATGGAAAAACACAAACCTACCCATGACTTCTTGGCAGGAGTTCTTCTCCCTTTTGCGTTGTCCATGCAGACGGCGACGGAGATTGACATGGATCGAGGACGCCTGGAACCTTGGCATCGAGAGGCCCACGCCCGTGCTTGGGTACGGCTCCTCTCATACACCATGTCGGCTTGTCAGAAAACAAGACGTCTTGCTGATGCAGCGTTGTCCCGGGAGCGTTCCAAATCTCAAGAGCGCTCACCTACATCGGGAAGAGGGAAAGAGCAGTTGTGGTCCTTTGTTACTGCGTTGCAAGTCTTGAAGATCATCGTAGTTCGTGCTCACAGAGATCTGTCCTTCTCTCTCCCTGACGTGTGGGTACGTATTGCAACGTTCTTGCAGTCAATGTTGTCAGAGGGCAGCGCAGAATTTGCATCGATGTCTCGAGATTACTCTCCGTCTCCGTCTCCTACACCGTCCCCGAGAACTAGTGGCTTGTTCGACGCCACCTTTTCTCAGTCATCATACTTCCCTCCTTCGTTACACCGAACCTCTTTGCCCCAACAAACTTTTTCTAGTCCCCGCATGGTTGACTATTGCCTGTGGTCACTTCTCGAGTTGCTTTGCATCCATCGAACGCCCTTGATTCTGCAGATGCGGCTTTTCATGCAAGAAAAAGTTTTAGCGTTGGATCAGGACCTGAGGACTTTCTCGTCGAAAATCTCACGGCCAATTTCTTCCGTCTTCTCGAAACCTCGGCGGCGCTCGGGTCTTTCATCCCCGGACATTTCGCCACGAATCTATCCTTCTACTTCCTTGAGTATTCAGGATAGTGGCCTTTTCTCTCTTTCCAGTCTACAATCCATGTCAAGCCCCATTTCTACGCCCATGGTTCGAGATACGCATCGTATCGTCCATCTTGGACTTACACACCAGGGCCATTCTTTCTCCGTCAGTTCACGAGAATCCGGCCAGTCGCAAGCGAAAACGACCAAAGTCAGATCACTGTCCCTCATCAAGGCGACATATCGTAGAATTCGAATCGTGCAAAGTTATATGGGTTATCAGTCGATGTTACTGCCTTTTCCTGGAGATGGTGAGAGTGGTCAAGATGCATCTCCGCCGACATGGACGAAGATACAGGCACTTCAAGAAGTCGTACGGGAGACCCAAGAGCTCATCGAGGAATTCGAAGAATCGCAAGCAGGCGAAAGTGAGATGACCATAGTTGATGCAGATCAATCTTCGGGACATTAGTGTATTACGACATATTCATTTTAGAAAGAACTAGGACTTCCATATCTACGATCTTGTGTAATAATGTTTTAACTCATCTTAGGTAAAGAAACGGAATAGATGTCACCTCTGTAACGGCTTCTCACGTAAGTGCTCACTCGCAGATACTTTGGCTATTACTCTAAGGAATCTCATAAAACCCGTGGACATTTCCTATCGATTATACATCAGGGATGATTTCTCATCCATCCTTTATCGTATCCATGAAACTGCAAAAGAAGATGACGGAGAAGAAAATCAACCCTCTTACACATGTGAAACAACAGAAATATCCAAATGACAGACACACAAAGAAAGCGTTCACGAGGAACACTGATATCAAGAGCTCAGAGCAGAATGCAGCATAGTAGTTCATGACGAGCAGCCCATTATCATGATGTTTGAAAGCGCGTGAAGATCTTGCTGATCAATCGTAGAACGGTCCATAGTGCGAGAAAGCATTTGCTTGAAAGTGATGAGGCGGGGGGTATCGACGACGGGTAGCAGCTCCTAAGAACGAGTCATTTCCCCACCTAGAAGTAAGATCAGAGACAACAGAGACAGGTACGGAAGGCTGATCATACTCAGAGGGAACAGAACTGGATCTGGAATTGGACCTAGTGTTGCAAGAGTGAGAATGGACATGATGTGGCGGATATCCAAAGGCTTGGTGGTAAGGATAGGAAATTTGAGGAACCGATTCCATGCTGTCGTAGACTACGCGACCTTGACAATATGGTCTTTCCGGTTTGCAAGATGAGGTCGAGGGATAGTGAAATGGTCCGAATGCAGGAGCGAAATGCGTTAAGGATCCGTCAGCTGGTGCAGAAGAATATGGTCCTTCGACGTCGTACTGTCCTGCGGGAGAGACACTAGTCGCAATTTGCACATATTGAACATCGATACGATAGTTCGCATAGCACTGGCCTTGAAGAGCTTCTTTGGCCTCTCGTGCGCTTGTAGTCGATGAGTATTCAACCCTGACAGATATCGATCCTGAGACAGACGGCGGCTCTATGATGTCCAGTTTACTGATCTTTCCGAAGGGATCTAGCAACGGATGCAAGTCGCGAGGCTGAGAAAACAAGAGAGCGGGAAGTTCGCTGACTAGAAGAGTATTCGTTGGTAGTGTTGTTGTCGTGAACGCAGCACTATCTGAAAGATTTGACCCAAAAGAGGAGTTTGGTGTAATATCGGAGGATGAAGGCTGGCTGTCTTCTTGAACATCTTCCGAAGACATACGAGAACTGTGACAATGTGATTCGAACAGAATAGTCCTGTCTCCGCCATCTAGGAAGCCTACGTCGGCCCGTGAATGTTAGCACCTCCTGAAAAGCACTAGGAGTAGATGATTACCTTGAGAGCGTTGTACAATTGCCCACGAGATATCGATGGTATGTCCTCTGTAAATTGAAGGTATTATATGCACGGTAGTAGCGAATGTTGAGGAAAGTCTTACCTTATCTGGCTACGAGTGAGAGACATCATTGCATTCCTGGCTTGATCATGACCCGACATGACCACGAAACCACGTCGGCGAGAAGCGTTATCCATTGTGGCGAGGATTACGCAGTGCGCGACAGCTCCATACCGAGAGAAAATTGATGCCAGCTCAGCTCTATGAGAAGAGAGAAAGTAAAACCAACTCTCCTAAAACCACAGAAATGCTCACTTCGTCAGATCAAAAGGTAGACCTAGGACGTATAAGTTGCGACGATCGTCAAGGCGCTTTGGCGTATAGCCGTCATCTTCGATAGGCACCACGGAACTACAGAACAAGTAAGGAGTCCATGCTACATGAGGGTCGATATATGCGTCTTATACATACATCGGTGCACCTGAGACGGTATACCCTGACATACACAGCGCTTTTCTGTGCGGAGGTCAGTGCGCCAGTAAGGGATTAAGCAGGACTCCACTCGCTTGCAAGCATCACGATTGAAAAAAATTATGTCAAGATGGTGTCCGGCGGCGTCTTTAACATCGGCAGAGCTACGAACATCGCCTACGACGACATCATATTTAGCCAGTCTATTCTCTCCAATCGTGGGGACTCGCCTATGAGCGTATTGAACAAGGATATCACTTCTTGACGGTTTACTAGAATAGATTTGTAAAAGATAGAACAGAATTCAAGGAGAGAGACGTACCGTTCATAGGCATATTCTCTATTCTGACGCCGAAGGTAGTCTTGCCATCGCGGTTGTGTTTGCTTGGCGGACGGGGATATGGAGTCATTTTTTAAGCAAGAAGAGGAAAGGGATCGCTATAGCAAAAATCAAGAAAGTGATAGAGGGTATGTAAACTGAGCGTCGGTCGACGAATAAGCAAGAAGATGGGAGTACAAGAGCAAGAGGTCCCGGCCTTTGCCGCCGATCTCACCGTCGAATGTCGAAGTCAGGTTCCCACGCCACAAACGCGTCTGCCAGCTCTCATGATACCTATTTCTCTCTCGGCACTGCCGTTGCCTCCTTCAACTCTATCGTCCTTAACGAAGGCTGGATACGAGACCCTGAAAGATGTAAAAGATATCTCTCCTGAGGACTTATCAGAAGGTTTGTTCATGGGAGTTTCTTATGCACTGTGCTCTCACGATACCTGCTAGAGCTTGATATACCTCTCTCGACGTTGCGAGCCCTAATATGTTCACAGAGAACCTTCACACTACCTAAATCTACTCTTCCACTTACGCAAACTGTATCGCTATCTAACTTGTCTAGAAGCAGTGAAATGAAGGCCAGAGTATCTACTTTGTGCGCTCCTCTAGACCGACTCTTATCTGGAGGAAGTTTCAAGGGGGGCTGTTCTGGAGATATCTGGTGCTCCTGGAACTCCGAAAGAAATACTGGCAATAAACATAGTGGCTTCATTTGTCCAAGCCGAGGAGCGCGTCCTATTTGTTGGTCAGTCAGAACGCACTGGATATCGGGTGCTTGACTGATCGGAACTCAGACCTCCAGAACATGACCAGTGCGGTGACATTGAGACGGCGTCTCCAAGGTAGGTGTTTGCCTACTCTCTGATATTTTATCTGCTCAGGGCACGAACAGAGATACCAGATATCCCGACAACTTTCATGGAACTCATTTCTTACATGCCAATGCACACACTTTCTGAAGTCATGAAATTCACGTACAACCTTTCGTCCTATCTACGAGAAAACCCAGACGTAGGCAATTCCTCGGGCAGGATTTTTGACGTAACACATACCCTTGCTTTAGGTTGCTTTGCTCGTCATCAATTCCATTTCATTTCCGTTTCAAACGTCCCCAACGTTAACTCTACAAGTTAGGACATCACTTTTGGACCGCATTAAGCAGACACTCTCGAAGGCTTGCGCGACCAGTAACTTAACGGTAGTGTCCTAGCCACCGCCTTCGATAAAAACTGAGCCCACGTTCAAAGATCATCACCACTTCCCAGCTTGCTACGAAGTTACTCAAGACAGACGGAACTGCGGGGAACTTTGACACAGGAGCAAGGGGCATCATGGTTCCACAACTAGGTATACCAAGATCATGTGTTCGGACACGAAACTTAAACCTTTTCCTAGGAGCGTATTTACCTTCTGGAAGGTCTTACCGTGTCATATTATCGCGCAAGACACGAATATCAGGGTAAGATCCTCCTCCCCTGGGCACGCGATCTTAGACATCCCGAAGTAGAACTCTGCGTTTGTTGCATTCACCGGCTACTGTACACCAAGACAAAGGGCCTCGCATGCTAGAAGAACCATATATCATGGTGAGAAATTTCCAAGCCGACTTTAAAACCCAGCGTTGAATTTTCGCAGGGTGGCGGTATAATTTCATCTGATGACAATGCATTTGGAGAGTGGCGATGAACTGACAGTGGACCCTGCCCTGACACACGTACTTTGTTGTGCCGTTACTTACATTTAGACTCGTCAATGTACGCAGGACAATGTCTTCTCGAAGGGGTTCTTGCCGGGGTACCTAAACCGATCCCCCTTTATCTATCCTTGTATAGGAGGCACCGATCGCCGTCCCTTCAGTTAAAAGACGAAGCTGTTGAATTGGCGCCATCTGTTTATTAACCACCCAACTTCTTACACGCCTACTCGACTCACCGACGCGTCGACATGCCCTCTATCAAAGTAAAATCAAGTTCCGGCAGCTTAACCTACAACTACGCCATTTCGACACCAACATCACCCAATGCTAAATCTATCGATCCAACATTGCCCACTGTTCTTTTTCTCCACCCCGTCTACATTGGCATAGATATCTTTCAAAGTGCGTACGCTAATGATTTAACCTAACGTGTTCTAATTCTTTTGCAGTGCAGTTTGGGGATTGTGCTCTCCAGAGGTTTAACCTCGTTGCGATGGATCTGCGGGGCCACGGGGAAACCGGAGGTACCGCTCCCAAGAATTACGGGCAGGATGATGCTGCAAAAGATATCGTAAAATTCATGGCAAGTTAACACATCACCCTCTGCGACGTCTTATTGAGCTAGCCTCACAGGAAGCGCTCCGTCTGCCACCATGCCACATCTTTGCACTTTCGATGGGAACAATAATCGCGCTTCAAATTGCTATTTCCTATCCGGAGAAGGTACTTTCTTTGTTCCTCGTATCTGCATTGGGCCTTGAAGAGGTACGGTGAAATCTCGCATCTACTCCCGGCGCCCTGATGATGACCTTTGGCATAGCCGGCAGATGTCGCACAGGGTAGACAAGAAATTGCTGATTGCTGGATCGAAGGCTTCAAAGGCTCCACGGTTGACGAAGCGGCGCTCTACGATGCGGTGTATGGTGCTCTTCAACTCGGTTTCAATAGTGAACAATCCTCCATGGTCAGAGCGTCAGTCCATTTACTTTTTTTATTCAATCAATTACCCCTAATGCGTAATTATTTTCTCAGTTTGGTCAAGCGTACGTTACCGCAGGCTATGACCAATTGGAATGCGAAGAAACTCGACACTTACAACACACTCACGGTCAATTTCTTCACGAAACGAAAGGCTCATTCTCCGGGAACGCTGTCAAAAATTACTACCCCTGTTAAGTTGGTCCATTGTACAGCAGATATCGCATACCCCTTAGAGCTTTCAGAGGAATTTCTAAAGCACCTCCAAGATGCCGGGGTAAAAGCTTCCCTCGATACAATCGAAGGAGCATGTCATTTTGGTTGCGTTACACATTCAGAGCAGTCAGTAGCCTCACGCTCATTATTCAAATGGTCTTTTGATTCGCTGCACAGAGTCAATCCCCTTTTCGCTGATTTCGTGTTGGAGAACACGGCGGCGCATATACCTCCGACGCCATCGTCTGTTGTTTCACCATTTGAGGCAGGTTTGATTAAAGCCGGCTGGACAAACGATGATTCAGATGACGAGTAAAAAAAATCACATTCTGTGTAAACTTCACCTCGCCTCCTTCCACTGGGAACTTGTTGGGAACTTCATCTGTACTATATGTAACAATTGTAATGTAGAATCTAGAACACAATGTACACTTTTACTTTCTCCGCTGCCGGCTTGAAGAAGCACTATGTTGAGCAAACTTGTCCCTTGAATCTGCTTAGAGTAGCCACCGGTTGCATTTCCACAAGGAACCTCAAGGAACTGTCACATATGTGAAATATTTACGTACATGTAATTTTAAATGATACTTCCACTCGCATCCACCGGCGTTTAGATCTTTCCTTCTTTCAAACCTGGGAGAGCGCTCAAGAGCCTGAGATCAATAATAATACGCGGCCGTAATCTGGATCTGTTCAGTCTATTTCGCGGGAATTGACATAGAACCCGTCATGCGGCGCATAATCAAAATCTGCCGCGAAGGTAGAACACCAATCTCATTTATCACAAACTTAGCAAGTTTTAGAGTACGGTGACCCTGGACTAAGTCACCTTAGAGGGTATCATTAGAAACGTACCCTCCCTTGGATCTTCCCATCGATTTGTGGGCGGGCAGATATTCATTAAAACAATAATAATTGTGTAAGTTGCGGTGATTGTTTTTGCCAATTTCATGTTGCAACTCCGAGTCGTTGAAAAAGGTATTACGCTAAAGCCTAGTCATCTCCGAAGATTCCGGCCACCCTTGGCCAGTCTGTGGATCAAATCCACAGGGCTTGGACTGAGGATTGTGCACCGAAATTCTGGTAGACCTCGTTTTCCAGAAGCGCACGTAAGCCTATCAAGAAATTCTTCAAGTTCTGGCTACTTTACTACTTGCCACACGGTAGTAGTACTTGGGCCCGCCGCTGTCCATCTTTGCTTGACAGTTTCTTCTCAGGGCGACAAATACTGGGAAGACTACTTGCCCTCTACTAAAAGCTACGACGAGGTCGCCATGTTCTTTTCGGCACACACGGGAAGCAGCAATACGCCCCGGGGGCCTTGTACAGGTGGCGTGCTTCGCTACTTGTGCGATGTTCTCGATGTCAAATTATTCGGTGTCCCAATTACACGGCCAGGCCAGAGAGAAACCAGCTATCTCAGGCTTCTACTTACTCTGGGTGGCAGATGGGTCGCGCCACGGAAGAGACGGACATCTACCCTAGCTGAGATATAATTTCTCTCCAAGGTGTCGGAATATTGAGCTAGTAAACCACGAATTTGAAACGTCTCGGGCGAGTGCAAACGTGATAAGAAGTCGACGTATCCGGTCTCTCAAGAAAGGTATTCCACTTTTCTTTGTTTCCCGGAAACGTACCAAGTGAGATCTGAATCCCCAGATAGCTTCACCCGGTCTAGCATTGAGCACACAGCGTCATGTGCTCTCCGATTTTGACGTCCGCCTTTGATTCCTGGAATACCCCACTACTGAAAACAATATATTAATACAACATACAGTTCGCGTAAGATTCGTGTCGCGTCGTGAGGGAAGAAACAAGGGCAATGCAAATCACCAGAACTTGCCAAACACGCTTCCCCTAGGGCCAAGTATCATGCCAACCCCTTCTTGGATGGCGACACTGACCGGTCGCATGGGTGCAGAATCAAACACATGGGGGCACGGTTGCAACAGTGGGGGTGAACCTAACCGAGGATTCTCCAATTCGCGTTCGTATATCGAAGGTTGACGCGGAGACATCGCGAGTGCCTCATACTGAGGCTCGTCGAAGCATTTCCGAGCCGCACGAAGCCGATGCAATACCTAAGGTGTATCATCAGATTTTTATAGACGCTAAAGCACGAATGGCTCCTACCTGCTCATAGAACTCGATCTCCCCGTCCAGGTGGTCCTTGGTGAGTGTAGAGAAATCTTCATTCTTTTGTGTGTGAAATGTCTCCATTTCCGCCATAGTAGTGTTCAGGACAGTTTCGCAGCGCGCAGCCATATCTTCATCGGCCTGAATATGATATCACTATAGAACCTGACTCCAGCTGACATGACACATACATGATTCTCCTTCGTGCATTCTCGATACCGAGTCAATGTGGATTTGTGCGTGCTTACCACATCCTAAATATGAAACGTCAAGAATAGAAGAACCACATAAAAGGGCAATGAGCACTTCATATATCGAAGATGGATGCGAAACGGCCTTAAGTGACTCGTGTGTGGCTAGTTGTCTCCTGCGTGCCTAGTAACAGTGGAACATAAATCGAAGTGCGTCGGAATCTCACTAGATCCTCACATGGTCATCGTATAGATCTCCAATGTTTTGAAGAGCCTCGGATGTTTTCTGCACGGCTTTAGTAAGCTTAAGGCAATCTATAGACAAAGATCAAAATAATGGTGGCGACACGATATGAAAGTAACCCTTACTGCTGCATCCCTCACGCCAGCACCACGCGCCATCTTCGTTCATGAGACCTGCATCCTTCACATTATAATGATTGTCTTCTTCGACAGTGCCCGTGGTAGGCGCAGAAGTGAGAGGCTTGGAAGTGATCAAAGATAGTAAAGAATATGACAGCAATCGTTCCGCTTTAGACATTTCTGGCAAACTATGCAATCAGTAACAGCACAGAAAATCAAAATATGACAAACCAATCCGTGCTTCACGAACACGACCAAATATATTCCTAAGACCTTGTACGCCTTTCCCGACAGCTCGTGTGTGAGTTTCAAACCGTCTAACAGCTTCTTCTGCGTCTTCGAGATCAAGATTAAATGCGGGGTGATATACATGAGCATAGAATGACGGGCCTGCAGGAGGCATCGACAGATGTTGAGGTATTAGCCGTTTCCATTCCTATGTCACACGATGAGCATATAGCAAATAATTCAGCAAGAGATCTCGCACAACATCACTTTCACATCCCAAAAAGAAGGTTACTACTTCCGCATACCTTGCTACGGGATGGCGAACCACGCGTCCAATGTACCTCTCCAGGTCCCCGCGACGCGCCTCCACAAAATCTTCACTGAACCTGCCGGCATACTGCTTTTCTGGAAGCGGTGGTAGCGCGATTCCAGGAAGACGCCTCGCCAGAGCCGTATGAAGAATAACAAACTGTGAATACCTCCTTTGCACCGTTATCCGTGTCGGAGACCCTGGCGGCGTATCAGAATCGATCTGAGCGTGAAACAGGGAGGTCACACTATACACCGTGAAGGCCCCGGAAAGCGAGGAGGTGCGTTTCGATGGGGAGTGGACTAGGACACGAAACGGGGGGAGTTTCTCCTTCCATGCATGCCCCGCATCGACAAAGTGTCGATCAACGTCTCCCTGTCCTAACCTGCTCAGTCGATTACCTGACTCTTCGGAATCATTGTCCCCGTCTTCCGACTCGATGCTAGGCAACCTATTATGGGAAGTGGCCTCGGTGACGACAGTATCTGCCGCTGTCCCCTTGAGAACCCATTCTTCTGCCCCACTGGTTACAAAACTGGAAAACCTGTTGAGGCTCTTGCCTCCCAGAAGACTCTGGCGAAAGCTGGGAAAGGCCCAGTCTCCCGTATGTTGGGGGACAATGGGCTGATCATTGTGTTGTGAGACTCTGGACGATTTCCGAGTGATGGTGCTCGACGAAGCTTCCCTACGGTGGGATTGAGACACGTCGAGGTCGGGGGCTGGAGTGAACTCCGAAGTAAACTAAGATGCTAGAAGGTCAATGTTCGTTCAGGGAAGGAAGGATCGCGATGTACACACCGTATAATATGAGCGAGGCAAGAGACCCGTTTCGCCCGATGCATCCTTCACTAAGCTCCACCCATCAGCCAGATCTTCTTTGACGACCGCAAGCTCATCTCCAGCGTCAATCGACAGTTCTCTAAACTCGGCCTTTCCTTCAAAGTCATACAGCGCTCGTGCTGGACGGTAGACCTCTTCGTCGTCGTCGGAAGGAGGAGCAGACCCCAATTCAAGATGTTCCGTCCACGCTGTTGACGTGTTGATGCCAGAATCGAACTCGGATTGTGGCCGGGAAAGAAAAGAACTCGTCACAGGGGACTTGGATGCCCTGGGTAATGTTGCCATACAGATCGTCCAGACGTTTAGCTAGACCGTTCAGTCGTGTGGGCTGCAGGAATGGCCCTGTGAAATAAATCTCAATACTTGGCAACCAAACGACGCGAGAGGTGAGCCTGCAATGGTGGTTTCCGAATACCAAGCATCCACCGGATTTGCAGCGATACCCTATTCGGGAAGACAGGGGCTCATTATACCTCCATATGAAGTATTCGGCTGAAATTCTCTAACCAATGGCGACCAGTAATGAGGCACCATATCATACATAGTTGGACAAACAGAGTGGTATAACAAATCGAAGTTGGGTAAAAGTGCTGATAAAGTGAATGTAAAAACACACATGAGTGGTCCGTACTGGAATTATGGATAGAATGCGAGTGAAAAATGCTTATATGCTGTGGTCAATGCAAATTAAAGTTTGAGCGTACAGGTCGTAACCCTGTGTGAATAAATAATGATAACGGTGAATTCATCGACGCTCCCGATCCAGCCTGGTGAGCTCAAGGAGGAGCTCGGTCCGTTTATACCAGTTCGTCTCCCAAGGAAGTCTGTGCGCGAATGACGCTGGCACAGAGGTTGGGGTTGTGTAAGCCTTGCGCTGACGACCTGCTTTCTTTGTCTTCACCGGGGTGATTTTCGTGGTGGAAGGACCCTCATTGAGATCCACCTCGACGTACTCGCCATCCTCGCCATCGCTCTCCACGAGGGTGACTTCTGAGTCGTCGCCACTACTACTCCCGCCGATCGAGATAGTCAAGTCATCCTCCAGTTCTTCCGGCTCCTCTTCATCTTCGACAGCTCGCATGGACCTCGCTTTAACCTCGCCAGCCATATGCATATCAAACATCCACAGTGCCTTTGACATCGTCCACATAGGCATTGCTACGAAGTAACGGTCCATATGCACGCAGAAAGGATCGCGTAAGGCAGATATATCACCTCGACGAGGGTGAACGGACATAGGTGGCAATGGCACTGGTTTAGGAATGGATTCATGAATCTGCGACACTCCATCATAGGCTGCGTCGATCCACTCTTCTTCCCGCAGTGCCCAGAACCATTTAAGTTGGTGAAGGCCATGTCGGGAGTAGCCATGTTGTTCATAGTCATGCCGGCTAGGTAAGGGAGTGGGGCAGCGCGCGGGGGAGGGTGACAACGGGGAGGGGAGACATGAGAATTTTCTTCGGGAGGGAGTAGGGGGTGGCAGCAGTGGAGTCGGAAAGGCGAGCTCGGGGGGCTCCTTGCACTCGAGAAGCCGATCCAGCTCAATGTCTGAGTCGGATTCAGAATCAGAGTCGCTATCTTCTGACGACGAAAGGCCAGCATCATCAGCTGTAAAATCATCAAGGGACGATGAGGATTTCGACCGAGGAAGGTGCTGTTTATCGATAGTGGACGATACGCTCATTCTCTTCAGCGCAGCGCACGTCCACTTCAGGCTGTCGAACTGCTGACGCGCAATATCACTTTCCAACGCAGGGGCATCCTCTGATTCAAAGACTGCAAGGTCTTCGTTGGAGTTACCGAAGAAGCCGAGACGACTCGTGGGTCGTGATGGGATGTCTTGGCATTCGTCTGCGATGTCAGACTCAAACTCAGAATCTGAGCTGTCAAAGTATGAATGGTAACTCGTCTCTGAGAGCAGACTTGGTTGGAATCTCGAGGGCATTATAAAGGCGTTAGGTTGAAATTAAGTTGAAGTAAAATTGCTCGTTCAGAGTCGTCACGATAAGCGAAGAGGTTTAGTTCGTTGAATACTTAATAACGAGGTCAGAACGCGCCCAAGAGTAGAAGAGATTCATACAAAAGAACGAACCAGATAATACTTTTCTCGTGTTCCTCTGATACACTGCGAGAACAGGCTCGTGCTCTGCAAAAACGCTGCCTAAAGTAAGAATCTGTTAAAGAGACGACGACCATAGGCGAGATGGCGCACCTATATCCAGAGGACGGGCTCGTCGTCGTTCTCAACGCTGGAGACGCAGGCGCCAGACGACGGTGTGTCACTTGGGAGAGATGAGACACAAGGCACCGAAGGACTCGGAGACAAAAGTAGGCAGCACGTGATGAACGTAGGCTGTTTATGGTAATCCCGACTGATTGGCGGTTTCAGTGTCCGACCATGAGTCCAACCTCACCGTACCGCGGCCGGTACGACTCTACAACTTGAAAGACGCTGAAGACGTGTTTACTCGAAGTACAGTTCCAAACACTTTAGTTCTACCTCAACAGATGAATACTGCGGCCAGGTAGCTATACATAATAATACGACTTTTTTTAAAGTATTACACGTGTAGTAATGCTACAAGTTACATTTTGATGGCCCCTTGCGGATATTTCTCGTATCTCTTCAAGTTAGATCCAAAGATTGGTGCATATCACCATATCAGGAAACGTTCATTGGCATGCATCGACATCCTCTGTGATGGTGGGCGCCAACGAAGCGATCCGGCTGCCAATACTAGTACAGAACCGGAGAAAATAAAGACCGACTTGACGTGCTTGTAACTTTGGGATATGTCAAGCAACATGATCGCATCGCGGATACGTGTGTTGGTTCCCTAGTGCCTCCACTTTCCTTGGGACTACTTTTCATACTGTTTCCTGAGCCGTGTCCAAACTTACTGGAAATTTTCGTAAAATAATTTGAATACATGAGCTAGCCTATTAGAGTATAGATGACAGTGTTAGACCTGATCGTACACCACCCCTCAATATAATTTGAAACTCTTAACGGGTGAAAGCAACCGATTGGCAGATCATGTTTCGACTTATACACAGACAATGTCACGACACTGCAGATACAAATATCAATGTAAATCCTGGCGTCCACTTTCAAGTGTCCTGTTCGTCCAAACCCAACGGTCTGATACCTATCGTAATTATTATAGTCAACCATGTTGCAATGTGGACAACGTACGGTCCGGAAAACGAATTTTCAGAGAACTTTCCGTACCTATTTCTCTGATGCTTATATGGTATCATATTTGACACTCCAAAAGAATCCTTGAGTTATCTAGGTATCAACAACTCGTGAAAATATTAATACTCTAGCTTAACGCTGCGGCATTGACAAGCCCCCGGTATCCGGGCTATTCAAGAGAACAAATGCATCAGCATCAGGCATACGGTACAGAAAGTCGGGTTTTGGCGCCGTCGTCAATGCCTTCGGAATCGGACCATCCGCAAATTCTGTAGCCACTTCCACCACTTGGGACAAAAGAGATTCCTTGTTAAAAGGTATGAATCCTGGGGACTTGAAGGGAAGAAGTTCGACGGTATACTTTGTTTTTTAAAAAAGAAAACAACATCAAAAACTGAAAGAAATAACAAACTATAATTGTTACATACCTCGATACTGAACAACTCGTAATCCGAAGCAGCAGGCAGCTGTTTGTGTATATGGAGCTCGCCCTCAAATATTCGTCTGAGAGGGTCGTCAGGAGAATCAGGCGACCACCAGAGAGCTTTCGATACATCAACAATGGAGGTTTCCGTGCAGTCCTGCAGGCGTTTCTTTACCCCAATTCTCGGTTCTAGGTATGTGATGCGGCGTCGCAAAATTAAGTTAATGGCCTTCGGGAGATCGAGAGTGCGGAAAATTCGTATGTCTGTGCTGTGCATACGTAGATAGAACGGGGCGACGGATCCTCGGGTATACACGAGCTTCAAGGAAGCGGGGTCAAAATTTAGTGTAAGACGACAATTGGAATAATTCGTCTCACCGGGAGGGGTAAAGAAAGCTATGAACAATTTAGGATGAACCATGACTGAGAACTTGAACAAGTCTACTCACTGTGCAATGAAGCGTGCCGTTGCTTCCATCCAGAAGTTTACCAGTAGATATCACTGGCGGGAGTGTGTGCCACCCGGCAGGATCAGAGTCAGGCCGTGCAAGCGGAAGACTGTTTTCATACGCCATCTGGCGTAGAAGAGACATTGGTTCAGGAGTGACCCTGGGGGTGTACAGTACGGGAACTTGCAACCTACGAGGTACTACGTATTAGTGACGGGACAGTAAATACAGATCCAGACGACTGCTTACTTGCTATTCGGTTGTAATTTGCCTCTATTAACACGGAAAATCAGTTGATATCGGACGCTGCCATTACAATTGGCTTCTCGGAATGTGTCAGGTAGACGGATGAGGGTTGCAGTGGACGCGTTTCCAACCCTGTGAGACAAACCCGTCGGAAATGGAAGATTAAAAGGCCAAGAATAGTCTCCCGAGAGTCTTCCAGAGAATTTGGTACTTGAGCTAAATGGCGACCCTCCTGGATCACCCCAGTCCTTGGACCAGATAGTGATAAGTTCGTTGAGGAAGGTATATGCAGAGATATCATTACAATATTCGCCTGTAATAATTTGGCCTCTGATCTAAGAAATGTACAACTTAGTAGACCCTCACAGCGGGAAAAGACAGACCGTTTACCGTAAGCGTGATGTCTCTGAGTTGAGTAGGCTCTGCGAGATGAAGGGCAAACACTCCCGAAACGTGATTACCAGCAAAGTAATGCGGGGCATCTGTGTGTGATCGTGCATTGCTTTTCAACCGCACGATAGCCCATGGTTTGCCTTTACTGGTAGGCATAGGGAACTGATGGACTGTATCACGATGGTGTTCAAACGCAGATCGGGATGGCGTCTCCGGCTCATGGAACACAGTCGAATATGTCGGTAACTCCGTAGTTTGAGTCGAAAAAGGGCTCGTGATGGAGTATGTCGGTAAAAAGGTCGAAACAGTCGAAATTGAGGAACCGCTCAAGCGCCGCGAGTCACTGTATGAATAACCAGTGCTGACTGTGCTATCGATTGATGGCCAAGTACTGGAGCTCGGTGCAGAGTCCGTTTCTGTAGCCTCCGTTGGTTGATAAGTGTACTATTTTTCAAGATTTATCCCCAATAAGTTCAAAATCCCCAGATGAAACGAGAACGTACCTTCACATCGCTTCTCGGGATCACGTATTCATCAAGCACTGGAGGAATCAAGTTCGAAGATGAGAAACAAGGAAATCTGAGTCAGAATCCACTAACTTTGTACTATAGTGTGTCCTTCCTGCAGGTGAGAACCACGCAGGAACAGTGAGTTGCTCTGGATTGGTAACGGGTACCAAATGGTTCATTTCCACGACGGCCGACCCAGGTAAACATGTTACGGCCGCAGAAATTCCACTGGGAATCGGAAGTAATTCGGTCACGCGTTTACTATACTACTAGTTCCTTGAGGTTCCATCGAAGTACGGCATCATAAACCGTACTTAGACTGAAGCTGCTTAGTATGCCAATGAGAACAATCAAAAGTAGTGGATACGGGATCACCTGAAACCCTCATACTTTGGTGGAGATAGCCTGTTACAATCTCTGAAGTAGCCCCTTAGCACTTAATAGGCTCCGTCCGGTTGAAATGAAAACTATGCAAGCACGCTCACTATTTTCCAGTCCATCAATTTCCCATCCACGTCATAGAAAATGAGAACTGGAAGGGGAAACCCTTCGTCCATCGCACCCATCTCAAACTCTTAGTTATTGGCATTGATATGCTTAGTTTAACGGACAAGCTCTCGCTGTCAGTCGAGCTTCGTAAACGGCAGATGAGTTGCTTGAAACATGAACACTGTATCAGCATTCTACGGAAACGGAAGAGAGAGCTTGCAAACTTCGTCGTTGGACGTCCCGGAAGGATAGCAATTCGGTATGACGAAGATATAGAATTGCGGCAGCTGGGGGCTGGACGGCGCTGTGAATGCAGGGTTTGCTGCTTGCTGTTGAGAACCTTGGTGCACGAGAGAAAAAGCCACGGCAAAGACTTTGGTGTAGAGCAGAGTATAATAATATGATAGTCAATGGGGCCATTCGAATGTCGTGTTCGAAGGACTACTTTTGAAACGGTACCTCTGGAGTGACGGTAGGCCGTAAAGAACGTGTTCACGTAAGTATAGAAAGAATTCAAAACCTACGCGTCTTAGGACCATACGATCTTATCACTGCCTTTTCTCCGCTGAACCATCCGATTCAGCATCAGTTTTCGCCATCTAGATACCAAATGAGTAGAGTGAATATCACAATAGGAATCAAGCAAACCTCATATTTTGCAATTAGCTCGTCGACTTGACGCAAACCCTCATCCGGATCCAGGTCATCGAGGGCTCGTTGCAAATTGTCGATATCAGCTTCAATGTCACCAAAGCTTTCTTGTAATCTCTGAGACAGCATCATGAACTCCTGTTCCCACTCCTCCGGATCCTCTGGTGGCTCGATGCCATTGTCGCGCATCATCTGGTCCATATCTTCCTTCACTTTCAGGAGCTCGGCCTCCTCTCCTCCTTGACTGAGCACCTCCTGGGTATCCGCAACGACAAGCCCACCTGCTTCCTGCTCTTCTGTAGTTGACGGAGGAGACTGAAGGAAGATATCCCAATTTATGGAGATCCTGTCGGACGGTATCATCACGTTCTATGATTCGGTCGAATAGAGAAGCTCCCTCCGTCGACTCCAAGAGACTCCCCCCTTCGGCACCGTCAAACTTGGAGATTTGAGTGTTCTCCATATCGAAAACGTAAAGTTGCTCTCCCCTGCCCACTTTGAGAACCAAACTCCCGTCCTCGTCGTTGAACATCACACCCTCCACTGGCGAACCTTTGACGCCTGCTCTGATGCAGACCATCTCAATTTGAGGAAGCATCATAAAGTAGGGACTGGGTGAGAATAGGGTCGGCAGAAGACCATATTCGTCCCAATTTGTGTTCCAGCCTTCAGGTGGGTTCGGATGGGAAGGCCAGTTGGCCTTGGCGTGCTCAAAAGCTTTGTGTGCCGCTGCGTCAGTGATGGAGTAGAGAGGGTATGTATCATCGGGTTCTTCGCCCTCATCTTCTGCATTTTCTTCGTTATAACGCTCCTCCAGCGCTTTGCTTTGTAAGGCTGTCTGAGAAAATTGCCGTGGAATCCCAGCTGTACGAGGAGAGTGATATCTTGATAGAGAGTACTTAGGCAGGCATACCGATGGTGTATTGAGAAGCCGGGGACGAACTATCCGTGCCAGTAGGCGCGTACGAGAGCGAAACATGGTGTGGAAGGACTGAAAAAACTGTTTTGCCGCTTCCCGGTCCGGAAGTTTCCACGGTCCGCATGATTTGCGCGGTCACATGATCTTATTCACCTTGCCGGTGGGCGGGCGCTATAAATATCTTGTAACCGTGAAAAGATTCTTCACGAGTCATCAATTAAGCGCTTTGACTTCGAGTTACCTCCAGCAATAGTAAAAAAAAGTATCACAGCTCATACATTCATTCATATATGTCTTTCAACTTGTGTTTTATGCTCCTGAAAGTATACTACCTTTATTTACAATCAGGGAAACCGAGTGATCCCCAGCCGGTCCAAGAAGGATGGCATTTCCGGAAGTGGTAAGTCTTGTCGATTGCCTCAAGCTCCCTGATGTCTCCATCAGAAAGGTCGATGATCTTCTTATTCGCTAGACAACCCGTGAGTATTCGAGAGCGAAATTGCATCTGAATTAATTACCTTCAATCCTAGCGTTAGACACGGACTTGGTGAGAACTGAATTTAAGTGCATCAGTATCTCTCGAAGTCCAGAAAGCTGGCATAAAAACGAACCCGATATATTAGGTTTGTTCGCCCACAACGACAGCAGGATAGTGACAGGAGATACATTGTACTTGTCCGCAATTTTCTTGACGACATCGCTTTCCAGCAGCGGGTACTTCCCCGAGCCCAAAGGAGAGTAGGCCGTAATAGCAATTCCTTTGCTCGCACAAAACTCAGTAGCATCAGATTGCGTGCAGGAACTGTGAATTGCAGTTCATTTTCAGCCGGGACCGTCCATGGAAAATGGACGTACGGGTGTAGTTCGATCTGGTTAATTGCAGGAATAACAGTTGCTATTGCCAGCACCTGTTCCATAAATTCGACAGAGACGTTCGACACTCCTGTGTTTCAATCGGTCATCATTAGTAGCTCGATGGAGGTAGCGACAGAATACCTACCAATAGCCTTCACTTTCTCGGGATGTTTCTTGTAGATCTCCTCCATTTTCTTCCATGTGTCCAGCCAATTAATCTGTTTGTCTATCAGGTGGTGGACGCGATGGCCAAACCATACTACGCACAGATTTATCGGGAGTCTTGCCGTCGAACATCGGGGCAGGCCAGTGCATAAGCCCTATACTCCATCAGTAAATAGTACCTCAAAGCCAGCATCATGCTACTCACATAGATCAAGATAATCTGTCCCGAGTTGCTTCAGCGAATATTCCAGCGCAGCCTCAGGATCTTTCTGATCAGGATTATCGAGTTTCGTAGTCAAGAAAAAAGAGGTGCGGGCGACCCCAGATGCCTTGATCCCTTTGCCTACTTCAGCTTCGTTGCTGTACGCAGTCGCAGTATCGATATGCTTATACCCATTCTTCAGCGCGAATTCTACGGCACCCTCCACTTCTCCCGGCTGCGACTGCCAAGTCCCTGATAAGAAGTGATAACGTTAGATCGAGATGAATCGGGAATGATTGATGAACGCACCGAGACCAAGTGTAGGCATTTCCGCGCCGGTGTTCAGCTTAATAGAGGTTGAGGCTGGCATCGTTGGCTGTGATGATGAGAGTAGAACTCAGGTAGAGGTTGGACTAAGCAAGGTCTAAGTTTGGACTTACTAATGTCAGACGGAGAGCCGTCCCGCCGGGCCGTCAGGCCCGATAGATAGGCTTGCCTTGAACGGTCAACATTCATGTTGAACTTGGGAAGTGTCGTCTCTTTCTCGTCATCGGTTCCTGATGAATTTTTATGTCCAAATCTTCCCTAGAGATGTTGCATGAGCTTCGTTGGTGCAAATACTAAATATTGTCAATATTGTTCAATGTGAGAATCTGCCTTCCGCGTATCGAGTCGGCAATTACAACGTCATAGGATTATCAGTGGTTCTCACTTTTTCAGGACATCTGTGACTACCCTTATTCAAACTATCTTCTGATAAGATACAATGTCAGCGACAAAGACATCGTCCCCGGCATCCCCTTCTTTCTCCATATAGATAAGTTACATCTCTTGCCGGGATTTTCAACCATTTTTTCCCGATCACTTGTCGCACAACTTAGCTGCACTATCTCGTCAAGTCAATCTAACGGAACATCCGTTTTAGGACTTAGGCTTCAGACTATCTTCGGAAGCGATATCTGGACGTTGGTCTTCTAACCCTTACTTTTTTGGTCCCAAGGGGTGCGATTCTCCGCCGATTCCAGCATTGAGGCGAGACGCGGAACTGCTTGGCCGGTAGAACATTCGGCGCGAACATGATAGGTACGCCCAAATTGAAGTGTTTTTCCTCGTTCCGTTGGCTAACACTTACTGTTCTATAGGCTCTGGTCATAAAACGCATGTCCTGCAGCAATCTGATGTTATATATTTTCTTACTGAAGTAGACCAAGTTACTCGACATTCAACTAAAAGTCCAAATCAGCGGCTATCGGGCACAGACACAAGAACAACCGACCCATCAGGCTCATCCGGCTCCGCATCATTGTAGCGAGGAAAGATTCGGCGAAGGAAGTAGCCAAAACCCGTGGTGTGATTCCTGATTAATGATTTCGGAAGAGATCCCTTGAGTTTCTTACTAGGTAAAACTTCCTGCATTGTCTCCCACCACGCATCCCACCGGTTAGCAGGCGACATTTGGAGCCAATTTGCGATATCGGCGCGTAGCGCGCTCTGCACTGCGGCCACCCTGTCCTCGTCCTCCTCTGCCACAGGAAGTTTGCCGTCCCTCAGCCGCGCAATGAAGCAGAAACGGGTTTTTTCAAGAGGTGGGAGAACCTGCCACCACTTGTACCGCTCTTCAACTTTTCGAGGGTCGAAGGGGAATATGGTCTGGCAAAGTTCGAAGCCTCGGAGCCTGGAAGATGTTATTTTCGTGCGTGAAAAACAAGGGAGCGACTTACTCTTGAGGTGGAATCTCGGGGACGTTTATAGTACGAGTCATGTTTCGTAACGGAGACCTATGGATGAGCGTCCCTTTATAGTCGTGCCCCGATCTTTTGTCGTGGCTCTAGTAGTCCCGGTAAGTATCGGTCACACGAACTTACATAAATGAACTAGAATAAGAGGCAGGAATGAAAATGGTATACAAGACAAAGAACAGATCCGAATTGGTCTTCTGCCCTACGGAAAGAGCAAATGTTTGATTTTGTTCCAGCTAGTGTATTTCGGGCTTAAGTCTTGCCCGTCTCGATTAGGCATTACAGTTATAGCCTTTCAAATGTGGCTGATTTAATTTGACCGTATAAAGCCCAGCAGGCTGCCTAGATTATTCATAATTGTTAGAGGGAGCATGTACAACGTTGTTGGTATCGATTAGGGGTTAAATCACTTCGTTGTGGAGGACACTTAACCGAAGAGCCGCTGGTTCGATTCCAGCTACCGACAGTCGATTGATCCAACTATTTTCTTCCTAGTTCTAGAAATTCGAGAATCGAATGTATGCCCTCAATGCTCATTGCCCTGCGGCCCATGCCCTACATCAGCGAATTGAACAAAATTATATATATGGTCGTATAAGCCCGCGGCAACGCTCAAAGTGCATGCCAACGTCTGAAATGATTGCGCCAGCCTTATATGTCCATATGAAGCATGGAAAAACGATAATTCTACACATACCCTTATGAATGTTTCCGACATCGATAATGCATATCAGGCTTCAAAATGTATTAGTACATTATTTGATGCCATAGGCCAGTATAACTTTAACATGAGTGTCATCTGAAAGCGGGTTCAAAGCAGCTAGTAGTCTTTAGGTTGTTGAATTCCGCAGGACCACATACCCGACAATTTTTTCCCCAATCTGCTGATGTAGGTCTTTATCATTTTGGCCGGTTTGCCGATGAAGTTTGACTTTCAGTTTGAACAGTGAGACGCTGGGACAAGTCTGAGGTCCGCTACTGGTCCATCGTCTGAGTTTAGCAGCCTACAGTGACTGCGCTAGGTTGCCTGGGTCCAAGGCACTCGAGTCTAAGGACGTGGTTAAACAATGAATGGTCTGGCAAATCTTGCTAGTCGAATACTCTAGTTACATATGAAGGATAGAATAGTTAGTCCCGAGTCCGAAAATCTCAGGAAGTATCTGAACAATTCTTCCCGCCGTTTGGGCCCTCTTCTCATTCTCAAGAGCATTATGTATGGTCCCGTATTCGATCGCTTTGCCATTTACACTCTGGGGGGCGCCACTGCAGATTTTTCGAACCTGCGAACCACTTTTATTGAGTAAAGAATACCACCTCCCCGGCAACGTCCACTGCACAACGCCGCTTCCTTCCTGCCTTCGTCCGCAGATTAATGAAAGCTAGTAGCATATTTCCGGATCATGCGAAATGAAAAGGCACCGACGACTAGCTACTAGTATTACGTCGCGGGAGAGGGCAGACTCATGTTGTGATAATCGCAAACAAAGGGGAGATATACCGTGTCTTCTTTCATGGACGCAGGGTATAAAAGCCACCATGCCCAAGGCTACTTCCCAACCATCTTTCACGGCAATGGACTCCTCTGCGTATTCTGGCGCCGACAACGCGTCTGGCAATCAAATAAGAAGCGATGGTGTGCACGGAAGCCATGCTAGTACGTTCGCACCCACGTCTCCTGGAGCTCACGCCTAACATCACTCTTAGACAGCGGCAACGCCGCCACCCCCACCCAAGGTGCATCAAGGTCCAAGTCCTCTGGCATGCCCCGTTCTGTAATTTCCAAGAAATCCCGCACTCACGCACGATTTTTGCCTTACAGGTCTTCTAACCAGGGTGAAGGTATTCTTCAAACGCATGTCAAGCAGAATCAGGCCCTCCTCGAAAGGAGGCGTAGCGCCGTCTCAGCCCCAGCAAGTAAATGAGGAAGCGAAGGTGGACAGGGACACGATCGAATAGACACTATCAGCCTTGCCGTAGTCGTACATGTAGCATAGACCAGGCGAATCGCGTGTTTCGGAAATGCCGGTCTTCGTCCGTGGTAAATTGAACACCAGGGCTTTGCATACCTTACTGATCTAGAAGAGAGACCATTGTTCTACTCCAGCCGAGAAGCTGCTGCTAGAAGCGTAAGTGAACGTGAAAGTTCCATAAGTCTTCCATTCGCCTAGTGCATCCTTGAGGGTGTAGTTATTGTGCCGTAAAATCAGCATGAAGCCTAAGCTAAAGTGTTGACGGGGGAGATATACAAAAGTGACGTCCAAGGGCTCAACGGAAAACTCCGTGCTATAGAACGATTCTCTGAAGACATTGTAAACGATAGTGTCAGCGATATCATCTCGGCGATTCATGGGAGGATGTGCGAATGTGTGCAGTATCTGAGAGAAGCGACGCAAGGATAGGTAGATGTTTGCTGATTTCAACAAAATTCTGAGACGCGGTGAGGTCTGTATTCTTTAATGTCAAGATTAGCCACCAATCAAGCTATGAAAAGTGCACCTTACTCACCTGATAGATCACACGATCCGGTGGAGGCTGCCTGGCTGTAGAGCAATGAGCATCTTGGCCTGTAGAGGGGCGTCTTCTATCCTTACTCTTGTAGCATCGCGAAATTGCCGAAAGTAACAAGGTGCATAGAGGCGTTGAAGGATCAGTCATTGCGTCAGTGAGGGTAGGTGTGCGGCGGCATACTTTTCGTTGACCGTAAAGCCTTATTTGGCATCAGTCATCAACAGCTTGACTCTACGCTCATGCCAGGTGGCCGTCGACGTCGAAAGAAGCGAGGGCGATCCCATGCCACAATTCACAACAATTCACCCACGAAGAGAGGCGGGTGTGTGATGATGGAATTGCCAGAGGACCTGTTTCTCGAGGTGTGTACCAGAGACTCTAGCAACAAGGCTCTGACGTTCCAACTTCAAGATAGGCGGCTTCCTGGAACCGCTAGACCTTTTACATCTCGCTCGCGTAAACAAGCCTCTTCGAGCGCTCCTCATGAGTGGGTCATCCTGAGGCGTCTGGAAGTCGGCACGTACCAACGTCCCATGTCTCCCACATCCGTTCCCCGGAATGTCAGAGCCTGCATGGGCCTGTCTCGCTTTCGTAAACGAATGCGCTGTACGATATAATATTCCTTTCTTCTTGTTCACTCCCTCAATTCCCGACACCAGTTCTGTTCAAATACAGTCCTCGTATCAGACTTTGTACTTTGGGCTCGGATCTGCTCTGCTTGTCTCTATTCCAAGTACATCTGGTTCCTCTTGCTTGTTCAAGCAGTAGTCCTGACTTGGCTTAGCCAAAGGGTACCCGGAAGGAAAGAACTGCACCCTCCGTTATATCGCTTGCTCCCCGACCAACCTCCGATATTCGACCTCCTTCCGTCAGGATGAAAATATTTACGAGGCAAACCGACGGATCGTTACTGCCGGAAGGCTGAATGGGACGACATCAACAGGCAAATATTGACCTTGACGACGGATCAAGAAAAGCGCACATTCATAGACGATAAACTAGCGTGGTTGGCCAAGTTGAACCAAAAGTAGGTATCTCTACTGCGTCTGTATTTGGGTATCACTTATGATATTTCAAGCACCCCGCACTCTGCGATACCCTGTACAATCAATACTTGTGTCGTTGGATGCCAAAACGTAAGACGTTAGACGAACGCATCGCAGAGTCAGTGACCATTTGATTCTACCTCTGCGGGGCACTGACCCCTGAACAGGATCGAAACAGCATTGAAAGGATGTACACGTGGTCAAACCCTCGCACGTAGACAGAATGGCTCTCCTCACAGATCGAGGTAGATCTTTACTAGATCACTTCATATAACTACTTACCAGACTTTGCAGACTGAACTAGGATCCGAGACGATAGGGTTTCTCGAACTTTTCATGAAGGCTAAAGATGGAGTGTAACGCGAGAACGCTTAGAAGCGGTCCAACGTCGATTTTATGAACAGAACAGGTGGCCTATAGAGCCAGTGGGGTTGTTGCGAGACATGCAGATGCCGGGAATTCAATGCAAAATTCCTTGGACTAGCCCTCAAGTTCACTCACGGCTGCCGAGATCTCAGAGCAGATGAGGCAAAACTGCTATTAAGAACAATGTACAAAGCCTAGACCAAGGGGCGGGGAAAGGTGCACATCCTCACCTATCTTTCCTGTCCAAGTACCTCCACAAACCAGCTCGAAATTCGCGCGCTCTTCATTGGACATCTCTAGAATACTCGCATTTCGCCTTAAACGATCATGCCCTCTATCTACCCTCTTTTGGTTCTCAGCTGCGGTCTCCCCTCTACAACAAATCTTCACTACCGGCCTTGTCTTCTGCGAGTGATATCAGAAACTGAATCGCGTGTGATGGACGAAATACAAGGACGCTGTGGGAAGGAGCACTGCCCCGGCTGCGCGCAGAGTCCGAGTCTTTATCGGAAAGCCAACCACCGACGTTGAAATACAATGTCCAGTGTGAGTGGTGGGAATTGCGCGTATAGAGCCCGAACCCTTAGGCTATGGGTCTTTATCGGAAGGCAATATCATTGGAGACCCACGTTGAAATACAACGCCAAACGCGCGCATAGGGTACGCTGATATCAGAGGACCACTCAGCCCGGGGTGGGGATTCTGAGTCTGTCATGGCGATGAGGAACAGGGCGCAGAGAAATACAATGCAAGTTCACAGAGTTCGGTTGTACGATGTTCTCACAGTACGCTCAATGCAAACACTACGACGAAAACGTTGCCCGTCCATGCGAAAGGCATGATTACGACGGACGATTGGCGCCATCATTACCCAACAAACGCGCCGCCGAATGCAGATAATCGATGGTGACATCAGGCTTGAAGTCTTGCCGCAGATAATCATTGTCGTTCTTATGACCGAGTTTACCCTACTGTTCGCCAAGGGAAGAGGCGGATGGATGGTTGAAGGAGGCACGGGGTCGCATTCCACCGTTCAGACCCGGAAGCAGGATTGGAGCCGCCTCCCTCATGATACGATCAATCAAATGCTCACGAACAACCGCGCGGTCAGCCTTTCTGCAGTCCATACAAACACCTCGTTTTGAATGAATGAAGACCACAGCCCACCACGCTAATACAGAGACCCTTGAGGAAGAAAAAAGTTGCAATCAAAGCAGAAATAAAACAACGGCATCCGAACCACTCGATTCTTTCTCATGACTTTTTGCAGGCACAAACTCGCGTCCCCATCAGGCGAGATGTTTGTTACGACAACCACCGCTCCACTCCACTCTGCTCTGCTCGCCACATCGGAAGTCGGGCCCGGTGCGATGCATTAAAGAAGATCAGACTCCTGTGTAGTAAGATTTTTTTTTATACCAGGGCTACAAGTACTGGGAAGAACCATTGCATTCTTAACGACGAGGAAAGAAGTTGCTATCAGTGCTAGGAATGCAAGCCTTTGCTTCTTTCTCATCGCAGGCACGAAACATCCTAGGCTGATGGGGACGTGATTTTCTTGGAGATTGGAAGCAACGTACGCTCGCCAAATTTAAAGTCGGCCCCATTATTCGGAGTCCCGTGGTGGGAAATAGGGGAGCGTTGCTGACCAGGAGCAAGACATCGGGAAAGAGGCCCTTGTATTCTTAACACGAGGAAATAGTTGCTATCAGCGCCAGTACTTGCGCCCATTCGATTCTTTCTCATGAATACTGGAACCATCATGGACAACTGTCTCGCCGAATTGCCAGTCGGACCCAGTGGAATGTAGGCCCTTGTATTCTTGACGACGAGGGAAGAATTGCTAGCTTTCCCATGCCCAGCTTCGCAGGCACAGGCATCTCGCCGAATCACACCAGATCACAACTCCAGAGTGCAACGCGACCCTGCATTCCCTTACCCCAAATGGACGAGTCCTTCACGCATCCTCGATATGGTATTCCCTTTGACTAGGGTTGGGATGCGTATATAAAATACCTCCCCCCTGGTATTGCTGGAAACTGCAGTTCCTCCTTTGCCCTCGCACCTTTCTTCTTCTTCGAAAAACTCCCAACACTAGTACTATGCGTTGCATCTCTCTCTTCGTTTTGGCTCTGAGCACTCGTGAGTTGTTTGTCCTGTTGGTGTTGAACTTGGGCTGATTCAAGTTCCCCTAGTGACGGTCCTCGTCTCGTCTGCGCCTGTCGCTATCCCCGTCCCTGTCGCTGAGGGTGAAGTCGAAGTCGACGTGAGCCTCTTTCATTAACCGCACTACGCGCTCCTTTTACTCACTCACCCACCCGTAGGCTCGAAACCCTGACCCAGCGGGTTGCCTCACCATGCGGTTTAGCTGCTACTAAGCACCATCGTCATTCTTAATGACCAACACTTGATTCTGGCTCCCATTATACGTATGTCCCCTTCCTAATCTACGCTCGCGTGCTCCCCCTGACGAGGCCTCCTAGAACCCCACCATTTACATTGTCTTTGTCCATAGCGCCACCTACTCTCGTTAACAGCCAACCCTCGCTAGTCCGTCATTTCCTTCGTTTCCTCATCTCCATTTCTCTGTTCCCTCAGGTTATTTGCCCTATCCTCGTCTATCGCCTACCCTATCTCCTTCATTTCCTCAGGCTACCCACATCCTCATATAGACGCTCCCCCACCCGTGTATCGTTAGTGTACTCTCGCTCTCGCTGTTGTTGTTTTTATATCATTAAATGCATATTTACCGTCCTGATTTGACCAACCTGTGCGATGAGTTTTCTTGGTGTGCTCATCGGCCTCCTTGATAGGAGATTTCAGGCCCGGGAACAACCCGCCTAAAAAGTGTCGGGATTTCCTTTAATGGTAAAGCCGACGCGGTCAAAATAATTTTCCTTTTCCTTGCATCGCTCCGTCATTTCCTTTGTTTTTCTTGTCCTACCTCGTCTCCACTGAGCACATCTCTATATCCATAAGTGCATATTTACCGTTCTCGTGCGACGAGTTTTTTGGTGCCCGTCAGAGTGCATGGGTGGTGATACTTAACAGCTGAGCGCTGAGCCGTCAACGTAGCATTTGGGCTGACGGTTTGACAGAAGCATGTGTTTTGTGAGAGAAGAGAGTGGGTGTTTCGGTGATCCCGGAGGGCCTTGCGTGTGATTGAACAGAGTTTATGCTGACTGTCAAGCGGTAACAGACTATCAGATGTCGATGTCGAAAGCTTTGACATGGTGAATACGAGTTTTTTTTAGCGTCTTTGATAGTTTTTTCTACATGCAGCCCGAGTTGAAACCCAGAAAAACCCAAGTCCGGAAGGTGAGCCGACGTTTGGGTTTCATGCAGCAGCAACGCAGAGAAAATCTTGAGCACGAAAGCTATACGCGGAACTCGTTTCGACCATGTAGGTGTTTCGTCGTTTTCGAGAGGCCAAGCTATTACGGGTTCAGCGTGAGCTCTCATGAAACACACGCGACGAGGCGCCTGGATAGTATCTAAGATAGACATGCGATCAGTGTGGAGACGATCGATGGGCGGAACAAGATCAGGTGTAGATTCGTGTAGGTCCACGGACGAGACCGAAGACGGATGTAGGGAGGGTGCGTGATGATGGAGTGATATTCGTAAAGAAGGTGATTACTATAGTACTGTAGGATACAACTAGAATACAACAACTTGCAATAAAAGAATGTAAATTAACGGGAATTCCGACCTGCGGATTAAAGGGAAGCCTTTAAGGCTCTCAATTGCATAAGAACATCCTCGCGATCACGACGGTTCCACTCTCCGGACCAGCCCTTTTCCTTGCGCCGGCCCCAATACAGACTGCGGTCGTTGAAATGCCTGCGCTCTCCCTCGTCGATGCTGTGCGCCCGGACCTCGTCTTTAACGACGGGTGTTTTGGGGGTGGCGCGGACAGAAGCCGAGCGGGAGAATTTGCGCGGGAGGAGGGGCGCCTGGTCTGATTCTTCCTCAAACGAGGGCAGAGGCACGCGCTGGGGGAGGGGAGCGAGCACAGTGTCGATGCTGCAGCTGCGGCGTCTCGCGCGGCGTGCAGGAACGGCGGACACGAGCTCGGGGGGCACGTTCTCGCCAAAGGTGCGGGCGAGCTTGGCCATGCGCTTCCGCCGCTCGTCGGGCTTGCGCTCGTGCACGGGCGACACGGGCGACAGCGGGGCGCAGTCGGCGGGGAGGGCGGCGGTGTGGATGCGCAGGACGAGGGCGGGGCCCGTACCCGGAACGAGCTCGAACATGTGGGAGTCGTCGTGGACAAAGTGGCACTGGGGCGTCGTGCCGAGGAGTGCGCCGAGCTTGCGGGTGGAGCGTAGGATGCGTGTGCGTTCGTGGTGGGTGAGGGGAGCCATGACGGGAAGGGAACGCAGGCCTGCGAGTATATAAGCTCCAACTCGCCATTGTTCTAGTTATACCCGGCACCGCATGCCTCTTACGTCACGTCCGAGTATGGGTTGATTGCGGGTTGAAACACAGGGTTGATTGCCGGCCACGTATCCCGCCCCTCTTCGTGACGTCGCCTAGGTGAAACCAGCGCGCAACACCCGCCCTCCATAACAACCCCGATCGCCACCGACCTCCCCGCCCCGACCCCGACGCGGCATCCGGTCTTTCTTCCGCGCGGAGGGAACGTATTCCCGACAAGTCCAGGCTCTTTGTTTGTTCTGAAAGCGGAAGGTGTTCAGGAAACGTTGTGCTGGGTTTGGATGCTCTTATTGCATTAGAAGCACCGCGCAGTTTAGTGCCCCCCGGGTTGATCCTCCCTGCTGATCAGCACGACGTCATCTCAAAGCCATGGTCGGGGCCATCAGCTGCCTATTTTCACCCCTTTGCTTTTGATAACCGGTTCTCACCGGGGATGCCAATCCTCGACACGCATGTTTTCACCCAGCGATTTGCGAGGCTACATTTTACCGTCTCTCGCGGATGTCGACAGCTGTAAACGTGGTGCCTGCTCAGCGACACGTCGTCGATCTTCCTGACACTTGTCCCCGTCGTTTTCCTCATTGCAGTATTCCGATTCCCTCGTCCATGCTGCGCGTTTAATTTATACATCAACCACGTGGAAGAGTCCACGTCAGCACGGCAAAACAACGTTCATTTCTACTGTACCTCCTTTCTACAGTGCAGTCCTTCGCCCTCTACAATCACACAGTCGATTCTGGGTGACATTCTAGAAACCATCCGTCCACGGCGAATTACTCTTCGCATCCGTGGTAGCCTCACGTTGGTGTAAATTTCCCGCCCACCAGACCGCCCCGTCTTACCTCCGATGACCACTGCGAGAAACTTCCTTCACTCTTTGGGCCATATCGATTCCCGTCTTGCTTTGTTATCGATGGCTGCGCGACGTCAGTCTTCCGCAGCGCCAGACAACAACCAGTCGTGTTGGACCAACAGAACACATCAGGACAGTCATTGAAAACAGCGAGCTCTCGGTGAATTATTCATACCATCCAGTTTGGGTCTGGTAAACTCGCGTTGCCACATAATCTTCCGTCGGCCCACCCCACCACGACTTACCCCCGACCATCGCGAGAAATCTCCACTCCGTCCTTGCTCTTCGGGGCATCCATTCGTTCCTTACTCAACTCAAACGTCTGACTTTTTTTTTTCGTGGGAGATTTGTGACGACTCCTGGTACTTTTGCTGCGGTAAGAGCAGGAGGACTTGCCACAGAGAGCAACAAACCCAAACAACATCGTACGCGCCATCAAACTTGGGTGCAACGTGATAGTGTCCCCCAAACGGTGCTCGGCGCCACCTGCATCTTCCCATCTTAATTCGCGAAATGCTCGCCAACCCTCCTGGCTCTCGTTTTTGGCGGGTTATGCTTACTCCAGAAGATTTCGCACTTTCATTCCCGGCTCCACGACGTTAATTCATTCTTTCCCGTCTCCATTGCCGGCGAAATTCTCTATCGATCTATATATCTTCCGCATTTGCGATGAACAGAAGAATGAACCCCACGGCCCATTACTTCTTCGACATTTGAATATTTTTTTGCTTATTTCGGTGCGCATCATTACCTCTCGCCCCGACCCCCTCTTCCCGTTGATTCCTCCACCTCGGAAATGGTTTGTTCCACCCTTTGTTTGACGCGAGTTTTGTCTACAAGCATCAACATCCATGCACCTCGTGGGATCCTCTCCAACACTCCGTTGTCCTCGCTCGAGCATATCCCCTCCCACGCTTCTCACGTAGACTTCATTTGGTCTTTTCATTGTTGGCCCCACAATACTAGCTTCACCTGGTCCTCCTATCTCCCATTATTGCTTATCTTTTGAACGTACAAAGTCATCCGTCCACCTACATCAGAAGAATGTATGAAATGAACAGCAGCGAATTACTCTTTGCACATCCAAATGTTGCTTATTTCGGTGTACTACCCCCGCGTCGGATCACCCACAAACACACTCTCCCGCCCAAAGCCCAACCGCCCCGATTTACCTCCGACCGTTGCGGGAAATCTCCTTCACTCTCTTGGCGTATTTCGATTCCCTGTCCTCTCCACCCCATTCATGCGGAACCCTTTCTCACTTCAACATCCCTCTTTTTTTTCACGACTCCGTGACATATTCCCCACGGTAGGGGAGCCGAGGAGGACTTGCCGGAGAGCAACAAATCCAAAAGAAACTGGACGCCATCAAATTTGGGCGCAACGTGATAGTGTCCCCAAAAGTAGAGTTGACGCCACCTGCATCTGGGCTTCCCGTACTCTTAGTAAAAATTGCTCAGACGATCTCATCTAGTTTATACATCTCAAGGAGCCTACCCACAGTTTTGAACATCCAAAGTACCTTCGCATCCTTGACGTCGATCCTTCCTACCTCCGAGATCCAGTCTCACGACAAAATCCCCTCGCCTGGGTATCCGTCTTGCTCCTGCTCTTTCTTTGCCCATTGATTCGTGTTGGTCCCGATCCATCAAGATAAATTTTCACTTCATATAATGAACCTAATTTGAGGGAATGAGATTTCGGGCGTAACAGGCTGACGAAATCCTTTACGATGCCGTTTCGTTGTGAGGCTGCATCTGCGTGTATCTATCACCCGTCTGATGTGACCGTCCTTCTGATGAAGGTGCCGCTGTCAATAATGAATGTATGCAATGAACGCATAATTCTCGCCCAGAGTGAAGGGAATTCAAAGGATAACAAGAACTTCCGAAATAAGTACAAAAGCTCAAAGGTAGCCATGTGGAGACCAAGGTTACTAGACTGGGAGCGTAAATGGCGGCGGCGCATGCCAGCGAATTTTATCCATCAGCATCCTTTGTATTTTAATTGGATACATTGTTTCTTGACGTGTCGAGAAGACAATGCCAGATGTTCATCCCTTATTTTGCCAGTGGCAAGAAGACAGACAATCCCGATGCTTCATCGTTGCGTTGAACGTTGTATAGATATCCACAATAAAGTTACACAGCACACACGAAAACAGCTAAACAAAACAACACGATCCGGAGAGGACGAGAAAAGACACGAAGTAAATTAACTAGCGATACAATCCGACACTTGCAGCTCTAATGATGAATGAAAGTGCGAGAGAGGATGAGAGTCGAGTGGATGAATGAGCGAATGGGTGGGGTGGGGTATGCAATGGGTAGCGCAAAGGAGGGGTGGGTGGCGCTCTAGATTTTTCTATATCTAGTACTGAAAGGACCATTAGCTTTCGATAGAGGCATGAGCGCGTGGGACATAACTTACGTATAGCAGTGTTTAGAAGCAGGAGAATCGCGCGGTGCGGCAGCCAGCTGGGTCGGGCTGAGCTTCGGGCGTTGGTTCCCGGGCCTAGGGATACAAAGGTGAGACGGTGACCAAGAGGAAAAGCCAGCAAAGCAAACGTACATCGACTTCCAGCGTATCGAGTACGGGAACCGGTACAGGTTCAGGGATCGGTGTGGACGCGACGAGGACAGTCACTACAAGGAGGGCGTAGTCAGTAACCGACGCGAGGCACAAGGGGAAGGGAAAAGAAACTCACGCGAAGCTCAGCACCAAAACGACCAGTGAAACACAAGCGCATATCGAATTAACGCTCCAAGTTAATTGTTCGACAAACTTGAAAGGAAGCACTGGCGAAGGAGGAGAACAATAGAGCCTCTCCCATCTCGAGGGGGGTTTATATGAGGGAGGGGGAAAAGCACAAAGCTCAAAGGGAGTTCCAAATGCGGACGATACCTTGTTTACGACGGGGGAGAAAGGCTGGGCCGGATTTGGCACAATGTTGGTTTTTGCCATTTGGGTTGCTGAAGATGGTAATGATGGGACGGGGGAGTGGGATTTGCGTATAATGTCCGCCTGGGGTGGCGACAGGACTAACGAACTGCCTATATGGGGGGGTATCTCCATGGCTCGGCCCTCGAAAATTTATTCATTTGGCGACGCACGGGATCTCAAGACCGGGGTAAGCCCTTGAAGAAGTCCTGGCCTCGCCTCATAGAGAAGGATGTCCCGGCGCACAGTCGAAGAAGAGAAACCCAGGCACTGCCAAGTTCACTTTCCGCCAGCACCACCTGAGTAGTGGCGAGTCTCAGTTATTTCATAGTGGCAGGATTAACACATAAGAGGGCCGTTAGGGCGGGACGCGAGAAGGATGATGGAGCGCAACGCTGGAAGGTCGCATCAGAATTTGACAGTAAAGCTCACCATACCTATCTTCTCCAATTGCCATAGCGCTACAGTTCTGAAATGCAACGTTATCTGAGGTATGCACTGACCGTAGAGGTCTGTGTACGACTCCCGGCCAACAATTCGACCAAGTGGGCATGAAATGATGACAAGGACAACGGCACAAAAAGGTTCTTTGGAACTAACGCACTTCAGACTCAACTTGAATTCGGTTCACTTCCTCGTTGATATAGCTTTCTCGACGGTGATTGTGTGATAGTAAGTAAGTCTTGTGGGGAAGCAACGCAACATTCCTAATCGAGAATCAGGTTTTGAAAAACATAACCTGGAAAAATAATTAACTGCCGCCGGGCTCCAATGTTCCCCCGCGCCAAAAAGATTTAGGAATCAGTATTTGCCACTGAGGAATGTCACTCACTGACGCTCACTCAGAAACTAGAGTACAGGCAGCCCGGAGCAGGCCGCGACAAAAGAAGAAGCACTTATGTGCAAAATTGTCGGTAGCTGGAATCGAACCAGCGGCTCTTCAGAATGATGTAACCACAATGAAGTGATTTAACCCCTAATCGATACCAACATTCTTGAATAGTTGACATTTACACTATTCAATCATCTGAAAGATGAGTGAGCATAATCATAGTAATATTCAATTCCAAGTACAATAATGAAGTTATATCATATGAAAAGATCCTCTTTACAGGTATTCCTCCATCCGCTGGTATTATTATAATCCTGCAGCCTTTTCAATCGGCCCCATGGTTGGCTAAGAACGCCCCTCCTCGTGCACTTCTGAACGAGTGTCTATCCCCTCCCATTGATAGGCCTCGACTGGGAAACCCACTCTCATCAACGGCATCACCCTTGGAACCGAGGGTCTGGGGAAATGACTGACCCACAGGTGATGCCAACGACTGGGATTGCGAAGACGTCCCAGAAGAACGCGACTTGGACTTTGAAGGCTTCTTCTTCTTTATAGGGAGAGATGAGGGCGTGAGACTAGGCAAATGAGCTGTTGGAGCGAGCTGTTGGCTGTGGTATCGAATCTGTGAAGAGGCGTCCGACGAAGTAAGTCGCGAATCGGACCCGCCGCTGCTACCATGGTGCTCTCTCCTGCCGACATACATTCCTCCATCAAGGTCTGCACCATCGTCTGCTTCGGCATCGACGTCTGGATGAGACGGAGGCGGTGTGCTGTAGAACCCTGGAGAGGGAATATGTGGGTACTCTCCAGTGACGGACCCACTGCCCTGAAATCCCTCGAACTCCTCGCCATCTACAGACCCAGCGGCCAAAGCTTGGGCAAGGCGCTTCATCTCTTTACGCTCTCGTCTTCGCTTGCGCCGCTCTTCTTTCGCGCGCCTTTCCTCCTCCTCTGCCGCCCGTGCTCGCTCCTGGAGTTGTTCCGGAGTCATGCTGTCTATCGCTGCCGAGTCAAGCGGTGCAGCGTCAGAGTCAAACCCCGTAGAAGATGTCCGTGACGTGGAGGTACGCGAACGGTGAAGGGTGTTGTCATCCTCGCCTTCGTCAAGATGGATGGGGGGTTTCGGTTTCCCGAAGAGGTTGAACCCAAATAATGTTATACGCCTAGATTGTCGCTTTTTCTTCCTTCTGCGGTTTCTGTCGCCGATATTCGAGTGCAGAGACAACGTCTCAGCCTCCGTGTCTGTTCCCGGATCCTGCAGCAAGTGTTCGAGGTTTTGGGGCAGCCGCTGATAGCCGCTGTTAATGGGGTCGTCATGGTCGTGAACCTCTTTGGCGAGGCAGGGCATGCAAGCGGATATCGCAGCATGGAAGGAATCGGACCAGGAAAATGATTCCATGGCTGTGGTGGGAAGGAAGAGAAAAAGTCGTATGTTGGTTGAGGTTAGAGGTCAAGCGCATGATAAAGCCGCGTGGCCCGGAGTTGCCGATCGGGTGTTCAAATGCCCTTTGACTGATGCAGAGCCCGCGTGCAGGACAGCCATTTTAGGACATCTGGTCGAGATCCCAGAGCCATACATTTCTATCGCAGTAGCTACAAAGACTGTACAAGAGATAGAGGGCTTCAAGCTACATTCCTGGCAACGCGACTTGATCCCAGCAGCACCGAAGCACTACTCGCCCAAGCTTGCTCAGGGACTGCAACAAAACGCGCAGTGTACCTGACGCCTGCCCTTTTATAGCGACCTGGAAGGAGGTTCTATTGGTGATACGAGTCTTTCATTTATAACTTGATAACAAATATAATACAGGCACCTTAGTATCCTTCTCTACCAGAGTGTTACTCGTGTACCAGACTTTCGGAGAGCATAGATGCGAGACAGGGTATCCGGCCTGAGCTCACTTCCCTCTCGAGCGCCTATAACAGCAGATTTCAACGGTCGCTTCTCCAACACGTCCAAGATTGGACCCTCATCTACCTCATCCGACCAGACGAGCTGCAGATGCTCTAGCTCCTGCAGCATCTCTAGATCACCGAGTTCTTCGATGAACCGAGGGGAAATGACCCTGAGACGCGTGTCGATCCGTTCGACAATAGACAACCGTCTGAGTTGTGGAACTGCATGAAGAAGGTAGAGTATTTCGGGATGTCCAATAATAAGTGTGTTCAATACGAGCTCCGTGAGAAGGGGGGATCTTGAGAGGTACTTTGCTAGATCACAAATTGTGTTCCTTATATCATCAGACTCGCTGTTATTCGTGCAGTCGATATCGATAAGCTCCAAAGACGCCAGATGGGGCATGGACCCCATCCAATGAAAGGCTGGTAGACAACCGTGGAGAACGAGCCTCTGGAAGGGAAATTCAGCATCTTCAAATGACAGATAGCCGCATCTTCTGAAGGTCGCAGTTGTGGCATTGGGGAAGTTGTGAGCCCGCGATGGGTATACGAAGGAAGGAACATTTGCAAAGTAGATGGTAGTGATTTGTTCGTTCGGTAAACGAAAACACGTGCTATGGAAGGCATTGAGTGCAAGGGTGTGCAGTTTCGGAGCGTATTCGAACAACTTGATTGGATGCACCCCAGAGAATTCTACGTCGCCTGAAAACTCGAGGTGTTCGAGTTCAGGGAATTCGGGCTGGATGTCTTTTCGGAAAACATCCCACAAGTGGACGGTTCGAGAATCGATGCCGATACGCTTCAGTCGCTGTAGATTCAACGCATCGGGGCTGTAGAAGAGCGAAGTCATAGCATGACGCAACCTCCGTTGCACATCCTTGTAACTGACTTCTTCTTTGATCTCCCCGAATTCCACTGACATTTGGAGATTCACGAGGCGCATGCCAGAGCGCTGTCTGAATAATTCTGTTACGCGGAGAAACTGTAGGGAGGCGCCTCTGCGGTCGATATTGGCGAGGACGGATGTCCAGAGCACGGGGGATGATATGCAGACGTCACGCCAATAGGCGCAAACGGAGGAAAGATAGAAAGGCGTAGTGGATACCAGCGGTAAGTCATCGCGCGAGAGAAAGGCATCATGGGATACGGAGGTACAGACGAATTCGAATATTACCCCGAGTACATCACGAGGCAGCTTGCGAATCGGGGACAACAGGGATTCGAATTTGTTCGAACACCTCGCGAGGGATTGTCGACCGGCTTTGAGTTTCTCTAGTACGGTATTCAGTCGAGACACCTCGGCATCGTACTCTGATATTTTCTTCTGCAAATCGATGATAGTACTTGAACAAAGTTCCGTTTCTGATGCATTGATTTCTCGCCCGCTGCGCAGATATGTATCGGCATCAAGACGCAAGGAAGGTGCTTCAGTATCGAATGTTTGGCCGCAGTTGTCGCATAGTGGAATTGGTTCCATTCGGGATAATGACTAGAAATAAATTTTAGTGAGCAGTCCGAGAGTGTAACCAAGGTGCACCTACGTCCGCGTCTCGACTCGACAACCTGAAGTTGACCTCGCAGGACCGGCCAATATTTGGCGTGACCTCGAAGGCAGAAGTTATGTGGTTGGAGAGAAGAAAGAATAATTGGATACTTATACATGCGTCGCGCCAGAATTTATTACCGAACTTTTGCTTGTGACTTGAACCTGAGACAAGAACAAGATGTGGCTGTGCTCCCCGTTGTACAGATCCGATCCGGCGGTTCCCCGTTTGGGATATTCACACCACGCCGCGTCAACTGGGCAGGTCAGTTCGCGCCAAGAAGGAAGCTTTTGCGATATTGCTCATCCTTTGCTCATTCGCAACGGCCAGGAAGAATCCGACCCACTCGGAATGGTAGGACTAGACCTGTGACCGGCACAGAGCGGGTAGGCAGCCACGCCTTCCTCGACGCCTCACAGGTCTAAGTCACGCCACAGGATTTGACGTGATAGTGGAATCATCGATGCTTGCTCCTCGGTGCACCGGGATGGAGGTCATGCTCTGTGAGCTGATTTTCTGACGTAGCTGCACAAACAGAGCTCCTGAAGCGTTTTTCTATCAAATTTACACTAGCATTGGCCATTTGTGATTATTGGTTGTATATCCTTCCGACGTTTACAGAATAGCCCTTACATCTCCCTCAGCACTTCTCAAAACGGCGCCAATGATGCGAACGGCATGCCTTTGCCATCCTACCGACATTCGTCTTCACCACTACGTGAAATATTCTTGCCCACTCTTTGCATTTTTCAACAACTTAATCGCTTGGTTCACGCTCTACGAGATACGGAGGGCTGCTCTCTTGAATGAGTTTCTTCATGTAACCTCTATGGTCAACTATGGTTCTGCTTATCCCTTCTCTGTAAACTTGCCCGAGCTGATCGACTGCCAGAACTTGGCGCTGAAATGGGAATGGATGAGTCTATAGCCAAATAATTTTTTGCGGCCACTATCGATACGCTTCCTTGCTCTGAGATGTTGTGGCCTTCATTCTTTCCCTTCGGTTGGCGCAGCTTTCTCTCAGAATCCAAAATCAACGCGTTTATTATCCTAAGGCCGCGTGTGGAGACTTACGTCCTTTGAGGCGTTTATCTTCCCCCTCGGAATAAATTGTACCGTCTCTGTTCGCGGAAGAAGCAGATGTATATCATTTGTCAGTCATGAGCTAAAGAAGAATGAAGTGATCAATCCTGAAACTGGTCTCTTTCCAAACTCTAAACTCTAAGAGTTATGGAAGTCAATGAGTATCCTGACCGGTTGGACGAAGTCAACTTACCAGGATCCAACAGGAAGGATGTATCCCGCAATACCCTCAAGCGTATATCCAAGACCCTTTGCACTGGCAACCTCCTTCGGATCCGGGGTGTAGAAATGGTCCCACACCGGCTTGTCGTAGTACAAGCGGTAGAGCGGGACGCTGCAACACATCTCCTTAGGATAGATGTACCCAACGACACCTTCGTTTGAATACCCAAGCCCGTTAATAGCGTTGTCACGCTCGTTTAAATCCGTGGTGTAGAAATGATCATCCACAGTGGGTTGGTACGTGCGATAGAACGATATCGTTCCGGGAGCTTGAAACCCAAAAACGCGACCAGGGGAACCCTCTTGTTTGTAAGAGAGCGCGGTGACAGCATAATGCATTTCCGCGTCGTCGGTGGTGTAAAAATGATCATAATATGGCTCCCCAAGGTATGCTCTGAGGAGGGGAATTGCCTTGTCTTTGGGGCATGTGGTGGCATTCTGTGCATAGACAATTAACATCGAACCTGGCAACAACACACAAACGAATAAAGCAACCTACCTCAATCGCGGAGACCGCCGCGCCCAAGGACAGAAAAAAGGTGATGCAGGACACAAGTAAACCTTTCATGTTCAATGCGAGGATAGCTTTCACAAAATATCTTCCTTGCTTTATAGAAATCGAATGACCGGCCTGAACTGACAAGATAGTGTGAGAATTCTGGAATAGCGCTACATACGCTTTGAAGGAAATGGAAGAACTGTCACGACGCAAACTGAAAGATCGAACGGAAAAGCTTGAGCAATTTTATCATGTCTGAGGTCAAGTAGACAGTTCAGTGTCTACTTCATGTAGCGCAAATTTTAAGTGAACGTAAGCTTGACATCTAGATGCATTGTATTGCCCACGAGCTCTCCTAACTGATCGCAGTATCGGTATCGATGCGTGTCAATGACATGCATACGGGTAACTTGGATCGCATTGAAGAGTACGTGACAGAATCAGACAGCTTTAGCATTCAGAGCATTCCCTCAGATGTCAAGACCTCCTCGTCATTTTGAGTTATTTTCCCTGGCTTGGGTCTTCAACGTGTTGCGCGAGGGGGATGTTCAAATGTCAAAGAGCCTCGAAATTATGTAACATTCACCTTATCATCGCTCTCCGTGGTTTAAGGACCGTATCATTCGGCACGGCCACAGATCCAAAGATTAATAATGCAGGTCAATGAATTTTCCAACCAGATATCGGTATTCGACGTACTGCAGTCGAACGGGAGGAACATATCTTGTAAGTACCGTCATCTTGCATATACCGGTCTGGAAAGTCGTTTGCGTCCGTAGTATCAGGAATCACATTTATGGTACTGAAGATTCGGACGTGCTGAAGGTATTCAGACTAGCCTACTGCAAACGAGTGCTGCTAGTACTTAGGTTAGTCTATACCTTGAGTTTGCAGACAGTAATACCACACACACCGATCCAAGCCTACACAGGCATGTGTACATATAATAAAACTAACCTGTAAATGCTGCTTCATAACCCTAAGAAATTTTCACCTACCTCAATACATCAGCGACGTTTATCTTTCAGCTTGACAGCCTACGGTTGTCGTTCTGCGACTTTTGAGAGCTGTTAATCCCTAGCCTGTCTTTTGATGTCTCGCATGAGAGGTTGATGTTGTTTGCTACGTTAGCTTGATGAGTAAGACGTCTTCAGTTACACGGCGGCTTGATTGCAAACTTCAATGGAAATATATGATTTAGCGCTTGTCAACCCGAGGAGCTCGTTGCTCTAACCGATATGACGCGCCACGGTTACGATCTAGAGACAAGTATCAAGCTGTCTGCAGATGATACAGAAAGCAAACGTCCGCGCACAGGGTCAACCCTTCGCTAAGAATGAAGGTTCATTGCTAGATCAAACTTGGAAGAGCAAATCAGGAAGAGGCAGCATAATTATTGTTTTCCATAAGCCGTAGGGGGTATACCGCGCTAAGTATCCATCCAACAAGAAGCCCAAACAGAGATAATTAAAGTAGCTCGAGAACATCTTCCGCAATGTACGACGTGTTGCAATACCAGTACTCGACGGTGGTCTGGAAAGAAAGATACGCTCAGAGCAGCGAGTGTACGAAGAAGTGAAAGTACTTACTTGCAGATAGAGCGCCCCATTCTCCAGGACAATCTCGTTGTATGTCTTCTTCGTCTTGGGCACAACCCTTAGCACAAACGCTTTCTCCGTCAACACCTCTTGCAAGCCTTCCTGCAACATATCGTCACCCTGGAACCCAGCTCTACCCAGCTGATACTTCAACCCGTCCTTGAAGTACGCCAGCGTGGCAGCCCCAAAGCTCGTGTACCAACGGCTATCCGTCTGCACGTTCAACGCCTTGAAGTTCTCCTCAAAGTTCGGTTCGAGCTTTACATCGGGGATCCCTGTCAGCTCCGCTATCTCCTTCGTGAGGTCCTCGTACTCCTCCTCCCAGGTCTCGTCAATGGAGTGCTTCGCCTCGAGGGAGAACACAAATCCCGGTGCGATATTGACAGCGGCGAGGAGACTGTCACCTAAGTGAGCTGGTGTTAGTTCCGAGGGAGTCAGGCTTGAAAAGGATCCAGTAGACACCCTCCTTTATCTCGGAGGTGATGTAGGGTGCTTTGTCGCCGAGGGTGTTGACGCCGATGCTCAGCTCGGACTGGGTCACGGCAGCGTTGAAGTAGTCCTTGCCATCGGATTCGTATTTATCGAGGAAGTATTTAAGGGCTGAGATGAAGCCACCGGTGTAGCTGAGAGATATGTGAGTGGACAGGCAACCAATAAATATAAAAGAATAGGTGCCTGGACAGAGTGTACCCCGCAGACGAGCGGTCATCCTGATTGTATGCCCAGATAGCACCAACGTTGTAGTTGATCTTGAAGTCCGTGCCAAGAAGCTTGGTGATCTGAGCCTCAAAGTCAGCCTTCTTGCATTCGAAGTTGTCCCGGACTAGAAAATGACGATGAGCAAGGGAACATCAACGGAGACTAGGTGTACTTACCATCTTTTCGGACGGCAAGAGGCAATTTTTCTATGGGAGCCTTGGGGGTGAAAGCTGGTGTTTTAGCCATTTTGGAGGGGAGAAAAAGCGAGCAGTAAAGTCGAACGATTCGATGAGAGACAACTCCTGCAAGACGCAATTTATATCCTCGAAGATTCTCCTTTCTGTTTAGAGTAATGGTACACCATCTCAGGAGCCTTGCAGGAGGTTTGCTTCAGGCACCCGTGGGGAACATGCATCACGACGGAGGGGTGCCCCTGCGTAGGAATTACCTTGGAAACTGACGCGACTTTGACATGCTTGAATCTAGAGCTGTTGAGCGTTGGCGACGAAGTGAATTGAACACCCGATGAAGGAAGATCGTGGTGGTTCATGAAAGGACAAGCGATCTGTTCCCACGATAGATTCTAGTAATCCTCATCATGCTTGATACTCGTCTTTTCCGTGATGTCGCCTTCGAGATTAATCAACATGACACTTTGCCTCGAAAATCAGAATACACAAGGGGATGAAATATGACGAGCCTTTATTTCACGGATTTTAGTGCGTACTACGGGCTGCCTTGACAAGCCAGTATAGACACTCTTCAGGGTCTTTAAAACTACTGTCAACGTTCCTTTTAGCTCCGTCGCGCCATAAAACCATGGTTAGACACAAAAATACTCCAAAGAATGGGCTGATGTTGATGAGCATCTTTGCCCTCATCCTAGGGCGGTGAATATTCTTATCACACTGGTAGGTTTCTCGTTATTCTTTCCATCATCGAAACTGAAAATCTTTGTTGCATCAGTTGCTACAGGATATCATAGATGGTACAGTGAAACTCGAAGTCCGTCAGTGTCCACTCGGTGGCGTCACCCTTCGTTATCATCATTAAGCACCATGGATAAAGATCATCCTCATCATCATTGAGCCAAATTGCCCTGGGAATTCGTCGTCTCCTGAATCAACGGATAGCTCACTTCCTGCCAGATTGTTATCCAACGTTCGACGATTCACAGAGCTCTCTGTTTTCTGATCCTATGCTGACGAGTAATTTGTCATGTAGAATAGCTGTCACCTGGCCAAGAGGTCATTCGGACAAGCAGCGTTTCAGCCTCGCCAACGTTCAAGAAGATCAAGCTCGTAACTTCTTGTGAAGGATTATGCCAGCCCATTCATCTATGTTGATTGCCCCTGGAGAATGGTAACACATTTACGCCAGCATCAAAGGAGAGACGCGATTGAAGGCTCGTTGCTCTGATCATCTATTGTGCACAGAACTGACAACTTCTCACAGTGATTTATATCAACACTGCTCCTGTTTGACGCGTCGACAAACTGCGCAACATGCGCACAGGGGACCACCCAACTCTTGGCGATTGTGCTAAATCAGGTCCAGGGTACCCTATATCCGTGCCTTCAAGCACCCTTCAGCCGTGTTGGAATCCCTCGTTCCAATGAATTCCGAAATGTAAGCGTATCCAGTCATATCTCTCTATCTTCCTCACTCACCTTCCGAGTCATCCAGCCCACTGAAAGCCCGTGTCGACATCCGGGATCAATGGGACTCGCCCAACGCACCAATACACACCTCCATTGCCGCCTTGCAGAAGACTTTGGGCCACAAGATATCCCCGCAGGCAGAATGGCCGGCCCTATGGGCCCAACTCAAGGACCGTTTCTCCGATAAATCCAAATTCGTGCCTACCGTTGTTAGCACCGTTGTCGTCTGGTACGAACGGCTCCTCGGGAGGTTGGACAATGACGTGTACGCAGACTGGACCGAGGAACTCCTGTCTGCGCTTGAAGGAGGGGCATCGTTGCGCATTGAGGTGATTTCTATGCTACTGTTCTGACCGACATCATCTAACGCCTGGATGGCAGCCCGCCCCGCCCAAGGTCACGCGTCCGACCACGACATGGGACCGGAAACTACGGTCATTCTATCTTGGAATTCCTAACGCGGACCCGATGTCCCAGGCGCGTGTAGCCAGCGTCCTCGATAAAGACTTCGACAGCCTCTTTGGCGGAACAGCGGGTGGGGAAGACGATCAAGAGGACACAGAATGGGCGCATGTTCCTCCGACTCAAGCTGTCGCCTCTCATCATACCCAAGTACCGCCGGACTTGACCCCTCCCGAGCGTCTCCCAGTTCTAAGCTCCCTCTCTCGGCCCTCAGATCTCTTCACGTCGACTGTGCCCTACATCCTCACTTTGTCCCTCCGTGGCCGCGAAGGTCTGGTCGTATACTGCTCCCATGAGCCGACTCTCGAGCTCCTGAACGAGTACCTCAAGAAATGGGCAAAGACCAACGCCCATGATAGTCTGCGCGTACGTCTGTTTGCCCCTTGGCTTCCGTCAAGCACGCACTGACACCATAATCTTCCAGCGCCCGATATTTAAGCTCACTCTGGTCGAATCCGATTTCTGCTTTGGGATGATGGACATTCTCGTCGTCGAGCCCTACATGTCGCACCACGATGGGGTTAACCCCACAATTATCCTCGCATTCATTGAGGGTGTCATCGGATACAAGATGGTTTACACCACAGGGCTCATATTGGATGTATCGTTGCACTACTTTGTTCAAATAAAGCTGCCGGAACGGACTAAGATAGCAGCGCTTGGAAAAAGAGGTTCCTTTTTCCAGAAAGTAGAGAACGTCGTTCCATCCATCGTGGAGGATCAGGGGGACAGAATGTCGCTAATTTACCCAAGTACTGGATCGGAACTGCAACTTCGTGCCATGGAAAGGTGCCAGAACATTCGATACGATCATTATTCACGATATTTGGATATGTAAAGACACTCCAGTATTGTAGAACAGTCAAGCATTCGCTAAGTAACAAGACGATGTTTTCCGAACGCCTCCCAGCTTTGGGCTCCCTCCGACAGCCCTCAGCTCTCTTCACTTTAACCGTACCCTATATCCTCACCCTTTCCGTCCCTGACGACTCGGAGCTCCCAAGCATGATTGTGAACTGCTCTCGCTAGCCGACCCTTAAGCTCCCGAAAGGATACCTCGAGAGGTGGGCAAAGGCCGTATGTCTGCTTTTCCCTCAGCTTCCTTTGTTTGGCGTGCGCGCACCATAACTTCCCAGCACTCGATGCCGCTCACCGTTGTCGAGTCCGATTTCTATCCTGGGTTGATGGACTCCCTCGTGGCCACCGTTTGTAGCTTATTATGGGAACGCGGTGGCAAGCTTGTTAATCGTATGGTCATCCTCGCATTCATTAGCTAGTATATAAGGAGGAGTTTTGAGTAGAAAAATCAAGTATTCCTCAAGCCAGCTCGCCAAGTAACGAGATCATGGTGTCTCCCAGTCCTGAGCTCCCTCCCCTCACCCTCAGGTCTTTTCACATCGACCGCACCGTATATCCTCATCATCTTCTTCCAACACTCGGCGGAGACCCCAAGAATGACTGTGCAATGCTCCCACATGAGCCAACTCTTGAGCTCCTGAAAGGATACCTCGAGATATAGGGGAAGGCCGTATGTTTGCTTTTCCTTTGTCAAGTACACGCTGACAGCGTTCCCAACACTCGATGAAGCTCACCCCCATCGAGTCCAAGGTCTGCCCCGGGATGATGGACGCTCTCGTCATCAAGCCTAACTGATCATCCTGGGACCGCGATCGCAGAAGTTAACCCTGGAAACCCTGTGATCATCCTCGCATTCGTTGACGGTATTGTTGGATACGGAACCACTGGCACCTTGACATAGAAAAAAATCGCTCAGTGCAGTAAACGGACGTGGCCCAACGGTCAAGTGGCGTCGACCTAGATGCGAGACACTTGACAGAACAATACATTTTAAGCAAAGAGATATTATCAAGTACGACACGGCCAAATTACGCAACAGAAGAGGGAAGGTAGATGATAGATTCAGAAAACAAAGCGTTCCTTATCATAGTAGAGCCTAGCGGAAGATACACAAAACACGATGAAAACAACAAAACAAACTTAACCATCCTTCCTAAGAAGTCGCCGCGTTGCTTGCAGTGTAATCCTAGATGATGAATGGTAAGGTCAGTAAGACTACTCTGGAAACTCCTGCATAGCGAAAACGTACCTCCATTTCGGCGTCCAAGTCAGCGGCCGACTTTGCGGGCCGCGGTTCCTTGCGAGGCTTGCCTCCTCTTCCCCTTCGTCCTCTTGGGGCACCTCCGGTCCTTCCCAACGATAAGCACACCGGCACCACATACTAAGCTTACACGACTAACCTAGCGGCAGCAGCCACGGCAGGAGAAGGAGCGACACGGGAAGCCAGTGTCTGCTGAGGTCGCGAAGGATCCACGACGATCTCAATCTTCATCGGTTTCTCTGTCAAGTCGGAAAAATTCGGCAAGGAAAGGTGCGAGGGAGGAAGGAATTCGTTAGTCGGTTGTCAACGACGCGACGTAGAAGCAAGTAAAACGAAAAGCCAAGGGACGCCCAGCGATAAGCCAGGAGTCCATGCATACCGGACAAACCGTAGTCCTGTCTCTGTCTGTCACAGTGCCTTTTGGGAGTCGCCCAGCGCGGAAAGGCGGGCGAACGCCAAGCTCGAACGAATGAACGAACGCTATAAGCGGTTAATCGGGCAACCCTTGCTCTCCGATATACCATGCTCCATGCTCCTACTCTCAAGGTCTCGTCAACCGCACTAGAGCCTAACACACCGACAGTCTCCACCAGGGCACTAACCAGACCGATAAAACCTTCCCAATTACCAGTCTTGTCGCACCATGGCCCTGACACTGCCACACGCAAGGTTGATCAGACCTGCGAATGTGGCGCCCCAGAACGTTGAGTTACTAGGCAGGACGGTACCACGGTTACTGATGACAGACCGAGAGGCGTGCCGTGCGCAGAACAGAGACAGGAAGCCACGATCCTCCTGGAAAACGCAGTAATGAAGGGCGCAAGGGCCCATGCATGCAAATGAAGGGAGGTTATAAGAGGAGGCTGATACTAACTGCCATCGATGAGTCGGTTGTTGTACTGGTTGTATGCAGAAGTGCCGTCGCCCTTCCTCTGGAAGTGAACAGAGGCAACGCCCTTGGAACGACCGTTGCTATCGTAGTGAAGCGTTACCTCGCGGAGAGGGCCGACAGTCGAATGGAAGAGCTCCTATGCCAAATCAGCTTTTCGTGAAGTCAAAGACACTGGAAAGGCAGACAAACCTTGACTTGAGCTTCATTCACGTCAGGAGGGAGATTGGAAACGATGATTTTATCTGCCGGCTGCTGAGAAGACGGAGCAGCACCAGCAGACCTCAACTTGGCCTTGACAGCTGGACTTGGCCCAGTACTACCCACGACTTGGGTTTTGGAGGAGCCACGGCGACCAGTCCGGCGGATACCTCGAGGACGTGAGGTGATGATCTACAAAAAATTGATGTTATACGACAAGCAGGGGACTGCGAAGGCAAAATGAGCCCACATCGTCAAGAGCCTTATCCATTGCAGATTCTGGGCTGGATTACAGAGAAGAAGGTGGAAGTCTAGTGACGGCTGGTGGTGGTGTGCGGTGAAAGGGGAGTGCGAACACGGGCGGTGCTGTAAATACTTGGACGCGGAGTTGGTATCGGAGTTTCGGAGACTGAAGATCGGCAGATCCGCGCCGATGACAACTCCGCTTTGTTCATCACGTAGGCTCATCATGTCTCGAGGTCGAGGATTCGGTCGGGGACGAGGGTCCTTTGGGGGCAGTAACCTCCCCCCAATGGGTCTCACGCACGCTGATGTCCAGGCTATATCTCGTGAAGCAACTGCCCTGTACCCCGTACGAGTTTGCCCTCCTCACATGTATATCTTGACTGTAAACTGAAATACAGCCCATGCGCCCCCCAGTAATGTCTGAATTCACCGAAGATGAGAAGAAAATGTGTCAATATCAGATCGGATATGCAACACGACTGAAGCAGTCGGTGTATTATATCGTGGAGACAACAAAATCCCAAGGTCAGAATAAATCACGGTCGGTACAGATGGCTGCTGAATGAACCCCCAGAGCTACCGAAGTATTCGGACAAATACCGACTCTCAAGCGCGACACAGCCGAAGCTGAAGCGCAAAGATCTCCACCAGGAATTCTTCCCCAAAGATATATTTGAAGACTATTTCAATCCCAGGCGGAAGAAAAGTACGTCCAGTTCTCTACAATGATAACATTCGTTCATCATTGCTTCCATCAGTTCCCAAGACCAAAAAACAGGGAAATTTCAAGGTCAACCTGTCCGACTTGGAAGCATCTGTATGTCGCGTCTTTCCTCATCAGCGCCAACTGGTATACTTATTCCAACAGGAAAAATCAGCAGACGAAGAGGAAGAGATTGCATCACAAGGCGACGGTTCTGATTATGATGTTGATGAGGAGTACGACAATGATTATGCAGAGAACTACTTTGATAATGGCGAAGGAGATGATATGGACGATTTGGGTGGGGGTGGAGGTGGAGACGGTGGAGGTACGTTATTTGATCTTTAAGGCTTTTTCTTGAGCTTATATTTATACAGGAGACTATGATTAACTGCAGACTCAGCTTGTTTCCTCTATATTCAACATTTTTCAATTTATATACGTTGATCAAATCAGACTACATTCCTCCCCGTCAATTGTTCACACAATCTACCACGTCGAAGAGCAATGAGGACATCCATAACAAGGAAAATATTGCTGTTGTTCTGGGCTGAACTTGTCTTCGGTTCAATATCTCAAACTCAAGAAGCGTACAGAGTAATAGCTTCCAATCTCGAAAAAGTCTCGACCCCCACTCCCAGACGACCACCAAACACAAACTCGAGAAGGAAGGGAGGATCGTAGCAGTGCGGCTTCCGATACCGAACTTGCGGTATTGAGTTAACCCAAGCTTTACTACTCTGATGCTAAAGTCCGTGCGCTGTCCTTCCAGAAGTCCCATAGGAACTCAGAAAAGGCACCAGGAGATTTTCGGCATCTTTTGTGCAGTGTCTGAAGTTTCCCCGATACTAGGTCAGTCGCCAGGCTGAGCAGCTCTGAGGCAGACACAGTTTTTCCGGGCCGTCAGCAAATCAAATCTGCGCGGTATGGAATATCCGGAGCTCGTCCTTATTGGCCAATTATTTATTCCATGCCGACTGCCTGTCAAAGGATAAACCGAGTCGTTTTACAGAGCACTTCCAGGGAGTCGTCAAAAGTCTTTTACCAGGAAATATTCTGTAGAATGAGAATGCAATATCTCAACTATTTCGACTAGAAAGAAAAGGAGAAATAAAAATAGAACAGGCTCAAAAAATATGTGCACAAACAAATTACATCAAGATTCGGCGCGGTCAGTACCGGGTTCTTCTTACACCGTTCCTCACCAACTTCGCTCTCCATCACCACTACCACCACTACCAAGTCAGCCTTGCTTGTGGTCTACGTTGCCATGCTTTCAAAACGCATCATTGCTGTAGCGCAACGTCGCGGGTTGCTCGATGCAACGTCTGTTCAGTGCATGAAGGGATTGTTCGTAGTCTTACACGTATCATTTCTTGTCGTCGTCGTTCTCACAATGAGTGTCTTTCAGAGGTGCTGCGGTTACACGAACACGTCGTGCACGCTTCCATTCGTCACGATTGTTGCAAGGTACAGCTGCTTCACTCCTGACGTCACGTACCCGCTGACGAGCAGCAGCGGAGACTATTAAGGTGCCCCAGATGGCAGAATCCATTACCGAGGGAACCCTCAAATCGTGGACGAAACAAGTTGGCGATACTGTAGAGGCCGATGAGGAGGTAGCGACTATCGAGACTGACAAGGTCACTAGCTCTTTTTCTCTCGAGGCGCATTTATTCAGGTTTCATAACAGATTGACGTGTCTGTGAACGCTCCCCAATCTGGCAAGATTGTTGAACTCTTGGCTGCTGAAGAGGATACTGTGACTGTTGGCCAAGACTTGTTTGTCCTTGAACCCGGCGGGCCAGGTGGTGGTGAGTGATATATTGCTCAATGAATCTTTGATGCGAGTTGCGGATCTTCAGCCGCTGCGCCTCCACCACCAAAGGAGGACACACCTAAAGCCCCCACTGAACCTAAAGAGCAACAGGCGGCGAAGCCTGCCGCACCCCCGGCACCCGAGAAGAAACCATCAGAGCCCAAACAAGAACCCAAGAAGGAGCTCAAAAAGGAACCGGAACCATCCAAGCCCGCACCCACCGCAGGCAGCAGGAATGAGACGAGGGTATGTCAATTCTTCATTATCTCAATTTGATGATGACGTTATATGCAGGTCAAAATGAATCGCATGCGTCTGAGAATCGCTGAGCGACTAAAAGAGTCGCAAAATGCTGCGGCTTCGTTGACGACGTTCAACGAAATTGATATGTCCTCGCTTATGTCCATGCGGGCCAAATACAAGGAATCAGTCTTGAAGGAGCATGAGGTCAAGCTTGGGTTCATGAGCGCGTTTGCAAAGGCGTCGGCATTGGCATTGAAAGAGATTCCGGCAGCGAACGCGTCTATCGAAGGTGACGAGATTGTATACAGGGATTACGTTGATCTCAGTGTCGCCGTGGCTACACCAAAGGGTCTCGTCACACCCGTGGTCAGGAACCTGGAGACAATGAACTTCTTGCAGATCGAGAAGGAGATTGCTGCTCTGGGTAAGAAGGCGAGAGATGGAAAGTTGACCCTTGAAGATATGGCTGGTGGAACCTTCACGATGTACGTGTGTGCCTACTGCAATAACGGGCTGTTCTGATGACGTGGTATCTAGATCCAACGGAGGTGTTTTCGGATCTCTCTTTGGAACTCCCATCATTAACCTTCCCCAGTCTGCCGTGCTTGGTACGTTGCTGCGATTAATATGGATGCGCTATTTTCTCACGTGTAATACCCCAGGTATGCACGCTGTGAAAGAGAAGCCTGTGGTTGTCAATGGCCAGATTGTTATTCGCCCCATTATGGTCGTTGCGCTGACATATGATCATCGGTTGTTGGATGGCCGCGAGGCCGTAACTTTCCTCGGTGGGTCCCAATTCCATGGGACAACCTCTCCGTCTTACTGATGTCCCTTCGGCAGTTAAAATCCGTGACTACATTGAAGACCCCAGGAAAATGCTCCTCGCTCCGTGAACGACGCAGCTAATGTACTTTCGGGACTGAAGAAAGTGTGGTCTAATGTTCTAATACATTGTATCTCTTTCTATCGAAAGCAACATTTGGTCCGACCTCGTATTGAATACCCATTGGAATTTTTCGCATTTTCTGTAGCCCCATAATACAATATAATGTTTTGTACGCCTACTATGAGGATCAGAGGAAGACCAAAACCGCCTCTGACGCCTGGGACGGCAATCTCTCCCCCGGCAATTTTCTCCTCTATCAGCTCTCCTTCAGCAACACCATTGGCATATGTCTGGCCTGCCCACGTGGTGACATTTCCATCCTTCACATCAGCTCCTGGGGCCTGCAGCCTCCGGACAGTGACCAAGTCCCCATAGTCTGAGAGGTACTCAGAAATGTCGAACGTGGCACTTGGTCTTGTCCCCTCCATCGTCTCGTTGTAGCTCTGTAAGTTCAGTAAAGCCAGTTTTACCGGAAAATCCGCACCCCGGGAATCATCCCAAAATCCGTAGATCACCAGTTGTCCCTGGGATTTGTCCCCCATCTCGGTAGTGATGCTTGACCCGTTGGCCTGTCGGCCAGGATAGACATTCCCTACTCGGAGGCTTTGAGAAGTACCAATCGCTTCAGCGACGAAGAGGTAGGCGGAGTAGGATGGGAAGACTTTGACTGGCCCGTTCAGGTTTTCGATGGGATACCTATGATAGATTTGTCTAAAATGGGAATAACGGTGCTGTGGTAACGACATACCATAAGTCGTAGAGACTCAGTCCTCCGTGGTTAAGCTGGGTTGAGCTTTGTAAAGCCAAAGGACCACCCTGGTGGACGAACAGTCTAATACGTGAGACGCGTGAGAACAATTAGTCGTAAAAATGAAGTGGACACGCACCGAGACACGTTGATAGAAGCAGCATAAAGAGTGGTATCGAGAAGCCACAAAGCTTGACCGAATGTGTTGCTGACTCCATCTCTCCCCGAGCATGATACCGAATTGTATTCCCCTGGTTGAGAAGAGGATGAGCGCTTTACAACGCCAAAATACAAGGCGAGGCGCACCAATGACAAATGAATCTGAGCCCAGCTGCTCGCGAACGCTTCGAATGCGAGGCTGCCACAAGTCAAGATACCTGAGGAGCGTGTCATCAGCACGGACGTCAACGCTGCTGAGGGGAAAAGGTTGGCTTACTGGGCCAGGCGAGTATGATTAACCTAGACGCGAGTCATGCCGAGGACAGGTAGGAAACAATTATAGGACTCACCAGGTTAACCAGCGTGGCCTGCTGCAGACGGACTGGATCGCATACCTAAAGATAGTCGGTATAAATGCACCACTTTGGACTAACAGAGAAGCCCTCACACTATATTGATATGTGTGCTCACTGCATGTCTTCACCGTACTATCATTATTTGCACCCACCGCCAACGTGCTCACGCAATCCAACTGTGCATTTGCCGCTGCCGTTCCGTAAGGCCAAAGTGGATCTTCAGCGGTGGCAGCAATCTGGAAGAATGGGGTCGTAATGTTCAGCGCGTTTGATATGTTCTTCGTCCAAGGCTAAACGCTGCATAAGCGACACAGCAGAGAAAACAGCAAACACAGTTTTACCATCCATATATTGGTATAGCTTTGCGGTGTGAAACCGAGATAATGATCGGGTTCATTTCCGACTGTTCAACGACATGTCAAGCCACTCATCGATGTAACGGGAAGAGAAGCGGCGTACTTTCCATTCCAATCAGCTGCCCAGCCTTCATATTCTCTACGGCAGCCGTTGCCATGTCTAAAGTACCCTCAAAATTGAGGTTTTCGAGATCCTGCTCATCGATCAATGAACTCTGGAGAATCAAATGTAAGGAAACCCACCAAATTAAAGATGATCTTCGTTCCCTCAGGTAGCAGATTCATAGTTTTCCAAAATTCTGGCCCAACGGTCGTGTTATGCAAAGTTCCACTGTAAACGGTCAGGACCGGGCAAGAACGAAATAAACCACAAAAGTCGCACTCATCAGTGATAAAATTAAACAAGGCCACATCCAAAGTCGAGTTCCAGTACGTCGAGTCAGCGGTTATGCCACCAACCCGAATTTCTGCAGGCACACCGGTTCTGCTTTTGAGGTTCTCCAGCAGGTTTTGGGTCAGTATGTTGGGGTTGGACACATTCCCGACGTATGAGGTCCAGAAGGCGGTCTCGATGCTGAAACTGGCTAGTGCCGGGTTGAGGTATTTGGATGCATCTGGAGGGAGTGTAGAAGGGCCGGACAAGCGGATGTTGGAAAGGTTTTCTGCAAAGACATAGGCGGAAAAGGCCAGAAGGAAGGGAAGGGGTTGCATTGCGATGCATTGATCAGTCAACTGCCAACTCAAGCTTTATACATACATCCGGTCCGTACGAGTCTAGCCAAATGATGCTGGTATCGGTCCGATGGAAGAGTTACGGCCTCGACGGTTTTCCAATTTGTGGCGCCATATTTTGAAGCATGCGAAGGATCGCTTTCGTTTTACGCCTTCACAGATTCGCGAGGTCATCCTGGAAGCACAACACTGGTCGTGAACTACTCCTTCTTCAGAAAATGTTTTCAGACGGGAAATCGTCGCAAGAATACGAGGGTCGTATCCTGTGAACAACATTCGTCACGGGATCCAAAACAAGCCGTCGCGAACTATCCGACGCCTCACTCGAAGCAATGTTTGAAGAGTAGCCATAAGCAAAGTCTCGTATGCAAGGGTGGGTAGACGCGTCGTGTAATAGTTGATCTGATATCACGTACTGCACTTCGCTGGACGTTGCATTGTATTCACGAAGCGACAAAGGTCCGGCAGGATGCAAAAGATTAATTCCAGTAATAAACAACATCTAGGAGAAAGAGGCTGTCCTGTGGTCAATTTCCAAAAATTTGAGCATAAGTAGACATACAACTCTAGAACTGCGCCATCCGCTGGGCCATTTTATCTTTCACAGTCTGGTATGCATTCATTATTGTCTGCTCATTGATGATGATATCTGTCGTGTCGGGGCGTGGCCGGCTCACTCTTGACGCAATAGCTGCAGCATCCGTGTCCATGATGATACTACAGAGTGGAAAATGAGGAGTACGCCAAAGACAACAGCATCTTGGACGCACCCATCGTCGATCGTCTCGTCTAGACACAGCAAAACTAGATCCAAATTCTCCAACACGGCCCTCTTTTCGAGCTGGTTCCTCAGCAACAGCGACAGCGCGTCAATGAGGGAGTTCAGGGCCGCCGAAAGCATGAGCTCGTTCTCCGTGGGCCCAGCGATGAAGTAAATAATGAGGTCGAGAGAATGCTTGTACACGGCGAGCTTGGATTCGAATAGGATGATATCCCCTGCGCTTAATATCAGTACTCCGTTCCTCCTGGTAAAACGAAATGGTTGCACCCCCAGCTTTCTTTGTCTTTTGCCAGAGTCCTTTCTCGAATGCCTTCTGGTCCTTCAACGTGAGCAGCTCTTTGGATTCGCCCTGAGGGTGACCTTTGGGCCTGTAGTATTTTGCAAGGACGCGGTGTCCTTCGGTATCGAGGACTATGAATGCATTGATGCTATAGAGGGAGAGATTCATTGGACGTGGTGGCAGTGATCAAGCAACGTGTACCGCATTGGGCATTCACCTTCCGAGGTCCCACACCAGTCTGAGACGAGAATTGACATTTTCGATGGTACAGTAATAGCATATTTTATTGATACGGTATATAGTGTTTTACAGAAATGAAGTACGACAAAAACTCTTGCAAACCCCAAAATTAGCCCAAATATCGCTAGGAAAATAAAGTGCAATGAATATCAATACTAGACGAGATTCAAGGCGACACTCACCAACCAAAGCGGAGATTACCTGTACGATGAAACGCTCCAAAGAGGTAGTTGATCAAAAAATTAATGTCGTCTAGGAGACGAAGTCTGAGAGCTCGTACACATCAATGGCGCAAAGCCAATGAGTCACAAAGTGCACTAAAGCAGCTACAGCAGCGACCACAAATTTCAGCGGACACAAGCCTCGTACACACATAAATCGATAAGCCCACAAAGAATCATTATTTCACGACATCGACTGCCATAAGATTCGACACCGAACAATTTCCTGACAAAAGCTTGCAATTATATCAGATTGGTGGTATGGCGCCACCGCTCTTCTTTCACGGTTTCAACACTGGGTCTGTTCAAGAATCTAGCGGCTTCAGGTCACACCGCCTTACCAAAAAAAACTGTCAACGAAGTACATAAGAAGAGATTGATACACATACCGACCACGAAGCCCGGAAGGCTCCGCATTCGACTGCCATAAGATTCAAAGTCGAGAGCCTTCCGGGCGTATACACAGTAATTGTCAATCAAGTCTTTGTGGTGGAATCAGATTGGCGTATGGCGGCACCGCACTTCATCCTCCTTTCAAAGAGAAATCAACAAAGGCCACATGGAAAATGATATGGAGATAGGTACATACCGCGATTTCAACAAATGTCAATCCTAGCTGAGTGAGCAAAGCAGCCTGGGAAAGACACTTGTCATTATCGTAATCAAGAAAACACTGGTGTTCCATACCAGCGAATGACAATGACTGGTAAATAATCGATTGTGGACGAGGAATCATGCTATCACAACGAGCGCCAAGTCCGCCGGAAGGATTGACACGATTTGCATTCACAGGAATGCGTCGTGCGCCGATAGCTTTATCCGCTGGGCTGACGGTTGCATGCTGCAGGGCGCGGCCCACTCTCCGCGACAAACATACATGTCGACTAGTACCCAGCCCTCGCTTCGAGACGAAGTTTCTTTGGGCAGTGAAGGGCAGAATCTCTAGTGCAAATCCCGGACGGAAATTCCAGACCGGAGAGCGAGCGCTCAGACTTGACTGCCCGTGAAAGAGGACTGTGAGTCCTGTACGAAACGAGCTTTGTGGCTTTCGTCTGGAAGGAACCAAGTTCTAACCAGCGAGGGCAAAAAAAACTACCTAGCACGTGTCGCGGTCATCATACAAGTTCCCGCAGCGATCGATGCGCTTCATACAAGTTCTCATACCGTACTTGTATATTTTATATCAACGTGATGGGGATTGCTTAGCCTATGACTCCACGATAGTGATATATTATTTGGTGCCCCATATCCGTAAGGTATGGAAAGCGAACTATGATAGTGATTAAAGACTTTACTAAATTACATTCGAACCTGAGTTCCATCTACAGCTCGTCTCGAATTTCTGGAGACATCTTGAATACCTCGGGCTCGTTCTGTCCAGTTTGGGCATAGAATTCCAATGGCTCTTGCGCCAACGATGATTGAGGAGATCCTGGACAGTGTTCAGTAAGAAAGCATCCTCCAGGCAGTGAACCGATGTCACACATACCGTACCACCACAGAGTAGTGACACCGACAGGGAAAGTGTATCTGGCCTGTCTCTATAATTAGCATTTGTTTCCAGACGAAACTTAAATACATACTTGCATGCCCCGGAATTCTATAGTAGCGTCGACAGATTGGGGACTCCATGTGCCATTAGGATGATCGTCCCCTAAGAAAGATTAGTCGTTGGTACTGACAGAATATACACTGACACCCACAGTTCAACACAACCAATGAATATCTCAACCAGTCCGATGCCGAGTTTCTTCCAGTAACGTATGCACCAACACGAAGAGCCCAGCTCAGGTTGCCACCAACGCTGACTTGGACGCGTTTACCGAACGGACCGCCTTTGTCCTTTGGAATAATGGCTTTAGACGCTTGAGCCAACGCGTAGACTGAAATATCGACGATGAGCGTTGTTCCACTGACAAAAAAGTATGGTCGGTCCTTACATTCCTGATTGACGCTGTATGTTCCATCAGAATTGACTTGAACAATAGCCCGACATCCTTCACTGCAGCTGGTCGTCCCAGGATATCTAGGTTCTCCGTTACCATCCAGAGCGATGTTCCACATGAGACCGGAATGAGAGTTGTGTTCTATTGCACCTGTAACGTCATGGGGTAAGCAGTAGAGCGGTGGAAAGACAAACCCACAAAAAATACCTATGAAACTGAAGAAAGGTTGAATGTTCGCTTAATATACAATACCTGACAAGCAAAGAGATGTAAGAAACGTACATATTGTCCATGTACCACTACATGTGAAACGCACGTAAGCCACGCCTGGTCCCAATAACTATAGGGATACACTTGCCTTAATATCGCTCCACCAATCACTCCCTACAAATGTCCATGAGGATACACAACGTCACGCAAAGATAAAAATGCTTTACCTAAACTTCCTGTACATTCTGAATTCATGACATGTATGTATGTACCGAACTCAGTGATGTCCCACGATTTTGCAACTCATGGACTCACCGGTGAAATAGATCTGACAGATGCTGTTAGTTGCTGCCCGTTAAAATTCCGATTCAAAGCTTACCTCTTTGTCAGGATATTTGGTGTGGAACGTATCCTGTTCAGCGACGTTACCCTTAAACCAGTCTTGTGAGCTCCAGACATCAAACACAAATGGCTCGCCTACCGCATAACAATGGAAAGCCACACCGTCAAAGGCATCACCAGCTGCATCCATGAGGTCGATGGCATAGCTTCCAGCACCGTCCCAGTTATGATCCCACCCGATGAGTTTCACCGATTGGAAGCCAAAGTTATCCATAAGGGCCCTCAAAGCTGTTCCAATTCTTCCCTCGATAGCCGCAGTGAACGTAGCGGTCGGGGACGCGTTTAAATTGTTCTGGGGCTCGTTCTGGATCGATACAGCATAAAGTGGTATGCCTTTGGATCGGAATCCTTGCAGACATTTGAGGAGGTAAGTCGCATCTGCAATCCGCTTTGGTGCTGTACACAACAGAAGAGGAGACAAGACATACATTTTGTAACCATGGTTGACTTGAGGGTTCCTCCGTTCATTGTTCCGCTGTCTTTCATCCATCCGGGCGGAGACCAAGGAAGAACATGTACCTTCACGACTATGACAGTACGGTTTAGTTAGCAAGGCTATAAGAGTAGCGAGATAAACTTACGGCTGTTAATGGAGATTATGTCCTTGAGGACGGAGAACAAATATGACGGCGCTGCATCCACGCTGAACTTAGTGAAGAACATGTCACCGTTCGAATCATCGAAGCTGTATTCTAATCATATTTCAGTCGCGTGCTTAGATCAGTATGCAATATAATCAACTCACGGCTTGCGGAGAAATCGGATGCACCCAGAGGAACTCGAATATAATTTAAACCTGCCGCGTTTGCACCGTCCGTGGGGTCAAAGAGATATTTCATAAGCGTCCAATAATTGCTAGAGTTTGTAGACTAGTAAATGCGAAGACCATGAGCTCACAACCTTCAATCACGACAGGGAATACTGCGCACCTTCAAGTTATTCAACATCAACGCTGATGAATCGGCTGTAATACCCCATTCATTTCAGAGTCCTGAGTCTGTCCATACTGAACTTACTCAGTGATCCACCGAACCCCCAGACAGATTGGTATGTGGTAGTGTCATTTACAACAATATCTGCGCTTCCGATACTACCAGGAGACTGAAAATTTATCGGCGGGTAAGGGGCAAGTGAGGTAAAGAGCTTGGATCTATCCCAAGTTGTTTGCCACTAGTACGAGTCAGAAAAGAACCGGAGATGCAGGTGAAAACCGATGACTTACGATGTCCCAAATCTGCTGGCAAAATACGGATGTGCTTAGAAGAAGAGGTACTGCAAAAGCTCGGCGCATCGTAGGAAAGGCGGGGAGCTTTAGACGTTGAGCTTTCCAGTGCGCGCTCTTATAAGGGGCACCCTCGAAGTCAATGCGGAGGACTCAAAAGTAGCCAAATTGCTGTACTCTGCGTGAAAGTCGGCCTCAGTGTGAACGCGTATTGACAATGCCACACAACATGACGCAGAGCGAGGAAAGCAGCCCGGAAAGACGGTGTTCAAGCTGATCCAGCTGCATAAATCCCAAAAAGGACGCGACGGGTGGTTGGCAGGCCAATTTGAGGGAGAAAGCTAGATCCAGTATCAGAATGCACATTGCTATTCGTCTTGCGGCAGAGACGTCGACATAAGTAGTGTTTCTCAGAATCGGGGACAGCTGGCGTCACTATAAGTGATGTTTCCCTATGTTTCCGCAAGTGATGGATCACCTATCCAGGACTTGATGTGGGACATGCGTTAATGTCGCTTCCGAACTCTGAGATTATGATCAACAACTAGATCAGCTGTAGTACTAGTCAAGGCAGCAGAAAGTTCATTGTAAAGTTTGACAGAGAACCACTTGGAGATGTCTCCCGGCTGTTAAAGTTTGGTCAAGTACAGCAAAGTGCCCAGCGGCAAAGAATGAAGCATAACCTATTAAGTCTGTGCTCAGTGTGCTGGGGTGCCGAATTTACTCCGAGTCTCGACTCTCAAGAGCAGACCTGGTGTCTTCAAGCACAACTGAATGAGTACTGGAACGTCAAGAGGGATCCAATTTTCTAGGAATCACAGAGACTTTGAGACGTACCGGTGTACGACTATTGTCTTCACGATGGTGGTTGAAGTTGAGGATCCTCGGTAACGGCCCGATTGGCAAGAGGTTTACCCGGGCCAAGCCTTCTTCGGTCATTCAGCACTTTCAAATCGTGTCTGTAACATTAGCTCGAAGGACACGTAAATCTAACAATATTATTAATGCTGGGTGTAATATATTCTAACAAAATAAGGTCACGCCTCCCAGGCTGCTGGACGTTGGCCACTTGGAACTGAACCAATCTTGTAGGGTTTTATCAACGGCATAAACGTCGTTGTCGTTCGTGACATCGTCGTTAATGCATATTAGTCTCAAAGCATTATTTCCAAGGCCTTTGACGCCACTACGAGCTGCGCTCGGGGTGTCGATTGAGAGGAACCTCGTTGGTAGTTCGCCTGTGAGGGTTATTAAGTAAACAAACTCTTGGCAAAAAAAAAAAGAAGAGCTCGCCTACGACATAGCGATACCTCTGAATCACCATCATCGCCCATTCTCGGACGCTGATGCCTGCAACTCCCTCGTCCGATCCTCGACTCTGAGTGGCCTCTTCAATCCATGGTGCTATCACAGTTTCTAAAGAAAAATCGATGTCGTGATAGTCAGGCGCTAGTGGCAGATGCGGTGGTCCGAGAGGGGGCAACTCGTCGAAGTAGTTTTGCATTCGGCGTAGAGGGACAGTCCTGTTTGGTGACGGGAGAAATTCGGACAAACCGAGAGGTCCCGAAGCAATCATTAGAGCTCTGATTACTTGAGAGAAATCATTATAAACGCGGTCATGAATCCAGAGTTAAGGAAGCTTACTGCAATCTCCACAGTTGACATTCTCAAATGCCACGCGTACGAAAAACTCGCTAGCACTTTCAATAGGTCTACCATCTTTCTCGAAACACTGATTCCATGAAATTTCACAGAGAGCCGCTGTCCTCCATCCATAATTTTTATAATGAGGATTCGAGGCCAGTCTTGGTGGATATCCAGGTATGTTGGGTTTCGTATATTGCAACGGGCACCCATCCTGAGACGAAAAAGAGTATTGGCTTTGCATTGCCGGACTCCGTTTGTTCACCAGACTTTCGACACGATCGTGATCCAGCGTTTCTCTGGGGGGGACCCGTACTACAATCTTGGCCTTGCCAACTATTCCTCCAAGTTCCTCCCATGCTCGTGTGCCGTGCAAATCTGGGTCCCACCGATCATCGTTATCTGACCAATAGGGAATCTCCTGGTCTTTAGGCGGCGTTCCCTTTCCGCCAATACGCCCGACGGCCCATGACCATAAGACAGCCTCTCGCCCACGATCAATAAGAAAATTACTGAACATAAACCCGGGATGGACGTCGTCTCCGTCAGGGACATGTCCGGGAGCTAGAATGTCGAGTTAATTCCCCAGAATCTGCTCTATGTAAAAGGGCAAAGAACATACCTGGTTCAGTCTCCTGTTGGCCGTCCGTTCATCCCTCGGAAGGGTCGACGTGCAGTAGCGCTAAACTCCTTCGACCACATGCCTGTTGACATCTCGTGCATGATGGGCGTATTGATGAGCTTTTGGGCATGAACATTGTACAAGCGGGGCCTTGAGCCAAAGCGCTTCGACAGTAAATGACTGCTGTAGTCTAAGGGACGCCATTCACCGTCCGGATCCGCACGAGATGGATTGTGCGGGTCAACAACCACCCCGTAGTCAAATCGAAGAACGGGTCCAAAGTATGGGGTATAGAAATCTTCAGTCTCAACGTCTCCATTGAAAAAAAAGTCATCATTCATATAGATAAAGTTCTCGGCAACGCCGCAAAGACTTCCGAGCTGCGACTCTATGGCGAAGCTGTTGAATGTAGGACCGGAGTACGCGCCGGAGACAAAGAACTGGGAGTGGTGTTGAATGTCCAAGGAGACGGACCCATCCGTCCATCGCGAGCCTGAAAGCCACTGAGGGATTTGACCGTATCGGACATCGATGCTGGTCGCGGTATTGGAGACAGTATTATCGGAAGTGAGTAGGTGAAACGAGCCGACGCCATGCCTGAAATGTGCTAGAGCTGAACGCATGGAATATTTAAGTTCGTTATGATCACTTCATTTCAATAAGTCAAGTTCTAAAATCGACATAATGTGAAGCACACACCGATAAAGTTTAGGTTTCGAGTGACCATAACCATAGGCATGCTCAATATCATTCAGCGCTGCTATGTGGATGGGGTCGCTGCCATTGACCCATGACCATACGATATCTATGGGTGCTCGAGAATTAAAATTGGAATTAGCACTGTCAGCGAGAGACGGAGAGCAGGCCTGTCCAGAAAAATAGTCTTCCAGGCAATCTACTGGAATAGACGTCACAGGGAGTAGACCAAATCCCTTCGGATTCCCGTCACGGTGGTTTGAGAATTGATCGTAGGTGATGGAATTTAAAGATGTCAGATGAGGGCTGTTGTGTTTGTTTGTCGGCGTGCAAAGAGCAGAAGGAGAGTATTTTTTGGATTGCCAAAAGTGAAGGTCGGAAGAAGGCTGCCAAGAATATGGGTGAGAAGAAAGGTGATTGGTGGAGGTTGCAGCTGGAGGGAATGGGAGCAGTAGTGAAGGATAGGCAGAAAAATTATGTATGGCAAAGACCATGCCCAGAATAAACAACGATCCGATGATTGACCATAGAACAGCTCGGGGGGATCCATGGGACCAAGTTGAGACAGGCGGAAGGTGACACCCGGGGCAAGAGAGCATAGCCGGATTTCGGGAAAATACGACGCCATGTCAACGCTGACGAACAAGAAGTTGACACAGATTCATCATCCACACTGGTGGTAGATTGTCGGGACGCAAAATGGAGCTGCTTGTAGAGGCCTACTGGCATGAGAACAGGGTGAAGTTCAAGAACCGTTCTGAAAAGCGTTGTGATCCCGAAGGTGGTGGCCATCGATCGTAACTCGGAGTGGTCGTGTGCACAGTTTGCGCAGTCCAGTCCATCAAATTGATAATGCTTCAACCAGATTCCACGAAAGATGGAAGGCTTCCATCTGATGTGTCGTAGTTGAGTGATGAACATGTTGTCAAAAACATCGACGTAAGAGAGTGCACGCTGCTTTTTAAGACTTTGAATGCCCTCCAGCATTCTGGCAGTCACCTAAACCTTACGCCTATCGACGACTTCTCCATAGACATGCGCAAGAAAATAATTGCAAAACAAGGGGAATTTCAAGGGTCTGGTTGGGGCATTGGTGAACCTGAACGATCCGGATAAAAGGGCAACATGCCATAATTCTTACTGGATAATAGTAATACCATCCAGAAGCCACCTAAAGCCGTTCTCCGTAGCCGATTGTAATTGGCCCTATCGAGCAGGATTGATGCGAAGGGTCAACATAGTTCATGGTCGCGAGAGAGAATACAGTTGGTGATATCGTTCAAGTTGGTCCCACGGCCGCCTGCCCGCTGCTGACTAATTGCTCCCTAATGTACAACCTATATTCCCGCCATTACACATGTCATCAAAGACCATTCCACTCAAACCCTTTATCCAAATTGACTTGAGAGCTTAGGCCAAGGTCCTCGCTACTCAGACCGATCATGACACCATAGTTGCCCTTCTCAACAACCCAAGAGTTGATCTTATCATCCCAGTACGAGAGAGCGTATTTGTCCAGTTTGATGTCCACCGACTCGCTCTTTCCTGGTGCAAGGTCCCGGACCTTTGCAAACGCTTTGAGTCGAAGTGACGGGTGTGTTAGCTCGAAGATGGCCGGAAGGGAGGTGTACACTTGGATCACCTGGCTTCCGGAAAGTGAACCAGTGTTCGTGATGGTAAAGGACACAGCAATGGTGACATCGCCATCTGCGTATAGTGGCTTTGAAATGGATAAGTTGGATAGGGAAAACGTCGTGTAAGAGAGCCCATGTCTATATGAAGATCAGTCCGGAATCCGTTTCATTTTGGCAGACGAAAATCTTACCCGAATGCAAACAAAGGTTTGATTTTACGGTGCTGGTAATGCTTGTATCCCTAAGGCACCATATAATGAGTAAAGGTAAGGTCTTAAATAGTATGAAATGTGTCTTACGACGTAAAGATCTTCGGCATAACGAACCTAAACATTATGATCGTCAGTAAGCAAGAAGCTACTGAGCACAATATACGCATATACCTTTCCGTTTTCTGAATGGAAATGCCCAAACGACGGGACATCCTCCTCCGCTTTCGGAAAAGTCAAAGACAACTTCCCCGAAGGATTGTGTCTCCCTACGATGACATCGGCAATAGCATCGCCAGTCGCATTGCCCAGATACCACATGTGCAAAATCGCGGGCACAGAATCCGCCCAGGGCAACGTGATTGCAGAGCCCTAAATAGGATCTATCAGCACCTCCGAGAGTGACTGACCGAAAAAAATGCGTACAGCCTGAGTAACGAGCACCGTCTTGGGATTAGCAGCAATGACCCTGCTAACAAGCTCATCTGTGCGTCCAGGAAGCGCCAACGTAGTACGATCATGGCCTTCCGTCTCCCAGTCTCCATTCAGGCCAACAATAGCTATGACTACGTCAGCCTCCTTTGCCAGCTGGACGGCATTTTCCAACAACACATCCGGATCTTCGACTTCAGCACCACCCAGACGAACACCTGGATTACTATAGAAGGAATTGGTATCTTATAAACGAGAACAAAGGGAGAGGAATACCTATCCATTACATTTTCGTCCTCGTCACCATCAGCTGGTCCACGAACGTTACAGAACTCCACATAAACCTCGTGTTTGGTGTTTGCTTTGAGGGGATAGATCCCTGCTTCTTCTTCAGTTCCTGAACCGAAGAAACTTTGCCCTCTTCGCTGGCGCTTCCAATTATCGATCACTAAGTTCCCGTCCACATACAACTAGAGTCAAGATGAACTCGGATCTGTTTCGAAGAAAAACATCATACCTTCGCTCTTCCCGCGACTGTCAGTCCAAATTCGAAATTAACATCCCGAGTCCGAGGCTTGAGATACCCTCGTAGTTTCATTGTCCACTTTCGAGTGATACTCTTCGGAGCAGAGGTACTGATGAACAACCTGGTCTCGTCAATGTGTCGAGTTTCGATCGGATCAGACAAAGGTGTCATGCTCTCGTCGTTCTCATGGCTATGCCATGTACCAATCCATCCTCGTTCACCATTGTCAGTGAAGAGCTCGTAGTCTAAGGTAGGAAGAGTCTTGTAACCTAACCATATAACGTATCAGTTCGATTGTATATAAAATCTATTACAGACGAAGAAAACGTACCACGAGCGCCCTCTCCATAGGTGACTTCGACGCTGTTGCCTAGGGCCTTCGCAATGCCGTCGAACGGTGTTATGAAGTAAGAAGACTTCAACGCAGCTGATCCCCCTCCAGAAAGAACAATAGCTTTAGCGTTACCCCCCACAATAGCGACCTTCTTTAGACCCTGAGGTCTGAGCGGAAGGATTCCACTCTCGTTCTTCAAGAGAACAACAGATTCAGCAGCGACCTGTCGCATGAGTTCCTTATCTTCGTCGCTCTCCACCGTCCTTTCTAAACCGTCCCCATCGAGAATCTTCATACAGATTGACGTAAATGGACGGCGATCAACATAAGAAGAGATTAAATACCTCGGGTGCTTCTTTGCAGCATCTTTGCACTAATTCCAGAACCTTCCTGGCGCGCGCTTTTATGGTGCGCAAAGTTACCTTTCTTGATACAATTGACCTGTTAACTAGGTCGAGAGTGCGCCATTTGTTAGTTCCAGGCATTTCGAGGTCAAGACCTAGCGTTGATGCTGTGATCGATACTATAAACACCAAACCTGTGGAAATATTAAATTAGCGATTGGCGTCGGCGCCCGATTTCCATACCAATCGCTCATTATCTACGTGAATTGGTGAGTAAGACTGCTGAGTGTAGATAGAAGTACGACATACCATGCCAGTGAACTTCCATTCGTCCCGCAGAATGTTCTTGATGATTGAGGGCTTCTCGGACATGTGCGTGCCATTGACACGGTTGTAACTGAAGGAAAGATCAGTGAAACAGGTCCTCGGTTGAGATCGATACTAACGCTGTCATAAACGCCCAAGGTTTGGCGTATTTCAGGGCCAACATGAAGGGCATCAAGTATATCTCGCGAAGGGCTCTGTCACTCATAATACTATCGTACCCCATTCTGTCGTTCTCTTTGTCGTTTCCGCTACCAAGAGAATTTCAGGAAGACAAGCGTACTACACAACCGATACTCACACGAAATGTTTGATCGTCGCGCCAATGCCCCCTTCTTGAAGACCTTTAACGTATGCAGAAGCAATCATACCCGAGAGATGCGGGTCCTCAGAGAAACTCTCAAAGCTCTGATAGGATTCATGAGTGATAACGCGTCCTGGCCATAATTTATACTTAAAACATACTCTTCCTCCCAATGGGTTCTAATTGAAATGAAATAAGCCCAGACATTTTTAAATAACAGCACACTTACTCGTTGAATGTTGCAGGTGGGTGCGAGAAGTAGAGACGATGCTCTCAGCCTGGATTCGGGAGCCAGGAGTTTCAGTCCGACGGTTTCAATGAGCTGCGTGTCCCACGTTGCTCCCAACGCAGTAGCAGACTGTGACGGGTGTCGAGGTGAGCATAAATACCCGAGTTAGAATACAAGCCAACACTTACCGGAAGACACTTAGCAGGCGTACCCATGAAGAAATGGTTTCCGCGGACACCGTTAGGGCCGTCTGAACACTATCACCAAAGTTTGACATGAGATGGGCTGGAATTTACACGCATAGCAAATACCTTGATAGCAGGGATGCCGAGCCTTTCGATGGCATGCGTATGCCAAAACCCGACCCCTGCCAGCAAGGAGATAGCTTCGTCGGTCGTCAGTTGTTCAAGGATATCATCAATGTTCGCATTGGCGAAGTCGGAGGGCGCCATAGTGATAGTACCTTTATAGAAAAGAGGGGATAAAGAATGAAAGGATCATTGAATTGCCCGCATTTAAGAGATATAGGAAATGATACTACTGTCACGTTGGAGCAGCTTTAGGTGCTAAAGTTGATTTATCCGAAGTTTCTCCGGAGATCTAGCTCGGACTATTCAGTTCATTAGATCTACGTCAGCGGGTGATAGATATCGCTGGGAATGGTGTTCAAAGAGCTGACCTGGCTGCGCGTAACCACAAGCTACGATCCAGGAAATTGCAATGGTGGAAACTCCTTCCATCCGTATACCGGAAGGTTTTTTGGGACTCGTAGTAGAACTCGGTGCTCGCGCCAGTGATGTCAAGTGATTCAATGATTATATGATAGAGTTTCACTGCATGCAATTGGCGCAGAAGGGGAGATAACGACGCAGGTCGACGCGGCAGTCGCATCCGTGACGTATATATATAGACAATCTAAGACAACCATTAAGCGTTGTATCTTTCCAATTTGTAAAAATACACGCACCTGGTGACCCACAGGTATGTCCGTTTTCTTCGTACCTACTTCTATCCTCCAGTTTTGGATCTGGAGCGTGGCATTGTCCGTTGCCTGGCCTGATACGAATCATGGAATTTTCACTTGGAATATCCGGATGTGATACAACATTTCCAAGCGCGATGAGAAGAAAATGGCCTGGGATGAGACAATTCTTACGAAGTGGCGGACGACTGACACTTCTGTGGTGGAAAGACAGGCTGTACGCGGTCACGGGTTTGGTGATTTTCTTCTTGGCTCTCGGGTACCACTAGGTCCGGGATTCAGAACAACCTTTCTGCATTGAATTCTGCTGTATCGCAGAAAGCCAGCGGTGGTCCATTATCGTCATATTATCGTATGAGTAACAAGTGTTACCGGTGGCTCACCATCCAGATAGCGGCAATATCATGATAACGACGACGACGACGACGATGGGCGGATTTGGGGCGGATGGTCGTTGGCCGTGATTGTTGGCTCGGAAATAGCCGCATCTTACGTAAGGTCCTTGATCGAAATCAATCACTCTTTTCTTCCTTCTTTCTCATCAACCACCAGGACCAAAGCTACGAGGCTCATTCCATACAGGACGTTCCTATCGTCCAGATTCATGAGCGGGCTAAGGTCTGAGTATTCTATTCCCCCAAGATCGGCTCTAGCTGGGCCCAGTCATAACTGGCATGAGGCAGCGTACCAGAAACACGGTCTTCCCTATCGTTCGGTAACGGACGCCCAAAGATCCTTCAGAGGAGAGGGATATAGGAGAAAGAACCTTGAAATATGCGCCGGGGATTGGGTGTTCGATCATTGCCATCGGCCTGTCGAACATCCTTCAGTGCACTTCGTAGCCCGCAATCTGACTTTCCAGTTGCGGAACTCGATTCAGACTACTCTGGGACTGGTGTTCGCGTTCAATACGCTATTTTTTGCTTTGCTTCATTCCTTCGTGGAATTGACTCTTATTAATGACTGTATATCTCTTATCGATGTTAGATGCCCTCGGTTCGTCGTGTTTGTACATGAATATTCTACCTGTAGTTGTGATAGCAGAAAATAGTTATTTAAAAGCAATATCAACGACACCCAACTCTCTGGACAAGGCACTCATCTCCTCTGCAGTCACATTTGGACAATCCTCAACTCTCAGATACGTGATCGCCACCGGCTTCATGTGTGCTACACCACCCACGCGCTTTGAAGGCAGTGGTCGTATTCTCCTCTCTTCAGGCAAAGGTCGTATCTTTCGCAATCCTCCCCACGTACCACGTCCTGCAAGATTCCTTGCCCTCACCAATCTTTCTAATACTCCCTTCTCCAAATCCCGACATGACCAGAACGACAACCTCTCTAACTTGGAGCAGTATTTCACTCCTTCGGCCCCAACGGCTTCCCGCATCAAGCTCTCCAACACACCTTTGATGCCCGTACAAGCATCGAGCGAGAAGCGACATCAGAGCGGGAACGTACCCGAGCATCGCCTCAGCATTCGGGGTGACCATATAATGGGACAAGGTCAGGTGAGTAAGCTGCGGCTGGCGTGGGTCACGGAAGAGGGATTCCATTCGGGGCAGGAGAAGGGAGTGCATCTGACCGGATTCCTTCGAGTCTGAGCCGCTCGTCTGCATTGGTCAGCTCGAGCTTGCGTAGTACCGGGAAGGCGAACTTGCGCAGAACAGATCCCATGGCATCCTCGTCTGTGCATTGGACGAGGAGTTCCTCAAGGGAGGGAAGGACGCAGACATTGGTGTTTGGTTGGGAGGTGTGATATCTGGGGTTGGGACTATCTATCCAGAGGTCTAGGCGTTGGAGAGCAGGTACCTCTAGAGCAGTAAAAAGTTGTAGAATGAGGGCGTCGCGGGGGTAGCTCCATTCAATGCATCGGAGTGAAGGTAGCTTGATCGCCTGGACAACCGATGGCGGGGGCACAAAGGAGGTATTCAGAAGGACAAGCTCCTCTAATCCGGGAATGAAAGATAGAAAACTTGTAAGATCAGTGAGCATCAGGCGGGCCGTCGGAGGATAACACATCGTTAGAGTTACGATGTTTGTTAAAAGGTGCTGGGAGAGAAAAGCCAGAGGCACCTTAGTCAGGGCCAGATGAGTGAGTGGGATGGAGGGCGTTGTTGTATCTGGAGATGGTTCGGCAATTGTCCCCAAAGTTATCGGGTTCTTGGTCATGACGCTGAGCGACAAAGACCGAAGATGGATGCAAGCACATTGATTGATTATCGCTGCTAACTTCTGCACTGAGGAAAATTCCGGGGCGTGCATGGTGCAATTACGAATACGCTTGTAGTGGTCGACGCAGGTTTCCAAATGAAGGGCAATGGCTGAGGGATCCGTGGTGCGATCATCCAGGACGACGTCGAGCAAGCAGTCGCGCGACCTTTCTAGCGTCAACGCGACGAGGTTACTATTCCACCGGGTACTGCGCGTCGATATGCATGTCCAGAGGCGTGGTGTCGTTAGCGCCACTTCACGCCACTTCTGGCAGACATGGGTGAGGATGAATGCGCTATTGTCGTCTTCAACGAAGAAGAGAAAGACGTCGACGAGCAATTCTATGGGTAGCCAATTTACTGGGTGTCGTGACGCCTCCAACTCGAACTCCTTGACTTCGAGAGCGCGCCGACGAGCTGAAATAGTGTTTTTATATGCCTGGAGCCCGTCGATATGTTGTTGGAGCTCAGCTTCTTGGGTACGGAGTAGCTCTAGCTGGGCAGTGATGACCGCAAGCTCCGTAGAGAGTACCGCTGCCTCCGGTCGTGACATCGCACCATAAGATGGGCCGCCACTGTCGCTGAATTTGGTAGAAAGGAAAAGGCGAATTACAGATGGTGATCCGGACCGACGAATTTGCCGTACGCCGCCATCCGTCGAATTTGCCGCGGCATTACAATCGTACAAGCAAAAGTCGGTGACATCGCGTCAAGGAGAGCGAAAAGCTAATTTCTATGGGAGATTATAGGCTAAATTGATTTACTAATATATATTGCTGATGTCGAGCAAGTGAGTTTATTACTACTTAATACTACACGCTGTAATCTAAGTAGGTTGTAGCTTCTTGCGAATCTGAAGTACACGAGGGCCCCCATCGGTATTGGCTGTGAATCAATGACAAGATAGACGCAACTCTCCAGCATGAGGAGAAATAGGACCTTGATAAATTTTTATTCAAGTTCGCGACCATCCGTGCAACCGACCAGTGTCAAGTACTGACGGTGGTTGGTAGCATGTGCAAGTGGACCGTGAAGCGAAGATTTGGGTTTGCAGCCCGTTCTGGTTACTGGTGGCTTCGGGGTTTTTTCCTGACCATTGAAAGTGCGCAATAAAAGTATCTCTGGGTTTGGAGAAAGCCGTGCTGCATCGAAATTTGCACATCACGATCCAGCTGGTGACATACTGGCCATCGTTAGTAAGAAACATTTAACACCACCTAATCTGCTATTCGACAGATAGCCTCGCGAAGAGATGGGGTGGATTCTGGAACCCTCCCAGACTTCAAGCTCCAAGGCTGGAGCCGGTACTGCTTTTCGCCGCTTCATTCGTCGCTTTCCACTCCCCTTGCATCTGTCTGTGGACCCAGTTCCGGAACATCGGTAGCTTCTTCCATATCATGTCACGTCTGCTGTAAGATGAATCATGGTCGTACATCAGTTTAGTTGTTCCAGCCACTCAGAGTAAAGGGGCAAGGACAAACACAACCACGGCCTCGAAGCGATTCGTTGATCCATTGATTCCGCGGCAGCGTCCCCGGTAGCCTTTCGAAGCTCGTTCAAAATGAAGACCAGAAGCGGAGCTGAACTAGGACTAGAAAACGCATTCTTATAGATTGAACCGTCAGATTGGGCTCGAAATGAAAAACGCCACAAACCCATATTCCCATCCACCTCGGGCAGAAGGTGGGTACGTCAACGAGGATAGGGCAAACTCCCGGATCGAGGACAAGGTTCCAATCTCTTTGCCAAAAAATTTACGGATGAACGGTACCAATAAATCTTTCGCGGAAGTTTGACATCGGAGAGAACGACGGAGAGGTTTCCAATGGTACTGAGAAAGCGCCTTTTGAAAATTGCGGGGCATGATGGTGTACTGTATGAAATGCAAAATTTTCAAGAGGTTATTAAAGATTCGGTTCCCGATTTATGGCAGGTCACTCATCTCAAAAGAATGATTTTGGTTTCATCTTCTGGGACACGATATCCAGATGTCGTTAGTCGCCAAAGATCCATGTCCGCACGTCAGCCAAGAATTGCCCCACGGAAATCGGGAGTTTGAGTCGAGGTCGTACTGGCGCCGAGTCGGGACATCGGACCGTTCTTCGAGTTCTACATCAACAGATGGATTTCAAGGAGAATCTCTGTGGGATATATTCCAAAGTGCTAGACAAAGGCGATCAAGTACAACCGTACAGCTGACAGAGTTGGCATCGTTCGCCAAAACTAAAACAACGACGAATCAGATTCGAATTCCATTGAAAAGGAATTCAATCAATGCACCAACCAATGGTCCTCTGCGAAAGCAACGTTGAAAAATCACAGTGCTGTCTAGGTTCAAGCCGCAGAATGGTGGCTGTGCCCTTCGGGGTCCTAGAACAACCACCACCATCACAAGCCCTTTTTGCCCTTCTACTCCCGCGTACATCTTATCTACTTTGAAATACTGGCCTATCATATTTCTTGTTATCATATTCTGCAGCTGATTATCCGTATATCGCCGGCGGAGTCATCTCTGAGTACTATCTTTATTTTGCTGTCGCCATAGGACTCCGCTTAACATCGGCATCCCCAGTACCGTTCAGGCCCGTCGTATTCAATGACCCAGACCTATGGGTCCAATGGATTGTTCGTCTTTACCCTCAACATCCTTGCATATGGACAGACCTCGTCTTTACGTCATTGCATCCTCCGACGCCGCTTCGAATACACGTATGATGCCTTTCAAGTACGACCTGTCTCAAGGCTCGCGCACCGAAAGGATGGCATAAAATCGATGTGCCTGCAGTTAATTGTCACAGGCCCTTTCGAGAAGCCAGTTGCTTGGTAACGAGCAAGCCTACGATTGGTACATTTCCCGATTCCCCGAAGTCGCCATGATTTTACTCACGGTGTGTACATCCAGCTTTAATGTCGTCTGCATTGCACGCCTCACGGGTATGAGCCAGAGCGACTAAGAGACTTTTACAAAATGCACCAGTGTTGAACATACAAAGGCACACTCGTTTGCGCGGTACATTGTACTCGGTTCGTGTTTGTTGGGAGTACTAACACCGAAGGCACCTATCCTCATGCTAGTGGTCATCTGCTTGCCGAATAGAGACCGAATGGCTCGCTCTGTCTGTGAACGTGTGCTACACTTTATTTATAAGGATGAACTCCAAGCCTTGTTATCCACGCCCTAGTTCTTTCTCTGCAGACGTAGATCTCTTGGTGAGACTTGTACTAGTTCACCGGTATCAGCTTAGATGTGCTGATAAATAATCCCCAAGAATAATCACCCTTCATTCTATTACAGTTCCAAAATATGCCTCCTGCGAAGGTTTCCAATGGTGTGTTATCGTGATCTTTCTCATTCGTCGTCACCGACTTTTTGCTGACAGGTGCACATATTTTGGATGTGCTCCTAGCTATTCTCCCTGTCTGGGTCCACGATTACATTCGTGATGACCAGGAATGCACATATACGAATCGAAGACGACCAGTTTTTATTCAGCGCCGAAGAGTTCCTTTTGACCAGAACATTCAAAATGAGGGTCGTGACAGGGGCAGTTCCAATAACGATTCAAAGAGTTCGAGCAATTCTAACAATTCGAACGGCTTTGGATTTGGTAGCTCTAATTCGAAAGATACCACTTCAAATGACAGCACGGGTAGTAGTCAAACGGACAACCCTCTCACTTCCGGGAGCGACATTTTCTGCCAGTTTTGTATCGCCGACAACGATGCCAGGGTACTCTACAACGGACCCTGGTCTCTCAATGGTGCAGGACCATCGAATACGACCCACAGCACCTCTACTGCAGGATCAACGGTCTCCCTAAGCTTCAATGGTACGGCATCGGACGACCTCCCGGATCACAACTCACATGCTATATCCACAGGAAGCGGAATAATCGTTTTCGGAACTGTGCTATCTAGTAGCCCGTCTTCGAATCCTCCCACAACATCCTTCGCTGTTGACGCCGCCGCCCCTTTCGTCACCACAGAGCCGCAAACCGAACAAAATTACCTCAATCAGCCCTTATTCGTAGCCTCTGAGTTGTCGAAGGAGGAGCACAAGATCGTCATCAATGTGACGGACGCGGGATCCGCCTCTCCTTTCGTCCTTGACTATTTCATCGTCTCTCCACATTTCGATAGTACCTCCAATACTGAGGCTACCATTTCTTTCCCTTCCACATCATCTTCGAGTTCTCCTACCCCTTTTGCATCCGCCATTAAATCAACAACTTCCTCCACCAGTGATGTATCTTCTGTCGCCCGTGATTCCTTTACTGTGATCAAAGTCCTCGCGGTCTTGCTGGGCGTCCTGTTTCTCACTATAATCTTTCTCATCGCCTTTCTCGTCATTTACATCAGAAAATCCAAGATTCGGCGTGGGCCCTCTATTCCTCGGAGTTTCAAGAGTCGTACAAGTCACCAAGGTACTCACAGAATCCCGGTCATGTGTGTTACGTGACTAATCTATGTCGCAGGAACATTGCTCACGACGACAGAATCCATCATGAGGAACTTTACTCCCAGTTTGATTTGGTCCTATTCTAGGAGTGAGGCTGGATCCGGGAATGCCCCTTCTCCCGCGCTTCCAGGGCACTCGACAAAGTCGCAGCACTCAGAGGCTCGGTCTGCGTGGTCTGCTACTTAAAACATCTTAGCAGATAATTGCTCAGACTCTAAATCACTTGTTGTATTCAGTCCGAATTATATATAATATTCCATACGCTAGATCTACAAGTGGGAGATGGATGCCAAAGAAGAAAAACCTGTGCGAATAAGGGGAGAGCATAGTATCAAAGCAAATACGAATAAAATTTAAGGATTCCACATCTTGCTTTGCACCGTCTGGCAAAGGCTGTCCGTCATCTAGTTCCCTAAGCTCCGGCGACCGGTCGACGCCCTGAAATTTGATATCAGATTGATGTGCATCAGCAAAAAAAGATTTGAACACTGACCGCTTTCTGTGCCGCCCGGATGACGTCCTTAGCAATGTTAGCACTAATCTCACGAACTTTATTGGATGACCATCAGCACCAATCGGCGAACACATGATAGACGGCAAACTCACTCCTCTCAATTTTAGGATACAACAATCCGAGTTCATGCTCCTCAGGCGTCAACGACTCTGCTAATCCAAGAGATGCAGCCTCAACCATAGAATCTGTCACACTCTGTGCCCTCGAGAGGATTGATCCCAAACCCAAACCTGCATCATGCATAAGTATCACAGAAACGGAACGAATCGTGATGATACTGACCTGGGAAGATGTACATATTGTTGCCTTGCCCGGGATATAGAGTCTTGCCGTTGTATTCAATGGGATCGAAAGGCGAGCCAGAAGCAAAGAGTACGTTGCCGTTGGAGTGCACCACAGCATCGCTGAACGTGCATTCAGACAGACGTACTGGGTTGGACAGGGGGAAGATGATGGGGCGAGGGTTAAGCGCACTCATAGCTTGGATGACGTCGGCATTGAAAGCGTTCTGTAATGTCGTCGGTGACCTTGATAGTTAGAGAATAGGAATGGATGCTCACAGATATCGTTGAAAGACCCAATAAAGCAGTAGGCTTCACATAGTCAATAATTTCAAGGAGGTTCTTCATGGGCGGGCCTTCGTAGTCCTTACGCGAGAAGTCTACGGAAAGGGTCAGCAGCATTTCCATGCAGCCAGAATACAGACATACATTTCTTGTGCTCGGGCAACTTGCCGCGGGCATCATACACAAGACCTTGCGAGTCAACCAGCCAAACACGTTCCCGGGCCTCGTCGACCGAGAGGCCTTGGATGGTGAAGAAACTCATGAGCTGCGTGGCAACACCAACGCCGGCCGACCCCGCGCCGAAGAACAAAATCCGATGACTGCTCAACGGGCGCCCGGACACCGCAGATGAGATCCTAGCAGCATTGACGAAGCCACTTAGCACGACAGCTCCTGTTCCCTGGATGTCATCATTGAAGACGGGATACTTGTTCCGATACCGCTCAAGGTACGTGAAGGCGTGGTCCGTGGAAAAGTCCTAATTAGAATTAGAAACCGTGTGAGTCATGCGGATAAGACACGGAAAAGCGGAGCGCAGCTTACCTCGAATTGCACCATCAATTTCGGGAAAGCGACGGACATCTCGTGCATGAATTCGTCCATGAACTCCGTCATCTCATCATCGGGCACGCGCCTTTCGCGGAGGCCCAGATACAGCGGATCTTCTAGATAGGCTTGATTATTCGTTCCCAGATCAAGGCATATGGGAATAGTTGATGTGGGACGAATACTAAAACACATCCGCATGAGGGCCTGGAAAAATTCAACTTGGCAGGAGAAATTCTCACCCGGCGCCAGCGATATAGAGGGAGAGCTTCCCGATGGAAATGGGCATGCCATTTATACCAAGGTCACCCAGACCGAGAATACGGGAGCCTGTTGCGTTCTGCCGGTGAATACAGCACAACGACTGGAGGCAACGAGGCTCTCACCATCGGTGACGACGCTGATTCTGGCCTCGTCGATTCGGGGCCAATTGGAAATGACAGATTTGATATTGCCCTTGTCCTTGATGGACACATACTGGACAACAGCGCGTCTTATTCAGCACGCGATAAAGATGGAAATGAGTCAATGACCCACCAAGCCTTCAGGACGCCTGTAAATGTGCGAGTACTGCAGGCAGGCGTCGCCGACGATGGGGGTGTAAATGATGGGGGTGAACTCTGACATGTTGGCGAGACAGAGCTTGTAGAACATGGCAGGGTCCTGCTCCTTGAGCATGGAGAGGTAAATGTACTTCTCGATGCCCTTGTCCTTGGACCGCAACTGTGCAAGACAGCGCATCGCGTGGACGGCATCATCGAGGGCGGGGGGTGTGAGACCGTGCTTGGGCCTTGGGGGAGCTAGGAAAGGCCTAGCAATTAGTACAGGGCGACGGGCAGCGGTAAGAAGGGTCCGCATACACAGAGAGGCCGTTTTGATTTTCTGAGCGCCCCCGTTCGCGTAGGAATTGAGAATGATAGTCATGACGGGCAGTAAGGAAGGAGAAAGAAAGGAAGAATGAGACAGCAATAACACGAAAAACTGAGCATTATATATATAGGGAGCGGTAGAATCCGGGATGTCTGTGAATGGGCGAACGGAGGGATCGGGCTCGCCTTCAGATTGGGGCAACCTATTGAGCGAATCATATGCCACGCCCGCGTCCCTTGCGACTTGTTTCAAAAATAGCCTTGGGCCTGGTGCGCCTATTCTTTCTACGAGTCTGCTAGGTCGCCACGGTGATGCACTCGACCGTGGTAGAACAGTCGATACATGTGTGCTGATAGAGCGCCACCTCGTGCGCAGTTCGAGTTCGCTGTCGAGCGGTGAAGAACAATTCGAGACCAACCTTGGCCGTAAATGCTCGCCTCGGAGAGTCAGCCTCACGCGGGATGTCGGCACCAGATCTTTGCCGTTGTTTGTTCTCCCTTCAGATGTAACAAGTGTCAACATACGCCGAAGTTTGTATTGTACCACGTCCAGCGCATTTTTGGGTGCACACGACCGGTGTTTCTTAGGCTATTCGCTATCACGGAGGTAACTGAGGGTACCTTTGTGGGGTAGTAAATCTTTCGCCGGTCTACCCCAACGCTACCCCAAGGAAAGCTGTCTGGGGCAATTTCATAATTGTTCAGCGTCCTCCCTTCTCTGATCAGTCGTGCTATTTATTCGTCGCTTTGTCTTTTTTTACATGTATTCCCCCCTTTTTTCTTGAGTCTCAGGCCACATCGATCAGCTGCGATCTCTATTACTGCGATCTCAGTGGGGCTTAGGTGTGTCCTGTCGGCTTTTTTCCCGTCAAGTGTGTTTCATAAGTATTCTTCCATGTTCAGGTGATGGACTGGCTGGTTTCTCTTCCGTCTCTAACCAGACTCTACTAGACTTCGCTGTCAATATGTACTCAATTCGTCTGATTGAAAGGAATATACTCCAATCTGCGGAGACACTTACATTTTCGGGAGAAAATCGGAGTTCCGTCTCTGCCCACAATACCGAAGCTCATCATAAACGACGTCTTTGCTCTGGGAATTACACACGACCCATCCACTCGCCCTTCCGCCACGCCCTTTTCGGTCATCTTGTAATCCCTAGAGGAACTCCGCTTTCTGCTTTTCAGTCCGAGCGCTCTTCGCCATTGCGGGTATTTATGCCCCACCTGTCTTCCGGCTGTTCTAGTCTGTTTCACGCGCTGAGGATAGTGGAGGCTTGGCGCGATAAATTGATGCTCCGGTCAACGCGCTATACAAGTCTTTCCCGCATTTTCTAACGTCCCCAAGCCACTAGCCATAAAAACGCTCCGGTAGCGAATCATAGTGTGAGAGAATCGGAACATATCGTGTTCTCACTCATCTCCCAATTGACCCGTGTCTAGTAAGGCGGCGTTGGAATGCTATTGGCGTGAAGGGGAATTTGCGATTGGTTTCCATCCCTCTATCAGCTCTTTCCTTGTAGACCAGAGTACCTGTCTGTGTTCTAGACCACCAATTTCATCACTTAATGACAGTGTCGATCAATCAATGTTTTGGACAATTAACAACAGTGCTTTAAAGGGCGGAGCTATCAGTTGGGAAACCTGACAATTCGCGCCGCTGAACGGACGATAACCATACGTAGGGGTACTGAAGTTCACATTTAGCAGAAAGTAATAGTCAGCCCGACCTGAAATAGGATCAGGATCTGCAAAATGATCGGTCAATAGGTCCGCTCACATTATTCGCTTGGCACTGGACTTGGGCCTGGTAGTCGGTAGTGACGTGGAAAGCGTCCGTGCTGGGACAGTTAGCATTGGAGCCTTCAAACATGTTTAGATTCCTTCCAACAGCAAATTGACAGACGCACAAGTTTTTCCCTGGCCATCGCATCCATTGAAGTACGAAAATGAAGCCGCGACGTTGAACGTGTGTCTGGATGAAATACACATTAACCACTGTGATTCAAGTTGATCCGTAGCTACTCACGGAGGGATCAGCGAAATGTCTGCGCTGGATCCAGCCCCAGGCGATGTAGGATTCTTCAGAGTCAACTCGACGAGAGTGCAGCCTGTGCCTTGGAAACCGCAAGAAGCTGTGTTAAGCCAGCTAAAATCATATATGTTAGGTCAAAGGAATTTATATTCAAGACGGATGCGAAGGCCACTCACGCGACAGCAGCCTCAAATGGCCCGTTTGCGGTGTAGTCGCCGCCGGTGGACAAGGTGTTGAAGTTTTGGCTGAGTGTAGGCTATAACAGGGGGGTCAGCCATAGTCCACAGTAGCGCAAGAGGGTAATAATATATACAGTTCCGTAACCACACCTGGAGGAGAAAAACTAGTCAGCACTCAGGTTCGAACGTCACTTTGCAGCATACTGGCCTGTTAACGAAATTGACGGTATGCGACTCGGCATGCACCAGAGTAGCTCCGTAGACAGAGATGATAGCAGCGAGGGAGATGATTTTGGAAAACATATCCGCAAGAAAATACCGGGCAGAGCACGATGAAGTTTTTGTTGACGAGGTGTGTCCTTTTATACTACAGAAACGATACTCGTCCACAAGGATCTATTATCACATTGATTAGTTTGAAACGTATTGAATGCTAAGCATGCGACGAAAACAAATTCAAAGGAATGCCCCTGCTTAGATGAGATGGTAGCTCTCGGGAATCGAGCTGTGTAAATTGGTGTGAAACGAGCTAGAAGCAGAAGCGGCGTATTTTTTGATACCCCGATGTCCTGCACTCCCGCATCTCAATGGCGGCTCGAGGCACGCATTACTTGGATACGCCTGAATATGTTGATTCACTCCCCCCGTCGCGACTTATTTCAACTGACAACGACTCTGAAGGGACATACAATGCTGCAGAATCATCTAGAGAGACCTCGTCAAGGACATATATCACTCGAGCATGCGTACTTACCGGTGATTGAACAGGAGTCGATCATGATATCAACGGGAAGCTACTTACCATGTCCCACTACCACAGCACATTTTGTCGTCCCGGTGGAGCATGTGTGCTTCTCGAGTATACATTGGCTAAATTCTCGGATCGCAAAAAAACTTGTTTGAAGCTATAATAACGCTACAAAGTTATTTAGATGTCTTCGTTAAAAACCGACTAACTCGGAGAGCATAAATACATTCACCGGCAGCTTAACAGGATTCGAAGAAGACGCCTAGTGGGGAATGTATTATCGTATCCCGGTGGAGCAGAGCACGCACTACGGTCCCGTATCTTGATTCCGGCCCGAGGCGCATCATTCAATCGTTGCTTCTCGGATATTTCGTTCGACCCTTTACAACGCCGCCATTAATCTAGAGAGGTCTGGTTAAAAACATTTCACTCGATGAGCATATGTACTTACCTCATGTGGCGCGGACGCCGCCACGAGTCAGCCACGGCCGTTCCTATACATCATGATTGCCTATACAGAGAGCCGCGGTGAAGCGATGGATGAGAAAGCTTAAGCGAACGGCATTGAGAGGCAGGAGTATTCAGTTTTATTTCTTGGTGGTATGGCGGAGGTGTGTGTACCGTCGCACGGTCCCAGTGGTGATTGAAAAGTCAAGTTTACTGCGGTAAATGCCGGTCGTCATTAATTCCTTGTCGTCACCGCCGACGTCGTCAATAACATTTTTTTCGCTGCATGCTCCAGTACTCAAGCCGGGTCTGCTGGCGACCTTCGTCTCAACGATGGCATACGCGGCACATGTCTCGAGTCATCCGACTCAGAGGCAATGAGGGCCAAGGTGTTCGTATCATCCCTGAAGGTGCCGACCGTAAGGTCACCGTTCGACCTGCCTACGGCGAAGAGATCCTCAGCGTCCCCATTCCTTACGGTCACGACTTTCTCAATGTGTGCATCGGCCAGGTGATCCCACGAGAAGACGAAACGACCTTCCAGGTGGACCATAATGGCTACTTGAGTGTCAAGATACTCCGCAAGTTGGGCTTTGGGCACCATGCAAGTGTTTGGCTTGGGCATTCGGACCAGTGGAAGTGCGTATAACTATTTTCCAATAGCGTTTGCGCTGCTCACTGCTACAGGGATATTAATAAGGAACGAGAACGGGAGCCAGTATTTCGCAGTCAAGGTCTTTTCGATTCAGGCCTCTGTTGACGTCGGGCAGCAGGAACTGAAGAGGCACGCGATAATGATGAGTAACGCGGGTAATCATCCGGGATCGCGACACGTTGCGATAAACTGCTGGAGCGTGGTACTAGCGGAGCCGTTTAGTCGCCTCGTCTGTGTCATGGACCTTTGTGGGGCATGCCTTACCCAACTGTATCTTACAGGCGACCAGGGAACCAAAATGCATTGGCGCATACATGTATGGCGGAAGCTTTTTCGTGATATGCTCCTTGCTCTCGACTTTCTCCATTCCGAGTGTGGTCTCGTCCACGGAGGTACGTCGCACACATTTTACATCACAAATCGCGTTAAATCTCGTGTAGATATTAAGGGGGATGACATATTGGCAGACAGTATGTTGGACGACAACCAACTAGAAGAACTACTGGACAAGGAACCAATCGAGTTCGGGGAATCTATTACGTTTCGTGACAACTTGTACACCCGCGATTTCAAGGACACATCTAGCGTTTATCACACGATGCAGCAACTCAAGTCAATGCCTTTACCTTCCCAACTAGTGGATTCTCATATGAACTTCAAACTATGTGATTTCGGAGCCTGTGAGTGTCGCGTCTTGCGCTTTATGCATCTCATCGTTTCCGCAGGTCACCCCATTCATCAAGACGGCGCCAGAAGTAAGCACATTGCATCCTTAGGCTCTGGGAATACAGACTCACTTTACTTGCAGCCCCTCCCACCACCTCACCGCGTCGTCAGGCCCCAGAGCTCGTTCTAGGTCTCCCTTGGGACGAGAAAATCGACATCTGGACCCTGGGCAATATAGTAAGTCCCATCAGTTTTATATCCACCCGACCTCACTTGATGTGATTCAGATGCTTGAGACCCTAACGTATAGACCTGTATTTCGCGGGCCATTCGACAGATTCCAAACGTTTGAAGATAAAAAGCTCTTGGAAGAGGTGGAAAAGTACAATGCTCAGGACCATCTCTTTGCTATGACACTTTTTAGTGGAGAGGGTAAACAGTTCCCCCGGTGGATGATCGAAGCATCGCCCAAAGGTAAAGAGTATTTTAATGCCGACAGTGCGCTATATCACTTTTTCTCTCCCGTGTTTGAAACTGATATGCTACCTGATCCCAGGGACGCTCAAATCTGGATCTTGGAAATCTCTTCTCCCAGAGGATCTTGTACGGGGCATCCGACGTACTACAACGAATGTGATAGCGGCAGAGATCATCGGCCACGAAGTACTATCTACTCCTGCCCTCCTCGTTTGTGTACAGCGAGAATTGGTCGAGATCATCGAAAAGTGCTTTACTTTGGATCCTAAGAAGAGGCCTAGTGCGAAAGAGTTGCTACAGCATGACTTTTTCAAACATTCTGCTGATGAGGGCAATGGTGATGATGCCTTTATCTATCACCTTATTTCTAGAGCTTGAGTAGGACATTGAAGGTTTGGGGTGGACGCGGTATGATTCTTCGTTTATCCTCATGATCTTGTAATCGTTACTTCGAACTAGAACTCCTTCTGCTCCAACCGGTCCCGGTCCATAAATAGAAGTGAAATAGAAAGCGGACCTAAGATGCCTGAAGGGACCACGTTTTGTAAACCAGGCGAAAACGAATTTCATGTGAGCAAGACAGCGATGGCAGGTCCGGGAGAACACAGTTGAGAGTCTTATTATACGTTAACATTGCTACCATGCGTGCGGCGGTAACCTGTTTGTGAGATGGGAGGGTCAAGAACTTACTTGATATCGTTAAGACGTCGAATAGCTCGAGTCGAGTCTCGATTTCCCCCTTCTTCCATTAACCGACGAATAAGAAATGCTTGATTTTTGAATGAATCCTCACTGTACAGTGCTCAAGTAGCAAGCTTCACTCAGCTGATTCCTCAGTCCTTCCGAATCACGATTCCTGACTCCTGGGTGCTCCGGGCCGGCTCCGAACTTCCCAAAGCACAAAAATAATGCTTGCATTAAGAGGGAATCGAACCCCCGGCGGGTCGATGGCAACGACCCAGGTTACCACTACCCCATTAATGCTCGATTGAACCTTTACTGAGTATGTTATATATCACAGCTTCCGTCTACTGGCCTATGCCTTGCGAAACGCATCTTATGTCTAACCCTGACTGCGAGCAACGTAGCCCTAGGCCGGATCCAACTCACGCTTACACTTACACTGGCGGCGTCTCGAGTAGCAAAGACTCTTCCAGTTCGGCGGGATTACCGTGACCTAGATGCTACATCTCCCCTGCTGGGTATTTGTTCCCGTTCAAGAGCAAATGGGCTAAAATGTATTAGTCTCGGAACTCAACAGCCATTGTGATGATTGACGTTTTCTCTCTATTTTGCTTTGCTCAACTCACACTAGGCTAGGCTAGGCTCAGGGACCTGGTTCTCTCTTCTTCGCTCGATTGCAATACAGCCCGAAATTTTTACAACTCGCGTCTCATGACTGTCAGCTGTACTCTCGGACGTTTGAACGGCGACCTCTCGATTTACAGCACGGCAATTACGCCTTGGCATAAGCCCTTTAGCGGAATGCCTTTTGGCACGAAGCCTCAGTGGCGCGCCTCAAGGGCACGCGGCTCCAATATTGCGTTCGTAATCATATATTCAATAGCGAAAAAAAGCTACTAGTAGGTTGATGCGTCATTAATTGTTTTATGAATTCATTATCATGCAGTATTTTTAAATAGACATGCTGGCCAGTCCTCGGCAATGTCCTTGAGATAACGACATGGCATCGTCCTCCCAACTTTGGAAGTGTACCCGGACGCTCCGTTCGCTTCCACATGTTTTAGTGATATGTTCATATCGCTCAACATATTCATGCCCTTTCTGTGATACCCCTGCATACGTGCGTAGGGAAACAAGCGGCTAATCTACGGATTTATTCCACGTCTGTCGCTGAACATTCTACTTCTCGGGTTCGTTGGCCGTCGCAAGACCACAAGGTGGCGGATGACATGTTGCCTGCAATCTGGCTCTATGATCTGATGCTGTTGATGTTCGTGCGACCCAAATTTGGATTTCCTCCTTTGAATTTCTAAGTGGTATACATCGACGATAAATAAATCCATCGGAATTGTCGACAAAGGCTACAGTACCAACTCTATATCCGACCCAGCGTCTCTCCTCCGGCCCCGCATCGATCGGTCGATCATTCATCCCGCTCCGCATAGGACTGTGCATAGTCCATGCTCTCAGCATTTAATTAATCGCCACCAACAATAACCTTGATGACCAACTTTCCCTTTTCGTCCCTCCCCTTGGCCATGGCTTCAAACGCTCCCTTTACGGCGTCGGGGTTGAATGGTACACGGTGGGTGATGAGGTCCGTTATCGGCGGTAGTGTGCCTACAATTTTCAAACTTCAGTTACGTCACACGCATCTCAGAATAATTCGCAAAGCGTACCACCAGCAAGTAGTTGAAGGGCCTCCTTATACGTGTCTGCATATCGGAAACTCCCAATTATGTCTACTTCTCGGGTCGCTGCATTGCTGATGGGGATGAGGGCGTTGGGCGTCCCCATTCCGATAAGCAGGACCTTTCCGCCGGGTTTCGTGCTCTGCTCGACGTAAGTGTGTAATAAAACGTGCACAGGAAGGGACGCACGAAAACAGCCATTTGGATGCATGGTTCAGCGCCAGTGCATTCATATACGATGTCGTATCCACCTCCGAATATCAGAGCCTGCGATCTACTCCGCTCAAGTCCATCCAATCCCTTCATAGGCGTCGGCGGAGGTAGACAGAATACCTTTCCAATAAGACCGTGTTCTTTGGCGAATGCGAGTCGCTCGCGATTGATATCGACCATAGCAATAGCTTCGCTTGGAATACCTCTAGAGCGCGCCAAACCAGCAGCGAGCATTCCGATTGCTCCTGCACCGAATACCAACACTTTTCGGGTATGCTGGGTAAGCCCTGCTCGTCTTGAAGCATGTAGCAGCACGGATAATGGCTCAGCCAGTGCACCCTGTTCACAGGAAACGCCTGGAGGTAGCGCATGAACTCGCTTCGCGGGATGGTTGATTTTCGTCTGCATCGTGCCGTCCAGATGTGGGAACGTCTTCGCGCTGCTGCGGAAGCGCATCCCCTCGCACAGGTTATATCTATTGGTCTTGCACCATTCGCAGGATTCGCAAGGGATACCTGCCTCAATAGCGACATACTGCCCTGGAAAGAAGTCTGTAACGAGCGGACCGACGGCGGTTATTACGCCCGCAGATTCATGGCCGAGTACTAGCGGCGCCTGAAGGGCGAAGGCTCCGTTACGAGCATGGAGGTAATAGTGGAGGTCGGAACCGCACAGACCAGTAGACAGGACGGCAATCTGTACGTGGTGAGGGGGAGGAGCGGGAAGTGGTCGACGACTGAGTCGAAGATCGCGGGGGGCGTGTAGTACAAGGGAAGAAATCATTCCGTTCATTTTAGAGGGAATGTGGAGTGGTTCGAGAGGGTCTGGGTAGGACGCACTCGTGCTGGGTCTTATGTACTACTAGTGTTCGGATCTTCGGGCCGTTCCTAAGCTTTAAAAAGAGTGCCTTGGTCCCTTTTATTGCATTCCATCCCCAAATCTGATACGTACAGAATGTTCTCTCTCCAAGGCAAGACCGCCCTTATTACAGGAGGATCTCGCGGTATTGGGTCCGCATGTGCTATTGAGCTTGCCAAAGCCGGTGCACATGTTTGCCTCGTCCTTCGTCCTACAACGATGTCATCTCCCACCATCGACACTTTGAAGGAGATGGATCTGCCTTATACAAGCGTTCCATGCGATCTCGACGACCTTCCTGCAGTGCGAACCCTTTTCAGTCGTGCTCTAGATATCGTTCCCTCCCACGAGATACACATCCTCGTCAACTGCGCTGGAATTCAGCGGAGGTCACCCGCGGTTTCATTCTCAGAAGAAGATTGGGATGCTGTCATGACCGTCAATCTCAAGTCGGTCTGGCTTCTCTGTCAGGCGGCCGGCCAGCACATGGTCCCCCTGAGGAGAGGCAAGATCATTAATTTCGCGAGCCTGCTCACCTTCCAAGGAGGACTGACAGTCCCAGCGTATGCAGCAAGCTAAGGGAGCGGTTGGGCAGCTTACAAAGGCGCTGAGCAACGAGTGGAGTAGCTCGAATGTACAGGTTAACGCAATTGCTCCTGGGTACATCGAAACTGATATGTGTGTCAATTTCCTGTCTTGAACTACTGATTGCCTGATTTTCGAACAGGAACGAGGCGCTGCTTTCGTCGCCGACGCGATTACCGCAGATATCTCAGCGAATTCCCGCCGGTAGATGGGGAAAGTCCGAAGATTTGACAGGACCCTGTGTATTCTTGGCAAGCGACGCCAGCAACTATGTTTGCGGCGAGATCCTGACGGTAGATGGAGGGTGGATGGCGCGGTAATAGAAGGGAAGCCGAAGCAATGATTGGAACGTGGATATCATCTACACTGTTATTTGAGAGACCGAAACCGTAATAATTGACGATTGCTCAGTGAGAATATCAACTCCGTGGTACTCGCTATTTTGAAGACCAACCCAAGCATAAAATACTCTTCAGCCGCGTATTACACGTCGATTTCACTTTTTACGCGTGTACTTCAGTCTTCATTTCTCTCCTAAGCTATTTGCTTTGTCAATTCCGCCAGGGCTGCGGCATGACCCCACACACTCAAGACCCCTAAGTGAAATGAAACCTTCACGGATCTCAAGGCGTCGGACCGCACCACCGGAGTCGACCCATCACAACCTTACTATCAGCTGATATGTCAGTGGTGATAACTGTTTCTGACCTGCTAAAGGAGCGGAAGAGGGAATGGAGGAGAACTGTTTTCTGATCGGGGAACATATGTCTGCGGACCGTAATTCCGAATTTCACCGGCCCGTCATATTCCGCCTTCATGACGGCCCGAAAGGCCGAACTGGACGCGAATTCGGGAGCATTATCGTTATGTACGTTGTACCGTCAAATTTGAAAGCGAGAGGCGCATGAGGACATGCAGGAACATCAGGGTCTTTCGGGACCGCAAGGTTCGTTGGTCCGATGGAAATGGAAGGAAGAAAATAGGAAGGAAAACGTGTTGGTTGAAATCGTAATCGCGGGAAGATAATTAAAGAAGGCCATGGAGATGTCAAGAAGCTGAAATCCGATGTCCGGGCTTACGGCTGGCAAGACACACGCAGATGTGCGTCGGGAACTAAGAGGAATCAATAATGCAATGCGGCAACAATAAGTATAACAAGTGGCGGCATCCTCAGATGCCCCCAGATGCTCTCGCTGAGTTTGTCGGGCCGGTTTCGTGTGGGGATGGATTGAAAGAATTCCTGTCAAGAAAAGCGTAGCTGGGCGACCCTCCAGGCAGGGAAAGCTCAAGGATAGTTGCACCATATGTGAATACCTTTTAGCTGTTGCCTCGGCTCGACCCATCGCGCAAAGGCCATGTCTGATTTCTGGATTAAGAAAAATAGATCAAAAAACTGCCGTGGCACTACTATTTACATCCAGTTCTAGACATACATACCGGTAACCGTCCATCTAGAAATGCGTCCTCCTATAGACAGAAAGGCCAGGCAGAGTGGAAAGAAGCGCCAAAACAGCCCGGTTCGGAAGCTCATGTTGAGTAAATCATGCTACCCTGGTGTTGAAACTTCAGGAAGAAGTCTCTCAGAGGCCTGACACATCATAATGTACGAGACTTCAAGATTTGGGGTACGGTCGTGGTTGTTTTGAGGGTCCGTGTGGGTAATTGTACGGCCGTGAAACCCGTCAAATAGGGAGAGTGAGAAGAAGACAGATCTTAGAGCTTGAGAAATCCGCATGTCTGCCACAGCCGGTCTTGAAAGTGATGGGTGTTCACAACACCAGTTCGACTCACAATGATAAACCTAATTTCGTTCGTGTAAGTCCGAGGAACGCATTCGACTGGAAAAGATGCGTACAAATTCGTCAGATCCAGGCTTAGCAATGGAATTCAGAGCCCTGAAGGGCAGGCACTGTATATCGGACCGATCCTTTGAGGAAGAGAAGCAACAAAAGAGATGATTGAGTATGTACCCGCACCAAGAATAAGGAACATCAATAGGTAGCACACGAGTCAAGGAACAGTGTCGATCCGAGGGATGTCATGCGAGAACGCCTAACGCCACAGATATATATGAACGTGGGGCGCTCCACATGTAGTTAGTAGTATCGGGCTACTCTGGTGATGAAATATGGCATGAACGGAGGCATTCACTGTTTTAAAGAGTTAAGTCAGAATTTATCGGTTTCCATAGATTTCATAAATGAGTTTGTTCGCAGCTGACTGCTGAGTCAAAAGGCGACCATATTCATGCTGGGATAAATCTAGAGTTTGGTAGATCCTGTTCGAGTCACCTAAACAGGCCTTCACTTAGAAATGGGGACCCTTGTTTTGAGGGTTCACTGGGCTGATGTGTGAAAATCTCGGACTCGGGGTCAGTGAGGACGCCCAAGTGGAACTTTCCGGTCCACGGCAGGTTAAATTGACGACTTGATTGCCAGTATGAGTGAGTGGAGCGAATGCAGGCGCCTGCATTCGTGTGTTTTGAGTACTAAATTAGACCAAAGATTCAACCAAGATGCTTCCTTGCAGACGAGTTTCTCCGTTAGTCACTGGACATGTCGAAAAGAGTTGTTCGGGGCCTGTGCCCGTGAGCTGCCTAGAAGATGACAAACACACATAATGTAGGTTATCAAAATCTAGGTTGGGCGATGCATTTATGGTGCAACGAGAAAATATCGGAGGAAGTCGAGAGGCAAACCCTGAGTATCGGTCCGAAGCACATATTCTGGATAGTGAAGGGATCAGAAACCCTTGCAACACAAGACGATTGTGGCCCTTAAGGCATGGATACGCCCGAAGTAGGAAATGCAACCTACTTAGATAGATCTCCACGGCCAGGGAAATTTCTTTCTCAGGACTGTTCCGTCCCTTCGTGTGAGATATCAGCATCAGGTTATTGCCCATATCATTAGATGCGACTATCGTATGATAAATAGCTGCGATTTCATTTCAGGAAGAAATTCAGATGGCCTATGATGTATCCAAGGAGTCAATGGTGTAACCGAAATTGGCCGATGAAGTCACTGAATATCCACATTCTTTAGAACAGATCTTCCGTAAGGTGACAGTCGCACCTAGACTCAGGCGGATGTCAGAGAGACGATCAGGTAAAAGAAAGACAAGGGATCCAGGGGGAAATATCCGCTATCATACCATTCAGACCGTGCAACGATCCCAACGACATAACTATTCTGTCCTTGTTGTCCCGAACTCTTTAAATTTAACCGATGGAATAGTAGGAGGGTCGCAAACGTACCAGCGAAACAAGGGTGAGACAACAAACGAACTAAGACTAGAGGTTCCGATGAGATTCGAGAGCAAAATCTGGGACTTCGACAACTAAACCGTGTGTCTTCACAGTGAGATACCAATTTTCTGCTGTTCAATGTGATACGAGGTAGCGATATATAACACCGGTGCGCAGAATTTGGAAGACCTATGATTCTTGGTTGCTGTAAATATTGCTCCGATCAAGCGAGAGTCAAAAAAAATTAGCTAGGCGTCCATGTTGAACTAAGAAGGGCTGACCAGGATGAAATACAAAAATATTAGGCGCTGATGAAGTGGCCCGTTTTGCTACTAAAAAAATCCTAAGTCAACCAGCGTTCATCGCACGTAGCGACAAAATCCCTACTTGCATCCCGGACTAGGTACCGTTCAAATAGCCCATGGGAACAAGAAAGAAAAGAAGGGTAACAGAAGCACGACGTCATGCGGCACGGACGTTCGCGGCAGACGCGCTTGGTCTTATGTAAAAACCTTCCTTTTCCGGCAAACACGACCGTCGATCCAGCAACAAACGTTATCGTCAGATTCTCGAAAAAAATAATTGTACCGTGTATCTCAACAGCACGGCCTTCGGCGCGAAATGTGAATACGAGTAAGAGGATTCATGGCTAGAATTTGATATCAATTGAAGCACCGACTGACAGACCTAGTCAGCAACGATTCTTGATTCTTCGCTTCATCACCAGCTCTACCATTTTCACGCCGGTATGCACAGGTGTCAGTTGGCTGATTGACATCATATTACCTCAGTCTGGCACAGGAATCATCCCGACGAACGAACTTTCCCAGGCAGGCGATTCATTTCACTTCGAACTCCGAATTCATCGTTGCTCATTTCAAGAAAAATTTGATGGTCGAAAAGATAAATTCATCGCGCGCACTCCTATAGAGTCCTAGGAGGATCTAGAATGCTCTCTGCGCTACTTTCAGAACACACTTCGGTGACACAAGCATGATACACTGCATTCACAGGGAAAGGGCACTGCTTCAGGGAAATTTAACTACCGTTTTTGCAGTCCTTGCAAACACCGCTGGAGATATGCACTGCTGCGGTATCAGGTGTACTCCCCGACAATAAACCAGTAAGTTCCCCTTCTGGTCGTGCACATGTTGTGCATCAACTCTTCTCGGACCCGGGCCGTCCACGTCTTCATCCATTTCCACCCTCAATCTTAGACAACGAGACTAGCGAGCCTTGCACTGTCTCTGTTTAATAGGGTGGTGAATACTTACCATGGCCATATATCATCGACCTCTGTGAAACGAAGCGTCGTTTGTAGAAGCCATGTCGTGATCCATCTCATTCAAGATAAACTTAGCTTTATTCATCACTAAAATGAGGTCCTCTCGACTAAGGCTTATAGCTCTAGACCTCAAAGCACAAGACAGGATCAAGATCTAATACCGTTTCAGTCATTTTCTGTGGCTTTGCCTTCGGTCGTTGCTAGATGACTTACCTATGTTATCAGATTCGAGCATCGCTTCGACACTTTCTATCTTGGTAATTGGGTTCGAAAATAGAGCCATAGAACTATTCCGCCGAACAAATACTGCTATCTCGAGATATAAGTCTGATAATCAGGACGATCAGGATGAAGCGGTTGCCTTTTCCGCTGATGAAGAATTATCGCCAGCAATCTGAAAGGCTGCGGACCGAGCTACTGAACAGGGCATTCGGTTGGTCTCACAAAATACATCCTTAATAGTTCAGAACTGGAATGCATGACTGCGAGCAAACGCTGGCCATCGTTATCTCAGCGCCGACCAATGACCTCCCTCCGAGTCCCTCGGCACCCTGCTTGATGTCGCCCGAATGCTGTCTGTCAGTCATGGAAAAAGGGCGTACATACGCTCGTACACAAACGGAGTTTTGGTACCGGAAAACCGGTAAAACTGGCGGACAGTGCTAGAAGGTTGCAATGTCCGTCATCAACGCTTCCTTTCTACTTATTGTTCTAATCTTCATGCGGCTCTTTTGGAATCCAGTTTGATCTTCAATATACGGTCGTATAGAGCGCACAAGATCATAAGATGGGGAAGCGGAACCAAAGCCGTAGTGAAGAGAAGTCAGATGGGAATCCCACTTGAAGTGATCCAATGCCTCTTCTCCTTCTAAGTTTCAGAACTATCGGTTACAGCTTTTCACCGTATACGTGTGCAGATCAGGCTGGAGTGTATCTTAAGTCGGACACCGACAACGTCTCTGCATAGAAGCAGAGCGAGGAAATTCGCTTGTCGAGACAGTTCAGTCTCCATCAATACGATCCTTTGGGAACCATACGCAACTTTGCGATCCGTGTCTCGATGCTATTAAGGCTGCTCTGGTCAGAGATGAATTGTCGAAAGTGGTTCCTATTTGGTTCCCTGGTGGCTGAAAGTGTGGCGATGAGAGGCAATTTTATCGGAGCAGTCGTTGAGATACCGGAGTGATGTTAATTTCCCGGCCCGTAGCAATCCTATGGGCACACTAACTCTAAAAGAATGTCCTTGTCCGAGGGGCCACTGTTCATATCCGAGTACTCTGCACCTCTGCTACGAGATCGTGACATCGAAGGAAGGGTTTGACACAAGACAGAACGTCGGCATGAGATTTCAAACTTGTTGCGGGAAGCGCTTTGATGAAACGAGTAACTCACTTGAATGGTAGCGCAGCCAACCGACCAAGTCGGCCCGATACTCAATAGGACGTGGCAAATGAACGCCACTCAAGGCATCAGTATGACTACATGTTAAACAGATTCCCTTGTAATGAAATCCTTCGCAGCCTTTAAGGATAAACGAAAACAGATGTCTAGAACAGAAGACTAGCAACTTTCCCCCATATCTTGATTGGACTATTGGCCCTACGTAGAGGATTAATCGGTTACTCATAATATAAAAATCGCAACGTACAGATCTAGGGTCAATGGAAGATTATAGCTTGCCGGACGATCTTGCCACTCTGCGGAATATTAGATGAACATGATATGACAGGAAAACCTTGTCAATATGCGTACCCTCTGGCTCGTTCGGGTTCCAAATACCATAACCTAGCCGCCAAGTTATTCCTTGCACTCCATTCACGAGTAAGTCGGGCGGTGCACGACTATCGTTCTTCAAACCCGTTGTCTTCGAAGGGTTATCGGTATTAAAGAGACCAGAGAGGAGGGCAGATGTACCTTGATCTCACTATCGATCGTGGAAAAGTCCGTGCTCTGGCCACCCACCACACCGCAGAACTTTTGGCCCACATCGTTCTTTCCGCCGACAACAACGGTCTTGGATCCTTCAAGTTTGGCCATGGTTACCTGTTTGGTATATAGAAGTCAAAGGTTCTACACGATGAGGGAGCTAAAACGCACGCTGAACAGAGAACACGAACTAGCACATCTGTCACCGGAATGTATCAGCTGGCGGACGAGGCTTAGTATTTACGTCGACTGGCCTTCCATTGGACACAATGACTACTTGTGACCCATCAAACAGCCCTTTATCGGGAGGTGGTGTGGGGTACTCGGTCGCCGGTGGACATTCGGATCCCAATCTGCTCGACCGATGAATTTTTGCGTCGAGTAATGAATGGAAAAGTAATCTGCTTACGTCTGACTGAATGCATCTGATCGTCGGTTGATGACCTTCGCTACTGGGGGAGCTAACCAGTTATCGGTAACATTGAACTGTTCATTACGGATGTTGTGCCATCCAAGAGGATTATACAGGAGCATCGTAGACGGATCAACAGTACCATGAGAATCGACGATGGTTTGAACAACCTGCCGGGCGAGTGCGGGGTCTCGTGCAGTCGTGTTCAATCCAGCCTGGGGCTCTGTTGTTCTCGTCGGTCCAATAATGATCCTGTGCAGGAACTGTAAACCGTTATGTTAGTGTGCAGCTCAGCGGAAGAAAGAAAAGAGATCGTACATGAGCAACACATATATACCCTCCTCCGTTATTTGTCTATAAAAAAACCAAGATTATCGAGACAACCGGCAGTAATAGAACATCTGAATCTACCACATCAACGACCAGTCTCTGTGCTCCCCTAGACTTCAGCTCCAGTAGTCCAGCTAGAAGGCCCTGCATCATGACGTCATAGCTGTTTCCTAAGAAACTTCCCAATGCGAGAACCCCGGTTACGCCGTCATCCAAAAGATAGAATTGCCCTACACCAAAACCGTCCACTGGATTCGCAGGTTGCAACTGAGTGGGAAGATCTATGTCGGTGGCTGGAGTACTATCAAGCATGACGTTTAAGGCTCTCGAACGCTCGACAACTTTTCCAGGGGCCTGCTGAGCCTTTACCAAAGGGTCGGCTAGAGTGGATGTCACAGGACTCTCATAATAGTTGACTCCGTTTGTCCCAAAAACAGCACGACAATTGGCTGAACGATACATATCAGCTGAACTAAAGTTGATGGTGCTGGAGCCGATGCGGGACAGATATGGTAACTGTAGGGAGCAACTTTATCAAAGCAGATGCAACAGACATGCATGCACGTACAACAACATTTGCTCTTTTCCCATTAATCAACTGAACAGACAGTTTGACAGAGTCGCTCAGTGGCAATGACTGTTGAGCAAAGTTGCCTAGCACGTAGCTCCAACCTGTCGTGGATCGTTGGTAACTTGAGAAAAAGCTGACTGAACTGATTAGCAGCAGCAATTAATTTTTGGCCAGACATGATCGATATGTACCCATTTTGACGCGTTCCGTACGCTTGATAGCCGCCAGTGATGTCGGCATTGGCATTCACAGCCACAAAAGGATCCTGATCGTTGATCTTGAGAACTTTGGCACCATTCAGCTGTATGCGAAGCGGGATGTGAGATGATTCAAGCAGTAAAGATTGTACCCGAAGTATTACCGATTGAAGACCGCCATCAAGGGTTCCGGCAAGGGCACGCTCCCATACAGGTATTTCATCCGCGAATTGGATGGATGATACGTTATAGGCTTCAAGGGCAATGTGAACCTCGGTTCCATTCAGAAGAACAAGGGGAGTTGGCAGATAGTTGACGAACGCCGCTAAACAGACATGACATTGAGCTCAGGAAATCTGGGAGCGAAGCGACGAACAGTCGTAACAATAGTTGATCCAAACGCAATGTCCATCATGAAGTCTCTTTACAGCGAGAGAGAGGTCAACATGGAGGTCATAGTCGGACGCATACGCCTGCGCACTGATACGCGCAAGATCGGCTAGAACATTCTCGTGCGTATCTAAGTAGGGCTGAGGAGCCTGAACCTCATAATTCACCGATGTATGAAACGAGAGGGTCTTATTGATGACTTCAATAATCTACGCTGGTATCATTATCTCTGGGAGGCGACAGCAGTTAAAAGAGCTTACATTGGCTTTCTCGGTCTCATTCACAGCAAATGACCTGTAGCACTCGCGAACTTGGGCAGGAGTCACCCATGTTTGTCCACCGATTGCGGCGCAGGGGTCTCCTCCCGCCGAAACAGCTGCGACAAGGGCGAAAGTGGGAAAAAGGAACCTCATGGCAGGACGTGGTGCTCAAGGAGGGATCCTCAGATCATATAAGTACCGGCCTCGAGAGCATTAGGCACAATAGTAGCAGTATGTGAGTATCTAGCAACAGCATGTGCACGAGCGCTTCTAGGATCAATCAATACGTTATCTCGGTCGGAGAACGGCCTGATTGGCTAGAGAAGCAGGCGTGGGCGATGCCAAGTCCGTCTTTGGGCCTGAGCGCAACTTGAACGCGTGCAAGTATTCAAGTCCGTGTGCCAACGTGAACTACTGCACGGGGAAAAAATCGTACATTCCTACCATTTTTCAGGTTCCAGTAAGGGTGCAAAATAGAAGAGCCTATATGGTGCAAATTTCATACGCATCGCCGTGGAAATAGAAAGTTGGTAGCTGAGAGTGAAAGTCTAAGAAGAAAAAAAGGATAAGTACTAGCTACAAGCCACGTGCATAACTAGTTGCACCGGATATTATATACCTGGAATTTCTGGACAAAAGTAGCTGTACATCGGTGCAGCTCTGCCGCGTCCCGCCAGTTTTCTGAGACCTGTGGAACCCATAGGACTTTCTACTTGCGATATCCACCGATAGCTTGAAGTATTCCTGAAACTCGTTTTGTCGCTACACCTGCCAGGTAGGAATGGTATCGTATAACTTCGGATTGATGCAACATTCATGAACATTCTGTATGTGCCATGGATTACATTCATTTCATATGCACTAAACGATTCTCGTGTAGATTATAAAAAAACGAGTGTATGTCAACGAGTGTGATAAATCGCCGATGGTCCTGTAGGCAAGGAATCCATTCCAGGTCAACAGACGCACTCAACAACTTTGAGCTCGGTACGGCCGTCCTCTTTTTGGCTTTTCGCGTCCTCTTCTCGGTCGGGCAGCGCGATATTTATCGTGGCTGACTGACCAAGACGCTGAAGTTGACGTCCACCTGAAGCGATGCTTGAGTCACGATGTCTCTGCATAAAGGGCTGCTTGGCCTGTGAGCTAGTTATTTGTACCATCACGGGTTTAGTTTCTTCATTTCTCTTTGATTCAATCGTCTGAGGCGTAAATCTCTGTTCTCTTCAAGCACATTCATTCATTTTAACTCATCCACTACAATGTGGTTCAATATAGTAAGCAAACTTGCATTTCGCTCTCCTTCCTATGACGGGGTGACTTTCTTGCAGTTATACCACTTAGAATGGACGTCTGGACATGTAAGTGCTTGCGTCAATCCCGACTGAGACTATCGTCTTTAACGAGGTAAACTCTCCGGCCTTTGTACCGCCAGTAACTTACAACTTCGAAAGGACTGGATTTGCACTGGTTCCTTGAATGATTCTAATCGCACATGTTATTACGCGGTTTTACCTGATATCAAGGATTACATCTGGTGCAACTAACTCAGCCTGAGGCCGCTCATTACTCATTGAGACACAAGCAGGATGATCTCTATAGTGCATAGGCGACAGACAGCGGACTCGTAGCATTGCATGGCAACACCTCTCAAATACCAGAGTAAGGCAATAGTTTCCCGGGTCTGACAATTGCTTAGGATTTCTAAACACTGGCAATCTATTGATCTCCACCAATCATTCTGGGACAATATCGAATTTATAATCACGCACAATACCTTGACACCGCTATATCTATGATGACTCATGTCCACGAAGACATCCAATAGACAAGAACGGCATTTCCAACTCATCTGGACAATGTAACTGTAATGAGGTTCACTGCAAATGTATCGCCGGCGATTTCGTTCAATACTCCGTTTGTGACACCTATGGATAACCCCGTATGTCAGTTTTGTGATAGATTATTCAGCCCCTCAGGTTTTATAGGTCTATGCCGTTACCTCTGTCCGTCTTACAATGACCGCCCGTGGACCACGATGTATACTTCATCTGCTTCGATTCATATTACAATGCAACGGCGATCTCTAGCGTATCCAGGACTGTGGCTTGTGTCGGTGTTAAACGTTCAACCTTCAAACAACACTGTATCGACTCTTGCAGACCAGGCTGTGATCGTGACAACGATTGACCCAACTACAACAGATATTACGGTATCTCGGGAGACTCGCGACAAAGTTGGCGTCTCGCTCTCTGCGACGAGCTGGAAACAGACCGCTCCTTATTTGATCGGGTGGGTATCTCTTTAGGTGGTTACTAGTTCTACCGAGGACATACTGTCAATTTGGCAAGAAACGCAAACTCCACCACGTATTTGCTAACCGATCAAAGAAGATTCCTTCCCAGTGGTCTTGACGGCGATCAAGACCTTTTGCCTTGTATGTCGAACACAGAATTAATGGCATCCTCAAGGAAAACAGAACATTCAAACCTTCAAGGAATTTGGAATTCAGAGTTGTCTTCCAACTGGGGGTGCGCCACGCCTGCCGTCATAAACGAAATGGTATCAAAGGAATTTGCGAACATCGCTAGGAAATTAACCAAGAGGTATGATTTCTTTTAGGTTTGCGCGAGATTCCTGAAATAACATCCTCAGGCGAGCAGCTGGCTTGCAGTGCACCTCCTACATCCTTGATCCGCTCTGGAACCTGATCAGAGAACTGGAAGAACATGGAAGAATCACTTGCTCGTGAAATATACGACATGTTGCATAACACCGACGTCTGGAGAGACTCCGGGCAAGTCGATATCGGCCTTCTGTGGATTCTAGCCGATACTCCAGCATGTCTTTGGCAACACGTGCACAAACACGGGTTTGGTCTTGATTCCGATCTTTTGAGAGAGGAAAGGCATACCCTCTGATGAAGACAAAGTCAGTTTTGGACTTCCTTATTGTCGCCGGCTTGGAGGACTCCGATTACTTGACCTCTAATCCTATCATGAGTCCGAGCGTGCAATTGGGAATATTCCTTTGACGTATGGCGAATGTTCTCTATGCCTGCTTGCAGCTGGAATGGGGTACGGGATCTAGGATCTAGCATCGATAATTCATAAGACAGCTTTGCTTGGCAATTCAGCACAAGATGCACTTAACTTCGTGGTACCTCAGGCTTCTTCGCGATCTGTTCAGACACACGGCAGAATTCGCGATATAGCGGGTTTCAGTACGGACTTCTACCGACTTCGCGGGCTCCATCATGGCTGCACACAACGTCGGATCCCGTTCCGCATTGGCTCCGTAGGGCCGCTACAAGAATGAGCTGTTGAATGCGACTCTAAACGGGTTCGCTCTCTCACCCCTGCGTCTGATGACCTTGTTAACATCTCCAGAAGGGTATTTTCTCACATCAATCATATGTGTCCGCTCTTTCCCATTGACTCGAGGTCCAATGAAACAGCTGCCAGTGCGTCTTCAGCCTATTGCTCGGCGCATCAACTCCACTGCTAGAGCGAGAAAAGGCCTAGTATTATCTGAGCAGTTGCTTTCAAGTCAGATTCCTATGCCCGCGGTCTATCAATGGCACTTTTCAGATCGATGGCAACTCCGGTGAGTTTTTGTCTGTCTTCGAAAGATACGCCTGATAAAAACAAGCTAGGGTGTGCGACAGAGCAGAAGAAATGTTCCTGTGAAGTCGCAAGGGGAGGCCCATTTGCTTCCTGCGAATCTTCCGTCCTGGACACAAGGTAGCGTCACCGGATTCAGAGCAAGAAGTGGATTCCTCGTTGGCATATCTTAATCAGGAGGTGCTCTGGAAAATGCGACCTTCGCTAATATGGGACGCTTCGCAAGGAATTCGGTATGCCGGTCCCGCTATCGATATAACCTTCGCGGGTACCGGAAGAACAGGAGTATTCAACTTTGCTAGTTTCCGAAGTACAATCCATAGGGATATTCATGAGGCGTATAAATACAATCTGTTTGACAGCGGTCAGACGTGTGAAGAGGGGAGACGGAACGGGACGCACGCGACTAATATACAGCTAATGTTACAGGGCGACAGGATCAAGATGTCATCCATGCCTCCCATGGTAGGCGTGCGACGCCGATCTGATATTCAGTAAACGGGGGCTTATCCGGCGACGGTGGACTAGGCATTGAAATGAGGAGGGATATCTGAAGAGTTGAAGGCACGGATTCGTCTGGTAATGGAGCTTCTTTCTCAACTTCACTATCAGCAGGAGCCCATGTCGGTAGAGAGAGACCATGTATGGCATTGGGGTTCCGCGAAGGTAAACGTATCGGAGCTGAGCGGGGTATATGTTTCGGACAAGGTTTGTTTGACCGTGAAGCAGACAAGGGCTGAGAAAGTTTATTATTTCTTGAAAAATATTGGGCGAGTCACTCACCTGCATCGTAGACCATGAGTAATCGTTGCGATTCACCACCCACGGCTCCCACATTATTGGTTTCTCTCCAATGAGCTGCTGTCGCGACCCAAACAGGCCTGGCATTGCTTGCAGGTCATCCAGGTTGAAGATAATGCCCCTCCGCCGCTGATAACGCCGTCGCGTAGCTATTCCACAGCCAATAAACACGAAGAGAATGGCCACAAATGTTATCAGAAAGCCAAAAAAATAGTTGGCCCCCTTTGACATGGATCCAGAGTCAGTAGAAGTAGGGGACTCCGACGCGCTCGCTGTCGCGGACATGATGCTTGCCGTCGATGTCATTGAAGATTCGGTGTGGCCCAGCGCCATCACGGCCAGAGACAAGTTCCCTCCGGGAGGTCAGTTGATTGATTGAAACTGCAGGACGGTGGTCGGGGTCCGAGCGGACCGGGTTTCCGTTATGAGGCCACGCAGCATAAATAAATCGCGGGAATATTATTTTGTACACAAAGGAACGGCCGATAAAAATAAACGCGCAGTTAGGCGCTGCAGTCCCAGGTAAGATTCATTTCGGGCCGGTTCACGTTTAATCGCCGGTTAAGGACACGTTCTGTTCTTTCTCTCTTCATGTCGACCCGGGAAGAATCAGACTTTATTAAACTTGGTTCAGACGTCTATCTTCGGAAAGGCAATACAGAGAGCACCCATGACACAGAGAGTCCAAAGTACGTCTCATTATATCTATCGTACGTATTCATTTGCTCAACATGGTATCAAGCATCATTCTTGTCTGTGGATGGAGTTCGTAACCAAGATACTTAAAGCACCGGGGTGGTTCTGACTTCGACTTAGTGGGGGCACAGCTACGGCACATCCAGAAGTATACCAAAGCCTATGAGCAATTATACCCCGGGGCGACCCAGATATTAATCCAGAACCAGCCGTCCTTCTTCTGGAGTACGGAAAACAGTAGAGTATGACCTGTTTTGGTGGTTTTTTCGCCTTACCCATCTAAGTTCCTATCACAGAGGAAAATGATGGCTCCTGCTGCGGAGATATTGGAAGCTCTCGGAACCATACCCCCACAAAGCCCGTCTTCGATCCTGAATCTCTCAGCTGAGCCGCCACGCATATTGGTTCACTCTTTCTCCAATGGTCTGGTATCTCTTCCTACTCGTATCTACGCTTACTGAGTCTTTACCGCGATTTTGTATAGGTGGCGCCTATTCGTTGATTACTTTAGGGAAGATCATGGCATCCCGTGGCCCATTACCCTCGCTCGAGACATTTCGGCCCCCCTGCGCCATCATCCTGGACTCTAGTCCGGGGGGTAGTGGTCTAAGCAACGCCGTTCATGCCTTCACGACACTCATCAAGAATCCTATCATGAGAACCGCCGCCAAAGTCCTAGTGTGTTTGCTCTACGTGTATGGCTTCTTCGTGGGGCCGTTCATCGGGAGGCGAACAGCTCTTCAGAAGGTCCAAGACGGATTGTATAACCCTCACGTGCTTCGTTGGGTAGATGAGCGCACGCCGCGCCTTTATGTGTATTCAAGGGCTGATGACATGGTTCCCTGGGATCAGGTCCAACAACATGCAGAGAGAACGAGGGGTCTAGGGTGGGATGTTAGGACGGAGGTCTTTGAGGACAGCCCTCATGTTGCCCATGCTAGGGCCTACCCAGAGCGATACTGGCATGCGGTGAAAAGTCTGTGGAATGACGCGTTGGTCGCTGCGCATGTGAAGGGAGCTACAAACTAGGCAGATATCGATCAAACATTTATTACACATGTGGTTGACGCTCTAAGACAGGTAACATGGATATGAGACGTATGGGTACACTAGATTGTAAAGAGGTATAATAGATGCTCGCTAATGAGTGAGCCTTCCTCACATATCATCAAAGGGTTCAATTTTCCGAATGCATCTGGGTTGAGGTTTTTCCCAATCATTCGTGCCCTCTAAGGAACGCGTAGGTGGCTGCGTGGGTCCGCCGGGAGGATTTGGGCCTCTCCCAGGGAAGTTTCCACCGGGGCGCCGGAAGAAAGGCCATGTAGGTAAGTAACAATACTCCTGCAGGAAAAATCATCAGTGGATATAAATTACCGGTCACTCAAATTCGCACCTCGAATCCACAATCAGGCCTGCACTTGACCCACACACTCCAATCTAACCAGGCCATCAGGTCGCTGATTTGAGTCTTCCATTGGGGTAGAAGATCAGACGGTGGCGAATTTTCGAGTTTCGTGGGCGAAGCCGCATCGTCTAATCCAGCCAAAACGCCTTGAGCCCACATTCGAGTCACGACACGACAGATCTCTCTATTCGTCTCGTCTATCGATTCCAAGATCAGGTGTTCCGATCGCGTCAACTTGCTCTTGCCGATGTGCGACGTGTGTGTTGTTGCGCATAACTTGAAGATCGGAGAGGCCCAAGAGTAATCGCCAGAAGAAACCAGCGGCGGAGTGACCGAATGAAGTTGGTATGGCTGTACCATGACTTTCAATTGAGTTTGGACCCGTTTAGCTGCACGTAGGTTGTCTGAATCGGGACTTTCCGTCGAGTTCAGCAGATATTGTACCATCTCTAGTCGATCCGCGAAGCGGTCCACAATAACGTGGACCAGGGTGGTCCAATCAACGCCTGATCCGCCCCCATGCGCAGTCTGCACGGCTTGCTCAAGGCGGACCATGACTGCGGAGATATCGTCATCATTGACCCCTTCAAGGTGATGGAACCAGCGTTCCTGGTTGAACCTGTAGGGCACCAGGCTCGGAACCAAGGAGGTATCGTAAAATGAGACCATCCGTGCAAGATCGAGCTGAATGCGTGTTTCCCCCGGATACCTGTTGTGCCATGATCCAGAATGTATGACTTCACTGAACGCATTAGTGCCAGCAGATGGATCTGTAGATGACGGAGGTGGGGGAAGATCATCTTTAGGATCTTTACTGGGTGGTCCGCCGGGCGGTGGACCACCTGGACCCCTAGGGCCTCCACCGCCTGGACCTCGACCATTCGACTCTAAGTTTAGGAACGAAACGACATCTACGCCCGCTGTAAAATCGCATAGCATGATTTCGCTTCCTCAAACATTAGTATAGACAACGGACAAGGTCGAACGGGCTCACAAGTCCATCTCCATTCTAACATTCCTTGAGTAACGGATAGTAAAGAGAAGGGTATGCACTGTACCTCACGAATCCATCTAAACCAAACTTCTGTCCCCATACACAAAGGTCGGCTAGTCTTCTACTCTCGTTGAATGTCCACTCTGGGACGAGCTTACGCCATGCAACGATATCCTGGGTGTCCATTGGTCCTCCTTGCATCTTTGCAGCGCTACTACCATCGAAATACAGCACATTAAGAGTGCGGGTGCTCATCAGAGTGAGCTGCCAGCATCCAGTCTCCAGAGAGCCACGACAAAATGGATGTGCGTGCTCAGGATCAGTGGCAGTCCATTGAGGAACAGTAGGAAGATTTGAGTCGCTGCGTCCATGATACAGAAGTGTTCCAACGGGTACGATTCCGGGTATCAAATTGTGCCCTGTGTAATATGAGTGACGTGTTGACGGTTGATAAGATGCTCTTACCATTGCGATAACGGGTATTCGGCCAATGCTGCAGGAACGCACTCACAGTGTCGAAGATCAGGTGGCTGGTTGAATTGACGCTGGGCTTCACGTCGAAGTCCCATTTTGTCGCAAACTCATCGACTGGTAGGGGTAGTTCTGCTTCTTTTTGCAAGCCTGCTTTGAGGTGAAACGGAATCTGAGCGGCATATACTGACCCCACAGCGGGGAGGACCAGCAGTATCTGGGCTAGCCAGCGCATGGGAGGAAATGACAGATTGAATGGACAGCGAAGGCTACCGACCGCGCTTTTATATCAACGTTTTGTGACACGCGGATTCCGCAGCTGCGCTGTGCATTTGGAATAAATAGACCTTGCAGGGTTCTTATCAGATATCGGGCGTAATAATAAAAAGCTGCCGAATATGAGTAGTTCCTAGTCACGGCTACTTAATGCTACACCTATAAACATCTACGACGATGTAGGAACTGTGGTCGGAACGGTCGAGGGTTGAGAAGCAGTGTTCCAAGTAGCATTTGTAGCATACGAAGTTGTCGCAACGGGTGCCTCAGTGGTTTCGTATAGAGTGGGCCCCGGAACTAGTGTTCCGCCTTGTTAGATTATTAGTTCGCCGGTAACACGAAGCGGGACTCACTAGTATAGGTGTTGAGCTGTGTGTAGATGTTGATGAGGATACCTATGAGTAAATCATGAGCTAGAGTTTCATGCGATTTTTCAAGACACGAACCTGGGTCTTCAGCGTTGTATGCACCAGGCAAACTAACAGTGTCAGGAGTGGCTGTTCCCGAGCCGCTGACCTAGAGGCGAAAGCAGCACGATGAGTATCTGGATACAAACATCGTACTTAGCACCCACATTAATCTGATAACAAGACACATAGAATCTGTCGAGGTACGTCAGAGGTGCGCAGAAATAGAACAGCGAGACATACTGGGCCCCGTTTACCCCCGAAGCAACATGCAACGCTACAGGCAGGTATACGTCAGTACTTGGACAGGACAAGCACGACTGCGCTTACCAATGGTTTCGGCACGAAGAAGGTAGTTGCCCGGGGCGATGTCAGTTGGAATTTTGAAGGTGTAGTGTCCACAGTTGTCCTGAATAAGGCTCCATAAAACCGAATGGAGACTGCCATCTCGAAACTCACGTTCAGAACTTCTTCATTGGCCCTTCAGTCCAGCGCAGTATGAGAGACAACAGGATGGTACTTACGGTTACCAAAGTAGTCAGGATTGTTCGAAACCAATCCCGACTCCGATACTTTGAACCAACCTGCTTCGGAGCCAACAGAAGTGGTCGCGTCGTCGACAGCGGCCATGTAAACCTGTGAAGGAGTGGTGAAAGGGCGATACGGGTTGGATGCGAATGTCGGCGTACAATGACAGGTCCGTAGTGGTTTCCACCAATAGCTTCATTGGCACAAGACCTATCATTGGGCTGCTGGTGCATTTCTACGGTCACTGTGTCACCGGCTATATCGACGAGGTTCGATTCAGCAAAAATAGTGCCTCAGACAAAGACTTACCAGTAACGGAGCAAACACCGGCGCTAGCTGTCGCGCCTGCATTACAAGCGATATCCTGTTATTGAATATGTTAATGAAAGAGTCTTGAACTAATATCATTACAATTGACGCACGTCGCTCGTAACATCGGTCACCGGGGAGTTACTGACAGGTAGCCGTACGCACGATGAACCAGCGTCGACGTCTCCGATCCAGAACTCCTGCCAGGTTGCATGAGCAGCAGCAGAAGCGATGAGAGAGGCAGCGGTAGCTAAAGTGAACAGCATGTCTGAGAAAATAGGCGGAGCTGAGTTTTTGGTTATTCAATGGTTGCAAGTGCAAGGCAAGGAATTTATACACGGACGGCGGCCACCTTAACGTAGTTAGGTGTGCAAATGACCACTGCACCGGTAGCATAACGGGAAAATGGCTCAAGTGTCATGGCAGCAGTGTAGTTCAAGACTGGGATTTGATGGAAAGCCCAGCGTTTCAAGACCATTTTTTGAAGAAACCTCGGATACAGTGACCGGTAATAATCCGGAAATTGACCAGCTGAAAGCCAGTACCATCAGAATGTTAATGATTTATGCTCCAGAAGGTCAATTGCCAACGAACAATGACTGTCATAAAGGCAAATATATTAGCAAAATGAAAGGTGCAAGATAAGAACTGGGCTGGTCAGATACATGTCAAAGTTCGGTCGCCTTTCTGAGCACTGTACATTATGAACGAGAAGATCTGGAGCGGGAGGAACGCTGGAGAGCGGACAAACATTGATAAATTGACGATCACTTGCCCTGGACCCCTTAGCTACCGCTTCCTTTTCGTGTTCTTACGACCTTGTTACGCAACGCCTTTTCTTTCAGTTCATTTTCACGTTTTTCCAAATCAGCTTTGGACATGCTTTCCTAAAATACCATCAAACTAAGCAGAGGTTTCCGCGTCGGCGATCAAGCAACTACACGTACATCATCGTTGTCCCATTTACTCTTCTTGCGTTCTAATTCTGCTTGTCCTTTGATCTTCAATTCTGCCTTGTCGTTATCCACTTCGATTGAACTACGCCTGGGAGACACGCTGTCACTTGAGCCAGTGCTATATTGGCGAGCTTTGCCACGCTCCCTGCTGGGACTTCGATGACGTGGAGATGATGGAGACGTTCTTGACCTTGGTGGACTACGTTTGCACCTCCGTGGAGTGATGCTCCTACGGGGGCTGCGCCGTCTGTATCCTCTCGGAGGAGAACGAGACCGACTTGAAGATGGAGATGGAGAATGAGACAAACGGCGTCGACGAGCAGGAGGACTACGACTTGTTCTGCCTTTGTAACGGCGACTTGGTGGTGGCGGTGGCGGTGGTGGAGAGGGTGAACGAGGTCTACGTCGGGAAGGTGCTGGGGAGCGGGAGCGAGAAGTTGAGCGCGAAGGGGAACGGCGTCTAGGTGGTGACCGTCGCCTTGGTGGGGAATTGTCGTATGAAGGTGAACGCCGACGCGGCGGAGAACGATATCGACGAGGTGCACGGGGTGAGCTCCCGACAGAAGACGGTGTACGTGACTTGCGACGAGGCGGCGGTGACCGCGAGAAACGACGTCGAGGAGGCTAGACAGCATCGCATAAGCCTTATAAAATGACTGACAAAAATAATACCCACTCCACCTGGCCCACCACCACGGCCACCCCAGCCTTGATCACGCGAACGGCCACCATCATCGTATCCACCGCGTCCTCTTCCACGTCCTCTGCCCCTCCCACGACCGCGACCGCCGCGGTCGCCATCCCGGATGTCATCCAATCTAGCTCGGCGGTCTCGCTCGTCGATGACTCGGGTGTCGTTTTCTCGAGCTTTCCTCATCTCTGCTTTTTTCTCTTCAACAAATGTTCTGGGTACACCAGTAACATCTGACTGAGCTTCGAGTAAGAGGTTCCAAAGCGCAGTCATGAAAGCTGGCGTATCTTTAGTTAAAAATCCGGTCAGGTTTATCTGCATCTTCTTAGGATCTGGTGTCTGGGACAACTAAGTCCAAAAGTTGGAATAAAATAGCTGGAGAAACATACCGGTTCCTGTTGGTCTTCAAGAAGACCCATGGCATATTCTACCACTACTTCATCTTCAAAACCTACAAGTTCGGTAACCTTTTTAGCGATCCAAGGTCTGATAACGGTCAAGTTGACTTTGCGCATATCAACCTGATGAGAGTTGAGGATGTGGCTACTGAATGGAAGGTCACCCATACCTTCTTGTCGAACTCGGGTGGGAATTTCATGGACTTTAACAGTTTTATCTCCTTGTCGGAAAACCGCCTATCCTGGTCGGCAGAAGTGCCCTTGAAGAATCCTGAGACATAAAAGATAAAAATGGATCATTATCAGAGTACAGGGGAATGATCCTCACCAGCATCTGCCATCGCGACCTGTCGGCGAGGTACGCGGTCAAGGTTGAAAAGAGAGTAACGTCGTGTGACTGTCACAAATATTTAGGCCACGAGCCCCTATTTCGCATTCAAGAATACTTGAAGAATAATATAGTACATATATGTCTACATATCTTGTGGCATTCAATCACAAGCCCATGCCTTCATACATTACAAGACAAAATATCCATCATCCCTCATCTTTCGCGGGTCTTCTTTGCGTGAGTTCGCTGGCTTCTTCGAAGACCCGGCGGGGTCTGGGGCTTCGACTCCAAGGAAGAGGGTTTTAACATGGTTGAGCCAAATTTCGTTTCTGCAGCACCGTGAAGTCCATTGCTATTATTGTCATTCCAAGCATTGGAATTACCGTATGCAATGTGTGAACCGGAAGAGCCAGGATCAGAAGAGTCTCGTGGTAAGCCTGAAGAAGGGGAGGTCATAGGCGAAGAATAGTTGGTTCCCAAACTTGGAGAGCCGAAGCTATAACTGGTGTGGATCGGAAGCGGTATTTCGTAAGGCGTTCTATCCAAGACCAAGATTCAGCTTCGTTTTCGTTAGAAAATAGATAATCGTATACCCTGTGGTGTTATCCCTTGACATTGCCCGATATGGGTTCAAGGCATCGGTCAGTGAATTTCGGTAAGGACTGCTGGATCTTCACGGTTGGATTAAATACTTGCAGCAAAGTCAAAACTTCACAGCGGCTTACCGGTTCAGGAAAGGGACATCGGTGATAATTCGTAGAGCCGGTGGTGTTTGCGTGATTGGAGGAGAAGAACGAGGCAATGCAGCAGAAGAGGAGGGAGTCGAATTCTGACCATCATGAGACAAACTAGCATGCGAAGCAAATCGACCAGTTTTCTTTGATATAGCAGAAACTATAAAAATGAGTGAAAGAAGGAATCCTTATCGAATAATAACACGCACGTTGGAGCTTTTTTTCTCGCTTGTATAGAGTGCCTAGCCCTTTAGAGCATACCGTCAAGAACCGATCAAGTCTCTCGTTCGCTTCATACATGGACCAATTTTCTGGAGTCCCAACAAGATGCCCAACTTCCTCGGCCAGTTGCCACGTATCGTAAGGGTCGTCAGAGTAAACAAGTCCTCTGTCGGCTAGAGAAGAGGAAATGTCGGACAGTGCCTTCCATTCGGACTGGCTGAATTGGCTTTCTACGATGCTCCAGTGAGGAAAGAGCATAGCCACAATACGGTAACTTGTTATGCTAAAATGAAAAGGTTCTGAGGTACATTTTTCAAAGCTAGGTTCTTGAGTATACGAACTTACACAGGATCTGGGTAGCGAGGCCTGGGCAAGAATAAGTGATATTAAAGATACGAAGCATAATCAGTTTACTCACATAACCATCGCTGCAGATGTTTTGTGGCTCAGGCCTGGGTGATTAATCAACGAATGCAAACAAGTATTTTGTGGAGCTATTTATGTGGAAGAACCAAGGGATCGAAGACGGGTTCTTATGACTAGATTATTCCAAAGGTACCTAGAAAGACAATATTCCCACCGATTACAATCAGATTACAACGGGCGTTGCTATAAACCGAAGCAAAGCACTCACAAAGCCTGTGGTTATGAGGGCTCGGATGATATAAAAAACCTCTGGGATTCGTCGCTAAGGCTGAATGCTTGTAAAGCGGACTCGGAGTTCAAAGCCCTTGATGATAATACAAGAAGATATATTGCGGCGGACGTGACTTGGTGACGGAAAGAGAACAAAACATGGATAATCTGAAGGGTCCTCAGGCTCGGCACGAAGTGATCGATCTGTATCGTGATACCGTACCTGGTACCAACACAAACACCTACCACTTCAATTCGGACTGGACGCACTTGTGGGCTACTAGGACATTATATATCCCCAAACAGTACACAATACGTCTACCATTCTCTCAAACTTCCATCCGAACCTCTCCAGACTGGATTGCGCCAGGCGGAGCGGCTAGACGTATACTTTTCTGATGCAATTCGGACAAGTTCTTCAACAACTTCTATGCCGATGCCCGGCCCTGTAAACTTAAGCATATAGTCACCAAGCAGAAACATGACATACCTTGGAGCGCTTCAATGTGGCCTTCCTTGATGTCAAAGACATGTGGGTTTGCCATATACGTGTGCAGATCCGCAGCTTCAGGATCATCCGTGTTGTAGTGCATCTATATAAGCCACACTATTCAGTACCGTTGCGATTTCATACAGTTTTGAGCAAACCTTCCAACTCATTTCTTGGATAACAACTCAAGATGACGTTAGTAAGCAAGAAATATAGCGCAGGGAACTCACAATTTGGTGCAGACAGAGCGACCTGAAAGGAAGCAGCCAACGCGATGGGGCCTAGCGGACAATGAGGTGCTAATGCAACATCGTATGTTTCTGCGAGTGAAGCTATGTTTCTCAATTCCGTAATCCCCCCACAGTGAGCAACCTGGTAGGGCAGTGAATTAGCCGTTTTCTTCGCAGTAAGAACAGGGCTAACATCAGGCTGAGCGATATCAATGGCACGCTTCTCGAAGTAAGGTCTGAACTCGTAGCGCGTGTAAAGACGTTCGCCTAAGGCAATGGGTGTCGAAACAAGTTTAGAGATGTCTGCAATCTCGTCCGGATGAGAGGGTAATAGTGGCTCTGGACAGATCAGTAAGCAAACTGCACACACAAGAAGATTCGCATGAGACCTTCAATAAAAAGGGGTTGATAGGGTTCCAGTAGTTTAGCTAATTGCTTGGCCATTCCTTTGTGCACTCGACCATGAAAATCGACACCAACGTCCATCTTTGCTTCTTCTCTAAGCAACGTCAATAAGCAAGAGTTGCTAGGTACAAATGTTGACAGTAACGAACCTAACTTGACGAACGCGTTCCACGGTTCCCTTGAGAACATCAGGGGAATCAATCCATGATACCGCATCTGCATGCATGGAGTTATTTAATACAACAACTTGGAATATAATGACAAAAGATACACCTGTTCCATTCATCTTGACGGCTGTGAATCCTTGTTCTTTCCGTTCAAGGGCAGCGCTCAAGACCTCGCTTGGATGATCACCACCAATCCATCCGTACACTTTGACGCGATCCCGAACCTTCCCGCCTAGCAACTGCCATACAGGGACTCCAAGCCTCTTGCCTTTGATATCCCAAAGTGCGATATCTAGTCCAGAGAGGGCACTCTGTTATCAACATTTAGCACATACCCAATCAGCTCATCATTTTGAATCAGTGCTCGCCATTAAGACTGGACCTCCACGGTAAAATCGCATCATGTACGCAGTCTGCCAGATGTCCTGTATATTGTCGGCATTTGCACCAGTAAATCTCTCTTGAAGATCTTTCATGGCGCCTTCGACTGCCTCGGTATGCCCTTCCAGAGTACTCTCGCCCCATCCGACAGTGCCGTCTGCGGTTTCTACGCGAACGAAGAGCCATCGTGGTGGGACCCTGAAGTACTGGTGTTGAAGTCAGCGATAAGGCCTACATCTAAGAGCATAAAATATCGCCTCTATCTTGATTATCTTGGAGGGCAACATGTGAGAACGAAAGAAGGGTGTAACGACATCATGGTCAGCTTTCGAGCACTGAGGGCGAGCGGGCCGACGGGCCGAAAGGTCACACCTTGGTTTTCCCACGCAAGTCTCCCTCTAAATTTTACGGAGTGATTATTCGTGACCTGCGTGTTGTTGTGTATCATGGGCTACGACATCGTGCCGGTCATACTGTTTTTTGGTTTGAACACTGGTTTGCACATTGTATGATATTGGACCTCTCCTCTTTCTTCATGATTCTCCGTTAGCCGATCTCTGCTCTCACTTCCACATTGTCGTGCTCCCTTCGCTGTAATGTGTTGTCTCAGGTCCGACTGTCAGCAGATGTCAGTGACGAGTATCCGACGTCATTGGCAGAGTGTGTGTATCTATTTCTCGGATTTCTCAAGTTGTGACCTCATCCTGATGACGTTGTCATCGGAAATCATCCCATGTCGCATGTCGAACAGGCCCACGACATTGTTCAACGTCTTGTTTTCGAATTCGGCCCAAGGTTTACATACAGGCGAAGCTTGGTATTCTCTTCGATTGGTGCCGGAGGAACCCGATAACAATATCTCATGACGAGACCAAAATCTGGATTGCAGGCACTCCTTGCCTTAAGTCCTTCTCAGTCAGGGGTCATCCTCTTTCTTGTGTCTATATGTTGAAATTACGCTGTCATCCACGGACAGGTCTATATTCAAGGAGCATTACTATATCAAAGCATCGAAGGCGCGCAAGTCCGTGAACGCTTTCTTCCATCGACCTTGGCTCTTTGTCCGAGCTCGAATGAGTTCAGAAGACATGGATTCGTCGCCTTTTCGGCATCGCTAAGCGGTCCCCCCTCGCAATGCTCTTTTCAGAGGCAGGGATGTGGCCCATCAAGTTTCGTAGGCTGACGCTCACGTTGCGATACCTGCTCTAGGGACGGAAAATATTCGTCGATCTTTGTCATGCCTTGCATCGTCTTCGCCATCCCATAACCCTTGATCTCTCCCGTGCCTGGTCCCCATGCGATGTGGATAGCATTATAGATGTTGTTCAGCAATCATGTACATGCTTGAAAAATATCGAGCTGTTCATGGCATCTTCTCCTAAAGCTCCCCTTTTGTAGTGGTTCTCCTTTCACACATATCTCCTCGTACCAGTTCCCGCCCATCGAAAAGCACTGATCCGATTGCTGACTTCGTCACATACACTCGCTGTCGAGGTTCTTGATGGAATAAGCGCCGCCGCCCTCCTGTTCCTTGCGAGCACCGGTTATGTCGCTATTGCCAGACCGATGTGGAAGATGACGCCCACGTCTTGTTTTACTGCACTGGAACCGAGAAGCTCGAAGCACTCCGACATCAGGTCTTTGATAAAGTCTTCCACCTCGCTGCTCATCCACTCGCTGCATCCTTACAATCTCCTTCGAGATCGGAAGTGATACGACTGGTAGAGGGCGACAATGTTGATGTTCTGTATTCATTCGCAAAATATGTTCATGATATCTTTCGTATTTTCCAACGGGTACCTATATTCTGTCCTACATCATACCTGTAAAATTTGTCCATATTCTAAGAGATCTTTGGCTTTGTATCTTTACCCCATAACCGCACGATGTGTCTCTACTCCGCGAGACGTACGCAACCGTGCGATCACAACGGTATGAACCTTCGTGGCCACAGCGACATGGCTTTGGCCATGTTAGGGCTGTGGACCCAGCCGTTCCTGATTGGGACCTTGTGCCGGTACACCACACCTCCGACGTTATTCCAATGCCCTGGTGAATGGGCCGGCCACGACGCACGATCATCTTTGTTAATCCCAAAAAATTTCTAGTTCGGATTTTATTATCAAGGAGTAGTTATGGCAGCACTGGACCTTTCGTACATTGCAGCCCCGATGGTCAATCAATCGGACCTACCTTTTCGAACGCTCTCCCACAAATATGGGGCCACACTCACATACACCCAAATGCTTCAGCCAGGGAAATTGATTAATGACAAGGATTACCTCGAATTCCACCTCCGTGATCTTTCCCGACGGCCCAAGGAGCATCAAGTAGTGGTGCAATTGTGCGGAAACGATCCCGACGTTACGGTTGAGGGAGCTCGTAAAATACAAGACCATTGTGATGGAGTTGGTGGGTATTGTCTATTAATTACCTGTCCAGATCTGCAAGTGACTAGATTTAAATCTCGGCTGTCCTCAGGAAGCTGCCCGGGAAGGGCACTTTGGAGCCTATCTTCTCGGTCAGAGGGATTGGCCCACCGTTGAACAAATAGGCATGTTACTCCTAACGTTCTTTTTCGATGCTCATTGTTCTTTAGTCTGCTCTCTTTCTCATTCTCTCGCTGTCCCGGTTTCGGCGAAGCTCAGATTATGCCAACCTGTCGAAAAGACCTTGGTATTAGCACAGAGGCTTGAAGCAAACGGAGCATCTTGGATCACTCTGCATGCCCGAACAGTGTCAGCGCGGCGCAGACGAAATGGTCCAGCGGATCTCTTACAGGTCAAAGCTCTTAAGGAGAACCTTCGCGTACCAGTAATCAGCAATGGCAACGTTCGCGTGTGGAGCGACATTCAAAGCAACCTCGATTATACTGGAGCGGATGGTGTAATGGTTGGCGAGACACTGCTTGGAAACCCATGGTCAGCTTACCCATCCTGGTAGCTTACTAAAGTATACTTCTCACTTCGGATCGTACAGTATCTTCTCCGACACCGTACCAGATCCGGTGGACATCTCCCTGGAGTACTTGCAGTTATGTCGTGATTACCCCGATACAGCGACCTTTCCTACCATCCAAACTCATATCAGGCGTTTCATAGACTTCCAGTGGTAAATACCCTTCTTGATCTTTTGTCATGTCGTCTCAGTTTTGTGATAGTGCCCGGAGAGCATGGTACCAGAAGTTTCGCGCGACGCTGGGTTCATGTTGTGATGTCGACGATGTAGAACGGATGCTCAGAACAAAGATTAGGCGTTGGAGAGGCAAGTCTGCCAGATCTGACAATGACCTCGAAGTAGAAGAGGAAAGTGTGCCCTCTGGCGGTTCAGATAAAGTGGATTTGTTATTACTGGGTTGATATCTGTTGCCTAGTCTAAAGGAATTGTCGATGGTGGTCGATGTATCTACCATCGTCTTGTGGTGGCTAGTGTTGATTCCTATCACGATCTATTCATAGCGACCTCACGATATCGATGATACGTGATTTCCTCCTTTTCGTGGTCTATCAATGGGTATACTGCTGCATCTCTAATAACTGTTCCTCGAACCTCGGCATCGCAGAGTTCACAACCCCGATAATAGGCGCCACTCAGCATAACGTGCGTTGTGGAAACCTCAGGTCAGTATACGAGCACATGGCGATGACATTTATTTCTTCTATGCATTCCTTTTGGTTGCACCAGCACACTTACCATATTCCGAACGATCAGTGGTGTCAATGAGCTAAATTCGCACGTCGACTGATTTTAACAGACAGTTGTACAAGTACATCCCCCCCGGAAGCAGGATGGAATCTTTATCGCATTCGAGACCTAACAGCACGTTTCTCTACCGCTTCCTTAGAATCACTGGCCAAGCATATACTTTCCCCGTCCTGCTGCGGCGACAGAATAATTCTATTGGCATCCACGCGCGCTGCTGAGACCGGCTCGCTGTCTGGCAGTGTCGTTGTCGTCTTAGTTAATTCTTGTTGATCTGTCCCCAGGTTTGATATGACTGGAACATCAAGTGTTGGCACTTTAACTCGGGAGTGACCCGACTAGGACATCTATGCCCGTATTTACAGGCGGGAGAAGTTGCGTACTGAGACTGTTGGGAGGAAGGAAGTTGATTCTATCAACCTGGGAAAACACCGGGAGCTGAGACTACCTGTGTTGACGGCATCTCTAAAACCGGAACACGCGGTGGGATCTCCTTCGAAGATTTGATTTCTTTGCTCCGCTTGTGGATTGTGATTTCTCTTCAATATGGTGCATGAAGGCATTCTTATACTAGGTGAGTGCAACTTCGTCGCGGCGGCAACACTCAGCACGAGGTTGTCGGTCGCTCCGGGCAAGGTGTAGTCCATGCACCAATATCGGCGTTTCACTATCGCACAATAAGCGCTAAGACTGAATCCCGTCTTATGGCATTGGGGTTTGTGGCAATCTTGGCATGATGATCATCTTTGTGGTATAACATGACTTTCAATTCAACTATTTTTCATTCTTACTCTTCTTCTATCCTTTGCCTCAGAGATGAGCAACAAAGTTTCAGATCCCTTTGGGGGTGTCATTATATGTGAGTAAAACTCCTGAGTCTTCACTCGTATGATTGAGTTGAACCGTGCGCACTTCTAGCGGTATTTCTGAGTATCCTCCTCTTGGGTGCCATGATTGTGCAGTTATACATTTACTTTGATCGCTACCCGAAGTGAGAAAAAACTGTCCCCCCTATATGGAGGCTGTACTGTCCATTTAATGGAATTTATTCCAGTAACTACTGGGGAACGTCAAATACAATTTCTCCAGTAACTATCGAAGGTGTCAGAATACATGCGTTATGGAGACTTGAATTGTATTTACATATTTGACAGGTTTCCGATAAATTCTATACTTCCGGCCACCGTATGTCCCACGCTTCAGATATCGATTCCGTCCGCCACCTCGCTCATCGTCGCCCAACTCTGGCCGCTGTATCCCCATTGTATGCATCATATTAATCCCATCGGTCCGCTTTCAGCTACGTCACACTGAAAGAAAAACATCTCGAGCTGGTTTCCGGAATTTGCCGGACAGCCCCTAAATCACTTGCAGTGGCCAATGGATCATGACTGTTCAGTCAATGAAGCTCTTCCAGACCTTAAATCTTTGACAGATAGTGTATATTAGTACTCATATATTATATGCAGCTTTTTATTCCCATTCTGTATCTAGTTCAAAGATAAATATCAATAATGTCAATTGTAACACATCCTTCACCCCACAATACACATTCAAACAGGGATACAAAGTCTATCAAAGTGTACATCACCTATTCTTGGTGGTATATATCTGAAAAGACACCTGCCCTGAGCTTCCGGCATATTATTTTCTTTTGGTGAGACGATCAGATGAAAGTGCACCAAAGGAGAACATGAACATACATTTTCCAAGCAGTAAAGTGAATAACAAGGCTTGTACAAGTGGATTTGTGTAGATTGGATGGATGTTTGGACAAAATAAAGCATAAGCACTTCATCTGGACCTTTGTGATGGTATGCGGAACTGCATAAAACAGATATACTGTGTAAGAAATGGCCCAAAATGCGGTTTATCATCCCTGAAACACATATTAATCAAGGCTGGAATGTATTTCATGCACAAAAAACTATATATGTATGCTCTACACTGCAATAATACTATATTCCACCAATTTTTGGGACCATAGAAAGGATAAATCAAGCAAAGGAAGGATCTCGAGCATGTATTCCACTCGCTCAATTGCTCCGGCCCGTGAAACCGCGGAGTGATTGAGTGGCTGTGCTGCTTCTTTTGTGCTTCTTTCCCTCACCATATGGCGTCATCACCATTGTGTGTCCACATTCGGCTGCATGTCTCACCCTTTTCGGCAGTGCATCAACGTCCTCACAATCCCCATTGTCAACCATACCTGATAGCGATGACCATCATCGACGCCTACAGGCCGCTGTGCCCGCCCACATGCACATATTTTTATTGTTGATTATATCTATTCAAATACTAAATGTATCTACTTTTTTAATGGTACAAGATTATCGTAATATGTGGCCAGGGAAGTAAAGGGGATAGATTGCACAGAAAAATGTAATCAGAGATGACACATGGTCCTATCACCGGTTGTGACAGTGAAACGCTGACTGACAGCCCTACTATAGTTATTGGGGAAATTGTACTTACGCTTCCCCGATAACTACTGGGAAAATTAAATTTACCAGTCAGGATAGGTTGCTATATGGGACCTTCTGATTTGTTTTTCAAGAGAGAAAATCTGGCTCAAGGTCTTCATCGTAGTTCTCTTTACCTTGGACATCCTTAACTCCGTTTTCACCATTATGTGGTACGTAAATTAACAGCAACTTAAATTGTGACGTCTTCGCAGGGTTTATAAACTTCTGATTGATAACTTTGGGAACTTCGCCGTATTCGCCAAGTGTAAGTAATATCCCGAAACGTGCTACCGTTGAATGCCCATGCTTATGCCTTTCTTCATAGCTGACTGGACTGTTATGTCTGACTCGCTCCTGGCAGGTATCATGGCAGGAATGGTCCAGGTTTTTTTCACGTGGAAGATCTGGATTTTAACCAAGTACGATATACATCTTTCGAACGGTTAAGCACCGTTTTTGATCAATTTCCCGATTGTAGGAACTATTTCTACGTCAGTGTGATCGTCATCTGCGCATTGACATCTTCGGCCGGTGGTATCGCGACAAGTATAGGTGGCTTCCGTATCATCGACTCAGGCTGATTGGAGCGAGCTCCGAAATAAACTGGATAAACTATCTCTTGTGTGGCTCGCTCCAGGTGCGCTCGGGGACCTCGTTATTACAGTCGTCATCACCATATCTTTACAGCGAGCAAAGGGTTCTATCAGGCGGACCAATCGTGTGCTAAATAGAATTATTCGATGTGAATTTCTTGTTCAACTGAGATGATTCTGTTGTATGTTAAAGCATCTGAGTTGGCAGTGACTATGCAGAATGGCAAGTTCCATACTCTTCCTAGCCTAGTGCGCCGTAAGGCTTAATGTGATAAACAGGGCTTCTCACTGCGACCGTTGCACTAATTGATCTCATTCTGATTCTTGCTGTAGAGGCAAGTGTTTAACTTAGGTGTCTTTTCACACAGTCTAATCTATGCTTCCAACACTTAGTCGCAGCCTTACTATCTTTGTGCAGTCCTCCGATTTCTATTCCGTCTTACTTCTCTAAACATCCCCTCCAGGTGTCGCTTTCATTTTACCTAAACTCTACACAAACTCAGGTACGCCTATTTATAGATATTGACACAGTGACTCTAATGGTTGTCAAGCGCTTTCGAGTCTTAATGCGGTGCGTAAGACAGCATCTGTTAGTTATTCGTTTACTTACTGTGGACGATTTATGTTCAGCGCCAGCCACACACTCACGATGTTGGAGATGAAGTGAACTCCTTAGCCATGCCGTGGGATAGCAGCGGGGTAGAATTCTTCACAAAAAATTTCATTATCTGACGATGGTTTCTTGTTTGTTGTAGGGCCCACCTCGATCACAGGGAGTAGGTTCAAGTTCTCGTCTCCCTTTCGCTCTATCTCATGGGGATCAACAGGTACTCATAAGCGTCGAGTATGAGAGCCATGAGATGACGAATCCTCATAACCAGAAAAATGCCAGCATGACCATCTCAGACGACTAGTACTTAATAGGACTTTCCGAAAGATCAGGTCGGGAAAAACGGAGCCAAAAAATGTCTGCTGATGGTAACTTAGGAGAGATACACAATACTACTTGTCAGCGCATCTTTCTGTCCAATCTCAGAACTACCCACGATTATTTGTGTGTCATCTAATCCGATCGAAAAATGGAAGTCATTGTTACTACGCGAAGACGGGGCCCGGACAAATGACAGGCATCCATGCATTGCTAGTGAGTTGAATAAGAAAGACAAAGCATCGGTCTACAAAGCACCGCAAAACGATGACCATCCTCTCGGACAGCTGCGGAGCGTCAATCCATAAGCGAAGAATATGCCTCCATTTTGAATGATTCTGACAACCTGCCCTGGTCACTGCGGCGCTGAGGTCCGAGCTCCGGCTCCGCGGCTCCCAAACCTACACAAACACAGAATGTCTATTTGAGGCTTTCTTTTGCTTTCTTTCTTTCATCTGTCTTGCAGGCGGAAAGCCACAATGCTCGCTCCATACAGGACGTCATCGTCCATACTCGCGAGCGGGTAAGGTCTGAGCATATCGTCTCTCTAACTCGGCTCTAGCTAGGTTCGACTGTAACTGGTCGAGCGACGTACCAGACATCCACCAATGCGCCTCGATACCCGACGATACGAGGGTGAGGCGACTCGGGTTTGAGATCCGTCGCAGAGACTGGGCAGTATCACGCAACATCCCTTTGGCTATCGGCGCGCGAAGCATCTCTTTCGACGTATTCCGTATTGGTCTACAGCCATGCCGGAGTGGGCCTCACGGAGTGTTCGAAAATATCAGTATCGCCTGGAGCTTTTGTATTGTAACTTCATCATGGCTATAAGACAATTGGAGCGAATCCAACGGTGGTGCGTCCATTTGCTCTTTCATCTCGGCTTTTGATTGATAAATCTTCGATAGTTGTGTCAATAAAATAAATCCAGTCAGTGTCTTTTTGCCTGTTCGAATTCTTGATGCTCATTCTTTATAGGAGTGATCGGGCTCGGAACGTGCATATGATAATCCTAGGATAGGACCTCTACGAACAGGGAAGGCGAAACGAGTAGAATATCTCGGACGTCGATTACTGCAAGCAGCAAGCCCTCGGAGGAATCGCGAGAACCGCCTAAGCACAAGAGGATTACCTCTACTGCGAATAGCAGACCTCTTCGGAGGCGCAGCGGCTAGCTGTGAAGACCCACCAAGTCTATATGTTTATGGAAGTTACCTTGTCTCTATGGATCGTCGAGATCGACGGAGAAACCATGTTGCATGGTGATTTTTCTCTGCTTGATGTTCCCTGTGGCGATGGGTCTCTCCAGACTCATCTTGCCCTCGAGCGTCGGTATCCCACCCCTGGGATGCTGTAGTCTTCCGCCAAAGTCTATTCGTAACGCGGCTTGCTGCGAAGCGATTAGTGGATGGTTACCATCTGCCGAAGGATTTTTGGAAGAGCAAGGTGACGAACTCCATACTCCCCGTTTATCTGGGGCCAGGTGATCTGATTCGGCGTACGAGGCTATTGATTCTGTTGGGATTTGTAGGGATGTTTGGGTGATTTCTGTCCTTGAGTGCACTTTGTGGCACGCCCTTTCTATCGGCTTCGTTGACTTGGCTTTGCTTCCTGGTCGACAGTCGTGGGTGTAACTCGATTCAGACTACTCTTCGTCTGCTTTGCGCAGCAATTTTTTGACCTCCAACCCTCTTCGGAGGGCTCTGTGCCTTTTCGCTTACCAGAGAATCGAGGTAAGTTCAATCTTGTTGATGACAGCTAAGTGACTGATTTTCTGCTTTCAGGTGAGTGTCTGGAAGAGTGTAACGTACAATATGTAGTTTAATGTTATTTAATCATGCTTGATCGGTATCGCGCAGTATTAATACAATTCTGGACGAACTTGAATTTTTTTTCCTTGAGTCACCGTCATGTCGAAAATCCGTGTCGCAGTTATTGGTGTCGGTCTGGTAGGCTCTGAGTTCATCAAACAGCTTCTGACTGTGCCGGGATCGCCATTCCAACTGGTCGCCTTGACATCTTCCACCCGGACGCTGTTCTCTCCAGACACACCCATAACATCGTCCTGGAAAACTCAGCTCTCCAATTCTACCGAAAAAGCGGACGTCAAGTCCCTCACAGAGCGCCTCAAGGCTTTAGTGACACCTACCGACAACGTCGTTGTCGTCGACAACACCTCATCGGACGAAATCGCGGCGCTCTACCCGCTGTGGCTCTCCTCCGGGCTTCATGTCATTACCCCCAACAAGAAGGCCTTTTCAGGCTCGTATTCCCTGTACGAGGCAATCTTGAACGCGAGCAAGCTCACCGGCGCGCGATTCTTGAACGAGTCGACAGTTGGCGCAGGCTTGCCCATCATCTCGACACTCAAAGATCTTGTCCTGACCGGAGACAAGGTCCTCAAGATTGAAGGCGTATTTTCAGGCACCATGAGCTACATCTTCAACCAGTACTCCACCGGAAGCCCCACCGGGCCTGCTTTTTCGACGGTGGTGAGCGAGGCAAGGGAGAAGGGGTACACAGTGAGCATCGAACCATTCCCAAAGAATCAAAATCTGAATATACGTGGCGGCAGGAGCCCCACCCGGCAGACGATCTCAATGGCTTTGACGTTGCACGCAAGTTGACGATCTTATCGCGTACCATCGCGCCCTCTCCTTCTATCGACTCTTTCGCGTCAGTGCAGACAGCATCCCTCATTCCGCCGGCCCTCGAGGGTATTCCCACCGGTGACGAGTTCGTCGCGCGTCTTCCAGAGTTTGACGCCCAGTTTGACGCCATGAGGAAGGAGGCTGCACAGGAGGGCAAGGTTCTGCGGTTCGTCGGTGTCGTGGACCCTACCAAGGGCGAGGTCAAGGCGGGTCTGGAGAAGTATCCGACGACGCACCCCTTCGCGACGAGTTTGGGAGGGTCCGATAACATTATCATGTTCCACACGGAGAGATACAGTCCTCGGCCGTTGATTGTGCAGGGCGCAGGCGCAGGCGCCGCTGTCACGGCTATGGGAGTGCTAGCCGATTTGTTCAAGTGCGCTCTTCTATTTGCTATCCTCCGATGTCTCTAATCCTCGAGCAGATTGTTGTAGGCAATGTATTGGCAGCAGAAACAAAATAATAAATGTAAAATTTCACAATAACGTCTTCCGGGGAGGCAGATTACTCTGTTGATCCTCCGTCAACTGCAAGAAGCGTTGTGGACCGGCATTTGTTCTACGTTCTTTTAATCATCTCACCCTTCCGGATAATCATGTTGCAGGTTCAACTCTTGGCCAGGACAGAAGATACAATGTAAGGACTTTTCCGGGAGGCATGCGCTCGAGTTTATGCACCGGTATTGTTCATCTCCAACGATTGGGATGCATGTGGTGGTGGTGCCTGTCTTAGTCTGAATCGAACTCTGCTAGCAAACGCCGGAGGTACGCAGGGCTACAGACTATCTTGAAGGGGGTTCGACCCGCGAATAATATGTGCAAAACACCGAGTTCAGTCCATCTCATGGTCCATTCACGAACGTTTGAACGCTGATGTCGTAGCTTCTAGGTAAGTGTCTTCCGTAATATTCGAGTCTTTTCTGAAGTTTTCCTAGTTCCCCTGTTACACCCTTAGACTTCAAAAGTATGTCGTTTCTGGACATCGGTAGACTCTGACACTGGGATATCGAAACGTACCAATGGAAACGCCTACAGTAGCACTAGGACCGCGCTTCAGAAAAAGGCCATATTTCGGATCGCGTTGAAGGTCTGCTGCTGGTCCTGGTCGAAGCACAAAATGCTGTCCTTCACAACAATCCCTCCGTTTTGGAGGCGAATTTACAATGCCATGCTCCGACAACGTACAGGAATTGGACTTGTTTATCTATGCATTCCTCTAGCATCCGTAATGGACGATCCGATTGAACAAAAACCTAAAATTCAGCGGTGGTTCTGCCTTATTCGGATGCGAGCCTTTGTTTCGTCTGACTTGTACAACCGACACAGCTATCGCCACCATTCATAATGGTCGATAGCCTCAATACCTTTTAGCCTTTTTTTTTGTTGATCCTGACGTAGTTGTCCCTCAAGCCAATCACCTCATTGTCTTGTCTTGGTCGCCATTTTTGGCCCACCTGTGGGCCCTTAAATTGGGCCACAGAAATTCTCCGAAATTATCTTTTCTCTCTCATTTCTACTACCATGGCTCCCGTCGAAATTTCTGGCCTGAATATTCCGCTATTGTGAGTCGCCTGCTCTTTGCTTCTTGTCTCCTGATTGACGTCGTAGCGCGGGTCCATTGGTTCTTGGCTATATGTGGGGCTATGGCCTCTACGGTGCCCTCGTTATCCAGATGTGTGAGTGACAAGAATTTCTAATTCAGGCCTTGCGTTCATGGCAACCATAGTAATATACAGTACGCTTTTTTCCTCCGATAATTTGAGGCTCAAACTTCTAGGTGCGTTGTTCTTCACGCCCCTGCTCATTCGCCAACGAACCCTGGCCTTTCAGTGTGGGCACTCTTCGTTCTCGAAACCGCGTTCATATTCGTGTCAACTGCCATCGCCTGGAATACCTTTGGCCTGGGATGGGGTGACACAAATACACTCTTTTTTCTTGGTTCAGGCTTTGGGGCTTTACCCGTTCTAAGCGGCATTAGTGAGTCCCTTATTTTACGTCTTCTACCCCCATACTAACCCATATTTCCAGTCTCGTTTATGACCCAGAACTTCTATCTGTGGCGAATCTGGAAAATGAACATGCGAAACCTTTTCGTCATCGTTGGCATCGAGACTGTAAGCGAGGTTCCATAGAGCTGCTGCCGTCTACTTGCTCAATCACGCAATTTAGGTGTCCCTCGCGCAATGCATCTTCGCGATTTATTATGGCATAACGGTGCGCTCGTGGATTTGTGCTGTATGGCTGTATCTTATGTGCGCTTTAGCTGTCTTTGCACGAAGGAAGTGTGGATGAAATGGTTGCATTGAGTGCATTTCGGATCGTACGTCGAGCTATTTACATCTACAACCCTCCTGCTGAGACTTCCCCAAGGCTTGGTTGATAGGTTGCGCTGTCTGTGACGTCCTGATCACAGCTACTATGGTGTTGACGGTGAGTCTCCGCATTGACGTTATGCGTTCAGCGACTTGAATTATCCATAGCTCCACAAACAAAAGGACGACGCTCAGCCTTTTTCCTCCATGGTGCTAAATAGGTCGATCAGATATGCTGTGGAAACAGGTGTTGTCACTACAATCATGGCTTTCACCGAATTCGTTCTCTACGTGGCTGCGAAACACAACACTTTCCACCTAACCATGTGAGTTGCGAGTCTTTTGGGGGGCCTAATATACTCTGACGCCTGTGCTAGATTTCTTATGCTCAGCAAAGTGTAAGCCAGGAAAAAGTTGACATTGTCTCATTCTCACAAGTATCGTAGCTACGTTGGCTCCCTTGTAGCCACGCTGAATACTCGACCATCCAGGACCAATGATGCCGGGAAGGCTAGATTTTACGCTCCTTCCCCGCCCCGGTTCTCTCCTGGTTCATGGAACGATCCAGCTGATTCGACGAGAAGGGGAGAGCCGAGCGATAAAAGGATGGGTGATCCTATTGCTCTGACGGTAAGCACCCTCTTTGACCAATTGTTTTTGCTTTAACGATCCTACTGTTGTGCAGAACATGAAATATCCCGAGCCAAGGAATGGAAGTCGTGTCTGAGATGATGGCCTCGCAGCTTGCTAACCGGTTTAGCACGCGTTAACGCTCTTTTGTTATGTACCTGGATCGTTGAAATTGCTATAACAGCTCTTGTTTGCAATGCTGAATTTGGTGCGAGAAAATGTTTTCGGATGACTTCGAAGTGCTATCTTGAACACTTAGACGCACCTGAAGGACTGTTGTTCAATCGTAACAAGCCTTTATTCTCCCTTTCATGTTCCCCGCTCAATACTGATCTAAAACGTGCAAAACTTGTAAAATACGCATTACCCGACCCATGCACTGCTCTCGCTCCTCGCCTGACGGGCTGGAAAGATAGCAAGGTTATTACCGTAACCTTCATCAGCATTCACCTTCTAAGCACTAGTACACCACTCGGTACGGCACCTTCCTCCTGAGGTCATGGCGCGAATATTTGACGAATGCTGTTGAGATGAATTCATCCCGAAGTCCACCGTCTCTTTGACGGCGCTCCGTCTTAGCCTCGTGTGCCATGATTGGCGAGTAACGATGCACTCATTACCAAAACTATGGGCACGCATCTCAGTATGGTTGAACCGCGCAGACAAGTTGGAATGGACTCGCGTTGTGCAGCCACTCTCACTATACTTGGAGCGGGCCAGTGCCCAGCCTCTTTCCATTAAATTTACCTGCGACCAAACAGCAGGCTCTGAGGCTCATCAACTATTTCGTATCCTCGCCAGCAAGATAACTTGCCCACGTATCGAAAATTTGTCCATATGCATTTCACATTCATTACTCTCTGATATCTCGTTGGACGAACTTGGGTGGAGTTTTCCACAATTGCGTCATCTCAACATGGATTGTTACGGATATTACGAAGGTGGAGCTTTTTATCCTCACACCGTTCGGCTGCGTTCGCTAGTTTTGCAGAGAAGCATGCCCCCAATCGAATCCAGTGAAAAAACCACCTCGGTCACATGTATTACACTCCTGGAATCCATTCTCGAGGAAATAGCAACCGCGCTTCCTCACTTTCCTAATCTTGAACATGCCACATTCAAGCTCACGCAAAAAACTACCCATATTGATTCTTGGTCTGATGATCCAGTTGTCTGCCAACGTTTGACTAGTCTCACCCTCACCATATTCAACGACGCCGTTCTTACGGAACTGGCCGAAAATATCGAACTTCCACAGTTGACCAGACTGGAGTTCTGCTTTGAGGACGGCTGGGCAAAGCATGCCGGTGCTCAATTGAAAGCGATGGCTGGAATCATCAAGGAGGCTAAAATGGAGACTTTCGTTCTTCGAAATGCTTGGTTATCCGACGTTGATTTCGTGAATACTGTCGTTTCGATGGGTCGTTCGTTGCGTACTCTTATCGTTCACGAGGCGTCGCCAGTTCATGATACCGTCCCTCAAGCTATTCTCACCCCCTTAAGCCTGTGGCGCTTGTCTTGTTACGCGAATAACAGGAGTGGAAGCTATTGCGCGAATCTTCAGCATCTGGAGCTGGTATGGGGTTCCGATGTGGATGAAGATGCAGTTTTGACTGTGCTCGAGTCGCGGAGAGAGTCCACGGGACGGTGTGTTGCTCTTGAATCCGCGTTGATCTGTCCCAGAGAAGGTAAAGACGTGGCCCCCAAAACGATTCACCGCCTGAAGGGTTTACAGGTGTCTCTAGTTTGACCTTTCAGCCCATTTCTGTTCAGTATATCAATGGATAAATCAGATCAAAAAAAAAGTAATACACCCTAAGTAATTGCGCAAGGCTAGATCCATATATCACTTCTCTCATTCACACTCCGGCCATCTTCTTTAGAACAGAGAACTCCTCCTTGCCTGTTGCTTTGCAAAGTGCATGGAATTTTGAGGACGGATCGCTCAAAAGAACCTTGGGTCTGAAAAAAGCAAATGAGAGACCGGATCACATGAAGATATAGTGGGAAGCTTACCTGTCAAACTCCACTATACAACCCTGATCTAAGAGCATGACCTGCGAGCTCAAGATTAGCAAGAGAAGAGATTACAGTTGAAGTATATACCCTATCATAATCAATAACGGTTCGGAGTCGATGCGCGATGGTCAATATCGTGCTCTCAGAAAATTCTCTGCCAATCATACACTTGAGTCACTGGAAACCTGAAGAGGTGACAAGTCTCCGCTTACTGTCGAATGGTTTTCCCGATCAGTTCGTCTGTGGCGTAATCGACACTGGCTGTCGCCTGGACAGATACATGTGAATGAAAGTCGTGAAACAGCAATTAATACTTACCTCGTCCATGACTAGGACTTTTGACCGTTTGAGGATGGCTCGAGCCATACACAAAAGCTGTTTTTCTCTGTAACATGGTCAATTAGATGTATATGAAGCGAAGTAAAGACGACCGACCCGGTAGAGAAATTGTCGCCTCCCTCCGAAACAGGTGAATCAAGGTTGCGGAACATATTAGCATTTACGACATCGTCGTCTTCAAAGGCACTAGCCGGGATCAAGTGTACTCGTCGCAGAGCCTCAAACTGAAAAGGTATTTCTTTGAGCATTTTATAAAGGCTACCGTTAGATCAGACTTACTATTTCGGCATCCTGGTATTCTCCGAAGACGTCTAACGTAGACCTTACAGTACCACTGAGAATCGTAGGATCCTCTGTGCGAGATTCAGAAGGAAGGATGACCATACAAAATTAATCAAGCACTCACGAGGTATGATAGTAATCTTGCTTCGTAAATCGGTAAGGCCAATGGAAGCGATGTCGAGACCGTCGACCAAGATATGACCCTCCGTCGCTTCCACAAAACGGAAGAACGAGAGTGCAAGGGTGCTCTTCCCAGAACCGGTCCTTCCAAGAATGCCAATCCTATAATCAACTGTCAATAAAGGACCGTTACATGAGAGTTACGAGCTCAGACCTTTTCACCGGGCTGGATTTCAAAGTTGAGGCGATGAAGGACATTAGGTAGGTCCGGCTTGCTTGTTGTTCAGCTCACAAGACTAGTATCTGAATGTAAATGTGCCTACCGCGTATCGAATAACAAGGTCCTCGCACTTGATGGCCCCACTTGATGGCCACGACTGAGGAGGCCTCGGTTCAATGAACTCAGGAGGCTCACGAACAAGCTCCGAGTATTCTTTCACTCTTTCTAGTGCCACCATGGATTGTTCCAAACCGACGAAACGACGAACCTTGGATAATTTTAGTTGACGAACATGATCCACGAGTGAGAGCCGTACCATGAACAGTAAATCGTTCGTAATGGAGCTAGCGAAGGCAAGAACAAAACCAGCTAGAGATGCATCAATCCGGGGGGTCAGGACAGTCACCGCGGCGGTGACACCAGTGATTGCACATGAAAGTAAATTGAACCGAATGGAAAGCCATCGATTAACTAACGGGCCATAAGAATTTATAGGGCAGTAGATGGCAGTAACTTACCTCCCCACATCCAGTAATAAGGATTAGAGTTCTGGGGACATTACTATCGTCAGGAATAGCTTGTTACATGACCCGGCGTGCTTACAGTGTCAACACAACGAAGCATATCTCGCAAGAACTTTGACGAAGCACCGAAAGCTCGGATTATTGACACTCCGGCTATGGTCTCGCCATAAATTGAATATAACGGTGAGCGAGTCACCGAGTCTAGCAAATGTCAGTCCGGTGTTCAACTCATTTCCAAGGAAGGAATACCAAGACGGCGCATATCACGGGAGGTCTGTCCATAGACTTTGGCAACTGTAAAAACATCGTGCTCCATTAGTTTCAGAGGCTAAAAAGATAGTGCGAAAGAAGACATACCATTATAGTATATGATACCGAGGACGAAGGTGGCAGCGATGAAAGGTACACCCCCCACGATGCTGACTGTGACTAACGTCGTCAAAGACGACATTGCAAACATGGTAGGTTCGTCCAAAATTGTCCGACAAACTGCTATCGATGCCTAACAGGGAATTGTGACTTTCTGATCGGTGAATGCATCGGAAAAAGCAAGTAATAGATACCTTCGAAGTCTTTACCGAATCTATTCAACAGGCGCCCACGAGAAACGGTATCATGGAATCTAATATTGGCAAAGAGGACGGTTTCCAAAAGTCCTACAGTGAAGAGACATCAGAGATAAGAAAGTTAGGGATTAAAAAATGGAATATACGTTGGTACAAGACCACAGACGCATGGATCGACCCCTTATCTAGGGTGTTATGTGAGAACCATATTCGACTGAGAGCATCAGACTCACAAAGAACAAACCATCGAAGAGTTGTAATTATCAGGCCAATGACTGTGATCTGATAGTTCCTCTGTAAGACAGGACAAATATTCGTCGCAGCGGTACTCACGATCGCATACAGAGTGACATAGTATACTGGACCTTTTGAACCATCTGCTTCTAGGACCGCATGCGACCAATACCTGTACATTGTTAAAATCAAAGGAAGGAGAGAAATAGCGTGTCACGTACTTCAGCCACCCATTCTCTGCAACTGGACTCAAGGCGGCCAAGATGAAAACGCCCAAGAATATAATCCAATAGACAGAGGACCCGCATGCGTTTATGTAAGTCAGCCAAATATCTTTTCCAATCCTTCCAACGGCACGCTTTTCTTCTTCAACCAGTTTGCGCGGTGGCTTCTTACTGGCAACTTTCGTTTCCGCCACTTCAGAAGCAGGTGCCACGGTTGAACTGGATTCGGACTCATTGCCAGAACCAAATCCAGTTTCGATTGCTTCCTCCTCTTTGTCATCTGCGGCACCATCTTTGTCGTCAATGAAGCCAGACTGAACTAAACTACGCATGACCCCGGACCCCTGGAAGTCTTCGCGGGGCCCTTCAAACAGAACGCGTCCATTGTCAAGTGCTACGATGTATCCAGCCCCTTCGGCACAAAGTTGAACGTGATGAGAGACCAGGATCACCGTCCTCCCTGAAAAAAAAAGGTTTCAAAGTGAACAGCAATACTATTGAACGCGACATACCTTGCATAAGTTCACCCTTCAAGCATTCATGATACAGATGATGGGCTGTATGTGCGTCAACTAAAAAAGCACAAAGTCAGAACAAAGGCAATATCATTTAGCTCGGGACATATGCAGACATACCTGCGGACAGAACATCATCTAGAAGCAAGATAGAAGCACGGGAGTAGACTGCACGTGCAAGAGACACTGGTTATTGTTTAACATTAGACTCTGACGTGGGAGCTAAATAGGATCAAATTTACCTCGAGCTTTTTGGCCTCCAGATAGGTTCACCTGCAAGTGTGTTATCAGTAGATATCCATTAGAGGAACGTAGAACATACTCCGCGTTCTCCGATCTCTGCTTCGTCTCCATCCTCTAAGATCTCGAGATCTGTTGTAAGAGCGCAGACCTTGACCGAAGAACGTTCAGAACATGATCAATGAGTAAGTTATATACGATACCTCCAATGTTTTTCTGTAACGCTCGGAATCAAATGGCAGATTGAAAAGAATGTTATCTTAGAATGGGCGTTTTAGGATATAGAACGTGATGGGGTCTAACGAGGACGACACCTTTAATGGACGCATTACGGAGCCAGGCAGCCTAATCGTCAAGAATGGTGAGATTCTATCACGCGGAAACAGACATCACAATTATTTACCTGCGGAACATAGGCGCAGATTCCTTGGACGACCCACTCTTCTCTGGGCAAGATGGTTTTGAAGGACGCTATGGCATCAGGGGGTGAACGCGGACAAAGCATCTGCCCTGCAAGTATATCCGCCTCGCCTAACAGTGCTGTAAAGGTATGGGATGAGAGTTACTCACAACTCGGGCAGAGTAAACGCATACCATGAAGAAGTAGTGTCTTTCCTGACCCTAGCTTACCGCATATCAAGGACAGTTCTCCTGGAGGGAAACGGAGGGACAAGTCGATGAGTGTGAACTTGTGACGCGGTGTAGACGCAGCAGAGGGTGTTATGCTAGCAGCTATGCGATCTTGTGGCCATGTAACGGTGCAGGACTGGAAGGCTATCGTCTGGGACTGTTGCTCAATAGGCAGAACAGGAGTGACTTCGTTAGCATTTAGATACTTTTCAATCCGGCGCATCGACACCAAGCTCTGAAGCATATTGATGAAAGTCTCAGGGAGCGCGTTAAGAGCGAATTTTAACTCGTTGAACACTGCCAGACGTCACTGACAGTAGCTGTAGATTAAGGAAGGCTCTTACCAACGATCTAGCGGAAAACGTGATAAGTATCGTCTCACAGGCAGGAGAAGAGTACTCACGGATGTGAAGGCAATGGAGGGTGTCAGGTCCTGCTTTCGAACGACAGTAAAATGCCAAAACGAGACCAAGGTGACGAGTATGGGTGAAGCGTTCCTAGCTAGATGTTAGCCATAACATGTATGCGGTACGGAACGGCTGATCCCGCACCAAATAGCATTCCACAGCGTCTGATCGTGTCATATTGTTAGACTGAAAGAATATTATCGTTTGAGAAATTAATTACCTCGATAGTGTAGTTGAGCTTTTGGTATTTTAGCTCCTTCTTTCGGATTTCAAGGACTCGCGCTTCGAAACTGCGCTCCCAGGCCATGAACTATACATCGAGCGTCAACGTCCAACTGATGTTCAACTTCTGGGAGGAACAATACCTTCAGCATGCGGATGGCACCGAGGATCTACACAGAATGGTGAATTTCACTAATATAGCTGACAAAAGGAGACTGACTTCATTCATAAGGGATATCCTTTCGTCGCGAGCCTTCATGAGATTGTCTTGGGCACCTAAAAACGGTCGGTTTGATGAACAGCCGCGGACAGTAGCTATCACTCACCAACGACTACACTTCCCGCGAAGTGGTTCATTGGTAGGAATAAGCACGTCACTGCCAGCCCAAAGAAACAAGAAACCCCTTTGATACAGTTTAGCCAGCACTTGTGTATATTATAGGAAAATCGTTACCGAGGAGTTTATACAGAAATAGGGTACCAATGGCGATCTCAATCGGCGAATCTATAAACCCAATGATGTTGAGATCATGAATCCGTCCGATGTATACCAAGCAAACCTACCAATCAAAGTAAACATATGCCATGCAAACTCAGCGAGTCTATCGACATCGGTAGTCATGAGAGTCATAATCTGCGCCTTGCTGGAAAAGTCGTCCTCCTCGTCTTTCTTGTCATCAGAGTCGCCACTCTTCGTGCTTCCGTTCTCCATCTTTTTGGACGTCGTGGATGAGCTGGATGCCACGTCCTTGCGAACGAGTGTCTTGGCAAACAGAATGGAATTCAGTTGAATTTTGAATCTGACTTGCAAAACCGTCGTGGAAAGTGACCAAAGTTGTCCAGTGACTGTAAAGGAATGATTATGGCTTTCAGCGCAAGATATATATGGGGCGCTCACTCATATACGAGGTAGCATTAGATGCAAACAAGCCTGCTACGTACACCCAACCCCATCTCGTATCTCTGCGCTCGTGGTCGACTTCAAGATATGCAACAAGCTGCTGCAAGAAATACGGGGGTACGTAATATACACATGCACTGACAGACGCGAGCAAGAATTGCACAACCAGCCCCATGAAATTCAACCTAACAAGCCGATATCCCAGATTCCACCCCGAACCAGGTTTGGGTCTCCACGTACCTACTTTCCAGTTTATTGTCCGGACGGCGTTCTTCATTTTTGTGTAGTTGAGTGTCGCGCGGAGGCCCGCGGGTACGATGGGCAGGTCGCTTATCTCTAAACTGGTAGCAGTGTTACCAAGCATGACGACTTTGGTTGAATACGAGAAAAAGAGTGTCCCCCAGGGTGATGCTCCTGTTGTGATAATATTAAGAGAAGAGTGCAAACGGTGTCATTGTTCAACACTTGCCTGTCACTCCAGTTACGTTCACTTCGTCTTTGTTAGTTCTTGCAGACGCCTCTTTGGTGGAATAGATATCCTTGGGTTCATAGTGCAGGGGCGGTCCTTGTGGTGTAGTAAAGGATAGAAGGCACGCAATCGTGTAGATGAAGAAGACACAAATCCACATCCACGTGAAGACTTCGCTTGCTTCTACAGAAGTCGCCACAGGTGGGGAGTTTGTTGGGAGAAGGATAGAAGTCCCAAGGGAAATGGTAGCCAGCGTCGTCAATGTCGTCAAGTGGAGTACCGACTCTGAATGAGGACCGGGAGCGTCCTGATTGACAGACCGGATGGCAATCACAAGAACGTAAAGAGAGAAAAGGACGTGGACAACATAGCTGCCGACATTCGAAGGTTCGTCCTCAACGATGGCCCAGCCAAAGCAAATAGTTTTCAAGATAAGAATGGTAGCAAATAAGAACGACAGAATGATTTTCCTCCTCCTCATCTTAAAACGTATTTAGTATGCAGGATATAAGACTTGAGCATTATTACCTTTTCCCAAAACTTTTTCTCATTAATAGGTATTCCGTCTATAAAATCGACCGGCTGAGACACGTCGAACGGATCTGGAGGGTCATTATCGTTGGAATGGATAGGCAGCTGAATTTTGCCCTCCCGAGGACGTGCGACCAAAAAGACGACAACACTGCAAACAGCAGACGCGCCTAGGACAACCGCGACCTCATTTTGAAAACGAGGCATGAAGAAAAGAGAAGAACGACAAGCTCGTCAATGAGTCAATTTTCCCGAAAGAACGCGTTACTTAAAGCGGCTCCGTTCATCGGACCGAGACCCGCGCCATATGATTGACAAATGATATTTGAAGGATTGTGAAGTTGGGGTGACAGGTACGGCAGGTTATTTGATTCCTGAAAGATTAAAAGAATGATGCCAGATGGTGCATTCGTATTCTAATCCCGGCAATCGAATGCTCTACGAGGGGCTCTACTAGTTTGCTTTTGCTCGTCTTCTTCCTATCTTGTACCCCCATTGTATCTGGTGCGCTAGATGTATATCGACATCAAGGTCTTGTGCATATCTCAACACGAGACCTGGGTTCTGTTGGAAAGCTCTGCCGCACAATACCACATCAGCTAGACCGTTTTCCAACACGCCCTGGGCCGTGTGACCGTCCGTTATACCTCCTACTGTGGCGACCAGCAAACCAGGATTGGTCTTCTTTACGTCATGAGCCAATGGGGCCTGATAAGCAGGACCAGGGGTAAACTTCTGCTTGATGTTGTTGCCGCCCGAAGACACATCCAATACATCGACACCGTGAGCGGCAAAAATAGGCGCAATTCTGACAGTATCTTCGGAACGCCATGAGGGAATGTCGGGAAGCGTCTGTTCCACACATTCACTGCCTGATATTCTGGCGACAGGTTAATAACCGTCCAGTGATATCAATCAGATTTACCCACCTGTAGAAAAGCGGCATTTCGGGGGGGATCACCGACCTTATCGCATCGATCACTTCCAACACGATACGAATGCGGTTTTCAAAACTTCCCCCATAATCGTCGGTGCGATGATTACTTGTTGGGCTCAAAAACCCAAACAACAAGTAACCATGCCCACCGTGAACTTCGAGAGCATCAAAACCGATTTTCACAGCTCGCTCAGCCGCCTTCTTGAAGGCATCCACCACCTCTTGGATCCTCTCCTTCGAGATCTCCTTCGGCAAGGGATAATCATCATTGAATCGAAGCGGGGATGCAGCGTAGGTATTATCAGGCCATCCTCCGAGCTCCGCTGGAGCCAAACTAGCGCCAGGTAACCATGGCGCAGTCGTAGATGCTTTGCGGCCCGCGTGTCCCAGCTGCATCGCGATCTTCTGGTTCTGGGAATGTGCAAACTCGACGATAGGTGCCCACACAGCTGCATGTTCGTCTGACCAGATACCAGCATCTTCCGGAGTGATACGACCATCTGGAAGGACGGCCGTAGCTTCAGTGAACGTAAGGCCAGGACCACGGGTGAAGATGCCGCCAACTGTGAAACGATAAGATGTTATCAGTTCTAGAACATCCGTATAGAACGTACGATGCGCAAAATGCCACGGGGTTATCTTGCCGTCCTTCGCTGAATACTGGCACATGGGCGATACCTGCACCGGGGTATTCAGAACCTTATCAAGGCTTCGTAAGATGACATACAAAGATCCTGTTCTGCACAGTTAACCCTCGTATCGTGAGCGGTTGGAAAAGGGCCGGTATAGGCTTATCATCGGGTTGGGAAGCAGCAGCAGTCCCAGCCGAGGGAATTTGCTCGGGGGTGAAGAAAGAGACCCCTTTTGCTGGTACGTTAGCGGCCATAACAGTAGCTCGAAGGGCTGATAATGAATTAGATTATTACTCCTGCAGCTTTTATAGGTTGCTTACGGTGGTAAGATTTCGGCAGCAGTCCTTAGCACGCCACTCGGCCTCAGACGGCTTGAATGAATAGAAACTACCCGTAAATTGTATATAGGGTGATTCATCGTGAAATTGAGTAAATGTCTTCTTCCAGGTCGGGGAGCTGACCTGTGGAATTTCGGCCGCGGTGATGGACCTAAATCCAGAGCTTCTTAGTGAGTTGAAACATGAGTCTCAAGTACCAGCTCTTGTCCTGGTGAGCCTGTTCAAGATTAAACAAGGCCATCCAACCGCCGGAGCTGTCACCGCCGGGAAATGCAAAAAAATTTACGAAATTCCTCGGACTCTGGCAGATTGTGCAGTTATAAGCTCGAAGAGGTTTAACTTGAGTCCTCGACCTTACCTCGATTCCGACTCGGAGTTCACGCTCAGCAGGCCCTACGTCATGATAACTAACCAATGAGACACCTCAATGCCAACTATGTGAGTTCTTCCGAATCGTAATGCCTAGATACCCGGCTATCAGTTGTCTTAATTAAAGACGATATCAAAATTCATCTGCTTCCCCACCTAGTGGAGAATATCCAGCGATTCAGAGATAGACTCGAATCAGTAGCCTCAGCTGTAAACAGTACAAGTACTATGTAGGTCGGGAACAGAACCGATACCGATGTGATATTTTTGACAGGAAAAATTTAAACACCACGCGATGTTTCGCATGAAGCATAGGTGTTTGGGGATAAAGCTTACTGATACTCCAGGTGACCAATTAGCCAACTTAAATTGATTCCAAACCTCGACGCTATGCCGAAGTTTCCATTCCGACTCGGAGGAACGCCTTCCACGCATTGCTGAAAATAGCATTTAGTCGCTGCGGGAAAGTTGTACTAGAGGCCTACATCATCGCATCATGACTTATAGATCGCCTTATGTCCCCAGTTCCCCAGCCTGCGGGATGAGTGATCCAGCAATCGTTACCTATGGAGAGGGGGGGGGTTATTCCTGAAATCGGAAGAACGGATAATATCCTGGGAAAGTGAAGCACGCCAGTGTGCAGGATTTATAAGAACACAGATGGATCCCATGCAGGCAGTGTAGAAAAGAAACTCGATCGCGGTCATGCATTCTGACGAGACTCATCGTCGCCAACCCCCTATATTCGTCGAATTGTACAGGACTCTCAACTGCCACCAGGTTCTCCGAACTCGACATGAGAGACATGCGCAAAGCTGAACAGCAAGGTCAGTAATGCATGTCGAGAACCAATCAGAGTTAACTTGAGGAAAATACAGATGAATTCGAGGCTGCGGTCAACCCTCGATGGGAGGTGGCTCCAGGCGTCGCACCCGTAGTGCGATGCTTTCAGTACCAGACTGAATTCCATCGAAAAGGTGTTCCAGGAGAAGACACGAAACCCACCGAAAAACATCAATCTTACCGAAGAACGCACACCATTTTATCCTCCCACCGTTTTGGGCATCCCTGATAAAATAATCGCGAAAAGATACGTACGGCTGTTGAATCGCGCCGAGTGCATCTGAGAGCACAGGTGCCGGTGGAATCACAGGCTATTACAGGAACATAAGAAGTGAAACCCATATTGTGTACTGTAACATCTCTTCGGTGAAAACAGCTGAATCAGTTGACACGACTTCTCAACGCATCTCTTGACTAAGTGACGCAAGAAGCTAGCATAAGAACAGGAAGCCAAGTCCCGGGTCCTAGTGTCTAGATTCCCGACTGGTGTAAGAGAAGTATGCACGCCACATGTCGCATAAGATATAGGGAGACGAGGATAATGGAGATGGCTTTGTGAGTTGATACCTGGCAAGATATGGAAGGCGACCGTTCGCCTACCCCACGAATACCTACTAGGAGAAGTCATTGCTCCCAGAACTCAGGCATTTATTTCTGAGCATGAAAGGGAATTAGATGAATACCCCTGGATTGGCCTGTTTGCTAATGCCCTCGAACGGGTTGGCGGTAACCCAGAACGGTAATGAAAGAAGAGCTGGATGATTACGTCATTGTTTTTCCCTTTCAATTTGACTCTTCACACAGTCACACCACTGTCATCCTTGAGGGTGTTTCCTTTAGAACGTCGCAAAGTCCGAGTGCCGAACGAAGACCTGCAAAATTTCCCGGTTACTCAGCGTTGCTGCTTCGAGGCACCCGTTCTCCCGACTCCAACGCTCAATGTATCATCGAACTCATCGTGGAGCTACGGGTCAAATACTAGATGTATCCATGGGAAACTGGCCATCTGCTTTGACACTTTCCGGATCAATCAGTCATTAATGTCCTAAGAAGTGAATCCATGCGATGTTGCATGGAAGACACTAGTTTTTCATTTCATGGGCACCAAGCGTATGTGACTCGGAACTTTAAATCACCGTCTTGTGTATAAGTGCGCCCTTATATCGCATCCAGGCTCTTCGTTGAAGCAGGCTCTGCTCACTCAGCAAAAATATTCTTACTCATCCTGACGATCGAGAATTTTTTGCCGGTTCTAGCTCGAGCACGTCATGCGGGAGTATAAAAGCCGACACTCGAACTTTCTGAGTTACTCATTTCCACAATGGTTCCCTCAGCTGTGAACGTCCCTGCTCTCGGTATATCCTTCTTCACTCCCGCACAGACCCCTCCTGCTGGAACCGCCGTTCAACCCCAGCCAGATGGCAGACCGATCCCAACTCTCTTTCAACCACTCACTATCCGCGGAGTGACTTTTCAGAACAGAATTTTTGTCAGTCCAGATAACCGTTTGATGCTCTGCGATTCGCTGATATACTGGTCCAATCAGCTTTCACCCTTGTGTCAATATTCAGCCCAAGATGGCTTTGTGACTCCGTGGCATACCGGTCATCGTTCGTCGTTCCGTTCGGGATCCCATATGACCACTGCTAACACAATTTATTCAGTCGGAGGTATTTTTACCCGCGGCCCGGGCTTGAGCATCATCGAAGCTACTGCTATCGTTCCTGAAGGGCGCATCACTCCAAATGATGTCGGGATCTGGTCAGATGACCACATCGCGCCTTTAGCGTCGATCGTCGAGTACGCGCATTCTCAGAACCAAAAAATCGCCATCCAGATCGCCCATGCTGGCCGTAAGGCTTCGACCATTGCTCCGTGGATTCCAGGGTGGAACCTCGCTGGCGAGGACGTGGGCGGGTGGCCCTCGAACGTGGTTGCACCATCACCTATTCCATTTGCAGACGATTACGCGATTCCCAAGGAGCTGACCAAGGAGGATTTGAAAGGCCTCTTGGAGTCGTACAGGGCGGCCGCGCAGAGGGCTGTGAAGGCGGGCTTCGACGTCATCGAAATCCACGGCGCACATGGGTATCTGCTGTGTGAATTTTTGTGCCCTACAAGCAACAAGCGTACAGACGAGTACGGCGGTAGCTTCGAGAACCGGATCCGATTCCCACTGGAGGTTGTTGATGCCGTCAGGAGCGTTATCCCGGAATCTATGCCACTTTTCTTCAGGTAAGAGGCAGTTATACGTTTTTGTTGATCCACTAACTAATGGCATTGAACAGAATCTCAGGTTCCGAGCGTCTGGAAGAGACTCTGCCAGATATCCCTTCCTGGCGGTCCGAAGACACTGTTCGTATCGCTCCCATTCTCGCTCAGCACGGCATCGACTTGCTCGATGTTTCTTCCGGAGGCAACAATCTCAAGCAGAAGTTCACTCATGGACCAGCGTACCAGGCTCCCCTTGCGCATGATGTCAAGAAGAGCAATCCCGGCTTAATCGTTAGCGCTGTTGGAAGCATTATTGATGGTCATATTGCGCAAGGCGTTCTTGATCAAGGGCAGGCAGATCTCGTGATGGTCGGGAGACATTTCACCAAGAACCCTGGGTTAGTGTGGTCATTCGCAGATGATTTAGGCGTCCAGGTTACGCTTGCCAACCAGATACATTGGGGTTTCAGGGGACGGAGAACAAAGCCCGCTGATAATTAGACTACTTTATTGGTAAATGATCCTGTATGTATAGTTTCAATTCAGGGTGTTTGTATTGATATTTAGACGGAGTTACCGGTCAGTCGCTCGTTCTCGACTGAACGACAATGGGCTGTATGGTCGTTTGGTACACCTGAAACCGTTTCATTTTTAGGAAAGTCCTACGAGGAATCACATTCTCAACAAAAAATCAACAGACCCTTTCTCAGCCCTTGGATTTGAGGAACCATCGGTCCTGGACGAAGGAGGTGTTGACCAAATCCAGAATGTTTGCCACCGCCATCATCTTGTTATGTTGAAGAAGATTATGTCGCATGACGCTCTTACTTCAGGGGATCAAGGAAACTGAACAGGACGTGATCCTTCTTAGTGGTGATTGCTCTCATAAGACCCCAGTAACCAGTCAGACATTTACGGCTCGGGGATTAGTTGCATTTTGAACTGAATTACCTTCAATTTCTGGTGACTTGATTGTGACTGATGCCAGCATATATATAACCTGCTTGCTTTGCTACATTTGGGCCGCGACGATGAGCTCACTGGTTCAACTTAGATTTGAACCGGTGTGATCATGGTATTGATGGTTATCCCCAGGAAATTTCGCTGATGTGCGGGTGTAAATGTAGCCGCGACGCGCACACCACCTGGGCGCCTCCGGTACCTTAAGGAACTCCTCCACTGAGTTTCGGAATTTGTCTCTAGACTGCAATTCCCGAGATTCAGGGACTTATACAAAGTTCTCCTTAATTGGCAGGACGCCTGCGCCTTGCTGATCGCAGTAAAATATTGTATTCGTCGTCGTGCTCTTCTACCTATGAGCGTCGCGTATGTACGAGACAAGTAGGAGGACATAGCAGATCTGGAAGGCTACTCAATTCTATACTTTCGCGCGAAGTCCCCGCACCATGACGCGAGAATAGTACCTGACTACCGCCCTGCAGATCTCAACAGCAGGTTACTCCATTACGCCCTTACGGTCCGAATAACTGTGTCGGGAAACTATAGTCAGTGAGGTGCCTGCGTTAAGTACGCGATGTACATACTTTCGGACATACCAACTTTCGTGAACCGCCAAAGCCGCAGGTTTCAGGTAAGTAGTGAGCATAGTTTTTGGGCACTATTGCCATGAGCAAATTTCGTTATGGTACGGCAGCCGAGAAGTCGAAAAGTAAGTCGGCGGTGGAAGCATCTGTTTGCCGACGCGTTTCAAGACCGAAGAAGGTGAAGACCAAGGGGTGCACCAAAATGACCGTGGCACTTGTTATGTCCCCCGTAATAAAATGCGTAAAAGTTGTTTGTACAGGGAATAATCGAGGACAAATGGCCTGACATTGACAGATACAACTGCCCGAAAGCAAGTGGTCGACGTCGAGTCTAGTGTCCCAAGCGTTCTCTGTTGATGAAGGTGACTCTGTCAATCAGGGAACTGTTGTTTACGTCGTCCCTAAAGTAAATTTGTCTGAAAAACGTCCGGGCCTCGGTACCCATGGCCGACTTGGCGCGTGCACGTCGATCTCGAGGGCAGGCGACGAACTATCAAGGTACACAGATTGGAGTGCGATCCTCTGGGGCAGGGAAGACATGATACGAGGGCACATGGCGGCGTGAAGTGCGAACCATGGCGATGGTATTTGGATGCATCATTCATCAGATACTCACGCAATAGCAACTTTGGTGGAGCAGCATACAGCATCAGATGGACTCGGTATATTGCGAGCGTTCGAGATTCGTTGTGTTGATCCGTAGGGGATGGGAACGAAGTAACTGTGTATCACCCATTGAAGTACGGCGCCACGAATTGACAAATCCAGACTCGACGGCCCAATGCAGGTACGGCCGAAAGCAACAGCAGAAATCGAGAGTCGCCCTGTGTTTTTGACTTTGACCGGGGTCTATGAACATTGTAATGTCGGGATTAACTCGCAGATATCAATTGCATGCCACCGGCAGAGAGAACTTGACGATAGGGCATTGATGAACGTCACCAAGCTGCAGGGTCGGCTGAGCAAAGATCAAGCTGGAGACAATCACGGACTCAGACAGAGAACAGGCTAAGCTGAATCGAGCTGGAATCCAGAAAACCTGAAGATAGAGAAAACGGAAAGATAGAGCCAGATAGACAGTATAGGTTACCGCAGGTACTGAAACACATCGGAGACCTCGAGATGGGCAGAAGACGGGTAGGACAGGGCAGGGATGATGGAGTCGAGGAATGGCGCACGGTCCGTATTTAATTTTGAGGATAAGGTTTGGTACTGCGACAGCACGTGTGCATTGGAGATTCACTCAACAGCGACATATTTTTCTCTCTCTATCACCTATCTGCCGGACGGTACAGGTTTTCGCGCAGGACTTTGGCTCCTTTTTTTGTGCACAGTCAGCAGCTGCACAGCCTCAACCCCCTTGTCTCGTTTTTTCACCGTCCGCCAAATCTCAGCCTGAAAGCGGACTCATCAAGTCTGAGCGCCGCCGGATTCCATCGCCAGTTTCAGTCGGAGTATCGACGCGTTCGAGTGAGCCTTGTCTTCATTCTCTTCTTCCAGCTCCGTCGCCGACGCTGACGACGATGAAGCCGTCTTTTCTGCAACATGACGACCGAGCAGCCAAAGCCGGCAGACCCACCTGTCGCCTACCCAATGCCGCCTCACTTTCAGCATTATAACGGGGGAACCTTCCCACCACCGCCGCCGCCTGGTGTTTATCCACCATCGATGTTTGCGTATCCACCACCGGTTGAGGGGCATCCTGAGGGGGGACCACCGCCAGGGCTCATTATGTTCCATGCACCGCCAGGCATGGTTTATGCTTATCCACCACCACCGGGGCAAGGTATATCTGCCTTTCCAACATGCTAACTCATTGCTCACTGTTCTCGTTAGTCTTTGCTGTGCCGCCAGGCGCTCCTTCACCTTCAATGTTGAAGCCGAAGCGCAAACAAGTCAAGATGGCCGTGTGTATCTTCCTACCATACTGGAATTTAATCTAATCTCCTGCCAGTGCACAAACTGCGCTACTGCGTGCAAACGGTGCGACGAGGCGCGTCCGTGCGAGCGCTGTCTCAAGTACGGCATTCAAGACAGCTGCATTGACGGACAGCGTAAAGAGCGCAAGAAAGGTGTCAAACGCGGGCCGTATAAACGTAAGAACAAGGGCATGGATCCGACATTCAGCGACGGAGGTACGTGCATCTTTTACAACTCTCAGTCATTTCTCATGTTGATCTAGAATTCCCTCAATCAGCTCCAACTGACAATGGCGAGTGGCAAGCTGCCAGTTCGAACGGCTCTCCCCCTGCCAATGCGTCGACTACTGCTGCCGCTATCCACGCTGTAGCACAGTTCGCAGCACCGGAGGCAGGTGCAGGCTACTACCCTTTGTACTATCCCCCGGGCCACTTTGTCACGCAGATGCCAGAAGGGCAAGAAGGCCAACCACAGGTGGTGCAGTATTTCATGGGAGGCTATCCTCCACCGTACGGCTACGCGCCCCCTCCAGGAACGGCATTTGTCCCTGCTCCTCCTATGCCCGGCCAGCCCGTCGAGGTACCAAATGGGTCCGAGAAGCCGGCTGAACCTGCGGCGACCAACAACGGGGTTGTCATTGCTGCCTCGGATGGTGCCGACCCGCTATCGCGTAAGCGGGGACGGACCAGCAACGGAAGTCCCAACAAGTCAAAGAAAACTAAGACGTCGGAGAAGGATCCCGGAAGCGAGGACGTCGACGCAGATAAAGAGGATAGCGACTCGCTTCCGGCGAACTGATTTCTTCCGTGTTGTATCTACCACCCCATTTCTTGTCTCTTGTCATTTGTTTTGCTGTCTGTCCTCAACGAACTAAATTGTCATTTAACCACACCAAATAGTGCAGCCAACCTTGCTGGTCCTTTGACCTTAGACAAGGCCCTATGTCGTTTTGACACGGTCTGACCCTGTCATTGGTCAAAAGGCCTGTATTGACTGGTGTCATCATGCCTTCTGTATTCTTTTATTCTTTTGGGATATTGGGTATCCATTGTAGTATAGCTGTACGATATATGTATTGATGCCGGATAAATCACCACGGGGTGTTTTGTGTTATCAGAGTTGGAAGCCGATATTACATTCGTTGAACAAGGTCAAGAACTCGGTCACCAACAAAAATTTTACCAATGACCGAACGGCAAATAAACCTTCGGACTCAGGCTGGCGTCCATCACGTCATTTTACCGATATCCCCAATGTGCCCGAGCTAATGTACAGCCCACCTAAATTCTCCGAAGCCTCGCCGGTACGAAAGTCAGTCACCGGTCTTCCTGCACCAATGGACTCTAACCAGTCCTTACCGACACTTGATGACAGTCAATCAAGTTCCTCAAGGGACCTTGATCCAAGTCACAAAGGGACTCTACTGCACCAACAGACCGGAGCCGCTAGCCTTAGGAGGAGGAGGAGGAATAAGAAATTAGAATCTCGGCTCCGAAGATCGAGACCCAGGTAAACTTTTCCACTGAGAGAGGGAAAAAAAAAAGGGGGGGGGAAAGAGCCGTCTGACGGGGTGCCACCAATGTCGCGTTGAAAGCAAGAACTTGAGATGCCTAAAGTGTAAGAATGATATTGTAGCGAAATTGGCAGAGAAAGGGTTACAGACTAAGGCCTTAAAACCAACCGGATACGTCGCGTTCCATAGTAGGTAGAACTTGAAGAGGGTACTAGATTATTTAAGATCACGGACGACTGACCATGTATGTAGATGAGAGATAACGTGATCTGTTTCTCTGCGATCGATCAGAAAAACCAACGGTTCTTGTAGCGCAAATTGACTTACGCGTTGGCAATAAAACCAGAGCACGTTCGAGTCCTGGCCCCGGGGGAAGACCTCAGGAGTCCTAGCCAGGCCTCAACGATGTCAAGGAGATGCAAGGACGTTCGTTCAGTGATGGGCAAGAACTCCAAATTAAATTAGTGGGTCGCGCTGACTCGCGTAGTGATCCAGGCAGAGCGATAGTTATCGATCTTCAAGTCCATAAATGGAAAACGCCCAATCACGTGTATTTGGCAAAGCCTTCCGCAGGACACACGCTCTCTCCGAAATTTTCATTCCAATTGCCGGATTCACCTTTCACGATGTCTGCCATTCGTTCCCTTCGTCAGCTTTCCCTTTCCTCTTCTCGTATCGCCTCTGCGCGATCCGTGTCGTGTGTTTCGCGTGCACGCTTTGCTCTCCCTGCTAAGCAGGTGTTATCGTCGCGAGCATTTTCTGTTTCTGCACGGGCTTGGGGACAGGGAACTAGTGCGTAATCCTTTTTTGCTAGATTAGATAGGCCATTGACACTGAATGCTACAGCTGATGTTGCTTTGTCGACGAAGCTCGAGGAGGAATTGAGCTACGAGTTGGAGGATGTTTCCTCCAAGGAAGTTCCAGAATTCCTGGCCAAGTTCAAGAAGGCTGGTGTTTGGACTGTGCGTGCTGACGCTATCCTTGTTTTATGCATGCCGAACAAACCAAAAATTTTGTCAGATTGAGGACCGTAGATCGAGCGAAGAAGTAGTCCTTTCACGGAAATTTGGCAACGAAGAGTACGCAATTCTCTTTTTCAATATTTGTTACATACTCTAATCTCTGTCTTTTTGCATGCAGGATTCGTTTAACTTTTGCTATCTCTGATCTCAGGAATTCAGAAGAACCCTACGAGGAGGAGGACCTTGATGAGGAGGCCGAAGAGAATGAAGATTCAGAAACCATTGTTTCGTATCCTCTGCATGTGGCCCTGACCATTTCCAAGGTGAGCACCAGTATAAACTCTTCTCACAATTAACTAATCATTTCTAGGGACCTGGTCATGGTGCTTTGGCCCTAGATATGGTTTGCCAGGATGGCCAATTCGTCGTCGACAACGCCGCTTTCTATGAGGATGCTAGCGTCGGTACAAGCCTTACTGCCGAAGCCGACTGGAAGCGTCGGGGACTGTACTTGGGACCCCAGGTTTGTGGCTGATTTCCGCCACACAAGCTATTTGTTGACGTCCTCGTAGTTCGATAACCTTGATATAGCCCTTCAGGAAGAATTTGAACGGTATCTGCAAGAGCGTGGTGTCGATGAGAGCCTGGCAGCGTTCATCCCTGAATATGCTGAGCACAAGGAGCAGGAGGCAAGCTGTCATTTCTTTTATCTCCGGCAATTGTTTAACTTTTCAATAATAGGAATACACCCACTGGTTAGTGGCTGTGAAGAAATTTGTCGACGTATAATTTGGCACAAGGGTTCACCAAAAGACAGACGCTGTCGCGAGGGCTGTTGATTCGCTCCGAGTCTGCAGGCTCTATTGTATTCCATCTGTAATGATATATTCGCATACATCACCACTCATCGATTTCACTAACTGTTTATTCACCCCCTTCACAAATCAATCTCGTCATCGCCGAATTTCGTCATATGGCTTACCGAGTCGGATTAGTACGTGTCCGTGTCGTGGACTGTCGTGTCTTGCGTCATTCTGGTCCCAAAGTCATCCCCAAAAGGAAGTCTTGGTGCCTAATGGAGGAATCTTCGAGAAATATCACGAAAGATTGCGAAAAGACGCGTCGTGTCTCGGAACCGATCTAGGCAGCAGCGCTGTGTCTGATGATGCTTAACTGCGGCGTAAGCGTAAGTGGGGCGACACTGCATTATTATAAAATGCCTTGTTGTCTTCGTTCTTTTGTTATTCTCATTCCCCTACAGTGCATCGACCTTTGTCCCTTGTTCTCCCAGTGTATATAACTGCAATGTCACCTGTTGACATCCCCTCATCGCGAGCCTCCAGCCCCTCATCAGAGTCTTCATTCTCGTCTTCCATGTCCGTCCTCCTCTGGCCTGTATGTCCCCATTCACAAGCGCAGGAGCTCCCCCACCTCGCGCGCTACTACCCCAGAGTCGGCCAATGGCCTACGTGAGTGATACAGCCCTTTCTCCCTAAGCCTCAGTATCTAACGGGATGGCTTTCAGACTCAATATCCCGTTTGCCGATTTACAACATCACCGAGCTCCTGAACATCGGACATCACTCTCATCTCGCAGACATCTCATGTGACGCAAAGACCATGCTCCATGACCATTTTCCGGAGATTGTCAAAGGATTAGACTGGAAGCCAACGCGGCATTCGAAGGGAGAGAAGCCAAGTCCTCGCAGACAGCCAGGGAGACCAAAGTCGGAACGGACAACTCGGAGGAAGGGCAACAAAGTTGTGGAGGAGCTTAGTTGGAGAGGAAGGACTCCGGTGGTGCGCACGACTGGGCTGGCAGTTCCGATGGCGCCGACGGTACAGGTCGCGTGAGGGGATGCGATTCGGATAGGCGGATTCGGAGAAGCATTGGACAGCTTTGCATGGATGGAACGGAAAGATATTCAATGATGTGTATAGATAATGACTGTTTAATTGCATTGCATTCATCGACCTAGACCATATCTCGATCATTCTTACTGAGTATTCGCTCTGGCCTTTGAAAGGAGACGCACAAGCCCAGCACAGTCCAGAAACGTATATCTCAGGAATACTTGCCGACTCGGAAAGCAGCACACGTTGCCTCAGTCCGCCGCAGGTCACCATAAAATGTCAACAATATTACGCAAAATGCATCACTAGTAAGCTTCCATACACCATGAACCATGAACCGTTACAAACAATCCCACAGCATTTAGGCCGAAATCTTCTTCTTGGTTAGCAATCCCGCAAAAACAGCAGCTAAAGCGAACAGGAACCATTTTGTGAAAGATCGGCCTTCCGCTGGCGTCGGCGGACCTGTCGGTCGTGCGGGTAACGAGGGGAACAACCAACCCAGGGCATTCAGCTTCTTGTCCTGATGAAATATTATTGAGTATTGGTCATGAACTGAACAAAGCAACAGCAAAGGACACACGGTGTAAGGAGGATAGCGAGACGATAAAATCCTGTCCAACCTAAGAAAAGGATCATAGAGATCAGACAACGGGTAGTCTCGAAACGTAGCGAAGACCGTACCATCCAGGAGGATCTAGGGACGCGCGCGTGTGCGTAAATGTATCAAAGCCAAACTAGAAGCGGGATCCAATTTTATGAAGCTGAATGCAGGAGCAAGAGCTTCCTTACCTTGCCGTTGTGATGTCCACCTAGGGGTAAGAAGGCTGAGAATACTAAACGGAATATCGACGTGAAAGCGCGTACTGCCACTAGGACCAACTCCGCCAAAGGGTAGGCCCTCCGCTGGAAATGAACCGACAGTCAATCAACATGAAGAAAGTACAAGAGTGACAGTATGAACCTGCAACATGAGTCATCGTTTCATTCATACAAACGGCTCCACTTTGAGTGCTGTTAATAACTAGATGCCTAGTCAGTAAATAGTCGCTGTAGACGAAAGATTCCCCAACTCTTCGTCTTGAGTTCGCTATCCTGAGTGAACACGTAGAGAGCCAAGGGATGGTCACTAGACGCAACGTTGAGTATACGAACGGTAAAATGCATCCAGGATACTTACTGGGCATTGACAAACTTGATAGCCTCGTCGATATTGTCAACAGGTACGATCGGCAGAATAGGACCGAATAATTCTCTGCGCAAAGTATCAATGACGAGGCGAAGAAGAGACATTACAAGGCACTTACTCAGACATAAGAGGATCGTCGAATGAAACGTCCTTTACAACCGTTGGCTGAATATACTTTGTAGCTTCATCGAGTTTACCGCCGAAGGCAATAGTTCCTTTCGTGGAGTTTAACAGGTTGGAAAGCCTGTTGTATGCTTGTGGCGAGACGAGCCTGCCGATGGAATTTGCTTCAGCCTCCGGAGTAGGATAAAATGTATCGTTGCTGGTCGAGTGAAATCAATTTATGCGAGGTTCATTTGGAAAGTGAATGGCACATACGTAGCTTTAAGCGCTTCGATAAACTTATCTTGGAAGTCCTTTGGAACCAAAATGTAGTCGGGCGCAACACAACTCTGGCCGGCATTAACAATCTTGCCCCAGAATATACGGCGCGCAGTCATTGGAAGGTCACATTTTGGGTCAATGAATACGGGCGATTTACCACCAAGCTGTTGGAAATGAGTCGTCGAAACACGGCTCAGAATTTTTTGCTTGCCTCAAGGGTGACGGGAGTCAAAGTTTTTCCTGCAGCAGAAGCGATGATACGTCCAACACGTCCACTACCGGTGAACAATACTGCTCCGCTTTCAGTACGGATTGTTTTGACGAAAAGAATTAACGTACTGTGTCCCCATGGGTGTTCCAAGAGCTATGAAGTTGCTCATCAGGCCAAAAACGGTTCGCAACTATAGCTACGTACCTTGCTTGTTTCTGCGACCCCGCCGTTGACAACACGGATGACAGAAGGGTCGACATATTTGGGGAATAGTTCCGCCAACAAAGAAGATGTGGCCGGGGTCTGTTCGGAGGGTTTGAACACGACGGTATTGCCGGCGGCAATTGCAGATGCCTGTATATCAGTGTGAACGGACTGAGCAGAAAACAAGCAAAGGACGCACTATAGGCCCAAAAGACATGTTGATAGGGTAGTTAAAAGGACTGATAATGAGCACGATGCCCTTTCCCTGCTTGTAGATGACCCGTCGCATGGGCGTATAGTTCATTGAGAACGCGGGTTTCTCTGGCTTGGACCATTTCTCGACGTTCGAGTATGCATCCTTGATTTCAGAGAGCGAGGGCCCAATCTCCGTACTGGTTGGAAGGTCAGTGATTTTACGTTCAAACTTTCAAATCGTACGCACAATGTAACCTCTATCTTTGGCTTGCCCAAGTCTGCCATCAGCGCATCCTCGAACCTGGCGACATTGTCCTTCAAGAGGTACCCAAGCTGGAGCAGGACGTATTTTCGATAGGCTATTGGCTGGACCTTCCCTAACTTGAAGGTACTTGATAACTCTGCATGGATCTACAGGACGCGGTCAGCGGCAACGATCATGACAGCGGCGGGTAAAGACTTTGCCTTGTTGATCTCGTCAACGGGAGTATAGTTGAGTTTCGACATTGGGAGTGGTGGGAAACAAGGGTGGTAAGCGTTGACGCATCATATTATGTAGGTCCAAGTCTCTGATCAACCCGTGATTTACACTGCCGCTTCTATCCGGATTATCCTTGCCTGCCGTCCAGCCGTGCTCAATCCACCCTTTCTTTACCGCAGAACCGCATTTCCGACTCGGAATTTAGACCTGGATGATTCCATTGCTTTTCAGTTCCTCACAAGAAAAGGTGCCTAAATCATGACTGGGCTCATACATGCAATCAATCCCGTCAAGGACGGCAAGTGATTCTATATGGAGCGAGTTGATCCCCATCGACGCAGATCATAATTTATTTCGAATATATCAACGATGATGTCCAAAAGGGCTTCTCCCCTCGTCCCGAATCTGTCGCCGGTCCCTAAGAGTGCCTGTCGCCAATAACATCCGGAATCTAATTCATCTTGTAATTGATCATCCTCTAACGACTTTTCCACGACCATGCCCTCTTCACGAAGACGTCTTCTCCTTGACCCCCTCACGAAGTGCTTTCGTTGCACACAGATGAAGATCTAGAGTTATGGGAACGTAAGTCGTAAAAGAAGAATATTTCAACGCCTAGTAAAGATTTGACAGTACAACTGGTAGTACATAAACAAACACTTCGACAAAGAGATACATTTTGTAAAAATTGCATAAAGTAGCTAAACTGTTAGGGCAGCTGGATATAGCAGGTAAGAAGGGTTGCCATCGAAGAGAAACGAGAAAACGATGCTCACCTAAAGTATGTTTATTTGTGGGACTTACTCAGACGTTGCTGTATGACCGGAATGACCAATGAAGCCCATGATTCATCTGGATCCGGAAGCTGTAGTAGGTCTTCAACTTCAACTTGCACCGCACCACGAGAAGGTTTTGAGTGTCTGTGAAATACTTCTGAGGTCCAATGGCTTCAAGGACAAGAAGATTTTAAAACAGCAGATGTCTACATCTTGACCTTCGGGAACATCGAATGCGATTGGTTTCGTGGCGGTGTTGCCAAAACCAAAAGTGAGGATGTCTCCCGCGGGAATGCAGGGGTCGACAGTCTTCTCCATATCATCAGCCAGGTTCGGTTTTGAATGGAACCAGTTTTCTAGATGGCATCCAAACTAGATCGGCAGATAACAAGAGGATAGAATAAAGTGGACATACCTATATCGAGCGTGGATGCATCGAAGTAAAAGAGGCAAGCGTAGAGATGGCGGTCGCCGTTGTTCTTAATAGTAAGCCCATAGCTGGGCCTCTTCGTTAATGGAAGAGACATGTCTACGTCAATCCTGACAAGTTTCCCGTCGTCAAATCGGAGAGCGTCCTCGCTGCCGCGGATAGGTTGTGGAGCCCCCCTAGGTGTTCGACTCCGTCGAAGTTTATGCATGGTGATGGCAGCGTCGAAGATGTCTATGGCATACGGGCTTTTAACAGTAAGGTGGTAGGTAAAGTTGGCATAGTGATTGATGATTCGTTGGGTTTGGACGATGTCGTCGACGGTGGAGTTGACACCAGAAATTCGAGACGATTCCATCGAACTGAAAAGATTGTTGTCTTTCATCGGTTCGAAGGAAGCTTTATCACCATTGAAGTAGCTATTTCCTCCCCCTCGGTCAAAGGTGACATTGTCTCCTTCGACTTCTAGGCACAGATCCGCCTCCTGCCGGTTATTGGTATGAGCAACAGGTACAGTCAGCTGCATTGCATTTTCGTTGATAATCTTTTCTAGAGAACCTGAATGCAAGTCGTCGTAATATATTAATAGGCATTTGGCGAGAGGTTTTCACCAGTCGCGCGTACCAGAAGTTCGGAATATCCTTCTGCGTGACGAAGAATTCGGAGTCATGGGGCCGGAGTTGGGATGTGCATTCTGTCTCCACTTCCTCCACGACTGCAGTACCCAATGGAAGAGATTCAGATTCGGGTAAATCTGTGCGGTATAGCTGGTAGATTGAACCCTTAGTGACGCCGAGGGCATGCCCAGCTTCGAGGATAAGATACGGCTGCTTATCTTCACGACGGCAGAGGATCATAGAGGTATTAACAGGTTCTTGCGAGGGGTAGAACAGACGTTGGTGGATATTATTTCCATCCAATTGAGGTGACTGGCTAACAGACCAAGGTGTTCAGCTCAGAACGATGCCGATAAAACCAGCAGTACTCACTAAGGTGGCATTTTATCTCCGAAACGAAGCATCAGAGACCTATATGTTAGGTATGCCTCTGGTGTTTCTCTTACGGCCTGCAGCAGTGAATGAGTGAAAATTCCCTTCTTTTGTGTCTCCCACGCCTTTTGATTACGACCACACGCCGCCAGGAGGATATGCGAGTCCCAGAAAGAACCCGAAAAGTTTGTAGTGCTTGTAGATTGGCTGGATTTGCGAGAGCCGCTGGTTGGACGGGAATAGATAGAAGAGTCACATTGCGCGGAAATCGTTATCTCCTCATCGCCAATTTCCCTTGCTTTGGCGTCAGCCCCTGGTCCGACTCTGGCTCCCCGGTCGATGCCAGCGGAGTGACAACAGTCAAGTATCAGCACCTTAGAAATGTATTAACGATCCAAGTCTGTGCGAGGTCTCATGAAAACGTACGATATTGTTCCCTTTGGCTGCCGACAAATCCAGAAGAAGGCGGCTGATTGTCCGGTCAGGGATCCCTTCTACTTTCTTTTTTTTAACAGATTTTCGAAACGTCATATCGACAGGACATAGCATCTCGATATTGTTGTCAAAAGCGTGCCAGTCTTCCCATTGAGCTGGCTTCTTAGCCACAGCTCCGTGTCCGGCATAGTATATGATGATTATGGCTTGGCCTCGAATGATGTCTTTGCGCGCTTCGAGGTCGCTAAAGGCGCCAATGATTCGGGACCTCGTGGCCTTCTTGTCACGTAGACTAATTATGTTTTCTTTTGGCGCCCCCAGGTCTGTACGGATGTAGTGTTCGAATTCGTTGGCGTCGGCGACAGCACCTTCTAGCTGACACTCGACACGTTCGTATTTATCGATACCGATGATTAGTGCAAAAACATTGTTAGCCCCTCTGTGTCGTGAACGAGGTAAACAACTGGCGTTTGTGAATTGAAAGCTCGATGACTTACTTTGCAGCATCCTTTCCCTTCAGAGGCCATCATTTAAGTTGGTACGGTGTATGGAAGAGACTGGACGTACACGGGTTCCCTTTCCTGCTTTGCGTACATCATGAGTAGGAGTCGCGCTCGGTTTTGAATGCTGTGCCAAAGCAAATCAGTCATATCCAAGGATTTATGGATGTCCGCCTGACTTACGTTGCCTTTGCTCGACGAGGTAGTAGACAATTTAATCTACGATAGACTTATTAACGGATAAGACTCGAAAAATAGGCCTGCTGGGATCAGAGTCATGGATGGTAGACTATACACTGCGATGTGTTCAAGATATATTGACAGGAGAATCAGAATTGAGCATGATCAACAATCATAGAAGCGCGGCCGGGACACGATACGACTTTACCGACAGCGCTCCAGAATTGATCCAGATCAGTACTGTTCTCCAGCCAATGATCGGAATAGAGAGTTGCTGATAAGCGACAACCATGACTCTTGACGATCCAGGGCGACCTCCCTTCACATTCACCTTGTCGCCTCCATGGGATTTCCGAGCGGGTGTGTTGTTTTGCATACTTGAAATTCTGTAGCGAGGGTTAACTATCTCGCAAGATTTGGGGGGGGCTTACGAGGGAACTGTAGGATTGATAAGAGAGACTAAAGCGGTCTGTAGAGTTTCTGACAGACTAGCCAATGTACTTGTACGCCCCTCAGTTCGCCTGGAAGGGTTGAGGAGTCCGTGTGTTATCTAGTGTATTGTTAGACGGTAGAAGTGACTGGTGGGTACATTGTTACGAAGTCATATGGTACCCGTTTTATAGACGGAAGTTCATGATGTGAAATCGCCACGAAACCCGTTTGAGCGCTTGCGCTGCCGTGTGTGTTCATCATCGAGTATTGGCTATCATTGTGGTTCTGATGGTACAAAGCAGCTGATTGGGTGGCGTTTGAGGAACAGCCATAAATAGTACTATAGTACGCCATATGCACTATCTTCAGCGCCTAAAAAGAATTTAATATCTGGATGGCAGGTTCAATGATTATGAAGGCGTAACGCCCCTTCCGCGAGCATCGGAGGGACACTAACCTTCATCGTGGCACATCTGCTCTTAGTCTGGAAGTTCAATAGGAATTGCATCATCTGGAAGTGGTGGTCACGGACACGATTAGAGGTTACATACTGTCATCCCGCAATGCGAAAGCATCATGAGAGTGAGAGCACATTCTCCGCATCAGAGGATTGGAATCGAGTAGAAAGCAGAAGGTAAACAAGACTAGACCATAATAACGTGGTCGAGCCACTGTTGCTTGAATTTCCCCAAGGTAAAATGCCTCGTTAAACTGGACCACATGGTGGGATAGCTGCCTTGGTAATGTTGTCTGCCACGCATCAGCGATATTACTAGTCCTTGAGCGCTAAATTTGAAGCGCTTAAAATCAATGTCGAGATGCACAGAGATAAAAATAACATGCCTAGAACCTTCCAGCCGAGAAACAAGTTCTGCCCCAGATGATAGAGGGTAGGATAGGACACAAATTCGTCTACAACTGCGAGAGTAAATGCGAGTCAGAGACAAGGTCTGTTACATATATCCCGAAAGCAGAACCTTTCGTGATACCATGGAGGGACCCTGCAATATGCGGCACGGTTGCCCGTCTTCGCGGCGACATATAATTCTGGAGCTATCAGCGAACTCGACGGAGGACTCGAACAGAAACCGATGCAAGTGTTGAGATCTGTTGTTTGGCTAACATTTCAGATTCGGCTCGTAGGGGCCTAAAGATTGGACCAGCACTTACAATGGTGGTATAACAAGGCGATGCATCAATGGTTTGTACGTCAGTCCCCGTGAAGGCGTTCTTCTCATGACTTTCAGTGCGAGTAAAAATACCTTGCCCATCTTCCGAGTCCTCCCACGCAGATTGATGACGGCTGCACGCCGCCATTAATACGATATGTGAGTGCGATGACGAGCCTGAGAAACCCGAAGTGCTATACATAAGAAGTACGAGTACTACTGGGATGCCAGTCGCAGGATAGCAGACAGGCGTTTGGCCCCTGCGAAATCTTGATTTCGGCAAAACCGTGATTGACGCGGAATTTAGGCTGAAAGATCAAGGAGCCCAAATATGGGCATTTCTTGGTCCGAAATGTGGCATTTTGGGGCTCTGCCGTCGTGTCATTTCAAGCGAAGAGAATGAAGGGGTGTAAATTTAATGTAAATCCCAAGTGAATACAAGGTAGTTGAATTAAAATAGTACAGTTTTGTGATCCGCTGATTGGCAGTGGGAAGGATATTGCAGTAAGCGTGCTGCAAAAAGCTGTAAAAAAAAAAACAAATCACATCGAAAATATTTTCAATGCCATGCCTTAGAAGGTTGTCGAAAGTAGTATGCATCCACTGTTTGAGTAATCAGCAGGATCTTTGGGTGTCGACTTCTCCAGTGCCCGAATGTAGGGTACCCAAGCTAACTATGGATTTACCAGACACTGTAAGGCTAAATAGAAGGGAAAAGAAACCGTAGTTTGCGAAGGTGAGATAAATGGCAGAGTAGCGCAGATTATAATTTATTTCGATGAAATTACATATACACATTATCCAATATCTACGGTGTCGTCCCAAGGGCGTTGATGTTCACCATTCAAGAATTTCTCCCTTTGTCCCGAGTCTGCCGCCGATCCAAGAGTGACCTGCAAAGCCGACTTCTCGTCGACAACATATCCGGGATCCAAATCGTCTTGATCATCATCCTCTAATGGTTCTTCTACGACCATTCCCTCTTCACGAAGTATGAGCCACGTCTTCTCTTTCACCTGTTAAATCAGGAGGGTTAGGATAATGGTTGATCCAGCAGGATATAACACAAACTTCGAGATTTTGGGCGGCACTGATAGTCTTGATGATCTGGCCTTCATGACGCTGATGTAGAGTCCGCCGGAAGGAGCGAGTAAGGAAGGACGACGCGGTGTTAAGAGGCCAGTCTGGTGGAACGAGGGGTATCACCTATACACAAGGTGAGTAAGCTGGGACTACGAACATATCCGATACTTGCATCAACAGCATCTAAATTAACAGCTTGTGAGTCAAGTAATCGGGCTGTGCGACTTCTACTTGGTTCCCTGAATTGTAGGACAGTCAGCGTGACGGCGATACCTCGAAGAGACGAGTATTTCTTACTGAGCAGTTACATATACTTCTAGCAGTATCTTCAATAAACATCGTTTGAGCTCTTCGTCGGTAGCTGTTGATTTCGTCCCGTTACTGGGTTTCACAAACCAGGTCGCTGATTTCCACAATTGTAGGCCAGCTGTATTCTCAGCAGCATATAGTGCCACCTTATTGGGAATCACTTCGCCTCCCAAGGCACAGTACACCTCGGCAGAATTTGTGTCGTGTAGATCGTGTATTAAGATAGATAGCGCTGAGCGGTGATTTCCTAGCTATAACGGGATGATAGACGTCAGACTGAGAGTGTGTCTTGAACAAACATTCACCTCACCTTGCCTTCGATGGTCGCCATCTCGAGTTGGAGGATTTTCTGGTACGGAGATAGCCTGTCTCTAATACTTTGAAAATCGTACATTGTTGACCCCTGAAGGAACAAGGTGGTCTTTATTCGCGCACGTTTGTGATCGGAATCAGGCGTCGTCGAGACAAAGTAGGAGAAGAAAGACACCGTGGATTCGCTGCGGCTCGATGCAAAGGAGGATGCTAGGGTTTCGTTAGCTTGCAGCTGTTAAGTCTATTAAAGAATTCAGCATACCTTTTGCCCGCCATAGCTTAGACACGGAGTCTTGGGAGACAAAGGAAAGTAGCTGATCAACCAGAGCAGCTGCAAATTGCTCGTGAAGGGCGCGTGAAGGACTTCGTTTCTGTAACACGAGATGCTCGAGATACTGTGAGCCGGCTGCAGGATTGGCTTCAGAAATTTGCTTCAGCAAGGCAGAGTCGTCTTCCAGCTTCTCCCGCCGTTTCGAGGTATTTTGGAAAGTGAGGAGCTGCCACCAACATGAGTGTATGAGAGATGAGAAAAAGCCTAGGAAAATACCTTGAGACCCCTCTCCGGGTCAATCTTGGTCAACCAGATTCCCCATTGTTGGATCAGTTGTCTGTCTTTCTTTTCTGTAAGAAGCCCTATCATATCGGAAAGCGGGTCTGTTATATCTTCATCCGTCCATTCGCCCTCAACCAGTCTGCAAAAAGACGCGTCAATAGGGACACACACAAAGCTAGAATGCTTACTTTGCCCAGACCTCAAGGAGTGCCTTGTCATCTTTGGATTGCCTGTAGAGCATGCAAAGAGCGTTGTATTTTTCCGCATGTCTCAACACCGGCTCGATCTCATCGACGACTAAGTGGTTTGATCCCTGAAGTAATGAGTAAAGGTCCTTCTTCTTTTCCAGTTGTGCGTATAGTTTTGCCAAAACGGTATCGACAACAGCAAACGTGTCCTTCCACTTGTTTGCATATTCCGACTCGACCTTGCGTCGATGACGGCACTTGTCCAAGAAGACTTGTAGCATTTCACGGGCGGCTACTTCGAGAATCTTTCTGAGTTCGACCGTAGGCGTAGCGGTTCGTGTATTGGGGGATAGATGTGGTGAATAATTCCTGACTAGATTGGCAACAACTAAGAATCAGTTCCATTATAGGAACGGGAAAAGAGTCAACGACAAGGAGAGGAAAGTGGTATATTAAATGAAGGGCTCATCATGCGGACATGTTGAGCGACTGTCGGTGCTCTCAGGGCATTCGGTCTGGGCTGTATATCTTAAATAACGAACTTACTGATATCATCGACAGAAGATTCAAGTGGCATACACTCCGCAACGCCAGCAAAGACATTGATGGAGTCTTGCGAAGTAAAAAGAGACCCACGTAGGTCGGGGTAATAGCTGACAAGAAGTCGCGGGTCCAATTCTCCGTCGAAGAAATTCCGGCCTGCCTCTTCAAAGAGAGTTTCGGCAAAACATTGGAATCCTATTCGCTGGTATACGTAGCGTAGTTCCTCTGCCTACATATGATGAGTTGAAATATGTTATCAAGCTGACAGCGACGCACTTCGTCCTCATCCACGGAGATGTTACTGTGTAATTTCTTGCGCTGCTGATCGGCTACGTCCACGGCATCCTCTATTCGGTGGCTGTCGAGAAGGGATTCGGCTTGAGATATAAGCGTAGATGGTACAAGAGAGTGGACACTATGCTGCCCGAGAACGAGGACGCCAGAACGAGGAAATGTAGACGTGGAATGAGGCATGACCGTGACGGTCAGACGAAAAGAGGAGTCATTACGTAAGGCATGCTAGAATTCGTATTCTGATCCTTCGCTGCATTTGAGCACTGGTATCTCCCTTTATGCAATTAAATCCAAAGTTCTGCATCTTGCAAGGAGAAAATGGGCCCCCAGAACACTGATTGACTCCTTTTCAATAATACCTCCGAGGCTTGCCTTCCTGTTTTACTCTTGTCCCAGATTGCTTCCGGTTCTTGCCGGTCATGTGAAAGGACTGCTTCTTAAGGCCGCCTGTGGCCTTCTTCCCACCACCATGATGCTCACTCATGTCTGAATCTAGTACAGTAGAGAAGCCAGAAGTCGAAGAATCCGATTGGGATACCCTAAGAAAAGCTAGTCTGTTTCCCGGAGGATTTGGAGAAGATCGGATAAAGCTATGGTTGGTACTTCCATTGACTCGGCTTCATCACCACTGAACACATCTTGTCAAGGCCTAAACTACTCAATGTACGACATGGAGCGCCCCAGGATCTCTCTGTATTCGATGAGTTGCCAAGCCATACTGATGAACGCCAAATACGTCTGGATACCGACCGGAGTTTTGTGTTGTATCCAGTAGGTGAACCATTCGTCTTGTTCATCCATGGCAGACGCTCACTTGGATTCAAGATACTAAAGATGACAAGGAGTCACTTCAGGCCGAGCTCAACCGACTATTGGTAGCCATATTTCGTAAACGGCCAAAGTTAAATTACTTCCAGGTGAGCCCGACACGCCCTCCCACACTCTGCTGTTCTGACTCGAATGACAGGGATACCATGATATCATTTCGGTTTTATTTTTAACCTTACCTCCAGAAATTCAGTTTTCCTGTGCTGAAAAGATGAGTTTGCATCGAGTGCGCGATTCCATGGGTCATGGGTTAGAGCCAATACTGGGGCTTCTTCGGTGAGTCAGATTACATCAGGTGCCTCCACATGTGCTCGTTCTAATGTTATCAACGCAGTGTGACCCAGAGGCTTTTGCGACTGGCGGACTTTAGTTATGCGGAGCTACTAGAGAGGCGCGTCAATGTATTCATCGGTATACTTCGGTGCTCAACTTACCCTACAGGAACTCTCCTCTTCCCTTCTACGCCCTGTCCAATCTAATCACCCTCTTTTCACATGACATGCCGACATTACAATTGATACAGCATGTTTTCGATTACTTGCTGTGTCGTCCACCAATCGTAATTGTCTATCTAGCCACCGCGGTGAGATTAATTTGGTGAGAGCAAGGATCATTATGTATTCATTCTTCTCGTCAGATTATTCTGTCCCGTAAAGACGAGGTCCGACGTCTAGAGGAAGAGGACGAAGAGGGTATGATGCATTCACTTCTTAGTGGATTGCCGAACATCACGGACGGGTCTCCCTCACTCGAGGAGAGTATCGTGAAGACAGAAGAGGATACGTCTAGTTCTTTGGGGACCTTAGATCAGGAACAGCCTCAATCTGAACAATCTGCCGGTGACGAATTGCCAGGAATCTCCGTCAAGGAAGGGCCTTGTGGGAAGTTGTCCGCCTTTCCTGTAGAAACCAAGATAGATGATGATGGATTCATGAAGTCATCGGACAGCTGCAGCATGAATGATGCGGAAAAAAGCGAAACACAGGAGGAAACAATTCCGACCACCCAGATCTTTTCGTCAGATTCTAAGGACGATTCGGAGGCATCTACGGGAACCCCTTCATCCCCTCCCAGCTATCCTATCCGTGAATCAACCAGACGTGCCCTGCAAAAGCCATCCATGACGTTGGCTTCCCTTTTGCTACAGGCCGATCATCTTTACGAGTCGTACCCTCCTTCACATCCCTCACTCGCATTGTCGTCTATCATGGGCCCACAAAGTGTTATGTTTACGTGGTCTTCCTCCCCCTCTGATCTACCGAGCGACGATTCTGCAGAGCGAATGGTTGAGTATCCTCAGCTTATCGTTTATCCCTATGTGGAGGAAGATAGCGATCAGAAAGAAAAGCGGAAAGGCCCGCGGCATAGGCACCCCATAAAGCGACGACCGAGATTCAGACTTCGGGACCGCAAAACTATGATCACAGGCGCGGTTTTAGCGCTAGGAGTTGCCATGGCTGTGTATGGAGTGCGGAGTGGTATCGTGTACGGAGAGGGGCGGCATACGAACTTTCATTTTCATAGGGATTGGAAAAGACTGGGAGGTTGGGCCGGCGGATTTCTTATCGGAGCTGGGAACAAGATATTGCACATAGGCGACGCGTCGTAAATAGGAACAGGTGCAATTTGTTTTTGCTGTTTTTGTCATATGTCAATGGCTGTGAATATTTGACATCCATGATCCCTGCAGACAATTTAGGAGACCCCAACAAGGTACTTATTATATGCCAATAGGAAGATTTTTCAATATGGGAACGTTAACATGCGTGTGGTGCTCAAACTTGACTTCTCACATCAATGATATCCAAACCTTAATGAAAATGAAGGCGATTGAACGCAAGTTCGTGGAGACGTGAGGAACTTTCCCATGTGCATAACACTTCGCTTCTAACCAAAATTTAGAATTACTAGGCGTCTCTCCATAATACGCCACGATTTGATCGGCCCTGTTGTCGAGTACCAATTGCAATACGGCCAAGTTGCTCCATGCTAGGCTTGCTTTCAACAGTCAAGCCAAATCCGCCTGGAGCTATGCCCGGGTTCTATGAGCAGCAGCTAGTCGTTCTCACTAGCTTTTGTTTCCTTTCTCTCCTCGTTGACCGGCATGTGACGCGACGCAAATCGGTCAAGGCCGCGGATGATGCTCTTGAGCAGGGCATACCTGCTAGTACCGAGTCGAAGTCCCTTGCGACGCTGACCAGGCAGTACCTCGTGGTTTACGGGGTTGTGATGGGTGAGTTTTTCAATTCCGTCCGCGGAGGTGCGCGCTTCATTTGTGACAGGGGCGGATTGGCTCCAAGGACCATACGTGTACTCGTTGTATCGAGAGCAGTATGGTTTTCCCGAGCGGATAGTTGCTATTCTCTTCGTGACAGGATTTATGTCAGCTGGCCTGGCAGCGCCTTTCGTCGGTGTTTACGCTGACCAACAGTACGTGCCTCATTAGTTTCCGCTCGACGCTAAAACTGAACATTACTCTAGCGGACGGAAGAGAATATGTCTGCTATTTTGCATCACCTACGCACTTTCTTGCATGCTTATTCTTGTCCCGTGGCTGCCGATTCTCCTGTTCGGCCGTATTCTCGGTGGAATATCAACGTCCATCCTGTTTTCTGTGTTTGAGTCCTGGTTGGTGTCTGCCTCCACGTCACTCATGCTCCCTCAGTCGGACATATCTGTCATCATGGGCCGAGCAACTTTGCTGAATGGTTTTGTCGCCACGGGGGCGGGAGTTGTCAGTAACGAAATTGTTTCCATTTCCAGCTCTTTCGCGTCTCCATTTATAGCAAGTGGGGCTTTGTTGATACTCGCATGGGGACTCATGCGAATATCATGGATAGAGAATTACGGCGGTGGAGGGGGCACTACGAATGATGACTGGGATGTCTTCCAAACTACGCGTTTAAGGCAAGCATGGAGTATTGTTCGACATGGTCAGTCTATCAGAACGACTGTCGCTTGGTTAACTCTTAGGCTTCCATTTCTAGATTCGCTTCTTCTTACCCTTGGTCTAACCCAAACATGTTTTGAGGGTTCTATGTACCTGTTCGTCTTTCTCTGGGTACCCTCGTTACAGGAAGCTTCCGAGTCACCCGAAATCCTTCCCTTGGGCTACATATTTTCGTCGTTCATGCTCTCAATGATGCTTGGATCCCTGTTATACACGGCCATCGTCTCTCATCCCCCCTCCCCTTCCAGCGCTGCAGGATCGGTAGACTCTCTATTAACGACACATGCTAAACTCAGCAGCATGGTTAGCGCCGTCAGTGCGCTCGCATTAGCGGTCAGCGTAACTTTCCCGGACGAAAAAATTCGCTTCTGGGCGTTTTGTACATTTGAGGCCTGCGTCGGCACGTATTACCCTGTACAAGGAACACTTCGGGGTTTTCTTATCACGAATGAGCATAGAGCTACGGTAAGATCTTTTTACAAGCGCGTGAAGGTAGAACTTATTCAAGATTTCCAGTTGTCTGCATTGTTCCGTGTACCCTTGAATGTGTTTGTCGTAGTCTCCCTGTTAACGGGCGTCTCATCGGCACGATATGCAGTTCTTACCGCATGTACCTTGATGCTTGCATTCTCGTCTATTATGACAGGCGCCGTCATAGTCAAGCGCTCGGATGAAGGTAATCAACGACCCGCATAGGCAGTATGTATGGAACTAGAACAAAATTAGGGTAGAAATTGGACTTTGAAAGCATAATTGATCCCACCTTCAGCTCTTGAGACTTATGCATCATGTGCGGTGGTGCGCCACGATTTTGGAAGTCCGAATCAAGATCCGATTGAGGCACCGACAGAGGAGGCCCGGAAAAAATCCTTTTTGACTCACCCTTCCTCCCCTTTCTAGTCAAGCCTCTGCCTCGAAATGGACGTGGATATGAAGAACAAAGACGAGGTCGATGACAAGCCATCGACCAGCAGCGGTAGGGATAGGGACAGAGACCGCGAAAGAGACCGTGACAGGGAGAGGGACCGTGATTTTGACCGCGATAAAGACAGAGACCGAGATCGCGAAAGGGACCGCGACAGAGACAGAGAGGGCAGAAGGGACCGTGACAAGGATCGGGACCGCGAAAGAAGAGATTCTGGTGCGTTTTCTAGCATTGGGGAACATCCATAACGCTGAGGCTGTACATCTCGTCAAGGTCGCTCCCGGAGAGGGGGCGGTCATGGCGACCATTGGGAGCCTGAGGAAAGGCGCAATGGTGATGTGAGTGCCGTAACTACGGATGACATGCACTTTGTACTCACCAGATACCCCAGCGCCGCAAGCGTTCGCGATCTACCTCTCGCTCCAGGCGTAGGTCAGCCTCTCCCAGGCGACGTTCTCGTCGCTCGCGGTCAGGATCTCGGTCTCGCAGCCGCTCCAGGAGCCGCTCACGCAGCAGAGACCGCAAAGCTGCAGAGCCGTTTGCTCGTTCTTTAGGCGGTCCTATGAATGCGGACCATGAGGAGGCCGTCGAATTTGCCAAAATCAGCAAGAGAGAAAATCGGGTCTACGTCGGCAACCTTAGTTACGACGTCAAGTACAGGGACCTGATGGAATTCATGAGGGGAGGTGGGTGGGGGATATCTCAAGTTTCTTCGATTTTTTTTAAGCGAGAAGAGAGGCAGAGGCAGGGAGCGTGCATATTGGCCTGTCATTCCTGGCGCTTTGGTGCTTAGAGATATGGCCTGAACCTGCCGTTTGCTTTTGGGGAAGGGGTCTTTTTCTTCTGAAGAGCCAGCGAGGAGGGGCATGTTTTCAGTTTTTTCTCCTTGATGGAATGGTTTGAGTCGAGAGGATATTGATGGGAGTTTTCTTTTGGGGTTGGCAGCTGGTGAGGTCCTATTCGCCGAAGTACTCGTTACACCGACCGGAGTATCCAAGGGCTGCGGGTAAGTCTTCAAATGAATAATGGTATTCCATACTAATCAGTTTTTGCTCAGAATCGTCGAGTTTGCCTCTCAAGAAGATTCTCAACGATCCATACGGGAACTTTCGGAGATGCCGTTACTGGGACGACCAGTATTTATTCGCGAGGCATGTTGTTTTGCGTGGCTTATGACGTGCACCCTAATAACCATAAATCAGGATCGCGAGAACGAGGCACGATTTGGAGCAACTCCGGTCCCCGGCAAAATTGGTATGGCAATGGCGGGACAAGGTTTGAACGCCGCACCGCCTCCGCGTCCTCCCTCGCACAATTACTTTGGCACTCATAATAACCCGGGCAATCAACTCTACGTTGGAAATGTAAGCCCGTCGACTGGTCAAAAGTATATCTGCTAACAGACCTGACAGCTTCCCTACCAAGCTGGCTGGCAAGATCTTAAGGATCTTTTCCGCACAGCCGGTAATATAGTCAGAGCTGATATCAACATTGGCGCAGATGGTCGTCCGAAAGGATCTGGGACTGTGGTTTTTGAGACACAGAAAGATGCACAAAATGCAATCAGTGCGTAATGTCCTGTTGTTTTGTGTGATGTAGACACATAAGACCGTTGTAGGTATGTATCACGGTTTTGACTGGTACGGACGTGCTCTTGAAGTTAGAGAGGTGAGGCTGCATCTCTTCTACCATACGCTTCTAACTATTGGACTATAGGATCGCTTTGCTGGATTATCAGGACCGGGCGGCTTTCGTGGAGGCCTTCGTGGTGCTCCGCGTGGCGTGCGTGGTATGAGAGGATTCCGCGGACTCCGTGGAGCGGGCTTTTCAGGCGGTGGTCGTGACTTTAACCGGGATATTTACGCTGATTATTCCGGCCCTGATCAGCAGCAGGCTCAAGGTGGAGGTTTGAGGATGGATGGGTACAACAACAGTGGATATAGCGGTGGCGGTGTGGGTGGCTTCCAGGGCAACTATGGCCCTGAGCCAGAGCCCAGTCAGCAGATCATGGTTCGAAATGTATGTCATGCTATTAGTTGTTGGCGCGCTATCTGACGTGTTCTCATTCAGCTTCCATGGTCTACCGCCAATGAAGATCTCGTCGAACTTTTCGAGACCACGGGTCAGGTTGAGTTGGCCGAAATTCTGACGGATGGGACGCGCTCGAAAGGTTCAGGTGTTGTTCAATTTGCCCAGGTTGCCGAAGCTGAAACTGCTATCGGTATGTGATGTCATTTGACCCCTTCGTATAGGTCTGATGTTCTGTTCTCCCTAGCAAAATTCCAGCACTACATGTATGGGGGACGGCCATTAGGTAAGTTTCTTCTCTTTAATGATCAACAAACTTGCTAATGATAGTTCAAGACGTCCGATACAACGATCGCTGGCACACATTCACGCCCACCGCAGCGAAAGGTGGACAGGTGGTTCCTATGCAAGCAGAGTGAAAAATCTGAATAATACTCTACTTCCTCACTTCTTTTACTTTACTGAAATTGACTTGACACATGTAGCCTTTTCGTTCCGTGGCAAACCCTTTCCGTTGTACTTATCCTCAGATCAATTTATGTGTACTTTGCACCTTTCGACGAATAAAGCAAAGAACTCGGCAAAGGAAAAGATGGTCGATCCCTGATTGAATTCATGTGCAAGTGTCAATGTCGGGGCCATTGAGTTGATGCGGGAACGACCTGTGAACGTGTACCTGTCTGAATTCACGAGGAACCGTTGGTTTTGTCTAGACCGTGACTGTTTTTGGGGTCCATTCAGATGAGCTATTCTCATTCTTTCGCTTGAATCGATCCACCATGACTACATACATAGACCACTGGCGCTTGTTACTGGCAACCATTCATTCTCACCTAAGGGCTTATCTTTCGGGTATGAGGTACCACAGTCCGTACAAGTCATTCATCTGCCCTTGGTCTGGTACATCATCTTCGATTTCGGGCATTAATCCATGCCATTGATCTGGAACTCCCCACATAGACTGAAATACAAACTGAAGGGTGTCCAGAATGTCACCGAGACCGATGTTTCCACTGCGTGTATGGTAGTCCGTTAAATACACTGGTACAGAGCTGGGGGAACTAAATACCACGGTTCTCCATTGAGCTGCACGAGCGCTCCGACTGACCTCGGTGGAATAGAAAAAGCTGAATATTAGTGCACAGGGCGCGGCCGGCCCCTTCTCGGGTCTTTTCATACATATGCAGGTCGAACGTTCCGGCAGGGATAGATATCTGCAGAACCAATCGTTGCATGCACGAGACCCTGCCACGGCGGTACGGATGAACGTGGTGATGTCACTGGTCAGTAACGGGAGTCATTTCTCTTTTCGGACCGATAGTTACGTAACGTCCAAGTTTGGACGATGCCATTAATGATTGAGGAGGTTTGCACCTTTTCAAACTCGTTGATCTTCTTACTTATACCTTAGATTTTCTCTTCCTTCCTTTTACCCTATCGCCCACAATGGTGTTCTCGACAATGGACAGCTTCACCGAGCCCTACACCCGTGCTGGCGACGACATCTCCCTTGACGACGTTCGCAAACACGTCCGTGCTCTCGAGGTCCAGCACCATGCTAATGGAATCCCGCTGTCTGGCCGTATCATCCACGTCTGTCACGATCTGCCCGTAATTGCCACCTTGGCCAACCGTGCGGGTGTGCTGAGCCCTCCAGCTACCCCGCCTACCAAAGCGACAGAAGTTCCCGACAGCCCTTCCTCAGAGGCACCGACTGCGCCCACCATATTGGAGCCCGACTCAAAGGGAACTGCCACATGGACACTCGCGCCACGGTATGGCCATGCTGCCATGATTTCTGGTATTCGTTCTCTAGCAGCGACTCATGAACAGCTCATTGTTGGCTGGACCGGCGACATTCACTCTCCGGTGCCAAACGAACATATTCCAGAGAACACTATATCACAGTCTGACAAGCAGGCGCTGGACGAGGCTTTGAGGACGTATCAACCAAAGGAGTCAGACCCTGACGATGACAAGAAAACGGTGTATGTCCCCGTCTGGTTGGATGACAAGGTCGCCCACGGCCACTACGATGGTTATTGCAAACAAAGTGTGTATAGATGTCGGTGTTCCATAACCATCACATTCTGACGTCTCCTTTCAGTTCTATGGCCGCTGTTCCATTATCTTCTTTGGCAGGATGTAGCAACTGAATACGCCTCTGCCGACTCCCACTATCCGGCTTATGCAGCCGCGAACGCCGCATTTGCCCGGCGCATAGCTGAAGTCTACAGACCTGGTGACCTCATATGGGTTCACGACTATCACCTCCTTCTACTTCCTAGACTCATTAGAGAGCTTATCCCAGACGCGGTACTTGGTCTCTTTGTTCATACGCCCTTCCCAAGCAGTGAGGTTTACCGATGTCTGCCGAGTGAGTCATTCCCCGTTCTGACAGCGATTTGTTATTTATTTGCTTTCAAGGACGGAAGGAAATCCTCGACGGAATGCTGGGTGCGAACTTGGTCTGTTTCCAGACGTATTCCTACTCCCGGCACTTCATCTCCACTTGTATCCGAGTCTGCGGTTACGAGACGACTCATCGTGGCATCGACGTTGAGGGTCATGTTACCTCGGTGATGCATTGCCCTGTGGGTATCGATGCGGAGCGCGTTGCGAGGGACATGTACGTCCTTCCCCGCTTCTATTGCTGCGCGTCGCGTCTGACTTTGTATAGACTACGACCCGGTATTCCACCGAAGCTAGAGGCCTTGCAAACACTTTATGAAGGTAAGAAAATCATCGTAGGACGCGATAAACTTGATGTCGTAAATGGCGTCCTTCAAAAGGTGCCTGCGTATTCCAATCAAAACCTTATATCGATACTTATCGTTTTCTGGCAGCTACGCGCGTTTGAAAAGCTGCTCCAAGACTACCCCGAGTGGATCGGCAATGTCGTGATGATCCAGGTGACGTCGCCTGCGTTGACGGACTCTCCGAAATTGGAGCGGCAGGTCAGCGAGCTGGTGGCACATATCAACGGGGAATACGGCAGTCTTGATTTTATCCCCGTGCACCACTAGTCCGTACTACCATTCGGCCGCTTTGTTCTGCCCTGACCCCTGTTTTTAGCCACCAAACGCTCAAAAAAGACGAATTTTACGCCCTGTTGTCTGTGGCGGACCTCGCCGTCATCACGCCTCTACGTGACGGGATGAACACGACGTCAATGGAATTTGTCATAGCCCAAGAAAAGACCAAACATAGTCCCAGTGTGCTGAGCGAATTCATGGGTATCAGCAAGCATATGTCCGAAGCGTTGCAAGTCAATCCGTGGAATCTCGGAGTCAGTCGTCGGGTTCTGGTATCTGATTTACGCCCGCTCATGTTCGCTGTTTTCAGGACGTAGCCGCCGCTATCAATAAAGGACTTTTAATGGGCGAAACGGAGAAGCTTCTAAGACATGTAAAGCTTCACAAAGTTGTCACAACCCATACTTCACACACCTGGGCGGCTGTTCTCGTCAAGATGATGCTCAGTCAAATGAACTCTACCAACACCGCCAAGATGACACCGTACATCCCAAAGGAGATTTTGCAATCAAAATACCGGATGGCGAAGAAGAGGCTTTTCCTCTTTGACTACGATGTAGGCAACTGACATAACCTATGTCGGGCATCAACTGACACGCTCTGGTTCTACAGGGAACCCTTGCACCGATTGTCAAAATTCCTAGTATGGCTACTCCGTCCGAGCAGACCCTTCAAGCATTGGCGAAGCTCTGTGATGATCCTAATAATGTGGTGTACATTATCTCTGGACGTGACGGCGAGTTCCTGGATCAGCATTTGGGACATTTCAGGAAGCTAGGGATTTTCTGCTGAGCATGGTGGCTTCGTGCGCGAGCCTGGACACAAGGAATGGGTGAACTTCACGAAGTCACTCGATATGAGCTGGATGGCAGAAGTCCACGAAATTTTTAAGTATTACACTGAGGTGAGAAGCCGCATCTTGTTGATTGTTAGTCTCGCGTCGCTTCTTATCGCTGCATGTTTTCTTCAGCGGACCACGGGCAGTCATATTGAAGTTAAAAAGAGCTCTATTACATGGCACTACCGGTCCACTGATCCGGAATGGGGGTAAGTTACTTCGCATTGCCGTCATAATAGCTATCTGACTAGGCATATCAGACAATTCCAATGCAGACAATGTCAAGATCTTTTGGAGAACAATCTTGCACACAAGCGACCCATAGAAGGTATTGGTGCTTGCCCTGTCATGACTGGCTATGACTGACTTTTTTTCTCAGTTCTTGTGGGCAAGAAAAACCTGGAGGTTCGGCCGATAGCCGTCAATAAGGTGAATGACTCTTGTCGACAGGAGTACGACACCAGCTAATGTCTTTATCAGGGTGAAATTGTGAAACGGATCTTGTATTATAATCCTGACGCCGAATTCATCTTCTGCGCTGGCGATGATAAGGTTGGTCGCTTAAATCTGTCCTGTTCCTATTGATCTAAACAGTAATTTCAGACCGACGAGGACATGTTCCGAGCCCTGAACCTCTTCCCTTCGAGCAATGGCAGCACACCCAGTCACGAGTGTCGCCTTAGAAGCACCTTTGTCGGTGACTCTAATCGATCCTGAGGCCAAGGCTGCCCCCCCAGTTCAGCTTTCTATCGCTCCTGATGCTATCTTTACCACTGCCGTTGGCCACAGCAGTAAACGCACTCTTGCCAGCTGGCATGTCACTACACCGCAGGAGATTGTTGAACACATGCTTGAAATCGTGGAAGACGACGGTGCTGCCTCCAGGAGCTACCTGTAATGCCAATGCTTCGTTTTCCTTTCTTTCCTCCTCTTTACTTTTTTTTATAGACGTTACTATCATATTATTAGTTGGGGGTTAATAAGTTATTGGTTAGGTTTTCTCGCTCACCGGAAAGATATACGTACCAAGAGAAATGATATATAGACACGGACACTTCGGCTTCTTTGTAAACATGTATTAGTATTGTTCAACATCATAGAGAGTAGATTTCATCGAGTAGCTAGTTTGTGAGAAATTGAAAGATGTTTTTGATCTCCAGAGTTTGGTCTGGCTCAAGATTCATCTATCAATAGGTGCTGAGGATCAAGTTGGGAAATAAGGTATTTGATTTTCTGTCTAGACGCGATCGGTCCTCCCTCACGTCGGGTGGCTGTGTTATACACTCTTCCTTGTTTCGATTCGCTTCAGAGATGAATGCAACTTGAAAATCACAGTCAATGCCCAAGGATACCTCTTCATCAAGACGCCAAAAAGATCTTTGACGACGGTCGCCGCGCCGTTTCTCAACGTCCTTCTGCTTGAATGCTCAATTTGTCGAAGTAAGTTGGATTGCAGTGTTAGTATATCTCCCGGTGGTTCTCATTGCTTCTTGCATTCTTACAGGCAGCTAAGAGGCCGACGAAGATGCGAGCGCAGTTATCGGACTTCCCGTAGAGGGTTTGGCTGGCAGATTGACTGTGGGGACATTAATAGGCTGGCCTCCGAGCAAGTTGTGAGCTTTTCCCCATGCCAGTGTTGATACCATCAACATGTGCGCCTCTTCTCTCTTCGAAGCGCTGTTGCGGCATTATGGGAGGTCTTAACACACTGAGCATCTGTGCGACGCTAGGCCATCTCCGGAAGATTCGAAGTTGTGAAAACCACTCAGTGCCTCTACAATTTTGCACGCAAGTGCTCAGAACGTATGACAGGACCTCAGTAAAACTTTACAGCATTGGCCGAATATCTTGTTAATCTTTACCGCCGCTCGGGTATGTCGGTTTAAATAAGTCTTCCAATGCTGATTCTGATAACGCCACGTAAACAGTAATTCATAGGTTTGGCGGTCCTACTGTTGAGTGTATAGGGGTGAGAGGACGGCCATTATTCACAGCTACCATGACTCGGTCGTGTTCGAAAGATTTACCGTTCTGTACCCAAGACTCGTCCACAATCAGTGAGGAAGCCGCCGGTTGCTACGCCAACATCCTTGTGGGGGGACCGATGTTCTACAGCCAATGGTACTCACGCTCGTCATTTCCTCGTGTACGAAGTGTGCTGATTGGCCTGGGTGTGGGAACCAACTTGCCTTGCTTCACGGCATCTGCTCCGGGCTAGCCCCACTTGTACAAAGAAACTCCAACTGATGATCACGACTCGAGATAAATACCCTTTTGCCCTTCACTCTTCTTTCTCCTCCTTTCACGCCTCTTCCATGCGCTTTGTTTTCCTGGCCTTTCTGGCTGGGATCGTACGATCTCAGGTCACAGTTCATTATATCCTTGGCCAAGAACCCTTTGCAACGACCACAGCGGACCCTTCAGTGTACACAGGCCTCAATGCATACACGCCTATTGTGCTAAACCCGCCACCGCCACCCGACCCTGCTCCTGCTACCGCGTTTTTTATCCAACTTGTTAATGGGGGTACACCAGGGGCATCGATTCCACAGCCTGGCCAGTTCTTTGGGTTTTCTATCGAAATGTCGGTAGCGAATCAAGTTCGTGAGTGAATAATAACGAATGAAGGTATTTTCCCTTCATTAAACTTACTTTTGACCATCCAGTTGGGAAAAACTCGTGGGGACCAGCTGTTACAATGATTTTGTTGTCCTTGTTAATTTCGGTTCAGGTCGTTGATACAAGTTCCTTTCTTGAACCTCATAGCAAATATACAAGAAAGATCTGGTGGTGTACGAATCCGTGTCGGTGGAAATACACAAGAGACAGCGAAAATGGTTCCCGAGTTGTCAGATGGCAAGATCCTGGAAAAGGACTTGACCCAAGTCACAAATCCTGTAAGGTGACATCTATTTGACGCTAGAAGCCTAATTGATGCGCCCTACGTTTCTAGACTCAAACACCACCGCTTGTATTCACACCAGATCTACTTTATATGATGGCGAACATTTCGTCATTAGTCAATGTTCATTGGTTCATTGGTGCAATTTTCAGTTTTACGGGTTTTACACGGTCCATGAATCTCTACCATAGGCATTCCATTCTTCAACACCACGCCTTTTGACCTGTCAATAGCCGTCACAGGCCAAGAAATTCTGGGGGAAGCTCTTCTCGGTATCCAGGCTGCTAACGAACCCGATTTCTACGTCGCTCATGGTCACCGTGCTTCGGTATGTCCACCTCGTCTCTAGATGGATCACGCTTCTTATACAAATCTTTTAGACGTACAATCAGTACGACTTACTTCGGAGAGTTTAATGATTTAATCGCAGCAATGGGCGGTTCGGAAAATGATATAAATCGGCACCTTCTTATTGGGCCAAACACTGCAGATCAATGGTCCCAACAGGACGTCTGGAATACCGGCTTTGTCGACGCATATTCTGACAACCTAGCATACCTTGCGTTCGAAAGGTGAGATTGAAGTGAGCGCCAAGGTCCTGTGCTCATGTGCGAACAACAGGTACCCGCAAGATAATTGTGCTGCTACGTTTGACGAAGGCAGCGCAGTTGATCCTCAACAGATGTTCCCGTTCTATCTGGATCATAGTTCTAGCGTAAACTTGGTTGCGAACTACTTGAACTCGACCTCTTATGCACAAAGTAAGGGGAAAGAGTTGATCATGTTCGAGACCAACACTGCATCCTGTGGGGGCTTTCCGGGGATCAGTGATTCTTTCGGAGCGGCTCTATGGGGACTTGATTATGCCTTGCAATTGGCTTACGCCAACTTTTCGGGCGTTTTGATGCACACTGGTGGACAAACAGTTTACTACAATGTACTTCCCCATTCCCTGTGTTGTCCACCATCACAACTAACTTCTTGTCATAGCCTTTTACAGGTACGCTGCTGACGATTTCTGTCACCGGTGTCGACTAACCTGTCATGCACGCTAGCGCCGCCAACAAATGAATCAACATATCATCAATGGACGGTTGGACCCATCTATTATTCTGCTTTGATTATGGCAGAAGCTCTTGGCTCATCTAATGCATCGCAAGTGTTGGACATCGGTGCGAACGGAGGTAATATATACACCCCGGGATATGCGATATACGAGCAAGGCACACCCGTTCGCCTTGCCTTATTCAACTTCATCACTGATTCATCGGGTGCCCATGATTACTATGCTACCTTTGCTGTCGGGGGTGGGGATACCGGGCAAGGCAACGGAACTCCGGCTCAAGTGAAAGTGAAGTGAGTGGCCTTGGTACGGGGACCGAGTCGATTCTAACTTCTTGGCAGATATTTTAGAGCCTCGTCCGTATCTCAAAAGGGTAATTTCACTTGGGCAGGACAGGTAAGCCAGACTGGCCCGTTTTGGAGGTGTTCTCAAGTGACCGTTCATGACAGACTTTTGGTGACAATTTTGCCTCTGACGGGCGGATTCAAGGAGACGAGGACATCCAGACCGTTGGCTGTGATCAGAGTGGAAATATATGTTCTATATATGTTCCGGCACCGGGTTTTGCGCTTGTGTTCTTGACGGATGAAGCACTGAGCGAATCTGAAGGAGAAGGGGAAGCGCAGACGTTCCCTACGACAGCTACGACGAAGATGGATAACACGGCCACCGTAGATCCTGCTGTTCTGGCGACGTCTAATGGGCATCATGCCGCGGTGGATGGGCTGGGAAGTACTAGTCGAGGGAGTAGCAATGCTACGAGCAAGCAGCCGCACACTGCCCTCTCATTTATATACTATGCATGTGCTATGACGCTGGCGTATTTCATCTACTAGAGATGCCTCATATTATCTTTATTGCATTGGACTTTACTATGTATCATCTAGAATCTACGCTTTCCCTGTCAGAATGACGTCGAGTTCTTTTCTTCGCTTCGTTGACAGGAAATGCAGATACGCCAGACTGTACTTCGGAGTCGGAGCTGGCGCTACATTCATGGGGGGCGAAGCAAACCAAAGCAGTTTATTAGTTTCTGGGTCGCGGTCGAAATGCTGAGCTAAGATACGTCAACAACTTGTTGCTTGGTAGATAATAGATATTACAAGAAACACATACTGGTCTCAGGAGGCAGCTTTTCGACTTGCACGGTATTTTCGTCTGCTGTGGATAGAATGGTGCAGTCCGTGCTGAACACGGAGAGCTCTGGATGTGAATTACTCGTGTACTGACGACGGGTAGGAGACGGGTAAGTACCTGTCATGGCAGCCATCCGCAAAGTCCGACTTGGTGGCTGTGCGACCAACCTTGGTTCGTTCTGTCACCCAGTAGGCTCCAAGCTGCAATGCTCGTTCCGTACAGGCCTTTGGTCCAAATTCGCGAGTAAGGTCTGATGCTCTGGTTGCATCGGTTACCCAAAGACCGGTCAAAGCGAGGGTTGACGCCGAAGAGATTGGCTGCTGCTGCTTACTCTGGCTCGGTCCATCGGCGCACGGCGTGTCTTACGGGACGCAAGAAGAGAATGGATCTCTTTACTGCCTTTGTGGCGCTTGTTCACACCTCACTTTGGTCCGCGCCCCGGTTGTGTCCATTCTCCCAAACACATCGTTTGAGGTCTTGGAAGCCCATGTTCTGTTGCTATAGCACACTTCTTGTCGGGTTAAGATAACTTCCTGGCAAGAGCCCCGGCCGGGCAAGGTATGTCCTCGACTTATCGGTGCCCGAATCTCTGCTGACGCTCTATGTGCTTAGCACATCGAGCATTTCGTTACTGGGCTTATCATGCGAGATGGCAGAGGAAGCCACAGAAGGAGCCAGTGGCGGCCTGTGAAAGTCATTGTGTTGGTTTGGCGTACGAGGGTCCCGACCAGGAATAATATCTGGATTAGGCAGATTGCACGCCCTGAAGTTTACTTTGCAGCACGCATGGTGGTCAGGCTCGCTGGTTTTCCGGTTAGATCGCTCTAGTGAAACTCGATTCAGACCGCTCTGGGTCTGCTGGGTTCATAAAATTTCCCTATAATAGCTCCCTTAGGGGAATAATTGCTTGAATATCGGCAATTTAGAAGTCGGTAAGTGGCTTGTGGACTCGTGTTTGCATCGTGTATCTGATAACAATTCTATTCGGTAGTTCAAGTGTACACGCGCGTGTGCACTATACATCGAGTCAACCTCCATCAGTATAACTTTACAATAGCGTACCTGCAATATTCAAAACTGTGCGTCCCTCAAAAGTTGATCCGTCTCATTTATCTGTAGATTTCTCAAGAGATGCGCTCAGGCATATATTAATAAAACGAACGAATAAGTAGTAAGTGGTACTCCTAAGATCTAATAGTTCTATGATAACGTGGCATATACAGGGCTTATACGGTATAAAAATTGTGTAAAATGATACAATGATGAAAATCGAATGCAGAATTTTTGAAGCATGGTGATGACCCACCCTTCATTTGCGTTTTGGCAGAAGCTCCACCGTTCGATGCTCCCGTATTTCGGGAGCAGCCTCGCCGAAGTACCGCGGAGTAATAAAGGACCACTCATCGTTGGTAGTCACCCAAATGCCAAGGAACATCACAAATTCACGTAGGCAGCCGGTTCACCGGCTCAGGGAACGCTGGGATGTGTTTCATGTCTTCTAAAAACGCCTTGGACAGCTTCCCATAGCGTTTCCCGACATCATCCATAGCCTCCTGGATAGTCATACCCTTCTCGGCCATTGTCACGGACACAATGTTATGATTCTCATCGCCATGGGCCTGTTCCACGTTCCACGAGTATATGTCCTACAATCACTTGTCAGAAATTTATTACAGTTGGGAACTAGGGCAAAACTCACGTTTGACAAAATGCTCAGGTCAATAGCACCCAAAACCAGCTTTTCAATCTGTGGGTGTTTGACTGCTTCATCGGGGAGATCTTCTGAAAGCATGAAGAAGTCGAATGAAGGCCTGACACCAACGGTCCCACGTCTCATCGCAAGATATTCTTCAATCGGACGAATGCGGCCGACATCTCGGTCCTCAGCTTGTTGAGCCACACAGTCGGTGTACTGTGTGAAGGCCTCGATGAAGCGTTTGGCTGTGGATGCACTAGCATGGCCCTCTTCCAAGGTCCTGATCCAAAAGCTGATGGACACCGCGTCAACGAAAGTAAACAACAGAGAAAGACTGCATCATACTCTCGTGCCATAATACCTAGGATATGCTCATTCGGGGGAGGCGGCGCGTAAGGATTTCTAGACCATGGACATAAGCAACCGGGAGCCAGAGGAACCATCAACGCGTACCGGATGGCATCCATAATAGCGGCAGCTTGTTTCCGCACCGTTTCTCCGCTCTCCTCATCGCTCAACTCGTCGTAGACGAAATAGAAATTGATGAGGTCAACAGCGGCCCGGTAGTGAGCGGGCTCAGCCTTCGGGTACGCGAGGGCGGCGAAAGCACCGAAATTGCATCGGTCGAAGGTCCTCTGCGCCTTGGCGTTGAAGGCGTCGTAGCTTTGGACCCACGCTGCACTCTCGGCGTTAATCTTGGTCGCGTGAGGATTAGGCGTAGTCTTGAAAGGCCATCCTGCCATCAAATCAGGTAGCACAAAAGTTACGGTCGGGGCCATCATGGTGGGCAAGAGGGGGGTAAGAAGGTGGGTGAGGCATCCACCGCGTTCTTTTTTAACCATTCCGTCTCTGTCCACATCAAGACAAAAGAATATCGCGTTTTTGCGCTGATCGGGACCGATTATTTTTGACTTAACCGTGCCACTAGGCGCATCAAAACAATTGCATGTTGCTCTTGAATGAAATATGAAATGCCGCTTTCCAGATCTAAGGCCCAAGATAATGAGGATAATAAGAGACGTCCCGGAGAAGGAATCGGCGATCACCGTCATCCCCTTGATACCCAATGTCTTTCCCTCCCATTCGAGTTTTTCGGAGATTGTAGTTCTATGAAACATATGTAGGGATCATATCATAAATGCTAGAACAGACATCCCTCACGACGTCCCCGCGGCTTTGGAATTTGATTGCATCATGCATGACTAGCATTACTTGACGTGAATATATTTCTGGGTCCAGTAATTATGCAAGCCATATGGACGGTCCGATTGAGTTTCACGTACCAGCGGTGTAGGGAAACAATTGGGAGTGATATATGAGCCAACTTCGTTCCGGCGGCTATTGGATCACCGCATGATTTCCAGACCCTTTCTAACCAGTTATTGTCTTTCGTTAAAAATGGTACACATTGATGATTGAAAAATCACAGAGATTGGGTTTAAAGGTGTACATCCCAATATGGCCAAGCGGCTTTTACTGAGAAAATTTTCTTCCGCAGCGATGTACTAGCCGATGCGAAACATGACGCATATACTGCCTGACAACGGCAGCCTGAAATTGGATATCGTCCGTGAAAAAGGCTTCGGCTTCTTCTGGAAAACACCATCGCATACTGTTGCCCATACCAACAGGAAACGACCAAAACGGGGAGCAGCTACAGGGAGAAATTTTAATCAAAACTGAAAGGGTAGCTTCTGAGTTCATGGCTTTCTTGTACCTGGCCCATCAGTGTGGCTGTACGCTCCGGAAAGATCCGTGAGCCTCTCAGCTTAGTTCGTGTCGCAGTAGATCTAGGTGTACAGTCGGGATGGAATCGTTAATTATTGATGGAGTGGGTACCTACACCATAAGAACTCTAGGAACGAGTTGTGACGCACCCAGGTTCGTTCAGTGAATTAAGTGTCGGGCTCTGAAGCCAATCTCCAGGGCTAACCGAGTAGGATAACGAAAACTCCCAAGGCCCGGGGCTCCGAATCCGATGCCTATATTGACCACGCCGTAGATGCAGCCCTGCCAGTGGGTGTCAAACTGTGGCGCTTCATTCGGAAGAATGGATAGAATTCTACTTCTATCGTTGCCCGGAACATACTTTGTGCCTCGTCGGACTCGTGATTCAGTATGGAAATATAACGTATATGACGGAAAACGACCACCAAGGCAAGCTGAAGGTCGAGGAAGATTTCCCGAAGATCCCATATACTTGCACCACTATGGAAGAGGCGAGCAAGAATCTGCGTAGTAAACACGATGAGCCAATTGTACGAAGATGCTCGCGCGAATATATTTCGGCAATTAATGTCAGTGCCAAGTCCCCTCCCTCCCTACGGCCCTATGAACCGGAACAGTAGTAAGTAGCGTTTAGTATACTCACCGCTTAAACACCAAGTCGGCAAAAGCGCATACGTTCGACTGGCAACACTGAAGTGACATACGTCTCGTGGTCATCCGAGTCACTGCAGAACACATCAACCTCCAAGGTGTTAAGAAGCGCCACAAACCCAAAAGCGAGCTTTGTACCGAAAATCCCCATCCTCTGGACTTACACGGGCCGTCTCATTCCTCAAATATTCCGGATCTCTTCAAGCGAATTTCTATTGAAAGAACTTCAACGATAAGAACTTCCTGATCACGCCTTGCGGATCGGATACCAAAGATTCTCGGGCCCAAGCGAGCAGTAGAGAGTGCATATGACTGCCCGCTAGTACATATACGCATTTATTATTTATGCCGCAAAAACGTCCGAAATGCACATGGTAGTTGCATTCAAGCATTTGACGCGACAGCAATTTCCAAGACGCGCTATAATTGTCGTACAAGCTGGCAACGGACACCCCGACAGGGAGGGAGGTGCCTGCCTTGGTTACCCTGTAAGCCGACCAAAGGTCGCCGTAGTCAAGGTTTTCGCTAAAGGCGCTCTCAGGCTGGGGCGGCGGCGCTTTGAGCGTTCTGGCCCGCTTGATTATCGCAGTGACGACGAGATTTCCTGTATAGGAGCGGGTATTAAGCGCGCAGAATGGAAGAGATGATCGTATACATAGGACGACCCTGAACAAATAGCAGACGTTTCTCGGATTGGTCCACATCCCCTGCGGACCATCGATATAGTTAGACACGAGACAGACGTGATTCGAATCAAGAATGTATATGATTGTAGATGCCTATGCTGGCATGAATTAAATATTAATACCTTACGTAGATCCTGTCCACAGTCAAGCAGGTATCGTCGCGTTAAGCTTTAGCCACAATTGAGATCGTTGATCGTCGGTCACCTGTATGGGGTAATTTAAGCGATGCTCGTGGCAAGCGTAGGTTGATAATATCGCTCACCTCCCCATTTGCAAATTTACCAACCATGCCGGCCAAGACGTTTCCCATGCTAAAGCCTTCGCAGCTTTCCGAAGTCCCCATTGATTGGTCAGGTAGGTCTCTCTTGTAGCTCAGCCCAGGCTCCGTTTTGGCCTTTTTAGATTACCGATTGGTATTTATTTTTTATCCCGCAAGATAAAGAAGGACTTACACAATTATCCTGCGACCGCATAGCCCTCAACCCGCAGATGGTCTCCGCCTTGCAGTCGGCATCACAAGCCTGTACATTGTAGCCCCGAGTCTTGAAAGAGTAGTATAGATCAAAGGCTGTGTCATTCGACTCAAACCCTTCAGTAACCTGATGCCAGAATGATGGACCGAGGGGATCTGTGTCGGCGAGGTCGGAAACCAAGGGACCAAAAGTCTCACGAGCGCTGTAATAGAGATCCCAGGTCGCTAGAAATAGCTTGAGCATGCGAGAAGGGGATAAGTGGCAGATCACCTACGCTGGATCTCAAAGGTTGGATCACTGAGATTGGCTGATGTTCCTCGTTGTCAGCATCAAACGTAGGGTGGGCTAGAAACGACGAACTGATATAGACGTGGGCGTCCATGACCTCATACGTGTCGGGGTCTATGTCGTAGATCTTGAACGCAGCGTTTGCTTCTAAAAATTGTTCGAGAGAAATGAGATGTGGCGGTCACAGTCATCTAACTGACCTCTGGGTGTTACCGAAGGCGCGATCCATGCAACGCTGACAGCATTGTCAGCGACTCGATTGTCATAGTCAGAATAGGCGATCTCAAATTGGTCCTAACGGTATCGGAATCGAGGTGAGCGACCATCAGCGGACAAACAGCAGAAATGCAAACATCATGGGTATGTCCGAAGAACTGAGCCGCGATGGTATCCTTGTACCGCTGAACAATCTGATCATAATAGTTGGATTGATCATGGAGTGTATCAGTCTCTCCAGGGGGCATATGCGCAATGATCCATGCCCGTTGTCCAGCGTCTTCCGCTGCTTGTAACTCCCGCGCAGTGAACTCTAAGATTCCGTTCGGATCGGGCCTGCCCAAAACTTCGCTTGATTATCAGGAAATGATATAGGTGGAGAACGCACTGTTGCGCGTTGGTATCATATAACCAGAAGCTGTGTGTGTCAGTTGGTATCATGAATAGGTAGCGTTTGAGCATGACACACTTTAACCGATACCAGTAGACGGTATTGATAGATATGATACTGAAGACGCGAAATCAGACGGTTGTAGGTTCCCCCATAGCAAATGATATACCGTAAATTCTTTCCCGGTGCTACGATTGAATAGCTGCCTGAGTAATGCCTAACTTGATCTGACGCGGTCGAATTGATCCATGGCTGTAGCCATAAATAACCGATGTTACACGGGATATAAATGAGTACCCACAGTCCATTTCGCACTCGTAGTATCAAAGACCCATTGGGCATCCCATTCCTCGATATGTACAGTGGTGTTCCTGGGGAAGCTGTTCATGGGAGCGGCTTCGCTAGATGCACACATGGGATTAAACCTTGGCCATCGAAACCTGCGGAAGGAAACGTACTGGTTTCCAATGACTGGGTACACGGGCATACCCAAACCATTCGAAAGCTCGTCGTTGAATGTGTTGATGTCGTTGACATTTTCCCTACAAGGATAATTGTTGGTATAGAATTGCATGAGTAGATGATTGGACCGCACTCCTCAGTTACCAGCCAAACGGCGGCTAAAATTCGTTCGTCAGAGTAGGGTAATCATTTGGAGTAGCTCACCCTCGACGACATCTCCTGTGAAGAGTGTAAATTCGCTGCCTGATGCAGCAATCTGTGATATTAGGGAGTGTATCAAGGTTGCAGGGGTGTCGCAGCCATATTCGCCATATGTACCGGCAGGTATTTCGATCGCGTCACCCACAGAGTCCGTGTAGTTTCTACAGCATATGGGTTTCGTGCAATTAGCGTCGGCACCAACCTGATGCGCATGACGTCAGAGGCATTACGGCGATCTGAGAGAAGATCGACTGACTGTGTATGATCTGTCGATGTGGACGTCACTAATATGAGCTACCCTGAAGGTCTCGCGTCCTTGGGAAGATACCGGCTTCGCTGTAGATGTGTTGGATGCGAAAGACACGCCATACGTGTTGACGGCTGGGGGATCACAGAGCCCCACAAGGCCACAGAGTTTGGTCGAGGTCTGGGATGTTGCGGATATGGATCTCAGAACATGCGCCACGACGGGGCCTTGCTGCTCGATGAGTCCTTCACAAACATCGTCGTCTGCTATCTGGAGGCCCTAAGTCTTGCCGTTTGAAATACAAGCATTGCTACTTACATTCAGCAACGTGCATATGTCTGTGACTGCATTCACAAAGGCAGTGTCTCCAAAGTCAGCGAGCAGCTTGAGTGGTTCGAGGAGCGCATGGCATCCCCCACATGTGACCGCCTCTTCCAGTGCATTCAGAAGGTCGTCGACGAGATTCCCCAGAACGAGTGGAATGAAAAGGAAGAGCAGTATTTGAAAACTAGGCAATAACATGGTCCTGCAAGCAAGCGAATCAGCCTGTTGAAAATCCTCATGGCGGCGTATATATATGTGAGTGCACGTTCGCCTTGGGCACACATGGTCACATCAATATTTCCAATGTTAATCAGCTCGTCGCCGAAATGAGGCTAAATGAGATGACAGGCAATGAAAGACTTACAGCAGCAGAGGATGTGGACAGTCGGACTCGGACTCGGAGTGATCAGAGTGGAGTCAACGTGATCAACGCCTCTTTCAGTGACGTCGTCCCCTAATGGCGCCCACAAACCTTTACAAGTTTGAATTGTGGTGCTGCCGAAGCATCCGTGCGCAGCCGGCACAATCGTACAGTCTTAGATTAGAATACCACTGACCGCCACTCTCATCGAATTAGATGTCGACGTCCTTGCCGAGCTAAACAACATATCTTCTCAAAAATTGCAGTTTTCTTGATACACTGGTAAATTAATGTGATGCCTTGATAATTCAAATAGTGCCGGCAACGATACTGGCACCTATCCGGGAAAACAATCGACCGCGAACTACCCCAGGCTTGGCGAGTCGAGTCCTTGGCCAGAGTAAGTGTCAATATTGTCGCCTTCAGCATCGCTAGCGAACTTGCCATTATTTACAGTCCGTTCGTACCGGTCATGTAGCACATTTGGTCCGTAGACTCCAGTTTTGGGCCAACCCAAGTTCGACGAAGCTCCGCACCGTCATTCAGCACCAGGGGTGAATCCGGGGGGGGTATCCGAAATTAGGGCATGTGCACAGGGACAAGAGTCGGGAGCGATGGCATTAATTATCGTTATTCATAAGCATCAGCGAAAAGCAAGTACCTTAGTAACACGGGCACCCTGGCAAAAGACCGGCGCTTGTTGCGACGGCTGATAGGCATTCTCCAGGACCCAACACCGCGGGGAGTGACTAGTCGCGCCCAGGACAGAGAGGGTCGTAGCACATGATTACGAGGCCAGTTCCTATGCGAAGACTCCGAGATCCGCGATGCTCATGCCGCGCACCGGTCGGAAGGAGAATCGAAGTGGTAGCGCTCTCAATACCAGAGAAGAACGACGGATGGAGAAAGGACCAACTGAAGACGGATTTACTCAAAATTATTGTGGCTGTGTATAATTTCGTGCGAACTTATCGGGCCGAACTCCCTGAGACGCACATAGGGGTGTTGAGTCCGTCTCTGGCTCCGACTGCAGCATGAATTCCGCCGGAAAGCGTGCTTTGCGATATCTGCTGGATCTGGACAACATCTTCGACTTTCCAGATTGCGATAACATCCCCATCAGACCTCCCGATGAGGACGAAACTTGGTATACATTCTGCGAGGTTTTTTCCTCCCTTTTTCCACCAAACAAAAGTTTGAGTACATAATTTCAGATCGTTGAGGATATTTCGATGTTCGGAAGACCGGCGTACAGGGTGGAAGACAAGCTTCCGGGACACTTCTGGACTCTCGCGTTCTTTACAGGCAATCCGAACCAGGATGCTAGAGATCTCAGATGCAGAACCGGCTCGACGGTGTGCATCAAGAACTTGACGTTCCACCAATTCCAGACTGGGTATAGAGTTGAAGATGTATCCAAAGTTACTGTACGTTTTCGTGTTACAAAGTCGTCCTATTAATCATGTTACCATACAAGGTTCTTCCATGCACTATCGCGCAATTGAGGACGCTCAACTCGGGGCTGCGCCAGCGATCCGACGCGGGAAAGTTCAAGTCGTGTGTCGTTTGCAACGAATCGGCCCGACACCGCTGCGCGAGGTGTAAATCACGCTACTGTTCTCAGGTACGCCGGAGTGACTTGATAGCTCTTTCAAGCCCTCTTATACACTCTCAGCAATGCCAGAGTCAGGATTGGGAGGAGCACAAGGCGAATTGCAAGGCCCTCAAGACTCTTTTGGAGTGGAACGTCATCTTCGCTTGACAATCGACGTTTTCTCTAGACTGTATTAGGACCTGTAAACCGATCCCCTGTTTGTAACCTCAAGCGACTGTAAACCTTCTTCCTTGTAGACCCTTTGGAAATTGATGACCTTTGGCCCCATTTAACGTAAATTTTGAGCGCTCCTTCACTGAGCTGAGGGATCTGGATTTTTTTGGCCTTCTCGTTCACTCCGGAGATCTTTCGAACAAGGCCAGCACACTAGCACAATCGCCTACCCTCGGTCATGGCAAACCTGTCCCCGACGAGTATCATTCCGGTTCTTGACGAAATCCTTACTACCACCTGACAAACCACCGGCATAACGTTAACAACAATGCTACAAAACTCGCACGACGGTCTCTCCACACAATGGTAGGCATAACGTCCAATTGGGAATATACATTTTCTACCAGATAACGAGATTGCATTCCTTCTCTGTTTGTGGCTGAATAGTTACATTTCCTTCCATCATCTTCGTCTCCAAGCACAAATTCTCACTGTGTAAGTATCCTAGTATCATTTTGGACTATCACGGACTCAAGGTGTGCCCGATTCCTCATTCATCGAAATCCCCGAAAGCATTAACAAGATCTTCCATTACCGGAGTACCTATATGGTATGTATATTTTATATCTTGCTTACGGTAAATAAACAATGCGATGCAGGACTTCCAACATTCAGTGCGGCGAACAAAAAAAAGGACAAGCAGACAAACACAGAGAGGAACGTTAAATTATAGAAGAAACAAATGTCGGAAAACCATGAGATTCTTAGATACGTGTGGTAATGCGAGAATGAATGAAGGTAAAAAGACATGCATAGAAAACAAGAAAATAACCTCTCACCCATACACCCATAAATGAGACAGAAAACCCATCCGTGCGTCATAAAACCATGGTACCAAGTCCGATCATCTACAATGTCCAGATCTCTACGGTGCCTTCGTGGGGTCTGACCCAGAGGCCCGCTGCATCGTAGGCCGCTTCTCATCAGAAGCCGATAGTGAGTGTGACCTCGATGGCCCAGGCCCACTGCCAGGAGCAGTGAAAAAAACATCGTCAATCTTTGCCAGGCCAGCCGAGTTCTTTTCTGCTTCCACCTTCACTTCAGGCACATTAGTTTCCGCCTTTCCCCTCAATATCTCACCTTCAACACCTCCGACACCACAGCCGAAATACCCACCACCATTTCCAGCATCATTGCTTCCCGTGAGCCCGCCCACTGCCATGACACTGTCGAAGTACCCTTTCGGTTCTTGGAGGTGTCCTGTGTAGAAGAATCCTCCAGGACTAGGTTGAGGATGCAGTTGAAAACCACCCGGACTTGGTATGGGGTAACCAGGGCTTGACTGTGACTGTATATATGGATTATTATGGTAAGGGTGTACTGGCGCTCCCGGAGCTGGATTCATATACGGATTCCGACCCCAAAACGCGCCCGGACTCATTGCCAATCCTGGCGAGAATGGTGTCAAGTGAGGCGCTTGTAGCGGATGAGGCCGACGTGTTGGAGATGGTCGCCTTTTCGAAGTAGGGGATGCCGGAAGGTCAGAATCTGAATTAGAATACGGATATAATGAGGAAAGTGATGCTGTCGAGGGCATCGCCGACGAATCCAAAGACGGCGATGATGGAGGTGGAGTCGTGGGAGGCATGGTCGATGACGTGAAGGAAGGTGGATGGTGGAAGCCATTCATAGACATATCGCTGTCGCTTGTTTTCAAGGGCTGCCCAAATGAAGGCGGCGGTAAAAACGTAAATGGAGGCATAGAGGGTGTAATGGGAGGAAGGCCGTGTGGCGTCATTGGAATGGCTACGTGATGAAGGGGGGACATAGGATGATACAGCGGCGATATGAGCACAGGCGACATTTGGTGGTGAAGGCCTGGATGCATCGTGAAAGAGGTGACCGGTGGCGGAGGAGGTATTGATATGGGTCCCGGATGATGAGGGTGTTGCGCGTGATGAGACGAAGAAGTATGTCCCAGGTTTTGAGGCGGAGATGCCGATTTCTCTTCCGAAGAAGGGGTGTTACTCGAAGATCGTGTAGATGCGGAATTAGATAGATTGGCACTCAAAGTTGGTCTTGTAGACTCAGCAGAGGATGTCGTAGAAGATGACGTAGTACGCGAAGAAGAGAGTGCGGGGGGAGGGCTGAATGAGTTCCTTCTGTGCCGTTGGCTGATGTATGTGAGAGTGTGTATGGTGGGGGTGAGGCATGGACATCTGAAGTTGTGGTGGATAGATCTCATACGGGGAACTGGGTGCAGAGAGGTCTAGGTATCCCGTTGGCAGGGAACTGTGTGAGGGTGGATATGTCAAAGGCGCCTGTGGAGCACTTAAGGCTTGGCCATAGACAGACGCTGACGGCGAGGCAGGTGTAGCACCAGATGGAGGTGAAAATTTATCGTAATGCACTTTCAACGGACGTCCATTATACTCGTAACTGAGATATAGGAATGATTGAATGTCATGACGGCCAAATAATACTTAGCTTACCCGTTGAACATTTTAACTGCGCGGTCTGCATCATAATCTGTAGCGAAGACGACAGTTCCAAAGCCTCTCGACCGACCATCTTGACCCAATGCGACATCGGCGCGTATAATGGTACCTGCCTGACGGAAAAGGTCTTTTAAGTCCTGCCACTGGCAGTGGAATGGCAGCTGATAAATATTATCAATTATCAGATAGTGATGACGAAATAATACACTGGTACGCACATTCCCCACAAATAAATTTCTGCCCCCGCTCGCAGATGACGCAGGTCGCTCCAACCCATACAATGAAAGCGAATCGATATCAGGGAGAGGATAAGAATTGGCGGGGGTTGCAGCCGAGTTGTCAAAGTCAAGGGGAAGACGATCTGGACGTACTTCGAGAATACGAGTCTGCCAGGAGTAACCATTGAACTTGTCGACTGCGCGACCCGCGTCTTCAGCGGTTGCTAGCAGAACTGTCCCATAGCCGCGTGATCGATTGTCCGGACCGAGGGAAACGTCTGCTCGCAATACCGTCCCAGCTTGCCGGAAAAGATCCTTCAAGTCTTGCCACCGTACGCGGTAAGGTAGCTGAAGGCGGGGTGAATACTTGTCCGCCAATGAACAACACGCAGACCCACGTTCCCCACAAATAACTGAGTCCTGGTATCCCTTGGAGGCCCATTTCGTCCGTCGGGCGAAGCGCGGGCGGAGGTGGCCATCTGGATTACGGCTTCAATATCGTCGTTGGTCGGCGCCGGCGCTGGGGAAACAAGTGAAGATCGTGAAGGTCCATCCTGGAAATAATGCGATGTTAGCTGGACGGATTTATGAAGGGAAATGAATGACGACAGAGAACGGACGCACGGAACGGAGGGAATCCATAAGAATTGGACGGGGGAAAGAGCGTGGTCGTCGTCGAGGATAGCGAGCTCGACGGTGTTGGTTTGTGGTAGAGCCAGAGAGGGGACTTGGTCCGAAAGTGGAGACGCAATGAACCCGACTGACAGCACGGGTCAAAAAAGCTCCACCAACGAAAACAAACACAATTTTCCCGCAATCTCTTCCCTAAATGGGATACCCGACGTCATTCCCGTCCTTCTCGTCCCCTGTTCATTTGACGTCATGCATATTTTGTGGCATTTTCTGCCAATATCTTTTCCAATTCCATCGCATATTACGATATATAATTTTTGTCACAGACCCGCCAATTCTCGTAGCATCGCGATGCGCAGTGGCAAAGAGTGGCGACGGTGGCAACAGCCTTTTTACTTGATTCGACCCCTTTGGTTCGGACCACCGGTACTTTAATGAATGGTCACGGTTCCCTGAGCGGGAAGCCTCGTTACGATGCCGAACGTTGCAGGTGGCTGACAGTTACTGAGATTTGGACCCACACGGCAGAAAAGTATGGGTTTCCTTGTATGTTGAACCATCCAATGGGATCCGTAATTACATGATACACGACAAAGTATTCCCATCTCTCTCAGAATTTGGATAAACGAATTCCCGAAAGTTTGTATGAAGCTAGCGGAGCGACGTTGTTTCCGGTTCAAGGCCTTCTCTGGTGTAAAAAAACACACATACGGAATATCACCTGCATAGGGTTCGTGAAAGTATGCAGAACATAGAAGTATCAACTCATTGTTGATCTTCGAGCATCTATACACATGGTTGAGGAAACTCTGTAAACGCATGATAAATATCAACCATAACTGACAAGGAGCCGCAACGTGCGAGCCGGACGGAGAATAGTGTAAATAAAAGTATCCCCGGCAGAACAGAATTAGAGGAGAGTACCATCGGACCCTGTACAGAGCGCGGAGCTCAGCCTAGGATTACAAGACAGTCCGTGATGGGCGCAAGGCGAAGTCGCAAAACTGAAACGTTGAATTCACCAGGGAGTCTGTTTACAAGTTCGTTATAAAAGCACCCTGGATTCAAGCTCGCGAAGATCACGGTGATCTATATGATCTACACGGTAGATAGCCCAGATGGTATCCTCAGATATTTGAGTCGATAGTCGTGGCAACAGTTTTCCATGACTCCCGCGCTAGTAACTCTCTCCACCACCTGATCGTCATCAGCAACGCACATGTCAGGTAGTTGCATTATGCTTACCTGGCAACGTTGGGCTTGCTATACATGATGTCGCACCCAGCCTCCTGAAGTTCGACCGTGTATGGAATGTGGAACAGATCCACCAGTGTCAAATTCTGTACATATGTTGAGGATTCGACTAGTAAAGAACAGTTTCACCTACATCCCCAGCAATATATCTTTGTCGACTGAGTATGTCATCGTACACATCCAGCTTTGCTGACAGTGTCCTGACGTTCCTGTCATAAATAGTCTTGTTTGTCTTTTGTCCCAATGCTCTGAATAACTGTGAGAACGTCGTACATGAAAGGGACAGGCACAGGGCCTCACGGCTTCACCACAGATTCCATCGCTGCGCCTTGCACGTAGATGTCAAAGTTATATATCTCATCTGACGCGGCTTGCTCAAACATCGCAAATGCTTGAAGGTCAGTCGGCACAAGGCTAGTTCCTTGATTTTCATATTTCTTGCATATGTATCTGCAAATGGCTCGGCTTTCGTATAAGATTAGACCATCATCGTCCTAAGTTGGAGCATCAGCGTGAATAGCGTGTCTGGCGATTCAGAAAAAACCCACGATGTAGGGCACCTGCCCAAAAGGCTGTTTTTCCGTGTACGCCCTTGTCTTGTGCTCTTCATCAATCATATTGACTTCAATAGCTTGGAAGGGCACGTTTTTCTCCAGCAACACCATGGCGACGCGCTTTGCATTAGGTGACCAGTGACTATCGTAAAATTTTCAACACCATACTGGTTGGATAAAGGAGAAAGCAGAGGGAGCATAGCGACGTTGAGGTTAGAAAATTGGATGTTCATGCCGCCCGACAGCGCCCGGCTTCGGATGACCGGCTCAGGATTACCGACGTGTTTGAGCGTGTTTGGGACATCCAACTACCACCACCATGGGTACTCGTGGTTACTACGTATATCGCTGGAAGGGCTGGTATTTCATCCACTACAACCATCTCGACTCGTATCCCGACGGTCTTGGCTTAATGATCTTCGGCGAAGTACCGCCTGCCGACTGTGATCCCGGGGTCTTTGACAAATGGTTCGAGGCAGCCACAAAACGTTTCGACGGTGATCTGAAGAGATACAAGGTAGAAGAACGACGACGTGAAACTTACGAAGTCACCGGAGAATTCTCCATTTCTCGCCAACAACCACGGAACGACATATTCATTGAATGGATATACGAAATCGATTTTGACAATCTTGTATTCCATGTCGACTCCCTTCCCATGTTCCGCCTCGACTGCATGCCGTCTTCCCATGATTTTTGTGATTTCATCTCGTTTGATCATTATGGGGGACGAGCCTACCCTGAAGAGATGCCAGAATGCCATCGTTACGAGGCCAACTGGATCACGTCACCACCAGAGATCAGCAATGAACAATTAACGGCCTACAAGCGACTCGATGCAACAGTCAAGGAGGATATCGTCCCTCTTGCTATGTCTGTCGTTTCGAGTACTCGAATTCGTCTCGTTGAGGCACTGATAGGGGTATTAATGAAGAGAACCAGCAGTACTCGTCGTAATATCATCAACCTTCGTAATGTCTCCAGTCGCGAGACTTTCACCAAAGCCAGCTTCCATACCATCTGGCTCTTCGCCTGGACGGCTCTATCGCCGCCCAAGTACGGGAAACAGTGGGAAGCCGTTATCGCAGGCTCTCATTATCCCGCCACTGTGTCTAAGGACGACTGTCTGGCAGTATGGTTCCGCGAGAATCTTTGCGTGTTCGCTTGGACACATTTAGATGATGAACACAACCTCAAAGCCGCCGTCGTTGCCATTACTGAATGCTTGCGCTCACAATCTTGCGATTCGGACACCTTCGGTGTTGCGTTCTCTCTCTACTATTGCGTTGTTGTTCGACTGGAGGGAAAGACGGGAAAAGTCACACATACAGGCTGTGCTAGACTTCCTTCCATCCTGGTATGCTTATTCTCCGAGCACCCCAGGTATCACTGCACTCGCACGTCTCTCTGAATACCTTGACGATCTCTCCCTCGGACATCCCGATGTCACAGTCTGCACTACCGAGCCTCTACGCACGCAGCTGCCACATGAACTGTTGGCCCATATTTCAGAGTATATCTGCAGCAGCGGCACACTTTTGGCGTATGCTCAGGCTTCCATGCAAACACGAGTTGCATGCAGAGCTATGCTAATGGAGCCTTGGGTGGTCAACCTGCAGCTTCTCGCCGTGCACCCCGATTCTGTGCTTTGTGGTGGTCAGGATGGTTCCGATAAGTCGAGCAATTCTGCACATGCGAGTGAAGACGACTACTACAGGAGCCAAAGGTTTGCATTCCTCAGTGATGCCAAATTTCTGACCCTCGATAAAAACCATGCCGATACCGTATTCTCTGTCTCGAATCCACAGTATCAAAGAGAACTTCTGCAGGTAAGTTCTCGCGTATACTAGTAGTGAGAATATCATTGACATTGATGATCAGGGCTTAATTGTGGCTGAGGGGATTTTGAAGTATCCAACGGAATAAACAAATGAGCAGCTCCCGTGCAAACGGGGTCATCACATGATCCGCGACGTTTTGTGACACCTCATTAACAACGCGTCTTCGGCTATTACCGGTGCCGACTAAGCCCGCCAGCATCTTTTACCGTCGTTTCTTTTCTAGTATATATATTCTATTGTACATTAGACTACGAAAATAGCTATCAGATAACTCAAAATATGTTGGCTTCTTCAATTTCAAGCATTATGGTCTCTGAGATGAGTTCGTGCCCTCTTCGAGGCTTTTGAGTTTTGACGCGTCGAAGAAACGCGACAGTGAGCAGGAAGGGCAATTAGGCCAATTTCATATCTTAAAATTGGAACTACTTCTTATGGTACCCGAAATAAAATAATGTGCCGCCGTTATGACCTCAGAAATAGTATATTCTCCGTAACGGCGAGGTTTTCCCCATAAATCATAAATTCAAAGACTAGTTCCAAGTTTTGTGGAAATTGGCCGTTTGTAACGCTTCAGATCACGTGATGACCCGTTTGCACGGAAGCCCTACCTTATACTAGCGGTCGTCATGGACGACTTTGATGCCTTGCTGAGCGGTTTTACATACAGTTTGGCTGCCATATACATCAGGCTTGCAGCAAATATGTTGTGAACTCTGGTGGCAAATTTTCGACTTCTTCCATTGTCACAGGAAGGTTGTTCTGTGAGTAAGGGCCGGCCGTCTTTCTTTACCACCACCACATCCTACTTTATCTCCCTTTCCTTTTGCTTTTTAATTACATTCCCCTTCAACATTTCATCAGCCATAGACAGACCCTGCTTTCTAAATGCTTCTTCTCCATGTGCTACCTGTGTACCTCGTCGTCCTCATCCTCTCCCACGACGTCTCAGCAAGTCTCGTCTCCCATGTGTATGATGTTGCCCTCCGACACACCAAGAGCATAGCGCGCGACCTTCGCCTGGCATTTGGCTCTGTCCTCATCTCTCAGCAGCCCCAGGGCCCACAGACGCGTTTGACTTACTGCAAAGCTGGATCATCGAACAACAATAACACTGGTAGCGGTGGTGACAACGGGAACAACAGCAGTGGCGGTAGTAGCCGCTCCGGGACAAGCAGCACGAGGACCGCATCCACGTGGAGTGCTTCCGCCACTGCTTCATCTTTTTCGTCGCCGTATAATTTGGTAGAGTCTCCATGTGCGGCGTTGGTTTGATCAGCATACCATGTATCTTGATATGCAATATACAGGCTGGTACAGACTTTTTTAATGGCTGGACCTTCTGGACACTTGCAGATCCTACTAAGGGTAAGTTTTGATGTGCCTGTTTGCTCCGTACACATCGTTGAAAAATTCTGTAGGCATTGTAGATTATGTGGACGAGAGCACGGGTGTATGTCTTTCAATATGTCGACTTGGACTTGTGCTAACGATGAGAGAATAGAGATCGAATGGGTTGGTGGAGGTAAACTCGAATGGTAACGCTATTATGTGTGTCGAGACGACGGGAACCGTCTCTGCGAATCGTCAAAGCATCCGTATTACTACGGAGAGTACATATGACGGTGTATTAGTGATCATGGATTCCGTGCACATGCCAACGGGCTGTGGGACGTGGCCGTAAGTCCTGTCACTTCTCGTGTACGATGATGGTGCTGATCTTGTGTTACACAGTGCATGGTGGTCGAACGGTAAAAAATGCACCATTTGTCTGTTTGTTTTTGTCTGTCTCAAAAGTTGTTATAGGTCCTAATTCGCCTATTAGCGGGGAAATAGGTCCGTTCTGCATAAACTGTTCTTTCATTGCATTGTCCTTATCGCGCCATAGACATCGTGGAGGGCATAAATGACTACATGAACAACCAAGCCACGATTCACACTGATGTTGGATGTTCCTTGACGTCTTCGGATGCGGACGTCCTTAACATCACTGGGACTGTAGTTGGCGGGACCAACTGTGCGGCAGCCGAAACGAGCAATCAGGGTTGTGGAGTACGCTCTCCCTCTGACGTTTCGTTTGGTGCCGCGTTCAATAACAACGGTGGAGGAGTATATGCCAGTAAGCAAGACCTTTTTTGACAAGATCTCCGTTCATTAATCATTGGCGGTAGTGAATTGGGATGACGAGGGTATCAAGGTCTACTTCTGGCCCAAGGGCTCAGTTCCGTCTGACGTTGATGCTGGGACCCCCATGCCGGACAGATGGGGGACGCCGATGGCGAACTGGCCTTCGACGGCATGTAATTCAAGCAAATATTTCTACCAACATTCATTCATCTTTGACACAACCCTGTGGTAAGTTATTTTTGTTTCCGGGAAGCTCGAATGAGCTGATTGGGGTTAGCGGTGACTGGGCTGGTGGTGCGTGGAGTAGCTCCGGGATACCAGGACAAGAGCAAAGCTGCGCTACTCGGACAGGGTACTCTACCTGCGAGGACTTTGTCCGGGAAAAAGGAGCATCATTTAACGAAGCTTGTGAGTGGCATCTGGTTAGTATATTTATTGTGAGTTTATTCAAATTGTCCTCACAGACTGGGAAATCAAGAGTGTCAAGTTTTACAAGCTCAAGTAAGTAAATAGCGGCTTTTCATCAAATTGTTTGTATTTCCACTGTGACGGACTTTGTTCCGAATTCTAGTCCATGTTCATCTACGTACATGTTACAGCATGAAATAATCAGTAAATACAGTGCATATCTATCTCCGTCCTAACTCGCAGATCATGAACAAGAAGCCTGGTCAGTCTGCTCTCCGCAGTGCGCGGTCTGTAGCAAATGCTACCATGCGCTCTCTCAACGGCAAATCACTATCACTCTCCGGTATCGACATCTCATCAAAGTCCCGCTGTGATAATGGGCTGTCTGTCCGGTCTATTTCAAACGGCATAGGTGATACTGTCCGCGGCGTGTAATTGGCGCTCCCGCCACCGTTATCAGCATTATCCGAAGGCTCCGGTTGAGGTCCGTGTCCATATCCGTACAGCACCGTCATGACTTCCAGTGGCGAACATGTAGGGGTCCTCCGCAGCAGGATTCCATGCTATGCATGTAAGGTCACCACCTAGTGCTTGAGCACGCACGTAGTGTAGCAGCGCTCCGGATTCTTGGTCCCAGATGTGTATATCCCCAGCTGCAAGTGCAGTGAGTTAAGGAACCGTCAACTATGATGAGGCACTGTATACCTTTGCCTGCGCATAAGACCAGCTCGTCGTTTTTTCCGCCAAAGTAGCTCGGTCCAGCGAACTCAACGGAGCCTTTGGGCATGTACGTGTGCCTGAAAAAGCAATGAAAAAGCCGTCGACCCAGGGAGAAGGGGCCATCATACCGCAAAGTAAAACGAGCGACCATCTGCGCATTATTATCTCGATGATCTTTGACAATGTCAATTTTCCATAGTTGTGGTGGTGCCTTTGCCGAGGTGAGGCTCTGACAGTTATGAAGGGCAACCTCTCTCACCTTGTACTCGTAACTGACTAGAGCAATTAAGCCGTTCTTCGTGTTCCTTGCCAGCGTGATATCACGGACATCATTAAGTACCTGGTGTTTGGCTATAGATCTCATGTCACAAAATTGAATATCTCAAAGCGATGAAGTTCGTACTGTTCGATCTGGTTTGTCTCAGTGTTGTATACTGGGTGGCGAAACACATCAATCACCCATGCCTAATATTAAATGAGGAGCGGAACTAACCTGCAAGCCGTTTCTCTACTGCTCTGGGTTTACTTGGTTTCAGCCCAGTAGGTGACACTGTTAATGGGCCGATACCCAGAAGGCGCACACCATCAGGAGTGACAGCGACGTCATGGAGCTTCATATTTTCGAAATCGTATTCGCCGATTACCTAGCATCGCAAGGGTGTCTATGTCAAATGACAAATGAGAGTACGCATCGCAGCTCACCTTGCCCAGAAGGTCCTGACAGTACCGAAGAGAGACTGAGCTTCGATAGCATACAAACAGAATCACGCAACTTACTAGTTTCGTTACCTGACTACCTTCCACAGACAACAATCCTATTCGCTGATCAATGACACGCTCAAATGTCGATAGTAAGGAAGCGACGCACCAGTTCCGTCAGACAACCACGTTATGGATTCAATAGTTGTGTCAGGTCGGTCTATTGTCCTCAAGCACACACCATCCTGCGCATGCGTTCAACGAAAAGGCGTAAAAATCAGACTTCTGATTTCTTTAAGCACCGTGAGCGCCAGATGAGGCCAACCCACCTCCGTCCAGACCTTAATACTCTTGCTCAGTTTTGTCAGTAGGAGATTACCGGAGGGTGACCTAACAGAAAAGTTTAGCATTACTCCAGAGTAGGAAAAGGTGCCTCACCAAGCAACCTGGTTGACAAAGCCTTTTGCATGTGCGAGGATACGGTGCGATTCAAACGTGTCCTGATTTAACAGTTCAGTTCATGTGCTCAAGAAAACGCAGACGCAGGACACTCACCCCAACCCGGAAGATCAAGGAAGTCCTATCCCAACTATGTGGTGTCAGCATTCATCGGGAAATTCATTTGTCCTGTGCAGATACCTTGACGTAGGCCAAAAACTTCCCATTGGGCGAAAATTGCATATGCTTGACAAGGGCCTGATGAGCGGTGAGATCCCTCGTCGGTTGCAGACACCTCAACTGAGGAGTCAGCGTTGCAACGCGGGATCGCAGCACAGGACCATTCCCGGTCGACCTCTTTCTACCGTTCATCGTTGATGATGAGGTTCGCTGACGATTGGGGTTCCTTGCACTAGCCATAGCTGCTATATTGGAGGATACCGCCGATCGCATCGTCACCGTCCGTATCGCGTTCTTCCAGAGCTGTTTACCGACCGACGGCTCCTCAAAAATTGACGGAGCACCTCCGTCATTTGTAGGTGTTGTTGAAGTAGGGCTAATGAGGCCCATTAGTCTCCGGAGGTGGATCTGATGCGCCTCGGTGTTTTAAGGTCGGAGAATTCGGAAGACTGGTCAGTGGTAGAATTGGTCCTATTCCCGTCTCTATATCATCATGCTTTTCGTCATCACTCCCACTCCCATGAGACATCATAGTGACAGTCCTGGTGCCGACTTTCGATATCGATCTCCTCATTCGCTCAACGGACTTCTCGAATTTACGAATGCAAAATCGTATCATGTCCATGCCGGGAAGATTGAAAAATTTGTCCGTGACTTCAAGGAGGACATCACTGAGCCATTTTCTCCCGCTATGGCGGAGGAATGTCCAACGTTCGGAGGCAAACCAGGCAGACACGGCACAGAGACCGAAGGAAGTGAACGCAGGTAAATACTGTCGTTATCGTTGAGGTAACATGGTGCTGTATATGCTGTAAGTCGCTTAAACAAGAAGCTATAAACGGAACACGAACTTGGCCGGATGCATACGCGAAACAACAGAGACCTATAGAGAAGCACGCCACAGACATCACGAGGAATACGAGTGGGGATCGTTTAATCCATATGAGAACCCACCATGGGACTCGATGGCCCGGAGAACGACTGTATAGAGTAGGTGAGATGCCGCTAACGAAGGATATAAGCATTCCACTTACTACATTGCTTGCTTCCACGTGAGACCCAGTAAACTATTCACGGCGGCTGCAATTGAAAATACCAGAGAGGCAAACCAGAAGGAGTTTACTGCTGCCGCGGTACTACCTTGGAGTTCATAGGAGAACTGCATTGTCGTCGCTGTCACAGCAGAGAAGAAGGTGGCGACAGTGGAGAGATTGAGTAAGTTAGTGGCCCCATGTTTTTGCGCGAAGCGGATAGTGGGTACGCCGATTTCGATGAACATAGATAGAGTTGACGTGATACTATCGATGTGTTCTCCCATCTCAGATGTGAGGTCGTGTATGTACCGCTGGACCGCAGGATACCGAAACTGGCCCTGATACACGCGTAAACAGGAGGCCCAATACTAACTTAACCGTCAGTGCCAAGTCGACCAAATGGATCGGAGCAAACCCACTTTCAAATCACCTTCAAAGGCGGAAATCGAGGCATTCACGGCTTCGTCCGTAAACTCTGGGAATTCGTTCAAGCAATTCATAAAAGTTGTGACGTCCTTCGCGAGGGCTTCGAATTGGTCCGGAAAGTCTTCAAGGTCCAAGTTCTCGTCGATGACGGGCCTGGAGAAAATGCTGCGGAGGGCGCGAGGGTTTTGCACGACGATGTAGTCTTCTCGTATGCGTTTCAGCCTCAACGTTGTTAATGTGTGTGACATGAGTGATTTTTCGAGGAAAGAGATCGGCAGCATTTTCTCGGTAAAGGTGAAGCAGGTGGGCGAGGCGTTCGCGTAGGTGGAAGGCGGAAGATAAAATCGCTGCCGAGCTCCCGAGCTGCCGTGCAGCATTGGCGAAATTACGCAGCTAGTGAGGGTCGAGTGAGCAATACCGGAAGTAGCACAGGACACACCACACCTCTTTGTCCAGATTGTTGATCCTCCTAAATTTTATTGAGACGGAAGCAATTTGGTTGAATGGAAGTGCATACGCACTTGTGAAACCTGTGGAACGTATCTGCACCCGCGGCTTGGAGATGTTCGTCCACCGTCGCTGCGCCGGATATCCTAAGCTCTTTCGATGACGAGTATGAAGAAATGGACTCACGGACATCTCTGTCGTCCTCTAGAATGGGTGCTTCCTCTTGAGCTATGTGTGAAAGAAACTTAGTGATAAGATAGTTTTCTACACATTCACGACTCACAACTGTTACTATCTTCCCTTAGCAGCATTTCCACCAAACTCAAGATTGTCTCCTTCCTCGTTGATTTTCGATGTTTTCGTGAAGCGCCATCGTCGTCCGCAAGACCAACAATAGCATCTATATTGGGCATCTTGGTACCTTCGTGATCAGGGTATGAGCAATCTCCCGGAATGACATTAATCATCTCACTCACCTCCAGTATGTCAACTCTATTCCCTCCAGCCTTGAACGCGCAGATCGTTATAAAGTCGTATGTATGTATTGCGTCGGAGTATCGTTAAAGTGAACTCGTAAGAACAGTCGTGTAGAACGTCAGTAGTCGCACAATTGCACCCCGATGCGAGACCACAAGGCAATTTCGAACATGAGGCAGGATTGAAGATTCTCAGCAGGGTCGAGCTCAAGCTCAGCAATTCTCCATATTTGGTTCCCACGTGTCCATGTGACCCAGTGGGCGCTCACATTTTTCCCCTTGGCGATCATTTCGAACTGCAATGTTTTTTTTCTCATTTTTTTTTTGAAAAAGGATTCAGTCAGCGAAAGCAGAGTGAGCGAAGGTATTCTTACAGCCGGCTACGCATATTGCTCATGTTGAGCGGCTTCAACTTGGGCCAGCTTCAACAAAAATCCGCCGACTCAACCTTTTAAAGGTTTATATATCATCTCGGATCACTGAACAGATGGCCTACAAAGATGGCCGGACGTATAAGATTCTGAAGTTTCTTTCAGTTTAGCGTCGAAGCAACATTCCTTCTGTCAGCGATGCAGAACATATAAATATCGACCTTCATTGAACCCCATAGGCTGGTAATGTGCTGAGCGACATGTCAGCAGTACAGAAGATATATGATCAATTCATTGAGCCTCATCAGCTAGCGTGTCCTGGGAATATTGCGTAGGCCATTGCCGGCTCCTTGCAGGTCACAAGGTGGAGACACGGATTTTGTGAGGACCGCTAAGTGCTTGGCACATGGCGAGTATCGGCTGCGATTGGGTACTACTACGTGTAGGTCTCTGTGTGCATGAGTAGGAGCTACGCAGGGTCAAAGGATTAATGGACTTGCACAGGATTTGATAACGACGTCGAGAAACCGGGAACGTCGGCGTGAAAAGCACCGGTGTGATTTAGACTACGACGATGTGGGAGACCCGGCAAGCAAGGAGCTGGAGTAACTGACGAAGACTACGTCCGTGCGCATGGAGAGCACGCCAGTGACAGAGAACAATGGGAAATGAAAAGCAAAGGAAATCAGGCAACTTGTGTCAACCGAAGTTCGGGGAGCGTTGCGCCGAGGAATGATAAGAGAGTTGCTCACCGGACATACTTGGAAAGGGCCTAGAGCCGTCGTCGGGGATCTCAAGTGTCAGGCATGACGACGAGGGAGTACATTACACAAGTGATACAAAGTAATGGTGGAAAGAGTCGAGACAAAAAGAGGAAGACACCGGTAGTCTAAACGAGAGTATCCGTCCCGTTGGGATAAAAGGAAGTCCTTAAGAGAGAAAACAATGTAACTATATGCAGTCCGAGACTCCGAGACTTGCTCTGGGGAAGGCTGTTGGCAAACAAAGTAAGCCCGTAGCTTACAGTAGAACCAATAGCAGATAAAGCGTCCGAAAATAAATCATTTCAAAAGAACCTGAAGCGTTGCAGTGCTTGTCGACGAGGGTGAAAGGCGGATCCGAAATACGAATAGGAATTCGGACCGGAGATCAACCAGGGTCAGAACCGGTAGCAAAATAACAGTGATGAACATCGGAGGCGTGGAATCGAGATGGTCGACTCGCAGAGGTTTAATGGACGATCTCAAACCACAGCCGCTATAGACAAAGAGCTGAGGCTAGAAAGAAAGATACTCCGAGCCGGGCAGAATCATTAAGGCAGCCCAGCGGCTTATACCTCTTCATCAAGTTACGGTGCCATAGAGGAGATAAAGGCACCGGTACCTGATGGGACGATGAACGGATAGAATGTATGCGCTAGTAGGTCCGAGACGCACTAGCGGAGCGAGTGGCGAAGAACCATAGCCGTAACGGCCAGCAGAACAGAGCCCGTTTTACTCGTCTGGACTCTCCGGGATGCACGGAAAGTGCTTGCTACTTTGTCGAAGGACGTGTCAACGTCATTGAATTGCAAGTTGCGAGCCTTGTGTTCGCATAGCGTCGGGTCGCGGAACATTCGAAAGGAAGAGGAACCTGCTAGTACAAGGGAGAAAGCCAGTTTAGGCTGAGCGGGAACTTCTGGACATTGTAGGTTCATGTATACTCGCAGGCGTGTGCCACACCATAGCCGACGTTCGAGGCAAGCCTTTACATGACAGATTGTGCCAGTTGGGCGAGCTAGCACGTCTGGAGGAGACGCAGAGGAAAACAGATCTGGAACAAAAGACCGACGTACAACGTATGGCGGGAAAGTCAGGAATATCCCTCGGCAACAACGGTCACCGTTCCGTAGGGTCCTTGGGGTGCGAAGATAGCAGTGCGAGAGAATACAGCCCGAGGTGGATCTGATGGATTTGCATTGCGGCGTACTGATGCATTCTTCAAGGCGATGTTCCAGGCAGGCGCCACAGAAACAGTAGCTGTACTAGGCAAGTAAAATTACCAGTACAACCACGAAAGTGGGGCCAACCTTATCGGCGCCGAGTAACCATAGAGTCGTGTATAGCATTTATTGTGCAAGAGATACTGTCAGTAGGCTACTGTTACTTCTTGGACATGGTAGCATTTGCCTGCCTGCTTGCCCTTGATTGTTCAGGTGATGACTTATCAGAAGCAGGGTGCATCCTCGAGACCAGAGCCTGAGAGATAGATGTTGGAAGCCATATCAGTATCATACCTTGTTGGACAACCGGTGGTTCTAGATCAGTAAAGACATGAGGAGGGGGCATAGAGGGGGCATGCAATTAGATGGAAGGGTCGAATGCAGGTTCAATCGCGAAGGTATGGTTACGAGTGATTGTTTGAAGGGAGATTCCACTGACAGCAAGTTCACCATGATGAAGAAGCACAGGGACAGCTCTGGGGATGAAGTACGGAGGTAAATTAAAAGTCGTATAACTGCGGGGCAAAGGCAGAGCCGAGGTCCGCGATGATTGGCCAGGGTAGGATCTGGTGGGATCTGGAAGTTGAACAACCGAAGCTAGCAATCAGTTCTATATACGTAGTCACAAGACATATTGACCGTGGAGAAGGATAAGACATTGCTGTTTATGGCAAGGTTGCTTTGCCGATCACGGAATACAATGGATAAGACTGGCGACAGACCCCCTTCCGAGACTGTTAGTACAATAAAGGGCTATTATCTTCGACATGGATCATTTATTGGGCGTAGCAGAAGGGAAGCAGGATGAATTCGTCCCAGTTGTGCGCTTTGTCTACGATCGGTGAGAGTAGGAGGCCTGGAGCTTCCGGGAGCAACCGCAAGAGAGTCCGGAATGCACTGACATCGGCACAGCGGCATGGGAGTGGGAAAAAAGTAAGAGAATGCTCCTGTCCCTATTCTGGTATACACGTGGCACAGGATTACGCCTTATTCAGTCCCAGCCACTAAAAGCAAATAAAGACAACTTAAGGCCACAACGGAAAAGGTACGTCTTCCCACTTACTTTACAACACCACTACCGCCTGCTCGAATTCGTCCTCCATCCCCACCGCTTTCCTCACCCTCCACCCTTTTCTCTTCACCATGATGCTCGTCCAGAAACAACCGAACTTCAACATATCGTCGCCACACTTCGCCCTCAACCATCGGAGGTATCCATCAGCCCCTCCGGCCGTCGTCGTGCAAGCAACACGAACCCCAGGCCTCTTGTCAATTCAACGAGCTCAGCAACAGCAGCTGCGAGCAAAGCCGTCTTCAGACCAAGGCAGGCGGCTGTTCATCGTGTTTTTCAGCCGGTCCGACCGGAAGTACAACAGCAGCTGTTGAAGCCCTCACCAGAAATTGTTGAGAAGAAGCCTTCGCCGCAGCAGCCATTGCCAGAGAAACGTGGCCGACAGCAAGCAAAGGTCAAGGCCAAGACGGCAAGGTGAAGCGCTTTTCGTATTTGCAAAAAATTGAGTCATCCGCTGACAGCGAGCAGGAGCTCTTCCAATTCATCTGTTCGAGGTCGTCGCAATCATATCCGTCAACCTTCTCCGCCGAATTCGATTCAGAACTCCTCGCAGGTAGAGGTCCCTTCAACGCCGCCACGCAAATCTACGACTGCTAATATTTTCAATTCCTTTTCGGACGATTCCGTCTCTCCACCTGTGCGCGAGGCTCCTACTCTCGCTTCGCATCCTTCTGGAAAGCTCGCCCGTCGCAGGCAAACTCAGGTGGCGAGCTCATTTAGTACCCCTCCGGCCAGGGCTATCCCTGTTCCCCAGCGTCCGAACTCCATCCCGCCGACCCTCTCTCGGTCTTTGCCTGCCCGACCATTCAAAGGCAAGACCACTCCTGATACTTCCAATTGGAAGCCTTTCCCTATTTGCGACGACTCTACGGAGGCTGGAGCGATTTTCGATGACTACAGCCCTCCCGCAACTCCTACTCGCCAGCGCCCATCACGATCCAAGCGCTTTGACGACGGTCCTCGCACTGCGCCTCTCACGACTTCAGTGGCAGCATTCCCGTTCAACTCGTCGCCGAGTCCTCCGTCTAGGTCGGGTCGCCGACATGTTCGCACTCCTAGCGACGGCGTCTTCCATATGTCGGAAGAGGATGTGTCCTCCCAGTCCATCAGCGAGGACTCTTCGAGTTCAGACGAGATGTCGGGCCCCAGGCGAAAGGCGTTGCGTGCCCCCAGACCTGGGATGACACAGCAAGAGATAGAGGGATACTTCGCGAGTTCTACGTTCCAAAACTCACCCAGCCCGGAGGAGTTGCCTCCACCCGCTTTTCTGTAATTTTATTATATCTATTGCTATCAGTGCGCTGGAGTGTGGAGGCAAGTGTCCTTCTACCACACCTGTTTCCCTCACTTACACGACCTTCAGCTCCTTAGATTTAAAACCTCTTGGGTCGTTAGATTCACATCGCTTTCTTTGATACCCCCCCTCGCCTCCGCCACGAACTCGTTAACCGGCCACCGTGTTTTTTTAGCATCACCCTGAAAATCACTATCATTATTCCATTCCTCTTCGCCTATTTCGGGGTTCGTCGCGGTTTCCTGGGAGTTCAGTCCACTTGTATCATCATCCAGCTTGCGGCTCCTTAGACTAGGGTCAACTCCACTTTTCATGCCACTATCATCATAATGTACCTATACGGTCATCGGTTACTCGTCCAGGACATACGCGCTCTGTAGGCTCTCCTCGCCTCAAGCCAAGGGTCGAGCTACTGCTTCGAATGCTCCCCATGCGAGGTTGACGCCCACAAAATCAAATTTCTCATTTCCGTTTTCCCACCATCTGTGTCAATACTGTTTTCGGCATCGCATCTTCATCGCAAATCAAACAATTATCCAGTTTTCTGGTGGTCATGTCGGCCTACCAGGTGTACAAATGCATCTAAAAGGAGTCGGCTCCTTCTTTATGTCTACGACGACGTTGAGACGAAGGGAGGAATGTCCGACCGACGCCTGCGAACGCACAGTACGTTCGCACTCCCTGGGACAATGTTGTCCCTGTTCTCGTACTCCTGCTTGCATTGGATTGACGAATGCCCGTGGCGACCAAGGTTCGAAGGTCCAAACTGGCTTCTGGCTTCCATTCAATACGCACTGCTGGAGGACGATGCCTACTCGATGTAGTGCTACGCCCTACCTCGCTTCTTTTGATCTTATGATTGGATGTCAAGCATTATCATTTACAGTATCCCCCCTCTCCTATTATCTATTCACCCCATCCTATCGTCGCATCCTTTTAGTATCTACTCTTCTCCATATAGCCCGGCACCTCTCTTCATTGCCTCCCGTCTTCCCGACTTAAAGATGCCCGGGATCACCTGCCCTCTTCACGTCGACGACATTTTTATTGTTCCATTCACCCATCTCTGTTTCTTTTCTCATCCGCATTGTATCGAGTATCGGCCACGCTTGCATAACCCCACTCCTGCCCTTTCCCGCCATCTCACGAACTCTTCTTTAGAAGGGAAAGTGTGGGGCATGGACTTTGCATGTACCACCATTTCTTGTTATTTACACTCCCAGCGTTATCCACACCCTACCCCTTACGCTCATTCACTTTTTTGCGAGATCTGCGTGGTTTATCCCACCTTCTCTGCCGTGTATAGGTTTTTTCCGATGATCCTTGATGCTTTTTCTGGTGTAATTTTGGTCTTGTGCGTATGTTCATTGACTACTGGCTTTCCTTCCACTAATATCTTCCTTCTTTCAGTTTACCTCTCGAATGCATACCCAACCCTTCTACCATTGCTTGCACGGCCACTCGACTGCTGGTGTTGTGTACTGACGTTCATCGCCATCGCCATCAGACGGAAACAAAAAAACATGGCTACCGTCAACTCGTATTAGATTTGTACATACACGCGCCTTACTCGCATTCCTCCCCTTTTCTTCTATCCGCCGTACTTAACCTTCCTCGCATCTGCCTACCCACTACGCACATTCGTTTATCGTTATCGCATCTGTCACGCTCATTTATTATATGACCTCTAACCGACGCCGCCGACCTTTCGTTGGGTTCGCGACGTTAGGTTCTTTAACATGTATATCTGTTTACATACAGTACCGTCGGGCTTGGGGTTTTTGTCTCATTGCTCTGTTGCTCTCTTTTGGCTGAGAGGCCGTTGTGAAGTATACGTAGTAAATTAGTATAGAAGCGAAATCAATTGTTTTTTTAGTTCCCGAACACAAGTGAAGTTGAGTTTGAAGGAACAAGTAGATCTTGTATCAGCTGCATCCGCTATAAGTTGTACTTCCGATGTTTAGGCCTTATGAATTTTTATAGGCGTCCCGAAGTGAAGATACATATGCTACGGGGTCGAGGCTGAAACTTGGAATATATGGGGCTCGACCTCCAAAGTGTTTGCGCATAACGTCCTGTATAGAGTACGCGATACAGCGGCGTCTCGTAACAGATTCGTGCTTGAACTTTTGTCCCTTGGTAACATTATATGGCCGTGATCACGTCCTAGAGCGACATCAAGATCCGATGTCATGCAGCCTACAATATGATTATCAGCTTACTTCATATGTCAACTTTTAGCACCAAGAACGCACGATCTAACGACCCGAACCATCCAATGGAAGGTCTCCATGTTCGATGTATTCCACGGACGAGTGGAAAGGCCGGCGAGAAATCAAAGCTGGAGAACCCATGAGACGTCCGTTACATACAGATAACCAAAAAACTTACGAGAAACAGAACAGGGAAATCTTCCACTTCCTCAGAGATCTCGAGCATCACGAAACCCTTGCCGACGACGACATCGAACAATCCATCCCTTCCGATTTCCGCTGGAATATCCCATACCTCAGCGTCGTCCAGATCACACATGATCTTTAGTGCCCAAGAGGGACTGGACCAGCGTTGAGGGCCCTGGATTCGCCACCCGTCGTCCTCAGACGGCCGGTCACGGATGAACTCATCCACGTCGTCTGCAGGGAGATCCGTAGTGGCGAACTCTACGATGCCGCAGAAGGTGTGATCCTCAGCTAGGTCCCTGCACCGGACGCGTTGTTCCCACTTGCGATCTAGAGCGGGAGCGATGTCGTACGTCTGGACACCGTCCCCGTCCATCCAACTGGTCTCTGTCGCCACCACAGCCCAGTGAAAGTAAGATTCCTTCTCTCTGGAATCGCTGTGGATCCAGAATAGGGCGATACCCAAATGGATAGTGGCCATGGGAGTGGCAAAGATGAAAGTCTGTCCCTTTAGATAAGCCCGATGACAATTATGCTTATTACGCCAACAATAATTAGATCTAAACAACATTGCCGAAAGAAACCCAAAAGAGAGTCAGTACAGCTTAACGAATGAATACAAATGCGTGAGATATATCGTGCACGCATCATGCCCTGTGCAACCATCCAACATCCAACCCCGTCATCGTCCGCATACTTTCAGGATATGATAAATTGCTCTCCCGGAGCAGGCCAGCTAACCGCCTACAGATATTCATGGGATAAAATAGGTACTCTGCTTGCGGGAAACCAGGGTATTTGTCCAAGATGCTAAGAATGTCGCATTAGAAGTGGTAGGAAGAGGCAACACAAGGAATCCAAACCTTTTGAGATCAGTCGGCTCCTCCGAGGGTCCCAAAAGTTTGAAGAGTACTTTCGCAGCCTGTATCGAAGCAGTTTTCGGCAGCGCATACTGACTTCGGATGGCATAAGCTAGTTGTATACTAGGCTTGAACAGCCACATCTAATAGCAAAAAGATTGAGTGAGAGGACAAACAAGAAAGCCAATAACTCACAAGAATACGAGGACGCTCATCCTCTTCATCCAAGACGATGAATCGATACGAAGCATGAGCTTGCACAAACTCTTGCATATCCTCCACAATGAAAGCAGACAACGGTATTTTGACGGGCCTACCACAAATCAGGCACAACGACAACCAACAATAAGAATGCACACTCAGTGGTCGGACTGACGGGCCGTATAGCATATTTCAACATGCGGTAAACCAAGGAAGGTATAGAATTAGATCGATGTTCTTGGCAACGTCCGACAACAGCACCGCAGAGACACCGAACGGGTTGCCAATCGTCGACTCTCTAAAGTAGAGGTGTATCAGCATTCTAATCGTAAAAAAGGCAGAATAAATAAATAGATGTCCTCTCAGAAGTAGCTCCCGAGACGTGGACCTGAGGAACAAGAGAGTTGTTTAAAAGAGAGGAGGTTTATATAGGACACTTTGTATCAGCCGATGAAGTCGTGCTCGGCAATCAAACACAACCTCTTCGTACACGAACGAAACCTCCAAGGGCTTCATTCGCGCGCAAAAGAAGCGGTTCGACGCTTCGCGATCGACCGTTGGTGGGCATATCCAACGTCGGCCTTCTTGATCGTCCAATCCAATAAAACTATACAATGTGTACACACCTTTGCCGTGTCAGCAGGATATAGATTCGTCTTTGACATGGCCGACTCTTCAAAAAGAATGTAGCTGCCTCCGACTAGTGCTTGACCGGACTCGGGCCAGAACCCTCTTCCGTTCTTTGCTATTTGTTCATGGAGTTTTTGATCGGAATGGCACATCCACGCATCCACAAGCTCCTGCCAATGCTCCGAGGGTAAATCGCGATACTGGGTTATACGGGAGGATTGAATTAGAGGAAGCGAACATGACGCGCATATAAAGCTGGTAGGGCTGGATGTTGTTAGTTGGGTTGCATCGAGGAGAGGTGTTGGTTGTGGGGAGGGAGTATAGGCGGTCAACGTGGCAAGCTTGATCTCGTAGTGTCCGCTTTGCACTTTAATCTCTTTCTTCCCAGGTAAAACAAGTCCAGGAAGTTTCAGTGGCAAAGAAGTGTATGGTCCACTTTTTACGATAAGATGCTCGCCGCCGCCAAGGTGTTTTTCGGGTAGAGAAGGTAGTACCTCCGCTTCGATGTCTACGCCAGGGACAGCGCCTGTCACAGAAAGAAAAACTAAGACATGTTGCAGAGTCTCATGATTCTCTGCGATATAGTTGACTTCGAACTCTACTGATTTTCAGAGATTAGCCCACGTAGTAACTATGAGTGCAAATTGCTTACGCCGGGGAGTTAATGACCTTGATGCCTCTTTCGATTTTGCTTCAGCACTTGCAGAACGCGATGCCGAGCTTCGCAGCCACGATAGCGAAGGTGCAGACATACTTCGATCTCTGTTCTTCTTCTTTGATTTGAATCTTCCGAGACTTGCGGGAGGTAGTGACGCAGAGGCTGTCAATGGGGGAGGGACAATGTGAGGTGGTGGCGCCTCCTTGACGAATTCTGGAAGGGAAAGGAGTGCTGTTGGATCTTGAATACGCATCGATTCTGGGACGGCCTCTCGTATGAATTCCGGAAGTGTGAGCATGGCATTGGGATCTTTCGTCTTTGGTTGGAGTACAGCATCTTGAGAATGTAAGCGACCAGCGTTGGAATGTTCTGCAAGATGCTCTACAAAAGCTTCACGCTGTTGCTATCGTAAGTATTGGATATGCATCGACATGACGATTCCTACCTTGGCCTGGTCACGCAACCGGGCCTTCTCGAAACGGCTCTTCATTCCACCCTCTAGAATGACAGACTGATCCTTCATTGATCGTTGCGTTGCCTTTCCAAGCATCTCAAAGATATCCTCCAGCTCGCGGATATCCCTTTGCTTCTCCTTCCCTCTTGACACCAAAGAGCCCTCTCTCCTGGCCCTTTCCATCTGTGCTACTTTGCTGGATTTAAGCTCCACACGCTGGTTGTGCAACTGTGGAGCGACCATGTAAAGCCGGTCAATTGCCATCGTGACCGCCTCAAAATCCAACCTCATCTTTTCATTCATTGGGGTCGTAGGGGTCGTGGGTGAATGCATCGAATACGGTCGCTGTTTGGAGTCATCTATGGATGTTCGTGGTCCATATTCGTATTCCGGCGGCAGGTCGTACTGATAATCTGCAGGATCGTATTGAGGAGGGAGGTGATCGCCCGTCGTACGCTCCTTGCACATCGCCACTACGTTTTCGAGCTCTTCGTCTATTCTAGACCAGAGCAAAGCCCTCTCTACAGCAAGGACAGGCGGAGATCCTATGGGTAAGACGTCCCTCTGCCGTTCAATTTGAAGATCGCTGAGCTGTCTCTTCAAGGTATCGAATATATCCACCGGTTCCGGAGAATGCCAGGAATTTGAAGGGATAATACGGCTCTGCGAAGGCGAGGAATGAAGGGAACCGAGACGATTGAGATGGGACAGGAGAGAGACCAGAGTAGTGGCCAGCTGCGCGTCGCTGGGATCAAGGGAAGTTGATATACCCTCCACCCGAGTCTTGAGCTCACTAATCAAATCAGCGTCTGTATGCGCCACCTCAACCATCACGTCGCCGGCGTCTCTGTTCCGCAGGTTCGACACTAGCGTCTGCAACGCAGAGGATGACGATTCAGCGTCACCCTGGACCGTAGACGTATGCGGTGTAGAGGGCATTGAATGACGGCGATCCGGAACGATTGGATTCCATCTTGTTGGCACGGAAAGGAGATTATTGAGGGTCATTAGGCAGGATCTCTCGACGAGTGCAATCGACGGCATCAGCTCCTGAAGAAAATGAGCCTTGGGCGCCTAGATAAAAGCAAAGACGACGCACGACGGTTCCACTCTGGTGGCCATCCGACGACTCAGACACACGAGATGCTCGTTCCTCGACCTCATCGACAGACGACGATGTTCCTTCTTGGACTTGGCGCTCTTCCTTCTGGAGCAGATCTCTCGGAAATGGCGTAGGAATCTCGGTGTCGACGAGCGGTCGTTGCGGCTGGACACGCTCACGGACCCTAGTAAGCGTAGCCATCGAGGTAGAAGACACAGCAAGAAATAGAGTGATGGGTCTAGACAATCCACGAGTAACCCTAACCCGACTCCTTTCAATATGTGATCGCTTCAATTTCAAATTCAAAAAAACAATTTAATTGAGTAGCTCCTGAAGGTGCTGTCATAGTTACATGCTACGCCTCAAAGTCCGAATGCTCACGGTAATGTGTATGCTCCCAGTTCCAAGTCCAGCAGCTGGAACACCTAGAAGGAAAATTACTTGGCACCGTTTGGTATCACTCACCTTAGCTAATATTTAGATGTGGCATAACCGTTGCTATGATCGGACTTTTGACCTCATTCATCCGTTTCACCTGGATCTTCTTTCTGGGCATAAGCAGCCTTGCGAGCGCCTGAACTTTGAAGTAATTGCAAAACTTTTGGCTGCCTTACGGTGTCCCGGGTTGAACAGAGTAGCCGGTGCCCGAAAACCATGACTCTCACCGCTGCGGTATCGAGCAGAAGTATGGAGAAAGAACTTCACGAAATTAGCTGCCTCGGCAAATCCGAGCGAGCCCCACTGAGTGATTGAAGGTGATTGAGAACGAAATTGAATTCCGCAGAAGCTTGCCGCGTGTAAACTTACTGCGGTCCCACACTGATATATTGATACCAGTGATACCTTAAGTTATTAATGGATTGTGAGAAGATTGAAAGTAGTTTACAGCGGTTTTCATAATTATGTGGAATCCCGATTCGAAAAGTTGTATGGTCGTATCAAAACTAAAGAGAGGGAGCATAGTGGAGGTGAAGAGGTCGCAGAAGATGACGCTGGCTTCGACGTTCGCCAGCTATGTGTACGAAAGCATGAGACGGAAGAGAAAGACGAACCGTTAATGCTGTTCTCAAGCTGACCAGGAGGTACGGTAGAAGTCGGCGTACTTGAACCTCTTCTTGATCTGACCCAGGAGATACCAGCCAGGGGTGCAGTACGTAACATCATTGCTGGTCGAGCCGCCCTTGTTGTGTCCAGAGTGGAGTTGGCCACGATGCGAGCTTTACCATTCATCATGTGCCAGACGAGGGAGCCCGAATCTCCTTTAGCGGAGAAGACTTGAGCAGTCTTGTCGCCCGAGTTGTAGATACCGAGCTCGACGGACTCGATGCCGACTTGGTTCTGAGTGAATGAGACTAGGCCGGCGTAGCGTCCGACGGTGAGGTCGGTAGTGTTGCCATCCTTGCCGACCATAAGGCAGCGCTGGCCTTCGCTGTTGAACTCTGCAGGGTGGGCGAGGTCCTCCTTCGTGGCGCAGCCCTCGATCCGGAGCTTCCTCTCGTCGGGAAACTTGAACGTGGTCGGACCACCACCGAGAGGACAGAACATGTCTGTAAGGTCTTGAGGATCGTACTTGGATCCTGAATAAAGTTGTTTTCGTTAGACGAGGTAAATAAGACAAGTCGAAACACACCGAGATCAACGACGTTGCCCTCGAACTCATCCATGACCTTGACCTCAGCAGCTAAGAACGCGGCCCAGTCCGAGGTATATAGTGTGCCGCCTTCGACGTCGACCGAGATGGCTGCAGCATATTGAACGTGCCCAATGTTGCGGTGGAGCTTGATATTAGACCATAATTTCGTGACGTCGTTGTAGAGGGCCTCGAGATCGGCGACAGCTTCGGTCTCGTCGTCCAATTGGCGGTGCTTCGCCTTAATCGCTCTCGCGTTCTCCAGGTCCTGCCTCTCCTTCGCCTGCAGTTTGACGAGATCTCGGGCCCAAAGGTCAGCGAGAATGCCGCGATCAGCAATGGCCTTGGTGATCTCGTCGAGGCCGCGCTGGAATCGACGCATTCCGCACACTCGAACGTAGTCCATGGGTGCGCCGCCTCTGTGCTCGTAATCGACGGTGGTGTTCTTGCGCAGGACGTGGCAGTTGCTGACTCCGACGGGACCGAGACTCCCCTTCGCCTCCTCTCCCAGCGGTGCGTGGGTGAAGAAGCGGGCAGGGTCGACGGACGACCAGTCGATCTTCCGAGCCTTGATCCGCGAATCTGGGGACCGGCAGCGTCCCAGACACCATTGAGCGGGGTATCGAAGTCGTACTCGTCAGGGCCGTGCATGCTGGCGGAGAGATTGGACGCCATAGTCACGACGGCAATTCCCGTCGGTCGTTTCTTTTCGATCAAGTCAGTTGACAAGAACAACCTAGGAATAGATCACTGAATTAATTACCGCAAGCACTACCTTCATTGTGATTCCAACTGTCGTCTTCTCTCACGCAAAAAGCGTCTGTATATTGAACGTCGATATTTGATACATACGGGTTATGTTGTAGTTGGATACAATGCCTAGATGTCTAAATAAAAAATGTCCTGTTGGAGGATCATCAGAACCGTCATCATCATCATGCAGACTTCAAAGTCTCCTCGGCTGCCTCCAAGGCCCTGCCAATCGACTCTAGCAAGTGCAGTTTATCTTCCAGTCCCACACTAATCCTAACCAAGCCAGGATCCACTCCATACTTCGCCGCCCAATCCATTTCGGCGTAATGCGCTAAAACCACGTACGGGCTAGCAAGCGTGAAGTTCGTACCTAGGCTCGGTCCTTTGTAGAACGGTAACGTATCAAAAAATGCCCGAGACGCTTCTAGTGTTGTGAACGTCACAGAAAAAAGCCCTCCGTACCCGCCAGGTTGATCCCCTTTGATACGACACTTGTCATACTGCTCACGAGTGATGTACTTGGGGTAGTATACCTCTTTCACAACGCATGTGCCCTCTGGGACGCCGCCTGCAATGGAGCGTGCACGCAAGAAATCGCACACAGCTTCTGTGTTTTCATCAATGACTCTGATCCTTCTCAGGGAGTCGCGCGAGTTGCGTTCCAAAAACACGGCGTCTTGCTCAAAGTAGATATCCTCGTAGGTAGCATCGAGATGTGCTTTGAGGGCAGCGTAGTGACGTCCCCGCGGATTTAATGTGAGACTAGAAGGGCCATCAATATCGAGACAAATCACATCGGAAACTCTCTCTCTTACCTTCCACCCATCACATTCGCAGCGCCGCTGAAGATTTTGGTCAAACTGCTGACGACAACGTCTGCATAGGTGAGAACCTCCACGTTCATAAAGTTACCGATCGTCTCGTCAACGACGACCAAAAAGTCGTACTTGTTGGCTAACGCGTGAATTCGCGGAAGATCGGCTGAACGAAGTAGCGGGTTGGATGGAAATTCGGTGAAGAGTGACAAAATGGGAGGTTCAGAAGGATCACGACTCGCTTCTTCCTCTAGAATGGCTTCGAGGGTGTCTAAATCTGAGTTGAGCCCATGACCAAGGAAGTGGCATCCAGGGCCCCATTTTTCTAGCACTTTGAGGGTATCAGCATATGGGAATCTATAGGATCGGCATGTTAGCTGGTAGGCAAAGTCAAGCAAAGGTGTACTTTCCCAAAGCAGACGCTCTTGGCGTTCGGTCTGACAGCTAGAGCTAGCATATGTGTACTCCAAATGGCTGACATGCCTGTGGGATACAGGAAAACATCTCCCTCTGTCACCTCCGACACCCCTCGTGAACTAGGCCCAAAGATGAGGTTTTCGTGCCCAGAAGCAGGCTCATCGTGATGACCGGAAGGCGCGTCTCGTAGGACACCAGATATCCTCCTCCGAAGGGCCCTCTTCGCCGACGCGGCATACGCAAAAGGAAGATTACGCCCATATCGTTCTTCCAAGTACACGCTGTGGTCCTGGCTCAGGTTCTCCGCTTGAGGGACCTGGGGCTTGGAGAACCCTTTGGCGGAATAGTGTCTGTTGACGGCTTTTCCAGGACGAGTCACGGTGGGCGAGGACGCACGCTCCGCGGACGTCCCGGGGAGAATAGAGAGACAATAATCAGCCAATCGGCTGGAGATTCCCAAGCCAGTGTGCTGCCAAAACTGCTTCGCCAAGGGTCCGGCGGAGGATGGGTAGAGCACAATGTGAAGATCAGCACATTTCCCGGTGGGTTCTGCATCGATGTTGTCTTCCGGACAAATCATAAACTGAATCAACCGGGCAGATACAGGGGTTCCCTCGAGAGCTGAACGGGCCTGGATGAATGTACGACAGTGTTCTGCCGTTTTCTGTGTGGGGAAAAGCATGCATGATTCACCAACGGCGCCAAATTTGTGTTCGCATATGCCGGCAAGCTGCATACAATGAGTGTAAAGAAAGGGTCGGGTAAGCCAAGGTACACACTTTTCTGATATTCAGGTGAACAAAAAATCTAGGGTATCCAGATACCATCTGGTCTACGACCCGCTTTTCGCCTTCCTCATAACCGACGTTGTCGCGCCATGTAGGTAGAGAAACAGAAATGGCATGTGGCGTGAAAGGAGGGACCGAAAGGCCCAGAGCGACCTTAGCGGTGTTCGTCACGACCGACGTCGTCGTCGTCGTCGACATGGTGGTTCAGAAGGAAAAAAAAAAGAATACTCAGAGTCGGCCGACACGAGCGATGATCGACGCATTGATTTGATATTTAATTATCCAGGAATGTACATGATTATAACTTGAACTGCTTCACACAAAATCCTACTACACGTTTCTTTCTATCGGCTGAGATGCTGACTCCATGCTGGAGAAGGAAGCTCGCGAATTCCGGTTCATGGTTTTCGAGTTCCGGAGACTTAGGCTTCGTCGGGCGCTTGTCCGACTACTAGGCCTTGAAAGAGATAATTCGTCAGACAAGGACGAGTGGGAAGAGGCCGAGGACGATGCACGTCGGTGACGCTGCATTCGCTTTGGATCGACATCTTCAATATTAGCTATACGACCAAAGATCGACAAAACTGAGAAAACACGCATTCCTATGTGAGAAAGTAATGCTTATGGAGAAAAAACGCACTATCGACAATTGAAACAATACCGGAAAGATTTCCAGAGGTTATGTAGGATGTTATAGGAGAAGATCCACCTGGCGAATTGTCCTCAGTCACGAATAACCTATGTGCATTGGCTGAAGGGATGACTTAGCCGGTAGAAAGCTACCAAAGATATTAGCACTTACTAGCTAATAGCTTTTGTATTGTATACAGCATGCTATTGGTGGGAAGGACAGAATATACTGTGTCATGCGTCAGTCTTGGGGTGTTATGGACCAAAATTACTGTCGCCTAACCTGGATACTTGTCTGCACCATCCTCAGACCCGTCGGAATCCTGGCTTCTGATGTCATTACGAATGATAGATCTAAAAGTGATGAGCGCACCTTGATCTGAGCAATGAATTGGTGCAAAGGAGTCGACAAGATATGTTTACTTTCCGATGGAACAACAATCTTGTAACATGTTCAGCCCAGGACTTGAAAGACAAAGACGCCAAATTTACCTTTCCGACATCTGTTACGCTCACGGCACTGAGGAGCACCGAAGTCTCGTCGCCGACAACGGCAACGCTGCTAACGCCTTCTTCACTCATCAATCTCATGGCATCAAGGACACTAGCCGTCGAAGTAGCTGCAATGACAGAAGAATACAGATTAAGAGAAGGGAGGTTGAACGCATAGAGAGGATTGGAAAGGAAGCCACGAAGGGAAGGATTCTCTGAGGCATACGAAGAAAACCAGTCCAAGAGTCGTCGATCGGAGACTATGCCCAAGTAGTCATTTGGAGGTTCGGCTTTCTGTACAAGAACTATGTTCGCTTAGCAGAGCATCGTAGATGAGACGGAATGGTACAAACCTTTATGCGTCCCACGAGAAAAATGCTCCAACAAAGATATAATGGTAGCGTCATAGGGTAGAACAACAAGGGGATTCTTCTCGGAGAGGTCTGGAGTAATAAATATCACAAATGAACAACGAGACATCTGAACAACTCACTGCTGACAAGCTGAACGGGTACATGGCCTGTTCGAGCAGCCGCGACGATTTCATGAACACGACGATTCTCCTTTGAATCGTCTGGCGGCAGGGTGTGTCGTCGCGTGGCTGCCAGAGTCAAGAACGCATTGACATCAGAAAACTTGGATGCATGTTCAGACGAGTGAAAGCGGGACCGAAAGGAGACTGACATCGAACAGTCCGACGGTCGCGTCATTGGACTTGACAGTCAAACACAGTATGTCTTCAGTGAGAAGGGTCTGCGAGAAACGTTGAAGTTGACGGTTATCAGCAAGCCAGGAAGTCGCTCGCACCTCGCAGGCCTCCTCGACGCTGGTTTGGGCATCAACAGCGACGATCCGAGAGTCGATAAGGTCTTCCAGAAAATGAGTCTCGCCAAATACAATCGCGGAAGAAGGATACCTCTAGCAAAGATACTGCGCCAATGATTGACCCATTCCTGCGAGTCGGCTGGAGTATTCGCGATAGCTGTAGGTTCCGCGGTGATCCAGGATCCATAAAATGATTCTGACATTCGCCTGCTCTGCGCCATGGTGGCCATCAAATGAGTACCATTCAGTGCAGTATTGGGTCGTTGGCAACCATGCCAAGGCGAGACGAAGCTTGGCAAAGTTCGATCGTCTTCGCCTCTTTCGTCATTACCATCATCGTCTGCCATGACTTCGGCGCCAACAAACCCAGTGGACGTTCCCCCGTACCAGGTCCAAAATCTCGTTGCAGGCGCCTCAGAGTCCGGTATTTTTGTTCTAATTGTACAACTCCTGCAGCTGAACGGGGTTTAGGTCTCGCTACGTCGGAAGTGCGATGTGCACAGGCTCTAGGCATGATTTCCCCCCTGTTTTCTTGCCGGTCATGCTAAGTATGCCCTAGGCTCTGAAATTTACGTTGGATTCGCGAATGGACAACTTGTTCGGTTTGCTCTGCAGGCTGATGATCCTAACAAGGTCCGTCAAGAAATCACGGGTACAAGCATGACCTGACCACCCGTCCAGCTCGAGTCTTATACGGTGCTCTCGAGGCAAACACTTCCAAATGACAAGGCCATCGACGAAATAGTCCTTCTCCCCTGCATATCGCGAGCCCTCATTCTTTCTGGTGCAGTGTAGAATTCTACGTCTCCAGTGATGACTATTCAACACCGTCTGCAGATAATCAAATTCACTTCTTCACCATTCCTTCCCTCGATGTCATGACTATCAAACCTATCAGACACGTCGTTACATTCGCCGTGGATCATCAGCATCTCAGACGTCCTGCAGCCTCGCCATCTACGCCTATACATCAGTTGGAGCCTGTCGAGTTCACAGTCATCAAAAGAAGTAGTCTCTCGATGTATGCACTACGCGACAAACTCCTATACGTCAAGGTAAAACCTTTTCTCACCCACCATCCCTGCTTAACACGTCCGTAGGAGATCCCTCTTCCCCAAGGTGCTGCTCTTGCCCGACGTACAGGACAAACCCTCTGCATTGCTGGGAAAACAGAGTATCAAATCGTCGACCTCGAAAAAGCCTCCATGTTCGGCGTCATACCTATTTCCCAAGCTCTGGAGCCCCCTCAGTTCCCGATTAAACCCTCAATAACTGTGATTGATGTCAACGAATTCCTCATTCTCTCATACACGGGGGTAAGTACCTTAGGACTATTCATAACATCCAACGGCGATCCTGTTCGCGGAACACTAGAGTGGCCTCAGCATCCGGAGTCAGTGTGTGGGTGAACCTTCGTCGATAACTCGCACTCCATAACTAACAATGAAGAACTAGGCTACGATTACCCGTACATCACCTCTCTGCTACCCAACGGGACGATAGAGGTGCACGGTATTGAGACGCAGGGTATCGTCCAAGTCATACCTGCGCCAGTCCCGTCCTCGAATACCGAACCCATCCAAAGAAAGAAGCTGATTCCTTCTCTTCAAGGCTACCTCGTCCCCTCCACCGAGAAGTCAGCGAAAATGCGGGCAGTTCCTGTAAATCTACTTCGAGAGCAAGTTGAGGTATAGATATTTTGTGAATCAAACTCTAAACCTGGATGGAAAACTCGTCAGAACTGTGTGGCGAGACTACAGTAACCGCATGGGTCAGACCTGAGATCCCTTTACTGGCGCGGTACAAATGAAACTCTCCGAAGAGAGGGTGGGTATAGAAAAATTGGCTACCGTCAGACTACGTACAGCATAGCGTCCCGACAAAGCGGGAAGGTGCTGTACGTGCTGCGATTACATACCAGGCAATGTCCAGACGATATCCAAGCGGCATCCTAAAGAATGATCCTCGTATGCCAAGTCGACCCTCTCCCCAAACGAAAGTATCGAGAGATTCTTTCGGGTCTGATAATGTCTGCTCCGTCCATGCCGCTTGATGCATTTCAATATGCGTCTTTGAAGAACAAAGTGGCCACTTTGTCTTCCAACATCTTGAATCTGTTGCACGAAGCCCCATGGGTGATGGTATAATCGACTAACCAAAGGAGAGAGATGACGTAAACGAGAGCTGCCTCATGGACAGCCAAGGAATTCGACGTAGCACGTAGCAATTCCCCGCGAAACGGGCTGACGCCTCGAGCACCGATGGTCTCCAGGATTCGCTAGATACGGCTGTGGCATGCCACCCCAACGAAGTTGCTTCGTAGCCCTCATATCATCGGGCATCGCACGAAAGGCTTGGGATCGGTCATAGGTAGAGCTTGTTCGCTCGTGAAAGAAGACCGGAGTCCTGTATGGAACGAGCGATGCAGCTCTGAGTCTGATGGTGGAAGGAAGGAAGAACGGGGACCTCGCGTTTCCCTCATGCTAAGTATCTTTCCCGGCCGGAGGCTTGGTCATCATTTGATCGTATCCCCGATTCTTTCCGAAGGATGAGGAAACGACAGAGGGTTATAGAAAAACGTAACTGGTCGTGAGTAGTGCCAAACTGTCTGGACAGGGGCTATACTCCGGGTTAGCTTACAAATCTGTAGTGATTGGCGAGCATCCGGCACCCTTCGGCTGCCATGCCGGCTGATTGCCGTTGTGGCTGTCTTTCCGACTTCTCCCTATTGGTTTGTATCATTTGCATTGCTAACTCATCAAAACTTAGCTTGACATCTTTTTTGTGCCAGGACCGACCGGGACCGACGACTCTTCACAAAACCCTTCTCACTCTGAGTGCCAGACATTTCTGGTATGAGGATTCAAATTCCTTATTACTGCTTGGTACTCATAAGGGAAACACCTCCACTCATTGATGGTGCTGTAGCTTAGTAATTTGGCCCGATGATCTTCTATTGATAAATTGTGCTTCCCCTGAGTCTGACTCTTTCTGCCATCAGAGCCATGCTTGCATTCATGTTTGGGTTACTCCCTGTCCTGTATGCTCTAGCACTGGGACTGTGTGTTATATTGGGCTCACATGTTACTCCTGTATGTTCGTGCGCTGGGGGTTAACAGCGAGCCTGAAGAATTTTGGGGATTCTCAAATCACATCCCATATTAAAGGTGTCCTGAACGCTACAGCACTGGGACTACTGAGGATGTTGATTATCTCGTTGCGCTTGTATGCCACACCACTGGGACTACTAGGGATGTGAGCGACCATGCTTGCTTTGGTCGTCTTGTTGACTGAGTCCCCTTGTCCTTTTGAAGGTGCCCTCAGTGCTATGGCGCTGAGACTGCCGGTGATTGGGTTCAATGAGCGCTGCCTTGTTTATTCTGGGATCCGTCGGTATTAAAGAGGTCCCATATACTACAGTGCTGGGACTACACAGGATATTGGCTGCATGTTTGTGTATGCACAATAGATTTGTGTTTCGTGATCATGAACATCCGTGTGTGTACTTCATAGTCTTCATGAACGAAAATCGTTTATCATAACGTTGCTGATGCTGTTCACTGCGTAGACTAAGATGTGCTTGACAATGGTATCCTGGTGAGGAGGCGATGGTGGACAAGTAGCAGAGGTCATAGACTGGCTCCCGTTCCTGATCCGTGAGAAGGTCCATAGCATTATAGAGGGATCAACCAAACTGCCACCGATGCAAGGCAGGATAGAGAGGATGCCTAGAAACAGGTTGAGCGAGAGTCAGTGGCTCTTTAGGGCAGATCATCTCATCTGAATTCCCTCCTGAGATATCATGATCGTTTACTCCCGATAATAGGTCCCTCATTACACAACATAGATCAGCTCATAGTAGATCCTTGTTGAACCAATGTAGTAGTAGTAGTAGTCACACCTCTGAAGTCAGTTCTGAGAGGCCGCACCTTATGGGGGCTAAGCCGAATCAGTTTGGCCCAGAGTGTTCAGTACCGTAGCACTATTTGTGTAGTACTAAGTACGGACTCTGGTCAGTTTCCTTCTCAGGGACATAGACCAAAATAAATATCTTGTTACGATTTTCCTTTTATCTTATCTCTTTCATCTTATCTTATCAAGCGCTTATCTTATCAAGCGCTTACACACGATTACCACGACCATAACGGACGCTCTCAACGATGGTACTATGGCTCGCGACTACCGCCTAACTACCACGTCGTTCTCTTCTTGTTTCCGCACGATAACCACGGTTGTCGTGCTATTCTTAGAACTACCATTTTCCTATATAAGTAGTGTAGCTCTTGCTGTATATCCCCAGCTTCGAGCTAAAGTTTATCTATACCCACCTTTACTCTCACTCGACTAAGCATTCGCTCTTTCTTCGCTGAGCTGCAGACACCCAGGTCCTTCTTCGGTGATTGTCCGAACGCGAGACAGCCGAAGTCTAGACCCGTCTGTAGTCACGTGAGGTTCGGGTCTAACAATTAGCTCGAAGCTTCCCTTCCGTTTCTTCATCGTTCACCGCGAAGAAACAACACCCATGCAAAACTTCGAACAAGCCCTCATCATCGCCTTCTCCATCGTCCTGGGATCCCTAGTGATCTTCACCATCGTCGCACTCACCCTCGAATACGACGAAGAAATACGACAGTTCTTCAGAAGGCTTGGAGAGCGACGCCCACAACCCCGACCGACCCACACCACCACCAGCTATGTCACCCCTTTTCAAATCCAACAACCCGTTCCTGCCTCACAACAGGACCTCGTCGACCACCCCGTCCAGAGACACGGGTTCACCGACAACTCCAGCGACGAGTTCCCGCCTAGGCAGGCACCACCCCGAAACGCCACCCCTGGACCCAGTCGCCCCAGGGGAGCACCCCGAACCCCCTCCCCCGACCACGACACCCTCGAATCCGTCCCCCTGGACGAACCCTTTCCAGCCCCGGAAATCATTACTGACAGGCCCCCGACCGCTCAGGAGGCCTACGATCTCAGCCGGTACCTCCTCGGGAGGTACGAGGCAAGCATCCCGCCGCCCTACGTCGAGCCTGCTATCCCCGAGAGGCCCATCAGTCTCGAGGGATTCCGAATCCGAGTCGTCGGAAACGAATGGGAGCTCAGAGGAGAGTTCGAGCAGTTCCCGGAAGATGAGGAGGAGAACGAAGGAACGGCACACTCCGCCGAAGAGGAGTCCCACCCCGACGAGCGGCCTGTCCTCCCAATCGTTCTACACTCCCCAGAGCGAGGACCGCTCCCTCTCGAGCCCGAGCCCACCACCCCCCCTCTCACCCCTTCCCCGGAGATCGACGAGCCCAACGAGCTCGCTCATCACACCGATCCCGATGACCCCTTTAACCCCCGAAGTGCCGACTACGACTGGCCCACTCTTGCCCAGGTCGACATCGATATCCTGGGCCCCGCCCAGTCGACCGCCTGGAACCTACAGCGGGACGACCTGGAGAGCAGAGGAGGATGGCACTCACCCATCCGTCCAGACATGGATGAGTGGCTGGCCATCAACCGGGGAGACGACATCCCACGAAGAGGAAGAGACCAGACGATTCGCGCCCGCATTCACGCCAACGCGAACCGACAGCTATACCCGACCTCCGCTGGCCACCGCATCTACGGGATACGAGAGAGGACGAGGGAAGAGGAGAGAGAACTGGGAGTCATTCTCCTCATACTCGCCCGAAGATATGAGCAGGAACGCGCGGAGGCCTGGGCAAGGGACGCCGCAGAATGAACAAAATAACGAGTTTGATATTTTTTATGCAGAAACGACCGACGGGGCCAAGCAATACGACCCCAATATACTCTCTTCACACTACGGCCCATACGCTTTAAGTACCAACGAATATCCCAAACCGCTACCAGACTCCCCGCCCCCACGAACCCCTGAGCCGAGAAGCCGATTACGGCATCACGGCTATCACCAACCTGGAACAAGCCGCCTCTTCGCCGGGGCAGGATCACACATAGACGTGGACATCGAAACCGACCAGCCGGGAAACCAACCAACCGGACCACCAGCGCCTCCGACCCCCCCAACCCTGGAAAACCTCGCCGCTGAAGTCACTCGCTGGAGAAGCACGTGCTTCGACCTGGCCCGCCGACTCAACGACATGGACGGGACACTGGCCAAGTACAAGCCGCCGTCGTCCCCGTCCAGCGAAGGAAGCGACAGGTGGTCTCTACCAAGACCGCCCCGAGTCCCAGGTCGACCTACCGCGGTACCCCCCGGTCGGGACCGCCGCCGTCGAAGAACCATTCCTCCACGTCTGACCAGTCATGCATGAGCTCCCCGACAAGTTCGCTGGGGCCCACGACGATATCGAGCGCTACCTAGGGGACTGCGACTCGTACTTCACCTCCTTCGAAGTCTATTTCCCCTACTCCTCGATTAAAATCCAACTTGCCTCCTCCCTCTTAAAAGGACCTGCCAAAGACTGGTGGGTACACCGAAGGCCCGACTTCTACGACGCCCGCGCCCAACGAGTCCGATTTCCAAGCTGGAACGGATACTGCGACCTCATCCGTCGCCAATTCTCGGACCCTGCCATTGAGCAGCAGCACGAGAAAAAGATGAACGAGATCCGCATGGGCAGTGGGAACGCCAACGACTTTTTCCAGGCCATAGAAATCGAGGCCAAACTAGCGGGACTCCGGCATGACGAAGGAGAGCGAGGAAAGATGGTCCAAGCAGTCAGGTGGGGAATCCCGCAGAGCTACGCCAAGACCATCGCGAACCAAGGCATTCGCACTCCCGAAACTTATCCCGAGTGGAAGGAGCGTGTCTGCCAGCTCTACGTGGATCGTACCAAGCAGACCATCTTCGAACAAACTCTCGGGCGTCCTAGCGACCCACGACCCGACCAACGACAAGGCCATAGGCCCGGACCGTCAAACCAACATCACAGCCCCAGCAAGCCAGCTGGGGCCACAAGTTCGACACCGGCCAAGCAGTCGGGACAGGGCAAGACCGTCAGCTGAGACGCGGGATCAGGGAGATGGACAACGTACGGAGGGCAAGGCCAAGCAATGGACATAGACGTCCTACGAAGGGAAGGGAGGTGCTACCGCTGCAAGGAGAAGGGACACCTATCGAAGGATTGCCCGAAGAGGAGGGAGTATAAGGACATTCGCTCGCTAATGACAATCGAGCAGGCAGAGCAGACCGAGCCGAAGACAGAGTCGAAGATAGAGGAGGTAAAAGATTAGGTCGTCCAGGGCTCGATTCCCCTTCGACGACCTCCTCCTCTTGTACTGGTGCGCTTTCTTGTCCTCCTGGCGGGGCTTATCACGTTTCTTTAGCTAAATCATGTGCATTACCTATTTCGCCTCGCAATATATCTACTTTTAACGTTTCCCACACGACTAGCAAACCAGTACACCAAGAATCGAACCGATATGCAGTCCTAGCACAATTGGACACCCCGGACTCAAACGCTGAAGAGGGCGACTCCTCTGATGCCGAACAGGGAAAAGACTCCTCGGAGTTGGCAGAGAGCCTCCCACCGAACTCGCCAGAACCCCTAATACGGGAACTGCCCACATGTGAACCCCCTGGGGGGAACGCCTCTGTGGGACTGGCTAATCAGAGCTTGAATACCCTCACGGGGAAAGGCTCTGGAAAGCGGCCCTACGAAGCCGCAGGAACCCTGGGTAAGTGTTCCCGGAAGACTCAAGCAGGACCGGGACAGAAACAAATGAAACACCGAGTCGGAAGCGACGAGGTAGCAGAGCACAACCCCACCCGACTGCTGGCGCCAGTAGGTAATGGCAGTCACGGTTCATGCGACAAGAACGCGACGCTCACGGACCAGCCCCCCGACCCTCGAAGGGTTAGCCCTGGCGTACAGACCAGAAGTGGGCACCTCCACAACGCTACCCGATCCAACCCCGATGAAGACGCACGACCGGTCAAGGACGACAAGAAAGCCGTAGGACTTGGACCTGCTAGCGCCCAGGCAGTAAAAAGGGGGCCTGCCGTTACCATGGTGGAAGTCCCGGACGAAGAAGATGACACGGCCTATCAGCAATGGTGGGCAAAACAGCAGAAGGAGAGCGCCGCCCAGGAGAAATGGGACGCCGAGAACTACCCCGAATTCATATCCCTGCTACCCAGAACTACCCCGCCTCTACCACCACCGGACCGATGGTTAAAACCCTTCGGGGCCGAGTGGACCCTCCGCGCAATACGAGAAGCACGCACCGACAGTGAAGCCATTGCTGCGCTTCACTGCTGGGTACACCGAGACAGGGTCGGCGAGATCGTGGGCGACATAATCGAAGGACTGAAGCTCGGAGACGAGCCAGCCCTGGAAATGCTATATGAACTCCAGCAACCCATCCGATACATTAGAGGGACAAAGACGACCGGGCGGGACTTCACGCTCGACGTCAAGCTGGAAACGACCACAAACACCGAACTCCTAACCGCTCGCGCCCTTGTAGACAGTGGCTGCACGGGAAGCTCCATTAACCGCTCTTACGTTCAGAAGCACCAACTCGACACCCGGAAAGCCGCCGCCCCCATCCCTGTCTACAATGCCGACGGAACTCGCAACAAAGCCGGAAATATCACCGAATTCGTAGAACTCCGTATCACCATCGGAGGACACAGCGAACGTATCGACCTAGCGGTCACCGACCTCGGTTCGAAAGACCTGTACCTCGGACACGACTGGCTTAAACGCCATAACCCAGTTATCAACTGGAAGACGGGCTCGATCATCTTTGGTCGTTGCCAATGCACCAAGAACCCGTTCCCACTCCCCGACGCGGACCCGGACGATCGCTGGGATGAGGAGCTCGAAGAGGGAGAGACCATCCTGGCGGTCAACATGCAGGAAGAATTGATCATCCGCGCGGTACACCACGCAAACGACCTGGCGGCCCAGGCCAACATGGACAAGCCAAAGAGAACCTTCGAGGAGATGGTACCAGAACACTATCGCTCCTATCGCGACTTGTTCTCCAAAGAAAACTTTGACGACCTCCCCGAGCGAAAACAATGGGACCATGCTATTGAGCTCGTCCCAAACGCCAAGTCGACGCTCGACTGCAAGGTTTACCCCTTGAACAGAAACGAACAGGAACAGCTCGACAAGTTTCTGGACGAAAACCTGGAATCAGGGCGGATCCGACCGTCCAAATCCCCGTTCGCATCCCCCTTCTTTTTCGTCAAAAAGAAGGATGGTTCCCTCCGACCCGTTCAAGACTACCGAAAGTTGAACGAGATGACCATAAAGAACCGCTACCCACTCCCTCTCATCTCCGAACTCATCGATAAACTTCGGGGGGCGAAGTACTTCACCAAACTCGACGTCCGTTGGGGCTACAACAATGTCAGGATCAGGGAAGGGGACGAGGAAAAGGCAGCATTCCGCACGAACCGAGGACTCTTTGAGCCCACGGTGATGTTTTTCGGCCTCACAAACTCTCCAGCCACCTTCCAGTGGATGATGAACGACATATTCAAGGATCTGATCGCCAAGGGTAAGGTCACCATTTACCTCGACGATATCCTCATCTTCACGAAGGATCTCGACGAACACCGACGAATCGTCCGACAGGTCCTTCAACGCCTTCGAGAAAATAAACTTTTCCTCAAAGCGGAGAAGTGCGAGTTTGAAGTCCTAGAAACCGAGTATTTGGGGGTAATCATCAGCGAGAATTCGGTACGAATGGATCAGGTCAAAGTCGCCGGAATCACCGAGTGGCCGACCCCTACCAAAAAGAAGGAACTACAGTCGTTCCTGGGATTCACCAACTTTTACCGAAAGTTTATCCGCGACTACTCCAAAATCGTCCGACCGCTCACTCAGCTCACCGGGAAGGCAGAATGGACATGGGGAACGGCCCAGAATCAGGCGTTCCAACAGCTGAAGAAACAGATGGCGGAAGACGTTGTCCTCGCCATCCCAACGGAGACAGACTACTTCAAGGTAGAAGCCGACTCTAGCGATGGAGCCATCGGCGCCGTCCTCAGTCAACAACAGGAGGGAAGGTGGCGACCGGTAGCATTCATGTCCAAAGCCCTCACCACAACCGAACGAAATTACGAGATCTACGACAAGGAACTACTCGCCATTATGCTCACCTTGTCAGAATGGCGCCACTACCTTATGGGGGCGGCAGAAGATATAGAAATCTGGACGGATCATCAAAACCTCCAGTATTTCCGAAAGCCCCAGAAACTAAACAGACGACAGGCGTGCTGGGTCACCGAGCTCGCCGAGTACCACTTCGCCCTTCACCATCAACCGGGGGTGGCAAACAAGAAGGCCGATCTCCTATCACGACGGGATGACCACGATCAGGGGAAGAACGACAACGATGACATCGTTGTCCTCCGACCCGAACACTTCAGGGCCCTAATCATGCCCACCGTAACCGAAGTACACTCGAAGGTGCAAAGGGCTACGAGGAGGAGGGAGGACTGGGACCAGGGGATCGCGAACTCCCTCGACCACGAACGGGGAATTACCCAAAGAGACGGGCTTCTGATCTATGACGAACGAGTCTACGTCCCAAAGAACCACGCCCTCCGGGGAGAAATTATCGCCCAATGTCATGACCACATCACCGCGGGACATCCGGGCATAGAAAAGACCAAGGAACTCGTCCAACGAGAATACTGGTGGCCGAAGCTCAAGAAGGACGTGGAACTATATGTCAAAGGCTGCGAAACCTGCCAGCGGACAAAGGCAAGCACCCAACCCAAGGCTGCTCCCCTGCACCCGAACACAATCCCCTCTGAGCCATGGACGCATATCTCGGTAGACATGGTCACCGGACTACCGGAATCCAAGGGGTATGACGCCCTCCTCGTGATCGTCGACCGCTTCTCCAAAGCGATCATCCCTGTCCCCTGCAACATCGAGCTCTCCGCCGAAGGGTGGGCAAAGATTCTCCGAGACCACGTCTACGCAAAGCACGGCATGCCCTCGGTCGTAATATCCGACCGGGGACCCCAATTCGTCTCGACCTTTATGAAAGACTTATACCAAATCCTCGACATTACGCCGAACGCTTCCACTGCCTTCCACCCGCAAACGGATGGACAGACGGAGCGAGTAAATCAAGAGCTCGAAGGGTACCTCCGACTCTTCATCTCCTACCGACAGGATGATTGGAGCGACTGGCTACCCATGGCGGAGTTTGCCCACAACAACCGGGTACACTCAGCCACTGGGAAGAGCCCGTTCATGACCCTCTACGGACGAAATCCACGACTCGTCCCCGATTCCATCCGAACATCCCCCTTCCTAAACCCAACGGCCGGGGAATTCACTGTAACCATGGCAGAAGTCCACAAGCAAATGCAAACCACATTGCAAAAAGCCACGGAACAGATGAAAACGCAATATGACAAAAGAAGGCGGCCCACAACCGAGTACAAGGTCGGGGACAAGGTCTGGCTTGACGCCGCAAATCTCCACCTACCAAGGCCCAAGAAAAAACTCGACGACAAACGAGTGGGCCCTTTCGAAATCCTCGAAAAGTCCGGAGCATCCGCATACAAGCTAAAGCTCCCACCTCACTGGAAGATACATCCACGTTTTAACGAGAAGCTATTGACCCAGTACACGCCACCGTCCTTCCCGAACCAGGAAAACCCTCCACCACCTCCACCCGACCTCATCGATGACGAAGAACAATACGAAATCGAAGAGGTACTAGACTCCCGAACCCGCAGAATCAGAGGGAAGAAAGGGCAAAAAGCAAAAAACGCGGTGGACTACCTCGTTAAGTGGAAGGGATGGACCCAAGAACACAATTCGTGGGTACGAGACACGGAAATGGGGAATGCCCAGGAAGCGATCCGAGACTATGAGGATAAAATCCAACGAATCGGACGAGTCCACATAGCCAAAATCGTAACCAAGGATCCCGCCACGGCCGTCACCATGATTCTCGACCATGAATATCGTGACGGCATAGTTTATTATAAAGCCCAACGACAAGACGGATTCCAGAAGTGGGTCAAAAACCCCGACAACGACTCGTGGAAGGACCTTATAGACGAGTATTGGAATAATGAACTTTCACGCCAGCTCGACACCCCCGAGGACGAACCATGACAATTGGGACGATTGTCTTAACAAGGGGGTAATGTTACGATTTTCCTTTTATCTTATCTCTTTCATCTTATCTTATCAAGCGCTTACACACGATTACCACGACCATAACGGACGCTCTCAACGATGGTACTACGGCTCGCGACTACCGCCTAACTACCACGTCGTTCTCTTCTTGTTTCCGCACGATAACCACGGTTGTCGTGCTATTCTTAGAACTACCATTTTCCTATATAAGTAGTGTAGCTCTTGCTGTATATCCCCAGCTTCGAGCTAAAGTTTATCTATACCCACCTTTACTCTCACTCGACTAAGCATTCGCTCTTTCTTCGCTGAGCTGCAGACACCCAGGTCCTTCTTCGGTGATTGTCCGAACGCGAGACAGCCGAAGTCTAGACCCGTCTGTAGTCACGTGAGGTTCGGGTCTAACATATCTTCCTCCTCCACTATTACTTATTTTGTAACTGCCTGAGGTTGCGGGGGAAAATGTGAGCTGGTGGCAGCGCAGCTGCCGCCGAGCGAACTTTTTCCCCGCAACCAACCAGTGCATTAGATTCATGCATGTCATTTACAATGTACAGTTTTGTTTTTTTTCAAGTATGTCTGAACTCCGTTAAGTGAGAAAATTCTATATCGTGCAAGGGAGCGACTTATTTAGCTATCTTTTGAAAATGAATCAAGAAAAGGAAAGAATCGGGGACCCGGCTTCCGCCGCTACTGGATCACCGAATTCCCGTTGTACGAGTAAGCGCTCAACTTGAAGTCTTCGCAGCGTAGTGAAACTAAGGTTGTCTAGAAACGTTGTATAGAGCGGTCATAGTGGTATACATTAGTACAGAGTATGTAAACCGACTGACTCGGTGATATTACATCTGTCTTCAAACGGCGACCGTCTCAATCCTGAGGTCATCCGGTTCTTGTTGGGTAACTAGGTTTATCGTGTGCCACTCGCCATAGGCGCAAAAAGGTCTTCCATGTGTTCTGTTTGGTCTCGGGAAGAAGAAACTGATAGACGAACGTTGTCATCAGAACTGCGGAGAAAGGATACCTCATTGAAGAACCTTTGAGGCATGAACGGGGGAAGGAGGGAACTGAGTATACACGAAATTAGGAATAGAAGCAAGCTCCACGTAAATATCCAACTGCTTGTAGACATACCAGTCGGTGTAAATGTCTTGACAAAAAGCAAGATGATTTTGAAGCCGACTCAAGCAATACATAGGTCTGAGTTTCGTGTACCACCAAAGATTGTTGCGAGATCGTCAAGTGTCACTGAATCATCACGCTAGTCGGTAGCCCAAGCTGGGTTATTCGTTACGTACAGAGTCGCCCTCAGTGTCGTCGAAGGCAGTCGAACGCGTTCCTGCTCTCGGATATGATGCTCCAGCGTCCCCCGAGGCAGCTGTCAGACGAATGACCATAGGATGGTACAAATTGTTCTCCAGCGCGTGTTTTAAACGTCTAAAAGAGTCTGCGTTAGACGTTACCTTATCAATGGGGCAACATGAGAGATCTGGAGGGCAACAGTCGTCAGATGTATTGTTAAGCGTAGTAAGGACTGACCTAGAACAACAGATGCACCATGACAACAATTACGGATATTATTTATTTGACGTACAAAGTATTCAGACCTTACTACTTAGTTTCAACTCCATTAACACAAGTGAATGACGGGGCACCTTGTCTCCGTACATCCTCTAGCTGTGTCATGCTGCGATCTGTCCTTGTTCCATCAAAATCAAGAGAATCAAGCAGTTAACCCACATCATGCCCGTTGTTTCGACAAGTTGTGATAAATCCGAGTTGCGTAAGTAGCGTCTTGAATAGAAAAGATTAGATCTCTGCAACTGATTATGAGAATGTTCTGACTTGAATAGAACCCGATGGTTGGTACTTACGAGATGAGCTAACTTGACGAGTCGTTCAGCTTTTTCGAAGTGTATCCGGCAACTACCGACGCCTCTCAGGTCACTACTCATTATAGCTAGACGTCATCAGCTATACATACCCAAATAATAGTTTCCTGTTTGTGAGATCTCGATATTTTGTTTGTTGCGCTTTTGACCAGTTCTCAGTAGTTTCAGCGCGGCAGCTAGTACTTATGTCAAGATCGGAAGCTAGTTGAAATCTTTTGCGGCAGATGTATACCTTGGTGGCAAAGCGTTGCAATAATTATGTGCTGCATATTCCTACATCCATAAAAGTGACATTAATAAACCCGTTACATCAATTGTTAGTACTTAAAATACTTCTGTAAATCTCATTGATAAATTCCCAAGGCAAGGCAGGTATAGACATTAAACAGTCTCAACTTGTTCTTGATCGACCTTCTCGTCCGTCACGTACTCCAACGAATTATTGCCCGATGCACGCATCCCATTCTCATTTCTGATCTTCGCCATGACGATATCGTGAGCATGCCATGGCTTGACGCCGGGAGCGAAGAGATCCTCCATGTGCTCTAAGGGTATCTGTTTTGTCTCGGGAAGGAGGAACTAGAAAGAACATAAGATATAGGATTCTGGATTGAATAAATAGAGACGCACATAAACATAGAAGATGGAAAGGATCATCAGGCTTGCGAAGAAGATATACACGCCGTATCCCATGGCGGCAAACATCTGAGGCGTGAAGCGTGCGATGAGGAAACTAGGCCAACAAAGTTAATTTAAGGGTAAAAGGATCGAGAGAAAGTACTGACGCAAACAGCCAATTGCTCGCAGCCATGCAGGCCTGAGTGAACGTCCTGACATGTTGAGGGAAGAACTCGGCACCAACAACCCATGGTGTTCCGTTCCATGATGGAGAGTAGAAAGCAGTCCAGATGTAGAAGAAAGCAACTGCGCAAAATGAGTAACTTCTGCGAAGAGGAGCAACAAACACATACTAGCACTCTTGCCTCCAGCAGTAAGGGTTGATGTAGGGTGGTCTGCGGGTTTGACGATGGCGATGTATGCACCGATATAGTACATGCTGATAAGCACCACCTAGAGAACCAATCAAGAGGATCCGGCGGCGACCGAAATAATCGACAACATATAGCAGCCATAGAAGGGCGCCAACCAATTTGACTACACAAGGACGTTTGTTTTTGAAGTCAAGACAAATGGAAGTTGCTCACTGATACCGTAGACCCCCGTGGTAAGAAGTGAGGCATTCTGACCGGTGACACCGATGGATTTGAAGATAGTAGGCCTGGTGGAAAAATAAATAAAGGGGCAGAGATCAACGAGAAAGACTGCTCACGAATAGTAGTTGATCGCATTGATACCCGTTGCATTCTGCCAGGCAAACAAGCTCGCACCAAGGAATAGTCTATAGAGCAGCTTCTTGCTGTCGAAAACTGTCCTTGAGGGGACCGAGGAAGCCGGCACCTGCAAGGCTCCGCTCATGCTTGATGGTCTCTTCAATCGCGACATACTCTTCAACGACATAGGGATGCGTAGGAGAAAGGTGCCTGAGCCACGCAAGCTTTTCGAGGGCCTCGTCATTTCTGTCGCGAGAGACGAGCCAACGAGGAGACTCTGTCAGGAATGGAGCGCCGAAGAAGAGGAGACCTCCCGGCTAAGGGAAATTTTTTGATCAGAGGTTGAGTAGCAACAACAGATACCGACTCACCACAAGCTGGACGGCAAAGGCGATGAGCCACTGTGTGCGGCCTGCAGGTATGTGGCGCGTAACACCATAATTGATCCAGAATCCCACCGTCCCACCAATTTGCCAGCAAAGCTCATACATGCCGATGAGGCGACCACGGATAGCAGGAGGCGCGATTTCAGCAACGTAAATAGGCTATTATTGATAGGAGATAAGATTCTGGGTGAAAAATTTTCATGTAAAATACATACGGCCAAGTTCGACGCTGTGCCGATTGCTAGACCGACAATTACCCGGCCCGCATATATAATGCCAAGACCCGTGCTGGACCTGTGGCTAGTCATAAATTTTTTTCGAAAGCAGAAAGGGGAAAAACGCACGAAGCGGCAGTCTGCATAGCGGCGCCTACACAGAAGACAAAACCAGCGAGGAAAAGACCCCATCTGCGTCCCAAATAGTATCCAATAGGGTAGCCGAAGATCGCGCCAAAGAAGCAGCTGTACATAAGGGTCAGCAAGGGCAGACAAAAACAAAGGTGGATGGACGCACCCTGCCTGATACAAGGACACGATGTTCGCCGAGATGAGGTTGAATTCAGTCGTAGTTTTTTTGGTGAGAGCGAATTCACTCTTGAAACTGGCGAGGGAGATGGAAGTTCCGATGAAGGCAGAGTCGTATCCAATCATGACAGCGGCGAAGGTAGCAATGAAACCATTCATGTAGACCCGCCAGCCGTATACCTCTGGAGGAGTAGGTCTGTCTTCAACACGAGTGAGCTTCGCCATGGTGAGAGAGAGTAGGCGGAGGACGGGGAATCAATGGATAAAAAAAGGGCGTTATATAGGGACCAGGTACGCTGCCCCACTGCGGGGTTCGTTAGGCGGGAGACAGCTTTTCCGGAGAAATGTGTTGGGTTCTGAAGAGGAGGAGAAAGGGGGCAGGTGATCTGAAGAAATTTGATGGGATTTGCCTGATCGATCTGGAAAAAGGGGACTTCCGCTGTCCTACAGAGCTAACGGCCAATAAGGGGATGGATACCATCGGTCAATCTATCCGCTGACCGTACATACCTGTCTACTCGTGAGCAACAGATGGGTCAGACGGTTCTGGTCTCTTTTACCCCTGTGAAAACTCTTATCCGAGCGGGAGAAGGCGACAAATCCGCCAAAGAAGTGCCTGTGGCGGCTTTTTCAGACGAGTAGCGATTTCATTGAGCTCGCGTAGTCGGCATCACTGTAAATCATCGTGAGCATCAATGCTGGACGATGCGAACAGCTCATCCATCATGATACCGTTTGCAATCAGAGTTCAAACTGGCCAGGCATCTGAATGCCTTGAACATCTGAAAAGCAGTTCCGAGCCTATCGAATAAAGTTAATTACCAAGGCACAAAATATTGTGGGGTAATATCAAACCTAAAGAGGCAATGAACTGCACCAAACGGATCCACATACTACTCCATTCTAGGCTTAGCGCCGTATAATGTGTCTAGCGCTGCGTAGGCGGTGGTCACGTTGGTCTTTCGGGGAACCTGTGTCCAAGGCACGGTTTACGGTTTTTCCATGCAACCTCTTGGCTACTAAGACATTTCAGGTTTCCAATAATGACGCTGAACAAAACATACAGGGTTGTAACGATCGCTCAGCGGTTCTCGGCTGGCTAGATGACAAATACGCCTACCTTCTAAGAGCAAACAAGGTCAGGACATCAAACCCTGATTTTTAACTGAGTGCACAGCGCTCCCAGCATGCTGTGACAAGATCTCAGACACTAGGACATATATAGAAGTAGAGGATAATAAGATACATCATGATACAGACAACCTAGAGAACAATACTAATACAAGTAGAAGTAGCATCAACAGGACCAGAATCTACACTTCCTGACTAGTGTTCGACTTGTTCGTCTTCACAGGTAGCAGTGATGCCTCGATGTGAGGCACAACACCGCCTTGGGATATTATCACATCGCCAAGGAGCTTGCCCAATCTGAAGGTGGCATTGAGACCTGATCGAAGGGGCTATAGGTAAGGAAAAACATACTCCTCGTCGTTGCGAATAGCAAGCTGTAGATGTCTAGGCACGATACGGGCCTTTTTGTTATCGCGAGCGGCATTGCCAGCTAGCTCAAGAATTTCTGCGGCAAGATATTCCAAGACAGCAGCGAGATACACTACCCAAAGGGTTGGTCAGACGGTGACGAAACCATAACAGACATTAGGAAAACCAACCAGGAGCTCCAGCACCCACGCGTTGGGCGTAATTTCCTTTCCTCAACAAACGATGAATACGCCCTACAGGGAACTGAAGACCAGCCCTGGACGAACGCGTCTGCGCCTTGGTGTCGCCACCGGCAGTCTTGCCAGACTTGGATTTTCCAGATTTTCCAGACATAGTGAGATAGAGTGAAGTGACGGACACTTGGTTGAAGGTATGTGGCACTACTGCTTAGAAGGTTGAGAGCGGGTGGTAATGGGACAGAAACAACCCTGCGGAGCCCTATTTATACTCTGACAGGTGCCGAATCGATCAACAAAACGCGTTGATTTGTTGACGCGTTCTCAGAGTCACGTGTCTTCTCGGCAAGAGTATATAAACAACACGGCACAGTGTTTGCGCGCATTCTGTCTCTTACCCTTCAACCGCCACCTGCCTTGCCCTTTACCAACTGTTCTATTCTCAATGGCACCCAAACCAGCTTCGACTGCCGGCAAGGCTCCTGCTTCTACCGCCTCCAAGGCTCCAGCAAAGACCGAAGGTTCCAAAGCCGCTAAGAAGACCTCCAAGCCAGCGTCGTCTGGTGATGGCGAGAAGAAGAAACGCAGAAAGACTAGGAAGGAGACATACTCGTCCTATATCTACAAAGGTTCGTTAATGTCTTCCGTATGGGCGTGGTCACTGATCAGTTTTGCAGTCCTCAAGCAGGTTCACCCTGATACGGGTATCTCCAACAAGGCTATGGCCATTCTCAACAGCTTTGTCAATGATATCTTCGAACGCGTGGCGACAGAAGCATCCAGTACGGTCCCTCATTTGTTTAGTCTTTCCTGCCACTTACCACCCGTCGTCTAGAACTTGCTGCTTATTCTAAAAAGTCCACCATCTCCTCACGCGAGATCCAGACCTCTGTACGACTCATCCTACCGGGAGAGTTGGCCAAACACGCCATCTCTGAGGGTACCAAGTCAGTGACAAAGGTGCGTTTTTCCCTCGGCAAACTTCGGTTGTCAGGCTTATGTTTCTCTAGTTCTCATCAGCGGGGGCCAAATAGGTCGCATTATACTTTTCGTTTCTATCTTTCGGTGTCAGATCTCAGGCTTTGTACAACCAGTGTATTTTTTCTCATTATCTATATTGGGGGCAACCCATTATCCATAACTTCGTCCTTGGTGCCATCCCGTTTCTCAAGTAACGAGGGTGCTTCGTGAATCTGGCTACTTTTGTGCGAGGGAAGCATCTGCGAGCGTTATAGAATTGATGGATGATGTTCTGGTCATTGGGCGTCCGCTAAGGTCTGACTACATACCTAATCTCGACTGCTTGCCTGCCAAGAGATTAAGAGTCTGTTAAGGAAGACTACTAACTACCTTGGGCTGGAAGGTGTCAATCGTGCGTCCTTTCTTCGTAAGGTTGTTATGTGCTATCGTTGGCTTCGAGCAGGACCGATCTCCTTTCTGGGAACAATTGCTCAATCCCTTGGATTGAGAAATGACTATCACGAGTCCATTAAACCTTATAACCGGATGAACCATTCATCCAATAATAACTCAAGCTTTTGGCCTGTTTTCTTCGCAAAGGCTACATTGATCAGTAATCGTCGCTACATTCTCGCTGATTCCACTCCGATTCGGATGAATGGCAAGGCTCAGGATAATGCCTGTAATTAATGTGGCGAGCCTTGGGTATTTTCCGGGTAAGTCAATGGCCGATACCCCGACAGGACATATGATCAATAACCGACTCTACTCGAGCTAGACTGGCCCTCAGGTATCTTATTGCTCGTGGTGCGAATCGTCAATTATATGCGGCGACTCCATTTCATCACCTGAGTCCTGGGTCCGCGCTAAACAGAATTACTTCCAATAATACCCTGCCTGCAAGTTGTGTCATTTCTACTTCATCCAGCGATGGAAAAGAGGTCGGTAGCTATCCAGGGTCACATGTGCGGGAGAACATCTCCTCGGAGGCCGCCAATAGTCCCGCCAAAATTTGACGATGGTCTTCTTTGTCAAGTTCCTCGGGATTCTCACCGATCAATAATCGTATGGTTGCATAAAAAGGCGTGGTGCCTTCGTTCGGGTGCGTGCGTGAACGGTCTCTTTCAGCCCCCCACTATGGCAACTTCAGGCCTAATGCCGTCAAATCAGCTTCTTCCCTGCCTTTCTCTATCCGCCGCGGCTCTGATGTGTGTTCTTCTCTATCGGCGGTGGAAAAGGATATCGATCGATCAGCTTCCTGGTCCTCAGCCACAATCCTTTCTCCTAGGTTAGTGCATATATGCGAAATAATCCTGACCCGACACCTAATAGTACCGTAGGTAGTCTAGGCCAATTCTACCGAGGAGAGGCTGCAGAGGTACAGACTCTTGTATCTAGCGAGTGCCCGGATGCTCGGATTTATTCATCGACTTTTAACAGGCAGACTTTGCCTGGCAACAGGAATTTGGACACGTACTGCGAATTAAAGGCGTAATTGGGGTAAATCTCACGCTCATTGGCAAGACCCGGAATTGATCTTTGTTGTGCTTTCGAGGAAGACTGCCTGTTCCTTTCTGATCCAAAGGCCATACATCATGTTCACCATTCCGGGTACATTTACCAGAAACAAACGATGCGCCGAGAGCTTGCGCGTCTATTACTGGGCAAAGGAATGCCTTGGGCAGAAGGTTTGTCGTATTATTGGACCAATCAGTACACCTACTGAATGCAGCCTAGCGGAAGACCACAAACGCCAGCGGAAAGTGATGTCACCAGCCTTCGGCTCGGCAGAGACGAAAGCTCTGTTTCCCATCATCTTTGAAGCCGCAGAACTGGTAGTTAATGGGATGGGTACATCGAATAGCAACTTACAGCTTGGCAGTTATGTTCGAAATGGAATCAACTCGACCCTCTGCAAAATCAGGGTTCTGCTGTTGTGGACGTCTACTCATGGATGTGTCGTACAACAATAGATACCATCGGCCTGGGTGAGTCTCCGAATGGCCACAGTATATGCACTGATGTTTTTTGTCCAGCTGCTTTTGGGTACAGCTTTCATGCGCTCGAAGAAAAAGACAATGCCTTACGGCAAGCGTACGCGAGTACTTTGTGAGCTGCCGTTTCCCAAAACGTGGTCTTCCGCTAATCATGATCTAGTTCTAAATCGTTTGGGAATCCTTCGAAATGGACCATTTTCACACAGAATATGCTTCAATATCTCCCTATCCCGGTAGTGTCTTTCATCTTCAATCATTCCGCCTCGTTTGATCAGGCACGAGAAACGAAGCGCATAGCCACCCAGGTATCTGAAGAACTGTTACGAACAAAGGCCTCGGCGTTACGTATTGGTAGTGGTGGTCGAGATATACTGTCCCTTCTAAGTGCGTCTGGCACCATTGCAGAAGATCCTGAACACTAATCTGTAGACAGTTAAAGCAAACATGGGTACCGAAGGCGGTCCAAAACTCGATCACGAGGAAATGCTGGCCTCCATGCAGTCAGTTTCGCTTCTTTACCTTTCCATAAGGTTAGTATAACATTGCTCTACAGGGTCGTGATCGCCGCAGGGCTAGAAACTACAGCTAGTACCCTTACATGGACCTTGTTTGAGCTCTCCCGGCATCCTGATGTACAAGCCAAGCTTCGAAATGAAATTCGAGGGATGCCAACGGCAAATGGAGGTAGCCAATTTACTCCGGGGGACCTTGAAGACATGCCATACACCCACGCTGTCATGAAGGCCAGATGATCTACATGATCTCCGCACTCTAATTTTACTGATCCGGGGTTCATTACCAACAGGAATCCCTACGGTTGCATCCTTCGATCTATTATGTGCTTCGACAGGCGGCCAAAGATGATATCATCCCGATATCTACTCCAATTACCACTCGGACCGGTCAAGTCATCAGCGAGATACCTGTGGCCAAGGGGATGTCGGTTTTCGTGTCTATAGCCGGCTACAATAGGTAGGTACAGGTTTAATCTATGGGACTTCTGTTGGGATTTATGGGTCCAGAAACGCATCTATATTTGGAGATGATAGCCATTCATTTAACCCCGAACGGTGGCTCGACAACTCGATGGCGAAAATAGATACCCCTTTGGGTTTGTATGGAAACTTGTGAGACTATCAATTGTTCTTCTTTTCCCGTTGAATAGTGATGTTCAACTTTCAATAGAATGTCTTTTGGATCTGGGGTCAGATCTTGTATAGGTGCGTACATATTTACTAAACATTGATACATCGAAACTGATGGTGATCGGCATCGCTCCAGGTTGGAGATTTGCGTGTGTTAAATCTTCTCTTAAATTTTCGCGAAACTTGAATCAAAATGATTTATCAGGTTGTTGGAATACCAAACCATCCTCATTCAACTGATCGACAAGTTTCATTTTTCGATTGACTCTTCTGTTGTTCACAAAATACGGAGAGAAGGGGGAACATTGATCATGTCCCCAACTGTGGATGGGACCGTTCAACTGCCTCTCCGCATCTCCGCGGCGGAAACGTAGTTGAACTCTGTTTTCATTTATTTATCCCCTAATGTTTGATGCGCTCGGGAGTTTCCGAAACTGCTGCTCAGCACAGTCATCCAAATGGTTTCCTTGAGTCTTGACCAAGACTGAACTTGCAAAAAGTGGCACTTTTTATGTGAGTGCGTAAGACATTCTTGCCCAGAATTTCATTTCTTCGAATACAATTCTCTTCATATAAGTCCGGGTGGCAGGATGTCGGGGGCATCTATTTGTCAAGTCTCGATCACTCAAATCTGATTTTGAGTACAGTGACATCATGAGCTCAAGGCGTTGAAGCCTTGGCCGTGCTTCGTTAATAGCTAATAGCCGATGATTAGTGTCAAAACACCGAGACTGCAATGGTGTGTTGGCCCTCACGGTACTCATAGTTGAGCGGTGTGGGTGCCCTGGCGAGCTGCTTGATGCCATCTCTCAATGGGAGTTTACACCTGTATACTGCTAGACATCTACCGAGGCCGAACCTTTTCGCTGGGGTAAACTAATATTGGCTTTTTTCAGGTGGACACGCAATGCGTGCAAAACCTTGAGGGAAATTTTTCAGTATCGGATAGGACCCCAAGCTACACGGGCAGTTCTCCTTAAAGGAGCAAAATCCCTGGTCATCTAGAGATTAGTCAACATGGTATGTGTGTATTATTTAAAAGGCTCAGGTTAATGTATTGAATATTCCGCCTATCTCCGTTTCGGTAGCAACTCGACCCTTCTGTGGACCTTAATACTTGATCCAGTGTTCCCAAAATACCTTTCCCCTGCAAATGACCACTCTATGTTTGTCGTCACCCATATCCCCAACCCGAACACATATTCCCGCAAGGTTTTCCCTATCTGACCCGGAAACGTAGGAACATGTTTCATGTCCTCAATGAACGTCCGAGCAATCTGATGGTACCTCCTCCCAACACAGTCCATTGCGCCTTGGATGTCGAGGCCCTCGTCCATCATTGTCACTGCTACGATATTATGCGCGTCGTCTCCCCGCGACTGCTCCACGTTGTACGAATAAACGTCCTGTAACAGGGACCGATAAGCGGCAGCGTCAAGCATATTGAACATGCTCACGTTGGCTATAATTGTCATATCAATCGTCGCTTGCACCAACTTTTCTACTTGTGGGTGCTTAACGACCTCATCGGGCACGTCATCTGTTAGGATGAAGAAGTCAAGGGAGGGCCGTACACCGATTGTGCCTCGACGTAGTGCTAAGTAATCATTGAGATTACGAGTTCGACCACAATCTCGATCCTCTGCCTGTTGGCAGACGGCATGAGTATATTCATCGAAATCCGCGATGAAACGTTGGCCTGAGGATGGGGTGATGTGTGCTTCTTGTAGGCCTCTACGCCAAAAACTGGGGATACAACGATCAGGGTTTCATTAACGACCATCCATGAAAGGATCTTACCATCTCGCCATTTCCCCAAGAATGTTCTCGCCCGGAGTAGGAGGTGCGTATGGATGCCTGATTGTCGTCAACATGTCGTACTTTGATGGAAACCGTAAACAGAGAGTTTACCTCAAAGCGTACATAATATCGGCAGCCTGTTTCCGTACAGTCGGGCCGTCGGCTTCGTCGCTCAGCTCGTCAAAGACGAAAAAGAAATTCATGAGATCTGCACAGACGCGAAAATGTGCGGCAGAAACATTAGGGTATGCCAGCGAAGTAAATAATCCGAAATTGCAGCGGTTGAAAGCCTTTTGAGCTCTTTCATCGAAAATGTTATAGCTCTCTATCCAAGCAGCGCTAGCTGGCACAATTTCGTCTGAAAGGGGGTTATGGGTGCATCTGAAAGGCCAGTTGGCGAGTAGGTCTGGGAGGGTGAAGGTTTGGGAATCCATCGAGAAGCAGGATGTATTTCTTTGTCTTCAGCGCCCTTTTATGAGGGGAAGGGCCGCCCCGAGCTGAATTAACATCGGAGTGTTCAGTATACTCTAAAAAATATGTTTGATCTGTGTTTTGTACCGGCATGCATATAATACATGCTGACTCTGCTGCGTCGTGATCTCAGCATTGCTTCAAAGACTCTTATCAGGATGTATCACGCAGCAACGCAAATCCAGACAAAATGTTCCGGATCAGGCCTTATGGGCCGTACGAATGTACTCAGTTTCAAGTGCCTGACTTGGTAACTTTTGAAATTCTGACAAGTTACGACAAAAATTAAGGCAATCACGGACGCGGACGTTCCGGCGGGGCGGCCTCGGTGAAAGGCAGACTTCAGCATAAAGATCTGTTCGTCTACGGAGATGATATTTTCTGAGGCATCATTCTTGTTCCCAGGACTACTCGATGGACATTGCGCGCCGCGGTTCCATGGGCTGGCAGGGCGCATATTGAAATTTAGGCGTTGTTTATATGTGTTAAGTTTACCTGGCTTCGCGGTCACTGAGAGAAAGGGATTCACATCAAAGATCAAATTACAATGTGCCTTCGATCCCGAAAGTAGCAATCAGTCCGGTACTCTCGACAGCACCCCATCAGTTCAGTCTTTAGTGTAACATGTGCACCGCCCTGATTGCACCGTGGGACACGCCCATGACCCTCAACCAGCCCTTGTAACTACCCTGGTTCACAAGCAGCATGGGAATCTGGGAAAGGGAAACAAACTCGAAACTCAAGGTTCAGATGGTACGTAGTGCTGGCTTACACATCTGGATCCTATATGCCGGATGGGACAGTTCAAGGGCTCGATACAATCATTGACATATATACCACGGAGCGCAATGACTGGTGCATCAGTTCGGATATCCTCATAATGTTTGAACATCCACTTCTCACCTGTGCTACGCTCTTTGTCGCCGTCGTCGTTCTGGCTTTAATGGTCATGAAGCTTCGACGTTCACTGCGGTACATACCAGGGCCACCTTCTTCTTCATGGCTCTTCGGTGTGTAGACAATTAGAATTTCTGAGCTGACGCTAAAGATCATACATAGGAAATATGATCGAGCTTCTTTTACCCCACCAGTATGGCGACAATGAATTTTCCTGGCAAGACGCCTACGGTCCTGTGTACCGCATCAAAGGATGCTTCGGGGTAGGCAGATTTGCATGACAGTCTCTCTGTGGTGCCGATGATTCCAAACAGGAAGATAGGCTTATGGTCTCCGACCCATGCACTTTGAAACACCTCCTCAATGACACTATCTTTGCTCGATCCCCTCAGCAGCAGCTGATTGTGCGAATGCTGATTGGAGAGCAGTCGCTCCTGTACGTTCACGGTACGTCTGTCTCTGGTATGGCATAGGGTGTCATGCATGACAGAGCTTTATACAGGAAGTGATCATCGACGCATGCGTTCGGTCATGACACCAGCATTCTCTGCATCGCATGTTCGTGCCCTACCGCCTCTATTTAAAAGAATAGCGCAAAATGTGGAGTTGATTCTGATAAGGCGTGATAATCAACTAACATCTATATCTTTAGCTAGTACAACGTTGGCGTGTGGAAGGGGCCTCTGGGTCGTCTGGCGTCGTTACAGATGTATATCCAGCAATTCACAATGCCACGCTGAATAATATATGCGAAGGTACATTGGTAGTTTCGCAAGATCATAAAAACTGTATTGACCATTCAACCTTTAGGCATAATGGGCTTTCAATTCAACGCTGATCAAGACACCGGAAAGAGTGAACTAGGACGTAGTATCCAAAACATTGTGTCAGTGTTACATTTTCGACTTTTTTCTTGGTCTGAACCAGATTTCAGGGCCATATCTTCCACGAGGTCTAAGCTCAGTATTCTAGCCGAAGGAGGCCTTCTCTATGTTCCCCCTGCTCTTCTGAAGCTGGCCTTACGCCTTCCAACGCGCGCTCTGCGGGCACTTCACCGCAACCGAGTCCTTGGAAGCCGTGTATCCGAGCAACTCATCAAAGAAAAGAACGAAGCTATGAAACTCGGTGTCGAGTCTGAGAAGGATCTCTTAACTGCCCTTGGTATGTGGGCCCCTTCCATGCAGATATGTAACTAAACAGCATCCTCAGTGAACGCAAATGCCGCCAATAAAGAGGAGCGTCAGCGTATGACGGAACGAGAAATGATAGAACAGATACCAACCATCATGATATCTGGACAAGACACAACGGTATGAACCAATTTTATGATCATGTTCATTCCTGACAGGATTTGCAGGGAAACACACTATCTTGGTGCTTGTACCAGTTTGCGCAGAACCCTGATTGGCAGGAGAAAATTCGGCGCGAGGTTCTGACGATGAAGGAAAATCCCGACAGAGAACTCACATACTCTGATCTTGAGAAGCTTACGCTGATGAATGCTTACATCAAAGTTTGTTTGAACGTGCTTCTAGTTGATAATCGAGTGCTTAATTTCTGCCTTTAGGAAATTCTGCGCTTTCACTCTGGCCTTCCGATGTCTGAGCGTATCGCAACTTGCGACACAGTTTTACCTCTCTCTCGGCCAATCACTACCATCAAGGGTGAAGTCATTACTGAGATACCCGTAAAAAAGGGCCAGTCTGTAATTTCAGCGACTTCTTCTTACAACCGGTAAGCATTTGTCTTGTTATCTGATCAGTGCCGCTCTGATTGCCTTTAGTCTCAAATCTATTTGGGGAGATGATGCAGATGTATTCAGGCCTGAACGATGGTTGGAAGAACTACCGAAAGGCCAGGCTTTGGGGCCTTACGCGAATCTGTGAGTTATAGTTTTCGAGACCTGGATGAGGATCTCAATGTGTTCATCAGTATGTCATTTTTCGGCGGTCAACGAGCGTGTATTGGGTAAGTAATTTAGTACCTTCAATATATGTGCAAACTAATGGTGTCCTTGTGTAGGTGGCGCTTTGCGTATGTTGTCATCGAACGTCCTGTGCTGGGTCACTAATTGAGAATCAGGTTGACGAGTATGCAAGTCCTTCTTGCCGAGTTCCTTTGCAACTTCACGTTTTCGCTCCCTCCCAACAATGAAGTTCGGGCGGCTGTTGCGGTGACTCTCATTCCCGTTACCAACGAGGGTGTTCCGGGTCTACCTATTTGCGTCAAATCTTTGGAGTGACGCAATGCCAGATCAATTTGGTAGCGAAGCTGAGGGCAGACTGACCTATAATAGTCCTGGTAGACCTTTCTGGTATGTCTCTCCTCAGCCCCGAACCATGTACTAGAGTTTCGTCGGTATTCTATTATTATGATTTTTTGAAGCTGTGCCATTTATACTCCCATCTGGGATCGTTGAAGTTTGACCGCAGTACTGGAAATTTCGGACACTGCTAAACATCTGTCATTTATGCGTGCGATCCCAATAAGGAACTGATGGTCCTCCGCAAACCTCAAACTATCTTTACTGCGTTGAAAATTGAACTCGGCACGGAAAGCCATCCGGGCAACGTGATTCCGATCGTGGTCATTTCAAGCTTTTAATAATTTGGGAGATAGAGCCGACATCATCGTCCTACATAGCGGTGCCGGGAATTACCTGCCTGGCTATTTTTCAGACTACGTACGACTCGGATGGATATATATATATCAGAGTGATGTAAGATACGTACCAACTGGTGTGGTTGAATCGGCGCACTCCGGGGAGGTAAATTCTTTCATACATAGTAGTAGTGGAGGGTCTAAGGCCAATCCGAGCTGATACCATCTAGATCAGCAATTTGTTCATAGGTAGTATACAATGCGTTGAAAGAATTTGTAATTTTACTGGCCTGAAGGTTCGACATTTGCTTCCGAGGCTCTAATCCTAAAGTGCCCCCAATGACACATTTTGGAGCTCAGGTCATTGGCCACCCCAGTTGTTTCACGCTCATCGGCTGTTTTTTGGGTCCTATAGGCTGACGCGACTGAACGCGCGCGACGGCACACTTGGCCCGATCATCAATCAATGATGGGTGCTGATCTTCCGCTCCCTCCTGTAACCTACCGACCCTAGACACAGGACGCCTTTCACGCGGCAGCAATGGAAAATGTACAAGCAACTGTAGACAGATTGATTGAGACAAAATTAAACGCCGCGGGTGGCCAAGTTCGAGGTCGATGAGGTGATCGATCGGTGTAAGCGGGATAGGCGCAAGCGCTACAAGTCTCGTAGTTGCATCAAGGACTTTACAATGCACCTGATTACATGATGTGTATGTTTTGGCACATATTGTTATCATCAATACGCAGAGGCTGTGTCTGAAACGCAAGGCCATCTATGGCCATTCTGAGATAATGATAACTGGCCCTAGACACCCCTATGGGCATCCTTTGTACCAAGCGGATGTCGAAATGAGGGTCTCCGCATTTTCTCCCACTGCCCAGTCACCGAGGCCCTACTCGTTTGCATATTCTACATCATTTACTTAGCTGATTCCACTTGTACAGGTTGATTGAGAGCTGCCTCGGTGCCAAAAGTCGCCGAGCACTCGTCGTAGGAAAGATTTCAAAGATTGTGTATGACCCTGAGAAGACCCTAGTCGAATTGAATCGCCGATCCTCAGAATTTGCATAAACTGATAAATATTGAAATAACAGAACATGTGATATTCAAGGGCGTTAATGGAAAATAGCGTTAACCACAAGGCGCGTTATATCTGTACAAAAGTCCCGTCGTCATTGACGCAATCGACCAGGAAATGGGGATGACGTACTACAAAATGAAACCCCCTGCTACATGCGTTTGATTCTCTATCCTGACCAGACGGCCTGAAATAGGTGTCAGTACGACACCATCGGAGAGGCGTCGAAACGATCTCACCGGACCTGGCTGCGTATAAGTCGCAGGGATTGGGTAATATATATTCAACTTAATGCCGGGTTCCTAGATAGACGTTGGCTTATCAGTCAATTCATTGAGATGTGAATACCAACGCACATTGCCTGTGTAGACGCCAGGAATGGCGACCAAGGGACCGGGGGTACCATTTCCTGATAATAGTATGATGGCATTAGCAAGCTAAAAATCCCCAAAGGCAGTAAAAGTACACAGTACCTCCTCCGGTAACTTCAACCTGACCGCAGCTAATATAGAATTGGGCTGGGTAGACCTTAAGGGACATCGAAACACAAAGATAAGAAAAGTGTACCTCCCCCGAAGGTGGATGCAGCATGGAGCGCGATCTGCTCCATCCGAACTGTCCGAGTTGTCAGAGGTTGAACGCCCAGATGATTTCTAGTAATATACCTAAATATTGACCACTGGGAAGGTTTTTCGGGATTGTGAATGAAACACCAGCCTGGTCTATGGCGAAAATGTGATAAAAACGTAGATAATGATAGCAATACTCTTACTCTGAGATGGGAAGGTGATGCTGGTACCACCATTCGTCACAGGAGGGAGTTCATAGACCTATAAATTTAGAAGGTCAAGGTTAGGGCAAATTATAAACACTATTAACTTACCTTGAACCAAACTGTGCCATCTCCGGCAAAGGAATTGACATCGCTAGGTGCTTTCGCCATGTAAACATTAACAGTCTTATGAAAATATTAGTGAAATTATTCCAAAAGGATGAGCCCAGCTTACACCAGGGTGATACATGGTACCATCGCTCATAATCCCGAGCGTCGAACCAGCGGCAACAGATATAGTTGATGCGGTAGCACCGGTCTGAGAGTCGTAACATCTCAGATCGGGACTTGTAACGTCCGTAACCTGGCGGGAATTTTAATACCGAATGCGCGAACGGTGAAATAAACCCGTCCTACAGGAGATTGAGTGTTATAATTGTTTGTCTTCCGAACGTTGACCCAAGGACCGGTCGTCACGCCATTGACAACAAGGGAAGGGAAGGTATCTAGAGACATGAAGCATTACAAGCTGGACATGCACGAAAGTGTAAAGGCTGAATAGTGACGTACAGTGCGCGGTTGCTTGAGAGATGAGCGAGAAAGCTCCAATAGCCAAAGCAATCAACTTGAAAGAAATCATGTTTTAGCACGCAGTCGATGCATTGGTTCAACTGTTAGATTTATACTTCTGGCAAATGGGCTGACCAACGTAGTACTGGCGAGCATATCCGAGAAATACCCAGCGCAATAGCGAGAATCAAGACATCGGAGGTAAGGATTCATAACAATACCATTGTTGGCTGATTTTCGGTTGATCTATCGGATAAGAGGAGATCATAAGACCACTCCCAGCGCTGTAAAGAAGCAAGTCTGAGAGAGACTCAGATGCTCGGTTGTTCTTCGTCAAGTATTAGGCTAGGTAATTCGCAGAAACATCTCAATTAGCCTGACACAGTGCAAAAGTACCGCAGATGTTTAGGCTAAAACTTGTCAAATGACGAGCTTAATCTTAATGAGCATTGATAACCATGAGAGCACATACCTGCCTATCTCAGCTGTCCAAGACGAGGTAGGACGCTAATTTGGCCATCCACACGAATACTGGCGGCCGAAAAGCGGGAGAGGAAGAATAGCAATACTAAGGTCTCCGAGAACACCAAAGGAACTGGCTCCATGCACCACCTCATGCTCCATAGCCTGAGTTATGGTGGCGTCCGAGACGACCGCCCCTAGGCACCAAGGACTCGACGCACAGATACAAGAAAACTAGACCATTGAAGTACCGAGTATCCATCCGCACACCTGCAATAGCTGCTGGGGCTGACCACGAGCAAGCGCCGCCGCGTCTCTGTACATAAATTACGGGTTGCGCTTTTGAAATATATAGTCAACAAAAAGGGAATACTACCGGGTGTGAACTTCGAAATGCCCATCACGTGGACATTGCGACGTGTTGTTTGAGGTTATTTATTCTGGCTCTCAAGGAATCCCCCAGAGATCCTTCTCTTGACTACAAACCATCATCTTCTCTACGTCCCTTTCAAAGCGTCAACGCGACCCGCCTTTTATAATATGCGATTCTCCCTTTTATTCACTCTTTCTGCTCTGCCGGTCATTGCATTTGCGTGTGAGGGGGAATGTATCACAGGCGTGACTGCAGGTTTCGTGGCCGAAGTTCTGGGCTTTCTCAGGTTGGAGGTCTTGCCTGGATTTGTACGTTTTTACTTCTATTCCATTGGTGATATTACTCATAGTTCGTAGGTACGCGAGCTATACACCTCGATGGATGTCCCATGTCCTTCAGATGACTCTCAGTTGCTTTCGCTCGTCGAACCTCTGCTTGATGCTTTCGGAAACGAAGCTCCTCCTTGTTTTCAACAGAACATATTTCCCGGTCACTTCCATGGGAAGTGTCAAGTGAATGGCGTGGATCCTCCTGGGTGTCCTAATCCTGACTGCGCAGTAGTCTGTGGTACTCCTGGCTCACTGATTCATTTCTATGACGACCTCCTAGACATCGTGTTCAACTCGACAGCAACTGTCTGTCAAAACATGACTAGTCCTCATTCGAACGTGTACCAGGCGATTGAAAAGAACATGCTTGAAGCAATGTCCTCTCACTCTTCTTCCCGGCGTATGTTTCGCTTTGCCCGCTCAACGTTTTATCCTACGATGTCCACGGCTCCGTCGGCTACTGGGTTTTCGAAGCGCAGTCGTTTTCCGAATTTCTCTCAAGTCTTCCACAGACATATGAGCAAGCTTCCGAGAGCGGTGAGAAACGCGTGCAAGACAGGGAAGGGCGGTGGGAGCCGGTGCACATTCCCGGATATGAAGAAAAAAATTCTCAGCTACCCGTGAAAGGTCGACGTCGTTGGCTGCCTCTAGTTTGTATACTCTAACCCCCTTGACATCACTCTAACCCCCAACCCTTGACATATACACTATATCTCCTAACCTTTATTTTGTACATATATGTATTCCGAATTGATACCGTCCTATTGTATACCAATACTAGTCTTATTGTCCCTATACATCCTATTTTGAGACCAAGCGATTTACGTTGTCTCTTGTACTTAGATATCGTGACCTGCCACACGACCACCATCAGTCTACTATGAACCTCGTTGACCGACCATTTTATTCAACAAAGCCAGAATGGAAGGACGTTGCGCCTTTGGAACAGTACGAGAACATCAACCCACTGGCGCCGATTCTCTACACAGATGAATGTTCGTCGCTTTATCTATGCCATCGCTTGCCCTGAACCCTTCGACAGACAAGGATGCAACCGACTACTTTCGCGGCATCGTCAGAAATGGGGAGAAGAGTGAACGAGTATTGGAGCTGACGGAACATATTATTCGATTAAATCCAGCTCATTATTCTGCATGGTGAGAGGTCCATCGTCCACGGATCGCTGCGTCCTTATAATTTCGCAGGCAGTACCGCTACGAGACCCTTATCGCGCTCGGCTCACCGCTCACGACTGAGCTGCGGCTCATGGATGAAATCGCCGTCAAGCATCTCAAGACGTACCAAGTCTGGCACCACCGACGCCTCCTCCTCATCCAACTCCGAGGTCCCGCCCCAGAGCTCAAGTTCATTGCTCAATCACTCAGGGCTGACGCCAAGAACTACCACACATGGTCTTACAGGCAATGGCTTTTAGCTTACTTCAACGACGACGACCTATGGAGCGGCGAGCTGGACTTTGTCGACCACATGCTGAACGAGGACATCCGGAACAACTCCGCCTGGCACCACCGCTTCTTCGTTGTCTTCCAGTCTGGGATACGGGACAGTGAGAAGGACAGGGAGAGGGTAATCAAGCGGGAGCTGATGTGCGCATTTTCTTGTTCTGTTCTGTCGTATTCTGATTATAATAAAATCTCAAGATACGTCAAGCAGAGTATCTCGCTAGTGCCTAACAATGCGTCCGCGTGGAACTACCTCCGAGGGATCCTGGATCACAACAAGCAGCCCTACGCGAGCGTGCAGGCATTTGTCGAGGCCTACACCCGGGATACTCCACCTGCCACAGGGGATATTGTGGACCTGGAGAACCCACCCCCATCAGAGGAGGCCCAGTTACCCTGTCCGGCCGCCATAGAGCTCCTCGCGGATATCCACGAACCGCAGGGTGTCGAGAAAGCGATCGAGGTGCGAGGATCTCTCTTCTCTGGCTCCCATTTCACTGAGGTTCCTGTCCATAATTTAGCTTTGGAAATCCCTCCGTGATGTGCATGATACCATTAGGAAGAGGTGGGAGTTTTCTCGTCCCTGTGTGTGTGTGGTTTCAATTAATATTGTGTGGCAGATATTGGGACTATCGGATCAAGCAGGCCTCCCACCGCGAGTCTGATGTCTGACCACTTTTTTCGGACGTATTGGAAGTTAGTATTGCTTGTATCATAATGTTAGGGCTATCGCTATTACAACGAACCATGTGAGAATCGGCGCTCCATGACGATCCGAGAGGAGAAACTGGGCAGGGCCATGCGTTGTTGCAATTGTTAGCAATGATTCTTAGCGAGACTCGGATGGGGAACTCCTAGACTAGGACTCGACTTTGGCTGGCCGCCATTCAATCTTTCGTACTTGAGGCACCGTTGGGGTCCTAGGAAATATGTGGATGAGTCCCAAGAAGGGAACGATCTCTTGGACACGTTCACCGTCGTTTTCACCGACTGCGAGGGACCTACCATCGATGTGGTCCTTGTTGTTTGGAGTACTCTGGAGACGATTACGATTGGCCTGCCTAGTCGTACGGTATGTGAATGCTGTTCAATCTTCGCCAAGGATAGGACGTCCTCTCGGCAGGTATCATTGAGTAACTGAATCTAGGAAGCCCCAATCCAGAGCGAACCTTTTTGCGGGTGCTGAGGTGTATGAATGGCAAGTACGAACGTTCGTACCCATGTGCTGTGAAGATTGTAAACATTCGATAGGCGATGTGAAGGAGGCTACCAATTGAAGCGCGCTATCCTCCAAGGCACCGTCGGGGACTCCAGGACAGATGAAAACAAGTACCGAAAGCGGAACGATTCCCTGAACAAGCTCCTACCTTCGCGAGGGACCACCATCTATGTAGTCCTTGCTATTTGGAGTACTGGACACTATTGACTTAGTCTTACAGTACCGTTGAATCTCCGTTGATGGCTTAAATGAGGTGTATCTTGGCAGGATAGCCTTCAACCGCGCGCCTATCAGGTAACGCCAGCAAGGACGCCCCACCCAGACCTAGACCGGACTAACCGTTTTTCAAGTGTACAGCTTGACGTGTATGGATGGTACGAATGCTCGCACCGGGCCCCTTGCTGCGATACTACATGGAGTATTCATGTGATACCTGGCCGCGCAGTGGATATGAAAAGGTTGCTTCATCTTGACAGGCTACCACTGGCTATCAAGTGCAAATTTAACCACAAATTAAGAGATCCGAGTGTATGGAACATTTTCCTTGCGGTAACTTGACAAAGGCCTCCGATGGTGGACGTGCGCAATTCGTTTTAGCGCTCCCAAAGATTCCCAGGTAAAAAAAAATTAAGCCATCTACGGAAAGAGAGAGGTAGACATTGGAGTCGGACCGGCGTGGATGAGCCATGAGTTCACGATTGCGAACCGAACAACACGAGACGACTTTTTTCGGGGAACGCATTCGAAGATGTGCCAGCCTGCGAATATCCCTATTGGCGCCAAACTGAAGCGTGTACACAGGTGACAATGATCTTGCAAAGTCTAGATGATGTGATGTTCTCGGAACAGAGACCGCCATCGTCGAGTTATGTAACGACGCCGCCGATCGCGTCCCCCCGCCGATTCATATAGATGTTCTATCAAATGGGCAAATTTTTTCTTTGTGTTGTTCGTCTGACAGTGATGGCCTTGCCTTGATATCAGGATGTACCTGGCATGTGAGAGAGCTAGACAGTGCAGTGAAACCCTGTTCGTGCCAAGGCGTGCAATCCAGGGTTGTCAGGAGAAGAACATCTGCCGCCAGTGAGCTACGTGAGACAGAAGGGGGGCTTGGTAGTTGCAAAACCCTGCTCGTGGAAATTCCGAGGCCGTACAATCCACGATTGTTAGAAAGAGGAACATCTCCGGGATTCAATGGGTGGGCAGGAAATGCAGATTTCTATTCAATCTGACAGCATCAAAAAATGAAGATTTCCATCCTTGCATCGGACAGTCCAATTGCCCGCTGGGAATGGCTAGAGTTCATCAACGCGTTTTATCAAACTTTCTGGTCGATGAGACAAGCGGGAAGAGCTGATTCAATTGAAGGCCGCGACCCGACTGAGCATCAAGGTTGATTATTACTCGAACGATTACTTACCTCTCGCCCTTTGCGCGCCGTCAGCAAAATTCTATGTTGTAGATCGTAATCCGGCCAAAAAAATCGGAGCTAGCGACCATGACAATCTTGAGTGCAGATATTTCGTGAAACTTGGCCGGATCCAGCTCGAATTCTTGGGCGCGATTGACATCGTCAGGATACACGGTTTGGACTGTACCCCATTTGCCCGCCTCATCGGGTACCTGCAGATGGCACTCTGTACCGACAAAGCCGCCTTGGAAGGTGATGCTGAGTGTTCGAGGACTCGATGGTGCAGGAAAAGCGAGCTGAACAAATTGTGGCAGTCCCTGCAAAGAAAGGAATCAGGCTGACCATATCGGACTCTCACTGCACCGCCCACCTGCTGGCTCGTCCAACACGTTTCCGGGCTTCCATCTATGAGGTTCGCCTTCCCTGTCGACTTGTCGAGCGTCGAACTGACCCTGCCAGTGGCATTAGAGACGGAAAACGAGAGCAAGAGACACACTTTATCTTGACGGCCGATGAAGACATTCCTGCGTGGGAAAAAGGCGATGGGCCCCCTCGACGTTCTAGCTCAGCGCGAGACACAACGGTTCCGGGCACGGACCCTGTCGCAACATGGGCGCAACAACGATGCTGCGGCCCTTGACCCCAAGCTCATCGAGCACTACTCTGTCTCTGTCGCTACCCACCCTGACAACGCCGGCTCGAATCGGTACATGGACATCCACCCGTACAATCGCACCGGCGTCCTCGCAGGCGGGACACGCTACCTCAACGCCAGCTGGGTCCTGGAGCTGCACGGTGGCAAATGGTGGGTCGCAACACAGGCGCCGCTTCCCGACACCGCTAACGCCTTCCTCACCTTCATCATGAACCCCATCACGACCCCTGCTTCTCGGCACCACTGCCGGATACGCACCGTCGTCCAGCTCACTCGGCATTCAGAGGCCGGACGAGTCAAGGCGCATCCGTATTTCCCCTCTGTCGTCGGCCAGTCTGCCGTCCTGGAGGCTGGAGGGGCAGCCCCGCTCAAGGTCACCACTCTCAAGGTCGAAGACATCAGAGATGCGTCATGCACAAAGACCACTATTTCTGTCTCAACGGTATCTGGCAGTCACAGTCATGTCTTTCAGCACCTTCTCTACGACGCTTGGCCTGACCACGGTGTTCCCTCCCGTGCAGACCGCTCCACTCTCTTGTCCTTCCTTTTACTTGTCGACCGTGTCAATCGCGAAGGATTTGGTGACGATCCTCCCATTGTTGCGGGTTGCTCAGCGGGTGTCGGCCGTACCGGGGCGTTCATTGCATTATCCTCCTTGCTCCGTTCACATAAAGTGCTCAGTCCAGCTAAGGAGCCGTCCTCTTCCGCAAGTCTTGCCTCCGTCACCCATTGGTCCGTTACCCAAGAGCGTGGAGAGCGACAGTTGTGGTGAAGGAGATTGACTCTCTGCGGGAACAGAGGCCAGGTATGGTACAGAGAGATGAGCAAGTCCGACTCATCTATGAGATGCTGCAAGATGTGACCGAACAAAGGTAGGATGATGAATAATATGTATTTCGTACACAACTCTCTGCGTGTGCTCATGCACCAACAAGAATAAGTTATTTTCGCGCAATAACTGGCAGATCATCCTGCTCCAATTATAGCTTCAACATCTTCCTCGGATTTTTTTGGAACGTTTAAATCGACCGATTATCTTGACCCCGTCGATGATCGATGATCCCTTAGGTTGGAGACATGTACACCAATGGTAAAAAAGGGGGATCTTGCTTTCTCACAGATAATTTAAAGTAGCCTTGCACTGCCCAGGCATTAGGTTCCCGCTGTAGTACTTCCCTCTGCGTGGTGTTTTTTTGGGTCTCTGTCGTGCGCGATGTTTCAGTACGACTGAAGGGCGTCTTTGTTTTTTGATCCTCGCTCTCGTAGACACACCGTGCAAAGCTTCAATCAAACTGAAGGGTGCCCATCTTATTACGGTCCTGGACGCTGGTACAAGGGTAGTTTAAAATAACCTTGCAATGTCCAGGCATTGGCTCTCTTCACACCGGCTTACAATGCGCAACCGACTCGCCCCAGGGATAAATCTGGTCATGGGAACTCCGCAGATCTCTTTCCAGGGCCCACACTAGACGCTGGGCAGGATCTCACACTCTAACAGTATATGCTCCGCTACTCCACATTCTTGTCACTGCACCCGGTTTGCATATTTCTGGACCGAACTTCTCTCATGTGTTACCTGCTTTACGAGCAGCCTTCTGATATCTCATGTCTTTCGTTTTGAGGGTTGGCCTCAGTTTGTGGTGAATGTGAGTCTGTTTACGAGGAAAGTTCGAAAAGGGGTACTTATGACAATGACCATGTATAGCTAAGTTTCTTTAATCAGTGGCTACTAAGGACACCCGCAAAGGTAGCTGGGGTCCCTTTTCATACTCTCCATCGATAGTCGGCTGCATGATCAACGCAGCTTCCCTCCGAACCTTGCTAACCATAGTGGGATCAATAGTAAACTCAAAATTTCTGATCAGCTGCACCAAGATAGTCTGATACTCAAGCAGCCTGGGAAAAGATAATCGTGGGTCTGAGGTCAAGTACAAGTGAAGGGAAAAAAATTCGTACGCAAATCGCCAGCCTTGACGGAAAGTTAGCGAGCTGAGTAGGGACGAAAAAGTAAATGACTGACCCACACAAGACCGGACGCCACTACCGAAAGACATCCTACATCATTAAGTCGTCATTTCGGTGGGAATGAACAGAAAGGGTATGGACTAACATATTTCCATACACGCCAACGGCTGCCGCACCCTTTCTCGGTACAGCTCCATCAAGCCAACGTTCAGGCGTGAAGCTATGCGTATCTTCACCGAAGATATCCTCGTTTCTAGCTAGGCTGTCAAGTGGTTTCTACTAGCAGACTCAAGACTCACCTGTTATACCCCGCGATAGAGATATAAACCGTCGTCCCTTTAGACACCGGCACCTCCTTCACGACGCTCCCATCCCTCAACGTCACCGGCTTCGAAAGAGGGATCACATCATCCCGCGCAACTTCGCGGAGTCCGAAATACGAGACCGGATGCACTCGCAATGTTTCCTAACATTGTATGATCATATTAAAAACCCCGGTGCAAAAAAAAAAGAATGATTACCTTCATCACTGCCTGCAAGTATGGCATCGACTCAAAGCTTGCGACTGAAAAATCAGCGCCACCAATTGCCCTTTCCATGTCCTTAATCTCATGACGGAGTTTTGTTTGGAGATCCGACCTTTTTGCGAGCTCGTAAAGTGTCCAAGTGAGAGAGTTGGCGGTGGTCTCGTGTCCTGCACCCATGATGGTCCTAAAGTCATATGTGAAGTGAGCATAAGCGCTTAATAGTATGGCCGGAAGAACGTACTGCATGGCTGCCAGCATTTCCTCATCAGTAAGCCCCTTATTGGTTTTTTCTTTCAGGTTGGCGTTCACTGGGTGTCTCGTGTCACAACTCCGAAGTAAGGGAGGTTTTTTTGGGATAACACATACCGAGTAAACTCATGACATCATGTTCACCGCCCCCCTGCATGAAAGCCTTGGATTTGGAGTTGATCAAGTCCTTCGAGACCTCTTGGACCAACCGAGTCGTCTCTCTCGCTTGTTCGAAATTAGCCGCGTGATTGAAAAGGTAGCCCACAAGCGATATCGGCGCATACTGAAGTATGTTCTGGATGAATATCGATGTCTTTGATGGCCGTCCAAATGTTTCGCCTCTGTATTTGGGTATATATCAGGTAACCCACGAGGTCCGAGATTTAAGTACGTACGCCACTTTACCGAATGCTTGCCTCAACAAATTGTCTTTTTCTTCTAAGGCATGGAACGGATAGTCAAAAGCGGCTGATACAAGTTATAATTAGAACATCAAAAATTAAGCGCTTGAACTTTATCGTTTCTCACCTTGACCGATCACATCCAGTGTAGTGCGCGACATCCATGAAGGCATATCGAGTATAGCAGAACTCTCCATTCCAATAGCCTCCTTCCATTTCAAGACGAGCTAAAAGAGACGATAAGGTCGGACGGGTCCACCCAAGAATCACTATTCTTATCCTCACAAGCGCAGCAAACTCCGAAAAATATGGAAACAAGGCCTTCGTTTCGGCCGCTCCAAAGGCTGGTAAAATGACTCTTCTTTGGCGTTTGTGGTCATTGGCTGATAGTGGATCATGATCAGAGCTTAGAGAGGAGTATCCACGCTCTTTACGGGATGCTTACTATCGGCCCAGATGATTCCTTTGCCAGCGATGAGGCGAGACAACTCCCTCCGAATGACGTGCTTGCGAAAAACGTAACCAGAATGATAGATGTGCTGAAGCGCTTTGGGATCTGATACAAAGAGACAGTCCTCCTACCAGCCAACACATGTCAGCGGCATCCGTACAGCATAAACTATGGACTGTTACCCCGAGTATACCCTTGATTCTTAATGTGTGCCCGAACGATGCTTGCCACTTGAAGTCTGCCTGATCTATATCAGTTTTCTGGGTCTAATCATTTGCGGAGGCTGTACACACTTCTCCCGCCTGGCCCTGGTAGAATTGGCGTAGATTACCTAGAATTAGAACCCCATTAATGAAATAGGCGCTGCAAGGCAAATGCAAGCAGCAGTTACCTAGAAGGAACGACTCTGGTTCAGGACCAGGAAGGTTCGTGAGCGAGGCCCTTCTAGTCCATCGTCGATAGAGAGTGTGAACGAGTACAATGCATAGCAGACCCCATGCCAAGACGAGAGCCATGATAACTATCAGCCTGGAGGTGGTGAGAAACCCCCCGGCCTTCTATAGCAACGTCATGCGGCCGAAGTCGTAGTATTTGACGCTTCGGAGAGTGTCATCACGGACAATGTGATGGTCACAGGCAGTGTGTACCGTGCTTCGCGCTTCTGATTGGTCTGGGAAGAACACTGGCGACGAGGTGGTACTTACTGGCGGTAGCAATGTTCAAGAGTCTGGTCCTTGGCGGTGACCGATGAATCGCAATTTTACGCGATGTTTTTCAGCTAAGGTCGATATCATTAAATCGTCTATGTGACTGCGTAGGTCTCTACTTGTCAGCAGGGCAATTAACCGCAAATGCGAATATGTGCTTGTCGCAACTGATGTCCGTTACATTGATCGATATTGACTGTTGTCGAGTCAAATCTTTTTGGGTCCGCCTAGTTCCACGGATTTCCACAGCGGCAAGGACACTTCTTTCAGAAGTTAGGACGTCGTCAAGATAGTCGCAAATTGAGGAGAGTTTTCCAAGACATGACAACATTGCCTGTTTGACGCGACGAGGCAAAATAGATCACTGAAAGAAGTAATCTGTTTTGCTTTGAGGCGGTAAAAAGGCGACATTGACATGGCCACAAAACTCTACAATTTGCCGTTAACTCATGGCACTTTGGACAAAATGCATCACCTAATCGGCACCTTACTAAGTAAGGCAACACTCATTGGGGTGGCATTTTCACCATGCTTGATAGCACCGAATAGAGATTAAAAGAGTTATACTTCACCAACTTTGTTGACGACGTCGGAAAAGAAGTGGCCGTGCAGTTATGGAACGCCGTCGCGTTCAACGGTGACCAACCTAAGACGACATCGGATCAACTGTATTTCGATGTCGTTTTCCATGAAGGTGAGCGGCTAGCGTACCGATATTGCTGCCTTGTAACTGTCACGGAGGTAAAATTCAGCGTTTCTAGCAAGTGTATGGAAATAACACACGTTGCCAAGCATGACAAGGAGATGTAACATAAATTACATCGTTAAAACGTCTATGCCTAAAAGTTTTCCATGCAGTGTCCTCTGAATTGCAAGAGAATGCTTAGCATGGTGTTAATATCGATAAACGAAGAAAACCGCACTTTCAAGAGAAGGATCCGACAGTCATCCATCATGACATCCGTCATATCGAAGGCTTGTCTGCTTACTACCTCAGGTGTAAGGTAGTGAGCTTTCTATGTTCTTTTTGAAGGCTCCCTCTACCTGTGTGATAGTTGGGTGTGAGATCACCCGCCTCCGACGCCAGCGCGAGTTCTCCGACTCATCCCAAAGAGCCTTCCCTTTGTGTATGACAAAAGGGTTGAAATCTCGTATCCTTAGATACCGATGCATCGGCACAGCACTATCCCCAGGACCACTGGAGACCTCGATATCGGCGCCATAACGGTTAGCATCAATCGGATCCTCGTGATAATTCACTTCAGCTACGTCGGAATCGTCCACCACCTCCTCCTCAAGGTTGCAGACACCATTATCGTCCGCGTCCTCATCCTCTGCCATTTCTTCTAGGGTCTCCATAGTAGCTTTTGACATTCCATCGTAGACTTTTATCGAAATACTCTCTGCAGTACGCATTCCGTGAAGCGCATGCTGCCAATCGGTGGTCAAACATTCCCTGAACCACCGTGTGTTAGCTGGACCCCATGCATCCCATCCAACAGGAGTCATATTAGTGGGCGTAGGATTATGAGGTCGTGACGCATCCAGAGACTTGGTCGAGTATGACGAGAAGAAGAACGTATCTGTAGTCTGATCTGATACTCCCAGCGGCTCCGACTTCTTACACAGCCCCAGAATTGAATGTGGATTTTCCTGGAGGAAAAGGTTGACGTGAAAGAAGAATACAAAAGAATGCACGCGATGCCGGGCAGGATCAGGAGACGGTTCGAGGATGTAGATGCAGCAGGCCAGAACCCGATCCGCTAGTGATGGATGATAGACGCTGTTGATGACACTGCTATTGACGCCAGGTTGGCTACGGGGAATGTATCCGGGAGATGGGTTCCCACTCAAAGAGCAATGCCAGAAGGAGAATCCATCTGACAGCGGCGGGAACGAAAAGGATCCCAATAGAACCGGCGGAGGGGAAGAGGCCGTCGGAGTATGGAATTGGTAGACTTCTAAGTAGCCAAGCGGTCGAACGATCAGAAAAGATGTCTGAGAAAGAAATGTGAAGTCATCTATCCCCGACGGCAATACAAACGATGACTATCTTGACTGTAAGCTTAAAAAAGACGAAGAGACACCGGACTTACACAGAATCCTGAGGCGGGATGCCAAACCTCTAATAGTGTCCATCTCCTTCATCAAAAAGCCGATCAGATCGCCGGAAATCTGAACACGGATGGCGCCTATGGAATTTGAAAGCGGCATTGAGACCAGATCTTTGGGGAAACAAGGCAGTATAGGTGCGGCAGCTCTCGGGTAAGGATCATTTGCTGAAAGTGTGCGAAGATGAACCTCGAAGACGAACTTAGATCTGAGCCAAAATGAATGAGCTTAGGTAAATGAGCAAGGGCCATCAAACACCTACTCGGGAGGCGCTCGAGTGACCAGAACCAAAAGATCCTGCGAAGGATCAATTGTGAAATCCAGGATACGGATGTTTTCAAATGCATGAGTCCACATTCTATACTCTTCCCCTGGGTCACACCCGGAGAAGGGCAGTTCAAAGAAGGAGATTGCCGGGATAGGCTCGCGTTTCCCATGCTCTCTTCCGTTCCCATAAATCCCGCCAACGAACTCGTAGATAGACGCTACGGAGGGCAGGCCAAGCCGGCTAGTGGCGCTTCCAGGTGATGCTTCGCCATGATTGTTCCCGGTCGCGAAGGGAGGTCAGGCGCTTAACGAAAGGGTGCGAAGTTGAGTCAGTTGAGGTCGGATTCCATGCGATACTTGGCAAGTTCAATAGTGAATTGAAGTCGGGAAGACTGCATTATAATTCGATGAATGTGGGTGTTTATCTGAACGGAATCATTTTTGAGACGGCCAGGATACCAATGTTATTGCAGCATACCAGGAGACATCTCAGCAGATTGTCGACATCCAGAAAGCCTAGAATATGGCATATGAGCTCGACGGGGACCGAGCATAGTGTAGGCATATCCTGTGAATCTGAAACTGGACTTGCCCTGAGCCTGCTTCCCAGCTCATGAAATCCCGTTGGGACAGAGGATAGAGGCAACGCCACTGTATCAGAGAAGACGGTGGTGAGGGAAAGAGAGAGAAAGAGATTGTAATCAATAAAATACAGGCGCTGGCAATAGCGCCGAAGCGGAAATTTCGGACCACGTGCCGTTTCCGACCACGACTTGCGTCAACGAGCGTCTCTTAATCTTACTTACCTCACCCATATTCCATCACGGGTCAATGGCGAGTAATGGCGCTACGAGCCCTCCGCCTATCTCTCCCGATGCCACTCTCCGGCTCTATGTCTGCCAGCCAAGTCTTAAGTGATTTACGGCTTTCGGTGGACAGTGACCGCAGTCAAAATGATTCACCACCTGTGCACATCAACGGCGCCAATGGCAGCGCTACCCACGACAGCGAGGATGGAGATGTCGTGTCGCGACTACAGAGAGAATTGGAACGAACCAGAGAAGAAAAGGAACATCTGGCAACGCAGTACCGTAATCTGCTTGCGAAACTCACTCAGATGAGGACAACTCTAGGGAATAAACTAAGGCAGGATGCCGTGAGTAACCCGGGTTTACTATCAACACATCAATTCAACTGGCTTTCTAGGAAGAGCTGGATCGAAGAGAACAACTAGGTGCAGCAATTGACCGCACAGAACGACGACCTGAACTCTACAGTGGAAACGCTTAAAGAGGAGCTGATAACTTCGCATGAGGAGGCCGAACGCACTTCAAATGAGCTTGACAATCTACGTAATCGCGCATTTCAAGAGAATGCTCCAAGAAAGCTTGTTGCGAGAGCGTGAGTTAAGGGAGACTCAGACGGAGTTGGAGAGGTGTAGAATCGAGAGAGATGAATGGGAAAGGGTTGCTTTGCAGGACAAAGCTATGTCTGAGGAATACAACACCACCATGGAAACATTGAGGCGGGAATTGGAGTTGGAACGAGAAGCTCGAGAGCGGGAATCACAGGAGCTGGAGACAGAAAGAGAGAAAATCCGATAATCTAGCAGTCCGTATTGCAGGATTTCCAGGCAGGTCAGTATTCCTTGCTTTTTTACATGTTCCTTGACTCACCAAAGGATAGCGAAGGAGCATGAACTCCGACAAGCCGTTAAGGACTACGACTCGCAGCTAATACAAGCGACTCAGTCGTTAGCAGAATACAAGCATCGCGCCTTGACTGCTGAGGTGATTACGGTCCGGTATATGTAACCCTCTTCTCACGACGTTTTCAGCTCGCCTTAGGACGAGACTCGGACGAACACTACTCGGACCCAAGAACTTGAGAAGGAAGTGAAAGAGAAGACTTTGCTCATCGGAAAACTCCGTCACGAAGGTACCTTTTTTCATAATCATCTTCTCCGTTTCTCATCGTGGTATGTAGCTGTTATAATCAATGAACACCTCATGGAAGCTCTACGGCGATTACGGCGCAGTTCCTCCGATAACAATGTCGACCGACGATTGGTTACCAACGTCCTTCTATCGTTTCTGACCACCCCGCGAGCTGATCCCAAACGATTCGAGATACTTTCATTAATGGCCACTGTTCTGTCATGGACCGACCCCGAGCGCGAAAAGGCTGGACTCCAACGTACATCAACTTCCATTCCACCATCATTATCGTCGTCTTTCTGGACCCGGTCAAGTTCTGGCTCCCTGTCCAAAAACTCCGAACTGCAAAAGACTGACGAGACAGAGGTTTGATATTTACTATCTGCACCAACACCAACATGATTCGCTGACTTTGTTTTGATAGTCCTTCTCGCGCCTTTGGGTTGAGTTCCTCCTCACAGAAGCTGCAGCTGGTGAATCTGGATCCAGCGGTTCGGACTCCATAAAACAGAATAACTCGCTACCCGGGAGTCCTACTAATTCTCCGTCGAGTCCTACATTTAGAGGCGCGAGACGCCTGTCTTCCTTCACTTCTGCTTGCTATGGCAAGTTCGCCCAGCCTTCTATCCCCTCCACCACGCAAAGGTAAAGAAAAGGCTATTGATCCGGAACCATTAAGTGTATTATACCCCCGCATCTATCAATCGTTCATTTCTCTATTATTATTTTCTCTTAACTGGTGCAAGGATGTATATCTATTTTTCCTGAATGATGTGTGGACTTTTTATTTCATTGGTATCACTTTTCTTCAAGATTTCGTGCCAGCAGTAGTTTATATGTTCGGTGCGACCAAGTCAGACCTAGTGCCTTTCGACGTCGGAGGCTGTTCTAGCCTCATTATTTCTTCAAAGTCAGACCTGACCACATCCGCGTCGCCTTTTGTTTTACAACTGTTCCTCCGGTCTCCTTGTGGTGTTGGCCCTTCGTCGAGTATGTGTTTCCCCTTTTCTTTGTTAATGCACACTGGTCGTCACCATTCGCACGAGAAAGGTTGTTCGGCTTCATGGTCTACCAACACGCGTCACGGCAATGGCCCGCCCCCGGCATTGAATATCCGAGTCGGATATTCACTCATCGCACCTGATCTCTTATAGTAGTGGATACTCTGATTGGCGACGGTTGACCGGAGGTATGTTGAGTTCTCGGTCTGGGGTAGCGTGTCCAATAATAATCAAGTTAAAACGCACGTCACGACCATGCCCCCCTTCCCCTGAACCTTATGTCCCCTGCGATCCCCCTCCCTCCACAGACGCAAGCGCTCACGAGCAAGACGTTTACTCCGCCTCCCTTGGACGGTTCTCTGACATTACCGGAAATCTACGACTGGCACTCCAAACATAATACCGGTCACAGACTTTTTGTGTACATCCAACAAGACGAAACACCGAGGACTATTTGCTGGCCTGAGGCCGTTCGGGCCGTTCATACCGGTGCGAAACTTTTCAGAGATCGTCTTGGATGGAAGCCAGACGCGGATGAAAAGCCTGTCGTTGCCATCTTGGCTATATCTGGTGAGTGGTTGTTTGAGCTTGTCCCAGTCTCCAGTCTGCTTAAACTCCAGTCTGCAGACACTATCACATATTGGATTACACTCATGAGCATTATGAAAGCTGACTACGTCGTCTTTCCCATTTCTCCGCGCTAACTCCGCGGAAGCTGTCGCACACTTGCTGAAAAAGGTCTCCGTGCGCTATGTACTAGTTAGCAAAGATCCTGCTATGCAGGCCATCGTGAAAGGCGCCCTGGACATACTACGATTGTCGGAAGATCATAATGTTCTTCCCTCCAGTATATCTTTTCCTTCGTTTGAGGACCTATTCACCGGTGTGTCGAATACAGACGAAGTTCCTTATTGTCGAGGAAAACTTAACGATGTTGTGATGTATATACATTCTTCCGGTACGCGTCCGATTTGCTGAGGCTAAAGCGTTTATCTACATATTCTCGTACAAGGTTCAACAGCGTTCCCTAAAGCCATACCGTTCAATAATCAGCGGATAATCCAACTGTCGTTGATCCCTTACTTCAGCGATCAGGACCTAACGGATAAAGTCTTTGCGATCCAAGGGCTCCCTATGTTTCATTTCATGGGGGTGCTACAGATGATTATGAGCGTGAGCCTTCTTCTTCGACGAATTGAAGGCCTAGCTCTCAGCTCCAAATACTAGGCCTCATCCGGCTTCGCAGTCGCAACCTTCACACCTCTTTCTCCGCCAATCATTCCTACTTCCAGATTCTGTAATGCAGAGTGCTCAGAAGACCAATTCCGATTATATCTACTGTGTCCCAGCATTCGCTGAGGTGCGTACGGGTTTATGGATACAACATAATGATGATTTGACGAGTTGGTGTCAGGCGTGGCTCGCAGAGATGATTATGTCACGTGGCTTTCGGAACGCGGTATTGTAAGCGCTCGTTCTTGGCTTTTAGATTCGCAGATAAATTTTGACACATACACTACGCAATCAGGTCTTTGGAGGTGGCAACCTAAACAAGAATACGGGGGATTTCCTTACCGCTAATTCGGTCTCTATTGATCAGGTTTACGGATCGTATGTATTCGCATCTCGGTACTGAAACAGATATCTGATCTCAAAATCATAGAACGGAATGCGGGGGCGTGAATGTCCTTTGTCCAGGTAACGTTTCCACAGTTATTCGAGGTTGGTAGATGGACTGATTTTCTTTTTCGTAGCACGGAATCGAAATCTGAGTAGAAATGATGATTGGGAATACTTCAGAATGCCTAGTTATCTTGAAGCCCATATGATTCCATATGGAAACAATACCTTCGAATTAGTTATCGTTGTGAGTAAAGCTACCGTGAGTGTCCTACTTCCCTTGACGCAGCTGACAGAGTAATGACCGGAACACCATGCCAATAATTAATACCCAAGTCGAGGGCCGAGATGCATATTCTACTTCGGACCTCTTGGAACCGCATCCTACGAAGGAGGATTTCTGGCGCGTATTTGGCCGAGTTGACGATCAGATCATGCATAGCACCGGAGAGAAAGTGAAGTATATTATGTCGACTCTTGCCCTGTTAAACTGATGATTTGCTAGACGAACGCAAGTCCACTAGGTATGGATATGCGCTGAAGCACTATATGTCTAACTTGTCTTATTCACTTGATTTGTGAAGAGGGTATCTTGAACCAAGATCCTCACATTGCAGGTTCCATCATGTTTGGGCGTGGAAATTTTCATGCCGGTACGCTGATAAACATAGATCTCCTGGCTTCTAATGATTTTTTCCAACGTCGCCAGGAGTGCTTATCGATCCTAAGCCTGAGTTCAAAATCGATCCTTCTGACACAACGCAACTTACAGATTTCAGAAATCAGATCTGGTAACGACTTCATGGGATTTGTATCGAGTGCCGTTGTGCTTACTACTGTCGATGAAGGCCTACCATCGAGAAAATGAACAAGTTTGCTCCGAAACATTCTCGAATATTCAAAGAGGTAGTCGATACAAAATTCTTTCGCATATCTGATACTCACCCCCATCTCAACGTTCCAAGATGATCCTTGTATCCAGCCCATCAAAGCCGTTTACATATACTACAAAAAACACAGCGCGTCGTCTTTCCGTTATAGAAGATTACGAGGACGAGATACAAGCCTTGTATGACACAGTCGAAGACAACATTCTCACTGACTACATACCGCCTCCTTGCGAATGGAACGCGAACTTCAACCGTCGGTTTTATCCGTGCGGTCGTCCGACACATTCTCAAGCAGTCACTCTCCGATGAAGACGATCTATTTGAGTACGGGTGCGACAGGTATTTGCTCTTCCTGATTTCGTCAATCTTCACTCATATCCAAACTCCAGTCTACAGGCAACATGGATCAAAAACACTCTTCTTCAAGCCCTTCGTGCAACCGCTAATCATCAACAGGACACAGACGCTTTATTTGTCTACAAATATCCTACCATTGCACAACTCAACCAGTATATCCAGTCCTTGGCTTTAGGGACAAGTATCGACGTCAGTATTTCCCCTTTGGAAAACATGGAAGCCATGGTTCATAAATACACTGATGACTTCCCGGAACGTCGTCCTCATACTTTATCGACACCTGGGCCACAAAGTATTGTCGTTCTCCTGACTGGGTCAACCGGTGGCCTTGGAAGTTACCTTTTGGCAGAACTGATCAAAGATCCGTCAGTTTCACATATCTATGCTATCAATCGACCACCTGGAGGGGTCGACGGTCTTTGGCAGAAGCAGAGACGAGCTTTCATGGAGCGGGGTATCGATGCCGCCCTCTTGAAATGCCCCAAAATAGATCTCCTTGAGGCTGACCTCGCCTCCCCACAGCTCGGGCTGCCTCAGTCTTCATATCAAGATGTGAGTCACTGATTGTTTTCATGGTCCTATAAGTAACTGATCAGCGCACATAGATGCTACGTTCGGTGACGCATATCATTCACAATGGTAACATATCCTATGGCGTGCAGCACAGTTCACTACTGACGGGCACGTTTGCTCAGCTTGGCGCGTTGACTTTAAAGTTTCCTTGCGTTCTTTCGAATCAAACATTAAGGGCCTCAAAGCACTTGTTGATCTTTCGCTCTCTTCAGTAATTTGCGACCCGCCAAAGTTCATTTTCATAAGTTCCATCGGTGTCCTACAAAGTTCGTTTCCAACGCACATTCATTGAAGCAACGTGACGAATTTGCGCACAGATCTCGAGAGCGATGGCTGTGTCCCCGAGCGCTGCGTTGATGGACAGATGGCTGTCGGAAATGGATATTCCGAATCAAAATGGGTCGCCGAAAGGATTCTTGAGACCGCTGGGCACAAGGCAGGGCTGATTTCCACTATAATACGACTCGGGCAGCTTTCGGGTGGTATCAATGGCTGTTGGAACAAGAATCAGTGGCTGCCATTGATAGTACGCAGTGCTACGACTATGAAATGTCTACCTGATGACGACAGGGTGAGTGCCATGTCTATGTTGTAATAAATGTGTTAAGCAACCGATGGTAGTCTGTATCCTGGGTTCCGATTGATATGGCTGCCCAAGCTATCAGAGATATTTGTTGTTCGCATTCCTACGATAATACCCGCCCGACCCGTGTCCTTCATCTCGCCCATCCTAAACCCGCGCCATGGTCGTCCATTGCTTTAGCATTATCTAACGCACTCTCTGTTCCTCTTGTGCCTTACGACCTCTGGGTCTCCAATCTCGTAAACTGCAGAGCAGTGCCTGCGTACAAACTCCTCGAGTTCTTTCAGACATTGATAAACAGCCATCGTCCCAATGCCGAAGCATTTGGATTACCGATGCTCGATTCATCGCTCGCTTCATCTATTTCCTCTACCCTTTCCGATCCAGGCTTACAGTCGCTAGGCCCGACAGATGCTCTACGATGGTTATTACACTGGAACGAAAACGTAGATTAACGATATGAGGGGTACTTCACTTGGGATGATATCAGGATCTGCATAGTAATTCTTATAATACTATATTATTTCTCTTCAATTTCTCGCTAGTGCTAGACAGGTCCATTAGTAAGTACCTGCTTCTTGTATCATTCTTGTACGACAAACTTTTCCATCTTCATTTTCTACAGCGATCTTGAATACTAAGAATGGTGCTGAATTTCTTTTCTCGGAATTACATGAGAGTTTCACGGAGTCGTACTCATGTCGCTCTTTCAGATTGACTAAAGCTAATGTTGAAATGCAAAGGTACGCATACAGTTGTATTTGATACATAGGAATTTGCAAGTCCAATCAAACGCAGGATAATCATGCAAGCACATTGACAGTGCCGATAAGCCCGAAATGGTCACTTACCCAGTGACCCTCCCACTTCAACCCAATACCAATACGCCGAATATCCGTCACTCGAACTCGCTTCTTCCCTTCTGGAGTGTACGTGAGGATTTTATCCAAGCGAGCCTTTCGGCAATGCATCCCTCCCTGGTACCCCCATGTATGCCCTTCAGATTCGTCCTTCAGTGGTGCAACAGGGTCCACCAACCCAAACGAACGCACAACATCGTCCGCGTCTGTATCTAATGCATTCATATCCCCCCCGATAAGCCCTCCACTCTGCGCCGGAGCCAGATTCTGCTGCGACTTCGAACGCTTCAGAAGCTTCGCGCATTCCTTCAGTTGTTGTCTCCTGAACTCTCCTCCGTCCAGACTTCCCTCCAACTGAGTGTTGATAATCCTAACTCTACGTTGGGACCCTAGGCGGCTCTGCATCCTAACATCGACGATAATAGCGGAGCGCGCCATGTCGGTCATACCATATTTGAGAATATAGGCATCGTGTATGAAAATCGATTTTTCGATCAGGGTGATGTTACCATTCTCAAACGAATGTGGCCACTTGGTGTTGTCAATCGGTGTCATGATAAAGTGTCTGCGGATCCATTCGTTTGACCTTATCTCCCTGAGGGCGCGCGTCTGAACCTCTTGAAGAAGGATGCAGCACGGTCCGGGGGGGTCCGAGTCCTTGAGACACTCGAAGACGTCTTTTTGGAGATACTCCAAAGCAGCATGGAGTCTCTGTACGACGTAATGTTCATGGTAATCAATATTCCACGTTACGATAGTAAGGGACTTTGGCGTCGACATGTGCCGTGGTCTTTTGTCTTTAAGATTGAGATGCTTCCACCCGCTCCAAGCCGACTCACTGGAGTCGTGCTCGGGGCGATAACGGTAGATCTTGAGTGGCTGGAGCTGAGACGGGTCTGAATCCATCTAAGCACAGGGAAAATGTAAGCTTGCGGTACGATGGCGCAAACGGATGACTTGACGCACCTGCAATTACGATTTGTGGCTAAAAAGTGTAGGAAAAAACAGGATCAGGGCTGAATCAGAGGTAGATGCGTGCGATATTGATGAGGAAGCATCAGAAAGAGGTACAGGCTCTCTTTGAATGCGGTGGGCGGTAGAAGAAAGCTGTACGGCGGGTCAGAGCAGAGGATCCAGAAGGTGGGAGAGTCTTGACAATGATTTCATCACGAGCGTGCCGGACTTGATCCTGTCCAACACGAGGCATCGTATACCTTACTCTGGATGCCTCGCGGCTACTTTTGTGAAAACTCCGAAAACCCGGATTTCAGGACGTCCACCTCTCTCTTAAGCGCCTTGTTCATCCTTGCGCTGATAATCCTCATGATACAGATGTCAGAGCGTCGATGCTTGTTGTGTACGGCGAGAGATCAACCGGCCCACAATATGAACCTAAGATTGTCATATAATGATAGATAGATCAGAAGGACAGAATCCGTGGCGCTTAAATCGGCTGTAGTGAACCACTGGCTCAACGTAAACTGTCCAGGAGTAGGGATCTCTCCGTGTCTCCGTATGAGCCGTGGTACTGGATGCGAATTTGAGACCAGGTGCTGTTTAAAAGACTCCCGGGGCTGGGGCTCGAGCTTAGCGCTTATCACGCATATAAGGAAGCCCATGCAGTATTTTCAGACGGATATGATCGGGGGAATCCAAGACCCGAGACCCTAGTTCTTTCGATTGAGTAGTAGGAGTCGAAGTATGTGAGCCAAGCCGTCGATGTAGCACAGCGGTACCGGTTTCTCCGGTAGTATAATGACCGGGAAAAGCAGAACTTCGTCGAAAGAACGGTATATGGGGTTAGTTCAAATTTCAAGTTCAAGTTAGCTGGAAGATCCGCTCGCGTGTGGACTGGGAACTTGGTAGAAGCCCCCCAGACGTTTGCTGCTGTGGTTCGAGTTCGAATGCAAGTATGAGTCATAGGCACAAAAATCGTGATCAAAACAATGCTGTGCACCCAAGCACAGTGGTACGGGCCTAACACTTTAACTATTATCCACTCTCTTGAAGGATGCAAGATGTAGTTGACCGGATGCTACCTGAAAAGTGACGAAATTCGAGTCTTGTGGGAGCTTGAGATTAAGACAGGCAATACGTTGTTAGTTCATTTTAGGCAAGAAACCAAGTCGGGCAGACCAGGTACGCTCGCACTGGTCTCGTAAACCAGACTCAACGATCCGTATGAAGAAAAGTCGTTCAATGGACATAGAGTCTGGAATTAGATCGGAGGGCGGAAGAGGGGGGAGGGGGGATGAGCGCTACTTGAAAATATGATGGCCGATCCGGCATGGCAAGGTGCGTCCCAAAATAGACGGCAACCGGCTCCAGCCGACTCCTTTCTTCATCTCTTCAACATTCTAAAGCACTTAATTCTCCCTCATTTCACAACGATTTATTGTATATGCCCTCCGAGGTTCATTCTACATCTACCACACTTTCTAATACTAACCACATCCTTTCTGTGAATTTCTCTGAACGGTTCGAACAAATTGTTGAGGAGAAGTGCCATATCTCTTCAGTTTGATAGTCCCAAGTCATAAAAATATGTCCCGGGGACCGGCGCGAGCGTGTAGGGTAATGGAGGGACGACACGACGTCGTGGTGAGTGTGAATTCCAAGTTTGGATACACGCGCCCACAGTCCCGGATTTCGGCCATCACTATTTTTAAGTTCCGCGCATCCCCCCTCCGCCCCTCGATCAAATCCTAGACTATGCTCACACCTCAGAAAGTGGCTCAAACTTATATGGGTACTCGAAATATTGAGGACACACGTGCTTATATTCTTATTTGAATAAATTGGTCTTTCGCGATATCCATGTTCATCAACCGACAAAACATTCATCGTCTTCCATTGTAAGGAAATTTTAATTTACCGTCTGACTTCCTACATCAATCTCTGCAATGGCCAGAATCCGCTGAACGACGTACACGGACGTCTAGTGACTTCGAACAAAAATAAATGCCAAATCATGCTCTAGATTCGTTCGGTGATAGAGAAACGAGATCCGCTAAAATTCCCCTCTGAATTGAGCTGAGGTGGAACGACATAAAGCCTCTGATTCCACTCGCTGTCAGTGCCTCGACTCGACACTTCTTGGTATGGAAGCTCGAGGAACATACAATTCCTCCATTCAAGTTCCCTGTCCCCTTCGCCGTGACGGGACATCAGAAGAGTTGGGGATGCATGGAGAAGGATTAAAAGCAGAATAAGCTTAAGATTAGACAAGAAAGTAAACCCGACGGTCGAACGTGCTTGATACAAGCTTGATACGCATCAAATTAGCGCCCATATTTCGGCTAGGTGTGAAATAAGGGTGACAGATCGACCTCCCTTTTTTCAAGTTTGATTCCGCAAAGGAGGAAGTCGTATATTAGGAGGAGCGGAGGTGTTTTATGTTGCTATACGCATTTACGGGAGAAACTTTTGCGCAGTCTATTCACGAAGTGAGCCCAGTGAGACCAGTTCTTGGAACTTTGCATCGATCAGGGACCCCTGAAGTGAGGATATATAACCGGCCCCGTCAGCCCGCCAACCTGGTCCAGAGAAGAGCCAGCATGCCAAGACACATATCAGACACGGGAAAGACTGTGTTCAGCCAAGGCAGTACGTCCATGGGCGAGGCTTCCTCTAGTCTGAGACAAAAAAAATGACGCGAACCGTCAAGCGCAAATCCCTGAGAGGGTGGGAACTGAAAAATTAAAACGGTCCCAAAAGAGGAAGCGACGGGGAAGACCTATAAATATGGATCTGCCATCTTTCGAACATTCCTCTTTCTTTGACACCCACTACTGACCACCGCGACCACAGCACAGACATCGCCCCTCAAAAATGCACGGTCTCACCAAGATCATCTCCCTTCTGGGCCTCCTTGTCGTCGCTGTACGCGCACAGGAGAGCACAACTGCAACCGCTTCTACGACAGAGGTGGGAACCAGCTCTGAAGTTCCGACTGGAACCACTGTCTCGTCCGCCGCAGTACCCACAGACACAAGTACCATCCCTGCGTGTGTCCTGACATGCTCTGAGCAAGCAGCGTCTGCGAATGGATGTACCCTGTATGTCAAACGCCAAGGTCTTCCTGGTCGCATGCGGACGCTAACGTGACCCAATCATCATTCAGGACCGACCTCACGTGTATCTGCAGCAATACAGCGTTCCAGGACTGCCTGCCGCTTCCTGTTTGCAGTCAACCTGCACGGCGGAGGAACAGCAGGCCGCGGCAGCTCTCCAGCAATCTGAATGTGCCGCCGGTATGTATATTAGTATCGACAGATGATTATCCTTGCTCATCGTGTGCAGTTAGCGCGTCCGGAAGTGCGTCCGGCTCGGTCTCCGCAAGCGGTTCTGCTTCCACCACGGCCTCAGGCTCTGTTTCCGGCAGCTCTGGAAGCCACCTCGCGTGCATCAAGTGGTACAGTCTCGGGCACCAGCAGTCGAGCAAGCAGCACTTCTCCTTCCAGTTCTGGGTCAGGAAGTGCATCTGGGTCTGGATCTGCTGCTGCATCCACCTCTAATGCCGCCGCAGGCCAAGTCGGCATGCTGGACTACAATAAGGTCATGGCTGGAATGGTTGCCATTGCTGGTGCTGTCATCGGGGGAGCTCTCTTGTAGGAGACCAGTTTTAGGTTTGGTTCAATCGCGGTTATTATTAGTTGACTTGTTTTTATGGAGCTGGACGATCTAATTTTTATTTTTGCTTGAAGTGCTTGCTTCTCTAGTAGGTATTGCTCAGTCCATTTGTTTCGACGACGTAAATGAAAAATAATACTCCAGACGTTATATTCCACCAATGAAGAGTAAGCAGAGTATCACGAGTGTAATGCGGCGTATTGCTTTTCAGTTACGTCCGTCGCGTCACGTCTGGCAGTCTTGGGCGTCCTGTGTGACACCAGGGGCGGTAAAGCTCTTGATGCCCAATATACTTGACTCGCTTCACCACTACATTACCTGTCAATTCGGCTCGCTAATGCTTTGGAAGTTGTGCAATCACTAGATATCGATAGTATCACAGAGTGCTCAGCATTGAACTCCAAGAATGACGAGAAATTGGCTGACTTCGAAGTCTATTGCGGCTGATTCTCGACATCAAGGGCCGCTCTTCATATCTGCTGGCAGCCTGGACGAAGTTGATATCTTCGTTTGCAGAAATGATCCTGGAAGAGATAGAGAACGAAAGCCGGTCCGCTCCGAAGCAGACGCGTTAGACCGGAAATTGCCGGATAGAGACTGATTGCCATAAAAGCTTCCTGAAAATTTCCCGCCACGACCTTTAGCCTCGAATATTTGGTATGCTGGCGATGTCTTTCAGGCCCTGTAACGACGAGAATCACGATGTTGGTCCTGGAGCCTGAGGAAATGGCATTCTCTCGGGAGGGGTCTTATCAATGGAGAAACAGAGACGTGTCATGCCGTTCCCAATGTTATCGGTGAGCACGATGTCTTTTTCCCTTTCACCTCCTCATTATATATGATGTTTGAGGCATTTGGCTTTATGTGGGTGTAACCTGCTGTGCAGAAACTTATCTCAGCTACCTTCGGGCATTGACCCGCTTTTTCTGATCCTTTCAAATCTACTGTTCATCTCGATATAATTTACTAACTGTCGCACTTTCAGAAGACTGTGATATACCACCCGGAACTGAAGCGACGATGCCCCAGGATCGTTTGGCCTTCTCTCGTTGAATACCGAGTTCAAGGTAAGTCGTAGTTGGCCAGACGTGACGCTTTCAGGGCTAGTTCGCTGCATGTACTATGTATCATTCGTCAGGAGGCGATCATAGCAATATAGTAATTATTTTACAAGCTGAAGCTACAATCCTTCGTATTTGACGACCAAGCAAGGCGCAAACCGGCGTGTAGACAGTGTTACTGGCATTAACTTCATGTGCTTCCGTATCAAATTGGAAGGTCGTGGCCCTTCAAACCAATTACAGCTCCCCCTACTGCATGACGAGTCAGGGAACACTTGTGTACAGAGGAAGGTCGCCGCAACGCAAGATAAACTGTGTTCTTTCTACCTACTTTTCAGCGGGCGACTATATATCTAATAAACAGGCTGCACTTCTTCACGATACTCCGCCATATCGTATAGAATATCCTTATCCGGGGATTCACCCACAAGGGACCTCAGTTTGCCCTCTGGGTTGGATAGAAAGTTCTTCGGGGAATCGAACTCTACCTGTTGGGCGTAAATGAGTACAAGCATGCTTCCCAAAACAAAGACTGACGATCCGGCCGGCATCTAGGACTATCTGAAGCGCCATCATAAGCAATAATTCATCTTTAAGCAATGATACTAACAATCTTATCTGCGTCCATGATAGTCTGTAAACGATGTGCTACTGTGATCAATGTTATGTCAGGGCCAAGCTCATTCTGCAACGAGGATTGGATAATCGAATCGGTTTGTAGTCTGCAGTTGGATCAGCAACGGCATTCTACTCTCAGATGCAATCAGGCTACCTATGGCAGACGTAGCTTGAGGGTATATGTCAGTATTCGTATTTTTCATGTATATATGGTTGAAAACCACCTTCATCGAGAATGAGCAATTTACTTCCTCGAACAAGTGCACGCGCCAGCGTCAAGATTTGCCTTTGACCTACAGAGAGGTTTCCGCCTCCACTGTCGATGGTACTATCTAGCGTTATCCGACCTTTTTCCATTTCGCTTTGTAATGAGAAGAGGCCAGCTGCCCGAAGGGCGTCATTGAGAGTAGCGTCGTCATGTTGGTCAAATGGGTCCAGATTTTGTCGCAACGTCCCACTTAAGAGCTCGGGCTATGGAAGGAATCAGGATAAAAAGTGGTTATCATGACATATCCACACGTACAGCTTGCGGAATTATAGTGATTCTTGATCTTAACGCATCCAGATTGACTGAGGATATCTGGACGCCGTCATAGTACACCGTGCCTTCGGTATAGATGCAACGAAGCAAAGCTAGCGTCAAGGAGCTCTGTAACCTCGCGAATAAGAAAATGAGCTCTGGCCAGGATTGACACGAAAACTGACTTTGCCTGATCCAGTGCGTCCAACGATCGCAATACGCTCTCCTGATTGGACAGTGAACGAGAGCTCGTGTAGGACCTTCGGCCCGTCGGGCGAATATCTCGCTGACAACCTTTCGACACGTAGATGTCCACTAGTCGGCCAGGATGCAGGAGGACTCATGACTCTGGGTGGACTGTTCTTGTTCTACAGCAAGGTATGCCTGAATACGCTCCAAACTGACGGGGTTTTAGGATATCGTTACAGACAGTGCCAACTCGAAACATGACCAACCTGTTGCCTACCAAGACGGATAAGGATATATCATACTAAACCGAAAACAACACAAGAAAGACTAACCCTCGACTTCTAAGTCGTTTGAGGTGCGGACCCACCAGAGTATCATAGTGCTAACGTCAATTGCCAAATTTAAGGAGAAACCAATGTTGAAAGCGGCGATATCTTGAAAATAAACTAGGTATACCGCCAAGGACGCAGAAAACAGTGCAGCGAGTGCATCAATACGAATGTCAATCCAGCGGTTCAGGTTGTGAAATGTTCTTGCCGTCCTGGTATATCTATCTATTCGGGACATGGACTCCTGAATGAACGCGTTCTGAACCCCATAAGCTCGAATAGATGCTAAATAAGCCCACTAAGTTATTCTCAACCTTTGAGGAGTTAAAAAGGACGAACTCGTTCCAGATATTACCGCTCCAAAGCTAATACAAGTGGCGTGTCAGTGTCCTAGAGGTCGTGCCCTCATTGGAAGGACTTACTGAGCCAGAACAGGTGCCTTGGCATTCGACATTTCTCGCTTGACCGAAAGTTGAGCCTTGATGTATATCTGACTACACCATGCTCCCAGAATGGCGATAAGGATGCCTGGGAATAGAAACGTGGGTGTGAAAACTAGGACAGCAGAGAACTTGATGATCATGGAGACGGTCATCTGAAGGAGAGATAGGAGAAGCATAGAAACCGCGTTGTCGACTACGTAGAATGAAGCCTAGGTTAGCAGATAAGAGTTAAAGCGGCGGGACGTACTCGATTGGATATCTTGTGTACACCTTGCGATGATCCGAGATGTCGGTGTAGTATCAAGCCACCTAGATCACGTTTAGAAGGCAATCCAAGTAGTAGTGAAATTGTCAGCACCTTAAGGTTGTCCCCATAATTGACTTCATCAACATGGAGTTGATCTCTCTCGACGCCCGAATGGCACCGAAAACATACACGGAGAAAGATGCAATATATAACAAGAAGGTCACAAGAAGAAGCAAGCCTAGAAGAACGCGTTAGCGGATTCACATAGGGATTGATTCACTATACCATAAACCCCGAGATAACTGCAAGAAGTGCATCAGTCCTGACTAAGACTCAAGTTTCATCAGCCACTCACTAAAGTACGTTCACCTCAGATGGCTCATGACTCTCATACTGCGATGCCCAGAAACCTAGATACCACGTCTGGACTGTACTCAGACCTTGCTGTACTATGAATGTACCAAAGAAAACCGCAAAGAACAGCGTTGCATGATTACCACCGATAGCTTTGAGGTAGAGTCTCACTATCATACACAATGGCTTGTCAGATAACGAAACCTGTGAGAACAAAGATACCCACGCGACGGCCAGGAAACATGTCCTTCTTGTATTTCTTCAGCCATGATCAATGCACCGTCAGACGTCTTGACGGGCTGCTCTATAAACTCGTCATCGACGTCCACTTCTTCGTCGGCCTTGTGCAAAGCCTTTGCATCTCTCCGTGCTTCCTCTGCAAGAGTTAGATCTTGGGATAAGACACTCGAGAGGGACCCTTGACTAGCAATACGCCCATCTTTTAATGAAACGACAAATTGCGCTATGGGTTCGGCCATTGCGATGTTATGGGTCTGAATGAGAGATAGTATGAATATAGGAGAAATACAAGGGAAAAGCTCACCACTAAAATGACGGTCCTATTTTTGACCAAGTCACCCTTGAAGCATTTGTTGATGATTCACTTTGACGTATGAACGCTGGTCGGGGGTAAGGTTATATAATGTAGTCTAAGAGCAAAGCATACTCGAGAGCTGCCAATACATCATCCAGTAAGATGATGGCCGCCTTGGAGTAGATCGCCCTAGCGAGAGTCACCCGTGCTTTCTGCCCACCGCTCAACGTGAGTCCCTTTTCCCCCACTTCAGTCCGATCGCCCGCATCGAAGAGGCTCAAATCCCGGTCTAGACAACACTGGTGAATGACTTTCTTATACCGCTGCTCGTCGAACTCAGCGCCAAATATAATGTTTTCCTGCACGAATGTTAAGAGTAAGTGCATCTCAACATAGACACGAATCTCGCCTTAATAGTCGAATTGAGAACCCATGATCCCTGAGCAGCGTAAGCGATGCCGCCCTCGCGCGGGAGGTTAAACCACGAGTCGGGACTTGAAGGTATGAAATGCATTTCGCCTAGAAAGAAAGCCGTCAGCCCATTATTTACAGAAAGAGATCGTGTTCTCACCAAGCAATGCCATAAGCAGCGACGTCTTGCCTGAACCAGTAGGCCCAAAGACAAGATTGATGCTGTTATTGCGGAAAATTAGCTCGTCTTCGAAGCGGAGGAGAAACTCTCGCCCGGAAGGCGTAGTTAAGCCTTGAACGCCACCAGACCACGAAAAGATAGCCCTAGAGAAGCCAATGACATGGATTGGTCTTTCCATTCGCATGGCCGCTGCGGTCACGTCATCATTTTGCGAGTAACTATCCAGCACCTCGGTCTACTGTATCCGTTAGCAGAATCTTATCGTGAGGCTATGAGCGTCGTACATTGTGCATGAAGTCTGTTAGCCGATCCAGAGACACCTTGCCTGCCGTGCTCGTAGAGATAATGGAGAGTAATCTCCGCTGCTGTGAAGAAAACATTTCGAAGATCGTCATACTAGAAAACACCGTCGCAGAGCTCAATTGTTGCTTCATGATGACCGTCTGTCGAGGAATCAACGATTTCCGATACGTATGAAGAAAAGATTAAATGTACACTGTAAATAGTCAGGGTCAGAGCAAGGTGGATAGTAGGATGCACTGACTATGTCGCATAGGTTGCCATCATCGTTAAGACGGGTATAAGGAAACTAAAGAGTCATTGTCAGAGCTCAACGAACACTGCGCGCAAGAGGCTGAACTTTATAATTCCACTCAGAAGGTCAAGCAGTTGTTTCCTCCGAACCCACGAGAGCTCTTCATCCCTTTTTCTTGCAATGCGTGCTTCCATTTTCCGCTCCCAGCCAAACAATTTGACCATACGGAGAACATTTATGACTGCATTTTAAACTCGTATAACTATAGTGGAAATCGAGGGAACACTTACTTTCAGTTATAGCCTGAACACGTCCATCAGTTTTCTCGAGAGCAGCTGCTTGTACATCTTGTGTTAGTTTGGCAAGGAAACCAGGCACAGGTAACATGAGAATGATAATTGCAAGTCCAACCAAGGCACTGTGCGATATGAATTCTCGATGATGTTGATTATTAAAGTCGCTCACCTCCAACCCAATATCACGTATAAAAACACGACACATAAGATGAGCTGCAGCGGCGTGTACACCAGCAGTTGAACAAATCCTCGAGCATCAGTAATATTCTTCAAATCTGTAGTCACCAAGTTGTTGATTCTCCCGATAAGGTTTTTCCCTTCGGAGTGCTGTCCGAGTTCGGCATCAGCGGAATTTTGCAGATCTTCATTTGCTTCCTCCGGCGTATCTATCAGATCCCGTGACTGACGTTTGCTGCTCACGAGACTTTCGGTCTCTGCCTTCGCACGAATGCGAAGAGCGTGCTCGAAGACGAGTTGGGTAATTATACCTTCAGCGCGAACGAGACAGCGGGTCTTTTAATTAACCGCGAATTCGATGAGAAAAAAAGCAGTACGAGTGGAGAAAAAACACTTACAGAAATGAAAATATACCAATCAGATGAGACTGAAGTCATTAGAGGCCCTATAAACAACCAACCGATCCATAACCATGGACGGTACAGTGAGTCCTTGCCATCCGTCTCAATATAACTATACAAGGAGTGAATGGCAGTCTAAATCAGGCTTGTTGAGCACGTACTGTAAAAGTCGATTAATTCCGATAGGCGCAGCAAATTCCGCACAGAGTTGTATGACGAGAACCAAAACTAAGGCAATATAATCGCAAGTGAAGACGCGGATGATACCCCAGAACAAATGTCGCTTCTTTGCCCCCGCAAAAACGTCGACATGTTTGAATGATCGTGCCTTCAGATATTTGGACGCGTCGTAATCGGCGAGAGGAGGAAGTTGATCATACGGCAAATGAGCCACATGGTACGCCGCCTTGACGACAGGATCCAGCCAGGAGTACGAGATTAATGAGATGATGCGAGCAGTTTGCTCAGGATTGGGTATCGACGCGGGCCTATCTGGATCGACTGGGATATACTCCCTCGGAACAAAGAGGGGAATCACAATCCCCGTAAACAGAAGCAACACAATTTTGGTCCATAAAATGCATCCCTCTGACGCATCCAATGGCACGCCGGTGAATGTGGCCAATGGTGCGATATCACGATAGACGTAGATCCTTGCTGTGATGGTCAAGACGGTATTCAGATGCCTTATTGTGACACGGTTCCACCGCTTCTGCGCGGCAACAGAGACGACGGCCAATAAGAACGTATACAGCTGAAATGGCTAAGTCAGATGGTTTCCGATAAAGAAGGTGGTTGAACTTACAAAAGTCAAACATAGACTTGTAGTGAGCCATTCCTTCGGCTTCAGCCACGTATCGTTATAAAACCTTTTCTTCTGCCCCTTGTTCTGTCTATCCGAGATATAACTCTCCTCGATATCTAGAACCAGGCTCGCGATAGACAACCCCAACAACCCCAGACATCCAATTAACCTCAGAACACGATATGTGAATATCTTCGAGCCGCCATTCTGAGAGACACGATCTTTGAAGTGCTGTAGAAAGCCAGTTCTTCGGACGAAAGGATCGATTTCAGCAGGCTCCTCGTCCCTGTCTACAGGCCCATCCTTCGTATCTTCGACCTGTCGCAAAAAATCTTTGGCTCCCTGAATCAATAAGATCAACACCGAAGCAACAGAAACGTAGAATGAAATGATGAGGGAATCAGTAAACCACCTGTCGAATGACAAGCTGAAACTCTGGAATACAGGTCAACAACTCACTCATTTTCGAGATGGGTCGCGAAACCCATGAACATCATCTCTTCTACCCTGATATTTGAGTACCTTTCTAGACTTTTAGTACTACCTCGAAGGAAAGGTCGGGAGTTACCTTTTTGGAGTGCTGGCTGTTGTTGAGATACGATCTATAAGTACATCAATCTTCGCTTCACTCTGAGGCGCAAACGTCGGGGCTAACGCTGCCGGTGAATCAAGCTCTGATATGAATGAGTCAACTGCATATCGTGGAACACATGGCTAGATTCAAGGCTGGCCGCTCCGGGTACGGTAATATTAGCATCAACCTCTACTCTCCACCTTATGCTTGTTTCCTACCTGTAGTAGTTATTCAACTAAGCGCCGTGTCATGCCGACACTTTTGTCGTCTTGTTCAGTTGAACTTGGTTCGTATAGTGCTGTTCGACGCCAATCGCGAAATCATTGAGATTGCAGATCTAAGTCGGAAGTCGATAGATAGCAGCACTCGACTGTCGTGTCAATGCACACCAAATATCTGTCCATTTATCAGAGAAATATCTGTTACGCTTGCAATTGGGTTATTGCAGGGCGGAATAAGAAGTGTTGCAAAGAAAGGGAACATCGGCTATACGGCCCGAAGCACCGATTTGGGATGCAAACAAGTCCAAACGACAGACGCTTTCCTTCATACCACCAGCAGGCGTAAAGCTGTAATGCTCGTACCGTACAAGACCCTTGTCTTTCTTCGCGAGCGGGTAAGGTCTGAGTATTCAAAGCTCTCTTGCTAGGCTCTTACTGGGTTCGACTTATGACAAGTCGAGTAACGTATCAGAAACTCGCGGGGATCTCATCCTCTGGCCAAAGATACTTTCTCCTGAAAGCGAGGCTGTATGGGAATCCTTTTCTTGGAATCGTTGCAGAGCTTAGACAAGCTACTTGTTTCATGGTACTATTGACCCTCGGGACTTCCCTTGCGGGAATGCGGAGGGTGTGACGACAGCGCTTTGGTCAAAGCGCTGCAAACCCTTTTCACGTTTATCGTGACCGATTATCGACGATTTACTCGTTGACGGTTGGCTAGAATTGGGGATCACGCCCAGGAGATCCAATCGCGCGTACTTGGCTGTATCGAAATGATTCAGAGCTACGTGCGAGATCTTCTGGCGCCTCCATATGCTTTCGTGCAGCGCAGTCAGTCGTTCGATTAACAGGGTTCAAGGTACTTTTTGATGCTGAAAGATTAGTTAGCCCTTTAGTCCATTTTATGGCACGTATGCTAGCATACGAAACTCAATTCAGACTATTCTATGTCTGCTGGTGGATCCCCAAAATTTTTTCCTTCCCTTTACTCTTTTCGGAGAGCTTGGATACCCGCATCTACTACGTTCAGGTGAGAGATTTTCCCAATGTTTTTTGTTATAATAATAATGTCTAGAGTTACAGTTCTGGTGTCATGTTCACTAGTACATACTACAGATGGTGGACAATGCTATCGTGATTTAAGCAAAAAAAGAATATACTCATGTCAATGCGGGACGCTTGTCTTGTCTTGTCAAAAGAAGAAAAATAGATCGTCGTGTATCAGAAATATATAAGGCACTGCATTCAGGCCTGTTGATTCAGTTCCTTCTGTTCCTGTCCCTTCTCTCGGCGCGCATTGCCTAAACGACATTATCAGCAGGAAGTCTTTCCCACAGAACACCGTGGTTCCTACCTTCAGTCTGCGTGGACTCGGACTTATCTCTGGCAAGCGAGGCAATAATCTCCCCGTAGTCGGCCGCTCTGTCCCTGGATCCTTCTGTGTAGCCCTGTGCACGAGCAGCGTTATACTCCGTGTCTTCCCCTCAGTGTTCTTCAGCGCCAGACTGTTGTAAACCTTTGGACCCGCTCAACTTGCCGACGGTCTCGACGATGTTTCCTTTCATGGAATGAAATCGTCCTGTGGACTTACTGGAATACAATCAGGCCAAGTGACAGCCACGCGAATGCAAACATCACCTGGGGTTCGAGTCAGAGGACATATTCTTGGAATCGGCTTTGACAATGCAACAATTGAGAGACCGCCAAGGTCTGCGTTTTGTATTTTCGTAAAGAACAACAACGTCGCACGCTTATATATCACTGAGCGTGGAGCCATGGTGTACCCGGGCATCATTTTTGCATCATCACCAGGGCAAGGTAGTGACATTTGGGGTAGTAGGACCTTGCACAGTCCAACTTAGCGGGAGCACACTGCTCCACTATCGTTCCATGTGTCAGCTACAGGTGTGGATTCGCGCGCCGCTTCCATTGTGGGCATAATGGAATTATAATGTCAGAACAATCCTAAGGAATGTCTGTCCGATACATAAAAGGCTCACTGGTTTTACAGGATATAATCATATAGTCTACATCCACTACAAGATCAATCATCTCCACCATGCGAACTAGCAGCATCATCTGCCTCTGTATTCTGTACAACAGTAAATCCAGATAATGTTGCCGATGACCCGCTACCTTCGGCATTCCGGGCCCGGGACCACGCGTGCGCCATTTGCAAGAATTTGAAAGACGTAGGGTTAGATTCTCGCTCGTCGTCTGCAAATACCAGGTCCCAATCTACATCGATTTAAGCACGTTTGAAGTGAAGGCGGACAAGTAACACGTACCTTCCACAGTCTGCCCAGTTTCTTGGTCGACGTGCCGCTTCTTACTGACGATCGGCATCATCCCTTGGACCTTGGCGACATCATCGGCAGTTCCACTGGTCTCCTCAAAGCTCTTCCAAACTTCGAGCAATGCAACACGCTATTATGGAAGATGAGAATGATGAATGATGACAAGGCAAGACAAATGTACCTCGCTCTTCAAGCCCTTGCTCTTGAGGTCTTTATAACCACGGTCGAATACTTTCCGGGCTAAGCCATGATCTCCAGCCACCATGCGCTGCTCAGCCTCTTCATCTTCATTTTCCTCGTCTTCCTCCCTCATAGCACGTGGTAGGGGAATAGGCTCCGCCTCGAAGAGTGCGTATGATATCCACACTTTGACATGCCCGCTCAAAGCGATCAACCGCTCATACAATGAACGAGCTATCTCTCTCTCGCCTTCCTCCACCTCAAAGTCAATGTACGCTTTCCATAGGATTTCCGGCATAGAAAGCGGGCTTTGTGACACTCCAAGTTCGAAGATCGCCCTCGCTCGAGCAAAGTCGTGCAGTTGTGCCTCGAGCTCAGCGAATTTGATCCACGCTGGAGAGTTTGCAGAGTCGAACTAAAAAGTGAGATGTCAGGGTACGTCCAAAACGATCATTGGATCAGTGACCGACCTCTAAGTATTTTTGGTACAACTGACGAGCCCGATCGAATTCACGAAGCTACATAGAATATGAGGGCACACGCTAGGGTATCAGTTCAATCAGCACTGACCTCTATCTCAAGTTCAATATATTGCTTGAAAAGTGCTTCTTTCGGACACATGCCTATGGCAGCGCCGAGAATTTTTCTTGCCGCAGGCAGGTCAAGACGTCGTACTTCAAACTTGGCAAACATTACCCATAATTTCGCAAAAGTGAAAACCTTGTGTGGGACTATGTTGAGTGCCGTTTGGTATATTTGCCGTGTCCGCTCATAATCCTGGATCATGATCAGAAGCTCTGCTAAACAAGGGTAACGACGACACGTACCTTAGTCTCTATTTCTTCAAAAAGAGCATAGTCGATCCATAGGAATATGTACCGCCGCCAGTGCCGTTTTTCACCACCAGGTGGAACCTGTGCCACTGCCCTCTCGTACACTTCCCGTACTCTCCCTACCGCAGCGTCTTCCTCTTCTTGGGTACCTCCTTCAGACCGAAGATCCCGGTATCCATTCTCTTCTAACCGCGCGTAGTCAAACCAGACGTCGTAGTTACGACCGTCATGGGACAACTCCTCCTCATACTGTATGCGCCGCTTGCCCAAAACTGTGGTCTCGAGCGTCGAGCGCGTACCGTGCTGCTTTTCGAACTTGGTATATGAAGCATATAGGCCACTCGATTTCGACCGAGGTATCCGTTCCAGCGCGAACTTGTAGATCACCCTAGCGCGATCATACTCCTTCATCCGGGTCTCCATTTTTGCAAAGGCGCTGAAAACTGCTTGAGCCTTTTCAATCTGCTCCTCGTCGTCACCATAGAACTCGAGTGCCGTCTGGAAGACCTCGCGAGCCTTGTCCACCCTTTGCCTCTCTTCCTCGAATTTTCCCCATTTGACCCACACTCTCGGGTCTGGTCGCACTGCTACCCATCGCTCGTAGATGGCACTCGCCCTGTCCAGCTCATGGTACCGCTCCTCAAGTTTGATGTACGCCTGCCAGGCCTTGTCGTCTGGTTCCCACTGCATCCACCGTTCAAAGACCTGGCGCGCTCCAGGGACATTTTGCAGCAGCTCTTCCAGATAGACATACTTGTACCAAAGTTGGTCAACGCGAGGTAGAAGAGTGACTGCCCGATCAAAAAGGTTGCGAGAGTGCTGAACGTTTCGTGAGCGCAGTTCCATTTCTGTGTATGAGAGCCATAGTTGGATGCTCCGTGGGTCGACATCGAGCGCTCGTTCGTACACAGATCGTGACCGTGCAAATTCGTTTTGGCTGGCCTCCCAGTTGGCATATTGCAGCCATTCTTTGCTGAATGAAGGGTCGACAAAACAGCATATTACGCAAGCACTGGCACTCACATGCTACCCCTCGTCCTTCGGACCCGTTCTTCAAACTCCTTTCGTTTACGCCCTCGATATTCATGCAGTTCCTCGAAATCTTCAACGCGTTGCTTCGGCGCTCGGAAGGCACTTTCTTGCCGCTCTTGAGCCTGTACAAAGTAAGACTGGGTGAAACGGTTTGGATTGTAGATGTGGTACCTCTCGCAAGAGCTGTTCCGCTGTAATCTGTTTGAAGAGGTGTTAGCCAAAATGTCGTTGGTTGAGCCTGCATGTTTACGCACTTGGATAGCCGCGGGGGCCCGGTTTTTTATGCTAATATATAGCGTTAGTTTCTGTCTCTTACAGTCAAAGAGGCGCGTACCGTGGTGCGCGACCGTCCTGCATCCTGCCTTTGAGAAGAGCGAAGGTCCTGCAGTTCAAACACGAACAAACTTTGGGCGAGTACCGGAGTTTCGGACCGGAGGCTGACAAGCCTCGTTTACTTGGCCTCGTAACCCACTCCCTAGCTAGGGTTGCTTTGCTCAATGCAATATATTGTTCTAATCTACGCGGTGTTTTGGTGGTCTAATGAGCACATCCGCCATCAAGTATTCTCCACCAGCACATATACCTCCGGACCAAGCTAGCAACAACGATGCGACCACGAAGAAACTGATTGTCTGTCCAATCTCCAACCACGAACCTGAGAAAAACAGATATGAAGGAGGCAGAAGGAAGGGAGAAGAAGGAACAATTACCAGTATCTGTGACGTTGAAAAAGAACATCACTGTCATGCCTACATCACGCTTCAGTTGCACTGCTGTTTTGAAAAATGTCGGTAACACTAACCGTCTGTTATCATGAGGGCATTGAGGAAAAGAGCGAATGGGGGGAAATGCAACTGGTACGTCAAGGTTGCAAATACCACAGACAAGATGATATACGGTGCAACAATTTTGAATAACTCGATGGAACATCAGTAGATGCTTAGAGAGCAAGGATCACGAGCTCACCAGTAATGCGGACATATAGAATGGATTAAATATTGGTATCAATCTATACACCGGAGACAAGTAGAATGACCTGGTTGATGACAACGGTCAATGTGAACATTCTAGGATATTGATACTAATACAAGTACTCACGAGACAGAAGCCACACTAGAACCATATTTGAGAAAACGTTAAAGGCAATAGACTTTGTGACTTACTTTCCCGTGCCAAAGAAGCCAACCTGCACGAAGAACAAAAAGAAAAGAACGATGCGCAAATCATCCGCTTGAAAGCGATATACTTGAACATTTTCCGGCTTGAAGCGCTGCGCGTTGCGAAGCGACGACTCCACTTTAATCCAACATAGCAGGGTCATCGAGTACGCAACATAGAACATGCCTTCAACGCTTATAGAAAGAATGACGAAACACGGCCCAAACCCGAGGAAGTACATCAAAATCTTCGGCATGGGTGTAGAGTGCTTCACCCGAGAGATGAACGGAAGCAGTGAAGACACGGCTGCATATCGGTGACATGGTCAATTACTAATGACGAAGACTAGACGGCAACGTACATAACACAATCCATCCCGATATTTGATTCAGCAAGGGTAAACCTGTCTTAGCTTGTAGGCATCGGACAGAGCTTGCGGTAACGATCATGGTGATCACAATGAACACGCACTGATAAATGGGTTAGCAACTACTTAAAGGGGTACGAAAGGACTTACTTGGGTGTAGAACACCGAAAGCAGCGACCTTGAAGCTGATCTAGCAACTTGTTTAATCATAAAGGCTCCAGCTAAAAGCATGCCTGTGCCGCCGAGTAATCTATCGCGTATTAGTCATACGATAAAGAGTTACAACAGGCAAAAACCCACTCACATCGAAGATAGTGTCTCCGTCTTATCTACACTAAGGAGTGGAAAGCTGGCCGTGATGATACAAGACACCGTCCACATCCATCGAGACCCAGCAACATGGACCCTTTCTTCAGAGGACCAGAACACAGGCCACACAAAGCCGATTATAAGGAAGCCGATGCTCCAAATCGATCGGTGTGTATAAGCGACCTTTAGAAAATGAGAATCCCTCAATGAAAGGGACAAAGTTGCCAGCGCTCACCACCATGCTAATCAAAGCTGTGGATACGAGGCAAACTCTTGAAATAGTCGTCCAAACATGCCACCGTGAAACTTTGAGAGTCGACAGCTTCAACAAAGGGAGAACTTGCGATAGGAACCGCTGCCAGAAGTAACACGGGAAGGTTACATATAGATAATACGTCCAAGGCGCCTGCTCTGCGAAGAAAAGCCCCCAGAAACTTGTCAGCACCGCATAAGACGTAGCCGTTATGACTGGCGACTGTCGTGCAGCCGGGAAATTCCCCGGTTTGAAAACGAATAAAGATGCGTACGCTGCCCATCCAGCATAGGCAATTGTAGCAATCGTTCGCAGCAGAGTGCGTTCATATGTGTGGAGGTAGCGGAGACCTTCAAGACCGATGGTAATGAGATCCAGGGCTGCAGCACGAGCGCTGTACCAGTTGCTTTGGAGTATCAGATCCTCGATTCCTTGTAGCGCTGCTATCCTGCGAGGATTTCCCGACCCAGCCGGAGCTTCTAATGGAGCAAATGGTCTGTAGAAATTCTTATGTCTTTTCTTGATTTCTGTTCAGGTCTATTAATCACGCCGCTTAACATAAATTCGCGCTTACCATGCTGAATTCTATAGTTCTCCAATATCGTCTTGTAGTCGTTCTTCAGTATGATTGAAAAGGAGATGATGGAACGACTAACCTTTGCATTGACCAAGGCGGCTTCTGCAAGGGATTGGTCTCCGTTCCTAGGAAGCAAGTAACCAGGCCGCGCAGGATCCACGTCAGGTAAGACGCCCACGGAGTTCACAGGCCAGTCAATGCCTACTAGGGTAGCCATGAGAGCAGCTATATCCGCCTGTTCAACATCCCTTCGGTATAAATGAGTAAGACCCCATGACCGTGAATAATTGTCATGGGAAGAAGGAATCGAGTCAGGAAGAGGTCCACGAATTCCTTTGCCCCAAGCAATAAGAGGCGTTCGCGTGCTATCAGGATCTGGATATGGTCAATTGATCATAGATCATAAATTAAAAACAGGAGACGAACTTCCATCTCCGTGATTCCCAATGACAGACATGCCATGATCTGCAGTGAAGATGTAGCTTGTCTCGTTGTCTTGAAAGAAGTTAGAAATCAATTTCTCGGTCTCTTTCACAATTCCGTCGACAACCTGGATGTTGTTCATGTACTCCTGGCGCAGCTTATTAGTGTCAAGTAACACTAGAGTTAAGTTACAACTAACAAGGGAATGAGGTCGATACGAATGCCCCGTTGTGTCCAGGCCCAGAAGATGCAGGAAAATCACGACCTTATCCGATCGGAGTTGATGGTTCATAGTAGAGTCGGTAGTGGCATTGCGAAAGAGATCGCGCAGATTCTCGAGGACCCACAAGTCGAGCTTTGTGGCATCTAAATAGGATTAAGTTCAGTCCATGAGGTTTACAAGGCAAAAGAAAACCTTGCGTGAAGTCTTCCGCGTCTTCGTCATAACTCCATTCCTTCACCACTCCTGGGACTGCACCGCGAGTAAACATTGGTAGGATATCTGGAGACCCAAAAGAGTACGTGTGACTTGACTGATTGAAGACGGAGTCAAAATCGACCTGAGAAACCGATCAAGTTTTTTCTCCGGGGGGTATAAGAAGTACTTACTGGATTTGTCTTCCATCCCTTGGAGAACATCAGTCTCGGTTGTATGGAGATCATGAGGAGGACTAGCCTTGGCTACGGCAGACACATCTTCGTACATTCCACCTTCGACTACCGTTAGTATGGAGATACATCGTCGGGTCAAAGACACGTACCAATGATTGCGACGTGTCCTGGTCGACTCTCAGTAGGCACGCGAGTATGTGATACGCCAAAAGCGCCTCTGTGTTCGATGATAGAGCGTATGTGGGGCGCGACGACATCAGGTGTATTGGGCAATGCAGAGAATCCGTTCGGCTCAAATAACAGGTCTGCCCGCAGACCGTCGCCTGTGGAATGCTTGAGAGACCTGTACTAGCCTTGGAGATGTATGGCAACACACCGACAATGAGAACTAGCCGTTTTGCTTCCTTGTAACCGACATTGAAGCTGGACATTCCATGAACAACAGGACTTGTGAAATAACAGTCGAACACGGAATAAATGAAGATGAGATGGAATAACAGCCCAATAATAAGGAGGTGTGCGACATTATAGCTTGCCATTGCCAACAGAGCTCTTTGGTCGCGCGTCAAGATACGGTGACCTGAGCACGACGTGGAAGGAAACGAAGACCCTACGCCGGCTGACGAACGTTCGGCACTCCGGACCGAATCATTTTTCCACATTATTCACGTTGATACGACGAACACCAGACGCTCAATTCAATACTCTGACTCCGTTCTTATAATCAGAACTCTCACGTTCCTAATTCAGAGAAAAACGTACTTCGGGCGTCGCCGCCTCTGTTGTTGATGCATACGCCAACATTGGTCATTCTGATTCTGCTAAGTATACAGAGGTCGCCGAACACTCCGAAATCATCAAGGAGTTCAAGGAAAGTTCGTCTGATTCAATGTTGTCATAGAATACAAGACTCCTCACAGTGACCACCTTTTTCCACCTCGACATAGTACTCAGGAAGATACAATGCAGCATATTGTCACAACCATCAATTGAACGAGGCCATAGAGGCTCCTCTGGAGGCAATGCATGAGGCAAGGGAAATATGTGTTGAAAAAACAAGGCGAACGTTGTATCTGACAGATTTTTTGTTAAGTGTATTTTGAAGAATTGCGCCAGCCAGACCGACAGGCAACAAAAACTTCCACATCAAACTCCAGGACTGCCATCATGCGTCTCGTTCTCGTTACAGCGTTTATGTACATCGACTTGCAATACACCTCTCTCTTGTGCTTTTGGAGATCCATATGGAAAGAGGTAGAAAAGAAGCCTATATAGACGGACAGGCATCGCACCCGCTTCGTCTCTAGCAGCGAACACCAACTCGGCCAATGAAGACAGCCTTACTAATTACTATGTCAGAGTTGATGTTTCGAAGATCCCGTATACAGACAGTCTAGGTAAATAATCCTACATTAGTTGATGAATGCTCCTTGTACAACGATCCCCATTTCTTTCCCGTTTACCTTTGTTACACATGAAACTTGATTTCCCACACCCGAGCACACGCATCCGCACCAGCACTGACAAGCTTCCCAAGCTTCCCATCTCCACTCTCGACCCAAAGAACAGCACTGACACCTCCAGGCCCGACATTCTTCAAAGCAATGTTCTTCATCGGTTTCTCGACACTCCAGATATACACATGAGTATCCAAAGAGCCAGATGCGCAATGCTTTGAATCAGCGGTCCATGAAAGCGAATTAACTCGGGCAGAGTGGAAGGACCATCGAGAGGTCACCAACTAAATGCGCATCAATAAACACAGTAAGTGATACGGTAACACGATTCACCTTCTTTTCCCCCACATTGAACAGGGCAATTCTACCAGAAGACTACAACCCAATCAACACAGGACACCATAGAGTTATTGCCACTTACATCGCCGGAAGCCAAGTATTTACCATCAGGCGAAAAATCAAGGGCACTGATCACTCCCTTATTCCCTTCCAATACACCCACTTCCTTTAAGCTCTTCCCGTCCCATTCATACAACACAACCTTTTGCTAAACCCACAGTCAGGACAACGACGGTACAAACGGCGGATATGCTGACCTCTCCGCCGACAGCAACAAGCTTTCCTGCTGTTGCGGCCACAGCAGTTGGCGCCGACTTCGGAGTTATTTCAAACACTTTCTGGTTAGAGCGGATGACTTCGACTGTGTTAACGTCGGCAACGAAGACTGATGAATCTTCCGCCACCGCTATTCCCTTGGGCTGTGATGTTGTTGACAACGAAGCCGGCCTATGAACAAGAGTTGGCGATTATTCATGAAGGAACTCAAGACGACGAACGTGAACTCTTTGCCATCGCTAGTTATTTCGCGTACTCGATCATCAAACCCGACAGAGAAAACTTTCCCGTCAGTCAAGGAAGTAGCCAGCGCAGTGACAAAGTTAGAGTGCCCTTCGCCCTTCAATGACGCAGACTCTCCAGCAGCTATTGAGTACGACAAGACGCGTCCATCTGCCGATCCTGCGAGGAACGTTCCGGCTGAGGACGGAGTTATTGCTGTAATAGCCTTCTGTGGTGCCTAGAAGGGAATTAGCGGTTAACAAGAGCTCGAAAACAGGAAACGTACAGTAAAAGTTCTCGTTGATTTATCGCCAACTCTTGGATCGAAGACATTGAGGTCTCCCCCAAGTGATAGCGAGACGATCCCGTTCTCGGGGCTCCAGGTGTTGCCAACTTGTTGGTTCGTGACACCAGAACCAACAGTCCATGCCGTGACAAATTTACGCGTTTCGACGTCCCCTGGGGTGAGAGTCAACAGGAAACTCAGAGGATGCTCAAAGAGCTTCTTACACAATTTGACAGTGCAATCAGCAGATGAGGTGACAATGGACTTGCTATCGGCACTCCACGAACAAGCCATCTGCAAAGTGCGTCAGAGGGAAAAATGTAACCACGCGTGAGGCTCACAATGGTTCCTTTGTGGGGACTATCAGTGAATTCGCCCGAAGTCTCTCCTGTTTTTCCGTCGTATATGAAAATCTTGGCGTCTGATCCAACACTGGCAAAATGATCTCCAGATGGAGCGTATCTGACATCTTGGACGAACTTGGTGTGCGTTTTGATAGTCTAATTCCACTATTCAGCAAGTTCTGGATCTATCTGCGTGCTTTATGCGACCGACCTTATCGTACTTGTACGGAGCACCCTGATGGAATACAATGAGATTATCGTCCGCAGCAGTAGCAGCTCTAAATGGTCGTTGATGACGGATGGAAACAGCATTGATAGCCTACGGAATGTTAGCACTTTTTCGTAATTGACGATGCAATATACCTTCGAATGGCCGATAATCTCTCCTGTGGACGATCCTGTGTCCATCATAAATGCGTGCCCGAACCTAACTCGCGTTTACGCGTCAGAGCGAGCAGGCCCTCATAAAGAAGACCTACTTCTCCCTTCCATCTCCGACTGCAATAATTCGCTTACTTTCCCCATCCCATTCAACATCATTGCTGTAGGCAACAATGTTGGATTACAAAAGGAAGCGGCATGAAGAGCAACATAACGTACATGCGTCCAGAAATGACTTTGTACTCCCCTTTCAGCGTCTGATCTTCACCAACGGTGTCCCAAACTCTGACTGCGAGCTGTTTGTAAGCACTCTGACATGCCTGACAGGGACATGCGTCCATACCTGTTCCCACTGCATCCGCAGACGCGCAGTAGTATCCCGAGGGCGATATACGAGCAACGGTAGTATTCTGGATATGACCTGAATATGCGACTGACAGGCTTGGATTCTGCAATACAACAGCTTGAATATGTTCGTCATCTATTCAATCGCTTTACTGACGTTCAAATCGCGTATCTGCACGTCCGAGGTCATTCAAGTATCAACCTGGATCAGCATCGATACGTACGATGACGGCCTTTCCATTGGTATATACGACCTTCCCTTTGCTTGAGCTGAGCTTCGTGGAGACGCCACGAGTAGTGGTGGGATTAGCTGGGTAGAGCGCGAGATTCTTGAACGACATTGACGGTGGCGACGCGTGCGGTGATGGTGGTAACAATGCAAGTTGCTCATTACCACTTTTGTCTCGTTTCTATATCTTACCACCCATCCAATTTGATGCTGCGACAGCTTCAAGCGGACTGCGAAAGCGCAGCCTCTCTCGAGTCTCTCTCGCTGATTGAAACGTCTCAATGTCGACTGCGGCGGTGGCGCAGCGTTTCGTTCTCAGCAGGCCAGCTTGCTTTCAAGAAACTCCTTTCCCTTTAATCACATTACCATGCTGCCTGATGCATGATGAGCGATAGATAGTACAGGTGACAAGAATCACTACCAGGTACTCCAGATCGTCACTAACTCCACTTTCGATGACGAGATCTGGAGAAACCACCATCATTCTATGAAGTAGAATATCCGTCGTCGAAGTGTCACCCCAATTCTTGCTACAAGTTCCTGCCGAACATAGATTCTCAAGAGATACAGAACTCATCACGTCCACGTAAAAGTCGTAAATAGTAAAATACAAACATCTCCATCATCATCAACAGAACCTATGGTGCATGTTCCTTGTTGCTCGTCTCAGCAGCAACTTCCTCAGCAGGCCGAATATGCCCTTGGTCGTCCATCCGGGCCCTGCACAGAGGTATCAGATCAGTGACAATGAGAATGCAGAAAAGATTTGAAACGTACATGACTTCATCTTCCAAGTCGGTATGGTTTTTCACCCGTAAAATGAGCATCGGCAATGCAAATACAAGCCCCGAAACCAGCAACACCCAAGTGGAAATAAAGATGTTCATATATGGAACCTTAACAGCATCAGCACGCCAAACCCCCGCCGCAGCCGCCGACTGAAGGGACTTGTAAAATCCAGCAAAGAACGCTAGTTTGGACGGGTCGTTCGACATCGCCCCCATAAGCCAGTAGGCGGTCGTTTGCCACATCGCGTCGAGAATACCACAGAAGATATAAAACACGACCCGACCGGCATATCCATGGTCGTAGATATCCATTTTACTCGACTCCGGCGGTACGGTCTCCCGAGTATATTGCTTCTGGTAAAAATACCCCCATATGTGGACTACGAACACCATCAGGAAGAGAGCGGTCCAGCCGGAAAAGGCTCGGGCGCGACGGCTTAGGGACTTCCGGTCCAAAAGTAGGCCAATAAGGACGGAACCGAGGATTTGTGAGATCCAGTAGCAAACGTTATTAAGGCCACGAGCGCGGATACTAAATAGGGCGCCATTAAAGCCGCTGAATTCTGTGGATGGTATGAGTTCATGCGAATCACACTGAGAGAGATCAAGAAACTGACGCCAGGTATAGAACCAGTTAGAAACAAAGAACATAGGAAAGAGAAGTACAATCATAGGATCCGTCTTGAGCGTTATGAAAAGGCCCATGAATTCGGTTTTCCACGAAGGTTGGCGGGGAGTAGTGACCTTCGTGCCGTCGGAGCGTATCATGCGGTTCGGGTTTACCATTAGCAACGGGACCAGAACACCAATAAGAGTAAGGATCAGGAAACCAATCTGATGGGGCGCTAATGAGATGATATTATAGAATGAACAGAAAGAACGCACATATGTGCCATTATCAACAGCATTAGCCTAACAAAGCAAATCAACATCGCATCAGTGCAAGAAAAAGCCAGTAACATACTGTTGACTTCCAATTTCTCCCAGCGGCTACAGATGCACCGACGACGCCGCCCAGATTGAAAATGGACCAGAATATACCAATAAACTTGCCCTTTTGCTCTTCCGTTGGATACGCCATCATTAGTGATCCCTGGGCGGTCCAGAGAAGACCAGCACATAGTCCAAGGACGGCCCCTGCGCCGACGACAAAGCCGCCTGCGTCAGAATGAATATTCATTGCCCTGAAAACATCAATTGGTTATTGGTAGCTAGGCAAACGAGGACACTCACAAATATGATCCGATGTACAAGCTGTATCCCATAGTGCCAATTAAGAGGGTGAGTTTTGGTCCGAGAATGTTGTTAATGGAACTATGAGGAATGAGCGCTTAGTTGCACGCGACCTGGCATTGACATACCCGGCGAAGAACCCCATGGCGGCAAACGTTGAATAGAGGGCGCTATTTGCGTTGGAATTGGTCTGGGAATCGACCTGCCCGCCTGCTCCCAAATCCAGTCAAGGCATTGAATAATCCTATGAGACCATTTAATCATCAGTGATAAAAGGACCACTCGGCGACATACCAGGTCCCATAAAGCAAACGATTCCCAACATGGCGACCTGCAGAAACTAAGAAGGCAACACGGCGCCACGAATGCGATAAACACACCTGGGTGACGGGATTCATGTAGAAGCCCCTAAGGCCTTTTGGCTGCTCGTAGATTACTGGACGCGGGCCATGAACCTCGTCGCTACTGTCGTACGCCTTTTCGTGGTCGACAACCGGTTTAGCCATGGTAGAGTTCGGTTTGGAAGGTGGGGGGACCAAAATTTAATGTAAGACCCCGGCGGTTATAAGTACACCAGCTGATAAGTAGGAACATTTGAAGGTTTGATCAAAGAAGCATCAGGAACGATAGAGACAATTTTCGGATCACGCTAGAGACCCAGACGAATTCGAATTTGGAAGTGCATGAGAACTTTTGAAGGGGCACGGTGACCGCCCCACATTTCATCTATCGTTCATCTTGATGAGTTGGGCGGACGAAGAGGAAGCTTCAAACAGATTCCAGACTGGGACCATGGACAGAGAAAATGAAGATGCAGTGCCTCACGGAGTTACGAGAGTGTCCCATCTGAGAGCGGGAGAGAATGAATGCAACTGCATAATTTCGTGACTAGTCGCGTGCTATATGATCCAGTGCCGTATGGAGCTGAAACTGATCTCTACGCAGATACATTATAGCCCCACAGATGCATACTGTTCGTCAAGGAGGAATAGCCAGAAGATAATAGCCCCGGGGAATTTGAAACGTAGCGGTGCCACCAGCAGTTGGATCCAACACATGGTCAGTGGTTAATATTAGCTTGAGTCGATTGCGGTTTGCCCGTCCAGTTCTCCAAAGTGATTCGTAGATTCGCCTTTAGATTGAACATCGAAAGGACTTCGCGAGTTTCAAGGACATACTGCGTCGCCGAAGACGCTATCGGTGCTGGCGGTTCACCCATATCGCCGGGATCTCCAAGGTTCTATCGACCATCTAAAAGCGATTTTGAAAGTTGCGATGAATTGAGATAGACTTGGTATCAGTCACCTCCATGTTTGCTTCTAATTCTGTAAGCCTTCGTTCGAAGTCGACCTTTCGTCCATCAACCGAGGCGCGCGCGCCAGGCTCACGTGGAGATGGTAAGCAGAAAACATAATCACATTCGTCCTCGTCGTCCGATGCCTCCACGTTGGAGCTCTCCCCACGTTGTCGGAAGAGTCACTGAGGCAGGGACCGCCAAAAGGGCCATTGTTGTTCCGTGAGGCGCCAAAGTACAGCCACAGGCAGCGTCGTCCGATTGCGTGCGATGAAACCGCTTGCTCCGATGCTCCGTATTGCTCCGTTTTCTGCTCGTCTCCTTCGTATTTCATTGTGAGCTGTCTGCTCAGTATTGAATTCCCACTATCATCTCCTATTATCTCTTATCTATCTACCCGTTCCTCTTACATCACAGCCATGGTTTTCGGTCCTAGAGTCAATAAGTTTATGTGCGCCGATTCGCCATGGGCTGGGCCACGAAGACTGACCTGGATTGGTTCTGTAGACCATACCTCTCGCTCGGTGTTGCCACGGCAGCCTTCGTCTTCCAGACGTGCGTCCGTTCTCACACTAATGGGTTCTCATTAACGTCGATGTCTTATTAGGACGGTCCTGTATCCCTGGCACCATGAACTCGACGAGGCCTTCCACAAGCTGAAGGGCGAGCAGGCCAGGATGCTCAAAGATTTTCACGACGTGCGTCATGATGCCGTTACCCTTGCGACCGGCTAACGGACGGCTTTCTGCAGATGAAGCTGAAACGCTTCGACGAACTAGAGAGGAAAGTCATTGGTGTCGAGCGACGGCAAGTAAGGCTCCTTCGTCTCAGCAGTGCGGTGAATCAATTCATGTTTCAACAGGATGTCGTAGAACAGGCAGCGGCCCAGCGCTTATGATTGTTGTACCCATAGATGTAGAGGTAAGTACGCTGGATCGTCCATGCCACTTGTCTTCCTGCATCATTTTTCTTTTACCTCTTCTCCTTTACTTTTTTACTGCTCGTCATGCTGATTGAATCTTCTCCAGTACATATCCTATATATTTAATGCTGCGCAGACTACAGCGCTTCTTACACCCCGACCCTAATGGCCCATCTACGAACGATTTTCGATCTACGATATTCTACTCAGACAACAGGTTTCTGGTGTCTCTAGAGCACTAAGTATGATAGAAATCACGCAAAATACATGAAAAGCCGTTGTCGCATATCCGATGTCAGTACCGGTAACTGTTAATACCGATTGCCGGCGAAACTTTTGATCCACTGCCGTTGAGTGCCGAACGTTCGGCCGAATATCCGATTTCGCAGTAAGAGCGAAGCATGAGCTTGGAAGGTGCAATCACGATCGAGGGTAATCAAGGAACTCGTGAAGGAACAAGAACGTCAACATGATTCAAAATAATGGCTTTTCCACCACTCATTATCCTTGCAATCTTCCTCTGGGATATTGCAGTCAACCAACTGCCTCTGGGCGCTGGTGACCTTCAATCTGAGAATCACGAACATGTCCCTGGTGCGTCTAGATATAATGTATTCCTATACTCATGCCTGAATCTACTCAGGGTTCCATATCGACTTCGACGCTCCGCGACTTGTACAATTCTCGGCTGTAGAAGACGCAGTGTGGATCACAGAAAGGGAGAAGTTGAGGGCAAGAGCCGCTGGTCAAACATTCTTCGATATGTGAGTTCTCTTTGTAGCCTGGTTGTAGTCACTATAATACCAGGCAGTACGAACCATCCTCACCTTGGATCCTTCTCGCCTAAAGAACGCTTCACCTACCCTGATACCGCCAAAGCAATTGATGTTGTCCATGCGATCCTTCCTGTCCTATCCACTACATATCTCGAGGAGAACCTTGCATATTTCTCTTCATTTCGTACGAGGTACTACAACTCTGATTCTGGGAAAGCTAGCTCCGAATGGCTGTTGCAAAAGATACAGAATTACACGAACGACCTTGCGAGCGAGGAGCAAAGGGCGATGATTACCGTGAAACCGTTCACACATTCCTGGTTGCAGAACTCCGTTGTATGCGCGTACACATTATCTCTTGGAGTCCAACTCAGTTCTTCTCAGATCATCCGATTTGCACCACTCGGCGTTCAAGACACAGATCCCACGACAGTCATTGGCGCTCATTGCGATAGTCTGAATCTGGCTAATCCATTCGACCCTGCCCCCGGTGCTGATGACGACGGTTCTGGGACTGTCACCATTCTGGAGGCTTACAGAGGTTAGTATCATATCTATATCTTGCAATCCCAGGCCTTAGTGTCATTGTCAGCCCTTCTGGTTGCCAACTACATACCTTTATCACCTCTGGAGTTTCATTTCTACGCCGCTGAAGAGGTGACCTTCCCATACAACTTGCGTGGGTGGTCAGTGGTATCTTATATATCGATAGGGCGGTCTCCTTGGCTCGCAAGATATTGTAGCATCATATGAAGTCGCAGGTAAAAGGGTCAAGGCTATGCAGCAGTATGACATGACGGTATGATCTTTCCCTTTCTCGCCGTGTGCCATAGAGGTTATAACTCGGCATCAGGCATGGGTCAAGACCGGCACGACCGAAGCTATCAGCGTCGTGACCAACGACGTCGACCGTGACCTCACAGAATTCCAGAAGACACTCGTTGAAACGTACCGTACGTTACTATACCCAAATGCCTGGTTTCGGAGTTAACCTACTATAACAGTGGATATTCCATGGGTTGAAAGCGCGTATCCGGGCTATGGCGCTAGCGACCACAAGACTTGGTCAAAGGGGGGCTACCAAGCATGCCATTGCACAGAGGGCAAATGGTCGGATATGAATCGGGGTAGTGAGTGTGCAAACATTCCGACCGTCCAACTCCTGTTGATCATTTGTTCAGATGTACATAGGGCCACGGACCGGATAGATATATCTGCAGAATTCTCTTTCGATCATATGCTCCAGTGCGTTATCATATTCTTTCCCACGTTCTCAATGTCCTAAGTGAGTGCTCGAAAGATTTTCAAAGCTCGCCGTGGCCATTGGTGTCGAGCTGTCAAGTTACTGAGTCTGGACATGCACGTGTGAGCCAGTTAAAACACCAAACATGTCAATAATCATACACCTTTGGACAAGCGTACAAATACAAACTTTCCGTGCTGAACTTCATGCTTTTACTATGTCCCGCACGGTGCACCCATGACATCTAGAAAATCTAAAGGAACGGCGGAGCGGCGGAATATTTGTCTTTCCGTGTGCTTTCCGGCGGTACCTCAATGCCGGCGGGTCGACTTGCCAGTGCCCAATCGCTTCTAGGCATGCTTAGTGCAGAACTCATGGTGCAGCATAGGAAGCATCTTTGTTATCAAAGGCTCCCAAGTTGGTATGAAGCATTTATTGGCCATGGTGCACTTGTTTACTGGGGTTGGGGTAATAATTCCGGCGCGAGATTGGAATGCGATAATAGGCTCGAAAGCAGATCAGCCTCGAATAAAGGCTATTTATATTCGAGGTTGGATGACTCAGATAAACGTTCCTTTCTCTTGAACGAATCGATTTGCGGGATTCATAATCATGGTGAGTATTTGTGTTGAACTATAGCTATTCGTGACATTCACACACTTCATAGACAACTTGTTGTCCTGCCGATGGACTTGTCAAGGATCTGGAGAGCTGCCAGTGCACGGGGACTAAGGAAAAGCTTGAGAGCCGAGATGCACTCCCCATTCCTGTCGGCGCTACATCGTGTGCATTTCCCGAGGGAGGACTCCAGGCGTGGTTGACTGTTTTAGGAGTGTACGGATCTGCTTCCTATCACTAGTCTGGCATGGACTAATTTCTGTCTAGGTGGATCACCCAGTTTTCTACCTTCGGGTATGCAGCCCTTGCAAGCCGCCGTTTCATCGCCTTATCGTTGTGTTACAGATACACAAACGCGTATGGTGTTTATAATGGTCTGTGGAGGTTGCTTTACTTAGTCATTCGACAAGAATTCCTGATGGCATTGAAATCCAGATTTTTACGTCCGGGAATACATGGTCAACAAGTATACATCCTCTCAGATGAGGTGTGTTTGAATGTGTTCCTATTGGAGACACCCGATAACATTGTGTACAGTTGGGTTGGCAGTGTGCAGCTGATGTTGGTGCTATCCGTCGGTCTGATCAGCGGAAGGCTTTATGATACTGGTTACTTGTATGTCCTAGCCGTTCACTGCTTTCCTCGTTACCGGATCTGACTTGAGCCTCAGCTACCATCTCATGGTCGGAGGAGCAATACTCTTCATCTTCTGTCTTTTCATGCTCTCTTTAACACAACCAGGACAATATTATCAGGTTCGTGCAATCTGCAGCACCTGAAGTTTGATTGATTTATTCCATTACAGATAATTCTAGCTCAAGGGATCGGAGCTGGTCTGGCGATTGGATTAATGTATGTCCCAGGCATCAGTGTGGTATCCCATTATTTCCAACGCCGACGTCCTTTTGCCATGGGACTGGCAACTTCAGTAAGTCGTACTTTCATGAGGGGCTTTACTGTCGGGGTAACCTTCCCTTAGGGAGCAGGTTTGGGCGGTGTCATCCAACCTATCATGCTAAATAAGCTGTTCCACGGACCCGTGGGGTTCCACAATGGCGTTCGCATCAGTGCTGCATTCAACGCTGGACTATTGCTTATAGCCATACCTCTGATGCGGACACGATTGCCACCGAGCCCAAGGAAGGAAGGAAATGTTCTTCTAGACATGAGTAGGTTCTTCCGAGAGAGTACATATGCTACAACGGTTGCAGGGTACGCAGAGCACAGTTGGTGAAGACTTGCACCACCTTGATACACTTTCAGGACCATCGTCACCCTCGCCGGTCTATTTTTCCCTGTCTTTTTCTTACAGCTAAATGCGATCAAAAATGGCATCAGCTCGGACGTAGCCTTCTATGCGGTTGGTTCTTCTTTTACACCAAGCGCTGCCCGCCACTTACGATCTCGGTACCAGATACCAGTGATGAACGTGTTTACGGTTGTTGGCAGAGTCTGCTGGCCAGCGATAGTCCCTTGGATTGGGATATACAACGTCGTTATTCCCTGTGTCGGGATATGCTCGATTCTGATATTCTGCTCGATAGCAGTCAAGACTGTTGCTGCAACGTTCAGTTTTGCCGCGCTTTACGGTTTGTTTGCAGGGGGGATGTATGTATGACCGTTCTTTGAATTGTATCGCCCGCTCAGGCATTGTAACTTTAGATATGGGTTTGTTAGCGCCGTTGATTGGTTCACTAGCCCGAAAAGACTCAGAGATTGGAGCACGAATGGGTATATGTTTTACATTTACAGGTAAGCTCTAGTCACCGGATAACGACGCAACTTTGTGACATTGCTCATTCGGACCTAGGACTCGGCGGACTCGTCGGTGAGTAATTTTCACTTTCTAGAACGAACCGATTTTCCAACGTTAGAATTCTTTCTAGGGACTCCAATAGCTGGCGCCTTGCTGACGTCGTCTTATATATGGTGGAAGCCTATTGTGTTTGCAGGGCTCTGTACGTCTTGTGGGGCTCTCCTTTTCGCATGTGCTCGTTTTGGCGTGGTTGGATATAAGAACACTCAAAAGGTGTAGAGTTGTAGTACCTAGGAGAATTACAACCCCGCAAATCACACTAATCGATACAAAACCCTAGTACCTACAAAAAGCCATGCTACAAAGTACCGTCCAAATCCAGAGATTACTGCTATGAATGCAAGCGATGTCCAGCATCCTACATCTCACCCAACACTTCCCGACACATCGGGCATGTTCGACTCCTCACCAGCCACTTCCTCAAACACACCTCATGAAACGCATGTCCACAGCTCGGGCTCACTGCACCCTTATCCGTCTCCTTGAACTGAGCCAGACAGACCCCACATCGATCCACCTTTCTCCCTAACAAGACCAGCTTCAACTTCACCCTTCCGTCTTTCATCCTCCTTCTCCGCTCCACCGACACATAGCCTAGCTCAGGCATGGGCAGTGGAGGCGAAGACTGAGTGTGCGTTACGGAGGCGGGCCCCATAATTTCCGAAACCAGTAGCAACGTCTTTGATTTTGAAAGAATCAGAATGACGGACGGAGGGAAGGGTATCAAGAGATCTCACGTCGTAATTCGACCCATTAGCCACGTCGTCACGCTCCAAGCTTGCCATCAGAAGATCAAAGTCTGTTAGTTCGCGTTCGCGAGTAGCAGAGGAGGAAGCGGAAGGCGTGACGACGGGGGTACGTTCATCGAAATCGATGAGAAGGTCCTCAGGACAAAATACGGGATTAAGTGGGATATTTTGGGTGGCTGCTTGCCCAGGAGGGGGTGGCAATGGTCTTCCGAGGTAATGGTGTCGTGTCGGTGTTTCCGCAGATGATGGGGAAGGTCCGGCCGATGATGGGGAAGACTGTGGGGATACAGGAAAGGATGCGGTCGATAAAGGATGCATGTACGGCCTCCCAGATCGAACAGGAGAGTCTGCGCCTGCAGGCGATGAGGGACCGGGAGCTTCAACGTCAAGAAGTGGTCCCGGTGATGACAGGCGAGTTTTCGGTACGGTCGGATGTGATCGCAGCGTTCGTCTCCAAAGAATTTATAGGAGACGCTAGAGGTGATGAGGGCCGGCTAAGAATATGAGGCTGTGCAGCTCCGGGAGGCGGGGGAGGAGGTCGATGGATACCATGACGAGGAGGTGGTGGCGGTGGCGGCGGACGTCGTGCACGTGAAGGAAAACTGGAAGTTGTGTATGGGAAAGGATGGTCCTGGGTAGGCGACGCATCCGGAGACGATACCGCCTCTACTGCAGACAGCAGACTCGTCGGTGGCTCGACCTCTGATTCCAACACTTCCCAAGATTCCAATGTTTCGCAACTCCTCGAATGTTCCTTGCCCTTTGAGAATAGCTTGCGTCCAAGAGGACTCTCTCCCTTCGGCGAAGTTGATGGTGACAACGGAAGCCGAAGAGAAGAAGCAGACATCGTCGCCCTTAGAGACGTCGTGCTCTTCAAGAAAGGCGAAGACAACCGGTACGGTGTGTTCGGTTGGTCTGGTTGAACCGCTGGAGCTTTTAGGGACAACAGACGGAAAGGGGAGAGGGAAAGATGTCTGGAACGGCTTGGTGGTGGTGGCGGTGAAAGCTCAGCATCGTCGGAATCGGAGTCTAGGATGGCACGATCACTAGAGACCAGTCTGCGCCCGCGGTTGTGTACTGGGTCGCTGCGCGTGGAAGACGGATTCCACCGCCTGTGAAACCGTTTGTTCGCATGGTTTTCGTTCGCTCCGATGACTGAGTTCATGTCGATGATCTCGAGGGACTCGTCCGAGTCTGCATCCGAGTGGGGGCTGGTAGGGGACGGAGGCGAATTTTGAGGAGAATTTTGGGTAGGGTTCGGCTGCCGAGGCACAGTTACTAGAGTCGTGGTGCTGGGACAGACAGATAGCGGTGGTGTAGATATTGCTTCGAGGAACGACGGTGGTGGGTAGTCGGGAATACTCATTTCTATCAAGCAATGAGTATCGCATCCATCTCTTTGAAAAAAGCAAAACATACCGTCGTCATCTCGATGGTGTCTTGGCTGTCGAGTCGCAGTTCGACTAGGCTTCGTGTATCCATGTCGTGGCCCTACATTAAATCGTATCTCTTCGTCATCCCTTCGCCTTTCCGTCCTTCTAACGCCCTTCTTTGCCTTAGCTTTTCGGACTCGACCAGCATTATCCGGGGGTATCAGGGTAACCTGGCCATGGTGGCTGACTGCGTGGGTGAGGTAGGGAGCGATGCGTGCTGCGTCCGCAACTCGCGACATCGTGATGGAGGCTAACGTCAAGGCAAGGAAGATCCTGCAGGCGGGAGGCTGTTGCACAGCTGCATCATGGCTGCACGTCGGTAGCCATGATGAGGTCAATGTTTGACATATGTTTGTCACTCCGGACACAAGTCAATAAGCGTAAATACTCTCCTCGATGTTCCCTCCACGTCGCCCACAGGTTTTGGCTGCTTCCTGGCTGTTGTTCTTGTCTTTTCTGCTCCTGGCACCTCTAGAATCGTACGCCATAAAATTCTCTCTACAAGCATATCGATACCCCCCACCAAAATGTATATGGAATCCAGCACACGCCGACACGCTGGTTATTGTTACCGCGAACGTTGCTCCCGGGGACAAGCAGAGGGTGGACATAGAAATTGTTGATTCAAGCCCGCAGAAGAATGTCTACCTCAGTAAGAGGAACGTCAATGCAGAGACGAGGTTGGCTATAACGACACACGCCGAGGGAGAGGTGGGAGTATGTTTCAAGAATCATCTTGACCCGGGTATGCTTCTCCTTTGTTCTCTTACCTGGCACCGTCTCATGCATGGGTAGATGTACGGTCAGAGACGGCAAAAACGGCTCGCATAATCGACTTGGATGTCGATATTGGCGCTGATGCTGTTGACTATAAGTGCGTTGTCTCCGATTATCTTAATGTTCAGGTTTTCATCTTTTTCCTTTTAGTGCCATTGCGAACCAAGAGTCTCTATCTGGACTTGAAACAGAAATGCGTAAGCTGGAGGGACTGGTGAAGGAGATTGTGGACGAGATGGGTTATCTCAAAAAGCGGGAGGAGCGGTTTACGGACACAAATAGTGCGTATACTGCATAGCGTATCCGTACTAGGAGAATTAACATTTTTTTCTAGCTTCCACCAACCAGCGCGTCCAGAACTTTGCTTGGTTTACCATTATTTCTCTCGCGGGTCTAGGAGTGTGGCAAATAATGCATCTTCGCGCATTCTTCAAGCGAAAATATCTCATTGATTGAGACACGTTTGTATTATGACGTATTCAATCTCATTGTAATGGACAGACAAGTTCGTTCTATCTGAGATTCAATTCAGCCAAGGTTTTCCACAAACCTTGCTACTCAGATTATCAGAGCAGCTGCTCGATCGCCGAATGGACGGAAGTAAAAAACAACTAATTTTTCTCGGCTTCAAAAGCATTTAATCGTCCGATATAAAACCATCTCGTGGGTGACCTGTTCATTATGAGCATTTAGGCTCATGGATCTGCTCTAATGACAGAATATAATACAAGATCGGTCATTCATCAAATCTTTCAAGTCTTCCTCTACATCCTATTTACTCCAAGAGTTTGCATCTTGCTGAGCCTGGCCCTTGTCATGCTTCAAGTTGCCTAGCCGTCTGTCAGCATACCGTCCTATGGCAAGTGGTTCAAAATTCAACTCACCCTGAGTTTGTTGGACCTTGTCGCCAAACACAGCGCCGACAACTGAAGTCTTTCTTGCCTTCCACTCGATCGACAGCGCCTTCAGCCCAGTTCTTGGCCTGAGCCGCATTATATTCTGCCTCGCCGGCTGCGTGCTCTTCCTTTCCAGACTGCTGCCACGATTGGGCGCCTGTGAGGTTTCCGATAGTCTCAACAGTGGTGCCCTTTACAGAGTGATATTGACCAGTGGTCTTACTGCGAGGAATTCAGGATACAGTGGTCAAAGGGTAGGAGGAGCACTTACTTGGGCTCTCCGGAAGAGGTATTATTTGAAGACATAATAGATTTATGAGTAGGAAGTGTTGCTTTATGTGGGAGTGAATTGGTGATGATAATTCCTGCGTATGAACTCACTATATATATCCCCAGGTCGCCAAACCGACGTCATACCTAATTCTTTTCAATGCGTCATTTTGTCCACCAGTTGGAGTAGTTCATTTATTTTCCTATGTCATCTATTCTAACCAGCAAACAGACAGGGGAAAAGGCTCCACGACATCACAATACATGAGAAGTACTGTTGCGCCATTTCATTTGTGATAGGTAAAGTGCTAAGTAGTTCGTTCACGGGTTGAATTCTACCGACCAGAAGTAACGACGGAAGGGGCCGGGGCTGGAACCACTCCTGGTATAAGTGGCTATTTTGACCCAGGAAAAAGCGCCCCATATGCATCAAATGCATTGATAGCGTCCTTTTTTACACAGGCTTTGACCAGAACAAAATGCGTCAGGATCCTCTTCAACGGTAAACCCGAAGCCTTTTACTCTGACCAAAAGAATGGGCCAAATTTGTCACCTGCCAGGAATGCCTGCATCTTTTTCTATCCCTGAATCATTTTAAACCCAGTTCAGCGTCACCGAATGGACGTACGTCCAGAAAGCTTTCCCACCATATGGCATCGCCATCGTACCATCAGTTTCCCGACGTAGCACTATGCCCGGAAAGAACGTATCAAGCACTAGCTTTTTCTCCAATCTAAAATAACGTCGGATCGGGCTGGTACAGTCACATTGTATGCCGCCTTTCTCGTTTTATCTATTGGGAGCACAGCCTTGATAGCGAAGCATGCTGCATGCGTGGTCCTTTGATCCTTGTGTAACACCACAAGTTCACACTTTGATAAGCGCCCGCGAATCTACGGCGACTAGCCTTCTCCACCCAATCTCACGTAAAGCTTGGGGAAAAAATATACTATACTCATTTACAGCCTCGTAGGCGACTGAAAAGTGACGAAAGCTAATTCACAGTGCTTGCCGCGTTCAAATTCTCGTGTGACTCTCGCGTGCCATAACGCGTCTGTGACAGGGTCGACGGCAACGCGGCAACTTGCCGTATGCATGGGTGATATCTAAGATTTCAACTCTTACGTTTATCGGCAATCTTTTCCTTTCCCCGCGCTGTGCCTCAGATATATCCACAGGCATAAGTACCGCTCTCGGGCACTATCTGCCACCATCGTCGCAATATGGCGGCTCCATTTCTTTCCTTTGGGCCATTGGTGAATGTGCCAGATAGTTCACAGACTGTTATGGACGCTTCAGTCTTGATGGAATTCGTGGTCCAATCCAAAAAGAAGTGAGTCATTTTGCGCACGACCTCCAGAATTTTGGTTTATTCCTTCGTAGGTGGTTAACTGACTCCTTTACCATCCCGCTATACGTTGCTGTCGCCTCGGCGGTCGTTTTCTTACTTCAGATCGTCTTCTCCTCGCGAAGAGTAAGACGGCTTTTCCGGAGGTCTACAAATGCGCCTATAGCTGCCGACGAGGAGCCTCAACTTGAACCTGAAGCCGTCTTTCAACCGGCTGGATATTTCCAGGACTTGAAGGAACACGTCTCGCAGAATGGAGGCACAAAGATATTCACCTATCGCGTTCTGAGGGTAGTTGGGTGCCTTGTATTACTAGGGCTCTCCATTGCGACCCTGGTTCTAGACGTCGAGGAGAACGAATTGGAAACCTCGGGTAAATGGGGTAAGAAGCACAGGAAAAAGCCCCGTAGGCGATAGATGGCTGAAGCCTCGAGAGTGGTTGGCTGCAGGTCTCTGCTTGACCTTCGTACGTTTTTTTATTTATTTCTCTAATCAGAGACTATCTGACAAGGGCATCAGCTGTATGCATTCTTATTGGCGATCATCTCTGTCACTGCCAGGAAACGGTGGAGTCATGTCGCCATACGGCATTTGAATGCCGTTCTGGTTGTCACCACAGGTGTATATGTATATCGCGATATTGCGCCTTTAGCGACATTCACCAACATCCCACGGGACATATCTGAGGGATGGGTTCTGTGGGCTAAAATCGCTGTTCTTCTGTTCGCTGGAATTGTGGTTCCCTTGTCTGTCCCAAGGGAGTATACCCCCGTTGACCCCAATGATCCATTCCCGATACCCCATCCTGAGCAGACGGCTCCTCTCATCTCATTATTCTTGTACTTTTGGATGGATCCTGTCGTCAAAGCGGCGTATCGTGTGCCCCACTTGCCGTATGAACAGCTCCCGCCTCTCGCGGACTATGATGCCAACAAAACCCTTAAAGCCAGTTCGTTCAAGTATTTGGATGTTTTCACGGGCGCCAACAGGCGTCACTTGTTCTTTGGTCTAATGCGGATCTTTGCTTGGGATTATGTCGCTATGGTCATTATCATGATTGTCCAGCTGATCGCAGAATTCGCTGCACCTATCGGCATTAACCGTCTATTACAGTATGTGTTCATCCGTCTTAACCTTGATTGTCATTGATGGCGCCTTGCGCAGCTACCTTGAGACCGGGGGAAAGGATTCCTTATACCGTCCATGGCTGTGGATTGTTTGGTTGTTCGTTGGTCCGATAACGACATCAATAACCTTTGATTGGTATATTTTCATTGCTGTGAGCTCTACTATAACCGCTTTCTAGATGTTCTTAGAATATCGATTCTTTTTCAGACTCGATGTCTCACTCGTTGCGAAAGTATCATAACCCAGCTCGTCTTCGAGCACGCACTTCGCATTCGCATGAAGGCCGAGGCTCATAGTTCATCGACCTCATCCCGACCCGCGAGCGGTGAATCGACGCCGTCTCCAGTGGATTCAATGGCCCATGTGGCGGAGAGTTCGGACGACTCTGAGGTGACCTTGCATTCAAGCAGCCCCACCGAAGCTGAGGGCGATCATTCGAGGGAGGAAACTTTACAAGGAACCACATCCAGTATTAAATCGGCAGACGATACGACAGGATCTCCATCGAAACCTGCGAAAGATTCGGATTCAAGTGCCGCTGAAGTTGATGCTAGGGCTAAAAACCTCGTCGGCAGGATCAACAACCTGGTCACTACTGATCTATCGAATATCGTTGACAGTCGAGACTTTATGCGCTTACTTGTTTTTGTACCGCTGCAACTCATATTATGTGTGGTATTCTTGTACGTGATTCTGGGTTGGAGGTGAGCCTGTTAGTGGTCTGTGATTGATACCGATACTAAAGTATCTCATTTCTAGTGCATTCGTTGGATTGGCCGTCATCATTCTGATGTTCCCTGCACCTGGATTCCTTGCGAAGCTGACACAGGATGTTCAAGCGGCCACGCTCAAGAGAACAGATGGGCGGGTTCAAGCTGTCACAGAAAGTGAGTAGCACCGATATCAACCGTTGATTAGACTGAATACTCTCTAGTCCTCAACGTCCTTCGTATGGTCAAGTTATTTGGTTGGGAACGTAAGATGAATGAACGCATTTCGATCAAAAGGGAGGAAGAGCTTGTGTGGATCAGGAAACGACAATTTCTTGAACTATTGAGTGGTCTTATAAAGTTGGTCTGGTTGAATCTGCCCCAAAACACTCTGACCTTGAATGCTTAGCTTCCTCATCCCTGTGTTAACGATGATGGCGACTTATGCTACTTAGTAAGTATATCATCTTGCTCTCAAACATATGCACTAACATGTTCCCAGTGTTAGTCCCTTTGTTGATAGTCGGAAGTTACTTACTATCCCTACAGACCATTATCATGAAAGAACAATTGAGTTCCGCGAAGGTTTTTTCCAGCATGGCTATCTTCGATATGTTCTCGGGCCAGCTGCATAGGATGCTCTTTACTGTGTCTCAGACCGTGGTCGGAAAAGTATCTCTGGATCGGTTAACCGACTTCATGCACAATGTGCGTTGTTTATCCTGCGAAATCCCAAAAACTGATTGATCTTGTCTGTCATAGACCGAATTGCTTGACACCTACTCCGAAAAGACACCCGCTACATCGATTATTCCCACCGAAATCCCAACGAACGACGTCATCGGCTTTTGTAAAGCAGCTTTCTCTTGGTCGAATGACGATAATGGCTCTGCTACTCCTTCCGGACGACAATTCCTTCTACGTATTGAGGAGGAGCTGATTTTCCACAAGAATTCCATCAATCTCGTCATCGGGCCTACTGGATCAGGGAAGACATCGTTGCTTATGGCACTGCTTGGTGAGGAACTATAACATACCGCATGGCAGGTGTCTTATACGATCGATTCCGTCCAGGCGAAATGCACTACATCCCGTCGGGCCCTGGTTCATGGTTTAATCTACCGCGCGAAGGTGGCGTAGCGTACGCAGCACAAGAATCTTGGGTCCTCAACTCGACTATCAAGGTAAGGCTTTAACGTCAACCCGACATATCTTGACGTTTCTATATACAGGAAAATATTCTTTTCGGTGCCGAGTTTGATGAGCAGCGTTATAAGAAAGTCGTTCGTCAGTGCGGTTTGGAGCGAGATTTAACCTTGTTCGATGCTGGTGATCAGACCGAGGTTGGAGAGAAGGGGCTCACTTTGAGTGGTGGACAGAAAGCTCGGGTAACTCTCGCTAGAGCGATCTATTCCAAGGCAGATATCATCCTCTTGGACGATGTATTGGCCGCTCTTGAGTGAGTTTTCGATCTGATACGGTCTTTCTATTCTTAATTGTGCCCAGTGTTCATACATCAAAATGGATCATCGACAAATGCTTCAAGGGCGACTTGATCAAAGACCGAACTGTCATTTTAGTGGTTGGTAGGATCCGTAAAATTATCAATCACCCTTCTGATCTCGTTGACACCAGACACACAACATCGCCATGGCTGAGCCCATAGCCCATTACATCGTATCACTGAAAGAAGGACGTATTGCAAGTCAAGGATCGCTTTCGACTGCGCTGTCCCGTGACCGAGCTCTCGCCAAGGAGGTGCAACGAGACGAAGAGGCGATGCATAAGGCTGATGAGGAGATCGATGCCGATGAAGATACTACAGGGGGGACTGATGAAGACAAGAAGTCCAATGGTAAGCTGATCATGGCTGAAGAGATTCAAGAGGGACACATCAGCTGGGAATCGCGTAAGTATTTGTAAAGCTATTTTTGAAGTTTTCTAATATGTCGTGGCTCATCCAGTCAAACTATATCTCTCCGCTCTGGGAGGCAATCATGTGACGCTTTTCTTCGTAGTATTTCTTAGCGCATATATCTTGCAACAAGTTCTGAACACAGCCCAAACATGGTTCCTGGGGTACTGGGCGTCGCAGTACGATGAGGTCCGTGATCCGTCAGAGGTCAATGTATTCTAGTGAGTTAAATACTGCAGTTCACCGACCGGCGCTGACAACCTTTGTAGCTACATCGGGGTCTATGGTATAAACACGACCCTATTCTCCATCAGTCGCTAATGTCAACATTAGGATTGCTTTTACTGGGCACCTTCCTGTTCTATATCGTTGCATATGTCATCTTCGTCTTCGGGGGCATTCGGGCCTCTCGAACAATAAATCGGAAGCTGATCGAGTCAATCTTGGGAACAACGTTACGGTAAGCATCGCTTCTATCCTTGCACTTGCGAGACTTTAATATGCATTAGATGGCTGGACACCACGCCGACCTCACGAATTATCACTAGATGCACAGGGGATATCCGAGCTGGTAAGACTTGAGTTTCTTTTCAGCACTGGGTATGCTCTTATCAACTGCCGTTCCTCTACAGTTGATGCCATGGTTCCCATGCTCCTGTTTGCTGTGTTCGAGCTGACCTTGGCAATGCTAATCAAATTTATCGCGGTTGTGGCGTTCACTCCCATATTCTTATTCCCCGGTATCCTTGTGGCTATCCTTGGTGCATGGTGCGGCCAGATTTACATCAAAGCTCAGCTCTCTGTCAAGCGAGAACTGTCGAATGCTAAAGCGCCTGTTTTGGGACAGTACGTTTACTCGAAGTGCATATCCAAAAGCTTTGACACTGACAAATACCCTATCCAGCTTCGGCGCTGCAATTGCTGGCATAAGTTCGTCTCATTTAATCATCCAATGGAAGACTGTAAAGCTTAAACATTCATGTAGCATCTATCCGTGCCTATGGTGCTCAAAACGCTTTCATCCGCGAGTCTATGGTACGAATCGATAAATACACGAGGACTGGCAGAACATTTTATAACCTTAACCGATGGATCGACATTCGAATCGACGCACTTGGCGGGCTGTTTTCGACGTGTCTGGCAACATACCTAGTCTACTTTCAAGACATTGAGGCATTCAACGTTGGTTTCTCTTTGAATATGGCGATAGGTGTTAGCGGTATGATACTTTGGTGGGTTCGTTGTGTGAATCAGTTCGAAGTCCAGGGTAAGCGCCTCCACTAGTTTTGCCGTAAACTTGTGACCTGAACATTTTCTTGTAGGCAACAGGTTCATTTTTTTGTGATATGTGTCGGCTTCATTCTGATGTTTCTCAGTCTGGAACGTATACATGGTTATCTCGGTGCAGAACAAGAAGAGAAGGCCTCCAAGGATCGGGAACCTCCCGCGTATTGGCCAACCAGCGGAGAACTCCGCGTGGAAAACTTGTCAGCAAGATATTCTCCTGATGGTCCGAAGGTCTTGCATGATCTGTCGTTTACTGTCAAGTCAGGAGAACGCATCGGAATAGTTGGTCGCACTGGCTCTGGGAAGGTTTGGAATTGGTTTCTGTCTTGGAAAATATCTTATTCAAATGATCACAGAGCTCTTTAACTGTTGTCTCTACTTCGCTGTATCTACACCGAGGGTACAGTCTACTATGATGGTGTTCCAACCACGGCCGTCAACCTTGATACCTTGAGGTCGAAGATAACCATCATTCCCCAAGTAGTATGTACAAGTTTCTCAATATCTCGGCTCTCCTTTACCTTTTCATTCACAGCCTGAGCTCTTGAGCGGAACCTTGCGACAGAATCTGGACCCTTTCGACCAATACGATGATGCCACATTGAACGACGCCCTTCGCGCAGCTGGCCTTTTCTCGCTGCAGAACGAAATGGAAGAAGGCCGGATAACGCTGGACAGTACGATTGCCAGTGGAGGTGGAAACTTATCTGTGGGTCAACGACAAATCTTGGCGCTAGCCCGAGCGCTCGTCCGAGGAAGCAAGTTGCTCATTCTTGACGAAGGTGAGTGTCTGTTGTATGAAGCTGAACGCTAATGCTGATGGTTGTATTTCAGCTACATCTGCTATTGGTACCAACATTGTCCGGAGACGCTAAAAGAAGATACTGACAAACGCTGTACACAGACTACAAAACTGATTCGATCATCCAGTCTTCGCTAAGGCATGAACTTGGCTCCGACATGACGTTGATTACTGTGGCACACCGTCTCCAAACGATCATGGATGCTGATAAGATTGTGCGTATGTCTCGCTGCTGAGAGTAGACTTCGCAACTAAATGTGTTGTTCTAGATGGTTCTAGAAGCCGGTGACATCGTGGGTTCCTTCTTGTGAAGCATAGGCTCGTAGTGACTCACCTCTGTCCCACAGGTGGAGTTCGATTCTCCCAAGAATCTACTGACCAACCCAAAAGGCAAGCTGAGGTCCCTAGTGGACGAGTCCGCGGACAAGGATATCTTATACGCCATGGCGGAGCAGCGTAAGGAGTCATAGAAACATTTATGTGGTATCTACGAATGTATTTATAATCTGAGTTCGGTGATGTTGAGAATAGATCTTTGTTTCGTATTTTGCTGCAAATTTGAAAAGCACGATTTGGCAATGCGACCCTGTTTTTGCTCCAAGCTACTGTCATGTCTATTCCCTTGAAGCCAGAGCTGTATGGCCTATCAGAGGACGAAGCAGTATTCTTCAAATCGCAAACCGGTATTGAGGGCGACGAAGAGTTAAAGAACCATATATTGACCGTCCAGGCAGAAGCCTACAAGGCGAGTTTGGACCTTCATCGACGTCAGGGGTCCGAAAGGCTGAATCGTCATTCTCTTTCTTTCCAGATACGCGCGTACCCTTGTATACGTATGTTCACTTTTCTGAGGTATTTGCCAACTTTAGAGATTGTTGTCCAACTGAACGACAGTTGGTAGGGATCTAGATTAGGAATCTCGAGACATCCTTCGTATCAACGTTTCTTAGCCATCGGGCGTGAGCGTGAAGGTGCCATATACTTGGAAATCGGGTGCTGTTGTGAGTGTTAAAGCATGCCCTCGACCCCGGCCAGGCTGACTTGGTTTGCAAGTTGGTAACGACGCTCGGAAAACCGTTGCAGACGGTTTTCCTGTACACCAAGTCATCGCCACTGATTTACACTCAGGTCTGCTTGCGCTTTGACTTCATATTCAGCTAGAGGAAGTCTAAACATATGCGGTAGAATTTTGGAGCCTTGGGCACAAGCTTTTCAAGAGCACGCCCGACAGCTTCCCGGCACGCTTCATCGCGGCGGATATGCTCTACTTAAAGGACTCATCGGAGGACGGCACCTACACAGCCATTTCAGAAGTTCAGTCGCTAGATCAACTCAGAGGAAGCGTAGCTGCCATTCACGCGGCCGCATTCTTCCATCTCTTCGACGAAGAACAACAGCTTCAAGTGGGTAAATTCCTGGCTACGTTGCTATCACCGACTCCAGGATCAATGATATTCGGTACACACATTGGTCTACCAACTAAAGGCCACCGCGAAGAGCCTATCACTCGGGGCGGCCAGCACTCGTAGCATGTTTTGTCACTCACCTGAGACGTGGCGATCCATGTGGGACGGTGGAATATTTCCCAAAGACGCTATCGACGTTGAGGTTACCTTGAAGGAGTTCGACCGCCCGGATGTACCTGGAGCTAAGATCTGCATACTTGTGTGGTGCATAACAGTGCATTAGGCCATCTAAAGGGCACGATAGTCAGGAATAAGATCTTCAGGCCGAGATAGAAGGGAAATGAAAATCAGAAAAGCGGGTCAATGCCCGAAGGTAGCTGAGATAAGTTTCTGCACTGCAGGTCACCCCGCATAAAGCCAAATGCCTCAAACATCATGCACGAGAGGCAAATGTAATAGCAAGATTACTCACCACGATATAGATCGGGATGGGATTAGAGCAGCGTTGACTGACACCTCAACGATGCGATGGTCACCTCGAATTCGAACAATCTGGTTTAGCTCTGAAAATAAGACTGTCAGAAAAAAGGAAATGATGAAACCAACGAAGAAGAAATCAGAAATAGCGGGACAAAGCCCGAAGGTAGCTGAGATAAGTTTCTGCAGTGCAGGTTATATCCCCTGCGTAAAGCCAAATGCCTCAAACATCATAATGTAGTGGGATAGACATAGAGTAAAATGGCTGGCGTACTCACTAATAATGAGAACTGCACAGCCCGAGGAGATGCAGACAGGCGCCACTATATCCGTCGTCGTATACTTTAACGATGGTCGAAGCAGGACACGAAAAAAAATTCGAGTTGTATAAGCTGTTTAGGGCCGGTTAAAGGCTTCCCTTTTATGGATCTGACAATCAATGTGACCCGGCAAAGTCCGCAGTGCGCCTGCTTTCACCGTGACTGTAGAGATGATCGTATCCGAGTTCTGACTCTGAAATGCCGTCCTCTGTTCGAAAGTTTTTCATGACCACTTCTCCCCCGATTGACCGAATTTGTCGCTTCTCAGGATATGTACATCACCAATCTCGCAACTGTCTATGCGACATAGCAGTCAGAAAATCTATCATCTACCACGATTTCGTCCCCCAGCTAACACATACTATCAACTGCTTCGTCCATCTCCAAGAAAACGCAAGGGAAAAAGCAGCAAAAAAGGTGTATTGTTATTTTATCGCTCTCCCTAACATCCTTGGTTTCCGAGCTCTTTCCGCTTGTCCAATATCTATCTTTACAGCTCGTTTGGATGGGTATTGGCTGGGATCCATTTTCACCGCCGTTCTGTGGCATTACCATCCACGCTTGCTACGACAGATTCTTGTATAATTCGTCCCCCCACCACTGTGAAGGCTGCACTCAAAAGACACGAATGTACATATATATACCCATGCTAGATCCGGAACCTTCCGTGGACTCGTCCCACCGGATCTGGTCCGATATGGTGTGCTTGATGCGCAAAGTTGGTGTCCCTCAAATCTTCTTTGGCATCCTCGTGGCGGCATGAGATGTTCGTAATTGGTGGCATCCGACACCTCCGTCAAATCACCTATATACCTGAGATGCGGCTCGGAGATTGTAATTCAAAGGATACCGGTCAGTGCTTATGGATGGCTATATTGCCAATCGTTTCTACCGTCGGGAGCATAAATATACATATTAATATCGCTGCTACTTGCTCCCTTCTCCGGTAAGTTTCGCAGAGTGGCAAAGACAACCCTTCTTAAGAGGAAAATTTTGATCTGAAGAAATGCTAGGCTTGTACATGAACAGATAACTCTCCGTACAACAGACGCCAAAGGTAAAGATTCAATACTAAAATTCCTCGAACAAGCTTGGTCACCTCCAGCGCAAGGCATGCCGTTGTACCACATCGTACACCGCCGTTCGTCATCTACTCTTATTCTGTAAAGGTATTCAATTATTGGCTGAGCACTCACAGTACCATTGAGGCTTGGAAGGGGTTGAAAACAACTGACGAACAAAATTAAAATTTGCCGCGTACGGAAAGGAAGAAATGTACAACGGCTTTGCTTAAACAATTTGACAAACACTGTATGCTCCTACAGCAGCGAACAGAAGTTGTCCGTCGTGAAGCGGCGCCTGATCGTTTATGAAATCATATCGAGTGCACCTTTTTTTAAAAACTGTGTGTTCACGAGTAAGTTCTAAACACCTTCACAGAACGGATGCCAGAAATAGCTCAAACCACTTATGAAGCTTCCTGCGCAGTAAAACTAAATCCCAATTTCGGGCTTGTACAATTTTATTTGTATAGTTTCATGTCATTACTACCTGATCCACCAATTTAACAATCTCTTCCGCACATCCCCAACTTGCCTGCCATCCTGCGCCCGAGTGCCCGATATTATGGAACACAGGGATAGATGCACTATCAATTTCTAAATCTTTCCCTCTCTCTAATCGAAGACCACTTTTCCGCGCTGGTCGGAAGCCAACGACTTCCCTGATGACAATAGAGTCAAGGTCTTCAGGTACAGGCGCGCGGCCCTCCACGCGCAGATGAGGAGGGACAAGCTCTGGATATATCTCCAGGGCCCGTTCTTTGATACTCAACGAAGTCTCAGGGAGGGCGTCGTAATTCCTACGAAGATAGATCAGATAGACTCTTCCGTAGCAGGAGTAAGCTGCGTACCAATCGTCCGCCTCTCTCGTCCCACCAATGATGACCTGCCCGCTGCGCCGCGGGATAATATAGGTTCGATCACCGCCTTCTCCACCCGCGAGATCCCCCATCTGCTTGGTCCGGCCCTCCTTGATCCATGGAGCGTCAAGAACAATGACTTGCCCGCGAATAGGGTACATCTCATCATCCAAAACATCACCCAGCTCAAGCGATCCTAGGCCTGTGCAATTGATGATGGCGAGGGGCGTCTGTGGCTTTGTGAATTCCAACGCGCCACGAAGAGAAGCGAGCGTGGCACGATGGACAGTGCCTCCGAGGTTGTGAAAGATCTTGATGAGTTTAGCCAGGTACGGAGAGGTGTCCATCGTGACGGACGTGAACGAAACGCTATGTTTAGCGAATGGCTTCAATTCCTCTTGAGGATAGACGCGGAACTTTTTCAAATATATTAGTAGCGAAATATCCCATGGGAAAATCACCCACATCCGGCATCGATTCGTAAAACTTAATATGCTTTACGCCTTCCGACCCATAGAATTCTACCTGCCGAAGTTTCATCAAAGCGCTTGCGTCGCCCTCCTCGGCCTCTTCTTCCCACATAACATCGAATGTTCGCTTATCCAGCGCTTGTTGACGAAGATCGTCATCCGCAGCGAACGAGAGATGATGAGCCCCTGCCGCAGTAGACGCATAGATGGCAGTTAAAGGATCTCCAGGTTGATGAGCACCAACGACAACGACGTGATAGCCAGCCTGCAAGAGCCGTATAGCAGATGTCAATCCGATGACACCAAATCCTACGACGAGGATAGGTCGACTCGGTTTCGATGTAGATGTCATTGATCGCTGAGAGAAAGGTCGTCGTTGCACAAGAGTTTGAACTTATACGCCAGTATACGCCCCGCACAATATTGGCGCTAATAGCCTAGCAGCTTTGCCGCCCCTTGGCCGAGGCGAATGCTCATGCTCGTAACAAGTGTGACGCTGTGACAGGACCTCGGACGACCTCCAAGCCATGGCCATCTCAGTCTGTTATCCATGGCTCCTGCATCTATCCTCGTCATAAATCCCAATTCTTCGCAGTCGATTACCGACGGTCTGGCAGAGACTTTAGTGGCACCCCCAGAAGCAAAACTGGGGTTCTACACGGCCCCGAGCCATGCACCTCCATCTATCAACGATATCGTAACCGCCAATTTGACAGCAACGGCATGTTTCCAGGATATCCTCGAGAAACAGCTGCTGGACAAGTATGATGGATTCTTGGTATGCTGCTGTGAGTGATAATAGCTCTTAAAACTGCGCATATACTCACATCTATATCAGTTTCTGACCATCCGTTAGCACACATGCTACGCGAAGTGACGACGAAGCCGACAATCGGCATATTCGAGGCAGCCATCACGCAAGCATTGCTCGTCGGGAAGCGGTTCGGCGTCGTGACCACTGGGACGGGATACAAGTCCAACCTGTACAACGGTGTACGTGCATTTATGGGAGCCAATTCCGAACGATTTGCTGGCCTTGTCACGACTGGTCTTGGCGTTGTCGAGCTTAGAGAAGGCGACCGAGAAAAGATTGAAAAGAACATGAAGGAAGCCAGTGGAGAGATGGCATCACAGGGTGCAGATGTAATTCTTCTAGGATGCGCTGGTGAGTCTGACCAGTATTTAATTTTTTGAAGGTAGTTCTTACTGTCAACCCTACAGGGATGGCTGGTATGGAACCGCTGGTTAAAAAGGGAGCAGCAGAGGCAAATCCAGGACTGCCACCTGTCCGAGTGCTCGACGGTGCAAAAGCCGGTGTAGAAATGCTTTCCGCTTTGATTAGGTTATCTGTGTGACAATTTTGCTTATGTGACCCTCTCCACGTGTATGTGACAATCGCGCCAAAATTAGGATGCGCCGCGCGCCCCAGCAAATTTCCCGTGCCACCACCTTGCAAATGCGTGTTTTATTACACACCCAGGTCTCCAATGACCTGTTTCAGCCGCAGCATCTTAAGGATAACTCAGCATCTGTCGCATCTCCAGTTCATCAATGGCATTTCGGCAGTTAGATGATGGATGATGATGGATCAGATCCACATAAGGGACACCTCGTCTCGCGCGCGGCTGGCAGGCACGCCTTTTCCCAGTATGATCGGATATAATCGGTGAGCCTAGCGATTGTAGTAAGCTGAAGGCTGTGAGTTGGCTTCTATTGATCCACATTTATCCCCTACATATATACTAGACGGTGGTCCAGCGGTAATAACTGCTCGCTCCTCTCTTCTGTGTAGGAGCACTCATCATGTCAGACGGTTCCACCGTAAAATTGTAAGTCTTTCGCTATACTCTTTGCTGTCAAAGTAAACTCGCTCTACCCCTAGAACTGGCCCTCTGGTGCGCCTTCTGCAGCGCTAATACTAGTCACTTTGTCATTCATGGCATTCATCCGCAGCTCTTAGGACACTTCTTTAACTGGGGCCTCTGTGGCGCTCTATCTGTGCAAGTGTGTTGGTACCCTGCGCCCACTCTTCCGACCCACATACCTTAACTGCTGCATCTCATAGATATCTATTATTTTTCCTTCCCCAAAGACAGACGATGGACGAAATGTTTCGTCCTTTTCATATATTCCATCGAACTCCTTCAAACAGTCCTTGCTACCCGTGATGCATTCCGGATTTTTGCCTCACATTGGGGGGATAGATCGGATCTTGATAACTTGGGTCTACTTTGGCTAAGCATACCCGTCATGGGCTCTATCAGTTGGGTCCACGGTTGCATCTCCCGCTGACTGATACTTACCCGAATGTTGCTAGTCAGCTGTACCGCTCATTTCTTCTTCGGTTGGCGCGTGTATGCGATGAGCGGTAAAGCCTGGATCACCGGTATCATCTTGACGGTATGGCCGATGTGTTTTATGTCTTGATTGCGATCATTGATGTGTTGTTTTAAAAAGTTGACCTTGGTCCAAGGTGGTGCGGGTATATGGACAGCAGTAATCGGTCATGAATATGGGCTGTTCTCCGATGTGCAGAGGCGTATGTTCAAGCCGATCCTTGTAGGCTGGTTTTCTTCTCCCCAAAATTGTGCTTATTGTCTGCAGGTCATGTTAGGGGGAAGCACTCTCTGCGATGTAATCATTGCAGGAAGCATGCTCTACTATTTGAAAAAGTCCACGTCGGGGTATAACCCGTACAGCGCTCCTCTCTACAAGTTCGTGCGAATGGTGGTCCAGTCCGGCGCCCTTTGCGCAACGATATCTGTCTTATATATCGTGCTCTTTTGCGTGTACAGAGATAACAACATCCATATGACTCCGGCCCTAACTCTTTCGAAGCTGTATTCTAACTGTCTTTTGGCTGTAAGTCAATATCAACGTTCACCTTCAGGAAAACTGAGGCTCTCATAGATCTTGAATTCTCGTACACGCTGTACCGCTGGGAATGGCGATGTCGGGTACCCCTCGACTAATTTGGTGCTATCCTCATGGCATGTCAACACCTCAGTCGCTTCAAGTTCTCGCCCCATAAGTAGAGCCCGTTTCGATCCCACAAGAATTCCCAACAGGATAAAAGACGACTCAGAAACGATTGCAACCGTGGTTCGTGAGACTTTGGCTTATAGAACTCGCGTGTTGTGCTAAATGCGAATGTATAGCCCTCAAAGGATAGCTTGGGAGTAGTGGTAATCAAAAAACCCGAATCGTCATACGGATCGCACTTTTCATAAGACATGGAGGAAAATGTTGTCTGCAGGCACAATTACAGGACAATTGTAGCAAATAATTTGTACTCGAATAGATTTTTCTTTTGGTTGCCACGCTCAACTCGGGTGTACCCGAAAGGTGCGCTGTGGCTGTGCAAGTGCTAGCCTTTTCTCCTGCTATAATGCCAAAAGTTCGCAACGCGTCCGAAACGCCTACAAAACGCGAATGCGCCGTGTCTCTACGCGAAAACAAACTCCTCGTAGCCACTGATGGCAAACGACGCGTCTTACTCACTCGGGCGGCCTTAAAACGTTCCTACGATGTGGGTCATTATCTTGATTATGGCATGTAATTTTCTCAGCCACTTGACAGGAAGCCTTGGAGATAATATCCACTCACTTTCCCGCTATACCAAAAAATTGCGTGGTTATACAGACAGACAGGCTTGAGGGGTTCGAAGGAGAATTCGTCGATGTTCCGAAGGAATCGTGGGCCGAGGTGTTACCGTTGTCTTTGAAGATTACTTTGGATGAAAGAGAGTTGATTGCACCTCATTTGGTCACTGATGGTATGGTCCTGGTCAATAGCAGCTGCCTGTGATTGCTTTTGCTGATAGCAATCTTAGTACCTGTTCGTGCCGCTCCACCACCACCACTCCTCTCTACTGTCGGCTCGGCTGAGAGAGTTAGTGGAAAGGTGATCGACCGCAGCTCCTCGTTAATTGAAATGCATTTCACTGCCAGTTATTCGGCCAAGATTGCGAAACTTTTCCCCCTTTTCGCCTCTAAAATTGGCGCATGCCTCAATGAAATCCAGTTTCTTTATGAAGGCCTCCGGATTCATCACGATACCACCTTCGCAGAAGTTGATTTTCTTGACGGCGATATAATCAACTGCCGTCGATTGCAGGTGGGCGGTAAACCCGTCATTTATCTCTTCTCGCCTATCGAGCAGGAGGTTTCTGTTCAGCTGTCTCTCGTAAATGAGTGGTGTTTTTCTGCCGTCTATCCTGTGGTCCCCGTCAAACAAACCTTCGGCGCTACTAGGAGGGGAGACTCTTACCTGGCGTACCATCACGCATAACGACCAAACATTGACAGAGACCACCACAGGTCTCCGAGCATCGTATCTGTACTGGGAAGCTGTGTGTGTATCTACAGTTATGCATCGAATACGTCACTTACGAAGGCTCCTATTAGAACTGACCGTATTGAACGGCCTCCGTCTCCCCTTCCAGAGACCTCCGAGTCGTCTCCTGCAAGGAGCTTCAGTCCAATATAGTGTGACTTCGATGGCAATAACTCAGTTGTCCTACCCGTTTCTAGTATCACGCCCTACCTGGACAAAGTCCTCGCTTCATTAGGTCTTCACGTCGAAGCACGAACCTCCTTCATCACGTACGTATTTGGGCTTCCCACATCATATGGAGTGTCCTTGACCTCTTCTTCCAGGTATTGGCTTCCCTCTATCCTGAAGCACACTCATATTGCCTTACGATTTGTTCCCCAAAACGAATACGAAACCGCAGCCGTTCTCCATATTGAACCATCACCGGATGTCCTAACACGCATCTTTATGTTGTTCAAAGGTATTTCCGAAGATCGATTAGATGAGTGGTCTGGGACCATCTCTCGATCTCAGGACGAAATGGAGTGGTGGAGAAACGTTGTAGGGCTCGTTTCCAAGGAACGTCAGAGGGACGAGAAGCTGTTTAGAGTGTTGGAATGGGGTGGAATGGAGGTGAGGAGACTGATTGACATTTATTAGTATTTTGCTGCATTTACACGCGTAAGACCATCCTTCCCCTTATACGAGGACAATACATGACTTTTTGGTTTCTGTTTTCAAATAGGGTAAATCATAGTGGGTATTACTACGCCTAAATAGTTCCTCGCGTGTTAAACGTCCTTACCATCATGACGAAATAAACCCATAATCCGGCGACGGCCCTACCGTTGGCATCCCTTCAAACCCACTCCAATCCCTATCAGTCCCAAAGGCATTGAGATCGATATTCCAGTTCCTCACATCTGATGCGATCATAGCCTCCACGTTCCCATTACTATGCCCTCCCATAGCCTGGGGGAATATCTCCTCATGTTGATTGAACAACGTGCCTTTAAGCGCAAGAACGACATTCCCAAACTCTTCACCCAGATTCTGTAGACAGGCAGCAACATTCTCGGCCCGTTTCAAGGCAGCGTTAGCAAGGTCCCAATGGTGGAAGTCCCGCGCCTTTTGAAGGGCGCAGCGTAAGCGGCAAAGAAGAAATATCGGGTTCGTACGAGAGTCGACCTGAAGACGGTGTTGTTGGGCTGAAGGGGATGTGGCAGGGGAGTCGAGAGAGGCCGTGGTAGCAAGACTGAGCCGAATTAGAGATGATGTTACCGACGAAAGAATATGGCCGACATCTACGCGTGGAATTTGAACTCCCGCACATTGCAAACGTGAAAACGACTTACAAACAAGCCAAAACCCATCGAATGTTCTGCCATCTAGTGCGGCAATATACTCCACAGCCTGAGCATACCTTTCCAATGTCTCTGGATCCGGTGTGAATCTGTGGCCCTTTCAGGTCTAGTTGACTATGACATTCAAAAAAATCCTGCTCACGGGCTGCCAAGCCCGATGCTCAGCTCAATTGTTATACGCCTTGCCATGCATCGGAAGCCAAGGAGACAGGTCATTAGCGATGCTGTACCGATATGACATGAACACCGAGTATTATTGTGGAATCCAAAGATGCAACTCACGGAATCCCGGGGCATCCGCAGCACCCTCTTTTTGCGCGTCACGCGCTTCTTCCAATAACGCCTCTACCTCTTTCTCAATGTCGACGACACGTCCTAGACGTTCATCCTTCGGCGCCATAAGAGTACAGACTTGCGTTTGCAGTCGCGATACAAGAATTGTTAGCCGACATAGATGAAGAAAAGAGTGTGCAGAATGGATATGCGGAGGAACGGAGGGGACGGAACGAATGGGAGTAAATGGTGAACCTCGCTGCGAAGACGGGTGAACCTGAGGGCTTTGCTGGGGCTGCGAACGTGGAGAAGAGACATTCGAAAGATGCCCAGGTGAGCCACCTAGCACTGGGTGTGAAGGTTTCAGTTGTTGGGTGGCTGAAAGAATAGTAGCGATGGACGGTAATGGGACAGTATGGTTGTTCGTCTGGACATGAGAGGGACGAGAATTGAGGAATGATGCCCTAAAACGCATGAGAAATCTAGTTTAGTCGATATATGATAATACATACCAGGAATCATGAACTCGTAACGCCCACCACAGTACACGTCGAAAATCCTTCTCCCAGGACGGTATACCCCAATTAGTCGGGTCTATATGAAGCCCCAAAAGCTGCGCTTGTGTAAGAGCCTGGTAATGTTTTAGTATAACGCGGCAAGCCGAGAAGGCCCGTCCACTCACCCGAGCCAAAACCAGATAATCATCCTCTGCGCTACTCAAGGGACGTGCCGATATGTCCAGGAGAGCGTCGGAAATACTCGTTAAACTGCTCCTTGGAAGTCCTAAAGCCCGACGTTGCCTTTGAGATTTCAAATCCGAAAAAGCCGACGTACCGGTTGCCTCCTGTCCCTCGGTCAGCACCCTCACCGTTTTGACCGACGGCCTATACACCCCCCTGGGTGCATGGTTAAGCGCAGCCGTATATATTTTAGCGAGAATAGGTAAAGGGTATGGATAATCAGGTGAGTATGGCGAGGAAGACGACTGGGCACTGGCTAGAATATGTTTGGGTGGGGGTAGAATTGGAAACGCGGCATTACTAGCTGACAGATACAGGTCGAGAAGGGCCGTCTGGCTCGGCGGAGGATGCAGAAGAGACAGGGCAGACTTAACGTTGTCGAGGTAGGAGTCTGGAGGGCGTACTCGTTGCTCTGTTATAGCATATAGCCATTATTAGAAGAGAAACCGAAGAAGAACGACGCACTGTCTGACTTTCTGCTGAATATAGCATACTGGGGATTCCTTCCATCGAGTGAAATCTGTCGTGTCTGTTCAATCCTCTCGCCTAATGCAAGATCAGCACCATCGCCAGAGAGACGAGACGGCGCCTACCACCAGCTTTGCGCGCCCCGACCGGAAGAAGATCGTCCGTCAACACTGCTGTGATAATATGGTACCCGCGAGTCTCTTCCAGCGCGACTGCATCTGAGTCATTGATCTGTTGTGTGCTCGGTCCAGGATCGACATTGACATGGCTGGTAGCATTTGTACGCGAACGTTTCGATGGAGCCGGGTTGACGGTGTCAATAGTGAGTTCCTGAGGCGACAGTGACCGTTTGCTGGGCTTTTTCCGTTCTCGAGGTAGCTCGTCGAACGTGCACTTCTTGCGAGTGTGCCTAGTTTGACCCCATCAGCGAACAGAACGCCACAGCCTATTTGTCGGCAACTCACTGGCACTCGACACACGGCGTTCCCACCTCTGTTATCGCACATCTCGTCTTTGCTCGCCGCTAACATTGTTCGCATTGTATCGGTCATCAAATACTTTCTGCACAGCTGATAACTCACGCAGCCATCGCACGGTCGATTTTTCCTGGATCTGAATGGTCTTGCAAGGGTTACCGGTGGTGGATCATCGTCATTCGAGTTCTGGTTCGTCTCTTTGGGAGGAATATTTGTAGTGCCTGACTCAGAGGCCGCGGTCATAGTGAAGGGCAGAAGATGTCGATCGGAAAATCCTTTACCTTATCAGCCACCACGTGCGTTCATCTCGGCCCGGTATAGGGTTTCTAATACGCAAAACTCAACTGGCTGCATGCATACTCTGTACAAGACACGTACATATGTAGTAGTATCTTCACTATATGCAGCAGACTTACTCAGGTCGCCACTCCGACAACCACTGATTTCGAGGGCCGCTGTAGCGAAAATCAGGGATGGGAAAATTGATATATAGCATAGAAACTTACGGGAGCGTACTTGATCCCCGCTGAAGGAACTTGCCTGACCCTGGTGGCGCCAGGACTTCGTTACTCTCGCTGTCATAGACAATCTTCCCTCGCAGAATTGTGTATCGAGGCCAATCCTCCAAGACGATGCCCTCGTAAGGTGTATAGTCACAGGCGTGGTGCAACTATTGTCGGTGAGAATATTGAACGGGGAAAGGGACGGGGAGGTACAACAAACCTTTGAGTTCTCGATCTTATAAGGCTTGCGGCTTTTATCTGAGCGCCAGATGATAAGATCGGCATCACTACCGGGCTGTATGGTCCCCTCTGTCAAGAAGCACAAGGTAAATTCAACGGCGATATGGGGCTGCTAAGAAAAGCATACTTTGAGGATACATCCCATCTAGACGCACGGTTAGTGTGATAAGACCTCAATAAGTGCGGATAACATACATAATTTGGCTGCGTTGGTTGAATTTAATTCTACAAATTTCTGAGGGGTAATGCGACCCTTCAGTACACCTTCACTCCACAGTAAAGGAGTCCGGGTTTCGACGCCAGGAAGCCCGTTTGGTATCATCTTAAAATTTCCACGGGGGTTATTCATAGGATTCACAATGAGACCGAGCTACGAGTTCGCAAGGAAAAAAATGAGCGATAAAGGAGTGAGCGATAAGGAATCACACACTTGTTTACCACGCTCATCATTGTAGCACGTAGGCGCATGATCCGAAGAGAACACCGTAAATGTGCTATTCGCGAGACCCTCCCAGATTCTCTCCTTATCCATAGGGTCATCCCTGAGCGGCGGTGCACAAACACATTTTGCACCTTCAAATCCGTCCTTCCGCATTTGCGAGCCGTCGAGTAGTGCATAATGAGGACATGTCTCTGCATAGACAGGGAGAAGTCGTGTCTGAGCTTTTCGAATGATGCTAATGGCCTCTGGAGCAGAGACATGGACGATAAGCATGGGTGTGTCCATAAGCTCTGCAAGTGCCAAGGCACGATTTGTGGCCTCAGACTCGACGATAGGAGGCCTCGAGGTGCCATGATGCCACGGTTCAGTCATCCCTCGCGCTTGCAGACTCTTCGTCATCCAGTCGATACTGTAGGATGGTTAATGAGAATACTTTGAGAGGCAACATGAAAAACGTACACATCCGCGTTCTCACAATGGACCATGGTAGTCACCTTGTACTTTCGCGCCGCGACCAATACATTGAGGATTTCGCCATCGTTGAGCTTCAAGTCGGCATACGTCATATATATCTGACACGCATTTCAGTAAATTTCCAAGCTAACGTCAATTGAGTCTAACGCACCTTCATTGATGTGATCCCTTCTTTAACAAGCATTGGGAGTTCGGTGTGCATTTGGTACTCATTGGGGTCTGTCACGATGAGATGGAAGCCGTAATCACAGAGAGCAAAGTCATCAGACTTAGTATGATAGTCAGTGACGGCGGTCCCAAGCGAAGTTCCCCGACCCTGGACAGCAAAGGCCAGAATCGTGGTCGTCCCGCCTTGTGAGAAAAAAATGAGCGACGTTTCCTAAGGACCTGGAGATACGTAGACTTACCAGCCAAAGCACTCCTGGTCGCGCTCGTCCAATCATCCGCGGAGCGGGCCCCAAGGCCTTTCGCGGCAGACTGTGCAACATGGACGTGACTATCAACGCCTCCAGGAGTGACATATCCTCCCTCGGCATCTATTTCCTGGCACCCGTCCAGTGAGGGCAAACCAGCTGCAAGGAACCTAATTTTCCCATCCTTGATACCGATATCGCAAGCTACTTGGTCAGAGGCGGTGACCACAATACCGTTACGAATAATCAAGTCAAGGTTGAAGGACATGGTGGGATGTGCAGATGCAATTTTGCAGAATCCGATGGTGTGAATCCATTGTTATGAATAGTTTTACATCCCGAGGATTCAACTTGCAGAGTTTCGCTGCCTCGGCCAATCCACGTGATGGCGTAAGAATAGGAGCAAGGTATCGCCGCCGGCCAAAGCGCTCTGATCTTGCCATCCAGCCCTTTGTGCTGCAGCCATCCGAGTGGAAAGAGGAAGATCACGGAATGCGGTTTCCTCGCTTCAATTTATATTCGTTGGCCGAATCAATGCAGCGTTGAATCGAAAATGGCGTGACCTTGCGCCAGTCACGACATTTTCGACATTTTTTTCGGAAACTAAGAAAGATTCTCGCGTATCATATGTATGGAGCGGTGGACATTCTAGCTAGCCTGGAGGCTGGCCAAGGTGCATATGTCGATAAGGACGACGGAACTCGGGATCGAGGAGGATCAGATACGGGTCGGAGAGATTGCTTCGTGCCGGCCGAGTTGTATCTCCTCTCAGTAGCGCAGCGTATTCGCCAGCAGCAAATATTGGCGAGCTTTCTATTCAACTCGGCCGGCGAAAAGGGACTGATGAGATAGCAGCGGGAGTGCAGGAATGAGGTGCAATTTGCAATGATTGCACTGCGACGCATACAGTGAGTCGCCGTTATTTGATGTCGGGTTGCATATACACAAACTATTGGATCTTCTAGATGGCAAGAGGTCTGTTCTCCAGTGAGTGAATTGTTTTCAACGACGAACCACCCGATGTAGCTTCCATCACGGTGGCGCCGTCCTTGACTTCTTACCTCTATCCTGTTGTTCGACGGTATGTTATCCATCTGCCGGTTCTCTCAGAGCGCGGTTACGAGCGGCCGATTTTCTTCCAGGACCTGCCAACCGATCTCCGCCTGTATTCTTGATTACGCCGAATCTATCATCGCTACGAACCGGAGATATTATCTACCAACTGGTGCACTACAGTCTTTGAAGCGCCAACGATCGAACCAATGCCACCGAGACACTCAAGGAGGGAACATGATGAGTGAGTCTTGTGTTACAGCGACTGGCCTATGCATGATGCTCGTTGTAACTCACTATATTGAGTCTCTCCCATGACCCAAGTCGACAAAAGTGTAATGAGTCGCGCCATGACTGATTCCAGTGGTCGTTATGGCATTTTACTAGAACTTAACGTCTGCCGGGATAATATGCCCGTCTGTCAAGTCTTTCGTCTCCATTGCTAGGACCAGCTAGAACACATCTAGAGGCTTATTCCCTCAGTCTTGACCGTGATTCGTGAGCAAACTTTTGGAGGTTCCTGATCACTCCAGTACTATGTACCTTGATCAACCACTCCCCGGCAATTAGACAATGATTAATCAAAAACTAATGATGCAAACAAACTGGCTGGACTCCGTCGTTGTTTAATGCCCTGCCCTCAGAGATGCACTGAGTACTGGAAAGAGTAATTGTCTGGTTCATCGTGGAGTGACGGGTTTACGTGTGTTCCCTCTCCCGCCTTCTGATCCCTTCTGATAGATGCACTAGATCTAGGGCGAACATTCTCTTATCGCGTGTGCTACGTGATTCTGGCTCTGTATATCCAGCAGACGTCGATGTCACTGTCATTCCTTTGCCCAGGACTTTGTCGCGATCGTCCGTGGCATCGAAATTTTCTTTTATTTTTTCTGTTAATTTTGCGGCGATCTCAGGGTTCACGCTATCATAGAATCAACCGACATCTACGCTACTGGGATGGTTGCCGTGATTCTCTTCCGAGATGCAACTTCTTCTTTGATACAACATCACAACGTACGTTCGAGTCGTGTCGAATCATGTTGAAACTGCTCATGCGCATGATGATCATACTCAAGGACAAATTCAGACGGCACGTACGAGAACTTTTCTCACTCGATACCGATGAGCCCATCCAGGACTGTTTATAAAAAGAGGGTTGCTATATGCTATTCTCATAACCCACTGCCTCATTGTCTTGCTTCCGAAATGACATCTCCGAAGACCGATATCCCGCCATATGTTACCGACGACTACAAAGCCATTTTGCTTCAATATCTCGATGCTGATCTGAACTCCATAATTCTCTACGCGCTATTGCATGGTGGGCAACAACGTTCAACCTGAAACTTCAGTATCCTGACATGAAGTTGTCAACTGATGGCAGGAATATACACCGGAATTTTTGCTGTTACGTTGTGGAATATATGTGAGTCAGGAACATCTACATCCACGCTCTCTAAGCTGAAGTGAATGGCACAGTTAACAACAAATCGCGGCCGATGCAACGAGCCATAGTCGTCGTTATCACCGTCCTCTATGCTCTGATTACCATCAGTGTTGTTACCGATTGGTCATATTTCAGCTCCGCATTCATTGATAACGGGCAAAGTTTCTGGACCATATTTCTGTATATAAGCGCTTCAAAACCAGCAACAACATGGGTGATTAATATCACAGCATCCATCAGTACCATTATCGCAGACTCATATATAGTGTGTGCAAGTCCGTTGGGTATTATCAACATCAACTCACTATTATTTTGACTATAGATTTGGTGTTGTTGGACTGTTTGGGGACGACGCTTGGTCGTTGTTCTGCTTCCAATACTTTCCCTCATCTCCGCAACTGGTAAAGTGTCTGATCTCATCTATTCTTTTCACATATCCATTGTCTTTATATATAGTATCGAGAATCCTGCAAGTATATCATCAATATGCCAACGCATCCCCCGAAATATATACTAAACTCTATATATCCTTCATTCTGGCGACTACAGTATGGTGCACCCTGCTCATTATTTACCGCATACTGTCTGTTACCGGGTTTCGTCGCGGAGCAGAGGGTAGGCTGAGGGTTTACCGCCGTTTTATCCAGGTGGTGGTTGAATCCTCAGCTCTCTATTCGATATGTCTGATCCTAGAACTGGCTTTCATCATTCGCGCCGAAGATGGGTTGTATTACCTTGATGTTATTGCTTCCATCGCGAAGGTGCGTTCATAGTCTTGGACTATCCTGTCATTTATCGAGTGCCTTGTGTAGGGAGTTGCACCCACGCTCCTTGTTGGTCGGGCAGCAGCTGGACATACACGCCCTGAAGATGACTGCAATGAAATCACCGTGTCGACGCTTCATTTTCAGACACCTTCGGAACGTGGCACGACACGCTCTCAAACTTCCATCACGGCGAGCACAGTCCTTGAAAATGACATTGAAGCCCAATAGCATCAGTCGGATGAACTCGTGGTAGTTGCTGAAAGGACATAACTGTAAGCCTATCACCTTACTATGATGACGTAGATAGTACTTACCTGGTGATAGTAACGGACAGTCACATGACAGGCTAGCTCATCGCCACACCGAGTATCTTACTTTAAGGGAAATATTTTGAGCGAGACCGAAAAATATCTCCAAAGATAGAAATTCTCTTCGGCTATAAAGTAAAAGGAATTTCAATCAATCTGAGATGAAAACTATACATTGCTATCAATACAAATAGCGGAAGCCTCTTCGTCTCTCCATGGCCTGCTCGAATGTTATCCCTTCCAGTCTCGCTGCTTCTTGGACCCGATTTGCATCAATCTTCAGCGTGTCTTCCTTGTCAAGTCTCTGGTTCTCTCTTACGAGACTCTGCCTGATGGCTACAGAGAGCAGGGTGCTGAATACAAGTGCAGCGAGTGAAATGGCCATCGACTGGTGGTATGCGGGACCCCAGTCTGCTTTCCACGTGTATGAGCCCATCCTACGGAATGTCAGAACTTGTCTTGTGCCAAAGGGATGCACGCACAGGGTACCCAAGTTTCCGATTCCGTTTACTATAGCGATAGCAGCAGCACGCTTTGCTGGGGGGCGGACGACGACGTTGGAGACCCACACGAGAGTCATTGCGAAGCCTGCATCTCATTAGCGCCACCCTTGTGTACGCCGCGGCTACTGACCTGTGTAGCCACACGCCATGAGGAACAGCGACACATATCGCGCGCCGGTGTGCATCGTCGACAGTCCTACGATGAAGCCGACGACGACGGCCCACCACCACCCAGAGACGTGGAAGAACCGTTCTCCAGTCCTGTCTGCATGCCACCCATTAAGGCAGCACACAATCGCGCAAAACACCCACGGCGGTCTGCAACCAGTCAGCAGCCTTCAAGTTGCGCAAGCAGCACCTACGCGCAAAGCAACAACGAAACCGTCGTCGAGAACCCCAGCGTTTCCGTCAACCTGCTCATCGTCAGCCGCACACGACGCCAGCGGGATAGCGGACGCACGTTGGGAAAAAGTTGACAAAACTGAGTCCGAGCAGCTGGGCGGCGGCCAGAATGGAAAAGACGTATACCCGGGGGTCCTTGAGGGCGAGCTTGAGTCCGTGGAGCTGGCTGTCCTGTTTGTTGTCGTTGTCTGCTTCGCCAGTGTCTTCTGCGAGGCGGGCTTGGGCGAGGCGCTGTTCCTGGGGGGATATCCAGCGGGTGTTGTGGGGGCAGTCGGGGAGCAGCCACATGCTCATCAGCCCGATGCAGATCGTGATGGCGCCCTCGATGTAGAACAGCCTGCGCAGTGTCAGCGGGGCATCTCTGTTGGAAGTGCGCGCACCATCTCCACGCGCGTATCCCGCGTTTGCCCTCCATCTCCCCGAGGATGCCCGCTGCCAGCAACTGCCCCCAGTCAGCCATCCACCAATCATAGCCAGTGCACGCACCGGACCAAACGCATTCGCGACGAGCAGTCCTGAGAACAGTATCGCGGACCGGAACGCCAATTCCTTCTTCGTGTACCACCTCGAGAGCAAGTACATCGCTGCCCTGCTTAGCATCCACGCCGCACGCCAACACAGCACTCACCTCCTGGGTAGAACGCCGCCTCTGGTATCCCGAGGCACAGCCGACACGCGAGGATCCCCCCGAACGAGTGCGTCATCCCCGTCATCGCGCTGGCCACGCCCCACAGCACGACGCACCCCCCGGTGTACAGCGAGGGCCGCGAGACGTAGTTCAACGCCATGTTCGACGGCACCTGCGCGGGGCAGTACGTCGCGTACAGCACCGACAGGACGATCGAGTACTGCAGGTCCGTGAGGCCCAAGTCCGACTCGAGCCCTTTGAGCCGCGCCGTCGTTATCGCGGTTCTCTACAGGGAGGCGGTCAGCGGCAGGGAGGGAGGCGGGAGCCGCTTACGTCGATGTAGTTCATGACGAAGATGAGGAATATCGTGGGCAGCAGGCGCATGTCCAGCTTGCGTACGAGCGCTCGTTCGTGCGCGGCATCGAGCACCGGCACGGAGACCTCTTCGAATGTCTGTAGCGTGTCCTTTTCCATCCTGGATGCTGCTCGCCAGTCCTCTGAGCTGCCTTTTAACCATCGGGTAACAACCTGTGTGGGACGATGGGTCTCTTCGGCCCCCAGGTCTGCTATCGTCAAATCATCGCGTCCTTTTAAATGGCACAATCAGCCTATTTGTGCGCGTCTATATATGCTCTATTCCCCCCGCAACTGATCGCGCTCGAACTTGCGATCCACTGCCTTGTCAACAGGCCAGAGCCAGCCACGATGACTCATTAGATTTCAGCCGATACGCAAGGGACCCCGTTCCGACTTGGCACCGATGAGTATCTTTGCGTGAGTCCTGTTTGTAATCCACTACCTCGTTGTACCTCCATGGCGACTCGGGCAGATATTCAGTCAGATTTTATTGACGACAAGCTGACGTCTTCAGACACTCAGCTGAACTCTGCATAGTGTCGAAGGTCTTTGAAGTACATGGTGATTACTTCAGAATACCTGAGGGGACATTTCCAATGCTCTTTCTCCTAGTGACGAAATTAGCCCTCTATTAATATCTCTGATGGTATATTTGGCTCGTACGTTTCCTACCTTAGAGTTCTTGGTCAGATTTTAAACTCCTTGTGTAGGCGTTGCACCCACACTCCTGATTGGCTGGGCAGCAGCGGGACGTACGCGCCCTAAAGACGACTGCGATGAAAGTGCGGTGTCGATACTTTGTCTCCAGACGTCTTTGGAGCTTTGCAGAACGTCGTATTCTGTTAGAGTATCCTTGTCGATATTGTGCTTGGTCCTTTGCTTTTTCTATCGATTCTGTGGCTTCCCTTCGGCTATTTATGATATGTATGATACCCAGGGGAAATGCGACATGATACATCGTCACAACCACCAGCGAGGATATGGAACCTCATCATGGCTCATCCGAAGGTAATCCATTGGTCAACAAAGGGCGAGCGTTCTTGTTACATGTTTTGATCTCCAAGTTCTCCACGTTCGCATAGATTAGGCAACACAATAGCACCGAAAAAAGTAGAGATGCTGTACATCAGAAAGCGCGGCGGCCTCGGCGGATGTCTCGGTAAGGACCCGTCGGCAAGATAGTAGTATGCCGTTTCAACAAGAACACTACGGCAAATAAGGCTCGACTTTACGTTGAGCTTGGAGATGGTACGCAGCGGGTTAGAAACTCGAAATCTCCTCCCTACGCCTCGGCTAAGCCACCCAGAAATAGGGGCCATTCCCGGCAATATCGCCGCCGGCTAGCGGTACACACACAAAGTTTCCCTCAAAGAACCATGCAAGACCCGACCCGCAGATATCCTCCTTCCTATCTGATTCTATACAATGCCTCGACTCCTACGTGTTGCAGCAGCTCAAGTCGGCAGAACCGACCGCGGGACGCCCAGAGCCCAAGTCCTCACTCGCTTGATCGCCCTGTTGGACGAAGCCGCCGCGAAATCCGTCAAACTCGTCGTGTTCCCCGAAACCGCCTTCACTACGTTCTTCCCTCGGTACCTCTTTACGGACGAGAAGGAACTGGATTCCTACTTCGAGGAGGAGGATGCCGAAACTGGGATCACCAACTCGGGTAACGTGAAGCCCTTCTTCGATAGAGCAGCAGAACTGGGGGTGGACGTCGTCATCGGATACGGAGAGAAGACTCCCGAGGGTACATCGTACAACACCGCTAGCTACGTCTCTGGCGGTCGGGTTGTATCTAAGTACCGCAAGGTTCACCTGCCAGGAAGTTTTGGTCAGCCACACTTTTACCGATCACTGAAATGGCGCACTCACTGTGTCCTTCAAACTAGAGCCCTTCAACGATCCACCCCGACACGACCAACCAGCTCGAGAAGAGATACTTCAAGCCGGGCAACCTCGGATTCCAGGCTTTCCGGGCCCCCGCGCTTCGCCACGAAACGAGGAGCCCGATCGTGGGGATGCTGATATGCAACGACCGGAAGATGGGCGGAGGGCTGGCGATGCTATGGCCTGCAAGGCGTGGAGATAATGTGTATCGGATACGTGAGTCGCAGGACGTGCTTGTCCTGTTCCTGCATTCTCATTCCTCTCCATAGAACACGGTCGCGTGGGCCCCAGAGCTCTGGGGCGCCGATCCTAACATGGACCGCAACGATGCTCGGGAAAACGCCCTAGTCCGTCTTCACTTCTTCCTTCCTTCCGTACCTAGTTTCCCCTAACTAACGTCAAGAACTAGTTCCATCCACAAACTCGTCTGCCAAAGCAACGCATACACGAACGCGAGTAGGTCCTCCCGTACTTCATTTGGAGATACCATTCATTCATTCATTCATCCACACAGCGTTCTGCATCACCGCTGCGAGGTGTGGCTTGGATGACGGCAAGTTCGAGCTGATAACCGGAAGCATGATTGTGGATCCCGAAGGGCTATATCGTTGCCGAAAATAAAACGGATAGCGATGAACTGGTTATAGCTGATATAGATCTGGATGCCTGCCAGTGCGTAATACGTCTGTCTTTACTGCTGAGGGTAAGCTGACAACCTTTATCATAGACAAGGCAAAAACCGCACGTTCGCGTTCGAAAAGCACCGACGGCCCGAGCACTATGGAGCTATTGTCGAAAGAGCAGGAGTAGTGGAGCCGCCAGAGGTTGTTTGAGTGTTAGCGCAAGAGCGGCTGCAGTAAGCGTAGATATATTTGTTGAGGTCTGAAAGTTTGATAAAACGCAGCGTACTATACATCTTGTTCATGCTGCTATGAATGAATATTCTCTGTAGCTTCGAGGAGTCATGAAGAAAGGGATAGAGGGTCTCGTGCTACAAAGCTTCAAGACCAAGTTCAAGTTGCCCAGTTGGTGGTCGGAAGGGAAACGACACAAAGCTGCCACATGACTCTGTGACTCCACGCGACCGTGACAAGACACGCTGATTTAGTTCATCGCGTCAACAGCTTGGGCGATGGCGAACGGCCCTTGAGATTTTCCAATTGATGTCAATTTTCTACGTGTGGATCGACTGCAGATCTTCTTCGATGATGCCTGAGAAATAAAAATAGATACCGGAAACGGCATACCCCAGAAAAACCCAAGGCCAAGTGGGGAGTCCTCCGCCCCTCAAAACTCCGACCCTGAGTTCTCAGAGGATTGGTGATTAGAGCTTTGGGACTTGTTGAGGAGGCTCAGCGTTCGTTTATTAAGGTGCCGAACAGCAAAATAAATAAAACCGAATTGAGAACATCAATTATGGTTTCATTGAAGCTTCCGAGCTTTTGTGATAGTACAATTTACATTAACGAAGCATCAGTTAAAGTTTTACAATAAGAATGCTCCATTCGTCTCTTGCAAAAGAAGTTTATACTCAGGTTGGAACTTTGGAAGTCGTCAGTTGCGAAAGAAACATCAACGAGCTAGAAGCGTACGTTCACGTAGGTGTTCTCCCACCACTGGGTAGTCTTGGCAGTGAATTCGGCGTCGTCTTTCGAAATGATGGTCTTTTTGAGTCCGTTGGCAGCGGCGGCCTCAGCCATGAGCTGGACTTTGCATTGCCTTTCGAGGGCGGCGAACAAGTAGACGGCTTCGTCGACGGTGTTTCCAACTGAGGAAGATAAATAAGATACCCAGCCGACAGTGGTGATAAAATGAACTCAACGAGTCAAGAGTCCGTGATTTTGCAAAATGCACGTCTTAAACTTGGGACCCAGGGCTTTGGCGATATTTTCGCCCTCCTCCTGGGCGAGAACGATGCCGCCAAAGTTCCCGTACACGCAGTGGTTATCGTAGAACAAGCACGAGTCCTGGGTCAGAATTTCGATAGGACGTCCGAATGCAGACCAGGTTTTGGCGTTGATGGAGTGGCAGTGAGCGGCTGCTTTAACGTCGGGGCGAGCCTTGTGGATAGCACTATCTGTAGATGCCAGCGCCTTCAGTAAAGCCACAGCGGGTACCTTTAGTTCACTTACGAATGTAGAATCCAGCCGTGTTGATGGGCAGCTGAGCGCCATGCTTGGTAACGTAACCGTCAGGACCGACAAGACACAGCATCGATTTCTAGGAAGAGCACGGTGTGAGAAGGTCTGAGTTCGTCTACAAAGCACTCACGGTCATGGTCGAGAAGTGTTCTGCAAAGGGGTTCATCCTTCTCGCATTGTAAGCCATTGGATTAATCAGCGTGAGGGAGAACCTACCAGTAATGGTCAGGAAGGACTGGATCACGGACGGTTATGTGACCAGAAACTCCCTCAGCATAACCCATCTTTCCCCAGTAACGAAAGGCAGCAGCCATATGCTCCTAAATAGACGTTAATTCCCCTACAGGCTTGTAAATTTCGTTTGTTCTCCTACCTTGATCCATTCGCGTTCTTCATAGGGATTGTCGAACGTTGGGACAGCCCCCAGCTCAATCGTTCCTAACAGCTATTCAGAGCCAGAAATGGCGAAGATACACTTGCTGAAGCTTACCTTGTTTGTTTCCACGCCAGGTCCGTCGCAAAGGGTTATCCGCGAGGCCCTCTAGTGACTGGTGGAACCCGCCGTTGGAAGTGCCGTTGGTAGTACCAGTTGCTGTGGGAGACATGGTTCCTGGTCAAGGTGGGAGCCAAGTCTCATCGTTTTAAGACTTGGTATAATATTTCACGGCCGAATGTGGGGGGGAAGAAGCCATGTTGGCCGCGGCGAAACAAGGCCAATGAAATAGGAGCGATAACTAGATCAGATCCAAGATCCCACTAAACTGCCGGTCCAAAAGAGGAAACGGATTTTCACAGCGTAACCCCATTTGCCGCGGCGTAAAACACCCGCCCTTGCATCGACAACGATGGACTTGAAAAAAGGACCTGCGCGACCAGTTTTCTTCAGCATCCTGCCCCTCTTCCGCCACCATGCAGTTCAGTCAGTTTATCGATAAGATTCGCATCCCGGCTGAGGAAGTTGACTTTCACGACGCGGACGACGCGGAGGTCATCAAGTGTCAGCCAGATCTTCTCCCAGTACCTCCTTTGCCTGAAGGGCCGAGGAAATGGGGCGCGGTTCATTTGGCAGGATACTGGATTGCTGAGGCATTTGGTGCGTGCTATTGACTTTTGGTACAGAGATCTTCCTGACCGGAATTGCAGGTATAAGGTCTTGTGCACGAATACTTTCTTCTCCAAATTCATTCTCATTGTCCGTAGTCAGTATCAGGTAGCTTCGACGGCGGTCGCCAGCGGTCTGTCGCCAGGTTCAACGATTGGCGCGGTCTTTCTTGGGCATATTATAGTCTGTGAGTGTAACGGTCAGATATCGGTATAATGCGACACTCATATATCCTTTCTAGCTGTTGCCTGTGCATGCAATGGATGGGTAGGCGCAACATACGGTATCAATTTTCCAACGTTCGCGAGGGCCTCGTTCGGTGTCAGGTACGACGATTCTCCCTAATATACCACTCCTATTGATGCTTGACCATAGAGGGACAGCTATCGCTGTCATATGTCGCGCAGTCGCAGCCATTGTTTGGTTTGGAACCCAGACATATCAGGGTATGACTTCTCAATATGCTCACTCAATGACTTTTTCATTTTCGTTCAGGTGGACAATGCGTTGAAGTCATGCTGCGCGCAATCTGGCCTTCGTTCAAGACCTTCCCGAATCACCTTCCTGCTTCTGCTCACGTCACGTCTTCTCAGATGTTATGCTTCTTGTGAGCGCCCTTTTCCACCGTGTCTGACAAGGTCTCTTGACTCACGGCGTCCAGTATCTTCTACATTATTCAGCTGCCTCTTTTATGGATTCATATCTCCAAGCTCCGTTATCTTTTCATGATCAAGGTCATTGTCATGCCTATCTTCGGTTTTACATTGTGTGAGCTCCTGTCGTTCACTCCGCTCCACTCTCGTTCTGATAAACGATAGTCGGTTGGGCCGTAGGCCGCGCTCACGGATTCGGTCCGGTATTCAGCCAAGGAACCAACACCACAACGTCGCCTGCTGCGGTCCTGTTTTTTTCGGCAATGACCTCGGCCATTGCTCCAAAAGCTACGCTCGCTCTCAATATATGCGTACGGTCATCGCAATTCTCACTCTTTCAAAGGCTCATGAGTTCTAGGATTTCACACGATACGCTAAAAGTAGGCGCACCGTTGTGTGGACAAACATCTTTTCCCTGTCTATTCCAGTCACCCTCTGCGCGTGAGCTTCCCTATAAACTTCTGTCCAGACCTCCGTTCTAATTATAACTTTGAAAGTATACTCGGAGTTGTGGTGACATCCGCCGTTCAGGTCATTTACGGTGTCACTACGTGGAATCCTCTGCAAGTATGCGAACTTTGGAGTAGTCGTGCTGCGCAGTTTTTCGCCGCTTTCTGTTGGTCTTTAGCCGTTGTTGCGACCAACATCTCCGCAAAGTGAGTTGCGGATTTGCTAAAGCGATACCCTATTGAGCTCGTTGATTAAAAGTTCCACTGCCGTTGGCAACGACCTCATGATCTTATTCCCTGAGTACATCAACATTCGTCGCGGTCAATACATTTGCGCAATTCTTGGTGTCGCGGCCTGTCCTGTTTGTCCATTTCCTTGCCATGTTTGATGAATTTGGTGGTGACGCCGTATTGCACAGTGGATCGTCCAAAACTCGGCCAAATCGTTCACTTCCTTCCTCGGTGGATACAGCATATTCTTAGGTCCCATTGCCGGAATTTTGCTGTCGGATTATGTGAGTCTATAATTTGCATACTATATTTTGTCTAACTATATTTGTAGTTTATCCTTCGTCATCGGAACTTGGAAATCCCCGCCCTCTATCGTCATGGTCGCGGCCAGTACTGGTAGGCTGTCGTATTCTATCCCAAAGCATGTATGCTTACCGTAAACATAGGTATACCTCTGGGTTCAACTGGCGTGCAGTTGTGGCGTTTACTCTCGCGCTCATTCCAAACCTTCCCGGATTTGCCGGCAAGGTCAACTCCCACCTTCATGTTCCTGTCGGTGCCACGTATCTTTTGTAAGCTCAAACCAATTCATGTCAACAGTGATTTGACTAATGACGCGGTTAGCTCCGTCGTTTGGCCTTTGGGAGTGGTAATTGCATCCGTGCTTTACCTCACATTCAGCTTCCTCTTCCCTCCGCTGATTGAGAAGAAACATGGCCAAGCCACTTTTACCAGTCACGACGATAGTCTAGCGGATGAGAAAGACGAGAAGGAGAATTCTGCAATTGTCCATATACAAGGAGTTTAGATTAATTCATTATTATAACATCTTATGTAGTATTTATTTATATTTCATAGTAGACTCACGATAACATGCTGATGACTTACCTATTTCTTCTCTCGATGCCCTGGTCATAAGTAGGATTTCGACGCACGCAGAGGGCACCGCACATTTATGGTCGCTAGGACTCGTGTCAATGTCTTTGCGCAACGTTAACAAGAATAATAGATTCGAATCATGGGGTGTATTGATAACTTTTATTTTCCCAACCGGCGATACGTCTGTCTACTTGTGGTTTTGCTCCGCCATGGCATACAACAGGTCCCTATCTGCAGATTCATCCACCAAGGACCTCAATTTTCCGTGTGGATTTTCCAAAAGCGTTTGGGGCGTATCGAACTCGACCTAGTATCATTGTTTTCAGCGATGTTCTTCTCATTAGGTCGTTAATAACACTCACAATATGGCCGGCATCTAAAACCATCTGATCCGGAAATGAGAATCGACTAAGTGTTTCATGACACTCTTGATACTCACTATTTTGTCTGCATCCATCACTGTCTGAAGTCGATGTGCCACAGTAACCAAGGTCGTCTCAGGACCAAGTTCATTGCGCAGCGAGGACTGAATAATTGAATCGGTTTTGTAGTCTATAAAGCTGAATTAACACGATTTAGAACGTCAGTAAATATTCTACCGATAGCGGAAGTTGCTGTACAATGATTATGAGCCTTTCCTCTCAGATGATGCGTGCAACAAAAACAGACCTTCATCAAGGATGAGGAGCTTGCTTCCTCTGACTAGCGCTCGGGCCAACGCTAGAATTTGGCGTTGTCCTACAGAGAGATTACCGCCTCCGGTGGCGATGACACTTTCCAGGGTGATGCGACCTTCGTTCGTCTCGCCTTGCAGTGAGAAGAGACCGGCTGCACGGAGGGCATCATTGAGAGTAGCATCATCACATCGACCAAAAGGATCTAAATTCTGTCGCAAGGTACCACTCAAAAGCTCGGGCTAAGTGAGGATTTAGCTTGCGGTCGCGTTATCATGAGAGACATCAACGTACTACTTGCGGAATGATAGTAATTCTTGACCTCAAGGCATTAAGATTAATTGCGGTTGTTGGGATACCATCGTAGTAGACTGTTCCTTCCGTATAGATGCATCGAAGTAAAGATAGTGTCAAAGAGCTCTGGAGACAGATGAGCAAGGCTATAATTAACCGAAAAGGGCAAAATAACCTTTCCCGACCCAGTGCGCCCAACTATACCAATGCGTTCTCCCGACTGAATAGTAAATGAGAGGTCGTGCAAAACTTTCGGGCCATCTGGAGAATATCTTGCAGACAGATTTTCAACCCATAGCTCTCCGCTAGTCGGCCAGGACGCTGGAAGCTCCCGAACTTTCGACGGCTTCTCTTCGTGGTCTGCATTGAGATATGATTGTATTCGTTCTAGACTGATACGAAATGGTAAACGCAATGGATCCACCAGTAGGGAAGTGATGTACCTGTTGCCTAAACGATGACAGGATGTTTGAGTGCGGCACTACAACAATAACTGATGGCATACCTTCAATCTCGAATTCATTCAAGGAACGAACCCAATGATTTAATTTGGAGGTGAACCCCACAGCCATATTCAAGGCGAACCCAACATTGAGAGCGCGAGCGTTCTGGATATAGACGAGGTACGCCGCAAGGCTAGCTGAAAACAGCGCACCTAGGGTATCTGCCCGGATATCAACCCACCTGTTCAAATTATAGTATGCCCGTGCTGTCCTAGTGTATCCGTCGATGCGATTGAGGGATTCTTGTATAAACGCGCTCTGTGCGCCGTAGGCCCGGATCGATGCTGGAAAGACTGTGAGCTCATGTAAAATAATATTCCAGCATGCTCACTCAATCCAGCGATGGCTGCACCGAAACTGGGAAGTGTCGTGTCAACCACGGAAATTACTGTTGGAGATACTCAACTCACTGTCCCAGAACGGGCGCCTTCGCGTTAGACATCTCTCGTTTGACCGGTAGCTGAGCTTTCATGTAGATTTGACCAAGGTTAGCACCAGCGATACCCATGATGAGGCCTGGTACCAAAAATGCTGGGGTGAAAACAACGATTGCAGAGAATCTGAGAAACATTGCCATGGTCATCGAGGTCAGATTTAATAGTAAAGTGGGAAGCATGCTATCAACTGTGAACGTTGCGATAATCATCAGGATTTGGTCATAGAAAATGGTGAAACTTACCAGCGCGGATGTCCAGGGTACACCTCGCAATGATTCTTGAAGCTGGAGTTATATCGAGCCATCTATAGAATCGTTGGATAGCAGGCACGTGGAAGATGGGAGATAGGTACCTCAACGTCGTACTCAGAATTGAGACCATCAACATTTGGTGAATCGACCGCGAGGCCCTGATAGTGCCAAACACGTACACTACATAGCTGATGGCGTGGAGTGCGAAAGCCAGTAAAAGCAGGGAACCTAGAGCAGAGTAAGTATGCCGCAACACGATAAATGAGTCTTTCGCGTACTATAGACACCAAGGTAGCTGGTTGAAGTCAGAAATATGGTAACAACGAGGCAACGGGGATCACTCACAAGAAAACCGGCACGTCTTCAGATTTGTGGTCATCGTATTGCGATGCCCAGTACCCTAAATACCACGTCTGCATGATTCCCACTAATTGCTGTATCGAAAAAGCACCCAGGAATGCAGCGAAGAATAAGAAGACATGGTGGCCACCAAGAGAAGTCAGATACAATTTGACTACGGGAACTCATTATACCATGTCCACCTCTCAAACCGTAAAAGTCAAGACTTACAAGAAGACCAACTTATATGCCCTTGGCGTATCTCTTCGGAGAGGATCAATTTCCCGTCAGGTTCTTTTTTCTTCTCGAGTCCTGCATCAAGTGCTTCCACTACTTCCTCGTCTGACCGGTGCAGAACTTCTTCCTCTTGTCGTGCTTCCTCTACGAGAGTCCGATCCTTTAAAAGCAGGGTCTTGAGCGTACCCTGGCTAACAACACGTCCATTCTTCAGGGAAACGACGAATTCGGCAATTGGTTCAACCAAGGCGATGTTATGCGTCTACGTCAAAGGTCAAGAAACGAAGCAAGGAACTTGTACTTACGCGGAACTCACTGCCAAGATGATGGTCCTATTGCTTATCAGATTGCCTTGTAAGCATTTTTGTACAATCCACTTTGAAGTATGCACGCTGTAAAAGATAGTAAAGATCAGCAATGGAGGGCGCTGGATTACGAGTGGCAACGTACTCCAATGCAGCCAGAACATCGTCCAAAATAAGGATATCGGCCCTGGAATAGACGGCCCGGGCAAGAGTAACGCGCGCTTTTTGCCCGCCACTCAGGGTCAATCCCTTTTCGCCGACCTCTGTCTCATCTCCAGCTTCGAACAAGGTTAAATCCCGTTCCAGGCCGCATTGATAAACCACATCCTTATATCGCATTTCATCGAACTCAGCGCCGAAAAGAATATTTTCCTGTTTGGAATGGTCAATTAGCAATCGTACGAAACCAGGAGATACTCCAGCTTGCTTTGATGGTTGTGTTCAAGACCCAGGACTCTTGAGCGGCGTATGCAACGCCGCCCTTTCGTGGTAGGTTAAACCATGAGGCGAGATTAGTAGGCAGGAAGTGCATTTCACCTGGCCACAGTCAAACTCATAAAGTTCTAGTGCATGGCAGCGAACACTCACCGAGCAGAGCCATCACTAACGAGGTTTTCCCTGATCCCGTGGCTCCGATGACAAGATTGATGGAATTCTTGCGGAATATGAGCTCTTCATCGACGCGCAGGAGGAAGGTGGGTTGTGAAGGAGGTTCATTCATCCATGAGAAACACGCCTGGTGGAAGCCAATATCCTCCCGGTCTTCAACACCAACTGATTCCATGTACCCCTTCTTAGAGAGGGTATCCAACAGCTCTGTCTGTATCCAAGTCCAAGTTAAAGCAAGCTCAACGCATTTTGTCTATGGCACACACGTTCTGCATAAAATCGTTCAATCGGTCCAGAGAGACTGTCCCGACAGCACATATGTTAAGAAAACGGAGCACCCGGCGAAGTCCTCCAGCAAACAGGTCGAAGATCGTCATGCTTGAGAACACCTTCGAAGCGTCCAGTGTTTCTCCCATTACAATGGTCTATTAAGATCAGTCACGTTCAAGTTTAGACCATTTGGGGGAAGTACGAACGCTAATGAAAGCAAAGTTAGCATATTCTCGCAGTGAAACCGAAGCAGGCCTACTAAGTGGCATATGTTACAAGCATAGTCAGAGCTGGGATGGCAGTACTGAAACGCACTCAAAAAGGAGAACCCAAAGGATAACGAAGGTAAAAGCACTTCAGAAGATTCGTCATAACGTCAAGCAGTTGTTTCTTCTTAATCCACGCTAGCTCTTCATCCCTCCTTCCTGCAACCCGTTTGCTGATCTCACCTTCCCAGCCAAACATTTTAATCATTCGAAGGATATTCACGACTATTATGCGGATGATAAGGATCAGCAAAAGACGCGCGGAAGACTTGGAGACAAACATTCTGTAACGACTTGAACCCGGCCATCAGTGTTCTGCAGAGTTGCTTTCTGCACGGTCTGAATACGTTTAGCTAGATATCCAGGCAAAGGGGCCGTGATCACGATGACGGCGAGTCCAGCGAAAGAGCTAGAAATGTGTTAGCCCTCACAGTTTCAAGTCAAAAACAATCCCTACCTCCATCCCAATACGACATATAGGAACCAGATACACAAAACGAGCTCTAATGGTGAGTAGACAAACAACCGAAGGAAATGCGAACACTCGACGATGTTCGCCACGTCGGAAGTCACCAAATTGTTGATCCTTCCAACAAAATTCTTTACCTCAGATTGTGTGTCGGTGGAAGGGGGTGTCATAGATGCCGTAGACACATCAGTCGGAGGTTTAGGCGCGCCGTCTTTGGACTTTGCTATGTTTGGTGTGGCTTCTTCATCCGTGGAGCTCTCGGCTGTGTGTACCGTGCCTATTCCCGGATGAGAGGTGTCCTCAGGTGTCATATCTCTGGGAGTCGCCTCAGTGGATCCAGTATCGTGCGATTGGAACTTCATGCGTATACGAAGCGCATGCTCAAACACAAGCTGTGTTATAAGGACTTCGGAGTGAGCACGAACTCGGGTCTGAGGAACCGATCAGAAGCATAGCATGTTAACAACCAAACCTACGTTGATGAAGAGATACCATTCAGACGCGAGGGAAACGAAAGTGGGTCCCAAGAAGATCCAGGCAATCCACACCCAAGGACGATACTGGACCTCTTCTTCGCCTTTTTCGATGTAGCTAACAGCATAGCTTAACAACAAATGCTTCCATTTTTCAGCAAGACGTACCGGAGAAGGCGGTTGATTCCTATAGGTGCGGCAAAGTGGGCACTGGCCTCAATGGAGATCATGAGAGTCATGATCGTGAATTCCCATGCAAAGACGCGCATGAGACCGAAAAATACATTTTGTTTCTTCGCCCCCATGAATACATCGAGATGCTTGAACGCTTTGGCCTTCAGGTATCTGCACCTGTCGTAATCTGCGAGCGGAGGCAACTGCTCATACGATAGATGGGCTACGCGATATGCTGCTGTCACGAGAGAATCGAGCCAGGTATATAGTACCAACGAGAGAATTGGAGTGGTCTGCTCCGGATTGGGGACAGGCATTGGGTTCTTGGGATCGACAGGTGTGTACTTTCGTGGAATGATCAGGGGGATCATTATTGCAACGAAGAGAAGGGTTCCTATTTTTATCCATAGAAGGGGTCCCTCCCGACTGTCTTGGGGTATGTTGTCGAACGTAGCCAACGGGGCGATATCACGATAAACATAGACCGCCGAGGTTGATAACAAGACTACGTTCATGTGGTGGGTCCCGATTCTACTCCATCGCTTACTCGCCGTTACAGAGACGATCGCCAATAAGGAGGTATAGAGCTTCCATCACGCAACATGAATACACGGATACAGCAGTCGGAGCGACAAATCAGACTTACGAAGGTTAAAGGTATCGTGGCGTTGTCTCCGATGGTCGTGATGGACAACACCAACAAAGACAGACATCCCAGAAGTCTGAAGACCCGGAATACAAATATTTTTCTCCCGCCCTGTTGAGCGACATGATTTTCGAAGTACCTCGTTTCTACAAAACGATCGACTCTGTGCTCCTCATCATCCGCATATCCGGGGTATGATGGTACAGACTTTGTCTGCAGGAAAGACACGTAGTACCTGTGCTAGAAGGAAAGCCGCAGAAGGTATTGCAACATATAACGGAATAGTAAGGGTATCGAACGCAATTCTGTCCCAAAGTTTGTATGAGCGTCAACTCCTCTTTGCGGTGGAATAACTCACTTTGTAGAAATGGCGTCGTCTATCGTCTGTAGAATAGCTTGTTGTGTATTTTCTAGAGCGGCGAAGCTTGAAACTGCACCGAACAGAGGACTTTCAGTCTGCGGTGCCATGGAGCCGTTCACAGGGTGACTCGTGAGTCCAGGCTGCTTTTGTCTGTTTATTAATAACTATTCCACGTAGGGTCAAGACTGATTGATGTCCAAGTCGGCGATATATAAATAGCGTTATCAGCGATCAAAACTGAGAAGTAGTTTCGCGTGGAATGGAATGGATTTTGTGGTAGAAGTCAAATTCGGTTCCCGAGCTGCAGCCTGCGGACGCGCTTGACGAGTCATTTTTGGCGTATGGTAATCTCTACTTTTCCCCACTGATATGATCGCTGGATGATCAAATATTGACCACGCAAGTTCTTGGATGCAATGTGCATGTGCTCCTCAGCCTGGAAGCGCAGTAGACATCAATGTTCGAATGAAGTATGCGAGTCAGTACTTGGATCCAAAGATAGTGTCGGAAGGTATGCAAAATGAGTAGAAGCGTGGACCGTCGATGATGTTTTTGTGTCAGTATTGATGGACCATGGTGATGCGAGGCAGGACCCATGTTTATTCTCCGAACTTGAAGAGGTTCGGTACGAAAATTTGCTATTTTGGAAAACATTTGTCCGGACTTTCGAGCCAACATCATGAAAACCGTCGAAAATTGTCAAAAATCGCTAAAAATAAAATAAAATAAAATAAAAAAACTATCAAGGTCTTGATTACGGTGTCCGAGACTGCGAAATGACGAACATTGAAGCAAACCTAATTTTATTCCATTTGGATCAAATGGCAACGCAGACTTTGTTAACTAACTAAAGTACGACAATGAATATCTAGGACAACGTACAGTGTTCAAAATATTGGACCCAACTTGCTGTTCTACTACCACCTCAGTTGGTGTCTGGTAGTGCTGTCACTTTAAGGTGTCCGAACTCCGATGTGACTTCGAGGTATCGTCCCACGAGGTCGCAGCATGGGGAGCAATTTTGTCGAGAGGCGAAGTCGTGTGCAGATGAACGGCTGCCGAGCCGGTCTCTGCGACCGGCGCTATCCTATTTGAATTTCTCCTGACAAGAAACGGCCATGAACGTGTGCCTAATCCCACCAGTATTTTTATATCGTGGATATGCGATTCCTCTTCCCCCTCTCTGGCGACTCTGCCAGGGGTATACATAAAGTGAGCGAAAACCTCCCCTTTATCTCAACGGTCATGTCTCAATCAGCTCTCCCTCTAGATACTTCTCTTTATGCCTTGACCAAAGACGAGGCCATGTTCTTCAAGGCGGAAACGGGAATACAAGACGATGCTCAGTTAAAGAACCACATTCTAGCCATTCAAGAGGAAGCATACAAGGTGCGCGTCGATATTTTCACGAGATCTTCTGTCTTCTAATGCCTCACTGCATAGATTCATCCTTATCCTTGTATTCGCCGTTTTGCCTTTCTGGGGTATGTTGTTCATGTCTACGCCCCGCATAGACTGCTTACCGCATATCCACACCTAGAATGAAGATCTCAAGGCATCCGTCTTACCACCAATTTTTGAAACTTGGAAAGGAGTGCGAGGGAGCTATCTATGCCGATATTGGATGCTGTTGTTGGTCTTTTGGTTTTCTTCTGTTTTCGATGTTTGAGCTATCCACAGTTGGAAATGACGTCCGAAAAGCGGTCGTCGATGGTTATCCTATCCAGCAAGCCATAGCCACAGACCTGAACGCAGGTGCGACTTTTCAACAATAATTCCGCTCTCATCTTATTTCGATGCATTCCAGAATTCTGGGATCTTGGGCACAAGCTCTTCAAGAGTACACCAGAAAGCTTCCCGGCGCGACTCATCGCTGCCGATATATTCGAGTTGAAGGAGCTGGCAAAGCGGCCTTTGGCCTCCGCCCCCGACCTCTCCAAGGTCGAATCCTTCGCCGAACTCTCAGGAAGTGTCTCCGCCATTCACGCTTCATCTCTCTTCCACCTCTTTGATGAACAGCAACAGTTCGAGCTCGCGAAGATCACCGCGGCTCTGCTGTCCTCTGCTCCCGGGTCGATGATATTCGGTTCTCATGGTGGTAATCTCATCAGTGGTGTATGTACCGAGACGTTTGACAATCGCACGCTGTCGATATTCTGCCATTCGCCTGAAAGTTGGAAGGCACTCTGGGATGGTGGTGTTTTCCCTGAGGGAACTGTTAGTGTTGATGCCTTTCTCAAGGAAATTGAAGTGGATGGTTTCAACGGAAAAGGCTACTTCCTTGTTTGGTGTGTTACAGTTTTGTAGAATGATAAGATTATACCGTAGTACTAGTACTAGTGCTAGGTAAGACTCGACGGTTAAATGTCTGAGACAAATTATATAAATAAATAAATTCGAATCAATTCGAATGCGGTCTAGGGACCGACGTGTCTGGAGTCTGGACTTCAAAATTTTCCCTCCTTCTCTCATTGTCCCCAGAGACGATAGAATGGAAGAAGGCCACAGAATTTGTATTCTGCTCAGGATTCCTCGGTCCCCCTCTGTTGAATTGGAACGGTTTTTTTTCGAGAAGAATATTCCGTTTTCCCCGTCGGGTTTCAATGGCTTTAATCCAAAATTCTATGATTGGCGGAAGGCAGGCTGAAGATCATCCTATCAACGGATGGCTTCCGTCCGTCACTGTAAAAAATCATGTCAGTGTCTGCTTAATTGCTTAAGCAAAGCGGCTGTTCACTTCTTCCTTAAGCTTCTCGATGTCCAGTTCGTGAGCCGGTTTTTTCGACCCCTCTCTCAAAGATACTATGCATACTCAGTCAATAATTGAGCTCTTACCGTATGGGTGCAGATGATGAATGGCCTTGCGCGGGCTAGTGCTGGCGAATAGTATAACTTGTTAAATTTACCTTGCGCCGGAGGCAGCAACGTGCAAAACGCCTCGTCACGACGTATTTTATGCCCGGCGTCATTCGCGCGATAAGACGACACGTGCGTTCCATACTTTATCCCAAGTGGTTCTCTGTGTCTGAAGATTCATGTTGTGCTATACAAGTGCATGGACAGGTGTCCGGACAGCGAAGCATCAGATGGCCTTTGAAAATAGGTAGGAAAAGGAAGGTCTGCTCTCACCACTGCACAGGAATACCTATGGATTATTCACTTCATGTCAAGCTCTATCGCTCAAGTCGTTCCCTGTCAGCTTCAATGGAAATTTTGGATACACCTAAACCGCGGCAAACCGGGCGCGGCCGATAGCAAGCAACTCCTCGGACTTCGGGCCGATATCGAAATTGATAAGCAGGACGTATAAAGGCACGTTACATGATTGGAGTTCCCCTTTTCTTTTCTCTCTCCCATCTCTAGGGGTCATTCGAGCGAATACAACGAAGGAAACTATGCCAGCCTCTGATGCAGTATTGACGCAGATCTTGGCCCAGTTGCAGGCGCTCCAAGTGTCCCAGCAGACGTTGCAAGCAAAGGTATATATTTCTTTCTCGACGTGTCTCTGTTTTCTTTCCAGACATTGAGTATTGCACCGTGAATCAGCTGGATGCAGTTACAGATGGCAATCCGAAGCCATTAACTCCTGAACGCCGTAGTATTCCCATCCCTGGTGTATCTACATCGCCCTCGATTAGCGACATCGCTTCCAAGAGCCCGTTATCCTCGAGCCCTACTTCACCGCGTACGACGACCGACAGAGAACGCGAGAAAGCTCTGTATCCAGGCAGAGTGAACCTTACAAGTGAGCATGCATGTTGTTGTGTGAATATCTGTCTAATAACGTGTTTCAGCTTACCCGGACCAACATGGCATCGCGCCTCACCCGCTTGTCTGGGGTGCCGCGGACCCTTCTACTCGTGGTCCGGTCATATGTTCGCGTCTTCCGTCGTCCATCAAGCAGCGCAATGCCCTTGGTGCTCATTCTGGATCCTACTCTATCTACCGTGCCCTCTCGGTCGCGATGGGTAGTCTGTCTTTGACCCACAAACCTGACTACAACCTTACCGATCCCCCGGTTTCTATTCCCCCACAACCTTCCTGGGCCGACCCCAAGAAGATCGTTTCCTTCGATCCATGGGGCCATCTTGTTCCGTCCGTATTCAAGAAGGAGATGGAAGAACTCGGTCTCGATGCCAGGCCCAGTATTGCCATCACCAAGGCTCATATGAAGCTGAGTGAGATTGACGATAGCGTAAGGAAGGGCACGCTTGAGCTAGACGGGAAGGTTCTCCTCAAAAGCCGACCATTGCTGGACGAAACGGGCAAGGTTTGCGATGCTGATCCCGGCGTGGAGATGAAAGTAAGTAAGGCCGCGGTGGAGCCTGTGTGGTTCCTTCCTGGAGTTGCCGAGCGCTTTCAAATGTTCGTATAGTCTGTTCCCACCATATTACGTCGTCTGACACCACTGGCAGATCCGAGAGTCTTCTCCGTCGCGCGTTGTTTGAAGAAACAGGCGGAATGTACCCTGAACTCATCACTCGGCCCGATATTAAGGTTTTCCTTCCTCCCATCGGTGGCATGACCGTGTACATCTTCGGAGACCCCGCGTTCATGTCTGACGAGAACAAGGTTCTCACTCTACGTGTTCACGATGAGTGCAATGGTTCCGACGTGTTCGGCTCAGACATCTGCACGTGTAAACCATACCTCATCTACGCCATCGAAGAGTGCGTCCGCACCGCACAGCAAGGTGGCGTCGGTGTTGTTGTGTACTTCCGGAAGGAGGGTCGAGCCCTTGGAGAAGTGACGAAGTATCTTGTCTACAACCTCCGAAAGCGTGGTGGTGATTCCGCGGACAAGTACTTCAAGTCCACTGAACTCATCGCTGGTGTCAAGGATATGCGATTCCAGGCATTGATGCCCGATGTTCTCCACTGGCTTGGGATCAAGAAGATTGACAACATGGTTTCGATGAGTGACATGTGCGTTCTATATACGCACGTCTGACCTTTTGGCTCTGACGGTTCTCTGTTGTATAGGAAATATGATGCCATCGTGAACAGCGGTATTCCCATCCTCAAGCGATATGACATTCCTGGTACGTAAAGTACAACCCCCAGTGAGGTCATGTACGGTCTGCTGATATGTTATGTATAGACTACTTGATTCCCCCCGACTCGCGCGTTGAGATCGACGCCAAGATCGCCTCAGGCTATTTCTCCAGCGGCAAACAGGTCACTGAACAGGATCTGGTCAAAACTGTCGGCAGGACCTGGGAAGAGACGGAGCATTAGCTTATCGTGCTCTTCGTCGTGGATTGTAATCAAGTTTCGTATCATGTACATAGGACATACCAGATCAAGAGTTCTAATTTACAAACTCGTTATACACCAACCTAGGGAATAGTATGTTCGTTATTAAGTTCTCAAGTGAAATGTACAGGCGCTGAGTGGTCCACAGGAAATAATATTCTACGACATGGATATGTTTATTTTATAGAACCGTTATGCACCAAACGAGGAGGTATTGTTTGACACCAGGATTGAGTACTATCATATCTGGACGTTCCGCCTCCTGTAATGACACGTCCACACGAACAGAGCCTCTGGGGAATACCCCGCCATCCCACAGTGATCGCCAGCTCTCGGGTGAGTGGCAGAACATGTTAACAGTGCGTTGGTCACCGGGAGCGACCTCGAAACGGATCCCTTTCTCCGGTCGACTGCCGTGTGATCCAAATATCATGGACCCGGACCCAGGCGACAGCAAAGTGGCCATAATTGTCGCGAGCTCTAATTGTCCTTCCTCGTCAAAGAGATGAAAGAGAGCCGATGCGTGGATGGCAGAGATGCTCCCACTAAGTTCGCCTATGGATTGCACTTGGGAAAGTTCGGGAACAAGGGCTGCTTCTTTCTTCGGCAATCCTTTCAGCTGGAAGATGTCTGCAGGGATGAAGCGAGCCGTGAAAGTGCCGGTTGTGCTCTTGAAGAGCTTGTGTCCGAGGTCCCAAAATTCTGTGATATCTTTAGAACATACACCAAGAAGCTATTTTAGGATGAAAGGTACCAGGACGCAAGTCAGAGGCTAGAACCTGCTCGACGGGGTAGCCATCCATGACAGCTTTTCTAGGATCATTACCAACTATGCGGACGTTGAGAATTGGAGATCGTAGAGCTTTTTACAAGAACTTAAGAAGACTACTCACAACAACACCCAATGTCGGCATATATAGCTTTTTCGCGCTCTTTCCCGAGTCTCAGAAAGTCTTGATAGCACGGATATCTCGAGATGCATATCCTAGCAGAGATGGCTGTAAGAACGTTATATCGAGCTGGTCAAAGAAACTCACTTGGTGAATGAGAACCGACGAATGCATGGATAAGGACATATCTATAGATCCTTGTTTCAGTGCGCTGATGTCAGACAAGAATGGATTTCTTGACCTTGTACGCTTCCTCTTGCACGGTAAAAATATGACTCCTGAGCACAGCGTCATCTTCTATCCCCGTTTGGGATTTGAAGAAGGTAGCCTCGTCCTCATCCAGGGCGTAGAGTGTGGGGTCGAGAGGACGGGGGCTGGACATCATGGAGGAGACAAAGAAAAAGAGTGTGAGTTCAGACAAAGGGTCTTATTCAGCATTAAAAGCACCGCAGATTCAGTTGCTTCCAAAAGTCACAGCAACGCAAAGAAGAGAGGGAAAAGGTTGTGGTGAGATAAACAGGAATAGCATTGGGAAAAAATGCCCACTCCGGTACGTAGTGGACCGATTGGGCACAGACGTTTCCACAATATTCTACTAATTGAAAGATCTAATTCACAAAAGTGTTACACACCAAACTAGGTGGTATACTTTGACGGCAGGATCAACCGTATCACTGTCTCGGTCGTTGGCATGCAAGAAAGCATCAACGCGAACACTCCCCTTGGGAAATATTTCGCCATCCCAGAGAGCTCGCCAACTCTCAGGTGAGTGGCAAAACATGTTGCGTCGACGGCCACTATTGGAGCGAACTTCAGAGCGGAGCCCTTTCTCATGCCGACCGCCATGTACTCCAAAGATCATGGACCCAGGCTCAGACGACAACAACACCGCCATAATCTTTGCAACTTCGAATTGCCCTTCTTCATCAAAGAGATGGAAAAAAGCTGAAGTATGGATGGCGGAGATGCTTCCTCGCAGATCAGCTAGAGACTGTACTTGGGACAGGTTCGGGACGGAGGGAGGCACGCCTTCCTTCGTTAGACCTTTCAGCTGAAAGATGTCTTGGGGGACGAAATGGGCAGGGAATGTCTCCGCTGTGGTCTTGAATAGCTTATGTCCGAGTTCCCAAAACTCTGTGTTGTATACTTAAGTTATACAGAAGGAACGATAGGATAGGACGTTATACCAGGATATAAATCGGAGGCTATGACTTGCTCTACTGGATAGCCATCCACGACCGCCTTCCTGGGGTCATTTCCGACTAAGGACGCGGACGTTAGATATTGAACGTTACAGAAAAGATTTACGAACAGCAACATCCAATGTCAGCATAGATCGCTCCCTTACGATTTTTCCCGAGATCCAAGAACTGTTGATAGCACGGTTGCCTCGAAATCTTCAACCTAGGTGTCGGAAATTAAATATGATCACTATGGTGAACGTGAAGACCGCTTACTTTGCAAAGGTGAAAACGCGAATGCAGTTATACGGGTACACCTGTATCGTTGCATTGAGAAATCATTACTCAGTGAGGATGTTTACATCCACTTGCCTTGTATGCCTCCTCCTGGACGGTAAATATATGATTTTTGAGTGCGACATCGTCTTCTATTCCGGTCTGAGCTTTAAAGAAGGCGGCTTCGTCTTCTGAAAGTGCGTAGAGTGTGGGATCCAACTGGCGAGTGGCAACGTCTGAGCTCATTGTAGCAGAGATGGGCAATGGAAATGAGAACGAGAGCTACTGGATGGTGGGGTTTTTATACAAGTAAGCAGGTTCCAAAAATAGAGGACCGCAGTAGGGAAGATGGAAATAGCAACGAGGATCGGGATTAGAATGTTTGAAAAGTCCGGCGGCGTGCCGTATAGCGGCTGAGGACCCCATCATCAGGCAAAGGCCATATCAAAGACTCGTCCAAAGATAGCTCAGGAGTACGCAATGCTTTGCTCAGTCCGAGTTTATAATCATGATGAATTGTCCATGGCAATGCCAGGCACTGTTGCCAGTTGCTCCCTACTAACTTTCCCATTAATTGAAGGGAAGGTCAGTCTAACGCAGGGGTGGGGGTGATGAGGAAATTGAGTCGGGGAAAAGAAAACATTGTAGATACGAGAAGAGTCCTCAGCATACTTGAAGGTTACCACCAAACCAGTAGTACCCATGCAGCACTATCTAGCCACGTCCCCCAGAGACAGTCCAAGAATCTCCCCTACGAATTTGCCAAACATCGCACAAGCCTGAGGATTGCACTGTGCCGGAACAACCACATCCTAAATACGAACGGAGCAGAGGCAATTACGGATGGGCCTGTAACGTTCAGTGTAAGCTGCTTTTCGGGTAGCAATTCGGACAAGAGACTGATGACAAGTTCTCGAAGCGAAGTGATCTCTGTCTGAACAGAGGCCGCACAGGGACAATTATGTGTACTCGAGACATTGGAGATGTACTCGCGTAAATCACCAAACTTTTGGTTCGTGACTTGCAAGGCGGTTTCCAGCTTCTGCTGGGTGGTGTCTATACGGTGCAGTAACTCTTGCTGAACGTGCTGGATAGCAGCGAGATGCTCCTCAGTAGAGACGGTGAGGGCCTTCAGCGATGCAGTTAAACCTTCGACGGTCTCGGACAAGGATTGCACCGATTCTAGCGATATGGACTGAATGGATAAGTGCTGAAGAGTGAGCTGCGCAGATGAAGTAGAGGATGTTTTAGGATCGATGAGTGTCGCAGAGGTTGCAGCGGGAGGATAGTCCACAGGAGAGACAATAGTCGGTAAGACGTCCGTGTCAGGACCATCTGCAACAGCCCCTGTGGGAAGCTGAGCGGGAGCACCATCCACGGTGACAGTATCCTAGTATGAAGAAAAAAGAGAGATGAGCAGAAGAATCATACCATGGTAAGGGCGAGGATCACCTTGGCCTTCCCTGTGGGGGAGATGCAAGACTCGTTACGAGCTACGGAGTCCTCTGCAACGGGAACTACCTTCGTAGGAAAAAGTGGAGAGAGGACTCGATCAGAAGTTGCGATCGCGGTGTTGACAGGTCCGGTGGCTGCAGGAGGGCCAGTGTCAGTGGTCTCATCGGCAGCTAGAGAGACAGTGACAGGGGTAGGTGAGGTGGCAAAGGTGGGCAGATGGCTGTTACGGGTCTTAGCAGTGGGTATGACTCGGCAGGGGACAAGAGCTCGAGCCCTGGCAGACTGGTTGGGAAGAGTATAGAAAATATCGATCGAAGCGTATTGGAGACGATATATATATCCTGGGTGCTAGAATGAGAGAATGATAACATAGTCAAAAACTGCTGCGCAGACTATCTCGCAGAGAGAACTTACATTTCCTACTACCATAAGTGCTATCTTATCTCCTGGCTGAAGGAGCCCGATAAACTCCCGTGATTGGCCATGAATACCTTTCTCATCTCGGAAAGTTTCCTCTTCCTCCATGGGCGGCCAGTCGACCGTTATTTCTTCGATGGCACCACTCGCCTCGTTCCTTTCCGAGATGAACCATCTACTGTCGTTCGTTTCTTGAGAGTACACTTCCGCAGCTCTTAAACCAGTCTGGATCTGGCTCGAGTGCGCGCAGCCCTCCACGTACATATCAATTGATCGCCTTCCTTCCACCTCCTATAGCCACTGTGTTCTCCCGCGTATTATCGCTGCTTGAAGCCACGAACGAGGGGTATTTTCTGACGAAAGTATGTGAGCGAAAGAGAATCAACTAGCCAGTGTGACATACTTAAGTATCACGGAAATAGTCCATTCGCAACGCCCTTTTCGAAACCCAGTCATAAATCTTATTACCCTCACCTTCGCACCATGAGGAATGGGAGGAGTGACCATAAAACACCATTCCGCTTGGGCGCAAGGCTCTCCAGGATGGTCCTCACCGAGAACGTCGACGGTTCACTTTCGGTCTCCACGTATTCCAGGCCAATACCGGGCAAATTCAAGTGTTTTTTCCACAAGCTCGTATGGCACATACGTGATCAGTATGCGCTGGACAGATACAACATCCTGCTCAGACGGTATGTAACGCTCTGAGGGATGAGACCACAGAGACCACATCGGTGTCACCTGGGGGAATATGTGTCAACTGGGATTAATGTACCTATCAGTTCGAAAGGCACCTACGAATTAGACGAGGAGATTTAGCAGTTAGGTCATCAGTAAGGAACAGGCAGTGGACGATAAGCTATTAAAGCACAGAAATATGAGGTTCAAGCATGTCCATTCTTCTCACACCATCGATGTGAACATCGGTTGACACTTCTTTGAAAGCACGTTCGTTAAGGAGCCCGTCGGTGAAGTAGTGCAGTCACTGTGAAAGTGAACACTACCAACTGTGCCGTCCTTTTGGAAGGTACTGTGATGCTTCCCACGCGCCTCATGGGCGTCGCGGAACGACTTCCCATGGTTGGGGGTCTAAGAGGGAAGTCGCACAGGGCCGACAGTCAAGGCGTGAGAAGGACGGGTTTTCTTTTCTTTTTTTAATTGCCAAGGATGGACGAATTACACGATAGTCAATGCAGCGAAGTCACAGCGATTTGCGAATGCTGACCGCCCCACGATCCGAAGGTGACGAGGTCGTGCTCGCCGCAAGCTATTGAGCAGTATGCGGTGACAGGTGGTTCTATTACGCCTTCTGTGAGATCAAAGATTCCCATCAAGAGGAGGAAAGTTCAATTGAACTGACCTATAAGGGAACTCGGTTCACTTTTCCTTTCTCAATCAGAACCGTATTTACTGTTCGATGGTGAGAATGATCGGCGACCAAAGTCTAGGCTATCCGGAGACATGTCGCATCCAAGCTATACTTGAACCGGTCTGACGAGGTCATGTAGTTCCCATGGAGGAGAAGAAGGATGGAGTAACGGCCAGGTAACTATTCAGTTGTTATCGAGCCTACGTCCCGGCACTCCAACTTTGCGCAGATAGCTGCGAGATATGATAGGCGCACCCGGATGAGGAAGAGAGGAGAAATGAGTGGTGGTGGTATTTGGTTGTTCAAGTTTTCAGAGGGATTCTTGAAGTTGGAGGATTGATCAGCACTCTGGCAATAGTACTCAGTGGTGACTCCGCTTAGTCATCATTTCATACTGCCGGTCCGACTCCTCCGATGCGATCTGGCCCGGGGTCCTTAGTGGACAACGCTACTTATGCTTTTGGGCACATGAGAATTACTTATAATTATGTTGGCCGCAATTTCCTAGCATCGTGACCGTGAATTCACAGGCCTTCGGCGGCGTAGATTTAGTTCCCCGGTACTTGCTATTCATGCCGCTTGATATGGTTTGATATGTCTTACTCACAGTATCATAATTACTAATTTTATGAGATTGCCGTTGCTGGCATACAGCAAGATGCCCTGTGTGGGCGTCAGGACATTTACGATTGTGAATAAACCCCAGGAAAAGAAGTCGAATAAAAGATGGACCCCGACATCCCTCGCCTTAGTTTCAATCAAGTTGCGCTGGGTTCTTGATGTCAGAGATACATCGTCACTCCACTTGACGGCTACACCGTGCGACACTCTCACCACCGAAAATTAAACAGAAAGCCCGAGAATCCTCCGCCGGGTTGAAAATAGTTACAATAACATCTTGACACATACACTTCCACAACATTCTACCAATTGAAAAGATCTAGTTCACAAAAGTGTTACACACCAAACGAGGAGGAATGTTCTGGCACCAGGATCAACCGAATCTAGACCGTAACGGTCTCGATCATGCAATAAAGCATCAACGCGAACACTCCCCTTGGGAAATATTTCGTTATCCCAGAGAGCTCGCCAGCTCTCAGGTGAGTGACAGAACATGTTGCGGCGTTGGATGCTCTTGGATGCGAGCTCAGAACGTAAACCTTTTTCATGCCGACCAACGTGTGACCCAAAGATCATGGACCCAGGCTCAGACGACAGCAGCGCCGCCATAATCTTTGCGAGTTCGAACTGCCCTTCTTCATCAAAGAGATGAAAAAATGATGAAGTGTGAATGGCGGAAATGTTCCCTCGCAGATCAGCTAGGGACTGTACTTGGGACAGGTTCGGGATGGAGGGAGGCACGCCTTCTTTCGTTAGACCTTTCAGCTGAAAGATATCTTGAGGGACGAAGCAAGCGGGAAAAGTCTCGGTTGTAGTCTTGAAGAGCTTATGTCCGAGTTCCCAAAATTCTGTCGTATACTTAAGTTATCCAGAAGGTACGACAGGATAGGAAGTTATACCAGGATATAAATCGGAGGCTATGACTTGCTCTACTGGATAGCCGTCCACGACCGCCTTCCTGGGATCATTTCCGACTAAGTATGCGGACGTTAGATATTGAACGTTACAGAGACGATCCACGAACAGCAACATCCAATTTCGGCATAGATTGCTCCCTTGCGATTTTTTCCGAGATCCAAGAACTGTTGATAGCACGGTTGCCTCGAAATCTTCAACCTAGATGTCGAAAATTAAATATGATCACCATGGTGAATGCGAGGATCGCTTACTTTGCAAAGGCGAAACCGCGAATGCACCTATACGGGTGCACCTGTACCATCATATTATGATATTGTTACTCAGCGAGCATGAACACATATACGTGCCTTGTACGCTTCCTCCTGGACGGTAAAGATGTGATTTTTGAGTGCGACATCATCTTCTATTCCGGTCTGAGCTTTAAAGAAGGCAGCTTCATCTTCTGAAAGTGCGTAGAGAGTGGGGTCCAATTGGGGAGTAGCACTTTCTGAGCTCATTGCAGAAGAGATGGGCGATGAGAATAGGCATGAGAGCGACTGATGCTGGGGCTTTTATATGAGTACTAAGCAGGTTCCAAAAATAAAGACCGGAAGATGGAAATAGCAGCGAGGATCGCAGACTCCTTCCCACTCTCCTTCGTGGGAGGTAAAAGCTGCTTCGCAGCTCGTAGTCGTTAATCATATGCTAGCTATCTTATCTTATCTATCACGTGATATCATAATTCTCTGAACCTTATTTTTTTTTTTACCTCCCACTACGGAGACTGGCAACAAACCGGGTGTAGCGTTGCCCTTATTTGACTACGCCTTCCCTCTCACCCCCCTTCCGAAGGCCCCAATGCTTTAACTATTCCTCAAGTGAGCCTTAATTTACATGATGGGTAGGTCTATATGTAAATAACATGCGTAATTCCACTGTCAGATTATTCTGTCCTCATGCCACCAATGCCTGTACCGACTCTGTTCCCAGCTATAATTTGAAACCTGTTATCTTTGTCTCTCTTCAGCATGACCGCCTACGCGCAAGATAAAGCGCCCTATCTTGGTTAAATTATATTATTGCTATTCTTGATGAAAACGGCTCCTCAATCTTCGATCTCCTCGGGCAGATTCTGCGTTATGGTGGGCGTAGAGCGTTCGGAGTGGGGCGAGAGGGAAGGCGTAGTCAAACAAGGGCAACGCGCCACCCGGTTTGTTGCCAGTCTCCGTAGTGGGAGGTAAAAAAAAAAATAAGGTTCAGAGAATTATGATATCACGTGATAGATAAGATAAGATAGCTAGCATATGAATAACGACTACGAGCTGCGAAGCAGCTTTGACCTCTCACGAAGGAGAGTGGGAAGGAGTCTACGAGGATCGGGGCTACGACGCCAAGTAGAAAAGCCCGGCGGTGTGCCGTATGGCGGCTGAAGAGCACTAATCAAAAGCGATATCAGAATGTCGTCCAAAGATAACTCTGAAAGTTTTCCCCGGTCCGAAATGCCGACATAAGGGGGCATTCCAAATCGAGCGGTGTTCTGACATAATCAAGGTCATTCGCAATGGATGTCGATGACGAGTCGTTTTCTGTTTCTGTGGACCTCGACAGCGATGATTCGCCCCCTTCTTACCGCTCGACACCGCAGGCAACGAGCTCGAGATACGCGGATTCACCCCAACCGCACTTTGCCGATTCACCACAGCCCACATTACCTCGGTTGACCCTGAAGCTACCGTCGCTGAAGAGCCTACAAGCTACAGCACACGTCGAGAACAAACCGAGAAAGTCACATACCAATACCACTACCAGCAAGAGAAAGAAAGGGACAAAACTCTCAGGGTATGAGTACGGCGTGCCTGCACCACCAAAAGTGCCCCGGCCAGTGAAGCTGAAACCGTTAAAAGAGGTGTTGAGCAAAATAATCGCGCAAATAAAAAGGTCAGCCCTTAGTTTTCCTGTTGGTCTGTACTGACTGTCAATTAGGAAGGACGCTTATGCCTTCTTTCTCTCTCCCGTGGACGTGTCTCTGGTGCCAGGTTATACAGATGTCGTCAAGCACCCGATGGACTTCGGCACGATGTCAAGCAAAGTAGAAAAAGGACGGTACAGGAGCTTGGAAGAGTTCACGGTAAGTAGCCCCAATAGTGAGCCATGCTCAACTAATTGGCATGTAGTCGGACTTTAGGCTTGTTACTGGTAACGCCAAGTCTTTCAATCCCCCGGGGTCGATATATTATACCGAGGCGGAGCGCATAGAGGCAGCAGGGCTTGATATGATAGCTCGCTCAGCCGGAACCGTGATTCAGTACGAGACGGAGTGGACGGTCGATGTCGTTGGGGACGACGAATTGGAAGGTGTATCTGATAGTGCATTCGATTCAAATCAAGCGATGGATGTAGACGAAGCCATTCCGGAGCCTGCGGCTGCAACTGCTGTAACCGAAGAGGATTTTGGGCGAAGGAGGAGCACCAGAGCCCCTTATAAAAAGCCCGCTCCAGCCGCGCCGAAGACAACTGTCTCGGAGAGCATCGAAGATGGCCGTCTTCCTGGTAGCAAAGACGGTTTAGGCGATTTCCCCCCAGGGTCAGACTTGGCGCGAGTAATGCTTGAGTTGAAGGTGAAAGGTACGTGTGTTGGCAAAACCCTTATTCTAACCTTGTTGATTTTACCTGTAGGCAAACGCTATCGAACGAAAAAGGAGCGTTTGCGGTTTGAGAAGGAGGGTCCCCCGTATGCTCCAGATGGTAGCCTGGATTATACCGAGAGTGAGCACACCAACATGAATATAATAAAGCATCTGACGTCGCCTTTGCCAGTGGAAGATCCGTTTTCGATTCTGTCAGTCCTCGTTCCAGAGGGGAAGCCAGGGAAATTGGTTTTGGTCCCTATATACTCGACCGAGCCTCCCCCGACCATCACCTCGGCAAGTACACCCCAATTTCTGTCTACCGAAACACCACCGCCGGACGCACATTCCGCAACCCCACAACCACAACAACCACTGAATCCCGTACCAGTTACTCTTCCTCCCACACGGCCTCCACTTGTCATTGATAACCCGCCTAAGCGAAAGCATTGGAACCTCGTTAAAGGCATTACTGCCAGGGCAAGGGGCCGCGAAGAAGGGGGCGAAGCCATCAAAGAGAAAGATGTAAGACCTAGAGAGGCTCATCCCATCGATTGGGGGTCATTTGCATGTGTCGAAGGCGAATTATGGGATTCAGGGGAGGAGCTCAAGCAAGCACTTGAGGACGATATGGCAGAAGAAGAATCATATATTCAAGATATCGTGTACGGAGGTTCAGAGGGCCTGGCATATGTGAACAGCTTGTCCGAGTTTGTGGGACAAACCGGATGGGTAGCCGAGTGGGTGAAGGAGAATATCGTGAATCCCATGGTTGGAGGTCCTCATTTCTCGGAAAAGATTGACATGGAAGCATTGATTCAGCGGCCAGAGGAGCTATTTGAGAGCGAGGAAGTGTGGCACGGGAAGGTGTTCGTGAAGAGGGAACATGTGCTCGAGACTACGGAGGAACTCGGTGCAGTGCTCGAGTACGTTGCGGGGAAGCTGAAAGATCTAGCTGCCGCGGGAGAGAAACGGATTGATGACGATGAAGAGATGAAGAACCTTCGCATGAATTTACTGGCCCTTGCCAAGAGGGCTCCCCTGGACAGTATCGCTACCCTGCCCACCGAGTTGATACCGGAACATATCAGAGGTTTATTGCAATGAGGCTGCCCCACGACGGAGATTGTCTCCTTATCATCGCGCCGATAGAGATGCACCTATTCAACTTGACTCGCACTCGCACGCAGACTCCGATGAAGCTTAGCACTCTCTCACTCTCTACAGTGAATTTACTACACTACCTGGACTCGGATTAATAGAGTCATAGGTCTTTCCGTTCGCCTAAGGTTCTGTACATCTACATTTGCATGTAACACACAAAGGCGGAACCATAATACGACATTCTAGGACTGTACGAATTATTAAAAGACGATCGGAGGGTGAACGATGTGTTATCAGCTTCCATTCTCTGCGTTAATTACAAGTCCAACCCTGCATACTTTTTAGGAGTCCCCCGTGCAAAAGTGATACATCTTGGTATCAGGCATTTGACAAGAACTGTGAGAGACATTCTGAACATTCTCGAAGAAACCCAAAGGCGAATGCTGAACAATTTACCTGCTATTGGACATAGATAATGACACCCGGGATAAGAATATCATGAGCTCGACACTTCCGATCCACTGTGCTATCAAAAGAATGAGAGCTACGACCATGAATGAGGTGAAATCTCGGCGCACCTACGTCGATTCGCCACCAAGATAAGAGATAAACTCTCCGAAGAGATTGAAGAAGTGAAAAATTGGGCATTCACTCAAAGAGTGTATCAGGACGCGTCCCAGTTTGCCACGGTCATCCACGGTAGAAGTTAGAAGTAACCTCTGATGCCCCTCTGACAGGTAATCGTAAAGGCAAAAAGGTACGGGGGTCTCTGTGTTCACGCTGAACAATTGCAGGCCGTTATCTGGCTTCAGGTATAACGGATAGAATGTCGTTGAAAAGTCCTTGGTCGAAGAAGCGAACGTCGTGTCTTTGAGAGAACAGAAGATGTCTACCTTTCAACCTTCTACCCTCAGCTCAACGTCGCCTTGGTCAACAGTACTGATCGTGAGTCGATAGTCAGCACGGGGTGAGATTACCCACACCGTTATGCGAAAATTTTCTGTCAAAGAGCCTCCCGTCTCCAGATGGATACAAACCAGCGAGACGAGTCGTTGAATGGGGAGATAGAGATTATCTCTTTCGTCGTAAAACAGTAGGTATCCATACCGCCGACCTGAGGGGTCATGCGTATGGATACGACAAGTCTTGGGGAAGAAATTTCTTATTTCCCGCCATCATTTACGGTCCAATTGCCGCTTCGAACCGGAACATGCAGCTACCAGTTCAGAAACGGGGAAAAATGACTGATCTCTCAACCACTGGTCCCTCCACCCTCGATGATCCATGTTGACATTCTTTGGACAGGCATCCGTGATACAGAGTACTTGACGTCTCATAGAAACGCTCGAGGAGCAATAGCGCCACCATAATGGAAGTGCATTAACTCCTAGTCAACACTTGGCACCGGGAATAGGTCAATGCACTTGTCCGTGGAAGAGTGGCCGTCGCCTCTTGTGTGTGGTATGGATGAAGCCTTGGGCAACAGCACAACATCAATAGCACGCTACACCGACGAACGTAGCCACACATGCTGACATTCGATCGAGTTGACTTGAGCTCCAGCGTGGCAATCCACAACTGACCCAGGAGTCATTGCGTCCCGAGGAACGCGTGAGGGGCGGCAGCTGATACAGCCTCGTAACCCACTCAGCACATACGGATCAGTCCTCAGTGTATACACAGCGAGTAACGTTTGAACGACATTTTGCGCATTGCTGGAATATGATGTATTCACTCCGCTACATGTCGGGGCAAACTACATTCGAGATACCTAACAATAGGTATGTAATTCCGGTCCTTGATCCCTGAGGCCTGAAATGTCGAGGCAGCAACCAAATCCGTCACTGTCACGACAATCACAGGGCGACCTGGGTGATAACACTCCACAGTCGAGGACACTTTTGCGCATCGGACGGGTGATAGCCAACCGTGGCACGGAAGTGCCCCAGTACAGTGGGAACACACAGCGATGAGATCTCTTTGTAAGGTCTCTCTTGCAAAAATTCATAGCGTTGAAGATTAAGCTGATAGACGAGTAAACCGTTGACAAAAGAATGTGAAGACCCTTCACTGCGTCTCAGATGAGACGCCGTGGAACCGATAGGACCCTGATAGAGATGTACAATTAATGAAGCTGCAGATCCAAAGAGGCCCTCGCCTGGAAGAGGGATCTTGGGCTGAGATGTGGACGAAGCATCATGGTGGATGGTTAAGAAGAAGAGCTGACGTGGGCAACGAAATTTTGAATATGCTTGTTTGTATTTATTTGGGAGGATGGCGGCCCGACCTCCCGACTCCCTCCGCTACGCCTGACATGCATAGAAGCCAATGTGAGGAGTTCTCATCTTCTCTTTGGCAACACTGGAGCGAGACTTTTCTCTCAAGAGTTCGTTATAATTGAAAAAGGGTTCCGAAATTGAGGTCGTTGACTCTGGTTCTGAAAGAAATAGGTTGATTGATGGCAGTGAATCTAATAATGTTGATAGATTATAGTGTACACCATTTCACACTGCCTGCTGGATGGAATGTTGGTTTAAAAAGCTTGGAGGACGAATGATGAAATAATACCGACCGAAAATGTCCGATTTGCGGGCGCTCTCGTTCATCTCTTGAAGGCGCCTCAGAGATCCAATTATGCCAGATATCATTTAATGTAGATTACAGTTGATAGCGTAGGATTTCCAAAGAGCTTTACGAGGCTGGGCTATCGTCATGCCCGGAATCTCAGGTAGGCCATGAGGAGCGCGGAACAGGTTGTGACTAGAAGGACAATAAACAATATGCATGAAAATATAATCAAACGACTCACCAACCCCGACAATGTATTGGAGAGTCGTAGCCTCATCGAGCAAGTCAGCTTTGTATAAGAACCCGAGGAGGCAGAAACTACCTTGGACGCCTGTATCGCCGTTCGTAACCCGGCGATCTCCTGCTCTATTCGCGTGTCGACCTCCCGTATCTTCAGCACCTGGCCGGCGCTATCTTCCCTCAGTCTGCCCTTTTCAAGGTTCAGATCCAGCCGTACACCGGCCTGAGTTCGAGTGATCTCTTCCCGTAGTCGCTGCTTCAGCTTCTCGATATCGTTCAATAATCGGTCGTTCTCGGCTTTGATGATGGCAAGATCATTCTTCTCCATAAGCTGAAGTTCAGATTTGAGTTGCGCAAAGTCGACTTGTTGTGTGTAATGTTGCTGTCACAGTGTCATCAGGCCCGATAATATCCAGGACAGAGAACTGATACCTTCTCCTGATCAGCCTTCGTCACCATGTTGCTCGTCATGTTCCGTATACTCTCGTCGATGACTTCTGCTATGGCTGACATGATACCCTCTGCCTGTGCTCTGTTGAGCCCTTCCCGCTCGAGCCGTTGAACAAAATGATGAGTGTCAAAGTGAAAATCGAGCCGCGGTTGCGAAGTGGTGAATCGACGAAGGTGAGCTAGATGCCAGACCTGGTTCTGCCGGTTGCTCCATGCTGACCGTACTGACGACGAAAGAAAGGAAGGAAGTGAACGTTGCATACAGGAAAGGAAGCGTGGATAGAAGCGGTGGCGATGAAGCTGATGGGTGTAAATAAGCAAGCTATATTTGGATCATCACCACGAGGCTTGGCTTTCACTTGCTCACCATATTTGTTTGTTTTTTGCAGCAAATCGAACTCTATCTATTGTAACGATCTATCTGTCAATTCGTACATTCATGTCAGTCAGCCTCTCACGACCTCGTCTAAACTCTCTGCAAAGTACTGAATGTTTTTCGCATTCAGGCCGGCCAGGGAGATCCTCCCGTTCTTCGCGAGATATATGTGGTATTCATCTATGAGGCGCTTGCTCTGCGCTTCAGTTATCCCTGTAAAACTTCAAGGGGTCAGATACGTACAAAAAAAAAATGTTCCAAAAGATGATACCTGAACATTCCAATCTGGTTCACGACATGATCCCAGTTCCCTGGAGTCTTGAGCTCCTCTGTGAGCAGCCGATGGAGCTCCTTTCTTACTTCAATCAAACGTCCGGCCATGGTCCTGATGTTTCTCTTCCATTCCTCGTACAAAGCGACATTGTTCAGAATAAGGTTCACCTGCCAAACTTTCATTGAGCCATTCGTTCAAGCTTCTAAAGTTTCGAACGCACCAATTTTGCTCCATATGCCGGTGGGGTGCTGAATTCTACTCTGGTGAGCAAGCTCAATTGGCTTTTCACATTTTTTGCGGTCTCCTCATCTTTACCTACGATATGTAGCGCGCCAACACGTTCCCCGTACAAACCTGCATTCTTGGCGAAGCTTTGGCACACCAGCATCGCTATACCTCGTCGAGAAAATTCTCTAACGGCCCATGCATCATTGTCTAAATCTCCGGTGGCAAATCCTTGATACGCCGCATCGAAGAAGGCGTAATGGCCTTTGGCGAGCATGACGTCGGCGATGGCAGTCCATTGCTCCTTGGTCGGATCCAGCCCTGTGGGGTTGTGGGCGCACGCATGAAGCACGAAGATAGACCGAGAGGGAGCGTTCTTCATCGTCGAGAGCATCCCGTCAAAGTCGATTGCTCGAGTCTCAGCGTTGTAGTATGGATACTCGACCAAAGTGAGGCCGACGTTGCTAAAAAGTGCATGGTGGTTCACTTTATTAAACGCGAGGTGAGAACAAAGTATAGATGCAGACAATAACGAACTCACTCCACGTAGGTCGGCTGATGTAGACTTTCCTCTCACCATTGAATTGGTAGAATCGTGACAGGAAAAACGCGCCCAAGTGATTTGCTCCAGTACCACTGATAGTTTGAATTGACATGACCTAGCGTACTCTGAGTCATCTCATATGACATCCATACTCTGTCACTCACTTGTCCTTTCTTTATCATGTCCAACTCTTCCGCGAACATCAATTTCGCTGCAGAACTTGCGAACTCTGCAAGACCAGCAATTGGAAGATACTCATGGTCCAAGCCGGGAGAGTCGATGAGTAGTGCATGAGCCTATAATTCGCGTGGGGTGGACACAGGATAAAAAAATTAATTGCACTGCAGACGAACCTTCTTAACTGCAGGCAGCACCCACGGATTTCCCTCTTCGTCTCTGTAGGCGCCAGCACCCAAATTAACCTTCTTTGGAAATGGATCTCTCTTGAACGCCGCTGTCATCGCAAACATTTCATCCTCTGCCATGTTTGGAATCCCATCCCAGAATTCTCCAGAAACCATGTTTTGCCTTTGGTGTGAGAGAGGGGTTGGGGAAATTTTCACGGCTACACCGTTCCTTTCATATTTTAATACGCAGGCATTTTATGATCTGTTGAAAGTTCACACGATGGTCCGCCCGGAATTTGTATTTCTGTGCGTTGAGGCGCTTGGTTCGGCCCTTGAGAGGAACTTGGGTGTAATGATCGTGGGCGGGGAGTATTCCTCCGTCCAGGCATACTACTACAGGGTCCTATTCAATCTCTGGGTTAATCAAGTACCCTAGACGTATCATGATGTCGGATTCCCTACAAAGATTCATCCGACGCTTCCCTCAACGATGTCCTAGTCTTCTAAATTCCCGTATCCATAAAGTTCTGACACCCGCCCCCAGTTCCGCCCGTTTTCTTGAGTGCCCAATGGGCATGGGCTATCATCGTACGCAACTTCACCTCTCCCTGTTCTTTTCCCCGTCTTCCAAATCAATGTGCGAGCGCGTCGGAGTCCAGATCTAGACCGGGGGGACGGTGGGGGAAACTGTATATCATTGCGGGTATGAGGGAGGCGCCCCGGGCGACTTGGGGAACTAAGTAAGTACGGAGAAAATGAATCGACCGCCTCATGATGGAATTGAATGAGATTCAGAACGAACCTCTGAAGTGGAAATGTTGATGGTGATGGAGTCAGCGTAGTGAACTCCCGGAGCGTTCGCGTCGGCCCAGATCTTCTGCGTCGTTTGTAAGTCGTAGAGTCTGCATGCGCTCTCCATGGGGAAAATTTTGTGCCTCACCAGTGTGTACCTTCGATGATGAATGCAGCGTTGAAGTTCACCTCGGAAAATGGAGTTTCAAAAAAATGCCGCTGAAGTGAAGACATATCAGTGCTTACCCTTTGCTATTCCAACGATGTGACAGTTCTTTGCAGACACATTCATTCCATCATAGGATCGAACGGCAGAAACGTAGTAGTGAAACAGGGAAAATGGAGGCATAGCAGGTATGCCTAGGATGGCGAAGGCAAGAATCTTGCTTTCGGTTCCGACGACGATCTTTTAGCAATGCGTCTGTCTATTCCAATTTCGCTGCTTAGCCCAAGACACAGATGTCAAGGAACCTTCTCGGAACTTTGCGAAGGAACTCTGCCGTAGGCATCACTGACGGCGTATTTCTCGATAAGAAAGGGGATTACCTCCGGTACCCAACCTGACCGGGAAAAATATATTCATCTTTAGTACCATTCACAATAGTGACCGCGCTGGACGTAATATTGTGTCTTTAGATGTCCCTTGCGTGTACTTACTTGAACTAAAATCTCTTGGGAGACAAAATCACTAGAGCAGCTATTTTGCGCTACTGCAGGCTGTTAAAGACTGAAGTTCTGCACGTTTGATAACCGGAAGTTGGCCGGAAGAAATTGAGCTTGGAATTTCAAGGGCACTTCCACATGCATTTAATATGGCTGGTGCAGTCCTTCCCTCAAAGTTCCCGGGTAAGCTTTGTACCTGTCCAGTATAGACGGCGTTCGGAAACTAGTAGGAATCTCTGTCATATCGGAATAAAACCGGAAACAAATATTTCGATCGAGAGATCTCAGGTTCATATGATCGCCCGATCAGTTCAAAAAGCACGCCGCGGCGGGCTTCACATCTCATGGGAATTAATTAATTATCATTCCTTTCAACGTCTCCATGTAAACAATTCTATTCTAGTTTTTAACTACAAAAAGAATGTGAAATGAGGATTCTCGTCACCACGGTGAGGCTCGTTCGGTGCGCCAGCAGCTACAGCTGCGGCTTTCTTCTTGTTAGCTAGATGAAGGTAGAACATCTGAGAATGATGTTAGCAAGCAATGATAGTCAAGAAGAAAGAAGGGAAATACCATGAGACCAGTGAGTATCATACTCAACGCTGTCAGCCCAATAGAAATGTAGTATGAGCGATGGTAATACGGTTTCAAGCGCGTATCAAATATTTCGCCGATAGCCGCTCCTGCAGAACTATGGGATTGTGAATGAAGAGGCTGAGGGCCCAAGTGGAAACTCGTACTTACTTTCCGACAAATTGCATCAAGCCGACGCCCGCAGCGCGCTTGTAATGGGGACCATAATTATTTTGCGTCTGGAGTTAGCGTCAGACACGATCCAATGAATCACAGTGTACGCACCCATCCAACATTCAACGCCGTAGGTACATACAGACCTAATGCGACAACGAAAACGCCGAAATACCGAGCGCCAATGCTCTTGGTAGATGTGAGGATGATATAGCCGATTATCTGAACTAAGAAATTCGCCATGATGAAGGGTCCACGTAATAAAGTGCGGTCGGACATTTTGGCTTGGATGATAAAGGACAAGGCGCCCACAGCATAGACGGGGATAGTAAGAAGTTGGGCTTTATAAGAGCTGTAGCCCATATCACTAATAAGAACAGGCCTGGTAGAAAAGAATCAATTAGATAACACATCAAAGCAGGTATTTGAGAACGGTTACATGAACGTCGAAATGGCATAGAGAGTGATATCGGCACCGAATTGAATGGTACCGTGGACCCAAGTCCTCCAATCCGCGGGCGCAAGCATGACTTGTTTCATGTCAAACTGCTCATCTGGGTCATAGTGTGTCTTGTTGTTTTCATAACGAACGGTGCATAATTCCTTCTCATGTTTGGTCAGGAACCAGGCTTGGTCGATACGGTTTGGGATCCAGAAGTATGCGACGGGACCCAAGCATATTGTAATAAGCCCTTCCACGATGTAGAGCCACTGCCATCCAGCCACAGAGGCGGTTTTGATGTGTGTCAACCCGTAAGCCAAAAGACCACCTAGCTCGCAACCAGAATCAGACCAGAATTTCTAGGAAGGGTTGCAGATGGACTGACCAAATCCGCCCGAAATAGCGGAGCAGGTGAACATGTATGCAAGACGCATACCTAGCTCCTCTCGGCGGTATGTCATTGTAAGGTAAGTGACAATGCAAGGGAACGTTCCTAGTCCGGCGTTATCATACTGAACGTTAAAATACAGTCAAAGCTTACCGGCTTCAGCCCATCCGAGCAATACACGAATGGCCATTAGAGGTCCATAGGATCCAGAGAATGGTGTGGCAATGGTGAGCGCGCCAAAAATGATGGTAGACACAGAAAGAACGATCCTGGGTGTCAACAATTTTAAAAGTACCGCGTCTAAGTATAAGAGTTGCATGTAAGCAATATTTCAGGAGTAAAACTTAGTGATTTACAAACGGGTTCGAATACAACGTAGGTTCTAGATTGGAGGCGTAAATTCGCGAAAATAAAAAATAAAATTGCAATCCTGACGCGTACTGCCGAAAAGATCAGGGCTCAGTTGACAACGTCCGAGATAAATCCTACTTACTACCACTGAGACTGCGGCTCCGTATTGGTTTCCCACAAGGCCAAGATCGATGTCCATGCCGGCAACTTTGGCATTGCCGATACTGTTCGCGTGGATGAGCATCAAGCCATGTGGAACCAGAGAAAAGAAGCAATCACTTTCCACGGTCGAGAAAGCAGACAAAATACAAAGCACCCAGCATTGGGATCAAGAAGGAGTCGATCTTTGGTCAAGTGTCAGTCAGTTGACTGCGAAACGGAAGAAACATGTGCAGCTAACCTTTCTCAAGAGTCTGGCTTCCGTTTTGGGGTCAATAGGTGAAATTTGTTTCCCGCTTTCAAAACCAGAAGCCACGACTTCGAGATTGTTGTCGTCAGACTTGCCGGCACCAGAATACTGCTAGATTTAGGTCAGAAATGTCTTAGAAGATGCGAAAAGTTGACTTGGCACTAACCGAACCCATTAGTGATGACAGTTAACGACAACAAGGTCAGTGAGCGTGCTCAGGGTATAGGAAGTTCATTTATAAAAGGAGCTAGAGAATCTGATTGGAACTGACCGGCATCTAGGACGGTGGTCGCGGCGGTCGCGGAGACATTCAGGACTTGGAAGTTCTTATCGCGGAATTACCACGTATCAATAATTCGGCCATTCCCTTTATCGGCACGTGAAGCCGTGATCCGATTGGTTCCGGAGTGGGCCTTGTCAAACGTCTGTACTCGATCAACGAGGCCCTTTATTTATTTGAACCATGGCAATTGGAAAGGCTCTGCATCCTAAAGGCCCCCCTGCCTATGTCTGTCTCTCAGGAAGAAAATCCTTATCATATCCGTATTCTATGCAGGACTAAGGTCTTTTCTGCGCCAAGTACTGCGGGTCTCTGCCCTGGGTATTCGCAGGCGAACGTTATAATTTTGCCTAATAAATTCGCTGCCGATTTTCGGTTGCTCTGTGCGGGAAACCCCGTTTCGTCAGCTACCTATGTTTTCTCCTATACTGGAACTAACTGACATTGCTGTCAGATGCCCTCTCCTTGGTGAGACGAAACCGGGTGACCCCCAAGTCCCTGAGGCGCTTGCCGCAGACAGCGATGTTCGGACCGATTGCCCTTCCTACAATATCTACCGCGATGGCGTATTTGCCGAGCAAAAGGAAAGTATAGAAAAAGAGTGGCGCGACGATAGTGTTGCCTTCTTTATTGGTTGTTCTTATTCCTTCGAGGCGGCTCTCGTCAAGAATGGGCTCCCACCTAGACATCTGGAGCTGAACCGTGCCGTACCTATGTACAAGACGAAGTATCGCCTCTGTCCCTCTGGAGGTGACTCTCTTCTTTACGACATGTTTATTTACCGCTGACACTTTACCGCAGTTTTTGGTGGTATCCATGAGGCCATATCGGTTAACTGACCTCGAGCGTGTGCGTGATATTACCCGTCCTTTCGTCAAAACCCACGGCGAGCCTGTCGCCTGGGGTCTGGACGGCGCTAAATCTCTTGGGATCACGGACCTCGATGGGACGAATCCCGACTTCGGCGATCCCACTGAGATCCAAGAAGGAGAAGTAGCTGTTTACTTTGGTTGTGGAGTGACTCCGCAGCTGTCCGTTATGGATAGTGGCATCTCTGGGGAAGTAGTTGGTCACACGCCTGGACGCATGCTGATGCTGGATATTAAAGATGAAGATGTTTGTCTGTCGTTTTAATTTCATGTATTTCTTCTTTCTGCTTTGAGCCTTTAAGATTTGCAGATGATTCTCGAGTCAGCTCTATACATACCGCCGTGCTTGAGCCCGGAATAATTGTCAGCCACAAGTTATTTATGACGAAGAGGGAACCATGTCGGCAAAGGGTCTTTACCAGCCCAAAATTCGTCCTTGGGTGCCATTTCGTCCGCGGTTCAATACGAAGGGCGCGTCACTAACGGCATGAATCAATTAAGGGAGCTTTACTTATCTTGGACTTGAAACTTCAGATAGAAATAACTCAGAGGACCGTCTTACCTTCGACAGGTGCGGAATTCCGGGATTCTGAACTACGTGAACTCTGATACACGAAGACATGGCCTTGTAGGAGTAACACGGCTCTGCCACGGCGTAGACGATGCCGAGAAATCGGAGTCGAAACGCGCCCCATTCCGTCTTGCTTCGTGCTTGGCTCTTCCGATTCAAATCCGGATGTGTCTCTTGTTTCCGTCCACCTTCCGGCACCTTTCTAGCCTTCGAATATGAATATGATGATGATTCAGCTCTCTCTCATTTCTTATCGTTCCTGTCATGCCAATCGCCCTGGATACTCTACGTAACGCTGCAGGCATCCGTATTGCTATTGACAGAGGTACGCCAGGAAATAAACCCGTGTCGTTTACTGATGCGATGTAGGCGGTACCTTCTGTGATGTATTCGCTACGTTCGCTCATCATCCACCCGTCATCCTCAAGGTTTTATCAATCGACGCAGCTTACTCCGACGCACCAACGGAGGCTATCCGACGTGTCCTGGAGATAGGTTATGACTCCCACATACCCAGAGGGGAGCTTCTTGACGTGTCGGGGGTGGAATTCATCAGGATGGGGACGACGGTCGCGACAAAGTGAGTATATGCGCATTTCGAGGAGTGTCTTCACGTTGTTCTAATCATTGCCCAGCGGTGCCCTACCTTTCATCCACCTCTCCTCGTTGCTCACATCTCGTTGTAGCATTACTCGAACGCAAGGGAGAGAAGACTGCCTTCATTGTCTCGGAAGGCTTCCGCGACCTTCTGCACATTGGGAATCAAAGTCGTCCAGATTTGTTCGACCTCTCAGCTAAGCGCCCAGGGGTGTTGTACGAGAAAGTACTCGAAGTCAAAGAGAGAGTCTTACTTGCAGACGTGTACGAATTGGAGGGGCTCCCTGTCGTCATAGGTACAAGCGGAGAAAGGATTCAGGTTGAACATGTCCCCGGTAGAGCTTTTGATCCGTCAGTCTTGAATGATGACCGACATTTTTACAGACGCCGGCGAATGCCGTAAACACCTCAAGAGCCTCTACGATGACGGTTTTCGCTCCCTGGCCATCTCTTTTCTTCATTCTTACACGTATCCTAAGCATGAGATCCTGGTCGCCGACATTGCCCGAGAGGTTGGTTTTACACACGTATCTCTATCATCCCAGCTTTCGCCAATGATTCGCATTGTTCCTCGTGCGAACTCGGCGGCAGCAGACGCCTATCTTACACCAGAGCTCCAGAAATATCTCCAAGGGTACGCGTCTGACCATTTTCAATTTTGGCACACCTGACTTCTCTGTAGTTTCCAAAAGAGTTTTAAGAATCTTAGACCTAGGATGCTTCAATTCATGCAGAGCGACGGCGGATGTACGTGTCCCTTTATGTGTCCCTCAAACAGGTGCTGACATACTAACCTAGTGGTCAGCGCAGAGTCATTTTCCGGACTACGGGCAATTCTTAGTGGTCCTGCAGGTGGGGTCGTTGGTATCGCAAAGACTTGCTGGGATGAAAAACTGCAAGTGCCGTTGATTGGGTTTGACATGGGCGGTTAGCCAAACTGAACACTCGCTCCTTCTTGATATATCTAACGCCTCATATGATAGGTACGTCCACGGATGTATCACGGTTCGATGGGAAATACGAGCATCTCATGGAGTCGACGACGGCCGGTGTTACTATACAAAGTCCACAACTCGACATCAATACTGTTGCTGCTGGTGGAGGGGTGAGTAAACATGTCAGTTTCAAGTCATCACCCTTACCAAACGGTATTACTACTTATTAGTCACTTCTTCTTTGGCAAAACGGGCTTTTGAAAGTGGGACCCCAATCTGCCGGTGCATCTCCCGGTCCTGCGTGTTATCGCAAAGGGGGCCCACTCACCACAACGGACGCGAATGTCTTTTTAGGCCGACTTCTTCCAACCCATTTTCCCAGGATTTTCGGACCGAATGAAAATCAGTCCCTTGATGCTGATGTGGTGAAAGAGAAGTTCACTGCCCTCGCCAAACAAATCTCGACGGATACCGGAGTACAGAAGAGTCCGGAAGAGATCGCCCTTGGATTTCTGACAGTCGCAACGGAAGCCATGTGTCTGCCTATTCGGGCTATCAGCGAAGCAAGAGGGTATGATCCGTCTAGCCACCACCTGGTGGTATTTGGCGGTGCGGGAGGACAATCTGCTTGTGATGTTGCTGTGGCGCTAGATATGTCGCGTATTCTCATTCACAAGTCGTCAGCTATCCTTTCTGCGTTCGGGCTGGCAAAGGCTGAGTTGGTGGACGAGAGTCAAGAATCGTTCGCTATCATTGCTGACGATTCGAGTTCTGACCTTCTGCGCTCTCGCCTAGCTGTCCTACGAGTCAGATCCGAAGGACGCTTGATTGCGCAAGGGTTCACGAAATCTCAACTTTCATCCACGTCGTACTTGAACATGGTTCGCGTTCTTTTTTAAATTGAGTTCTTTTATGCTAAACTTGGAATTAGCGCTATGATGGTTCCGATGCCACCCTGATGATCACCGTGGAACCGTCCCACGATTTTGTCCAAGCGTTTAAGGCCAAACATCACCAAGAATTCGGGTTCTCTCTTGAGGGACGGAGTGTTTGGGTCGACGACCTTCGGGTACGCGTCAGTGGCGTCCAAGATGACGGTCGCGACGCGTCACACGAGGCTCTGTCCGATCAAATTAGCCGCCTGAAGATGGCCCCTCTCACTCCAACGCCGTTTGAAAAGTCGAAAGTATACTTTGGGTCGACGGGTTGGACAGATACGGGTGTGTATAAGCTCGGTCAATTAATGCCCGGTTCGGTCATCAAAGGGCCGGCAATAATCATTGACGCCACACAAACGATAGTCGCCACGCCAAGCGCGGTCGCTATGGTCTTAGACGACCACGTCGTGTTGGACATCGGCCTTCACAATGATTCCGAGGGCAAGATGGTTGATCCTCTCAGAGTTGATCCTATCCGCTTGTCAGTGTTCGGTCATCGGTTTATGTCAATAGCGGAGCAGATGGGAAGGACGTTGCAGAAGACAAGTGTCAGCGTGAATATCAAGGAGCGGTGAGTATGCGATTTCTGCTTGCCGACTTGCCTCATCTCTTCTTGTAGACTTGATTTTTCATGTGCACTTTTTGACCCTGATGGGAGGTTGGTGGCTAATGCACCTCATGTACCGTGAGCCTTTGACTGCGTAGTTCCCACATAATTATTGACATATCGCCAGAGCTATGTTGGGTAGTATGCAGTTTGCAGTCCGTTGGCAGCACGAACATTGGAAGGGTCGACTTCACGATGGGGATGTTATTCTAAGCAACTCGGCTGTCAGTGGCGGAGTACATCTCCCTGATATCACGGTCGTTACCCCCGTATTCGATGATAGCGGAAAGGAGATCATTTTCTACGTTGCCTCTCGAGGACACCATGCCGATGTTGGAGGGCAAACTCCAGGGTCTATGCCCCCGTTCTCAAAAACGATATACGATGAGGGCGCATCGATTTTGACATTCAAGGTTGTCAGTGCAGGGAAGTATAATGAAGATGAGCTTATACAGCTCTTGGTGGAAGAACCATTGAAGCACCCGGGCGGAAAAGGGACAAGAACGCTGAAGGACAACTTGAGTGATATCAATGCACAGATTGCTGCAACTGTGAGTACATATGTATGCCTGCATTGCAGATCTGACCTTCGTTGTTTAGTATAAAGGTGTTCGTCTGGTGAAGAACCTCGTGTCTAAGTATACGTTACCGGTGGTACAGATGTATATGTATGCGATCCAGACGACAGCTGAAGAGGCCGTTCGACAACTCTTGCGAAATTTCAGCAAGAAGCACAGTGGTAAAGCATTGGTTGCTTTCGATCGCATGGATGACGGGTCGCCAATAGCCTTGCGGATCGACATCGACAGGGAGAACGGCTCTGCGACTTTTGATTTCACAGGCACCGGTCCGGAGGTGTATGGCAATTGGAACGCGCCAAGAGCGATCGTGAATTCGTCGATTATCTACTCATTACGATGTTTGTTGGCGAGTGATATTCCATTGAATCAAGGTGAGCTGCTCTCTGTTTTTTTTTTGGAGAAATATGTTGACGATGTAGGCTGCATGACTCCAATCAATGTCGTCATACCAGATGGATGCTTCTTGAAGCCAAGCCCAGACGCGGCTGTTTGTGCGGGAAATGTTCTAACTAGTCAACGTACACATTTCTTCTTTACATGGATGCTTCGGGCCTGAGATCGCACTCTTCACAGGACTTACTGACGTCGTACTTCGGGCTTTCGAAGCCTGCGCAGCTTCGCAGGGTTGCATGAATAATCTCACCTTCGGATATGACGCTGAAGTTACTGCTTCCGGGGAGAAGAAGTCTTTCGGGTTCTATGAGACCATAGCCGGTGGCGGTGGTGCAGGTCCCGGATGGCATGGTACTTCTGGTGTTCACACGTTAGTGAAGATCCAAGCCATGCTATGATCACACAAATCTGACGTTTCTTCAGACACATGACAAACACGCGTATCACCGATCCTGAGATCATGGAACGGCGATACCCTGTCATTCTTCGACGATTCTCCTTGCGGCCCGGTTCAGGTGGAAAAGGACAGTATCATGGCGGGGATGGTGTTGTGCGAGATATCGAGTTCCGTCGGGCTGTGCAGTGCAGCATCTTGAGTGAACGGAGGGTTTATCAACCTTATGGCTTAATGGGAGGCGATCCGGGTGCGCTGGGAGTAAATTTGTGGATATCGAAGGATACCCAGGGGAAGGAGAGGGCACTGTCTATCGGCGGTAAGAACACGGCCCTAATGGCCAAGGGGGATCGGATAGTTATTATGACACCCGGAGGGGGTGGTTATGGAATGTCGAACGAGTAAATTTGAACATGGTATAGTACAGAATAGAAGATGACAGATCGGACAATCATAAACGGACTGGTCCGGCCGGGCCGGCCAAGCGTTCCGAGTTACAAACGTTCGTTATAATTTCTTACTCTATCAGCAGCCCTAGCTCCCCGCTCTATGGGATTGGGGAATCCAAGAATTGTGTGGCCCTCTTTGCGTACCAAAATGCACGACGGAGTGTTACTAACCAGACACTTGGGGGGGACAAGGAGGCCCCCGTATCTTTGATTCCTTGATTCCGGGGGCCTCCTTGATTCGTGGAACTCACGATGCGATGCGGCTCTTATTCTATATCAGTCATCTTGAACTCAGAACATTGGATAGCAATTTAGTCCAGCACTCACGACTCCCTTTGATTGATTGTGCCGGCCTTATCTTCTCTTTGGAGGACAATGCACGGCTGGTTTCTAGGACGACACAAGTGATCATTCGACGATTGTAGCGCCCGCCCTGGATTTTCTCTTCGAATGGACCAAGGAAGAAACTGTTGTACTTCCACATATAAAGATCTCTTTTCATTGACCCTCCTAGAGCTATCTCCTTCATTAACAACAATTTAGGTCGCCAGAAAGTAGCTTTGGCATACCGAAATGGGTTTTTCCAGTCAGGGCTGTATGTACATCCTGACATCATCGAGTAGTAGAAACTTATGACTGAACCAGCATCTTCGAAAAGAGAGGGTTCGAAGCGAACGCCCCAGCCGAGCTCACCAGATGCATCGGAGCACACTAATCAATCAAATACCACACCACAAGGTAAGAACTCCCTAAAACCTACTAGCCGTGAGCTAATATGAGCTAGATTCTGTACCTCTTGAGTCCAGCTTCCAGCAGATACCTCAACTATCATTCAGCATGTCCCGGAACCAGCACCCTATTCATTCTTCTCCCCCGACTGTATATCTGACTGGCCCTCTGGAACTGGACGAAGTTGACTACGAAACTTACTTGGCCACGACTCTTGGTCGTGAACGCAGAGCCCCAGGGACTCGTTACTCAAACGCCGCTCGAAAAACAAGTACTTAGATCTCAGACAGACTATGAGCATTCTCATCTTATATCTATCTCCTCTAGCCTTCGTCCCGGACGACTGGATTGAGACTATATTAGAGTCAACAAACGATATCTTACCTGGAACAGGTACATACTATTTGTTTTGAATAAACATAGGACTCGCATTTACTAATCTCGGCACGTACAGATACAGATACATTTGGTTCCAAGTCTAGCCCATCTCCCGACTTGTTGCCAGTGTCACCACGCATGCGCTCGCCACGCACTCTAGGTTTAATCGACGATCTCACAGATACTATGGCCATGGACGCTCTACATCTTGGTCCTGTTACTCAGCCATCATCTCCGTCTCTTGAGCTGGGTGTAATACATAATGGACAAACATCGAGATATGGCCAAACACTATCCCTATTTCCGTCTCAAAGTTTCGCCAGTCAATCATCCGAAGACAGTGTCGGTTCAGTCGGGTACAAATCAGCATTGACCCAGCTCCAAGACACCTTGAGCCCACTCACAAACCTGCTCACTCGGATCCCTCGATGTCAGGATTGTGATGTGGTCCTGCTCAAACCGAGTAACATATCTACCTACTTGCAAGAACTACAAGCTGGTACTTCCTGCGAACTTGAATATATGCTCTTGGTTTGTCCTGGTTGTTTACAACCGTACTGTGAAGGTTGCGGCGAGAGGATCAGGGTACCCGACAAAGGTGGTACTTGGTTTAGGGCTGCTATGAATTGTTGCACTCATGTCGGGCTGAGAGGACTTCTCAACGTGCTGAGCGATCTTGACGAGGCGGATTCACATCCAAGGATAGCCAGTCTTTTACGGATTATCAACAACTCCTTTGTCAATAGGCGGCAGCCTGTTCACTCCTTGGTAGGACCCATCATCAGGTGCTCTAAGCTGCTCAAGTTGATGGATGAGATCTTCCATGCCTTCATGTTGGACGAGATTCCCCTCGACAGTGATTCATGGGAGGTTTACGATCAGATGACTAGGCTGATGTGGACATTCTCTGGCGACTCACAGCTGAGACTTCTGATCAGGACGGACACGTACATCTTCCCCCACAATGCCGGTCGGACCAGCCGCTGGATACGAGATGGACTCCAAGAGGATTGGGACCATGGACTACCGATGCTTGTGAATTTGCGACGGAGGATCTCACTAATTGATAGGGTTCTGCAGAAGTACCAAGGGCGCGGCATGGGAGGACCAATGGAGTCACCTTACAAGTCTGCCACAATGGCACATCTGAAGGCTATACAATCAGAGTGGAAGTGATTCTGCATTGATTTCCGGTTCCCTTATGTAACATTTCCGTAGTCTTTCTTACAGATACTTAGCAATACAAGTGATCCTTTTCGATCATGAAGAACGCAAGCTTTAGCATCGCAGGCGCCTAAATGAGGGAAGAAAATACGATGAAGCCTAGAACACCGAAAAATTGTAAAGAACAATACCCACATTTCATTGAAGGACTCGCAAGTGGATAAACAATACTGAAATATCAAACACAGTTTAGTAGAGGGAACACAATCGTAACGGGTGTTAATCCGCACGTCCAACAGCTTCTCCGTTGTGATCGTCTACGCTCTCTGACTGAGCTTCCAAGTCATCTTGGAGCGTGACGTCGCTTGGTGGGCAATATTCATGAGATTCAGTTCGAGTGCGTTTATGCATGGATATCTCCCCCCGCTCAAGCTCCCAATCTTTGTCTATCCCAACACCCTGCAATGTTTCCACCTCGATGCTTGACTGGCTACGAGCCCGGAAACATTGTGTCCCAAAGTGTAGCGACGACACCACGCTGCCCTGCCATGACTGGTCCGAACGTGCATGTCCTGCAGCAACGCGTCCAACAATGAGTGTTGGAGCTATTCCCTGTGACGATCATTTGTCGTTAACTACTAAGGGAAGGAAATGTATATGTGCGCACCCTCACAATCCCTGCCATGACATCAACATAATAGTCTGCCCGGTTTCCGCGAGCCTCAAGAGCCATGTCTAGGATCAAGATCAAAGAATACAGCACGGAGGATTCGACCAAGACTTCAATGACATGACGATAGACGCCGACCCCGCCTCCAATTCCGTTGCTTGCTCGTCCAACAGTCAGAATGCGGTAAATGATGAGAGTTGTGCACCATATTGTCGTTGCCAAAATGAAGGACAGGTACAGGACAAAGATAAGTACATAGTCACTGCCAGTAGTGTACCAGTGACATGTGTTCAGGACCTTGCAAACTAGATTAAATTATGGGCGAATGTGGGATATAAAAATACTGAGCATCGCACCGATTCCAGAGATGAGCATTAAAATTGGAGGTAAGACCACAGGCCAGCGTCCCCCCCAGACTATCCAGCAACGCCAAATCTACGGATGGCAGTAATGAAGTCCATGAACTGTTCAGAATAAATTACGCACGCACCACGGTGGAGTCTGCGAGGATAGTACTAATAGCACCTGTGATGTCCTCCCCCAAGAGTATGCTATTTTGGGGATAGACGAACACGGAATACATCGACCAGAAACTTTGACTGTTGTCGATGAAAGCAGAGATCATATAAGACCAATTGAAACCGAGGCTGACGGTGGTGGCGATAAAGAGAAGTGCCATGGCCGTTACCACGAACTGCCGTCCAATAGACCGGGATTTATGGGTGACTGGTTAATTAAATTAAGTCAATCGAGCCTTCCAGACACAGAGATTTTGTTGCGCGCACAGAAAGACCATAAGGTAGTGGCGACTATGCCTGTATAGATACCTAGGGGGTAGTGATGAACTGGACGTTCTTTCAAAACCAACGCGAAAACACACACCGTGCAAGAGTGCATAGAGAATCGACGAGTTCAACTTAGCGTCTAAGACTTGATAAGCCATCTCTCTGTCGCTGAGATTTGGTGGGATGTTGGGTTGATAGGCCATAATAAAAATGTAGGGATGAGGATATGCAAAAGATAGAATATACACGGGGATCCAATTCGTGGGACAAACACATACCACTTACTTCGTTATATAGCGGCCCATCATAAACAGTTTAGTGAAAGCATTACAATAGGTCTGGGACACAGCAGCCATATCTCCATGGAACTCGTTGACAACCAATCCCGACGGCAGGAAGTTGTTATTGGTCAGAACATCAAAGCAGGTCTCGAGACTCGGGAGATCATCTTTCATTAGTTCATTAGTTCAATCCATTCAAGCAGTTTCAATACTGATAGCTGTGTATCTCCCATCCTCAATATTACAGAGTGATGGCAAGTTAGTGCCTTGAGTTTTATTCGATGCTGATGCATGATCAACAAAGATCCTCGAAACGCTGATGCTCTCAGGATGAGAACCGTCGCATTTCTTTAGTAGTTACGCAGGTGGTGTTCATCCAGAAGGCCGTATGAACCGGAAGCTCGGCCAACTCGAGAGTTCGTCAGAGTTCGTGGCAGGGTCATGGCAGGAACGCAGCAGGGAATTGTCGGAGTTGAATTTGAAGCCGTTCTGCCGCGATTACCGACGTTGGCATCAACTTAGACTTGCTCAAGAGTTAAGACGTGTCTCTACGGGATGTCAATATCGATAAAGGTGTTATGTGTCGCACCGTCATTTCCATGATGTTGCACGCCGCCGAATGTAGTCCCCCAAATAATGGTTGAACAGTACGTCGTCGAGCACTTGATCATATCTTGAGTCCTGACTGGTGTTTTCGAGGTGGCCGGTCATTCTTCGGTGTATTTTGATGTACATAATTGCTCCTCGCCAATGTGCCACTGGCCTCCGAATGGATATTAGGGTCTGCCTCTATGACTCCGGGAGTCTATTCTCTCAGCGTTGGGCCTGCCACTGTGGTACTTTCAATGCCCATTCTAGTCTCCAAGTAACGATCAATGAAGAACTACGGACACGAACAAAGACAGGTGGAATCTGAGAAGTTGCGCAGCGCCCCGCCTCATTATTGATTGCTGGAAAGGGTTAAACCAAGTCTGAACGAGATCGGGCTCAAGCTCACTAGTGACTGTGTTGGTACCTGTACAAGGCCCCAACTTTAAGGGGTATGTGATATATTATTTTCCCCGCCTATCTGATGGGTGCACTGGTTCCAGGATGAACTTCCTCCCATCATATATGACCGTACTGTGGGATTTTATCTCTGTATAACTTGCAGCCGCTGTGCCCTTGCCAAGAGTTCCCCGGACTCGAATTTCCAAGATCTGTCAGTGTAACGATTGTAGCTGGCACCGGTATTTAACTACCTTTTCTTGACAATTGTGCAGCGAAATCTGCCAATCGGGACTCAAACCGTGATGGAACAGAATCACGTTGGCAGGCGCGCCGAGATCTCACTAGGATGGATATCTTGATTCTCTTCCTGGTCTCGGTTTCCCTAATTCAATAGAACATTCCAATGGGAGTTTTGCACTTCGTATAGGCGCTTTCCCTATGATATGGAGTCTACGCCGGCAATATCGCACATCGGGTCACACCTCTGTTACTATTTGTGTTGGAATTGTCAATGTAAGTACTTAATAGGTGTCGAAAACAGGGCGCCGAACGTGACTTTTTATTACCCTTGACTGAAAACCCTCTTCTCTTTACGAATAAGTTACCAGTTCTCTCTGCGTTTGCATGCTCATATCATCCTTCTGCAACCTTGGAAGTGATTACCACCTGTGGACAGATCATTGAAGAATACAAACTTCAGGAATGCAGGCGCATGAACGTGGGAAGAAAACGCGATGAAGTCTATTCCAGACAGCAGGACCACCGTTACACAAGTTCGCCGAAAGAAAAATAAATACAAGCATCTTTTGGATGTCGAACGCAGTTTTTAGTCAACATGGCCATAATTAGTGTTAATCTATATGTCCAATAACTTCTCCGTAACGATTGCCTACGCTCTCTGGCTGGACTTCCAAGTCATCTTGAAATTCGACGATGCTTGGTGGGAAAATTTCCTGAATTCAGCTCGAGTGTACTCGTGCCTGCATCTCCCCCCGCTCAGCCTCCAAAACGTCATCTATTCCAACACTCTGTAATGTTTCCACCTCAACGCTTGACTGGTCACGAGCTCGGAGATGGTTTGATCCAAAGTGTAGCGACGACATCACGCTGCCCTGCCAGGACTCGTCCGGACGTGAGTGCCCTATTGCGACACGACCGACAAGGAGTGTCGGAGCTAATCCCTGTGGGACGAACATTCGTCATTAACTTCCAAAGGGAAGGCGAAGGATGCATGCATACCCGCGCAATTCCCGACATGGCATCAACATAATATCCTGCCCAATCTCCGCGGACCTCAAAGGCTATGTCTAGGATCAAGACAAAAGAATACAGTGCGGAGGATTCGACCAAGACTTCGATGACATGATGATAGGCCCCGACTCCACCTCCAACTCTGTCGCTTCCTCGTACAACAACCATAATGCGGTAGATGATGAGAGTAGTGCACCATATCGTCGTCGCTAAAGTGAAGGACAGGTAGAGGACAAATACATATACGTCGTCGTTGCCAGTGGTATATTCGCGGTAGGTATCGATGAGCTTGAGTACTAGGACAACCTATGAGAAAGCGTGAAATAGAAAAGGAACTTGAGTATCGCACCAATTCCAGAGATAAGAAACGCAATAGGTGGCAGGACAACAAGCCAGCGCCGTCCCCAGACCATCCAACAACGCCAAATCTACACCAAACAGTAAGGGCCTGGTTCCGAATGAATCGAGTATGCACACCATGATGGAATCTGCGAGGATAGTATTGATGGCGCCTGTGATACCCATCCCCAAGAATATGTTTTCGGAAAATACGAGAAACGAATAATTCGACCAGAAACTTTGGCCGTTGTCGATGAAGGCAGAGCTGATATAAGACCAATTGAAACCAACGTTGATGGTGGTGACAATGAAGAGAAGGACGATCGCCACGACCATGACTTGTCGTCCAATGGTTCGAGCTTTACGGGTGACTGGCCATTCAATTGAGCTTGAATAATATCACAGAGGATGTACTGCACTCACAGATGTTCCATAGGGTGACAGCAACGATGCCAGTGTAGATACCTAGGTGTAGTGACGGATGAGATAGGAGCAAACCTAAGCGAGAGAACAAACCGTATAAGAAAACATAGACGATCTCCGTATTCAATTGTGTGTCAAGATATTGGAACACGGCAGCTATGGAATCGGCACTAAGATCAGACGGGATGTCGAGTTGGGAGGTCATCACGGGCGTGTTACAAACGATAGCGTATATGAGGTCCGGTTCTTGGGACAAACACATACCGCATACTTGGTTATATACTGGCCCAGTGGGTCATCAAAAAGTGCGCAGTCAAATATCCCAATAACTCCCAGGACACAGCAGCTATGTCTCTCCAATGAAATCGTCGACAGTAAGGTTGCGATGGCGAAGTTATCGTCGGGTGGAGCATCTAAGTGCCTCGAGACTCAGGGAGATGATCAGTTCAGTTCATCCAGGCAAATTCACTCTGAATAATTGAATGTCGTTCATTGGAGTTTCAGACTTACATAGATCAAAGAATTCCCAGTATCGAGAGTTAGCCAACATCTCGATCAAGTTCAGAATATATATGTGCCAGTACGCCGAGAAAAACTCAACAAATAATTGAATCTAATGATTTGTCAGAGACGGCGTCAATATTTGAGGATCCGGCTAACGCACCTCCATTACAGTACCAACCCCGATTAAACGAAAATTCCAATAGGCAGATTGAGATCCAGAATTCAGAGTCAGGGAGCATTTCAAGGACCACCCGAATAGTTGAAATAATGCATCTTGATTCTGGCGTGATGTCGCCATGAGAAAGCTGGCTCAGACGAGACGTCGCCGTCGGAGCTTGTTTTTGTTCTCCAAGACCGCTAGTGAACGTGCTTACACTATACTCAGAGATACGCCATTTTCGTTCTGTAGTTTGAAGCTGAGACTTGAGAAAGCAAACAGGGGAAGGAATTCAACGAGTTATCATTACGTGTTGGAATTGAAGCCGGAAGATGCCGTATCTGCTGATGTCAACCCAAGACCACTCTGATTTCGCGTTCACCCTGAAGGCCGTGCCACCAAGAAGGTGTATTTGGAGTCGATGGAACGTAGGTAAGTAGTATTACACGGCACGGTCCCGCTACTGGTGGGTCAAGCAATCTATCTATCTTCATCCAAGGAACAATGATAATTCACGCTTCACAGACCAATCACGGTAGCTGCCGCATCCAGCGCTGTGTGATCAGATATCAAGCTTTTTAGTCTGACACTGTGCATTCGAAAGAGGATGGCAAATGGCTCGGATACTGAAGCCTGAGGGATGCAACTCCTAGGTATCGCTGCAACTGTGAGCATATATCAAGTGCACGACAGGTTACAAAACTGACAAGCTGGAATTTTGCTTCAGGGATCTCGAAGCGTCATAGAGAATCTCCGCGTACCCCGCGAATGTGTATATATGCAGCCGGGGTCACCGAAAAGTACAAGGAGTATTCATTGACTTTTTTCATCTTGATTGCATGATGAATCAATGTTCTCGCGGAGTTCGTTGACCATACGATCACATGTAGCGGCAGTGTAAGGCACCGGGCGCCGCGCTTTGAGACCCTTACTACTGCTTAAAGCTTTCCGACTCCGCTGAACCCTCAGCTTGGCTAAAGCTCCATAAGGATTAGCGTTTCTTCATCTCGAGAAGCCTCAAAGTGCACATGTATCTCTCGGGATACGAGCTTTGTTTCTGCATCTGTCTGAGTTGTATTTTGCATATGTCTACAATCCGGCAACTATTACGGTCGTCAATGTGGTCTTTTGGGCCTTCGTTGTTCCCTATCAATCAGCTTGGACTCGAAACATCGGATGCCCTCTCTTCGGGTCTAGCATTGTCTTTCTTGGCTGTACTCTGGCTGGTCGTTGGGGCTTTCCATGGAAATGATCATCACACAACCTGGAGCTTTTACCTCGAACTAGACGGCTTAGCCCAAGAGGCGTTCTTTGTACTCTTGACTATAAAGCAAGCTCGTTGAAACCTGAAAATTTCAGGTCAAACCCTCTTCACATTCATTGAATTTACTAATTTAACTGCTACTCCGCCTCTTCGACGCTCTGCAGATGGCACCTCTTTATACTCGCCGTAGGTTTAAAGCTCGTCTTCGGTGTTCAAGAACTACTACGCTAATCAACGATATTAGTTTTCGATCGGTTCAAAAACCGGGCTTCCAAAAGATCGTCATCGGCACAAGGTCTGTCCAATGTTTCGGAAATACACCATCTGATCATTATTTTCATTCCCGTAAATAGCACTCGACGCCCAGGATTCAAGGCTACTTCCATCTCAAGAAGTCGAGGGACAGAATGATGTCGATAATAGCTTTCAAGATCCGCTGCCGCTACAGACCGAACCCGGCGTAACCTTGACAAGTGCAGAGGTTCGCAAAATACAAGGTTAATTTTGGATGATACGTGCTGAAGTATTTTGTACTAAGTTCGAGATTCCACTAGATATCATTCCGACATTCCAATCGCCTGGCATGAGCAGAGTTGTCCCAGCCAGCAAGTCTCGGCTTCGACACATAGACCGCACCGGCTTTTTGAGTCGTTCCTCTCCACAAGCCCCGCATGGCCATTCACCGATATTTCAACCGTCACCTGCCTACTTGGCATCCTTCCACCCACTTTCATACCCTTCCCCCATCTATGCAAACGGGGGCCCGGATGAAGCTACACAACAAGACACGACCCCGCCATCATCATTCACCACATCGCCATTTTCCTTCATGCCGCCATCTTCATCCACTAATGCGATGACTCTGTACTCTACACGCAGATTCACTAGAAGCACAGCATCCGCGCAAAGCTCCAAATCGAGCTCCACCAGCAACCCCTCGATCAATTCAGTCGGGTTTATTGATCAACTGGACAAATTCCGATATGAAATCGAACTTCATAGAGAAATGCTTACTGCGTCGCACAAATGTACATCATGTCACATATCGCTGATGGATCTCTGTCGTCTTCCCGTGCCGGCCCCCGCGCCATACCTGGCAGAGGCTCGAGCCGAACCCAAGATATTGGGATACGTTTTGGCAGCATGCGCCGTCTGCTTGCGCGCATACTGCGAGGGCTGTGGAAAAGAGATAAAGAGCCTGAACAAAGGAATCTGTGGTTCGCAGCCGCGGCCACCTGTTGCGAGACTGTCGTAGCGAAAGGACTTCTCAATGTTCTCAGCGATCTGGACGTTCAGGCAGAACACGCTCCAGGAGGGATACCGTCTTCGGCAGGAGATTTGCTAGATGTCATCACCAACCATTTTCTCTTTAACCGGGACACCCGTGTGTCGGCACTCCTGATGCAAGTCGTCCGAGCGTCGAAGCTCTTCAAGCTTATAGACGACGTCATTGTGGATATTCAACTCGCGAACCTTCCTGAAGTTGATAGCGCGAAATGGAAGATCTACCTGAAAACTGGGCAAATCCTGTGGGGGTTTATGAATCACCCTGATTACTATCGTTATATCGCTTTGCAACCTTACTGCAATATTCCCATCTTCCGACACCAGGAGGGAGCCCGAGCGTGGATAAAGGGCGGTTGCGAGCTTGAGGATTCCATGAGTCCGATGTTCGTGACTGTGCGGTCCAGGTTTCAGGCGCTCGGAAAGACCATGGAGAGGTGGAAGAAGGACGGGGTTGGGAGCAAGCGTGGGGGGGGGACATGGTTGCTACGACTCGGCTCTTTGGTTTGGTTTTGCACCCTGCACCTCCCCGTCCGAGCAAAGCTCGTCGGCAGGCCAAGGCCCGGAAGCAAAACGTAGGGGTCTTGTGAAATCGAGCTCTACGTGTAGGTATCTGCTCACGAAATCTGAAATATGTATAGACCCGTTAGCATGTTACCACCAATGAAAGTGGGGAAATATACTTACAGTGGTGGTACGTGAGGGCCGAGTGGCTCATTGTGCTGAAGGATAACTAAATATTCGGAACGGAAGTCTGAAATTAGATGGCAATAAGTACTTGTCCCAACTCCTGATTGCAGTTCCCGTTCGCGGACTGTCGTACAGAAAGCTTCGAATCCTAGGGCCTGTACAAAATGTAGCGAGACATGGGAATATTGGTAGCAACGCCTTCACAGAAGCGAATATGTGCGCTGAAATGATACTTGCCCTCCCGGCTAAGAGTTAGAGTGGTGGTCGGCCAGACAAAGGTGATGAGATACAGTACCGGACCCTGCAACCGAGAATCAAGCTTCAAGGCTCAACGGCAGGCGGTCAGGAAAGGACGCGATCACAAGTAACACAATATCAGGCAATCCATCGTTTGTACAGAACACCGACAGCACTTACACTAGTCCTTTTGTAATCGAGTCGACCGGGAGTGTATGAAACTTGATGCATTAATGAGTTGTCCTTCGTGATAAAAGTTGTAGGACGAGCTGCCATAGACAGGATATGCCTTTGAGAGATACCCATAATTGACAGGATACACAGAATTGCCCTTGAAGTCGGGTCCGACTCTGCCCCCTTTGCCGACAATGATTTTTATGTCGCTGTCACGAACACATTGAGGACACTGAGTATTAACCTCGACATCTACAAAATCAAGCGCGAGGGCGCGAACGATCACACAATTCGGATGGTCAGAGTCGACGTGAAGGGGGAGAACTTGTATTATCTGGACGAGGGAAGGTTCCTACAAAAATCATGGACCTTGAGCCTCAAGTTTGGTGAGAGAAATCAAAAAAAGAAGAGGGACCCAAGTGGGTGGGGGGATTTCTTCGTTGGGGATGAAGAAGCAATTCATCGGTCGACCGTTAAGCTCTCGGTATTCATAGAGCTTGCCACCACCAGGTATTCCTTGCTGTCTGATTTGTACATCACTTTGAGGCGATAGAGTCCGCAGGGAGAGCTTATTGGACGTCCAACGTACATGGTAAGTAGTAGCATGGGATGCACTCAGAAAAACGAAGACTTTAAATATTTGAAGTGGATGGCGCGTCGCTATTGTCGAAGATTTTGCAAGAGAACAACATCTTGCTTGTGCAATGTGCGCAAAAGACATTGTTTGTCGTATCTGCCACCGGACATTAATCAGAATAAAACAATCACCATAACTTGAGGCACATCCGAGTCGGCACTTGCCTAGAATGTCTCATGCACAGCCACCTACCTTTCTGATTTCATACCACGATGGCTGAGCAGGCTGAACTCGCATTTGTAACGACCTTTCTGAACACAATAACGTCGCAGCCCGTCAGCTATCCCGATGACTACCACCAGCCGCCTGAAAACTCGCTGAAGAGGGTACCTGTGCTGCCGGTACGACCCTCACGGCTCATCGTTCTGTATAAACTGAGCAGGCTGGATATAGGTCCCGCTGCCTGCACTGCCCCAGCGGAAGCAGGACGAGGCTGGATCGTCATCATCAGGTGAGTAGGGGCCATTTTATTAGGAGCCTTGTCTGAGTAACATATATAAGCGATCACCCTTACCTTCAAGTCGCTCAAGCCTGCATCCTCGACCACCCTCAGAGTATCACCATCTGATACTGTTCTTTCCATCAAATCACAGCTGTCACCGGCAAATCCAGCAGCTGTTCGTCTCCTGCTGAAGGGAAAGGCCCTCGCAGACAACAAGCTCTTGCTCGAGTACCCTGTGCACGACGGCGACGTCGTCAATCTTATTCTCAAAGACATCACTCTTGCTGCGCCCGTTCCAATGAAGCCTTCACCTATCAGCACCGCCACACCCGCTAATACGCCCTCTCGGCATACCCGTATTCCATCCGTAGTTCTGTCACCGTCACCGTCCCCTTCGGCGGACAAACCCCTCGACATTTCGCTTTCCCTCGACACCGACCCCCCTTCACCGACACGGCCTTCTACATCTACATATCACAATACACTCGCCAAGCCAGAGATGTGGGATCGGCTATATTCATTCCTGAGGTGAGCTTTGTCGTTGTTCACCCATTGCGTTTACTGACGTCTTGCAGGTCCGAGTTCGCTACAGACTCGGATGCTCAACAGGCGTTCGAGGACTTTCTGCGCGCAGGCAAGACTGTCCTCACTGCCAATGAGGTTGCGCGTATTAGAGATCACGTTGGTGTCGTAGGAATGGCGGGGACATAGTATCATATCACGATTTGCTTGCTATCTAGGGGATGTCTCAAGCAAATACAGTCTCGCATCAAATTTTATCCGGCACCTTCATTGTTGGCTTGATTTCGTCGCTTTGTCATTCTGTATCACTTGCCAAAGCGACCAAGTATAATAGTACTCAGTCTAGCCGTAAATGTTCCTTGTTGTGTGATTGATACGAGGTAAAGGCTCGGTAAATGCATGAGAGATATTCGCCTTTAAATGAAAGGGATGCCAATGTGAAGACTCAGCAAAATATACAGTCCAGAGAAACGGTAATTGCCATTTACGGCTTTTGCTCCTAACCATCACTGCCTCAAGAGACACATATTCTTCGCCTAACTAGGTCGCCGGTCGTTTACCATAGCAACTTTGTGATATCCAACAAAGACTCAGCGGAAGACAAGGAAGCCAGTTCAACGAAGCTGGCTAGTAGGACTACCATCATCCTTCCTCGTCGTCGAATCATCATCATATCCTACCACTGATGATTCGAGGTGAGCTTGACATTCCAAAAGCTGCCGCGCCTTGTCCTTTGAAGCGACGGGCTCGCCCTGTAAGCATTCTACCCCTGATGTCACGAACATATCCACGTTCTGGGACGATTGCATAGCCAAGGAGGCTGTCCGTTAGCCGTGATTTACGCAAACTCCGGTCAATATCACGGTAAATTTGGAATTCATATCTATCCGTGCATCAACTTGACACATGGCTGGCAAGGCACAATTCCACCTCGCTTGACTACAACTGCTCGTGCATACGGAACGGGCCTGCGTCTTGAGCTCATCCGACGGCTTTGAGACAGAGATAACTGCCATCGGTGGGAACCTTATCCTTGCCGATGGCTATCTTCAAAAGATCAACACAGGTGATGATCTTTCAATGTCCCCGCTCCCGTGTTTCACGAAGGGGTGGGTTGATGCTGTCACATAATGTTATATAAATGGCGGAGAGCTGTGGGCCTTGATCCCCAGTTCACCCATCTCTCCTCTCACAAAATGGCGGCCAACGACACTGTCCCGGACCTCAGCGACCAGGCGCTCAACACCATATTCCGCGATTTCGATTCTACTCTGAATCCGACGATTCTTTTTGCTTTCTTGCATGGTTCGTTCAAATTGCATACTTTGCGTTAAATTCGTCTCTAAACATGCTCTGTAGGCTTGTATACCTGTATAATCTCCGTCGCGGGATGGAAAATCCGTGCGTTCCCAAGTCCCTTTAGCTATTCCTTTGAGTAATATAACATGTCCCCTGCAGTCGTCAGCAAATACACAGGTTCCAAGCGGAACATGTCCATCGTCATCGGTATCCTCTACGTTATGGCAACGATCAGCTTGGCCTTCAGTTGGTCGTTCACACGCTATGCGTTCATCAAAAACGGAGAAACCTTTTGGACTGTGTACCAGGCGCTTATCACCAACTCGAAATCGCTGGTGGCGGCTAGGGTGGGGATGACTGTCACGAGCTGCATTGGGACCATTTTCGCGGACACTACCCTCGTAAGAGTCTTTCCCCCCCGCCTTGACCGATATCTTTAATTCCCGGCTGTAGATTTGGCGCTGCTATGTTCTCTGGGGCCGGCGCTGGGCGATGATAATCCCACCTAGCCTTCTCCTTGCCTGCACCATCGGTACGTCGAACCCCTCCCTTTCCTCCTCTTCCCACCCTAATCCTTCTTCCTCCCAGCATTCAAAATCGTGGAAACCCAAGCAAGGCTCCACGCCCCCGACCCTGAATCGCACACCCCCTGGCTCATGATCTACGTATCCTTCGCCATGGCCACCGCCCTGTGGTGCACTGTGTGCATCACGTACCGTCTCCTCACCTCTCCCCGAGAGAAGGACGGGTCGGAGGACGGGCCGACCCTGTACCACCGTACTGTCGAGCTCTTTGTCGAATCTGCCATCCTCTACAGCGTGGGGCTGATCTTGTATACGGTGTTTGTCGCTCGTACTGAGTGGACGCACTTTTATCTTGAGCCCGTGGCTGAGATCACTGGGGTATGTTTTTTCTCCGTTCAAGCTCTTAGGTGCTCATGGTTTGCTTGATAGGCGGTTGCTCCGACCCTCCTGCTGGGACGCATCCTAACGGGCTTTGCGCGCCCGTACGATTCCTGGGAGGGAAGCGTACCGGCCGCGAAAACTGTGGAGAAGAAACCTCAACCGCCAAACCAGATCAGCTCTGCTACGCGTACTGTCTTGTTCGCGGATGAAGTTCGTGCTCCACCGGCTCCAGCTCAGGCTCCGGTTGAGGCCCAGGAAAGTCAGAATGAGAAAGTTGAGAATAATGTTAGTGACGCTCCTGCGGCACCAGTTGTCGCTGAGAAGAGTGGGTGAGGGGTTTTCAGAGTTTAAACATTCTGCCAGAAAGCTTTGAGGTCTTCGTTTACCTTCCCATTACTGTCGAAACTTTCTCGTTTCTGTTCCAGTCGTTTTGCTGTCTAGTGATTTATATAAATTAACCATGTAATTGTGTCCCTGTACACCTTCCGCTATCTGAATTGCTTTCGATGTTATAACTAATTACTCCGACTACTTAGACCATCTCTGTACTTATCCTGTACCTTCCCTAAATAAAGAACTATATTTATAGAAATTTTCTGGAGAACTGACAAACATCTGGCATAGTGACTTGCAAGTTGCAAGTACGTCCCTGTGCCGACTTTTGAGCGGGGATATCCTAATGAAAGTGATAGAGCCATCATGAATCAGTCCGTAACCTTCAAGTTCTGCCTACGCATAACACTTTTTCCAAGCCCGAGAATTGAGCCTGGCAATGCTGAAAACTTTACACTTGCATGTTTCGGCTTTTTGAAAGGCGAAATGCAGAAATGTTATCTCACCGTGAAGAGCGCTTGTGAACCATGTGGTAGAAAATTTTACATCAGACTTGGATCGTCTCACGATGACAAGGATTTACACGATCTGACAGTGTCATTACTGGAACGATCAGGGTACAACGGAACATTTGAGACTCATCACCAACAACTCTATTACGAGAAACGCCCTGGCCATCAAACAACTTCCTGACTTATGTTGAATCACATATGTTGGGCTTCTCAGAGACGAAAAGAGGGATAATCCACAGCACAACGATATAGTAGTCGTAACTATGTCGATGTAGATTCCGAATGACCTTGCAACACTACCGGAAAACACTATTGTGCTTCAACTATTAGTTCACGGGGCTTCGACAGGCAACCCATATGCAGCCTTGATAATATCCGCCGCCCTCTCCGCCACCGCGTACACCGCAGCAGACGTATGTGCCGCTGGTAGCCTAGGAATGACACTCGCGTCCACAACCCTCAGCCCGCTCACCCCCTTCACCTTTAAATCTGGATCCACCACGCCCCACTCGGCCCCCTTCGGCGACATGCTCGCCGTACTAACCGGATGGAAGAATGACACCGCATTTTTACGGATGAACTCTTCAATGTCCTCGTCGGTGGTCGCGTTGTTGTTGAGCGAGCCGAGGATGTAGCCCTCCCATGCGGGGCCACTGAAGAACCGCCGGGCAGCCTTGATGGATTCCCGTACGATGAGAATGTCGATTGGAGCAGTGAGGAGTGCGGGGTCGACTAAGGGTCTGGAGAAGGGGTCGGAGGAGTTGATAGAGACCGATCCTCGTGATGCTGGTGATACACATGCTGTTGGGACGTTGATGTAATTGCCGCTTTCTCTGACACTGGATAATCCATTCTATGGAAGAATCAGAAATAGCCGTATGAACCTGAGGGATGAGCCATACCTGGAATATGAACTCATAATGTGCGGTCAAGGGGCCCGACGAAGGATCGGAGTAGTTCTCAAACACAGTCGAGTTATCTGGAAGACGAAGCCAAGCGGCGTGGTTCTCTGACGTATCTGTGAGTAGCCCCGTCTTGTTCTCAGTCCAGTCCTCTATCCATTCATTCAGGAGAGTCTCGTTTCTGAGGACGGTATCGTATGTGTCGGTCGAGTTCACGATAAAAGTCGTGCTGACGCCGATGTGGTCTGTAAGGTTCTTTCCTACAGATGGAAGCGACAAGATAGTAGCTATGCCAAGAGGCTCGAGTAGTTCCGGGTCACCGATTCCGGAGTGAAGGAGGATGGTCGGAGTCATGACAGATCCAGCAGAGAGAATTATCTCATTTTTGGCAGTGAGAATTTTGAGCGACCCTATATGAAAAGATATTAGACACTGACTGATATTAATTCACATACATACACACCATCAGCAGAATCCAGCACCTCCACGGATCTCAAGTCTAGAGTGCCATTAAGAGTAGGACACTAGGCGAGACACTCGAGCATGTAGTAGCACGTCTATGTTCTTCCTGCCCTCCTTCTCAGCGCGAAGCAAGTGCGTCTTCGCACTAGAGCGCTGTCCGGCATCAACAAGCGTCTGAACCCATCCTATACCTATGTGTTCGCCAGAGTTCATGTCCACGCGATATGGGAACTCAGCCAATTCCTGCGTAGTGTTCACGACGCGTCCATCGAAGGGGTAGGGATAGCCTGGGAGACTGACACCAATCACTCCGTCGGTGCCGTGGAAGGCGGGCAGGTATTGACCAGTAGTATTATGTCCGTCGCGAGGAACTGTGTTGAATTTCTCACCCTACAATTTTTTTAGTATAAAGCATAGCGTGAAGGTGGAGCCGTACCTTCTTGAAGTACGGCAGCATATTGTCCCATGACCAGCCTTCATCTCCAGAAACCTTAGCCCATGTGTCGATGTCGTCTGCCGAGCCACGGGTATATACCAAGCAGTCTAAAAAGTTAGATTACGTTGGGACTCCACGTATCCTTAAGAATGTCGCTTACTAACGGCACTCGATCCACCCAATCCAATGCCCAGCGGGTACGGAATGCTTCTGCCATTGAGCTCTTTCTGTGGAATAGTTGTATAATTCCAATCATAAGGCGTATTTGGCGTCAGCGTCGTGCAAAATAACGGTATAGCAAGTGCAGGATCCACAGCAGGGTCGTTTTCGCCCCCCGCCTCGAGCAACAACACGCTGACTGTGGGGTCTTCACTTAGTCTATCCGCCACCGTGCTTCCACCAGGACCACCTGCAATCGGAAAATTGCTCAATACGCCGCATATAACAGAACATAAGTGCTTGTACCTCCGACAATGACGAAGTCATACGCATCATGTCCTTTAAGGTCGGCAAAGTCGTACAAGAATCTTGCGTTGGCACTCAAGGTGAGCAGCGAGAGCAGAAAGAAGCGCATGATTGGCTTGGGCTGGCTCTCTCACGGAGGGGTTCTTATATTTCAGGTGTCGAAACATGTTTCCCTTCTAAGCTTCGTCCAATGGCAAAATCCGTGCGGACAGGTGGCTGGCATTGCAGCCGAAGTATAAACAAAGCAATGAAGGGCCATAGAGAGCGCGACAGTTTTTGTGACGTGAAAGGGGAATGATAGTTGCTGGTCGCAGAAAGCTAAGAACATACGTGGCTTGTCTCCTCATGGCATCAACGGCTACCGGACCGCTTACCGTTAACGAGTTCTGTGACTCCTATACATACTTGAGTATTTAATAGAACCATGGTAGCGATCCATCAGACGTTGCGGAGAAAGGCAGAAATTCCCGCGTATGGGAGCAGGAACGGAGAATACTTTCTACAAGGATCAAATTTTCGAGACTGCGACGGCGAGTATTCTCTCGGCTCCGTGCTACCTCTTCTCGTCCATCTACTTAATCTGCCTGGCCCCCAACACCATGAACCAAGGTGACGCCCGCCCCCATTCGGTTCCCCAGACGAAGTGAGGATATTACGTCTCCCATCTAGGTTCATCCGAGGGGCGCAGCCTCTCTATCTTGCGTCTCACGAGGACAAGCGATCGCGAGAGGGCAAGAAGCTGATGGTATAATATTACCATGGTATTTTGCTGGGCATCAAAATGTTTACTCACCCATAGTCACGAGTATATATAAGACTATCTGATGGAGTAAAATGTCGGGTGTTACACCTGGACTTCATAGTGGCACGTTCTCAGCTGATTCCATCCTTGGACCGTCCGACGTTTACAATGCGCTGTGCGATAAGCAGTGTGCATAGTGGGGTCGTTGAAACAATGTAGCTGGAACCAAATAATAGGTTTCCATGTATATTGCAACATATTTTACCTATAGCAGGTGTATCAGAAAAAAAGGCGTGTTCCAAACACGTAACGACGGACAGTTTCAGGAAAACTGGAAGAAGAATAACCTGGAGCTGTACACCATCAAGCGATACAGCACCTCGATTCAATATAAGAAGGCGCTTGAAAAAAATTACCAATATTTGACCTTGTCAAGTCTGCGAGGAAAAGGATATTTGGCATTCAAGACACCCACTCGTAAGTCGCCGCTTCCTTGGAACCTTCGTCCTGAGGGTATGCTTCTAGTGGTTTGTCCGATGACACCAGAGCGTGCGCACGACGACGATGGTTATCGTCGTTTTATCACAGAGTTAGCATCGGTTATTGCTTATGACGTCTGGACTGTCCATCAAATAGGTTGTCGAGAACGTCTGAAGGCAGCAATAGTCAGAAAAATACAATCCGTTAACAGAATAGCAGACGTACCACAACGTCCCCCCCCCCAGCACGCTGGCCAGAGATGTCCTCATAGGAGACCTCCATCAAGCAATGCAGGAGCGCAAAAGATTCCGCAACAAAGCTAAAGTTGGACAGATCCTCTCATGGGTCTTTTGATGCAACAGGCATATCCTGGCCTCAGCTAGAGTCATCAGCAAGGCAGTGACGAGCATTAAGAACCAAGTGCGCACTCACCGCTACTAGTAATCATTCCACGCCAGCATCACGTCGCCTGTTCCAACAAATGGAATGCCCAAATTGACTAGAAATGTTTCATTCGCAGAATCAACCATCCATGGCGTCTCAATGATGGAATTTCAGGGCCATATATCGACGCTGATACACTGCCCCCATCAGCACGACATGATTATCGATGATTTCTGAGGAAAATAGCACGGATACTTGGCGGTAAGCGGAAGAGAGTCGAACGGAAAGGCCCGAAAAAGTGACTGTCCTCATTTGGCAATCACCGCCAATGTGGCAATGTCAGTAGTACACCAAGTAAACAATGAATTTTTCTGTGTGTAGAATATCTTCTCTGTATACTTAGGAGTAGTAATAGGATTTCCACAGAGACAGAAAGTGAGTTGACGAAGGGTGCACACCACACATGAACGCGGAGACAGGGGGAGCCTGAGGTATCTAGTATATTTTACGAGTATATTACATACAGATGCATATTATGAGGCAGATTCAAGAGATACAACTATAAGAGTATTTATTCTAGTTGAAACAAAACGGATGATGAAAAGATAGGCATTCAGTGTGAGGAAATAGACAGAAAACCGAGAGAAGTGCGACCAGTTTGCTACACCACGGGGTATTTCGAAAACTAATGAGGACCAAGCCTCAACGACTCAACGGAGACCCTATTAGAGCCCTCGGTATCACCAAGGTGATAGAGCGGGAAGTCCTCAGACTTAGGCAAGGTAGCCGCGCCCTGCGATTGAGCACCAGGTCTAGAAAAGAATGCAGAAGAAGGTTCCTAAAGACAAATGTTGTTTAGCGTGGGGCAAAGAGAAAGAACAGACAAAAATCAGTTTACCTCTCCACCGCTCTCACCGTGCTGAGCTTCGAGGTCATCATCAAGGACCAGGTTTGTTAGTCTATCTTCTTGAGACCTGGTCTGATTGTGCCCTTGTTCTTGCGACGTAATTGAAACTGACGCGATCACGCTTCCCTGCCAGGAATCATCTGGTCGCGCCCGACGTCCAATCGCAATACGTCCCACGAGGAGAGTTGGAGCAATTCCCTACATAAATTATCTGGCGACGGTCAACAGACACTAATTTCATCAACCTACCTTTGCAATACCAGCTATGGCATCAAGGTAAACCTCTCCCTGAGTGTGACGAATAGTGAAAGCCAAATATAGGATCAGAGATACTGAATAGAGAGCTGACGATTCCACCATCACTTCAATGGAATGGTAAAAAACTCTCAGCCGTCCCTCTGCTCCACGCCTAACCCCGGCAACGGTCAATATGCGATAAATGATGAGTGATGTACAGGATAAGGTCGTCACCAGGATGGAGGACGTGTAGAGCATAATGAATTTATTCATGAATCCGCTAGCATTGGAATTGTTGTAATATATGACCACGATTTTTGATCCTATATCAAAGGTTAGATATTACTATGAGCATGAAAAGAGTAGATGGGATCAGACCATACCTGATCGTGCAAACCAGGGAAAGTATCGGAGGTAACACAACAAGCCAGCGGCGTCCCCAAACCATCCAGCAGCACCAAATCTAGGGTCAAAAAATCATGAGCTGTTGTGCATAATCCCCATCGGAATCCACACACCGCATACGAGTCTGTGAGGATGGTACTCAACCAAGCTGAAACATCCATCTCCCAATAAGTAGCTTGGCCCCCCGTGGCCAGCTTCAAATACACTGTCCAAAAGCTTTGCCCGTTATCGATGAATGCAGAGTGCACATAAGCCCAATTAGCAGCGACGCTGATAGTAACCAGAGCATAAAGGACAATGATAACGATGACCAAAGCTCGTCGGATCGGCCAATATCCATTAAAGACTGTCATTTGCTTCAGCTTGGATGTCGTTGTTGATATGCTCCAGGCTCACATATATTCCACAACGTAACACCGAGAATGCCGGTGAATAAACCTGACATCAGTCAACACCAACGTGTTAAGACACCGAACGACGTTGCCTACCATGCAATAGCACGTAGAGAATTCTGGAGTTCAGCTGAGCGTCGAGAAACAGAATTATAAGAGCCTTGTAGTCTTCGGTAAGATCTGACGGGATGTCTGTCTGAGTCGCCATGAGGGAAGCAAAGACAACGAGGTAATGGCTAATGAGGATAACACATATTATACTCGCAAGCAAAGATTACGAATAGACGACCTGGTCAAGTCTGTGAGGACGATCTATCTGACATCCAAGATACCCGCCCGTAACCAGACTATATCGCCGCTCCTTGGAACCTTTGAGCTCACAAGTACGCTGTCCGTGCGACTTGCCCGTTGCTGATGGACTACGGTCGTATCACCATAGAGTAGGCGACGATAACATCAGGCATTGGTATCACATCTGGACTGTCCGCCAAAAAAAATTATCGTGAACGACTGGGGCAGGAGTAGTCGGAAAATAAAACGTATTAACGGAATAGCGGACGTACCATAGTGTCCCTCTAGCACACCGGCCTGAACTGTCTTTCCAGTAGACCTCCATCAAGGAATGTAGAAGCGCAAAAGATTCCACCAGGAAGCTAAAGTTGGACAGGCCCTTCCCATGTGTTTCGATGCAATAGGCATATCCTGGCCTCAGAGTCATCAGCAAGGCAGTGACGAGCATTAAGTACCAAGTTAGTACTCACCGCGTGCTACTGGACATCATTCCACGCCAGCATCACATCGCCTGATCCATCATCCATCCGTGAGGTCTACAATGTCCTCATTGATAGGATGCCGGAACCCTAAATCGAGGCTGATGCACCACTCCTAGAACGATATTGGCGGCGTGATTATCGATAAAATTGGAAAAAGGTCTAACGGCAAGGCTCGAAAAAGTGGCTATCCACATATGGCAATCACCGCAAAATTCAAGGCTACATTAGGCAAGGATTGTATTTTTCTGAGCGTAATACGTCGCTTTTTGTATACGGATAGGTGTTAAAAAAGTGAGTCGACGATATGTACAAGCGGTGATAGGGCGAGATATCTAGCGTATTACTTACAGATGTAATAAGATATAAAAAGATACGACTATAAGAGCAGATGGTGTAGTTGATGCAAACCAGATGATGAACAGATGGACAACGAGTGTGAAAGATTTGGTAGAAAAATCAAGAGAAGTGTGTTTGTTTACTACGCCACGGGATCTTTTGAAAATTGGTAGGAACCAAGCCTCAAAGACTCAAGCCCTAAGCTATGGAAGCCCTGATAGAGCCCTCGGTATTTCCAAGGTGATAGAGCGGGAAATTCTCGAACTCAGGCAATGTCACTACGTCCTGTGATTGAGCAGCGGGTCCGGGAAAGAATATAGGAGAAGGTTCCTAAACATAAAACGTTGCTTTAACATGGGACGAAGAGAAAGAGCAGAAGAAGAACAATTTACCCTTGCACCGCTCTCGCGCTGAGCTTCAATGTCACCATCAGGGACTAGACTTGCTGTCCCATTTCCCCGAGAGTTCGTCCGACTATGCTCTTGCCCTTGCGACCTAATTGAAGCTGACGCTATCACGCTTCCCTCCCATGAATCGTCTGGTCGCGCCCGATGTCCGACTGTAATACGTCCTACGAGGAGTGTTGGAGCTATTCCCTACACGAGGTGTCTGGTAAATGATAACAGAGCCTAATTTTATCGACGCACCTTTGCGATAGCAGCTATGATATCAAGGTATTCCGTTCTGGAATCATTGCAGATAGTAAAAGCCAGATCCAGAATCAGAGATATTGAATAGAGGGCTGAGGATTCCACCAATACTTCGATGAACCGGTAATAAACTCTCAGTCGACCCACTGCTCCACGCCGAACACCGGCAACAGCCATGATGCGGTACACAATGAGCAAGGTGCATGACAGTGACGTCGCTAGGCTGAAGGATATATAGAGCATATTGAATACGTCTGAGGGTGCATTGACGTAGTCACAATACACTTTCATGGCTCTTGATACTGCATAAAGGTGGCGTATGACTGAGCAAGAAAGAGTAGATGAGACTAGACGCCATACCAATCGCGGAAGCTAGGGATGATGTCGGAAGAAGAAGAACAGGCCAGCGTCGTCCCAAAACCATCCAGCAAGACCAAATCTGGAGTCCAAAAATAGTGAGTTATTATGTGTATAATTCTTAGCGAAGTCCACACCAAATAGAAGTCTGCGACGATAGTACTCAAGGAAGCCGCGATACCCGTCTCCCAATAGGTAACCTGGGTCGCACTAGAAAGCTGCAAATATACCGTCCAAAGACTTTGCCCGTTAACGATGAACGCAGAATCTATATATGACCAAGTAGCAGCAAAGCTGATGGTAATTAGAACATGGAGAAGAACGATAACGACGACCATAGCTCGTCGGATCGGCCAGGATTTATTGATGACTGTGCTTCACGTCAGCTTGAATATTATGGTGGATATGCTCCTAGCTTACACATATTCCACAATGTAATAGCGAGAATGCCAGTGTATATACCTGACATCACTCAGCACCTGCATATAAAGACAGCGAACATCCTTGCCCACCATGCAATAACGCGTAGAGAATTGTGGAGTTCAGTTGAGCGTCGAAAAGTTGAAATATGCAAGCTTTGTCGTCGTCAGTAAGGTCTGACGGAATGTCTATCTGAGTCACCATGAGGGAAGTAAGGACAACGAGGTAGTAAGTTATGAGAACACATACCAAATTCCCCTTAAATACAGAGCACTAAGCCCGTCAAGGATGGAAAAGATAATCATCACTTCTATGACAACATCAAAACCAGAAGATTTCCCTTGAACTCCTTCGAGCGTCCTACGACTTCCGTATGAGAATGACTCGGCAGAGTATCAGGATCAACAAACGAGGCGCTGCCGGCGCCAGCGGTAAGACCGCGTGCGTTGATGCATAGAGTCTACGGTTAGAGCACTGCCCAGTTAATGGCCCAGGATTGCGTCCCTTTGCGGTACTACATCAAGATACTGACGCGGCTCTCGACACGAGATCTCAATAGTGCAGCCTCCGAGATTGTTGATCATGGATCCCTTCGCAGCAGAAATCACGGATAATATGAGAGCGAGGCGTTGGCATCGTGGCGGAACTGAGACTCCCGGAGGAGATTCTCAGTTTCAAACATGCGTAAATAAAATCATCCTTGGGCCTACCTCAAGGGTTCTATCCTCGTCGAGTGCAGTAGTCGAGCCTAAATCGTAGGTTCATCCATTTCCCGCTCAGATGTGCAGCTCACATCCGCCTTCGCTCCGCTGCTCCCAGGATAGTCATACATCCCTACCGCCCTCACTAGCGTCTCGTCATTCATACCTCTCAACCTCACATATAATGGATGTTCCCATAGACATATCGACAAGCCGACCCCTTAGCTACCATATTGCCGTCTTCAATACTCGTCTGGTCCTAAAGCTAAGAAAATCTGCTAGTGAACGCCGTCGATTTTAAGTTTGCGTCCTTGGAGACACCGGGAGTGAAGGTTAGGAAAAGCAGGGAGGGATAGACAAAGGAATGTTTTGAGACCTCGTCCGGTCCATCTTTCTGTTACCCTTCGTCGCGGCGTACTCCACCCTATGGTCGCTATGTTACGCTGTACAGCGCTCCGCAAGCGGCGACAAATCGTCGTGATCCATGGGGATGTCTTAGCAATGGGCATTTTCAGGCCTTATCAAAATGGCTTTGTGGGCGTATCTGCATGCAAGGACTAGAGGTCAAATCGATTTGTTTATCGTTACACCGTGGTTCACGTTAGTGCTTTATGCTCGCAGAATATTGCACCTTTTTTTCCTCGTATCGCCGTCAGTAAGCTCCGTAAGAAAGTTCGAATGCTCCGTCAGATCGTCATCGGGGTCGCAGGAAGGTCGCGAGCCCAAAACCGGACGTGGAAATAACAGATTGGCTACACTCGCTACACATCCTATGTCATTGTTCTTAAAGGCTGGCAAGAAAGGTTTGCTTCGTAACGAAGCAAAAGTCGAACAGATGTCCTTCGAGTTTCTCATTTCTGATACTATATGTTGTCCGACGGCTATACTCTAACTTCCACTACCAGTGGGGCACTTAGCTACAATTGCGTGCGGATAATCGAGGTCGAGAATCTACTGCGTGATGTGGCGAGCGAGCCCATACTTATTATTAGTAGTCTATTACAACAATAGAACGCAACAAAAATAATATAGTGATATGAGGGTGTCTGAGACTCCGAGTCCGCCGTACGTACATAGAAACGTCCCACAAAAATATGGGGCGATGTTATGGCTACAAACACAGTAAGAGTAGATAGGCTACTATCTACGAATCTCGATAATTACTGTGGATGGAGATAATTGTCAAAAACAAGAAAGTAAAACAGGGAAGCGTATGCAAACAGTGCGTCATCGGATGTTTCCTTTCTTTTCAAGGCTACATCTTCATTGGCTCGAAACTGTCGCCTCGTCCATCATGGTAGAACCGCGGGTAGCATCCCTCATAAGAAGATGGACGGTCGTGAAGGAGCGAGCAATTCCTGAGACGAGGTGAGGTCTCTGGAGTAACGTGAGTGTTTGGGTGAGCATAATCGGCTACAACGGAGACAGAGCGATGTATCGGAGAAGGCTCCTAGTAAGAAACGAAAATCTCGTTTCAGATGGGGAATGAAAGGTAATAGAAACAAATCAATTCACCCTGACAGAAATCTCGCGCTGAGCTTCGAGGTCACCAACAAACATTGGACTTATCCGGTCATCTTCTCGGAAGCTCGCACGGCTGTGTTCTTCCTCTTGCGACCTGATGGAAGCCGACCCGATCACACTTTCCTGCCGCGAATCGTTTGGGTGGGCTCGATGTCCGGCTGTGATACGTCCTACGAGTAGTGTCGGAGCAACTCCCTACATAAATTGTTTTGGTAAATGATAACGGAGTCTGATTTCTTCGACGCACCTTCGTGATAGTAGATATGACATCAAGATAAAACAGTCCTAAATTCTCTTGGATAGTGAAAGCCAAATATACGATGAGAGATATCGAATAGAGAGCTGAGGATTCAACAAGCACTTCAAGGAAATGTCGATAAAGTCTTAATCGGCCATCTGCTCGGCGCTTAACCCTTACAACAGTCAGAATGCGGCAAATAATGAGCGACGTGCACCATAATGTTGTCGCAAAGGTGGAGGATGTGTAGAGTGTAATGAATACTTCGCTAGGTTTCTTGAAGTGATCGAGATATATTTGAATGATTCTTGCTGCTATACAAAAGATTGGATTTAAGAATATGAGCGGATGGCATCAGACACTTTACCAGTTGCGGAAACCAGAGTAAGTATTGGAAGCAGAACGACAAGCCGGCGTCGTCCCCAAACCATCCAGCACCACCAAATCTAGAGTCAAAATGATGGTCTGATATGGATCCCGAGCAGAGTCACACACACCATAAACAAGTCTGCGAGAATAGTACTCGCGGAAGCTGCGATACCCGTCTCGAAAGAGACCGCCACACCGCTAGGTGTCAAATATACAGTCCAAAAACTTTTCCCATTATCGATGAATGCAGTGTGTATATATGACCAATTGGCAGCAAAACTGATAGTAATCAGAGCGTGGAGGAAAATAATGAAGACAACCATGGCTCGTCGGATCGGCCAACATTTATTGATAACTGTGTCATGTTACTTCAGCTTGGATACCACAGTGAAGATATTCCTGACTCACAGATATTTAACAAGGTGACAGCAAGAATGCCTGTGTATATGCCTGTGTCCGTTGTTAATCAGGACCCACATGCGAAGACACAAAATGACGCTGCTCACCATACAATAGTGCGAATAGGATCCTTGAGTTCAACTGAGTGTCAAGAAATTGAAACACGTAGGCTTTGTCGTCATCGGTAAGATTTGATGGAATATCTGCCAGAGTCGCCATACGGAGAAGCAAGAGCGATAGGGTAATAGTTTATGAAAAAAGCATACCAAACTGCCCGTTATATAACGGGCCCTAGCAATCCGTCGGTATGGAGAAAGATGGTCAGTGAGGAATCTTGGGTACTGAGGCAACATTCAAAGAAATTTTCTCAAAACTCCTCGGCCGCAATGTCCAAGTGTTGTGCAGTAGAAAGGTCAATGCGGCGACGCATAAGTGATCAACATACTAGGAGGCGCTGCAGACGCCAGAGCTAGGACCGCATATATTACGAGTGCTGGTATACGGCGTACAACACACGGAGATGAAAGAAATCACCGCGATTCTGATCGACTGAAGATCTCAGGCCTCATGAGCGAGACGTTCACAACTGCGGTGGAGTCTTTCCTCAAGTCCGACGGTCACATGACTGTTTCCTCATCCTTCGGAAAGAATCGGGGAATGAGAAGCACTTGCCACTCTTCAGCGCCAAATTCGTTCCCACGAACTACCGCTTCATCCAGACAAATCAACGGTCGAACAGCGCTACAACACTGCCCAAAACCTCCAGAACACCGATACTGAGTCATCAAAAAAGAAGGTTCCTGGGCTCCTTCATCGTTAGATCAGATTCTCAGCGCCCGGTCACCTACACGACTTCCAAAGACGTTATTCAAGCTCCCTGTAAAACTCTTCACTCATCTTCCAGCCCACTGCAAAGCGATGCTGGGGACGCTATGAGGAACTCAGAGAAATCCCACGACCAATACATGCCCTGGATGTCTTCCCTACGGCACATGGATCACTCTCAACCACAGGTGCCTCCATAATACTACGACCTCAACCACCGACGCAGCTACATCCCACGGCGACCCGTGCCGCCTCTTGCCGGGTCTTGGCCTATGCCCAGCAAAAGAGCTGCTGGGTGCACTTGAGCCATTACCCTCCCGTTCCCGACTACGTTTGTCTCAACGCTTCATCGTGCGCCGCGAGCTTCGACCCATACTCAGCAAAAGGGTTCCCCAAGTCAACCTTGCGCCGTTACCCTCCCATTCCCGATGACATCTATCCCAGCGCTGTATCGTGTGCTTCGCCAATCATGCCATTCTAATACATCCTCATGGCCTTCGAGACGCGTCAGCGCCGCTCTGAGATCAGAGGCGTCAATCTGCGAGGTGGAGGCAACACTATCTTCCATCTCATTACTCCATACACGGCTTGCCAAACTCTGCGCCACGACCTCGTTTTGGGTGTGATTCGTCGCGGGACAAACTCTGGCTTAATATGAACGGGCCATGGGACCGTGTCGTGTCTGCCAGGTTCCTGTCGCTGCCGAGGTCCGCAGTTTTGGAGCAACTCGCTCGCAAGAACAATGGTATCTCTATGGAGTGGGTCATGGGAATTCATCAGCTCTGCTCGTGAGATCCTCTAGAGCGGATGAAGCTGGGTATCTCGGCATTATACCTTTTGACGCTGGTCAGCAAGGACGCTGCGCGATGCTTTGTTAGGGATAGTGCCTTTCTCTATGGCTTATTATCGTGTTTCTGTCTATGACCCTAGCAAGAGCCGCTGTGAAAGACGATAATATTTCGAATTGAAGCCTTTTATTGCACCCCAGCTCACACTCATGGTTACGAGCCATACGACCGCTTCGATATCCCTCGTCGACGACCGTGACATCGTTGTTCCTGACTACTATGAATAGTTTAAAGATCTGAAAGGGTGTATGATTACAGAGATCTAGATATTCTGTAGTCGAAGTATACATGTAGTACGATGCAGATAATATGATAAAAAATGGCGTTCCAAATTAGTCCGAAGGACCTTCCTCTCAGTCGTTTGCCTATTACGTCCTTTCAACGACTAATATTCAACCAGCACTTCGATGAAACGGCGATAAACTCTCAATCGACCAACTGCTCCACGCTTAACCCCGGTAACAGTCAGAATGCGGTAAAGGATGAGGAGGGTGCACCATAATGTCATTGCCAGGACGAAGGAAGTATAGAGCATTGGGATTACGTGTGGACAGCCACTTTTTCGGGCCTTTCCGTTTGACTCTCTTCCGCTCACTGCCAATTTTTCATGGCTGTTCTCCTCGGGAATTATCGATAATCACGTCGTACATGTCGTTCTCAGACCGATGCGCCAGCGTCGATTTAGGGTCCCGGCATTCCATCAATGAGGGCATTGTAACGTCACGGATGGTTGATTCTGCGAATGAAACATTTCTGGTCACTTAGCATTCCATGTGTTGGATCAGGCTATGCGATCCTGCCGCAGAATGATAACCAGCAGCGGTAAATACGCACTTAGTTCTTTACGCTCGCCACTGCCGTGCTGATGTTGCTCCTCCTGGCGGAGATCAGGAAACGCCTATTACATCAAATTACCTATGAGAAGGATTTAGATAACTTTGGCCCCCTGCATTTCCTGAAAGAAGTCGCCTGGGTGGACAGCTCGGACCAATGCTCGATGGACGTCGTGGCATATCTGCTATCCTGTTGTCACATTCTATTCTCCTGATTACTGCGGCCTTCAGGCGTTCTCGCTAACCTTTTTTGACGGACAGTCCAGACATCATAGAGCAATGACGAATATTATTGCTACCCTATTCTACGGTACGACCATGATCATGATAGGCCACGCGCAGGCTATAGATTCATCAGCAACAGACAAACCACCTAGACAGCATACTTTGAAGTCGACGGTTTCAAGGAAGCAGTGATGTAGTCTGTTTACGGGCGGGTATCTCAGATGCCGAATATATCGTCCTCGTAAACGACTAGTCCATCTATTGGTAACCTTTGCCTGCGAGTTTATTATGTGCTATTCTCATAAACCAGCAAGTACCTCGTTATCTTTGCTTCCCCCATGGCGACTCGGACAGACATTCCGTCAGACCTTACTGACGACGACAAAGCTTCCATATTTCGACTTCTCGACAGTTTTCTGAACTCCTTGATTCTCTTAGCGGTATTGCATGGTGAGCAACAACGTTCAGTGTCTTTACATGTAGGTGTTGACCGACAATAGGTATATACACCGGTATTCTCGCGGTTACATTGTGAAATATATGTGAGCCAGAAACAGCTCCGCTACGACACCCAAGCTGAAGCGAATGGCATAGTCATCAACAAATGTTGGCCCATCCGGCGAGCTATGGTCGCCGTTATCATTCTCCTCCATAGTCTGGTTACTATCAATGTTGCTGTCAATTGGTCATATAGATGCTCTGCATTCATCGAAAACGGGCAAAGTTTTTGGACTGTATATCTGAGACTTACTGATGTGGCCCAAACAACCTCTTGGGGGACGAGTATTGCAGCGTCTATGAGTGGCGTTCTCGCAAATTCATATATAGTGTGTGCGACTCCACTAGAGATCATCCACATCAACTCACTATCTTTTTGAACCTAGATTTGGTATTGCTGGATGGTTTGGGGACGGCGTCGGGTTGTTGTTGTGCTTCCGATATTTTTCCTAATTTCTGCAACTGGTAAAGTGTCTAATTTCATTGATTCATGTTCATAAATTCAACCTTTTGTGTAGCATCGAAAATTATCCAAGTATATCGCGATTACTTTGATCCACTGGTATTCAACGAAGTATTCACAATACTCTACATATCTTTCACCTTGGCGACGACATTATGGTGTACCTTACTGATCATTTACCGTATTTTGGCTGTTGCCGAGGTTAGACGTGGCGCAGAAGGTCGACTAAGAGTCTACCGCCATTTCATTGAAGTGCTAGTCGAATCCTCCGCTCTCTATTCAATATCTCTTATCCTATATTTGGCTTTCACTATTAGAATTGGGGAGAAGTTTACCTTGATGTCATTGCTAGTATCACGAAGGTGTGTTGATGAATTTAGACTCTGTTATCAATTACTACAGACAGCATGTGTAGGGGATCGCTTCAACGCTTCTCGTAGGACGTTTTACAGTCGGACATCACGCGTGCCCAAATGATTCCTGGCAGGGAAGCGTGATCGCGTCAGCTTCAATTAGGTCGCAAGATCAGGAGCGGAGTTGCACAAGCTCCCAGGAAGATAGACCAAGAAGTCTAGTCCTTGACGGTGACCTCGAAGCTCAGCGCGAGAGCGGTATAAGGGTAAACTGATTCTTGTGCTTTTTCTCCTTGCCCCCACACTGAAACAATACTTTATGTTTAGGAACCTTCTCCTGCATTCTTTCCTGGACCTAGTGCTCGACCACAGGGCGTGATAACCTTGCCTGAGTTCGAGGATATCGAGCTCCATGACCTTGGTCACACCGAGGGCTCTAATGGGGTCTCTGTTGAGTCGTTGAGGCTTGGACGTTAGCAATCTTCGAAACACCCTGTGGCGTAGTGACTAGTCGCACTTCTCTCCGATTTTTTATCAATTTTCTCACACTCGTTGTCTATCTATTCATCGTTCTGGTTTGTTTCAACCACTATCTACTCTTATACGTGTATTCCTCAAATCCTATTACGTCTATAAGTAATATACTCGTAAAATACACTAGATACCGCACCCTATCACCGTTGTGTATTGTTCGTCGAATCACTTTCTGTCTCGATCGAAATCGTATTGAAGCTCATCCATATATAAAGAAAAACATGCTACGTTCAGGAAAACTCGTTGCTTCCTCACTACAGTACTGCTGACTTTGGCGGTGATTGCCATATGTGGACGGCCACTTTTTAGGGCCTTTCCGTTTCGACACTCTTCCGCTCAGTACCAATTCTTCGTGCTGTTTTCCTTGAGAATCATCGATAATCACGTCGTACATGCCGTTCTGATGGGGGCGGTGTATCATGTTAGGGATAAAACAGCTCAGTTAGTCACATGTAGTAGTGGTGATCAATTGCTTGAAGCTGGGCATCAGTAGCGAGCCCACAGTCGCAGGGCCGGTATGCCTTCTTATGTCTTCCCTCCAACACAGCCGAGCCTAAATACAGAAAGTCCCTATTGAAGGTATATTCAACGTTCTGCCATTTCGTTCACGCCTTAATTTTTTTTTGTAGCGCCTAGAAGAATCCCTCGCAGACGCGTCGATAGGCCGGTGCCTTCCCCTGGCCCTGTCCGTCGTATTCAGTCTTTGGGTTTCTCATAGGCCGTTAGGACCACTTAAGACGGGACACTTTGACTTGTAGATTTGCATGCGGATAATCGAGGATCCACCAGCTAGAAACCCAGCTCATAAAAGTGTCCGAGTCCAAGACTTCGAGTCCGTCGTATCTAGTAATGACCTACGAATATATGATACGATGTTATGGCTACAAAGATAGTTAAATAGTACATGGGCTATTTTATACATATACCGATGATTACTGTAGGGAGATAATCGTCAAAAATCGAAAAGATATTCGAAAGAGAGTTTTGTATACAGCGCGCCATCGGACGTTTCCATTCTTTCAAGGTTACATCTTCATCGACTCAAAGCTGTCGCTTCGTCCACCACGGTAGAATAATAGGTGGCATCCTCATAAATGGATGAACGGTCGTGACGGAGCGAAGGATTCCGGAGATAAGGCGAGGTCTCCGGAGAAGCATCAGTGTTTGCATGAGCATAATCAGCCACAGCAGAGACAGAGCGAAGTGACAAAGAAGGTTCCTAAAAACGAAAAACTTGTGTTAATCTGGGACAGAGAGGTAATTATAAATAGAAGTAAATCAATTCACCCTGACAGAACTCTCACGCTGAGCTTCGAGGTCACCGTCAAGCATTGAACTTGCCTCCCGGGAGTTCGTCTGACTGTTCCCTTGCGAGCGCGACCTGATAGAAGCTGACCCGATCACACTTCCTTGCCAGGAATTGTCTGAGCGGGCCCGATGTACAACTGTGATACGTCCCACAATGAGTGTTGGAGCAACCCCCTAGACAAATTGGTTGGTAAATGATAATACAGTCTAATTTAAAAACACACCTTTGCGATGCTAGCTATGACATCGATGTAATACATTCCATTATCAGCCTGAAAAGTCAAAGCCAGGTCTGGGATCAGAGCTATCGAATAGAGGGCGGAGGACTCTAGTAGCGCTTCAAGGAAGCGGTGATACACTCTCTGTCGACCCTCTGCTCCACGACTAACCCCAGCAACAGTCAAAACTCGATAAATGATTAGCAATGTACACCATAATGTCGTCGTCAGGAGGGAGAGTATGTAGACCATAGAGAATACTTCGGAGGAGTATGTACCGAAGTATTCCAGACATACTGCAATGATTTTAGACCCTACACTGAATGTTGGACATACGAAGAGCATAGATGAATTGATGACCCTACCAGTTGCGAAGATTATGGAAAATATTGGGAGCAGAACGACAAGCCAGCGTCGTCCCCAAATTATCCAGCAGCACCAAATCTAGAGAAATTCGGATGGTGAGCTATGTGAGTCCTCAGCAGAGTCTCACACACCATATATAAATCTGTGAGAATGCTACTCATGGAGGCTGAAATACCTGCCGTCAAAGTGTCTGCTGGGGCCGCATCGATAAGCTCCAAGTATGCAGTAAAAAAACTTTGCCCGTTTTCGATGAATGCGGATGATATATATGACCAATGGGCAGCAAAATTTATGGTAATGAGGGCATGGAGGAGAATAATAACGACAACCATGGCTCGTCGGATCGGCCAACGTTTATTGAAAACTGTGCCGTTCAACTTCAGCTTGGATGTCAGTCGAGAAGTTTGGCTCACAGATATTCCCCAACGTAGCAGCAAGAATACCAGTGTACATGCCTGTTGTCAGTCAAAACCGACGTATCAAGGCACTGAACGATGTTGCGCACCATGCAGTAGCGCGTAGAGAATTGTGGAGTTCAGTTCAGCATCAAGAATTTGGAAGTAGGAAGCTTCATCGTCGGTAACATCTGAGGGAATGCCTGTCTGAGTCGCCATGGAGGAAGCAAGGTCAATGAGGTAGTGGGTCAAGAGAATAACATACCAATCCCCCATTATATAATAGGCACTAGAAGTCAGTCGAGGTGGAAAAAGGGTGGTCACTGAGGAATCTTGAGTTCTATGACAACATCGAATCAGACAAACTTTTCTTGAACTCCATGACGTTCAAGTGTTCGGCGACCTCAGCGTAGCGGCATCGTAACGACCAACATTGGCATGAAGCGGCGTGCGCCAGCCGAAGCAGCAGTTGTCCGAATCAAGAACACACTAATTGTGAGTATAAGCGTCGAGTCAGAGTAGGATTCTGTCCTTCGTGGTACTACATCAATGTGCCACGTCCAACAAGGGGGGGCCTATCGGCGCAAGTTCGTTACGCACCTTCTAACAATTGTCGACCTTAGATGCACCTATATCGCCGCACAGGCCAAAAATGAACCGAAATAGGCTGGGAGAGATCGATTCATTCTCGTAGTGAAACGTCTGAGATGCAATGATGCTCATTGTAATGAGGTGGCTCGATCCGCGATGGTGACGATTACAAGTCTAGTCAAAAATGGCAAGTCCGTGGGGGAGTCAGTGGTGATGAGATAGGGCCTCGGCGGATCACAGAGAAGGAAGTCGACGACGGCATCGAAAGAGATTTGCGAGACCCTCACGCCCTCCATGCATGCAAACAGTCTGCGTGCATATGATTGATCTCACTACCGGGGTGGACTCGTCACAGTAAACATTTCAAGGAAGAGAGCAAAAGAAACTGAATTACCCCGGCATCGTAAAGCGAGGAATTATCCTCCAATCAATGACAGCAGTTTCTTTTTTTAGAGTCTCTTCATAGTTACCACGAGTCATCGTATGACTATACTTTTGTGTTCTTGAACAAGGAAGAGCAAGATCCCGCCTAGAGAAAGATCATATCAACGCTAGTAGCGAGGTACAGAGTAGAATCATACGAACACAGACGATGTCCACGTGGCACTAAATCAGGATACTAAAAGATGAACGGAGCCCGGGAGGAGAATCAGCGGATCCTCCATTGGAGATCCCAGCGCAACTGCCAAGTTCAATCGTTGCCTGTCTACGATCAGGACATATTTTCCCTGGCCTCGCAATGGAGTTGAGAGGTACAGGCCCGGGAAGGAAATTTTGATTCTTGGCTGCTGTACTATAGATACTTAGTCTCGCGGTTTTCATGCCAAGAACTGTCGCATTATTTCCGACCTATTAACAGACGAAACTCGAAAAACAAAACGGCTCTCATTCTGGGCATGACGGAGTGAACATGCTGTGAACATATCAGGGACAACGTGCAGGAACACTAATCTGATGGACTTTCTTACGGAAAAACAGGATTGGCGAGGTATTGCTTGATATCGGAGACCCAACACTTTCGAAGGCACCCTCGTTGGAACTTGTACTTTGGGAAGCGATAGCAGAGGGAATGTCATACGTGATTAATGTTGGTACTATTAGATGGATCTTGTTAGAGGAGCCTGAGACGAGAAAACATCATGCACCCAGTATCAAATTGCATCTCCGCGTCATTTTTCTAGCCTAATAACCCATAAGCACCTTAAAAACATCCCTTGAATCCGGAAAAATGGACACTATTCGATGGTGCAAGAGTATTGAATGGACGGACCAGAACTGGTGATGGTCTCGGTCAAGAGCAGCCAGGTGCTCATTGACATCACTATCTCCGTCGATCTCATCGCGCCACTGGCACGCACGCGTTCTGGTTGTTATGAACGCAATTAATAATCAAAGGGAAAATTAAATTAAAGAGTTCAAGTCAAGTCCGAAACCTAATAAACTATAGAAGACGAGGGGACCCGGAAGTCCGAAGCATTTAGAGTCCACAACTTCTAAAATCATAAAACTGTTCCCAAGCCAGGTTCTTGCGACCACTATGTCCCATCAACGGCTATTTCGTTGCACACAACTAGCGTCCCCATATGAGAGCCGATCTCATTTTCAAGTATTTCGCTCTGCATAGTATTTTCCCAGGTGCTCGTCTCAGTACGAACACGGGAAGATTTCCGGAAATGAAGGGACGACACAGCACTTTCTTGTAAAGAATCATTCGCCCGTGTATGTCCTGCAGCAGCATGGCCAACGAAGAGAGTGGGAGCGATTCCCTGTGCTGTCTTTTGATGAATAATCAAAGAGCTAGGACGATTATAAACACACCTTCGTAACATCCGCTATGCTGTCAAGATAAAATACTCCCAGGTTGCCGTGAAGGATGAAAGCAAGATACAGAGCGGCCGGTATAGCATAGATAGCGGAAGATTCGATGAGAACTTCAATAAAGTGGCGGTAGGGTCCTAGTCGAACATATGATTCATATCTGACACGAATAATAGAAAAAATGCGGTAGATGATCAGTAACGTGCACCATAAGGTCGTAGCCAGATTGAAAGATATATAGAGGATATTGAATACTTGAACAGTCCCGTTTCCGAATTGGGCGCCTAATACAACGAGTCGCAGCACTGCAGAAATGGTGAGTCGATAAGAGAAAACAGACAATACAGCTACCATACCAGTTCCAGAAATTAAAAAAAGGGCTGGAAGCACGACGACAATCCAGCGCCGTTGCCAGACCACCCAGCAACACCAGATCTAATAATACTGGTTAGTTACCTCGTATCAATTGCCATTGAGTGGGATTTCATGTACCGTGTGGGAGTTTGAGATGATAGTACACATAGAAGCCGTTATACGCGTCCCAAATGGGTCTACTAGAATCGCTTTGTTAAGCTCCTGGTATACGGTCATGGATGTCTGCCCGTTTCTGACGAAGGCAGAGGTCCGACATGACCAATTAAACGCGAAATTAAGGGTTGTCAAGTTATGGAGCACGATAACCATGATGACCTTTGATTGACGTCGAATAAGCTGAAACCTGTTCATGTCTGTGTTTTACTTGAGCTTTGAACATAGAATAGGTACGTTCATGACTTACAGATATTCCACAACGTAACGGTAACAACGCCAGTATATAAGCCTACGAGCATCGGTAATCATACTCCAATTTAGACATTGGAGAAACAGTACGTGCCATAGAATAGCGCGTATAGGACAATTGAGTTCAATTCGGCGTCGAGATGTTTAAATATATCGCCATCGGTGGGATCGGCAAGGAGGGTACCAGTCTGAACACACATGAGGGAACGGTAGAAGATGAACGAACAAGACTTTTAGAAATAATGCATACCAGAATTCTCATTATATGGGTATTGTCATAGAGTAATAGATCTATGAGATGAGATGAGATCCTCACTGATAGGAGAGGATCGCCTCCGGCTTTAAGCTGGTAACATGTTAGAAGGTTCCGCGACTCGATACCCATCGAAGCCCGGAGGACTAGTATAGAGGCAACTCGCAACGGAGGCATGACCAGGAGCATGGTATTCTTGGAGTAGAGTGTGGAGACCGTACCAGTAGCAGCGAATCAGAAATATGAGAGGCAAAAACCCTGGAGCTCAGTTTAGAAAAGGACTACTACCATCCGAGAACAGGATCACTGATTCAAGAGACCTGAAGGCAACTTCTGAGATCCGCGATGGTAGAAAATCATGGTGCCAAGAAACGATAGGTCGCCGTAGGACTCAACAGAATTACCAGTGCGAGAGAGGAGCTAGGGTAATTTGGATACTCTTTGCTGCACTTGAGGCCTGGATAGTAGACGCTGTCGTCCCACTTCATCCCGCATTATAACCGTAAAGCCTGTCTCGGAGAACGCCGTGGAACATGGGATTCCATACACTTTCCATAGATAGTGATGGATTTTGATCTAGGCTGGGGCGCAAGAGCCCCGGTGACATTCTGCTGTCCAAATTCAGCACGTCCGTATCCACTAAGACGTATCGTATTGGGGCAAAGTATCGCTATCTTCTGCGGGCTCATGTACCCACTCTAAAAGGGCTTTAATGTCATGATGCGAATCCTTCTTTCACTGCGTTCAGGAAGCTTTAGATATCACGCATGACCATATGCGCTCATAGATTCTGGAGTTTGTTTGGTGGGAGAATGGCTTTGAGAAGCGCATCAATGCACGACGGAAGATAGCTTATCCTGGAAATGGAGCATGCACTAGCATGCATCAATCACAAGTAGGACAGGGAAAACAACACATACCCCACAATGAGCGTGATAAATCCAATCTGGTAAATCTTCGAATGCGGGCGTTGTTAACGTTTCTGAGCGGACACATCTTGGTCCGCGTCACTGTCTCCAAGCTCTCCATTACTTAGATACCAGGACGGGAGAAAGTAGCCATGATAACGTGGGTCAATGCTGAATTAGCTGGTAAGGCATTGGACAAACATCGATATCGATATGAGTAGAACATGACAAAATGATGTCTACTCCGAAGTGAGTCCAACTTGCGCCATTGATGTTGATATGACACAAGCCCATTAGCGGCCAGCGGTAAAATCAGGATATGCAGAAGAGCAACTACGTGCTTCGAAAAGACAGGTCGGGATCACGATCGGAGAGGCTTGTGTTGTTGTGGACGAGGATGGAGCTTGACAGAGGATCTCACTATTCCGACAATGGTAAGCATTGGTATATTGTATATGTAGGGCCACGGTGTCTGGACAGGGTGTGCGATATTCTTGCGATGAGCGTGTACATGGTCTTGAGCTAGGTACCATGGGCCGGTCCATCAACGTGCTTTGGGCTTTCCAGGTGAGCCTTGTGGCATATCAAGGTGAACAGGTGTACACCGGGCTTTACATCTGGACCGAGTAAATGTCAACGTCTCTGTTCTATAGACAATGGACGGGATGTAGACGTACCTGCACAAGTTCGGCATCAAATTGCCCAGCCACAATCATGGAAGAAAAGGTGCTATGTGATGGAGGAAACACCTCTTGAAACCGTTGTGAATCGTGCCAGTTCTTGACTCGGAGGTTCGAGCAGGGAAACATGGCAAGCTGAAGATAGGATGGATGCGTACATTGTCTTGAGCTCAGTATCATGGATGAAACTATCGATGTGCTTTAGGCTTTCCGAATAAACCCTTGCGAGATGACGGTGCAAGAAAACCGCACTTTACATCTGGACGAAGCAATGTCAGTATTCCGTGGACGGTAGACAGCGGGATACAAGCGTACCTCCACACTTTGATTTCGATTCTCCCTGCCGAAATCAAGGCGGCGTGTTGAGTATAGACAGATCTTGAAACCGACGTCATTTGTGACGGATTTTGACGCGGGCACATTTCGAAGGAGTCTCCTGACGAAGAGCCTCGCTCCTAACGCACTTGTATGCAATGAAGGACTGGACGAAGGTTTTTCATGATACCGACGGGCTGGAGAGAGCTTTGATACCAACCAAGTCGCCAACAGAAAATCACACATCCCGTCCAGCACGCTCTCTCCGAATACCACATCAAGTCTCAATCACCCCTTCCCCAGAAAACCGAATACACAGGTTGGTTGGCGACGCGACCTTGCTGTCTTCGTACCACGACCTACACAACGCTGTTAGAGATATGGTAAGGTCGAGTCCACTTGTAAGACTCACCTATCGTTTTGAGCTCGTTCAGCGATTTCCTGCTTCCGATTTTGTCTTCATGTATGATTGTTGACAGCCGTTAAGCATCCAAAGATTCCATGGCATGGATGACGCCTCTCCTGTACTGGAATTGCCAGATGAGGATGTATTTAGTGGAAGTGATTGAAGAAAGGAATGTACGCGCTTCTTCCCACGAACCACCATGACAAAAACCGAGAATCGGACCCGGATTTCTCTCCAACATCATCCAAACGCGCAAAACTTCAGAACACCCATACGACACGCCGCTGCAACAAACTAGTGGCTTGCGTGCTTCACGAACGAACTTGAAGATTTCGGACCAGCCTCAAGCTAAATTGATCGAGATAGACTGACTAATCCCATATAGAATAATTCTCATTGCGAGAGCATTCTTTTGAGGATTCCCGCCAGCTGAGAGCACTGTAAGAAAGGAAAACATTGTAAGCGGTCCATTGTTGATTAGCACCTACATATGAGGCGTTGGGTGACAGAAGACAGCCGGCAGGTCCCGATGTTCGTAACCTTTGAGGCTCTTGAGACCGTCGAACGGCACGGTGAAGTCAATAACGGCCCCAACGTGATGGAAACTCTACCAAGGCTCTTCGTTCTTGTCCAACACAATTCGTTCCAGAAACAGCCGATAATCTTGAAGAAAACGTGCGCGTACTGCCTGCCATAGCATCGGCATTGTTCAATGAAGTAGTTTAACGTCTGACACTTGGCCAATTATTCCTGAGCAGTCATGGATACCCAAACCATGATTGCACTGACAATAAATGTATCTGCAAACATAGGTAAGCAATCATTCCATAATCTTCCTTGACGGACATACCACCGGAGACGCCATTGTCAGGCTACATCTCCTTGGTCGTTATGCAATTTTTTTCAGGTTCCAGCTACTCCGAACAGAAAAAGGGTCTCCCGTCCCAGATGACTTGTATTCACGGAGATCGTGTCGCGGGTCGTACAAAGCTAGTGTTCTAGGTAAGTTTAGAAGATCCAATGGACCACATCCAAAATCGCCATGTTACCCAATGCCACTCCAGTCAGCGTCTGAGGTAGCATCAACACAAGCCCAGCCGAAAATAATACACGTACGGGAAGAATCTATCTTTCCACGTAAACCTTGGCTTCCTGAGGGTCAAGCTGATTAACTCGATGTTACGACTCCACTGAACATGGTGTCAATGATGGCGATTGTAGGGACGCAAACACCGAGAATTTGCAAATATCAAACATTGGACGCGAAGCTTGGAAGAGGAATAATTATAGATGATGAAAATAATACATCTGCTGATACAAAACGATGAAAGAAAACATCCGACAGCCCACCGAGGACAGGACTTAAACCTCCTGGCTGATACCATCCTCCTTCCGGCCCTTGCCAGACTTTGTGGGCAACAGTTGTGATTCGATATGGGGAACGACACCACCCTGGGATATGACGACGTCACCGAGGAGCTTATTCAACCTGATCACAGTCAATGACACGAAGCAGACAAGTAATGGGGAATGACGCACTCTTCGTCGTTTCGGATGGCGAGTTGCAAGTGACGAGGCACAATACGTTGTTTCTTGTTATCACGAGCGGCGTTACCAGCGAGTTCAAGAATCTCAGCTGCAAGGTATTCGAGGACAGCTGCGAGGTAGACTAGAGAAAATGACGCGTCAGAAAAGGCATGTGCTGCGAAAAAGACGGAAACTTACCAGGAGCTCCTGCACCAACACGCTGAGCATAGTTACCCTTCTTCAAGAGACGATGCACACGACCAACAGGGAATTGGAGACCCGCTTTGGCGGAGCGTGACTGCGACTTGCCACCATCACCGCCAGCCTTGCCGCCGGTCTTTCCAGATTTGCCACCTTTTCCAGACATTGTTATGTGAGTTGGTTGTTAGGGTAGAGGGTGAGTGAGAGTGTTGAGAGTGGAGGTGGGCTTGAGGTGCTTGAAGTGGTGGGAGTGAACAAGGATCGTGAACGGTGGGAGCCCAGTATTTATACCGTGGGTGCAAATAAGGTTCAATCACGTGGGGTGTTTCTTTGTTGATTCTGGTCAACAGTCAACAACGAGACGCGTCGGAGCCAAACAAGAACAACGTGACGCGTTCTGGTATAAACCCCGCTGCGTCGTCGTTCGCTCTTGTCTCTCACTTGCCTTCCAGCACTCACTCCCGTCACCACCTCAAGTTTTACCTTCCTCGCCTTTAACCTTCTTATCAGCAATGGCCCCCAAACCCGCTTCCACTGCCGGCAAAGCCCCTGCCTCTACCGCTTCGAAGGCTCCCGCCAAGTCTGAAGGCTCCAAAGCTGCCAAAAAGACCTCGAAGCCTGCAGCAGCTGACGGCGAAAAGAAGAAGCGCAGAAAGTCGCGAAAGGAGACTTATTCTTCTTACATCTACAAGGGTATGTGTATTGGCGACTTTGTTGATTGGCCATCGATTAACTCGCATTCGCAGTCTTGAAGCAGGTCCACCCTGATACGGGTATCTCCAACAAGGCAATGGCCATTCTCAACTCCTTCGTCAATGACATCTTTGAGCGGGTTGCCACTGAGGCTTCCAGTACGTTGACTCGTCTCAGCATCTTACTCATGCTTACAATGTATCTAGAACTCGCTGCCTACTCCAAGAAGTCCACCATCTCTTCCCGTGAAATCCAGACATCAGTGCGGCTGATCCTGCCTGGTGAACTTGCCAAGCACGCCATTTCAGAGGGAACCAAATCGGTGACCAAGGTTTGTAATCTACTGTTCGTTGATCTTGTCTGTCTGACAAGCTCTCCAGTTCTCGTCGGCAGGTGCCAAGTAATCTCTGAATTTGTATTGCACTTGTATTGTATCGTATCTGTACTCTTTATTTTTATTCTCTTTCTTAATCCGTGGTCGATGTGATAAGTAAATGATGTCTTGGTAAAGCGAGACCCGAACGTTGTACGTGCGTGGGAATGTATGGCGGGGTCGTCGTAACGCTTATGTCGATGTTACCCCAGGAAGTGATTGACTCTATCATTGACCACCTCTACGACGACATTCAGTCCTGCAGAGCATGTCTCCGGGCTCACCGCTGCATGAAGGATGCTGCATATACCCAGATATTTCGCACAGTCCCTATTGTCCAGCCAGCGAACGCCTCCGATAGCTCGGGGACCTACATCGTCAGGCGGTTCCGTAGATTCTACGATCTTCTCAAGACATCGCCTCACATCGCCCTGTATGTGCGCAAGCTCACTCTGTGGGAAGAGGCGACTCAGCTCCAGCGACGCCAGTACAGGCGTGGCTGGATGCACACGGAGCAAGACCTGGCACGCCTGCTGGCTGCTTTGCCCAAGCTCCAAGCCCTCCATCTCGACGGCCACAACGACTACCTGTCGTGGCAGGACATGACGGATGCCGTGAAGCAGGGGATCACCACCGTCCTGCTTCTCCCCTCTCTCCGCTCCGTCGTCGTCCAGCGATTCAGCGACTTTCCCATCTCCACCGTCTTATCGTCACCGTCCTTGACGGACCTCGGCGTGTTGCACTGCGACGGCATCTTTCTCGACCGCGACCCAACCACGACGCACGTTGAGGACCTCATTCTACACGACATTTCCATGACCTTGCTGAGGTGGCTATCCTCCCCTACTGCCTCTGGCTGCCTCTCATCGCTCACCAGCCTCACTCTGTGGCCATCAAAAGAGCAGAACATCTCCTTCCCCCGACATCTGCACCGTGTATCCGACGATATCCTCAGTGCCGCTCCAAACCTTGTCAAACTCGTGTTCGCTCCCATCGCATATCGTAAACACCTTCAGTTCCAAACCACCCACACAACGCTGACATAGTGAATGTAGAAGCACGATACAACCCTTGCAACGAGTCCATCATCCACCTCACGAATAACCGCAAACTCGAGACCTTTGAGCTCTGCATGGACATCAAGTTCGTGGGGAACGCACGCTCGGACTTTGCTGCCTGGGCTGCGATGACCATCAATACCATCCCTGATGAAGCCCCGCTGAGCGCCATCGTCCTGCGGGGGGATGCTGCCAAACGGATAGAGCCCGGAGCCGTTCTTTGTTGTGGGTGGGACCAGTTTGACGAGGCGGCTGTCAGGGCGACGTCAAAAGTGGTCGTTTTTTTGGAAGGCCTCGCGGAGTTTGCGAAGGAGGAAGTCGCGAATTCGTTGCAGATGCCGAGGCTGCGTGAGAGAGGGATCTTGGAAATTAGGATGTTGTGATGTGAGGGCGGAGAGGGTGTCACAGATTCTACCACACCTCATAATCGTGTCGTTGGTGAGGCCAGGGGAGGACCTTTGAGATTGTTGCTCTCGAGGTGTACTACTCATCTCAGTCTGTGGGAGGAGGCTTTGCCCTTGCAAGCGGATTAGCAGAACGCATCCAGGCAGTCTAGTTTCTGTGTGGCATTTGGTCACTACGTTATCCACCGACGATCTTAATTTACTTTATTTTGCTTCCTTCCACCATCGCGTTGACTCTGTCTTTGTCTAAAGGTTGCATTTATTTCGGAACTAAGAGGCTAATTCCCTTGCTCTGTGAATAGTAGACTTTTCCATTGCTTTTTCGTGGCCTCCAGGCACTTCTCCGCAAAGGCGCCAAGGAAACACGCTATTTATAAGCCTCGAGAAATCTATTTTTGAACCCTCAGTTTTTCTCGGCATCAAGATCGGCAGTAGCATTAGCACCACCACTTTTCTCATGGTCCACTACTAATTTAGGCCAATGTCCAACCCTTTCTTTGATTATTGTCTCAAGCAGTCTTCGCGTGGAATAGCTTTTAGGTCATGCCCACACATTTTTGGCTTTTTGGACGCCTTTTTTCACGTATCTGTGGTGGAATGGTTGGGTTGCGGTGAGTATGTTGGAGCACTGTTCCCTTGAGCTTTAGCTTGAGCGTGTTTTGACTATGCATCTCTTTGCAGGGTGTATTCGTACGATTGCTGGTGTCTCTTCGTCTAGCGTCCGGCATGAAGTGACAACCACAACCGCATCATCTCAGCTTCTGTCGCCAATTGCCAATTTGGCGACCGTAGGGCAGCCTGGCAGTTGTCCATCCGATAATGCGCATCCGTGCGCTAAAATCCCTACTTTTAGACCTCTATCCGAGAACAGCGACTCGAAAGTTTCTAACAATAACATCATAATTTCATCACTTCACATGTGCGTCCAAGCGCTCTCATTATTTGCCAACCTTTTTGCTCACCATGGCCTCCAGCTGGCCTACTTTCTGCTCACGGTGGTGAGAAGCGCGCAATCCTCAGCCAGATCCCATTGTATAGTTTTCCTACGTTTGGGGCTCGTGTTTCTGGCGTTCACAGGTGGGGCTTAATGCCTCTGCTGCATTTTTGCGACCGGTACCGAGTGTGGAAGAACAGCAGTAGGGTATAAATACTCTGTGGAGATGGTCAAGGAGAATCCAGCACGCTATGTTCTCCCTGCTTGCCTCGGTTGTCCTTCTTGCACTCTTGCGCCCCCATCCTGCTGCTGGCGTGGCGGTCTCTGCACCGTCCAAAGGTGGGAGAAAGAACTTGAAAGAGTTCACTATCGATCTCGTCAACAAGGATTTGGCGCCTGACGGCCATCTTAGGAGTAGGGTTTACCTCTTCTGCTGCAGCAGCCCCCGAACTGACTTTGTGTAAACTCGATTTACAGGCACAATCGTTGCTAACGGAACGTGAGGAGGCATTTTTTTCTCTCTGGCTTTCTTGCATCCTGAAGATACCTGTAGCTATCCCGGTCCACCAATCTTGGTTAACAAGAATGATTTGTTGTCGATCACGCTTCACAACGACTTGGTTTGTACACTGTTTCTCGTTATATCCTCTTTCTTATATATTGTAAGGTCGATCCCTCGATGCGTCTTTCCACCTCAATGGTAAGCTTTTGATATTGTGCGACGTGCATCTATTAACCAATCACCCCAGGATCTGGACGGTATCTTCTTCACAACAGAGAACTTATACAACGAAGGATCTCCCTTTGTCACTACTTGTCCTATCGGGCCTGGCGCATCTTACACCTATGCTGTCGATCTCAGCGAATTCGGTCAAACTGGAACCTTCTGGTATCATAGGTATGTGCGTTGGCTTCATGATGCATCGAACTGTTTTGATCATGCCTCGCGCAGTCAATTGAGCATCCAATACATTGACGTACGTAACATTCACAATAGCATTGACCATACTCAAAGCTTCTCTCTTTTCCAGGGTTTCCGTGGACCATTGATCATCTATGGTACGTGGCCTTTGTTGACTTGGATGGATTTTAGCTTAGGTCCTTATTCAGACCCTGAGGATCCTTTGGCTCATCTCTACGATGTTGACGATGAATCCACGGTAACAACAATGTCTCACAGATCTTTGCCCGCTACTTATCATTTAATCTTCTAGATCATTCAACTGGGTGATTGGTGGCACAACAGCACACTTCCTATGCTCCTGCAATTCGAAGCCACCGGTATCATCCCGTAAGCTCGCCGAATTTTCACCTCTACTCAATCTTGCCGACAAGTAACTTTTCAGCGTCTCCGACTCTGGCACTGTAAACGGCGTCGGCCGCTTCAACGGCGGTCCCGAACTCGACTGGTCGGTGGTCAACGTCGTTCCGGGCAAGCGATACCGATTCCGCATCATCAACGAGTCGGCCCGGAATGTCTTCACTTTCTCGATCGACAAGCACAGTTTGACGGTTTGTCCTTCCACACTGGGGTCTAACTGTAGTATTTATGCATACTAGGTCATTGAAGCTGACGGAGCCGAGCTCACCCCTTCGGTAGTCGACAGCCTCGACCTGTTGGCTGGTCAACGATACTCCGTCGTCGTAAGTATCGTGTTTGTTGTTGCAGTTGATCATCTTTGAGAATATGTTCGTCTGCAGCTTCACGCCAACCAACGTGTTGACAACTACTGGATTAATGCGCCATATGTAAGTGCCTCTTACGCACACATGTTTGGCCCACTTACATCTTGCGATTCAGGTTGGGGGTAGCCCTTTGAATAACTTAAACCGTACATCTCTCTCCTCCTTAATATTCGGGAATGATTGTACTTAAATCTACACAGAAAATGCGACATTGTCTCGAGCAATCTTGCGGTACGCCGGCGCGCCCAGGCGAGACCCTACTACGCCCATGACCTTGGGTCCAGTCAACGGTGTTGCTCTGGTCGAAGGCAACCTCCGCCCTCTGGTCCCAGAATCTGTGAGCTTTCAGCTTACGCGGAGTGCTCCCATGTATCCTGATGCATTCTTCGCAGGCCCCACCCGCCGACGTAAACATGACTCTTGAGTTCGTTAACATTGCCGGAAAAGCGATCTGGAACGTCAACAACATATCCTATGTCCCTCCTGTGGTCCCGACTCTTGTGAAGGTCATCGAGGGTGATGTTGAAACGGCCGACTTCAATCAGACGGAGAACACGTTTATCCTCCCGGCCAATAAGACCATCCAGATTACGTTCCCACCCAAGTGAGTATGTTTGTACCCCTCATCTGTGCCATGCTGATGGGGATTAATAGCGACGACGATGACGCTCACCGTGAGTTATTACACTCCCTGTTCCGCGGTTTTGCCACTTACTGACATCTCTACGTAGCGATTCATATGCATGGCGTAAGTTCCTGCCCATACTTTCGATGTCATCGGCGACCTTAGTCCGATCCCTTTAGATGAACTTCTGGCTGATTAAATCCAACTCCACCGATGAGATTAACACCAAGGATCCCATCAAGCGTGACATTGTCGCCGCTGGTGCTGCTGGTGCCATGATTCGGTTCAGGACTGACAAGCCTGGTATGTTCTCCTCGCCGGTAGCCGTCTTGTTTTACTAACCTACTATGCCTAAGGCCCGTGGTTCTTCCACTGTCACATCTTTTGGCACTTGCAAGCTGGTCTCGCCACGGTGATGTTGGCTGATCCTGCTGACGCGGCGACAGAGATTGAGCCCGACGCGCTCTGGGATAGTCTCTGCCCTGCGTATGATGCTCTTCCAGCGGCTCAACAATGATAGCTTGGAACTGATGGGATGGATGATAGTTTGAATTAATATCTATTTTCGGATATGTATATTTCGGTCTTGTTTGTCTGCCACCTTTGCTGTGGGTGTACTGATGTGTAACGGTTGAATGTTTGTACAACCAAAATGTAGTGTTTTTTCGGTACCCAGTATGTTCAAGCAAGCAATGGGACCATCGATGTGCACTGGTTCGAATCGCTACAAATAAATTTCTAATAGGATTTCCCTCCGTTAACGTTGCGGCTAAGCCATGATATTCAGATATACACGAACCGGGCCGCATGCCGGCGCAACGCGCTCTTGCCACGTTTCATCTTTCTCTTCACACACTACGACTAATGTCAATCTCCTCCTAATTCCTTTTCAGTGCTGATCATAATTTGGCAGTGATTATCAGTGTATATTTCCTCCTCATAGGTCGTCGTCTAACGGACTAAGGCCCTGCGCCGTACCAATCAGCTGCTCGAACTGGAATCGAAAACGTTCAACAAGATTGCGGTCGATCATAAATGGCTCAAAGGCTGCCGGGTCGAACTGTCCACTAAGTTCGGATAAAGCTACCAGCGAATTCCGGGTCAACTTGGGGCCACACATTCGAGGAAACGACCTATACGCACACTTAAGACCGGCTTGCTGGGGAACATCATTGCGCACGCTCCATCCACCGAGGTCAACCTGGTGCTCCTTAGAGATGAACCAGTTGAGGTAGAGCTTCGCAGCGATGGGGTGCTCTGCTGTCTTGAATATCGCCGCCCGTTGCGCCCAGATAATACTATTGCTGAAGTCACTCTTAGGCAACTGCTGGAACACCCCGGAACTGCCGTTTGTGAAAGCGTTTTCAGTGGTAAATGTCACTGCACGGTCATTATTGTTGTCCAGGATGATGGTGGTAGGAGTAGCGGTTCCTCGGACCCATTTGATGTCTTGCGCGATGAAACTGAAGATTGCGTCCCAGCCGTGCGTTTGCTGGATCTTGAAGAATCTGCCAGCCCGTCGGTCATACGTTTGGAGAAGAATGCTATGAGAAGGCTCACTCAAAAAGGACTGCGTCATCGTCGTTGGGATAGGTTGACACGATCTTTCCCTTCCACTTGGGGTCCAGGTAGTCTAGGAACTCAGTAGGCGCCTCAGACACGTTAGTTTTCGCCGTAGCGAAGTTGTTGGTGAAAAACAAGTACACGATTCCTCTACGACATCAACCAGTCTTCTTCAGGCAACGTCGTGAAGCTCGAAAAAGCTCACAAATATGTAGCGTCATCAGCGTCCTTGATGTTGTCCGGAATCTGGTCCCACCCTGCTGGCTTGTACGACAGGAGCTATCAAGATGTTGGTCAGGGCAAGGATCTGCTTGAAATTCGGTACTCACACGACCTTCTTCCTTCCACCTGATGAAGTCATGGAGTGTCTGCAAGTGGGCTACGTCTGTGCCCGCTAACCCGGTCTGGTTCAGTGATCGGTCGATGACGCTGTCGTGATACTATCCCAGGAATACCATTAATCCATAGCCGTCGACGACTCCAAGAAATTTTCACCTTCGACAGGTCAACAGTAAGGGTAATGTTGATCTTCGGGAATTTCTCTTGGAAGGCTTGGACGGTAGAGGCCTGCTGGTTTTTTTCATCGCCACCGGCCCTGACGACGAGCTGACCTCCTTCGGCGATGGCAAGATTGTACAGCTCGTCGAGAGAAAGTGTCTCGACGCCGTCATCTTGGTTCCCGGGGTCAACTACATCGGATGCTACGGATCCCGAGAGGAGCGCTGTTGCGAGAAGCAGAGCATGGAACCGCATCACCCCAGTGATTGTTGTTCAGGGTACAGGGAAAGAAGTGCAAAAACGACGTTGTCATTTGACTGCTAACTGTTGCTTTTATACTCCACACGTTTTATCCGTGCTTTCTCGCCAGGGTAGTCCAACCCGCCACCGACAAGTCGGTACGAGGGACGCATCGCAAATAACGCGCCTAGGCAAACATCCCTCAGGCTGATTCACGGGTGTCCGTTGCCCATTTTCGGAAATGAAGAGGTAAATTATGACAAGGTGGATATATTCTCCGTGACTTCTCGCTATGTCGCGTGGCTCCATTGCGAAAGATTTGTCATCCCCATTCCAATGAGGAAGAAGAACACCCACGGGAGTCTACGAAAAAGCGCAAATGTACTACACGCGAAGTAACCGAAAGGGTGGTGACTGCATTGGCAGCGGCAGGTTATACTTCTCGGAGGTTGACCTCAGATTCTCCTCCAGACACCTGTATAGTAGCGAAGACATAAGCCTCTTGCGATATTGCCACGACCGACAGGACTAAACAAAATACTATGTACAGACGCGACAGCCGAGATCGAGCCCGACGCGACATGGGATAGTCTGTGCCCTGCGTATGATGTCTTCTGGCGGCTCAACAATGATAGCTTGGAACTGATGGAAGGATGGTCCTTGAAATTAATATCCATGTATCTTGTTCATATCCTTTTTGCCGTCGGTCTGTATGTAACGGTTGGATGTTTGAAGAACCAACGAAGCAATTTTTTTGTACCTAGCATGTTCGACCAAACAATAGGACCATCAAGGTGCCAGCTTCAGATTTCCACAAATCAATTTCAACATATTGATTAAGCCCCTGTCAACGAAGAGTGAGAAACGCGAACCGGGCCGCGTGCGCGACGCCTTGTTTGGCTCTTGCCACGTTTCTTCACGCTACAACTGTTGCCAATCTCCTCCCAAAATCCTTTTTAGTGCTGATCATAATTTTGGCAGTGACTATCGGTATATATCTCCAATATTTACGATACCTCCTTATAGGTCGTCGTCTAATGGGCTGAGACCCTGCGCCGTACCAATCAGTTGCTCGAACTGGAATCGATAACGTTCAACAAGTTCGCGGTCGACCATAAATCGCTCAAAGGCGGGCGGGTCCAATTGTCCGCTATATTCGGATAAAGCTACCAATGAAAACAAGGTCAGCTTGGAGGCACAAATCCGAGGAAACTGCTTTATACGTACGTTTGAGACCATCTTGCTGTGGAACATCATTGCGCACGCTCCACCCACCGAGGTCAGCTTGGTGCTCCTCAGAGATGAGCCAGTTGAGGTAGAGCTTCGCGGCATTAGGGTGCTCTGCTGTCTCGAATATCGCCGCCCGCTGCGGCCAGATGATGCTATGACTAAAGTCACTCTCCGGCAACTGCTGGAACAACCCGGAACTGCCGTTTGTGAAACCGGACCCAGTGGTAAACGACACTGCGCGGTCATTATCATCGTTTAAAAGGATGGCGCCGGGAGTAGCGGTTCCGCGAACCCATTGGACATCTTGCGCTACGAAGTCGTAGATTGCGTCCCAGCCGTGCGTTTGCTGGATCTTGTAGAATCTGCCAGCTCATCGGCCATAAGTTCGGCGAAGATTGCTATGGCAAAGCTCACTCAAAAAGCACTGCATCGTCGTCGTTGGGATAAGTCGACACAATCTTTCCCTTCCATTTAGGGTCCAGGTAGTCCAGGAACTCAGTAGGCGCTTCAGACACGTTGGTCTTTGTCGTGGCGACGTTGTTGGTGAACAGGAAGTACACGATTCCTCTATGGTGTCAACCAGCCTTCTTCAGTCGATGTTGCGGAATCTGAAGCTCGGAAAAACTCACACATAGGTAGCGTCATCAGCGTCCTTGATGTTGTCCGGAATCTGGTCCCACCCTGCTGGCTTGTACGACAGGAGCTATCAAGATATTGGTCAGGGCAAGGATCTGCTTGAAATTCGGTACTCACACGCCCTTCCTCCTTCCACCTGATGAAGTCGTGGAGTGTCTGCAGATGAGCGACGTCCGTGCCTGCTAACCCGGTCTGGTTCAGTGATCGGTCAATGACGCTGTCGTGATACTATCACAGAAATACCATTAATTCATAGATGTGGACGACCACAAGAAATTTTCACCTTCGACAGGTCAACAGTAAGGGTAATGTTGATCTTCGGGAATTTTTCCTGGAAGGCTTGGACGGTAGAGGCCTGCTGGTCTTTTTCATCACCACCAGCCCTGACGACGAGCTGACCTCCTTCGGCGATGGCGAGATCATATAGCTCGTCGAGAGAAAGTGTCTCCACGCAGGCATACTCTCGTTTCATGGGGACAGTTGCAGCGGACGCTACGGATCCCGAGAGGAGCGATGTCGCGAGGAGCAGAGAATAGAAACGCATGGCCTTAGTGATTGTTGTTCGGACACAGGGAAAGAAGTGCAACAACGACGTTTTTTTCGATTGCTAATATCTTGCCTTTATACACCAGATACCCTCTATTCTTTTTTTCTTACCAGGGCAATTCAACCCGCCCCCGACACGTCGCGATCGACAAATGCAGATTACGCGGTGCGCGGTAAACATCACAAATGACGCGCCCAGACAAAACATCCTTGATTCGTGAGTGTCCGTTGCCCATTTTCGGAAATGAAGAGGTAGATTATGACAAGGATGGTTACATCCTCTCTGCTTTGTGTCGCTATGTCGCGTGGTAGCATTGCAAAGGTTTGTCATCCTCATCCTCATGGGAAAAAGGAATACCCACGGAAACCCACGATAGAGCGCAAATGTACCACACGCGACTCTAACCGAGAAGGTGATTAATCATGACGCGTTGATGGCGGAAGATCATGCTTCTAGCAGGCTCACCTCAAATTCCCCTGCAGACACCTGTATAGTAGCGAAGACATCAGCCTTCAGTTACCAGATTGGCAGGACCAATACGGCGAAAAACAATATCTGTGTAGTATGTAGACTTTTGCTCAATGAATTTCCATCCGGTCACAGCCTCCGTGATTTGCGATGCCAAGCAGATTTCCGCCATCAACCCTTCTGTTGCCTTCCGCTCGCTCTACTACCTCTTGGCATTCTAGATGATCGAATCGGTAGCAGAACGCTTTCAAACGCAATGTTGATTCCGTGACACACATGGTTATTCTCGCCAAGTTCTCGCTCTTCGTCCAGGTAGATTTTCCGCACTTGCCTAATTTTTGTCGGTGATTCTCTCCTTGATCTCATTCGATAGACCTTGTTATATCGATCGCTCATCTAATATCGATTCGTGGTCAAAACGGTCGAACGGGAATTTGGAACATGGCACAGAACTAAACGATAAATATGTTTGTAACACGGACGTAATTTGCCAGCTGAACCTAAGGTCTCTCTAGACTGTCGACATCGATGCAGGCTTCGATAGATTAAAACAGGTTAAGATACTGGAGAAGAAACCTGATTATTCTGGTTGAATTGGGAAGTTATGAATATTTAATGCTCACAGGGCGTTGATGCCCAAATCGAGCCCTACTACGTTTGAAGTTTTGTCCACCTAGCCCCATATATGTACTCCCTTTCCAATGACTTCGGCAGCGACATGCAAGTGCTACATGGCTTCTCGCCGGTATTGAGTGTCTGCAGCCGACCCGTTTTATTTAATGCCGAGGTTATGAAACGTCAAGTTCAATTCTGCCTGTGGAATGAGTTGGAGCACTGTGTTACCGATAGGTGCTACTACATATTTAGCTGTGTGCAAAGGAAGTCCCGATCAGTACAAAACAGTCATCTGCCACATCAAAAGATCGATACCACCTCATGGTTACGTTAGGCGCGCCACGCTTAAGTGCTGAACACGTTTCAACTTTCCCAGCATGGCATCTGAGAACCAAAGCACCACAGGTGCTCAGCGAGAGCGGGATACCTGTGGCGCCAGCGTATCATCGTCATGGCAGTTTTCCTGAACATGAGGAAACCAGCCCGTGGAATCTTAGAGCACGAACTTGGACTTTTGTGTTATCACCTCTGTCAAAGCAAGTTAAATTTCCCGGCATAATGGCCGGCACCATACCAGGTGGAAGCTTTGCCAGGAGGTGGCGAGTTCATAGGAGGGCCAGGAATGATTATGCCAGTCAGTCTGTTGTGATATGGGGGATCAGTTCATCTTCCATACGTACACGCGCTGTGTCGAGCCAGTAGTATTGCGCTTGGCTGAGCTCTGCAAACGCATGAGGATGTACACTACAGTACCTACTTATATACTAAAAGACTATCTACTAGAATCTTCTATACTTTTCCTATATCTTCTTTCTTAATCAGCATCTTCGGCATGATGCCGGATTGCCATATTCCAACACAGTCATTCTCTGGTTCATTGTTATACAGCATGGAGCTAATATGAGAAACCAGTCGTGTCTTACACCGAAACACTGGTGTGTATGTCACTCATGTAAATTTCAAACCTAAATGAGCCGATGTGCAGGTCCATGGAATTCTATCAAAGTGAGATTTTTACTAGCCAGTAAAAGGTTGATTTCGGCTGAGATACATGATGAGGTGATGTACGCGCCTGGTTGATGGAAGTACTATGCGAACGGCACTACGGCAACGAGAATCACTAGGATATACGTTTCTACCGCAGCGTCAATGGAAAATGGTCTGCATTCTTCAAATCCTAGTCCTGAAGGTCCTGAAGGTCTGGCACGTAACACAGTCGAAATATTCCCAGTGAGTCCTTTACGTAGATCCTTCCCACTACATCTTCTGATACTTCGAGCCTAGAGCAAGTAGCCTCATCTTCCGAAGATCCCGTCACACCAGTATGGTCTTTGGCTGTCAGTCCATTTGATGCCCTTTCAGCACCGATCTTCAAGGTATCCATCAGACGTATCCCACTGCTATCAACTTTTCGTATCCTCTTCTGGCCAAAATCCTTGGCAATCTTGACACATTGGTGAGCCACCGCTTCCGCAAGGATCTTCACCGAAAGAGGTGGGGACTGAGAAGTGAGCTGTCCTTACTCCGCTTATGAAGTTACGGTTCACTAAAGTGAAAGGGGAGTTTGACGACGGAAAGGTTGGAGATGGGATAGGTTTTCCGATGGTGGTGCCTTGGGGACTTGTCTTCCAGATGGAACATGTGGTTACGGACCTTTGTGGTTCCAGAATGGAGAGACGAACTCAAAGGGAAAATGTTCGGGCTACCACATGTACTTGTATACCGGGCCTCCGACTTATTCTTCTTTAGTAGGTGCATCGTAAGGGCCTTTACTGTAGGAGAGGTAAGATGGCAGCACATGAACGCCTCAAAGCAGAACTACAGAGTCTATGGTCAAGTTCCCACAGAAAATGGCTACCAGAATGGTGGTAGGTTTTCAAACATAGTTATAACCAAATTCATGTGAAGGCAAGCATGGCTATCTATTTTCCATGATATCAAAGATGGCTTAAGCGTCATATCCCCATGCATCTCGAATCAACTGAGCGCCCTTCTCAGCGACAATGTAAACGGGACCCACCAAATGAGCGGCAGGTATTTTAGGCTATCAAAGTTGATGCAATAAATCAAGGTTTTGTATGGTCCAACCAGTCAAGAACTCACAAATACAGAGGCATCAACAATTCGAAGGCCCGACACTCCCTTCACTGTGAGGTCTGGGTTGACAACGCCGTCGGTGGCATTATAAGCGCTCATCCGTGCGGTACAACTAGGATGCCAGATGGATATTGCGTTATTCCGTATGGCTGCCTCGATCTCCTCGTCCGTTTCAGCTTCACCGAGCTCACCGTAACGTTCAATAACATAGTCATCCCAGGGCGAAGCTTGAATGAATTGACGGACGCCCTTCACTGCTGATACCATGACATAAATATCGAGGGGCGATGTAAGAAACCCCGGATCAATCATGGGGAAGTCAAAAGGGTCTGTAGAGGCGAGTGTGACTGTGCCATTGGAAACGGGATTGAGTACAACGGTGTTCACGGTCAAGTAATAGCCCGTAGACGGCAAAGAGCCCGAATATCCGTTCTGATAGCGAAGACGTTTTTAACTTGATGATGGCTTCGGTAATGGACTAAATGGACACACGTACAGCGAAAACCATTTCGTAATGTGCGGACTTCGGGCCTGTCAGAACCTCGTTAGATAATTACTACAACGATGGTTGCCCGCTTACCCGAAGACGGGTCGGCATAGAGATCGAAAATCGAATCGTTCTGAGCAAGACGAACAAAACCAAGGGCATGAGAACTTGTAGTCGTATACGGGCCTTGCTTGTACATCTCCCATTCTTCTAGATACTCTTCGGCTAGTTCAGAATCACGAGAGATCTCATCAAGGGTGGTCGTAGAGTTAACGACAAAGTAGTTCGAGAGTTGGGGGTGATCATGTAGATTTTTGCCAACGTCAGGAAGGTCCACAATGGCTGTGATACCCATGTCTTCTAAATCATTTGTGTCTCCTATACCAGAGAGAAGTAAAATTTGCGGAGTATTGAGGGAACCCGCGCTCAGAATGACTTCTTTCGTCGCGGTGAGTGTGTATCTGGTACCTAGCTTTGGGGATTAGGCTCTGGATGACCTTGAACTGAGAGATCAGATTTGCACCATTAGCACTCTGTGAAAACTCCACCGTCTTGAAAACCGGTACGCCACTGGCGTTATTTGTTTGTATAAGTCTGGTTACCTGTGTTCCCATAAGAAGGTCTATATTGGATCGGTTTAGTGCAGAGCGAAGGTACGCGTCAGCAGCACTGGATCTTTCTCCTCCACCGATGGTGGATTGAGTGAGTCCTGCCAAAGGTTATGACTTAACAAGCATAGTAAAAATATAATTACTCTCGCATACCAAAACCAACTGTGGTACCACCTTGAATATCTAGGTTAAAGAGGAACTCATCGCCCGGTTCTTGGCTACTGAGGATGACGCGATCGTCAATCTCCGTAGGATATCCGGGAACGCTGACTTCAATGGGCCCATAGCCGTGGGCGCTTGGATCGACTTGCCCAGAAGTATTGTGGCCGTCTGCAGGATCGACCAGTCTTTCGCTCTAGAAAAGTCAGCGAACTTGAACGGAAATACATCGCAAGTGGTTACCTTTCTATAGAAAGGTTCTAGGTTCGTCCACGACCAACCTGAGTCCATTGTAATGTTAGCCCATCGATCGTATTCGTCATCTGAGCCGCGAGTGTATCCCAAGAAATCTGCATCCCGATCCCGATTAAAAATCATACTGTTGAGACTGCTGCCATCAACTTACTGGTACTACTGCTCCCTCCGAAGACCTTACCCCTTACATATGAGATGATGCGGTCGTCCAGCCCTTCTTGGGCTACCGTAGAATAGTTCCAAGTAAGCGAAGAAGGTGACAAGAGGGAGGACGACAGGAAGGGGACCTCAATATCAAGGATGTTTTCATCACTACGTGTGAAACTCAGCTACTTATAAAATGTTGGGCACTGCATGACTGACGAAGTTCCAGCCTCTATTATGAGAACAGAGCACGCAGAATCTTCAGTGAGTCGATTTGCTACCACACTTCCGGCGGTGCCAGCTAGAAAAGTGAGGGTTAAAACGGAACCTTGGGAAAGCAATACAGAACTGACCTCCGACGATAATAAAATCATAAGTTGCATTCAGCACGCCATTCGGATCTTCAAGTACGGTAGCATAAGCGAAATCGACGTCGTTAAGTGACAGCCCGAGAATCAACCATGAGAATAGACAGCAGATGGACAACATCGCGACGAAGGACTTCCCGCTTGTGGTTGGGAAGTTTGAAGTCAGGTCTGCCCTGGCCGCCCAATCATTCTAAGGCAAGGGCACCGTTCCTAAGAGATCATGGAAACCGACGACAGAGCGGCTCTCGGAAGGGCCATGAATTGATATAGCACGGAAATTTTATCGCAGATGAGGTGCCTATGTTCTAAGTAAAGCATGGAATTTAAGGCCCAGGTCACTGCTGTATCTTAGCGATTTCTTTCCGGTGTAAGCTCGGTAAGAAAATGGCTTGTGCCCGGAGTAATTGGCTACAAGTTGAAGCGTAAAAGGGGTAGATGAAATTTCAAAAAGTTCAATGTACGGGCCGACGGCGGTTCGGTCCGGGAGCCGGCGCGTCTGCAGAGTTGCCGCTTGCTCGCCGCCAAAATCCATCAGTATTTCCCGTGGGACCTCACACCCGCGTCGCCGCGGACGCATTGAATTGCGAATAACCATCACGAAGTGCATGTCATGCCCAATGGTGCAAAATACAAATACTTTTCGCACACCAAGACTGTGTCGTCTTCGCCCTCGTCGTCACGGTTCCGTCGCCTCTTGGAATGCAAGTTCAGTGGTTGGCAGTTGCAGCTCGTTCTGTCCCGGAAAATATCGAAGAAAGGTAAGGCATGGTGGACGAAGAAACTGATATCTAGAGTTAAAACCTTATCATTCCAGTGCGGGTCCTGTTGTGAGCTGTTCGAACAACAAGTCCAGGCTTGCTTGATTGAATGGAGTAGCTTTTAGGATATGTGTTTCACTGGGGTCTTTTTGGTGTATTGACGGTTCAAGTCTGTTCGTATTTTCTTTTTGAAAAAAGTATCGTCCATGCTGATCATCATTAGATTTGTATCATCTGGCCTTCACAAAGGAAAAGGCGTACTTGCGGTGTCTGGTCTATGGGATTTTTATGATTGAGGTTGTCCAGACGGCCTTGGTTACCTATGAGCTCTTCAGGTCATTCGCAACTAATTTCGGAGATGTTGCTGCATTTTCTGAGTAAGTAGCTGTCTTAGTACTATATTGGTTTACACCTCACGCGAACAAAAATAAATCAGCCCTCAAGTGAGCTGGTTGGCAGTTCCTATCTTCAGCGGGATAGGTAAATACCACAACGAAGTGTATGCGTCATAGGCTCTTGACTCTGCTATACAGTAAGCGGCATTGTCCAAATCTACTTCGCACACCGTATCTCGGTTCTCTCTGGATCCCGAACAATTGGATTGATCATTGTGGTTGTCCGTCCTCTTCTCGAATGCTCTTGCCTTTGGTCTCATGATGATTTGTGAAGCTTGCTATCACTCAAGGCACTTCATCCATTGTAGCAGAAGTGCAGGCGCGCACAGTTGGGGACGTTTCGCATCTCCAAGAGCAGACTGATGTCGGTACCACCGTAAGTGTTCCCAAAGGTTACATCAAACCGAGTCCGTACTTACTCACGTATATGGACAGATGTGGTTAGCGGGGAGCGCACTATGCGACGTTATGATTGCTATTTCCGTAAGCTGCAGATTTTGTCGTACGTTCTACAGCGTTCATTCATTCTACAGATGACTTACTTTGTAAGACTTCCCATCTATTCTCAAAAGTTCTGGATGCTGATATCCGAGATATCAGCTTTCAAAGTTTGATACTAAGTACAAGGAAACCCAAGCGATCATCAGTAAATTTATACGTTTGACCATTGAAACTGGGTCCATGACAGGTAAATGTAACGGCGATACCATACAGTTATCTAACATACAGTTGATAGCCACCGTCGCCGTTACCGACCTCATACTTTTCTTAGTCTTCCCACACAACAATTATCATATAACACCGGCGCTCGTTCTAGCCAAGCTTTACAGCAACACCCTCCTTGTCATGCTCAATAGTCGCATGCATGTTTCGACAGCACGGGATGACTCAACCATTACCCGACATTCTCGGTGGCCAACATTAAACTTTATCCAACCAACTCAAGGAACGAGCAGCCAAGTGGAGGACGTCCGAGGGATAACGAGCGACGACCTCCGTATGAGCGACCGTACTGATGTAAGCACCATATATCCCACTCATAATAGGTCTAATCTTGCCAATTAGAGTACAGGTCTAGGGAGCCTTCCCCATCTCACTGATATCGAGCTTGGGCGAGCCGACAATGCTTCCCCGGCTTCGACAAGAACCAAAATAGCTCTTGATTAATGGACATGATAATGGACGCTTTCGACATCGCTCAGAGGCGCAGCCATCATGCAACGTATATAAAACAACGGCAATGGAACACAAACAACCGTTTAGCCTTTTGTAATCTGTTCCGCAGAAAAATCCACGTCCTAATGTGAAGAAGGAATGATGCTACATCACGAGTTATCAAGACGTGTTAGCGCCCCAAGGGCAGGATGGTGTGGTGTGTATACCGACATAAGGTCCCAATCAGGAACGGCCAGGACTACGTGTAACCTGCCAGTACCTGGATAATGGCCTCCCTCCCAGATCAACCTTATTGAGTAGAGAATCAATTTCATTAAATAAACCATCCTCGTCGACTGCAGTATGATCATCCGCTGGGGGCAAGGATGTCGATGACGGTTCATCGGAATTTGTTAAGAGCTGTGTTTGAGGATCTGACGCCCTAGGTTGAATCGCAGATGAACTGTCACGGAGCGCTGTCAATTGTATCATGAACTACAGCCTTGGTCAGCGTCCGTACTTTAACGTACAGGGAAGGTAGCACCAACCTTCATCGCCTGGATATTACTCGCATTCGACCCGCTTTCTGCAACCAAGGTCGAGGCAGTCAAGATAGTGCTTGAACGAACTGGCTCCGGTCGCCGAATGTCAGCCGGCCTGGTTGATTGCAGAGATCGTTGACCAGGAGGTAGTGGCTGGATATTGTCAGGTCTGCTAGGAATCGGCTGTGTTTCTGACATCAAGGGTGGATCATGATTTTGCTGCAACGTTCCATTGCGCGCTTCAATGTCGTTAGTGTTTCCGGAAAAAATGCTGCCATTTCCTGCGGTTGATACGGCGTTTATGTTGCGCGTGGATGGGTATTGGCAATCGTATTGGGACTGGACCATGTATCCGCTTTGCAATCGCGTCCAGAGTGTCTTATTCCTTCGAAGGAGGAACTGATATCATGTCAACCAAATCAATCAAAAAGCATCGAAGGACTGAAACTTGCCCAAATAATGACTAAAAGCATGATGAAGGTAACAGAAGCCACCACGATCCCAGCAGCAGCGGCGGCGTATGCTTTTGGACTGCGACAAAATTCGACAAAATTTTTGATACACAGTAGAAGGATAAACCCACGAAGATTCTGGAGGTGTAGGCGGGGGGTCAGTGTAAGATAGCGCGTAATCGATTTCAAGTAGTTCTCCTTCGTCCAAGTTAATCAAAGACAATGTATGAGCTCCGTTTCCCAAATTGTCTGCTTGGAACAACATAACACCGGTTTCATAGGTGTTTCGCTTTGCAGAAAAGGACCAAGAGGATGTGTCGTCAAGTCGAACGGTGTAGTTCCCGTTATGAGGACCTGATGTACCGAAAATGGATACGGCATCACCTGGAAGGGATCGTCAGTCCCTGAGACGTATACGCGCATTGGTATGCACCCTGAAAGCATGTTGTTGAGCCATCACATTTGGAAAGAAATGGGGCTTACTGAGAAACTGTAATTGACTGATGCCCCTGCTTGAAACGTAGAGCTGCTGCTTGATGAGTCAAAGAGCATGACATGGCGGGAAGGCGACGAACTGTAAGGTCCCGCTGACGTTTGGTGGATTCTTCCACGCGTCTGCAGGGTGCCAAAGGAACTTCGAATCGGTATCGTCATTCTTTTCAGGTGACGGGTCTTGCTCAGATTCTCCGCTGCCCACTGTCCCCCACCAACTAATCTGTTGACATACGTGAAGTTCAAGAACTTGGAAATGACGGAGGAGGGTACCCACACAGTCGATGTAAAGCGATGCGTCTGCGTTCGTCACTGTGACAGTATGCTGGGTTTGCTGTAGACCAGTGATGTTGAACAGAACCGCCCGATCTTCCATACGACCAGTGCTAGGAGTGGTTGCGTCCAGTACTTTCTGTGTTTCGTCTAAATTGACGGTATAAAACCCGCGAGCACTCCTGCTGATACCAGATATCTTTATTCCAGTACCGTTAAAAATGAATGAGGCTGAAGCGCCTGCATTCCATGTATACGTATACGACTCCCCCCAAAATCTGTATAAAACTTTTGAGTAAACGATCGAGAAAGGATGAGCTCAGGTACTCTGTCAGTTCACGATCCTCTGCCACGCTTTGGTTCCACCATCCAGCAGGGCTGTAAGTAATGAGTGGACTCGAATCGTCTATCGTGGTGTTGTGTTTAAACATCTCGACCACAAGCGACGTCGTTGAAAAAATGCGAAGAAAAGAGAACGGATAAGAAAAGAAAGAACCTCCAGGGTTGGTGAGCTAACGAAAGTAAGGAAACGGGTTTCATAGCCATATGATTCCAGCCGAGAAAAAATGATGAACTGATCTGTACACGTACGTACGTTCGTTCCTCGGAGTCGTTGAACTTCCATCAACAACATCAGGGAAAAGACTGCGAGATCGGAATATGTCACAATATTCAAAATGCATTATGATATACATAATCCCTTGGGATCTATCACAACTGAAACTCGCACATTAATATACCATTGTGATGCTATTGTAATACTATCCCGATGCCCTTCTCATATGCTCACAAGTCCACCACATTTTACTGACAACGAAAACACATTTGATCGCAATCACACAAATCACGGCAAGTAGAAATGATAAAAATATAGTATATTGCATTCGGCAAATACATAAAACCAGCTACATATACTAGACACTGTAATGAATCCCTCCACTCTTGGTTGTACTACTGGAAAACAACGGCCCTTATCGCTCCATGGTACCCTTGGCTAAGAGGGGATACAAGTAAGCATTTGAATGGGGCCGAGACATGCAAGAACTTACACAATGATGCAACCGCAGTGAGGACCAGGCCAACCGGTAGTGTAGGTGCATCTTTCAAGGCAATCAGTCTAAGGCGGAGTCAACAAAAAGGGACATATGCACCAAAACACATTTACAAAATTGACTTCGACTTTAAACTGACAGACCTGACGCTGACCTATGACGGTATGAACATAATACAGAGATGGAGGTGGATGCACTTACCAATGACCACGGACCGTGAGCGTGGAATCTACTATCCACATCAGCGACCGATACCAGTGTGACAGACAACAGCAGGTACTTGATATCTCCATCGAACTGACAGCGCATCTGTAAGTCCCACTGCTCGAGGAGCTCACATACCTTGGACGCAGAGATGCCCCCTCGTGAAGCCAAGAGTCGCGAGACTTCAGCGCGATGTGAGAGTAAAAGGACAAGTCCAACCACTTCCTTATTGGGACTTATCAACAATCTTCGGGCGGAGTTTGAATCATTTTTACTCCACTGACGACGTCGTCTTCCCCTTTGCGGAGTTCCAGGCGACGACTGCTTGACATGAAGTGGGATACTCATTTTTTAATGATTTGGTACTTAGTAAAAGGCTTTATAGAGCGTGAGGAAGCTACATTGATCTTTCTCATATCTTGTAGCACTCTCATAGTTTGATTATAGGTATGTTGGGACCAAGTCAGGATGTGTGAAATGAGCTGTAATGAATTATCAACAGTACAAGGTCATCAGGAGTGGATTCCAAGCAATTTCCTATATTATGATGGAATTGTAATCACCCGAAATAATGGCCGCTCGTTAGGATCGGCAAAATCCGCCGTGACCAATTACAATTTTTTGGTCTTTTTCCTGATGAAAGTCTGCCTAGTGACAGCCACAGGCATCAGCACCTTCTGAGATGGCGAACATGCTTTCTTGCTACTCAGGCGACACCATCTGTCTCCTAATCGCGGCAATGACAGAGCACAATTTCAGCTAGTGGAATAATACTAGTGAGTGGCAGTCGGGAACTAAGGGTCGGGCTGCCGGACCGACGATTGGAAACAACGGTGCGTCACTGAATTTGACTTAGGTTGCCGGGCAACGACAAATTCACTCACTGTCTATCTTCAGACCCGAATCTTCGTATCAGATGTGGTTAGCTACCCGCACCAATGACCAGACAGATATTTTTTTAAAATCACGCCCGAGAGATCCTTACCACTATTGACTAATTGACTGTTGCCGGTTCTACGAATTTATTGTTGCTCGGGGACTGGTAGCCGCCCAATGTCCTCCAATGATGTCGGTGACTCCAGAAAGAGAGTGCAAGTTGCATGAGCTTTCACGGTACCAATAAAATCGTCTAATGACACTCTCCACGCAGTACTTAAACGTTTATGTTTATGTCTTGCCTGCGAAAAGTTGATCTTTCAACGGTGAGGTAGTCAAATATATCCTTCAAGGCAATGAGATTTGTGCAACTCGAATTCAGTCTAGGATTCACATTTAATGACAGCCACCATATCACGCAAATACATAATACCTCGTAATTCCTAACGACAAACAGTCGGCGAGGTCTCTAGTGCATTCACTTTTCATAGCGATGAACACTGCCCAATGGTATCATCATCCAACAACTTTAGGTAAGACACATCGCCTGAAACGAACACCCATACCGTAAGTATCATCTCTAGAAAGTCGGTAAAAAAAGAATTCCGTCACAAGAACGGCTGCTTCGTATGAGTGATTTACCCCTCACTGTATCTCAAGGAGAGATTTCTGGGGCTACCAGTTTTCGCGATATTCGTCCAATCTGAATAAGTGCATACGTCTTATGGGAGCAACTATAGATAGGGAGTTTTCCGGCCCCTCTGTTTATCTATTCATTTTATGCTTGGGTAGCAAAGATGTCTTTGCCCTGGGACAGGTTATCACGTTGTACCCCCCTTGATCTTGATTATGGGCCAAACTTCCACGAACAGGTCGCAGCGTTGAAATCATATACTCCAGGCCTTGCACGTCGGCAGTCGGATTCCCTATCAAAGGCGACGTCCATTAGTCAACACATTTAAAAGTCGGCTGTTTTTCATTTGACGTCGTGCTTGCTGATTGACTACGTCTTGCGGCAAGAAAACGGCAAAGCTGATAGGAAGAGCCACCGCGATCAAAACGGCACAAAGACGCTCGACATCGTATAATATTATTGGGTTTTGTACGATGAGATGCGGACTCGGAGGATGTGATTCTGCGATTTCCTATCCGCCTGAGAAGGGGGACAAAGTGATGTTAGGGTACCCAAAACTTCGTAGGCTCGTCGATGAAAAGGGCGTGTCTGTGTGCTAGCCGTATGAAAGCAATGCAAAGATCCCACGATGACCATTTGTACGCATACTAGTATCAGGATCTAGTTCACCAAGGGCATTAAATATATAAAGATATTTTCTGAAGAAAGAAGGGATAAGAATACCAGTAATATGCAGCCAACCTATTATTGTGACACCGACATCTTCGGGAGTGATATACATGTGTCTCTGCACTCGGAATCCAGCCATTGCACATACCTGGCATAACAGAACGCATCCCAGTTGTGCATGGTTCGCTAAGCTAAGGTTGAGGTTATTGGCGTTTCAGGACGACCGCTCATAGCAGTAAAAAGCCGCGTGAAGATCGATGATTTTGAGCTCATACCATAACATCGCTGTGGTAACTAGCGCGCGCGACGCCGCAGGAGGCTCCTCGTTCCGGAGAACATTCTCGTAACAAATATCTATCTAAATACGAGGCTGATAACAGGGATCAGTCCGATGGCTATGATACGTAGTCATACGCACAGTGATATCGTCGGTCTTTAAGATAGGACCGAGAACATCTTCAATCTGCATCAGAAAACGAGGAAGGTTTAAGGAGGAGGGAGAAGACCGGGAGAAGACACATTACGAACCTCATACTGAGCCGACAAAAATGAGACACGAGCCCCAGATCCGGGGGACGGCAATGGAAATATAGTTATGTGTCAATCGTACAGCGAAGCAGCATCAGCAAGCTTTGGGTACCCGAAGGAACAGGCGCACTGGTAATCTACTCAGCATTTGATCGACAACGTACACAACACTTTTCTGACTTACCTCCGCGTTCATCAGCATCTATAACCGCAAAAAGACATATCCAACTGCAACCGCCACCTTCTAATGCAAGTGTTTCGGTCTTGATTTCTATAGGTGAACAAAACTCTGCGTCTTGCCCGAGCCTTTCTTCACGGTTGAATGGTCCTGTTTCGCCTTGGATTGTAGCAGTCACACTAGGACTTCTTCATAGACGGCGTCTGTCAGGAAGAAATGCCGCTGCTGCGGTCGCAAGGATCATCGTGGTTAGAGATTAAGGAAGGAAGATCCGGATATAATAATACAAACCGGTGATCACTTCCGTTTAGTCCGCAGGCATGCACCTTGACTTTGTATAAATACCAGAAGTCTGCCTTCGTATCGATATCTCCAATGCATCCTACACTTCCTCTACTACCGCTCGAACTCCAATGGGAGATATTCGAGCTCACTGCACGCGTTTACCCTGCAGAGGCTTGTGGGTTATTGTTGGTCGCACGGCGGGTACATGCCTGGTGCGATATTCCCTGCATCTCTCTTGTATGCAGCTCATCTCTGTGCCAGGGTTGAACCAATACTGTACGAAACCGTGGTGCTAGGCGGTGAATCACCCCTGCTGAACCGTAAAGCCCACTACAAGTTCCTGCGGACCGTCGGCTCCAAACCATCCGAATTCTTTGGGCGCGTCGTGAAGCGACTTTGTTTGACGTACCATGCCCACAATGAATCAGCGATGCGTCTGCTGCATCAGTGTACGGGTGTGGCATCGTTGGCCTGTTGGAGCCCGACTACTTTGTCCCCCAGCTCTCTCGGTTCCATTGCAGGCCTCAGATATCTCAAACATCTATCTATCCCAATCGCATACTTCATGAATCTCCCCGTCTCCAGCAACCCTTCATGCAACTGGTACCATTGTCTAACACATCTGGAAATCATCATCCCGGCTGCTCAACTGCATCACTTGCAGCCTGTGATGGCAGAACGCTTACTAGCTTTGCCTTCACTCACTCACCTCGGCTTTCTGGATTTTCCTAATAGCCTGGAATACGATTTTGTTCCAACCCTCCTTGAGGAGCACACTACCTTGGAAGTTGTGTATCTCCTCTTCTATTATTTCGACGAACGGCCTGGACAAGATCATCCGTGGGGAAATGACAATCGGGTCGTCGCCATGGTGCGGTCACGATGCAAATACGATTCAATTGCCCACTGGGAGTCGGGAGCATTATGGAAGACAGCGACTGAGGTCATTAGCCGGCGAAGAGCCATGATAAGTGAGGACTACCTAATTCTGCTATGAATGTTTGCTGATGCCTCTTAATAGCTACACAGTGAATGATATCCTTGTACAATAGCCAGTTACGTCACGTCGCGGATTCTAGGTACATGCGTATGAATTATTTAATTCGGATTATATTTTTTCGCATCTCAAGTTCAAGGCCTCACACTTGGGGATGGCCATGCAAGAACCTTGTCAGACGAAAACGAGCACCTTGAAGGTTGGCCCTACCTGGTGTTAAAGACAAACGCCACGACGCCACAACACAGCCGCCGGGACTGTCGCGATAGCTATCAAATAGCCTTGCGTGTTTCCCTACGGGAATAACGGAACGTCATTTACTGATTTATACCGGTTACTTGTCAATCATCCCTTTGTGCCAACCTAATCCTCAGAGGCAGCTGCGATCCTTTCTCAACCTGCCCTTCAATCGTTGGAGTCATGACTCCACAAGCTTCCCGGCGAATACCGTGCGTTTCCATAAGCGAAAACTCGAAATTACTCAGAAGTTCGATCATGAAGGCATGGAGCTCCGTCACACTAACAAACAGAGGTCAGATGGCACGAATATGTAGCCCAGAAGCTCGGATAACGTACGCGAAGCGCCAGCCAATGCATGAGCGAGAGCCACCGGCGAAAGTGAACCTACATGGTCGAAGGATCAGATCCCCGCAGAATGTCCACAGATTGGCGCCTTACAGATTAGCATACACGCCCAAAGCAGTCTTGGTCTTTGGAGGAGCGTCGCGCAACCAGCGGTCAAGATCAAAAACGTCCGCGTCGTCTCCAAAAATTTCTTTATTCCTAGAAAGCATTCACGCACAGCGCGCAGAAAGGGGGTGTGGTACTTGCCTGTTGTATGCAGCTATAGAGGCGTCGATGTGCAGTCCCTTCGGAATGGGCAGCTCGTGCAGGACCTTTCCTGACGTAGTCGTGATAGGCGTGCTCAAGGGCAGTACATCGTCTTTTCCAGCAACCCGATAGATATTATAGGCTACAGGGTGGAAACGGAGGGTTTCCTTTTCTTAATATCAGCCGGAAGTAAACATTCAAGTAAGATTCACGAACCTTGACCATAGCAGACAGGAGCGGCATTGAATCAAAGTCCGAGGGCGAGAATTGAGTGTCCCCACGATCATGGATAACTCGTTCAGCCGCGCGTATTTCCTTGCGTAGTCTCTCTTGCAGCTCCGGTCGTTTGCACAGTTCGAAGAGTGCGAAGCATAGGGTGTTCGATGTCGTTTCATGACCTGCAAGGATGATGATGCTTTCATGGTGTGTTAGGGGCATTTCAACTACATGTATCAGACTGACAGACTTCATTTGACCAAGGAGTTCCCTCTCTTCCAGCTGGGTCTTGGGATTCTCTGATGCGTTTGCCTTGACTGCGAGATGGTTAGTTTCTAACGCGTAGATGAACTGCGGCACTTACTGAGTAGACTCATTACATCCCTGCGGCCCTTCCCCTCAAGGAGCGCATCGAACTTTTGATTGACAAGCTCTTTGGTAACCGCAGTCGACAGCTTGTTAGTCAGTAGTGCGTGATCAAGACGACCCGAAGGGAATTTCCGCATAAGAAAAGAAACCACCTTTGAGGGGAGATGGTCCATGATTGACAGAGAAAGAATAGCGCGCTTCGTCATTACACCAAAGAGATCAAAGCTAGTAGTACCGCTATGTTAGTTCTATCTTGCAAAGGAATGCTCGAAATTCACTTACAATAGGTTACTATACGCCTTCGCAAGCGGATTGTCGGAGTTGTCCAAGGCGCCAAATTGGTAGTCGAAAGCGGCTGCCAAGGCTTAGTTAGTACCTTACCCACATACGAAACAAAGAGTAGGCGAACCTTGACCAATGGCATCAAGCGTAGCACGAGATATCCAGGAAGAGACATCTAAGACAGCTGACCGGTCTGGGCTTATTTCTATGTTGTCTTTCCATTTTTGTGACATCTACAAATGTCCCCCAGGTTAGTTATACATCTTAGAAGAGATGAGGTCACCCCGACTTGCCTTCTCCGCACAAGCGAAGAACGTAGGAAAGAACGATTTAGACTCCGGGCCACCAAAACCAGGGAGCATGACTTTTCGGTGGCGTTTGTGGTCATCGCCTAAATGAAGACTATTAATCCCCACAGTAACTGGGCTAGCCGCATTATTTCAAGGTACTCGCCGTCAACGTTAGTGAGTCCTGGACCGAAAGTCAGGCGTGATATCTGCACCCGGCTTTGGGGTTTAGCGAATCTGTAGCTCGCAGTATGGTAGATGTATTGAAGGGCCTTGGGATCTGAGATGAGAAGACGGTCCTCCTAAATCCCGCGTTTAATTGAATGTCGTTTCATTTCAGAGGCATGTTCTTACGCCTAAAGGTGCACGGATCCTGATGACATCCCCATACGTCTGCTGCCACTTGAAGTCGACCTTGTTGTACAGGGCAAGTTAGAAAAAGGAAGGTTTTTGGCCAGGGAGACCGTTACCTCTCCAGCTTGTCCTTGGAGAAGCACAGGCAAGTTTCCTGGTGCAGGATGTCTATGAGTTATTCACTGGGAGGAGAATAAGAAAATAGCTTACCGTACAAAAAAGACTTCGACTCAGGACCTGGGACCTGAGAAACCGAGATTCGAGTCCATCGTTTATAGATAGAGTAGGTGATCGTCAAGCAAACGGTTAGGAAGAAGATTGTCAACATGGTTTTGTAAATCGATCGGCATGAGATCCAGGAATGTCCTCCTTTAATATAAGGATCCCAGGATCCGCTCCATCACGCATGGAAGCAGGTGAGATAAGACAATAAGTGTGGTGCACTTCCCAACAGAAACTATTTCGTGAGAATAGGGATGAGCGGTTGCTATCGCGTAAACCGTAGAAGGTAAAAGACCGATCAAGAACATGGAATACTCACGTCAAGTATAATAAGTTTTCCCTGTGGTGTCAAATGATCTGACATTCATACGTATGCGTATACGTCTTTCTCAGCGCAAGAAGCAGTTTGGTATTCTTGCTGACGTCGATGAAGCCATGTAAACGGTCCTATCGAACTTGAAAGAAGGGGATCGAGAAGTCTGGCGGCCCCGTCGGTATTGCTGTGGAGTCCGATGACAGCTCTTATTGTTCATTATGATGGATTTCCAGGACCGTAACCAAACCATAAGAAATGTATAACTAGTAGGGATGTTAGGCGGCCTCATTGAACTTCACACTTTTGTTCAACTCATACCTCGCGCGTCTTTCGTACCCACTTTGCCACGGCAGAGTCATGCTAATATGCACCACCCTGATGAAAGAAGATGATATTGATGGTCAGTGCCATGATTGCAGCTGGGGCTTGAAGGATGGAGGTGCGACATCGAGTTTGTAGGCTGACAGTAAGACAAGCTCTAGAAAATCCAGTACGCAGATGATTGCTCTAAATTGAAGTCTTTCGAAGAGAAGAGCGGTAGTCACTGGAAAGCCAACGAACCTACTGGTCACAAGCATTCGTCCCATGCAAGCACGACGCGGAATTATAATTGCTCGTTGCCAACTTTGAATTCAGGCTGAGACTTAACAAGACCTACCGAGGCCGAATGACATGGAGGTGTCTACGTCTACACTCGTCACGGCCAGCGTAGATGTCGACATTTGCTTCAAACAATAAGAAAAGCAAACGGTTCGCTGCTAAGAAATTTGTCATTGATCGACTTTATGGCAGAGGACGACATTCCATAAGAGATACTGCGCTGCAAAACATTTCAATGAGCCTATGATGTACAAGGTGAAAATGAGGTATAGATGCTATGGGCAAAACCTGCCAGTGAAAACTTCGAGAGAAAGTGCTGCAAACCCGGTCTAAATATTCAATCCTCTCATTCAGGAGCCAACGTCTGCAGCTGCTCGATAGTCTTCCATCTCTTGGTCAAGCTGTTCGATTGACTTTGAGACTGCCTGTTTCTTCAGCCGTCGAGGACCTTTCTTCAAGCGTCGTCGAGGATTTGCTGGCACTGGCAACCCAGCAGCGATAGACACCGCTGCTGCGACTTGTCTCGGCAGAGCATGATTCTGAACGGGGTTCTTAACCCTGAATAAATATTCGGTGTCAGACCTAGTTCAGAATGCCACAGAAGATGTATACCCATTGGCAGCAGTAGGTATAGTGCCATTCACAATGGGCTTCGTACCAGCAATCCTATCAAACAGTGAAGGGGTAGTTGAAGGCATAGAAGCTGGTGATATATCCTCCGATATGATTTCAATTTTGATTGGACGTCCTGGTGTACTATTAGATACTGTAGACTAAGAAACAAAGATGATAACTCACGTCCATCGACAAATTTTCCGTCGTATTTCGACCGAGCCACAGCAGCGTCACCAGGTTTCTGGAAGGATATTATTGCCATCCCTTTGGATTTTCCTTGCGAGTTGTACACAATAAAAGAATCCTTCAGTGGCCCTACGGTCTTCCTGAATAATTCCTGTAATCAATTCGCGTCGAAAAAGCTCTTTATTGAGAAGAATGTCTATCAAATAACGCGACGCGCTTACCTCTACCTCCTTCTCACTCACGTCCACGGGCAGCCTACTAAGTAAAATTTTGCTGCCTGCCTGACTTGCTGCCTGTTTTCCCTTCCCCATGGAAGCATTGGCGCCCGATGATCCTGCGGCTCGCCATGCTGGGGCGGCGTGGCCAGCGTTGTTTCCAAGAACCTGTTGCTTTGGAGTGTGAAATGTGTTGTAACGAGTGTAGGACGACTGTCGATACGCCATTGTAGTGTGCAAGGCGCGCGTCCAAAGGTAAGACCGCTCTAGCCTCTCAGTCGCCGGTGTCGCCATACAAGGGCAAATATGTCGGCATTTCGGCATACTTCCTTCCTCTCATCAATAAAAACTTCATTTCTTTTTAGGCATCAATTAACGATCCTCAAGGCTTTCAATTGGACTGAAGCAACATCTAGAGTTGCTGTACTTCCTCGGAGCAATTTACTATGGGAAATGCTACCAAGCAAGCCAAGTGGGAAACACGGGTATGCCGTGCGCGAGTGACGACTCAATGAATCATATAGTTTTGGAAGGTATTGTCTTTCCTGCTCTCATCAGTCGAACAAAAATCCATACTTTGCGCAGGTTGTGTTCATCGATTCGCTGTCACAGTTCCAGCTGCGTCGTACACAATCGATAAACTCGAAGCACTCCTCGGCGTCTTTAATGACAGTCGATCAACAGGAGCTGTTTTACGTCCTCCAGTCCAGCAGCACCGTTTTGATCCGGCAAAGAACTACCCAAGGTGCGTTTGCGCTCCTGGAAAGATATGTTTCGTCTTCCTATATGGGCCCACGATCCCGGTACTTGGTCATGCGACGAGTTGATATTACTAGCCTGACCTGAAGTGTCGGGTGCATTTGGACGGGATCGGCAGTGCTCTTATAAGATATTATCATTGCTGCCGTTATTGCTCTCACTTGCCAGACCAACGTATACTACTACCACTACTCTCAGGTACCAAAGGCGGGTCTATATTCAAAGTTGGTTCGAGATGCTGATGATCGTCGTCGTCTGGGCATTTGCACGAAAGCCAAATGAGCGGAACACCGGAGCCATTGAACATGGACTAGAGTCTAGCATAGACGCGTTTGTACCGCATGCACCGGCAACGTAGAATTTTTTAGGCTATTATAATTCATAATCGGGACCGTGAAACTGCTGTCACGCCGACGAGTATGATACTTTTTGCCTCTTAGTCAAACACTTCGAGCACGAATTTCGACGATCATGGAATCTCAGCGAAAGGAATATCTGGCGCCTTTCTTTGACTTGCAGGACGGAAGCGACTTTAATGGCGTCATGTCAGCTTCGACGAGTAGTCAGCCTTCACAGTCGATGACGGCAGGATCGCTTTCTCCAGGCCAATTTGACATGGAGATGGTCGGTAACCTGATGTCCCTACAGGGACTTAACAGTCCCCACCAGATATCGCCGTTATTTCCTTCCCAAGCCCATTTTCGAAGTGCAGATTACCCGAACCAGCGTTCCCTGACGGATCAGCAATTAAGACACTCCCAGTTTCAGCAGCTACAAGATTTTGATTTACAAAACCAAATCTTCCAGCAGGAGGTGACGCGCCTTTTTACTGTAACTTTCATTCTCGAGAGTTCTGAGTTCTTGTTTTTCTCTTAGATGTCCTTGATTAGTAGTCAAAGTGGTTATAAACAACCTATGTATGAACAGGGGCAACGTTGCCTTCCTACTCCAAGTGCGTTATCGTCTGCAGGATTTCGTGGCTGTCTGGCTGAATTTTACCGGTAGTCTCTTCCACAGAACTACACGCAGAGACACAGCCCTTAGAATTCGTGTCCCCTATGGTTCTAAATCATTCACGTACAACTCAAGGAAGCCATGTCGATTCAATGAGACTGCCGATGCCTAGTCATGTTCGTGTCCATCAAAACAATGCTACATCCCGGGAATTTTTCTCTGCACCCGCGCACATCGTATTCCAATGCAGCCCGTCCCCTCTTTCTCATTCCGGTGACCTTGAGCCGGACGATGATTTTTCACCACTGACCAACCTACAGTGGTTGGGGGAACAAAACAGATTTACATCTTCCCAACGTCTGACTTCTTCGAGTGATGACGAGTTTCACTTTCAACCATTGCGAACAAAGAAATCACCTACTATACGACCGTATAATGACGAACCTTTCTCGTTGCGAAAGATGTCTAATCATCGAGGGTACCATTCCGCCGGTTCCACCCCTCTTCTACGATCCACAAGATTAAAACCTGGCGACATAGTCAATGACGAGTTTTACCGGGGCTCTCTTTCACCAGCGGATTGGTCGATGCCTCCACCGGCTACCCTTCCCACTTTGCAGACAAACTTGATGACAGGCATGCCTACCGATATACCTTCCTCGCAAATTGTGCCTGTCACCCCAGCAAGTATCATGAATCTTGGGGGACTCGCGCGTAGTATAAACCCCCCCAAGGGAGCTTCCTCAAGTCCACTGGGTACCTTTTCGTCGACTCTTCAACCGAATAAACCTTCAAGAAGAAGCGGAAGTTGTTCTGGTAAAATTCCCCCTGCGGTCATTCTTCTTGTTTTCATCTTGGTTCTAGCGACACCGTCCGAGTCTACGAATGGTCCAACCCCTAGCTTCCAACGGAAAACGACGCACAAAGCTGCGGAACAGATGCGCCGAGATTCCTTGAAAACCACATTTGATGACCTACGTGGACTACTACCGCCTATTCTCCTTCCATCCGACGACAAATATCCATTGGATGAGCCTGTTGTTCCGGGTGCCTTACCGCCTCGGGGGCCACCGAAAACAGGACTCGGACTGCCCCAACGAGGGAGCGAGCAAGCTACAGCTGCTGATGTGTGGTAACGATCTTATTCGAAAACCGGCTAGAGAGACGAGACGATGAAATCGCACGGCTGAGACAGGAAATTGGGAAATTGAGGAACGTGATTATCGATAACGACGGTCACGGATATTTCGAAGATGGCGTCGAACCGGTGGATCTAGAATTGGATCTAGACGAGATTGAAGTGATGAACTTTGCCACTGTTACAACAGTCGGCGCCGAAAATGAGTTGGGTGAAGGCCAATGCAGGTAGCGCAGTTCCTGTGTGCGACACAACATTCGAGTCGTACTGAACGCACCACATTCGACCAGTCGGGCTTCGGGATGTAGTGTACAACAGCACTGTAATAACGTGTATTGTATACAGAGCATTGATACGGTGATTCACCGACAAAAGTAATTTACAGTCAGTACTAAGATTCCATGTTTGATACATACATAGTTACAAAAACGAGGAGTTGCTTTCTAGGTACAGTAGCATTGACAAGGGACGGAACGAGCGGCAGGGGGTTATGCTATTTAAGTGATACATCAAAGGAACGAACCTAATATCAAGAAGTTCCAGACGAAGTGAATAATTTACCAGGTAAAAACCAATAACGTGGTGAACGAAGGTAAGTAGAGCGTGGGCACACAGGGCGATCCGGAACTGCGGGAGTTTTAGGAAGAGCTAAACCAGGCCAATTCTCCATGAGTGGCGAGGGGGTGAGTTTTCCGAACGTGAACGCCGAGAAGGGTTCTGGAAGAGAATCGTCTCTGAGATTGGAATCGTGGGTATGCCGTGGCGGAAGAGGGATGACAGGTGGTGATGGGGACGGGGAACGCGATGGGGAGCGAGACCGTGGAAAAAGGTCAAGGAATCTCGTTTTGGTTTTCTCGCCGAGAAGCTTGAAATTCTTTGAGGAGAGGGAGAGAGGAGGAGTCACGTCCTGGTCGGTAGAACCGCTCGATGAAGGGGAATTCTGGATGTGTACTAGGGGGTGCGTGTGAATACTTGGCGAAGCACTGTCCGAGCGCCCCTCTGTAGCGATCTCGAAGAAACTCCTTGTCGAAGAGTACCTCGAATTGAAGCGATATATCCGTCCCGGAATAGACCGAGGGCGAAGACATGGCTTTATCGTCATATGAAAAAGAGTCCAAAATCACAGATTCAGGCATCTCGGATAGTTTAGAAGAAGGTGACGCTGCGCTGGCGAGAAAGAAGGAAGAATCGTAAGGGTCATACTCAACCGCAGTCTGCATGACAGACGACGCGGTCGTGAACGACTTCATGCTCGGACTGGGGTTGTTGTAGTGTTGTGGACGACAGAAGTTGGTATCAATAGTAAGCGGTACTTTCTGGCGCGACCGTGCATCATGGATATGAGCTCTGCCCCCAAAGCTGTGGTCAATGCTGTTCGGTGTTTTGGGAAAGGAGCACGCAGAGCCGGAGTTGCACGGGGATAAGAGAGAGCGTGACGATGCGGGGGTCCGTGGTCTGACAAACAAAGACCTCATGTCAACGCTGTCCATCTCCCACATAGCCTGACATGCAGCGTCTTGTGTCCAAGACTGGTCCGTAATTGGACTCAGCTGTCGTGGATGGGCTGGCAAAGATGATATCCGAGTCGGTATCCGAGCTCCAGTGAGACTTCAGTTCTGGATGGTGAGAGTTGACTGGTGGGAGCTCCTTCGACGAGTCAGAATCGATATCCATATCGGCTTCCCAAGGGCAGCGAGCCATGCTGCCCTCAAAGATAGCTCCCTCCGAATAGAACGATGATATGTCTTCAATGAGCTGGCGCAACTCCGACAGCGTCAAGCGCTCTCGCCAGTCAATATCGAGCATCCGTACTAAGACGCTGTTTATCTCCTGCTGAGATGGGAAGCACCGTGGGAAGGAACCCTTGGGGGTCACGGAGGTACGCCTGGAAAGTCGGATCTGACGCTGTAGCAGACTTCCAAGGATTCCGCCCTGTAGCCAAGTTCAACAAAATGATACCCAACGACCAGATATCATTGGCCATGGGCGAGTAGCTCCCAGAAATGGCAAAGTCTCCGCCCTGACATTCTGTGAACCGCATACAACTTATCAGCGACAGAACAATGACCTAATAAGAATGAAACACACCAGGACTCATGTGGTACACGCTCCCTGTCCTAAACTCTGTGCTAACCTTGTCCGTAGTAGCGAGGCCGAAATCTGTGATGGCTATCCGCAGACCATCGTCAAAGCATAGTACATTCTCGGGCTTCAGATCGCGATGATAGATGCCGAGAGAATGGCAGTACTCGACGGCGTCGAGTAGCTGAAGGAAAACATGTTTTATGAGATGGTCCCGCCCCAAGTAACGACAGTTGTTAAGGATCTGGGAGAAGAGGTCGTGGTCCGGAGCGTAGTCCATAATGATGTAGGTGTATTTGTGGTCTTCAACAACACGATGCAGAGAAACGACGTTAGGATGAGCGCTGGCGATTTGGTGGAGAGTGATTTCTCGGATGTGAAGTTGTCGTTGGCGGGATGAATGAAGGTTTGAGTGCATGAGACATTTCACGGCGTATGACTTTGGGGAAGAGGTAAAGGTATCCTCTGCACGGTAGACGACACCATAACCCCCGACTCCGAGAACCTCGACGAGTTCTAATGTGCCTTCGTCTATGAGAGTGCCCAGGGCTGGATGGTTGGAGGAGGAAACGGAGGGCGTGGTCTTTGAAGGCATAAGATTCGTTCAAGTCTAGAGACAAAGGGATGCGCGGTCAGCACCTAACGCATAACGAACTGAGGGAGCCCGTATATAAAGGAAGAAAAAGGCGAACTTTGGTCAAACGTGACAGACACTCCTTTGGAGCATGGAGGGCATGAGGTGCTGTGGCAATTACTTACCCGACGCGCGGTCAGAGGCAGGCGATGTGATGGATAGTGAAGCTTCACGTCGAAACCTGTCGCAGATGTTTCGCAGACGTGGACGACAGTAGGGGGGAGGGGAAGGGGGGAAACCTGGCCAAGCTGGTCGGTGTCCTGCATATGAGCTATGCTGAATGAATATATTGGTGCCGAGCCGGAGAGATATGATCGTTTTTGTATAGATCTAAATACGTCCTGCGGAAAGGACCAGGAATAGGCGAAAAAGTGAATCAAGCCCCACATCTGGAAAATTCTGGCGATCATCGCAGCGATCATGGAGCAAAAGCACGGAAAGTCGGTAATGAGGTACCGAAACGACGTGTTTAACCTGCAGAGCTTGTCCGGACAAGACGACAAATACGGATCATGCTACCAACGTGCTGGTGGTAATTTGTATGATGAGTCAAGGACTAAATTTTAGACATGCCGGAGTCAGTGACGCGGCACAGGGGCTTGACATGATCGTTCGTACGCACTGAAAACGACAGCAGTAGACTGAAGAGCACGAGCGGTTCTCGTGCCAATATATAGGGTGACAACGAGCATTGTGACCAAGTCCAATCCATGAGGCAGCATAGCATCTTGAACAGTGCAAAGTCCGAACCAAGAGGAGTATCAAAGCCCTAGCGCTGGGCATGACAGCTTCATTAAAAATTAAGGCGTAGATTAAAGTAACTTTGGCTTAGGGGGAGGGCTTATCATCTAAATGTCATAGATGGTTAATAGAGTAATAACAGCAGCGACAGACCAAGGCCTACGAATCCGACAATGAAAATTCGCAACTTCTCCTTTATTAACGGCCAAGTACCGTCTCGTCAACCATTGTTCGGCACTACATTGTCCCAGACCAATGGTAGGATCCGATCCATTCATATGGTGAGCGCGTCCTAAAAAGGTGAAAACAGGTAGATAATCACGTGATGGACCCGCGTATCAGACGCGCCTGCAGTGTTGCAGCTTATTTGGTCTCCACGTGGCTGTTCCTTAAATTGAACTGAGATTCAACTTTCTTTCTTGTCTTCGTCAACCATCGTTCGCGATATCGTCTGCTGTTTATCGACCTTCTCGGCGCCCAGCGACATCTTTTTTCCCCCTTCGCGTTGCACACAGCAGTTCCCTATCTCCTCGTCGTTAGCAATGGCTACACGCTCATTCACTATCTTCCAGGACGTTCCGACATTACCGAAGCCACCGGCCTTGAAGCCTACGACCTCGATCCTCTCATCCACGACTGCGACGAATGTTGACAAAGTTGCCACACTTTCCAGTCTATTTGCAGAGGCAGACAAGGAAAATCTCGACCCGTTGACGGGCGAGCGAGTCAATACTGGCTCTAAATGTACGAGCAAGAAGCGCAAGAGCACTACATCCTCTTCCAAAGCCCTTGCCTGCATCGAGGTAACTAAACCCAAGGAAGACTCAGAGCCTCAGTCAAAGAAGCGCAAATCGACTGCATCGTCGGTTAAGAAGGTCAAGGGGAGGAGAGAAGGGAAAGGTTCTACTTCGACTCGTAAGACAGGCAAGAAATTGCGTGCACCTTCACCTTTGCCTCCCGTTGAGGAAGAGGTCGCCGAAAATACTGTCCCGGAAGGCAACGACGCTCCTCAAACACCACCTCTGACACAAGCTGAGATCGATGCCAAGTGTTATGAGCTCACCGTCAAGCCTCTCGCGGACGTCTCCCAGGCTTTCGAGCCGGCTCCGGGTATCGAGGAGTGGTTCGCGGATGTCTCAGAAGATGACCTTGAGTCTAAGGTTCAGTTTGTAAAGGTGTGTCTCCTGCTTCTCTGGTTTTCATCACTAACAACTTTTTTGCGCAGGAGACATCCCAGGAACCCGAACTGCGTGACTTTTTCACTCCTGCCCATTTGGGTTATGCCAGTGTTGGCTCTAGTCGACCTTCCTCCACCGTCGGCTCTCAAGAACCGAAAGTGTTCACCACTCCCGATCGCAAACAAATTTACCATGCATTCACCTTCGCGTCACCCTCGCCCAGACGACGCCCTGCTAAAATAACCAGGTCAACATCTGTTCCGCGACTCATCATTTCGAGTCCTGCCAAGACACAGTCATAATAGTCATCTTCTGTCAACATATCATTTATATATCCATCTACAGGCATCATACGCGTACATCTCTGCTATCGATCAATGTCTTTGTATTGCATCATTTCCCACTGCCATCATCTTCCCCGTCCATCTACAATCTCATTCATCGCACATACATTGGCTTATATCATTATCTATCATCTTTTTTCATCTCATCGTACTGCATTGTTCTGTTATTCCCCACATTTCGTAGTCCTAAAATCACGTTCTAGTATATTGGTGAACGGTCTCCAGCGAGACGCTAAGCACCCTTGGACGTTGATCGGTGCGTTTTCTCTTCAACTCTGAATATTAATTTAATGGCCTTCAGTATTTGTATTGTTAGTGTAAGTCCATGCCTTCGAAGTATTGTCGAAACTGCCGACCATCAATCGAAGCCAGATATGGCCTCGGCATATCAAACTTAATTCCAGAAGCTTAAGCTCGTTGAAGTGATGCCGAGGCGAATTTCGGCCAGCTCTTATCTATGCAACAGTGTGGAGGATTAAAGGAGGCATATGCGCCCCAGATAACGAGTATTTCGGGAGATCGTCCCAGCTGTATAAATATTCGTGAGATCATGCGGGCTGTAGCTGCATCCTTCTTGTCATCACGATGGGCCTTCTCAAGAGACTTGAAGTTCCTCATGAACAGGGTCTAACGAACCGCGAGCTGTTTCTGACCGTGAGTGGCACTGTCATGATAGATTCTGCGCCTCGTAATCCTTTGGATATAGAATGAAGATTTATCGCCGGTCCCTCCAGCAAAGCGCACATGGAAGAGCATTAATTTTGTTGCCTTGTGGGTCCTCGAATGCGCCTTTTCGCACTGATTGTTTAATGATGGAGGTTCTCGCTAGTTGGATTGCAGATAGTTTCAACATCAACACGTACGTTCTTGCTTCTTTCCCCGACTTCAGGACTAAAGTACATACTAAATACAGATGGATGATCGTTTCGTCGATGGTGCAGAGTAAATTGTCGTGGTGGCAGGCCTGGATCTGTGTTTGGATCGGGTATGGTGTTGTCGCGCTTTTTATAGTTTTGAACGCTCGGCCTGGTGCGAAGTTTCATGTTACATTCCCCGTGGTTGCGCGTACGAGCTTTGGACTGTATGGAAGCTTGTGGTGCACATTTAATCGTGGTGCTATGGCATGGTACGTCCAGCGATAACGATGCAGACCCTGTTGCCTTGCCTGAATCTCTTATAGTATTTGGTATGGGGTGCAAGCAAGTATTGGTGGAACCTGCGTTCTGGTCATGTTAAGGGCAATGTGGCCTGGTGTTAACAATATACGTAGGTGCTGAACTTTGTCAAAGGCTGGTTCCGATGTTGCTCCCTAGCAAACCATCTTCCTGCTTCGTCCGGAACGACAACCAAAGACTTCATGTGTTTCTTCCTGTTCTGGCTCATATCCTTGCCAGCTATCTGGTTCCCCATCCACCAGATGTGTGTCTCTGACTTATTCCTGCGGCTACGGACCTCTTGCCTAACAAAAATTTTGTAGACGACATCTCTTTACACTCAAGGCCATTGTTGCGCCCGCTGCAGGAATCACATTTTTCATCTGGTGTATCGTTAAAGCCAAGGGTATCGGGCCCATCATGTCCCAACCGTCCCAAATTCACGGGTCTGAGTTGGCTTGGGAGATGGTCATAAGCCTTATGTCGTGCATCAGCAACATGGCCACGCTCGTTACAAACGCGCCTGACTTTGCTTCGCGCGCAAAGAGTCCATCAGCAGCGCTACTGCCGCAATTGATATCAGTACCCCTCACATTTTCGCTAGTTAGTTTTATAGGCATTGTCGTCAGCTCCTCATCACAGACAATATTTGGAGAGGCTATTTGGTCTCCTATCGATCTTCTTGGGCGTTTCCTTGACGATGCTCCATCTAGTGGCACACGGTTTGGAGTACGTCCTATAACTATTTGCTATCAGATCAGCATAATTATCCGCATGGTAGGTTTGGTTTATATCGGCGTCATTTATCATCGCGCAGGTAGGGTTTTCGATCGATCAAGTTCTGCTAAATTTGAGCGCTCCTTCCACAGCTCGGGTGCGTTCATGAAGGAGTAAAACCTCCTCTTCACTGATAGATTATTCAAAGGACCAATATTTCCGCGAACTCCATAAGCGCCGGCTGCGACCTTACCGCACTCCTTCCGCGGTATATTGTGCGTTCAGTGCCGACCTACTGTAGTCATTTGAGGTCATTTCTCTTGGTAGAACATCCGGAGAGGGGGCTATGTAGCCGCCGTCGTCGGGATTTGCATGCTCCCGTGGAATCGTAGGTCCCATGCGAATACTCATGACTATGACCTGACCAAGACGCCCCTTTCAGTCCTGAAAGATAGTAATAGTTTCACTTCGTACCTCTCAGCCTACTCGGTCTTTCTAAGCTCAATAGCGGGTGTGATGGTGCGCCTCTTCCTCCTCCCCCCATCCGTATTCTGATCGAAATGGGTAGATCACGGAATACTACGTAGTTCGAAAAGGGCACTACCGCGTCTCGGACCTTTACAATTCAGGCAAGGACGGGTGGTATTATTATACCTTCGGGATCAACTTGCGGTAAATCAGGAATCTCTCTTGCTCAGATGAGATCTGAATCAGGCGATTTCGATGCAGTGCCTATGCCGCTTATATTGCGGGAATTTTGATCAATGTATGTCTCTCGATCACTATGCTCCGATGTGCTTATGATGCGAATGCGACTGTATAGGTCGTGGGATTCGCCGGAGCAAGTAAGTCGTCTCGGTAATGTCGGTAATTGCGCGAAACTGTATTGACGATTCATTTGGTCATCAGCGGGAAGAAATGTTCCAATTGCGGCGACAAGGATATACGATATGTCCTTCTTTACCGGCTTTGGTGTCTCCTCTTTGATTTACTGGGGTCTCAATCGCATCTTCCCTGTAATCGGTGCAGCTTCGTCGTTCGAAGAAGTGGATGTTTCTGAAGAAGACGACCGACACTCAGAGGCTGTCTCACAGGATTGTGCTGATAACGAAGACATTAAGGTCTATAGAGCATAAACTATTTGTACACCTCTTGTCGGTTTTCTAACTGGTCTATACCCTATCTGCACGTATGGTTACCGTTTACAAATGCCAAATATTACATTATACACAGTCAACGACTGGCAAAGCGTCAAAACTCCCGGACTCTGGGACCGCTTTCCGTTTGCCCTTCGTATCCTCGGCGTAATTTTCGTAAAAGTTGTTCTCGTTGTCTCCATCGCTACCAGCGTAGTCTGCGTCTTCGCCGCCATGTCTTCCGGGCCCATCCCAGAAATGGAATGCCGTGCTGTGAACACCATAGGATGCTGGAACTACCTCGAGTAGATCTCCTCTCGCAATTTCAATTGCAGGGATTTCTGACGCGGGTAGCCCGATCAGGTAGGCTAGCAAACAACGAATGACGGAGGCGTGTCCGATGATAAGAAGGTCCTCTCGTTCACGCTCCAACTCGATAAGAATAGGTTCCAGTCGGACTATAAAAAGTATGATGAGCATACCCGTGTTGCCATGGTAGCTACATCTACGTACCACTGAGGTCATGATAGCTCTCCGCTCTAGGAGCTCGAAACGCATAGGGATCTTTGACAAAGCGCTCCCAATCTTGTGGGTAATACTTTCGAGCTTGGTCAGGAGACAGCCCGTCCCAAATACCAGGGTTTATCTCGGACATTTGTGGCTTTTCGATAACCTTCACATTGAGCGCAGGCGCATATATCGATGTCGACTTCGTAGCATTGTGGCCGGGAGCTGGCTCGGCGGGTGTACCAGGTATTCTTTCGACACTCAGGGAATGAGTTAACTGGAGGTTATTCAGGAAGGGCCAGGCGGTGTGATGGGCGCGGCGCCTTGTTGATGTCCAGATCTACCAAGTTCCGCGATTGGGATCTGGGTCGATTCATGAAATAACAAAGGAGCGTACCACAAGCCTGGAAGAGTTTGGGTCAAGACCGCGCTGCTCAAGCGATTTTGCTCGGCGTTTCAAGACAAACTCTTTGAGTTTCTCGGCGTATTCCCAGCCGGCTGGTGACAAGTCCGAATCCGCCTTGTAGGAATGTTCGATTAGAGATTGCCCGGACTAAAGACGAATAGATTAGGCAGGAATATAAAGAGAAAGAAAACGGGCGCACTCGAGCGAAGTATATTGTCCTATATCTGTTGTGTATATTCATGAGAAAGAATACGATTCGAGATTGAAGATAGCCCTTGATGTTCTAGACAGCCGTAACAAGTGAGTCGTGACAAGAGCCTAGATAATTTCACTCTTACGTTGACCATTATCTTTTCTCCGACCTGCAGTGCGTATAAGTTGTGGACGGTGACAACAAATGTTCAAGACTCACATTCAAAATCCGTATATACGGCCACGTTGTCTCTTCTACAGGCTCGTAGTACTTCTCGTGGTCATTAATTCGTGTATAGTAATCTTGTACAGCCTTGTCCTGGTCCCATCCGCGGTACTAATTCGAAATAAGGGCCAAAAAGAAACCAATAGAGTAGTAAAACGCACGTCTGGCGAAGAAATCTTGACACTTCGAATATTGTTCTCAATGATCTCCTTGTTGTCGCATAGAGATTCTATATAACATAGTTTAGCATCTTTCCACGAAATAGAGGCCGGCTACTCGCCAAGAATAACGACATGAATTCCAGCTTTGTCGAATTTCTCGGCTAAGGCCTGTCTAGCAGCGCGACTACCGTTGTTCGCATCGTAGATCACGACCTGACCGGTCTCAAAGAAGTCCCATATAAGCTTTTCGCAGCCATCGGAAACCTTCTTGCGAAGCGCGATGGTCTCAGGGCTCTTCTCGCCTACACGACATACCGTGAAATGATGATTCCAATCACAAGTTGGCAGACGTTACCCAATGTGAAGTAATCAGGCGGAAGGCGCTGAGCACCTCCCAAGGTCTTCCTTCGATAGTCTCCTAGGGATACGACCTGTGTCTTGACTCCCATCCATCGCAGATATCGCTCCAAAGCCCGGGATATATGCGTCTTACCCCGTGCTGGTAAACCGACGGTGATGACTAGGATCTTTCCGGCATGAAAGAGAAGACCAGAGGCGGTGGTATACAAAGGTGCTGCCATGCTTCGGCGTCGTTTTTGCTGATATACTAGAGAATAGAAAAATAGAGATGGAGGAGCATAAACAAGTGGGGGCCAGGCATCACCCTGACATAAGCGAAAGTTAGGGGCGGCTTGAGCGCGGATCGGCGCGTCACGGAGTCTCCTTGTCGTCTGACTACTAGGACCTTGTTTCCAACTTTGAGTTTGAACAGATATTTTGTTGGATGGCACGGACACGTGAGGATTCCTTCTTTTCTCCATTGTACATCCTGGTGCCCAATGAGCTTGAAAAAGTGTGTAAATTTACGCGAAACGCGACAGTACACTAATTGGCACATACAGGCCCTCATGATCCAGGGTCCCCCTCAAATGAGAACCCCAAGCATGATAAGCGGAACATCGACCTCCACGCCAGCTCGAAATCCGAGATTGTTGTCGCTGTTTTCTTGTTCAATAAGTCAGGCTTCTAACGGGGAGTAACACGAACTGCCAAGGGCTGCCAAGGGAAGAAACGGGGAACTTGGGGACCGGTGCCTAGCTCACTGGAGCAAGACGGAAGATGGTCTACTGGGCAACCGCCAGGAGGTATACTATCTTACCTCAACATCATGAACGGCATGTACTCGGTCACTGTGCATGCTGATTTCGCCTTGCATGCGGTGACAGATAATATGGCTCCCTGACGTTTCTTTCCCGAAACTTCTCGACCGAGCTTTTAGCGTTTTTTCTTTTCAGTCAGAGCTAGGTTCAGGTGCGTGTGCTTTACTACTCTACCGACAAAATTAGACTGATCAAGTCACGGTTGTTGAAGAATCAGAGACATGCGTGTCATTCAATTGGCGCAGCCGACCGCAAATAAAAATAAGGACTGATATAAAGACCTTCAGCAAAAGGCCGCGACGTCATACAAATCACCTGGACCTGGCACACCAGGTAAATCACCCGCTACCTGCCTGCCAACGCTGTTGGGAACAGAAACGGCGCACTTAGTGCGTCGAAACAGATCCCCAAACAAACGGCGATCCCGTGTTGGTATGTATCGCCCGAGGGCTCCGTTAAACATGATTTAAGGTGCCTTCTCAATATGCCGCGGCAGTACGAAGACCGGCTTTGCAGATATACACGTGGTGGGCACGGAATAAAACCTCCGACAATTAATTCAACCTCTTCCTTTGATCTCTACGCGTCACGTTAGTATGTCCGTTACTCCCTCGCAGGCCGTTCTGTCTGGCCGCATCTTGGGCTGGGTTCTCAAGCTTGTGCAAGATATCTTGATGCTCGGAAGCGTGTTACTTATCTTTTATCCTACATACCTACGGTCAGTTCAACGTACACCTTCTCTAGGCCCTACCGCTCCGGGCTGTATATGCTGGGAAACCGCGTCCCTGGACCCTGGTCATACAATATATCCCGTTGTTCGACCCAGTTTCTAGAGTCGGAGAAAGGCTGCAGTCCGACATGAGGCCGTACTGCCGCTTTCTCTAGCTTCTCTCTCCCTTTGAATGTTCGACATCCGCCAGACTTCTTTTCAAACCCCGCGCGTCACCTTTAGATAACCTTAACTAATAAGGATCTTTGAGCTCGCTATGAAACCAGTATTTGTTTCAGTGAAATGTAACCATCAAACCCTCACCATGTGCGTCCTACTTGACTCTGCTTCACGTATCGTCGCGGCTCAACGCAGGCCAGTGTTAGAGGTGTGACTGACCTGTTCAGCTTACCCAATTGATAGGGCCTTGAAACCCCGCGTGCAAATGATGTCCCTTGGGGACCATGCAGCGTCTCTTATTCATAGCTGGACGTCGTTCTTCGAGGGACCGATGTCCGAGTCGTATAGCGAGGGATTTTATCTTCGGTTCTGGGTGGGTCACAAGAAGTAACTTTGAATCAGAGGTGAGGCAGGAATATATTCATCGGACTCAAAGGTACATTTCCCACTGAGTGTCCGCAGGGCTCGGACTGACGAACCTGGGCCATAAACCCGCTTAGAGTCTCCTGGTCGTCTTCCTGGTTAGCGGGTTGTTCCTCTTCAAGTCACCGCACGTTTCGTATGCGAGTCTCCAGCCTGGTATCCGGTTTCTAGTGACGAAGCATCCATTATACGCTGTCAATCACACGATAATTCCGGTCCTCATGTCTCGATGACCCTCCCTGATACCTCGTATCTACCCTTCTGTTCTCATCAAGGAACTCTTTCCTCTTTATTCATACTTGCAATCCGTGTTCGCTCTTTAGTCGGGCTTTGAATCCAGAGGCTGCCATTTAAAAGGATGCCATCCCGAAGAGCCCAACCAAACCAAACGACTGTGCTCGCTGTTGTTTGCAACAACTCCTGGAGATATTTGTGTATGTTCACAAATGTCCTGTACGATTTGACACCTGATGCTATCATGACTAGCGGTGGCAGGCTACCCCGACCTATACGTTTTTCTATTAAAACCCGGCATACTTCGATCAAAGTAAGTGGTATCTGTATGAACATGCTCCCCTCTCTCCTAACGTTTGACAATTACAGAAATATGTGCCATAGACAGTTGCTGTTTCAACAGTCGCAGGAATGCACACATCTCACCAAAACTGGAGAGATAGCTGTTGATTGTCGATATCCAAAGTGTTTCAATAGCTCGATCCATCCACCACGCTGCGGAACGAGCAAAGCCCCCTGCTCTTGTCGGCGGTATTTTGACAATCCCGTAAGGAAAATCACTGCGGTTGTCAGTCACATTCTTCTACCCCCTCCGTCCTTGGCTCATTCCACTGGCAGGTCCCCGGGAAATGTAACGCATGTAGGGGTTGCTAATAATTATTTCGGCGATACAAAAATCATCACATCCCGTTAACTTATCTCTTACATAGACTGTACCTTAGAATTTGTAGTACTATTAATCCATGCAGATCATCGAAATTACTTCGTTCTGTTTCAGCTCTATCACTATCACTTAGATGCGAGAACGAGCGTCGCAGTCAGGGTTTATTTTTAGATACGGCAGCCGGACGAAGTCATACTTTAAGTGCGCGCTTAAAGGCTATTTCCGGGAGCGCCGAGGCGCGATCGGTGATTCAGACGTTGATCAAAGCTCGGGAGGACCAGATGGGATCAGCTACCGAGTTCAGTTGTTCCCTGCAGGGAGTGAGTGGTTCTAGTACCTTGGCACAATTTCGGTTGGATACACATCTATATTAATACTCTCAACACGGCACCAACCTCCCACATGTATAATTTCTATCATTACCTTCAGACAATCCCGCTTTCTAGAACCGGCGGATGGCGCAAACCTCGGGATTGCTGGCCTCCCAGCCCACGAAACCATCCGGGAAACTCGCTGAAACAAACGTCTCCATCGGCGAGGTTGATACCGCATGCGTTGGTCAAAGCCTCACATATGGCACAACGGAAGGGAGGGTTTCAATGCGTATAATGGGTTCAGCGACCTCGGCTTCAAGGCATACAAAACAATCACGAGGAAAAATCCACAATGGCGCTAAGAGAATGTTTTAGAGGGCAGTTACAAGGCTATCAGGTCGAAGCGGGAACTTTTCGTACCCTATACGCAGCTACTCCATACCGTCAAGGCTTGATCTCGGATTCCTTCTGAATTGCCTGAAGCGCCGTGGCAACGATGATAACGAGATCGCATGAGGGAGGTAAACCGCGTTTGCCACGCCACACTCGCTTCATGCGCAACAATGATTTTCTTCGCAATCTCGACGCCGTCTTCGTCGCCGTCCTCCCTGAGCTTGTGCAACATCAACTGATACGTGTCCTGAGGTAGCCGTGTCTCGTTACTCTTGTGTAAAAGATTGACGGCTTGCTGCAACCATCCCATATGGCAGCATGTATTGATCGTCATGGCGCGGTAATATTGCTCTATGTGTAGCACGCGTTCTGGATGAAGCCCCTTCTCATACTGGACCGCCGCCCGTTCTAAGTCCGTGAGATATCTCAGACCCGAGGCTGGGTCAGCAAGTAGAGTGAGCGTCTGGCCGAGACGAGGCCAGATGTCCTTGTGGTACCCCAATGATGTAGCAACCACACCGAATTGGGTCACGATGGGGAAACTGACACTGGGAACGCCAGTCCTGAACAAAAACCGTTGTATTCTAGAGAAAGGGCGTTCCCAACCCGGCGTGTCATGCTTTGGGGGGACAAAGGACAACCACGTCACAAATTCCTGCATAAAATCTTGGGGCCGGGATTCGATGTAATGGAAGGCAGCGTCGGCATATATGATGTCGCGTTGTATGGGTACTTGGAGCGATAACAGATGAATTCGTAGCCGACGAGCACCTTCGTACCGCTCTTGCAGCACCAGGTCCTTGAGCTCGCTAGTATCCGGCGGAGGAGAGGACAGTCTGTTCTTTTCCTCCTGGGATAGATATTGAAGAGGTAAAAAATCAGGAGACGTGATATGCTTCCTCTGCCCATGAGCAGCCATATAAAAGTCATTGTGTGCAAAGCGACAGGATTTCAGCACTGTAGAGGTAATTGCACAGGAGTGTAATGCCAAAGTTCTTGGAAACATAACGGCTTCAAGGCGTGTAGCGGTCCACTAGCACGGCGCGAACCTTCTAGCAAGGTAATTGGGTGAGAGATGTCCAAGATTATTTGACGGTGAACGTACTCAATGACCGCCTCAAAATTAGGCGTTCATGAGTGATGCGCCCTAGTACTTAGAGGCTGGCGGAGGGGAAGACGATAAATTGAAATAATAAGGCCCAGACTGGTTTGTTTGTTTGTGACAGTGTGACCTGTCTCAAACTTCCCACCTTGTCGGAAGACTCTTCATATTCTAAATATCATCCTCCTCCTAACAGAAAATCAACAACAAAAAAGGGCCCGTCGACCTTTCAATGCTTTAATTTCCTGTTGCTTCCTTATCCCAGATGCGTGCATAACGGCTCTAAGTGAATCTCGGAGTTACTTCGGAAACATTTACTACCGCTGACCTTGGTTGTTTTTTCTTCCATTGGCTGCGTGACTTCTATTTTTGCTTGGCAGTAGGAACGGATCTCCGAACGTGTTTCAACGGTTAGATGGCGCCTTCTTTGGAGGTCGTTGAACCAGAAGTTGCCCTTTCTTTCTGAACTACGATGTCCACGTCTATTGTTACCATCCATGAGGCATCTCGAGCTGAGAACATCGAGTTACGGGAGGTAAACCCTAATATTCACTCCAATACCAATACCGAATCGGAAGTCGTCGAAGACCCGGGCGAGGACAAACGCAAGCGCATGAAAGGCCGGGTCCACTATGTTACTCTCTGTTGGTTCATGTTCCTCGCAGGTCAGTCATCTGTGTCCGTACCAATTTCTAAAAAATTGGCTTACAATCATAGCGTAGGCTGGAACGATGGAACGACAGGACCTCTCATTCCCAGGATGCAGACGGTTTATGACGTGAGTATACCAGGTATCAGAGCGCCATAGGCAATACTGAAGCTGCTCGAAGGTCAACTACACTATAGTGTCCCTTATATTTGTTTTGGCCTGCACGGTTCGTCTAGTCTAGAGTAGCACATTTCTTTCCATTCATGTAATTACAGGGATTTCTTACCGGTGCCTTCGCCAATATTCTATTGACCCCAAAGCTAGGATTCGGAAAATTAATGGTTCTGGGTAAGTTTTTCTTTCAAAAGGGCTGCCGGGTGGGCTTGATACCTATGCTAATGCAAGCCCTTCGGTTACTAGGTTCATTATTTCAAGTCATTGCCTACACCCTGCAGGCTCCCGCACTCCCTTTCCCTGTGTTTGTAATCGCATACATGATCAACGGAGTTGGTCTGGCTTTCCAAGACGCACAGGCGAATGGTTATGTCGCCTGTTATAAGCATAACCCTGAGAGCAAGATGGGCCTTCTCCATGCTGTATATGGTGCTGGTGCCCTATGTGCACCTCTTGTTGCTACTCAGTTTGCGTACTTACCCCACTGGTCCTTCCACTATTTGGTATCGCTTGGACTCGCGGTGCTGAATACTATTTTCCTCTGGGCCAGTGTTCAAGTTAAGGACTCAAGATGAATGTCTTGCAGAGATTGGAGAGTCCTCGGGGGAGCGGGGAGCTAGCCAGCATAGTCCACTCCGCCAGATCTTATCTCTGAAAAATGTTCATCTCCTTGCTTCGTTCATCTTGGTATACGTAGGAGTGGAATTCACTCTTGGAGGTACGCTGTATAATTATCTATTCTACGACGAGATATTCATCGCCACTACCGCAACTAAAATCTAGGTTGGATTGTTACATATGTCATCCAGTTACGCGGCGGTGGAGAAAATGCTGGATACATCTCGTCCGGCTTTTTCGCAGGCCTGACTGTCGGCCGCCTCGCACTATTATGGGTCAACAAATTGGTCTGTCCTAAGCTTTCTAGATCATCGCAACTTTGAGCTGACAATCAGTATAGGTGGGTGAGCGGCGTGTTCTCTTTATCTATGCTCTCTTCGCAATTGGGTACGTGGTTTATTTTTGACAGTTGTATATCCAGTCTTGAACTCCGGAAATTAATCATGTTAGCCTCGAAGTAGTCGTATGGCGTGTCCCCTCGCTCATCGGCGGTGGAGTAGCTGTATCGCTCGTTGGCGTTCTCCTTGGACCCATGTATCCAATTGTTATGAATCACTCGTCTCGCATTCCTACCTCCATGGCTTCTCTCAGGGTGCATTGGATGGATCGCTGGATTTGGACAAGCTGGGACCGCCGTTTTCCCATTCATCACGGGCGCGATGGCGAATTCGGTGGGGATATCGAGTCTCCAACCAATGTAAGTAAGCTCGGCGAATTCTTTGAGCTCTCTGTTGATTCATATTTATAGGCTTGTCGCGATGATGGGGCTGATGATGGTATTATGGGTGATCGTACCGAGTGAAAGACCCAAAATGATGTGATGGCAGTTGAGATGTCCACAGGATATTCTTTTCTCAAATCAACATCTGCGGGAGACCAGGGTTCTCGAAAGAAGTGGCGGATGTGGCGCCTGCGGGTCAGCAGGGTATGTCACCATAACATATTTTCCACGTAGAGGATAAAAACAAAGACTACGTAAGATAAGACACGTCAACATTATACTAACGTCGGATATATAAACCGTTTTGAGCGGCAACACAATAAACACGTAAATACAGTCATATTTTACCGTTTCCTTTTGGCCTTCGTTGTAGTCGTTGTGGTGGTGGCAATGGACTTTCTCGACTTCGCCGTCTTTTTGACGGGCTCCGGGTGAGGTACCGAGGACAAACGTGATGACCGTCTTCTACTCTGTTCTTCTGTGCCTCGAGCTTCAGGTGTTGACGCACGCCCCTTCCGAAGTGCCCTGCGAGGAGGTGAAGGCGAGCGCAACGGTGCTATCTCGTCCTCCTCTTCCTTCCTCTTCATCTGTTTCATCCATCAACGCACCAGGTATACTCCGCTTCAAATTCACATCCCGCACTTTGACAACACGATGTCGCGTTCCCATCCTCATTGGCTGTGCAGGGATCTCGTGGTGAACCTCCTCATCAGCATGCGGATCTCCAAACGCCCCGGGAGGCATTTTGGATGTATTGTTCACTGTTGACGGTCGCCCATTACTCTTGGGCTCAGGGACGCTTGGGGTGGTGCTAAACAAAGACTCAGAGAACGACTGCTCTGGATGAGGGACCTGGTGGATGTCCCCTTCGTCGTGGCTCATCGAGTCATCAGAGTCTTCATGCCTCTGCATATCGATATCGTGTAGCTCCGTGGTATTTTCGAGACGACCATTACCATTGGAGGCATTAAAATCCTGGCCCGCACTCTTCCTGCGGTCTTGAGGCTGGAAGAATGCATTTTGTCGCTTTGCTGCAGACTCAAACGGTATTGAAGGAGTTGATGTAGAAGGTGTTGGCTGCTGTGATCGATTCAAGGACTGGTGAAGGGTTGATGATGTCGAAGACGAGAGTGGTATTGAGGGAGGAAGTATAGGTATTTGTGAAGATGAGGCACCATTTGGAAAACTCGTCATAGAGTGAGACAGTGAGAAGGATTGAGGGAGACTACTTGTCGATCCAGAAGGTACGGGACGGAAGCCTGTTGACCGATCTAAAGTGGGAGGTTGTATCGGGGAAGCCTTTCCATTGACCGAAGAGGGCATTAAACGTGCTGGTCTGATATCCTCCCACGAGTTCGTCATGCTGACATCGCCACCATTGCTGCGACTGCTGGACCCCATGAAACTGGTAGAAGCTGCGTCCTGAGCTTCTAATTCCAGGTCCAATACTGTACGCTCCACTTGAGGTAAGGAAGCATAAATCTCCTGGACCATTTTTCTTCGCTCTTGGGTGATGTGATGTCCCTTGAGCGTTGAGATTGAAGAGAATTGTCGGTCCATTTTGATAGCCTCAGGGTAATTACCGCTTTCAATAAGACGGACGCAAATGAGGTCTTGAAGGGCAGCAATGGCCGATGGAGTCAGCTTGAGCGGCGGTTGAAGCGCGTAGGTATGGAGGATAGACTGCTCAAAAGATGACAGAGGCAGACCCAACAGCTGCGAAAGTGCAGCAGATCGAGGCGATGCTAGAGGAGCGTCAAAACAATCAAGAACAAAAAGACGAATAACTGACGCGTTAGGCACCACTCTAGCAGAGCATTAAACAGACGTGGTCTCATCTCGTCCGACTCGTTGAATGACCGCTGATACTGCCATGCTTCGAAGAAGTTGGAGTCGGCCAGTGCAAGAGTGTACAGTTTCATATCCTCCGGCTCTGTCAAAGGAGGCTTCGCCGTTCGAACATACTTGAGTATGAGGGTCGTCGGGTCTTCGGAGAGGGAGAGTGCGTGGAGGATTTTTGATGCGTAGTCTCTGTTCAAACGGGAATCGGACAGAAGGGCGACTGCACGCTAAAAGGCAAATCTTTTCAAAAATAACAATATCAGAGGGATTGTGACACTCACCTGTACGTTAAGCCCTGCATCCAAATGCCAGTACGCGTCCGAGAGCGCACAGAACTGGGGTGGTATCGACCGGGCCTGCTCAAACTTTGTCTCCCGACCATCTTCATGCCACTTGAGAAGGAAATAAACGAGACAGTCTTTTTTGAGTACGTCGTACTGAGATGCGGAAATCGCGTCTAGCAGGCGCTCGAGGGATCGCACGTCTCGTGGGGGGTAAATTGTATCAGGTTGCCGTATACCACCCAGTGACAAAAGGATGTCAAAAAGGAGCATGTCGTTGAGCGCCGCTCTTCGTCGTTCTATTTCCTGAACAACACTGTCTTGCCACGGAAAAAGTTCGTCGGTGACATCGAAATAGCTGAGGTATCCTTGGGGAACGTATTGAATCTCCTGTGAGTGGCTCAGAGATGAGCAAGGACCAGAGAATGCTAGCACGTACGTCCTCCATTGCAGCTGGTTTCGTCGTCACCGTTCACGTTGAGTGAACACTAGACAAATGGAACAAGAACAAGGAACGTTCATGCAGTTTGGCGATGTTTGGCAAACACATGATCATGTGATAGTCGCGTCGCGTTGGGGGATGCAAATTTTTAAACACAGTGCATTGACGAAGAATGTTGAGATTAGCATACTGCGGCAAGAATGGGTGAAGAAAGGATACAAGTCCCATAACAGTCGTGGAGGAACAAGTCTTGGAATGAATTTGGTCCGCCAAACATGAGCAAATTGAAGGCTTCCTTTCTCCCACCGCCAGTCCTCAAGCAGCCTTGGCGCCTTATCCCCGTAATATCGACATCACCTTCCTATTTTTCGCAGAGTAGATACCTGCTGGGTCGTAGGTGCGTAGTTCTCTATGTTGCCTCATATTGCCCATTGATACTCTTTCAGATGAGCCAAAGTATACACATACCTCAAGAGCTCGTCGACATCGTTGTGTCCAATCTTCATGACGACCTTCCTTCGTTAAAAACATGTGCCCTCGTTTCTCATTCTTTCCTTCCGTTGAGCCAGAAAGGCATTTTCGCTTGCATCGAAGTATTTATCGTACCACCACCCTCTCGCAGCGGTCAGACTTTCCAGAATCTTCTCAGCTTACTGTCAGGCTCTCCTCATATCTCGCCCTTTATCACTTCTCTTGAGATTTATGTCCATGACCCAGATTTGGTCCAAGACCAAGATTTGGCGCAAATCATACCGATATTGCCCTACATGTCATCGGTCAAACGATTTCGTCTTTCTCACACTTGCGAGCTTTTCGACTGGCGCTACTTCACACCCTATGTTCAAGATGCTCTCGTCCAGTACTGGAAGACTTCCCAAATTGTGGACTTTGAACTTGAAGACATCTGTTTCATCGTATTTGAAGGGAAGAGCCGGCTCGGATCGGATCAATGGGGAGCCCTAAAGCGTCTTTCTCTTCTTTGGTGTCACGTTCATGAACTCTGGAGTCCTGAAGGACAAGGATCCAATCCTCCGCGTCTAGAAGCCTTGACGATATATGTCGAACCCGACTATACAGAAGTTTTTGGCGACAAGTTATTCGATCGTTTCTCTTGTTCTCTTGATCTTCGGTCCTTACGAGAATTTTCTGCCGTTATCACCAGCAATCCTCGGTTTGACCAACTCTATGCCTTGCTATGCCAGGTTTCCAGTACCCTACAGCGTATCTGTTTGGACGTAAGGATCTGAGGTATTTTTGTTGTGTTGTTTTTATCTTCCGCTCTCTGAAGACCCTGTAGTACCCGCCACTCATTTTCTTTCTCGATTTGACTACATGGATTTGCATGCATTCCCTAATATACAAGCCATTCATCTTATCCTGGACACTCCATGCGACGTCTTCCCGATTTCCAAACTCAGTCCTTCCGTTCGAGATATCACTTTGGAAGTGACATATCACCTAGACGAATACGCCCAATGGGCAAAGACGGAGTGGTCAGCTATCGACTCGTTTATGGAAAGTCAGCATTTGCCTGCTCTGGAATCTTTCAGATTGGAAGTCTATATCTCAACCAGGGATAGTTGCCTTCCCACTTTCTGTCTAAGCAACCCATATGAGGTCGACCTCCAGGCGATCCGTCAGGCGATGCCCACATTGTATAGAAGAGGTATTTTGGACGTTGTCGTCAAGTCCAGTGAGTGACGAATCGTTTTCTCGTCCATTTTTATGTGAATTGTCTTCCTAGCACGGACAATTTGGACCAAGAATTGGGAATACTATAACGAACTTAGGAGAGTGGGAGTCAATAGATAGATGAAGTCGGCGTGCACGTTAGTTGTTGCCTCGCCTTTGCTCTTGTACCGCCGCACGTTGATCACTCTAGATTGTCCACCGCTCATGTTTTCTATCACGTTCAATCTTATAAATGAGAGCTTGGCATTCACATAAGTATTTGCTCCCATGATGATGTCATCGCAGTTTGTTCGTAACTCCCTTGCTTCTCTACTACCACGACCATACACACAACACGACGGCGTGGCTAAAAAATAAAATGGACAAGGTTAGTCTGCTTTCATACGGGAATGTCTGAGCTTAGCCTTATTCCTGTCGTCTAGTATCTGAAAAAAATGAAAGCAAAGATAGAGGAACATCTCGACCTGGGAAGCTCTGATCAGCACGCTTTGGCCCCTGCCCTCCCTGCATTTGTACCTCCTCTTTCCCAACCACCAACTCCGCGGCAGATCTATCGATTCCGGAAGCAACGGGGGGTCAATCTTGGCTCATGGTTCACATTGGAGGACTGGCTCACTCCCAGTCTCTTCCAACAAGCCGCCGGCCGCAAGTCCAGCGAAATGGACATCTTGGAAGGCATGTCTCAAGATGCCGCAAAGAGCATGCTCGAGCACCACTGGGGGCACTTCGTTGACGACGGAGACTGGGAATGGATGGCATCGCATGGCATCAACACCGTTCGGTTACCCATCGGGTATTTCCATTTTCTCGGCGGCCACCCAAATCCGGACGTGCGTGATTTAATGAAAGGCACGGAATACGCGCCGTACGCTGATGTCTACGTAAATACGTGGGGATACATCGTACGTGCCATAGAGACTGCACGAGCGCACAAGATCGGGGTCCTTGTCGATCTCCATGCTGCACCTGGTGCCCAGAATCCGGATAATCACTCTGGCCTCAGCACCGGTGATGCCGGGCTTTGGCACTCAGAGAAGAAGCAAAGGAAGACCGTACAAATCTTGGTGGCCTTGGCACAGGAGATTGTCCGCTTTGAAAACGTGGTGGGTTTGGAAGTCCTCAATGAACCGAAGGATACGAACCGGCTGCAGAATTGGTACGAGGAGGCCATATCTGCGCTGCAGAGCATTTCACCAGAGATCAGCGAGATTCCGTTGTATCTCTCAGACGCTTGGGCAACCGGGCACTATGCCCATTTCATTTCCAGTCGTTCTAACACTGGGGACCTTCTTGGTTCTTGACCATCATCTTTACCGGTGCTTTACTGCGGACGATCAAGCATTATCGGCATCACAGCATGCTGCGAACGTCCATCCTGCGAATCCAGACGCACCGTCTGCGTCTATGTTGTCTGGTGCGTCGGGTACCTCGAGTGGTTCGATTGTCATCGGCGAATGGAGTGCTGCATTGAATCCCGCATCTTTCTCTTCCTATCAAGATGAAGATGCGAAGCTCGCCGCACAGCGAGAATGGGGGTACGCTCAGTGGGAAGCGTATGAGCGTTTCTGTGGCGGATACTTCTTCTGGACGCTGAAGAAGGAGGGAGGGTCTGACCCTGGATGGTGTTACTATACCGCCGTCGAGAAAGGCGTGTTGCCTTCTTCGCTTGATCGAGCCAAAGATAACTTTTCTCGCCATTCACTCGAACACCTGCGAAGTGTCGGTACTAGCGAGCTCCAAGCTGCCCTGCAAGGCCATGTTGGTTGGTGGAATAACAACTCTCAGAATCCCGAAGCTTTTGAGCACTGGCGTTTCGAGCAGGGTTACTATCAAGGATGGGAGGATTGCCTGGCGTTCTATTGGGGGTCGGCTACAGGCGAGCTGGTTGGATCGGAGATCGGATTCAAGGGACAGTGGAGGAAAGTGAGGACTGCAGCCCATCGACGGGAGAAAGGTGACAGCGAGATGGTTTGGGAGTTTGAACATGGCTTTGATCAAGCGCTGACAAAATTCAGCGAAGTCGTCGTAAGTTAAATGGTATGGCATCGCATGTACTATTAGCAAACAGACACACGCATTCAATATGCGTGAACGTCGAATATAAAATCCGAGCTCAGCGCTCATCCCGCGTCCTTTTGAATATTGTATATCAAATGTGCATAAACAGTTATGGTTGTTTCCGTAGGATTAAATACACTCTATGCAGCTCTGGATACGTCTAAGTAACTTCATTGGCAGCGTCTGTGGTGGACTGGGGTGTCATCTTGGGAGGTCGACGACTTGGCACAAGTGCCCACAGGACTATCATGAACCCCATCATTGCGACCAATCTATACAGTCGCGATCAGTCACTGATCCAATGAATCTAAGTAGCGAATTTATGTACTCACAAGGGCTGTAGACTCGAGATACCAACCGAATTCGCTAGCGCACCAGAGATGAAAGGAAAGAGCGCACTTCCGGCTTGGCCAAAGCCCGCTATCCAACCAATGGATCCTGTGAGTAGCCAAGGAGGGAGGATACGACTAGAGTGGTTCATGACGATTGGATACATGGGCCCCAGGACGACACCAACGAGGGAAACAGCTACTTCCCCTCCGATAAGGGAAGGAACCAACCATGCTACCAGTTCAAGCCTGATAAAGTTGGTGAGTGATACTACATTGATGATTTATGACACTCACCCGATGGCGATAAATGAGTAAATGAACAAGACTCGTCGTTCGCCGACCTACGATTATATAAATTATGGACCTCGAAGCAACACAAAAGACCTGGCTGACTTTCTTGTTCACCCATAGCAGCCCGACACGACCGAGAGTGAGACCCCCAAAGAAACCTGACGAAATATAGCCAGAGGTCTTGCCGCCATTGCGCAATTTTATCACGTAGGTGACGCTCCACCCTGACATACTGTTGCATTTTTTGTGGTAAAGAAAGAAGAGGACATACCTCCGATGGTCACCTCCACACCAACATACACGAGGATGAAGAAAGCTAACAGATGGACGGTCTTCAGGGTGAGAATCTGACGAAATGTGCTATGCTCATTGTCTCCCTTCTCTCTGGGGGGGTAGCCCTATTTCTGCAAGACAATCGTCCTGAGTTTTCAATCGAAACACAGCCCATAGGAATATCGTATTCGTTAACGACACACCGAGGGATGTTAGATAATGAAATGACCAGCGTGGCAGATATGCAAACTGTGTTGCGACAAGGGGGGAACATAGAGCGCCGACGCCGTACACCGCATGCATAATACCCATCTTTGTTTCTGGATTATTCTGAAAGCACGCGACGTAGCCGTTTGCTTGAGCGTCCTGGAAAGCCATGCCGACGCCGTTGATGGTGTACGAAATGAGAAATGCGGGGAAAGGTAAAGCGGCAGACTGGAGAGCGTAAGCGATGACTTGGAACGTAGAACCTTTGGAACCGGTTTAGTCATTATCATAAATGAATTGAATGATGATAAGAACTCACCAAGTACAATCATCTTGCCGAAGCCTAGCTTATCCGTGAGAGGAATATTTATGAAAGCACCGGAGAGGAATCCCTGGAAACGCCATAAGATAAGGAACAGATTCGAATTCAACGGTAGCATACTACACAAGCTAAGACGAACAGCAGTGATACGATGGTATAATTAACCTAGAACACGGATTAGGCAGAAAGACACATTGATGACATAGTACTCACATGGTAGACCTCTTGTATCCGAGGTAAAAGAGGCCCAGTCGTCCAGTCATTCCATCCTGCAAGAAACATGGACCAACATAGGGCCGCGAATTGCACATGTACTCTATAGCCCTTCGGGGTATCTTCTTGGGGAAGATCGGCCTCCAATTTCGCGTCGAGATTGGCACCTTCCAGTGGAATCTGTTTTTCCCCGTCCGAAGAGTCTCTGACCGTGGGGGTATTCATCGAAGCAGTACGTGTCCCTAATCATGAATTTTACAGAGGGCTTTCTATAGTAAGACTTCTAGTAGCGTGGCATGAGCTGTCAGCGCTGAGCCCTTATCACGAGATGGGAAGTAGCGATCAGGTGTTGAGTAGCATTGCAGATCGCGATAAGAAATCAGAAAAAGAGTAGTAGTCGCACCATACCAGGTTGGGAATTACTTTCCCGAGATTTAGCCGGGAGAGGTAAACCGGGCCGCTATGCCTGCCGTCGGCCATGCGACGGAAATTCGAATGCTTCTTCGCTTCGCTTCCCCCAACCATCACGACGCGGTGTGGGTCGCTGGTAAGTGCAAAATTCGATTTCACCAAGAATTTTCAAAGTAAATAAATTTTAGCCACCATGCTTCCCCAAGAACTTCTGGATCTGATCATCGGTCACCTCGACGGAGATCTACCCTCATTAAAATCCTGTGCGCTCACCTCCACAGCTTTTCGACCTTCGAGTCAGAAGGGAATTTTTTCCTACATCTATGTCTCTTCCATCTCTTCGTCTTCGTTTCATGGGAATACCTTCGAAAATCTATACACTCTACTGTCAACTTCCCCTCATATCGCTCCCCTCATCACCTCCTTCGAACTAAGCCTTCACCATCAAAGCGAAGAAAGTGAATTTGAGAAGATCCCTCTCTTTTTGCCCCTCTTGTGCAATGTCCGCCGGTTCTTCCTTCTCTCAGCGACCAATCTGATATTCGAATGGATTAATCTCCCAGTTCACGTTCAAGAATCTCTCGTCGCGTTCTGGCATGCATCGAACATTATCGACCTTCAGATAGAGGCCATGGGGTGTATGGTACTTGATGAGGGCAGTCGTCTGAGAATGAGTCGGTGGAGCTCGTTAAAACGTTTATCCATTCTTTGGTCCTCCCCCGAGCGGCTTTGGAAGAGTAATGATCGGGGCTCCTTCCCTTCGCCACAGTTGGAATCTCTTACCGTTGGGTATTTCAATCTCGATCTGATCAAGTATGCTGGTCTTGATATCAGTTTCGTGCGACAATTTTCTGCTGCTCTAGAGATTGAGGAGGATGCCTCTACCGTACCTAATATACAGGATCTCCTGGCCCGATTCCAAGATACGTTGGAATACTTGCATTTGGAGATGATGCTTCACAGTCAGCCCTGATTTTATTGTTTCATCGCATTTCTGACCTGCATATCATAGTGACTGCTATTGAGTTCCAGATGAGATACAACTACTTTGACTTGTATCAATGTCGCAACCTGCGAGTGGTGCATATTGGGATTGATATGCCTCAAGATCTTTTCCCGTTCGCGCGCCTGAGTCCCTCCGTGCAGGAAATCACTATTGAAGTAACTGTCAATCCGCAGATAGACCCGGATAGTTGCAAATGGTCCGTGATAGATTCTTCAATTGGGGAGCAGGATCTACCTTCGCTGTTCTTGGTCAAACTGTATATCCACGTTTCCAGGGATACAAACTGTACTCTTGCCATCTGCGAATGCGAAGATGATGGGAGTGTCAATGGTATCCGGGAGGAGGCTACAAGGAATATGCCTATTTTATGTAGCAAAGGAATCTTGAAAGTTTATACCAAGCCTAGTGAGTAAACGTTCACGGTTTCAGGTGGCATTCGATTTGTTTACGCTTCATCCCAAGAACGTACTCTTTGGAGTAACATACATTCTATCTCGTAGAGCCAAACCAATTTTCGTGGATTCCCTTGGCTATGCCGTCATGTTTCTTTGCGCAACTCTAAATCCAAGCAAAATATGCACTACTCTCGAGTACAATTCTAAAAATTGTGTCACCGTGCCGTCGTTTGTTGGCCTCCGGTTTTCTCCGATAACCGGTCGAACTGTAAGATACGTTTAGACAGATCAAGCTACTTGGATCCTCATGGATTGCTCACCAGCGGTGCATCAGCCGCATTTGCAGCAGGTATATCTAGTTTGGTATTGGCATCCTTCTGCGGAGACCGTAGCTCGCCTTTGAAGCCTATATAATATATTTGAGACGTTTCTTCGCCCACTGATTCACTCTTACGACAATGAGCTGAATGAAAATATCATGAATACATGATAGACGCACGAAGAACAGGCTGAGCGAAGTTATGCTGGTGAATGCCGCAACTCGCAATGGGTATTCAGTCACTCCCGTTTCTCCCTCTAGGAGACTGATATTGACTTGAGGCTTGGTATTCTCGGCATCTGCAAAATCGACGATTGTAGGATGATTTGCATAAATTCGTAGGTGACGCGGCGTCGATTCTCCTCTTCCTGCGGTTTCGGTTATAATCAGACAGAATTAAGAGATAGAGACGCACCTAGTTTCAATAAGACGGACTTTATCTTGACGTTCTGCGAGAATGGTACGTGGATAATGATCTAGAGGTCAAGGTCAGCATCCTGCCCACAATCACGGCTGCTCGCCCCGCACCTGGTCGTCCACACCAGATTCTGCATATTTCTCGTTGTCTTCTCTTTGGTCCCAAGGCTTGATGACTGCCTTAGCATCTTCGGGAACAGTCAGATTGAGGCCATGGACACTTGAGGAGACCCACGTTCGCTTGAATTGCATGAGGAGAGCAAGCAGAGAGCTCACTTGTCTTTATCTATTACACCGTAGAGATTGGAGAGCTCCAGGCCATTCAGCGTAGCAGCAGTAGAATTCTCTTCCGCCATCGTCGTCGTCGACAGGGACAGCTTCCAAATCGGGACGCACTTTTTTCCTTCTTTCATGTTACGGCTGTCGAGGCAGCTCGTAACACGCACGTCTGTGCACCGTCTGCTGCCGCCAAAGTCGCGACATGCCCTTCGTTCTTTGCACGTAACCCGACGCTGCCTCACGGATCCTCATGCGGAGCAAAAGTTTCAGGTTTTCCAAAATTCGCGCGCGGCTCCGACCGGGGCTGCCTACCCATGAGTTGACGTCTTTGGTGGGAGAATTGGAGGTGCTGGCGCCGTCGCCGTCGCATATGGATGCTGTATATGCGGAAATTGAGGAGCAATATCCTGGTATGGACAGGCAGAGATTGACGTTCCTGTTGGAGGGCGGTTTGGACTCGACTGGTGCGTGCGTTGCCCATCGTAATTTTCTCTCTTATTTAGGATATCTTAGAAATTGACTTTCCTGAGGTTGCCAGCACATTTCTCATGAAGCTGGAAGAGCCGCACGTCCAGGATGCTCTCCAGTCTCTCGACGAGGACAAGCAGTTCCAACTATTGGATCTCAAGACCGCGCTGCCCTACGACGACTTTTCGGACCTAAGTCCGTTCCACAATATCGTTGATTTTTTGCGGGAGAACGACATTGATGTCAACTTTTCCAACTTGCCAGAGGTGTTTTATGAAAGTAAGTTGTAATCAAATATCGCGAACGAGTCGCCCTATGTTGGCGCGTCACGCTTTCATTACCCCCTCTGAGGTTTGACCACCCGACTAACTCATATTCGATCCAGGAAGTACTCAGGTATCTGGAGAATCAATACCGGAAGAGCCCGATGTCCTGTCCTCTGGCTATGAAGACGCACTTCAAGGAGTCAATTCATTATCTTTGCCACGGCCGGAAGAGCTATTACCCGTCGACGAGTCTCCGTCACTCTCGCATATAGCTTCCAGTTCTGCTGAACCTGTCGTAGAACTACCATTCTCGGAGGACCTCCCACCTTCAGTTGAGCTCTTTGTACCGCCTGCCCAGGAAGTGGAAATGGTTCCAGACCTGCCTTCAGATTTGAGACCATCGCACTCAGCTGTACAGGACTCGACACAAACTCTGGAAGAACCGCCTTCATCTGAAGAACCTCTCTTACCGGAACCATCTCTGTCAGAGCCTGTACTGGCTGTGCCTCCGACACTGGAATCATCTACCCCAGAATCCGATTTGTCTCAAGCTGAAATTCTCCCACCACCGTCCGCTACGTCCGACTCTGTCCTAGAATCATCTCAAATTCTGTCTTCAGAGTCATTACAATCATCAGACCCCGCACAACGTGAGCGCTACTGTTGTGCAAAGAGAAAGGTACTTATGTATTCGTGCAGAGGTTTCACCGCTTCCCGAAGATGCAGTTAACCTAGATCCTGCGGAAGAACATCAGCAGTATGTCAAGGCTTTCTTCGACAAGTTTAATGAGGCTTCTGTCGATAAGGCTATCGATCAGTTTGACCACGACACTCGGACTGACTTGCTGAGCCTGATAACGAATGCGTCGGAGACGAACTTTGCGGATCCAAAGTGGTTCCCTGCCATCATTGATTTCTTGTCTCAGCATGGGATTACTCTCGACGTTTCTGACCTTCCCGAGCATTTTTATAAGAGTATTTATTCCTACTGCTCAATACTACTCGTGGCTAATTACCATTGACAGAGCCTGAAATGCCAAAACGAGAAGCTTACCTCAAGGGTCTTGGCAGTTTTGCTCCGAGCAGAGCTAATTTCCAACAGACTGTAAAATGGACGCCCGAACAAGCTGCCTTCGTTCATGACTTTTTTGTCAAACTGTCACAACCTGCAGTTCAAACGGCTATGAAAGGACTGAATCCCGACCAAAAGGCAGAATTCGGAAAAATCCTTTCGCAAATGGACTCGGAAGGGGCAGCAAACGAAATGATTTTGCCTTTTGCCTTGTCGTTTTTGGCTGAGCGCAACATCAACGTGGAGACTGGCGACACCCTCCTTCCTGGTAAATACCATTGTTGTCTTTATCTAGTCACTCGTTGATGTTTGGATTCCCGCAGATGAAGACCCCAATCAAGAAGAAATCCCCCCAGGTCACCACTGGCCGAATCTTATGACGCCAGATCCTCTAATGGACTCACGAGACGTTGTGGACTTCCCTCCAACGAAGGACAACCCCTTCCATAACCGAGTCGTTCTTCGCAACCACAAGTCGATGTTCCATGAATTGATGGAAGAAAATAAATTTGACTTTGACGACCCAAAAGCCCAGCCGGTTCAAACAGACTTGGGCAGGTCGGCTCCTGAAATATATGAACGAACCGGCATATCAAAACGCTTCAAACTGCGTGACCCTAGCATCCACCTCTACAGGATCAGTCGTCGTGTCATCCAGCAGACAGGTAAAGGGCGAATACCAAGCATGCAGGTCTTCACGATTATCGGGAATGGGAATGGACTGGTCGGGCTCGGACGGGGTACGCATGCCGACATGTCGCTCGCTACCATAAAATCGTACTCGCAGGCGATAAAAAACATGGATTACGTGGACCGGTTCGAAGACCGGACAGTGTGGACAGAAGTTGAAAGCAAGTTTGGCTCGACAAGGATCCTAATGCGACCACGGCCTCTTGGATTCGGGCTGAGGTGTGGGCCGACGTTGCATCGGCTGTTCAAGGCTGCGGGCATCAAGGATATCAGTGCGAAGGTGTGGAAGAGCCGGAATCCGATCTTGATTTTACAGGGTGCACTGCGGATGCTGCAGAGTGGACATAATCCACTGGGCATGGGTGATGGTGCTGGGGGGCCAGGGAGGAGGATGCAGAAAGGAGCAGGTATTCGCAGTTATGATTCTGTGACGAGAGCTAGAGGTAGAAGCTTGGCTGGATTGACGGTATGATTACAGAAACTATATAATTACTTTGATCACTGCGTGCGAACATCAAGGTAAACCATACATGAAGTATCTCTGAACGGTAATCGTTTCTACTTGGCTACGGTGACCTGCGTCGGTGTTCTCTGCCTAGATAGGAGGAGATTGTTTAGCTCCTGAGGTACGTTTTCTTTTCGTTGTTACAGAAGTGTTCTTGGTCAAAGTTCTGTTTCTAGGACATTGCACTGCTATGGTTATAATGAGCAGTCGCTCCCGTATCAACGTGGCCAGCGGCACTGCACAAGATGTCTGCACGGGAAAGGTCAAAGTGCTGAGGCTCGAGCTCAGGCTCTCGGTGGTACCAACTTGCCGTTGCTTGATGTACTGATGACTTCTACCAGTGATCATCTTTACAATTCTCGGTCTGGGTGAGATTTTATGCTAAATTTAATGCATAGTGAAGGATATGGTACGTGTGCCGCCTGCAAATTCGTCTTCCATACGTCCCTTCCCTTCCTCTGGATTCGAAAATAGTATCAATTATCGATGATCAATCGAAACGTGCAGCCAACCTACGGGCAATGACGTTGCTGGCATGCCTCAAGTTTTCAACTGCATTCAGTTGGTTGGACACAGACATTCTCTATGCTCTGATGCACGGTGCAGGTCCCTATTTAGTTCAGTGGCCGTTTTGGGAAATTGTTACTCTGCTAAGTATGGATATCCACACTGGCATTTTTTCTGTCACTCTATCAAGTATATGCACGTGCGACGCCATGACGATGGGAAGTTTCTCTGCTACGGATGTCCACATTGAACGGTCTTCTTGTATAGCCTCGTTTTTCCCATGTCAGCGTACTACGCCGTCGCAGGTATTGGTGAAACTCTGAAAGGATAGACGACCCGTCATCGTGTTAACGAGCTACGAGTTAGCATCTCGACAGTTTGAAGACTTCTTGTAGGAATTCTTGTTCCATATTGCTATTCAGAGGAGAGTCGTGACCATAATGTCCGCGATCCGTAGAATCTCGAGCACGCGGGTCATCACTTGCGTCGAGGAGTCAACTAGTCGTCATTCACTGCATGACATGCTTCACTCCAAGTCGGCGATCCACCTGCTTAATGGCGACATTGAAGGAATGTATCCACGGATAGCTTCCTTCTGCAATGGAAGCCAACCTAATGTAAGGACCCATCATTACCGGTTATTTTTCCCATGTCTTCTCGAGCGGTAGCGACAACGAGGCGTCCTATATATTAGAGCACATGTTACAGTGCGTTTTCCTAACCTTCTCTAACAACACTTTCACTCATATTTATCTGCTCCAGACTGTTTATGTCTAACCAGGCAAACATTCCAACGGAACTTACGGGCGATGAGATAACAGCTATATTTCAATCTCTTGACGCTACGTTGGGCGCAAAGATTCTCCTTGCTCAATTGATCGGTACCATTTTTGACGGGCATCATTTAGGCCGTCTAACCATGCCATATAGGCTTATACACCGGCATCTTCTTTATGGCCTTATGGTACATCTGTGAGGGAAATATCTATGCTCTGCATACCACTGACGCCTAATCTAAACCACACAGTTGTTAAAAAAACCAAGCTTATCGGAAGAGCCTTAACTGCTGCTATTATCCTCCTCTATATACTGACCGCCATCCTTTTCGCCATCGACTCCATGGATACGCGACAGAGATTCGCTGATAACGGTATGAATTTTTGGTCTGAATATACGGCTCCCGGAATCCGCGCGACGACTCTGGCGGGAGGTATCATGGGCGCGATATGTACTGTTCTTTCGGACTCGGCCTTGGTATGTACAATGTTCCTATGTGTGTGATTTCTGTCCCGTCTACTGTGTTAACCCTACACCAGATTTGGCGTTGCTGGTTGGTCTGGAATTTTAGTCTGCCTGTTGTCATTCTTCCTATTCTCCTCCTTGCTTCGGCAGTCGGTGGGTCGGCTTTCTTCTGATACACTTTTCTTTCATCCAGATTGTTGTATAGGGCTCAAGTGCTTCGATACCTACAAATTCTACTTGGGACAAGATTATGTACCCAGTATGGTACTGTTCTCTTCCTTGGTCCTCGCAACGACACTATGGTGTACCATCCTCATAGTTTTTCGCATTTCAACAGTCGCAAGGGCAGGAAGCGGACTCAATGCTTATCGCCGTGTGATTGAAGTCTTCGTAGAATCTTCAGTGCTTTATTCTGCATCTGCGATCTTATATTTGGTGTTCCGCGCTGTGGAAAGCCCGCGGTTTTTATACATGGATAGCTTGATGGCCGCGATGAGAGTACGTCCGCAACCTTTGTCTCTTAGAATTTACCTGAAACCCACACAGGGAATTGCGCCGACGCTCCTCGTGGGACGCGTTGCGGCAGGGCATGCACGCCCCAATGACTCTTGGCAGGGAAGCCTGATTTCTCAGTCCCTTCGCTTCGGGACCGATTTGCAGAGTAGCAATCAGGGCAGCTCCCAGGAAGACAACTTGCAGGGCGTCGGGTTCCATCATGACTTGGAAGCCCAGTCTCTTCAAAGAGCGGATGATGTGAGAGGATCAGTCCTAGAAGAGAGGACTAAACGTTGAGGGGAATATGATATCTCTTGAATCCCAGTCTTTGGTGCCGTTTGACGGACTCGTGTTTGGTATCTGTCTTCATTATAGTTTGTAGCTGTAGATGCGCTCCTCGTTAATACTCAGCCATTTTATCTTGAGCTGCCTTTCTGAGTCCCGTCAGACTGGGAATCATTAGACCAGTGCGGTCTCTTAGGGTAAGTATACCTCGAAGTGTATCATGATTTCCCAACCAGCTTTGAGCTTCAGATGTGCTCCAGAAAAACTCTAGGTACTAGCGACAGGACATCTGTGCAGTCATCGCAGCAGTGAATGTAGATCGATAGCAGATGACGAAGACGCCGAGAAAGCGTGAACCGTAGTAAAAATATTGATTTATCGGATAAATAACACAGCTATGGCTCCCCAAGCAAATGCCAGCAAGAGCACTGATCCACCTTTCAACACATCGTTCATGCCGAGAGCACCAGACTGGCTCTTCTTACTCGTGCTCCCCACAACTGGAAACGAGTCACCAGAGTGCCCATTAGAGGTAGCCAGGACACTAGCATCGACCGTTTGTGTGTTGATGGTCTTGGTATATGCCGTCGTCGCAAACGTGGAGGTGGACTCGGGAGTGACTTCGGAGACATCCGATTCAGTGAGGAAGACCAGCGCGAATCCGGGGGCGTTTACTGGAATGCTGCAAGTGTTGGCGGAGGTATCGCACACGATGGTGACGACGTTGAGGTCGTTCTTGAGGATACCATCTACGGTGTATTTTGTTCCCAGAGTCTAAGTTCAAGAAGGAAGGGTGAGTAAGATGAGGGACAAAAGGTAAGGCTCACCTGGCCAGCCCATGTAATGTTGTTTTTCGTTGATACGGAATCAGATAAAAGATATCTACTGACAATGAGATTATAAAGTCAACACAGTACAAACGTACTCACTTCACATAAACTTGCTCAGGGACCGTCCCACCATCAATAGTAATTGTCGCGGTATAGTCATTGGACCCGGATTCGTCTGTGATGTAGTTGAATAGCGCTACCTTGGCCAGATTTCCACTCTCATAGATGGAATACTGCGGAGTATAAACGCTACCATCATTTCCTCCAAGATCCATTATTTGCGAAGTTCCCGATGTGCCAAACACTTCGGCGATCACTAGTGCAGAGTAGAAAATCGAACCGATTGTCCACTGGTGGTACGTCGATTCATTTGTGGGGGGTGCTGTGGAGAGTTTCTTTAGTGGCTCAGAGAGAAACTATTGGAAGCCGAACCTGTAAAGGGCTACATACGATGATGAGCGAATGCAGTACAAACGAATGGATAAATCATCACTTACATTATAATAAACGTTCTGACCACCAACGTGAATCATAGCCCCGGTGAAGTTTCCATAAGCCATCTGCAAACCATAATCGAGAGCCCACAGAGTAGCGCCAAAACTGTCTGAGATCCCAGGGAAACCACCACATGATGCCGAATTCATTTCGAGCATGTAGAATGGTCGATTGTACGTCTGCGCAATGGAGCTAGAGTTCAGATATGGCTGAACCAACGAAACGCCAGATGTGTGATTCAGATAGTCAGGAAATGCGGTCTGCGGGTCCACAAATGAACCTGACCCGTACATGGCGTAGCAGTTGTTGTTCGGATAACTGATGCGAAGGTAAGTACAATCGTGGCCTAAGAGGCTCAATGAAGGTTGCTTACTGTTCAACTGCAAGAGCGGAAAGGCTTTCGATGCACGTATCAAGGATACCGGTGTTCCAAACGAGTTCAGGCGCCCAATCTCCAGAAACACTAGGTACCACGAGGTTGTTCTTTGTGGGTATATCACCGTTGGTACTAATGGCGGTGATGAGTTGTTGGATTTCGCCGTAGTACGATGTCGCATCGTAACCTTCATCTCGATGTCCGTGGCTTTAGGAATGGATCGTCAGGTGGCGACTATGGTGTCCAGTTACTAAGACATACTCAACGTAAAGGTCCGGTTCGTTAGCGGCTTGAAGTCCTAGTAGCTTGTCGCCCAAAACACTTTCACCATATTCAGCAATGGCAAATCTCCAGTTCGAGGTATCGTTAAACGGTATACCTACGTGGATATAAGCGGACATTCGTATCGACAGACTTGTACACACCCAGGAACCATGCAACATCGACCAACGAAGAAACATTGGCGAACAGATAGAACATGTCCATGTTGTAGATGACCGCAGGTGTCTCGGTCTATTGGCAATAAAGCATGAGAGATCTTCGTCGATGGCATCAGGAACGTATACAGACAGGATTTTGGGAGTCAACTGATTGTTTGGTAATACATTTTCCGTTGGCATCTGGAAGCTCTGCTTCGTATGTCGCAAACTCTTGGGTGTTACCTCCTGCACGTATTCGGACACGACCGCCCCTCTGTGCGATGAGAGCCATCAGATTTAAGAAGATTGGTTGAATGTGGGTGCTTAAAACCGAGTCACTTCAGCCCATGAGTATCCCAATTTCGTATAACCTAAACGTACGAATTCTTGCCCACTGTATACAAATATCAAAAAAGGTAAAGATGCCCTGACAGTATTGATACTTACAGACTTGCGTGAGGACTGACATCTCAATTGAGAAGCCATAGAAGGCATCAGTCGATTGAGCGATCGATAGCTCAGTTACTGATGTATTCACAGCGGGTATACTAAGTGTGAAAGCTGTCGAAGGTGCAGGATCTGGTATTGAGGGCGGATCCAATACAGTATCGTCATAGGCTGCGAGTGTTGAGGTGGCCGCAGTAACAGAGGCGGTGGAGGTACCACTGCTAGACTGAGATATAGTTTGCCCCAGAGGAATCTGTCCATAAACGGTCACTTGAGCATCGACACCTTGCAGGAAAAAAAGGAGAGCAGAGTAACCCAGTGCCAGCAGGTGCTGACGCATGCTGGAGTACAAGAGTGGGTGGCAGGGTCAACCAGGGGTGCAGTAATGAGGGATCAGTCGGCTGCCGTGATATTTTTGAGAACTGCGCAGCACGGTCTCGGCACTTTTACGCAGATAATGGCTGCAATGAGAAGAGATGATGAGTCGATAGAAGATCAAAACAGGAAGCGGAAAGAATCACTTGCATTTGAAAATCCTATTGAGCGGCGGTGGGTAACTTATAACATGATAGCGGAAAACGTTGAGGCGCTCGAAAACATGTTCGGACACATCAATACTAACAAAATATTAATGCAGGAAACAGTTTTTTTTGTTCTCCAAAATGACAATACATAAGCGATAAATGGTCTGCATTTGTAGTCGTAGTTCACAATTGCACGCAGGATTTCTTCCCAAGTGAACATGTAACGGCACAAGAGGGATAATTGAACCGGCATCCGGTCCGGTAACGATCAATTCAAATTTGAGTTGAAACTGACACGTGATGGCCACGCGATCTCCCAATGCCTCCCATCCCCTCCACGTTCGACGAAGAAACCACACAGACGATTGCATCCATCGAGAGGCGCCAGAATGATATTTCGCAGTTCCAAATACCACGCCTGCGCTCCTGCAAAGGGCCGCTTGTTGCTCAGCAGAATCTAGCGGCAGAGTTGAGAGAAGACCTTGATGTCATTGCGCGACAAGTGGAGGTATGTCTTCTTCTTCTTCTTCGCTGCGATTCTTCCTCTTAGATCTCACAAGGGACTAGATCTGCTGGTTGGAGATCAGAGAGGAGAGAAGAACCGGAGAGACTTGCAACAAATAGTCGATGGGTTCAAACTCGCGCTCGGCAGGTGAAGTTTGCAGAACTGTGCATTGACAAGCTCTGACGATATCCTTAGTCTTCGAAAGGATACACGTGCAGCCCTTCTGGAGTCCAAGCGCACCATCGATGCTTTGAGCAGGTCGAATCGAGAAGAGCTACTCAAGTCTTCTGCTGTCACTGAAAAATCAGACGAGAAAGTAACGTGCGTACGCGCTTTCCGATTCTCAGGTCGCGACTGACATTTCTCTTGCAGGGAAGATGTATTGATGCAAGCCAATCAGACTGTGACGGAGGCCTTGCGGCGGACAATCGGCCTCATGCAAGGAGAACTAGAAAAGTCGGTTGCAGCGACTCAGTTGTTAGGTGCGTCTCTCTGATTTCTAGTCTTGTCCTTTCTTATCGTAGTATCCAGACGCCTCTTCAGCTTCCCTGCGCGCCACATCTTATACTCACGACACACTCACGAATATAATGGACACCTCCAAACAACTTATCACCGCCCTCGAGAAGACTGACTGGATGGACCGAGTCTTGATCATATCCGGATTGGTTTTCTTCACCCTTGTGGTTCTCCTCATCCTGAAGCAGAGGTTGGTGGATCGGGGTATTCGAATAGCGTTCTGGTGGACGCGGTTCATTCCGGACTTTGGCGGTGACGAAGTCCTGGTGTCCATGGAAGAAGGGAACAAAGCAACAACACTGGTCACGACGCTTGTCTCAGCTGCTACGAGCTCTGTCTCTGCAGCGGTATCTCTAACGTCAGCTCTTGTCGAAACGCCGGTCTCAAGCTCTCTATGGGATTCCAGTACAACGGAGGTCGCTACCGAGGCACCGACATTTCTACCGAATACAGTTATTACTACAACAACCGATACTATTATGTCTTCAGCCACAGAGGATTCACATGATGAATTATAGCTTTCGGTGTATCGGTGTATCATATTACTCGGACCAGTCTGACGAGGCCGTGTAGTTCCTATTGAGGGGATGAAGGACGATAGACTAGGTATTTATGTAAGTGACAGGTAGGTTGGTATCGAACTTAGTATAACATCTTGCGTTGAATATCGTCGTATAAACACCCTCAAAGTGACAGACCTCAACACCCCAACTAAAGCGTAAAGTGTTGACGTCGTGAACTATTGTGTTGGTCGCCTTGGTGGACCATGTAAACCCGCGTCACTGCATGCTGCTAAGGGACGGAAATTTTGATCTACATACCGATAATGTCGTAACTGTTAGTATCGTAGGGGCGTTTGTGTCGAATATAACTAAGTGGAGGTAAGCTAGAGCATTTATATTAACATGCTTATCATGTATCGCGGCGGACTCATTGATCTAGCCATACAGGCTTCCGGTTATGTGACTTTATCGCCACTCTTCCAAAGCTCCTTGCGCCTGAATGACGATGTTAGCCGCCAACAATATTCATGTGCAACGGAGAGCTTACTTTAAAAACATTTGCAGATCCACATCGGAATTGGTTTCACCTTCATCAACCAGCGGCCCAGAAATTTTTCGCTCGCAAAGCTTCGCTTCGAGACCCCCGCTTCTGCCGATAATCATTCGTACGTTCTTCATTCTGTATATTCTTCCCTGTTCCATCATCCTCCCTGTTTGGAGCGCAGCGTCCCACATCTTGATCTTCAGCACGGTTTCTGCGAGAGACGAAGGCCATAATTTGGAGTGCATCGGAATGACCTGATCATTCCTCGTGTAGTCAGTAACATAGAGTTCGTACGGGCTGTTGTTTCCGTTATCAGATTTAGCAAGCACCTAGAAACTTGTAAACAAAAATTTCTTTGGAAACAAAGTGGGAAATAGAGTACTTCGACTATGCAATCAAAATAACCATCGGATACTTTGTGGTCCGCGTCGCGGATGAGCTTATGCACCCGTCGAGAAGGAACCATGACATGCTCGGGTGTTTCATAGCCAATTTGGTAGATTGTTCCTAACTCTGCCTGTCTCTTCTCGAGTATTGCACGCCACCAAGTGGAAAGTTTGGAGCAATAGTCGATTTCTTGAGGCTGAGCATTATGGAAAGGAGAGAATCGAACGCCCAAGCCGTTTGGTCCGAGACCTTCATAGAGAGGAGTGTCACCTCTGTTATGATCTATCTCGCCTGTTTCTTTCTTGTACACTGCCCACTGAAACCTATCATAGTATCCTACGGCATAGGAACGGTCGTTGAACTTTGAGATCTGCACTGAAGTCAGTCGCGCATACTTACTAGTAATGGAACACTGCACTACCTTGACATCGCGAAGAATGACAATGTCGTTCACCTCAGGACGAGGAAGCCAATGCTTATACTTCGTCGTAAAACAGTTGACGCTGAATGCATCTGAATCGTTCCAGGTGCCGTCTTCAGGGGAACTGATGCTTGGATCAAGGATTTTTAAGTTGCAAATTAGTTCTGCAAGTCATATTAGGCTACGACTACGAATGTGAAGGGCTAAAATTGAGGTCTTACGTTGGCCGTGAGAGACTAAAGATGGTTCGGATACGAACTTGACTATGCCTATAACATTTATTAGCTGGCCTTGGGTCATCACTGAAGTTTCTCCTAAGGCCACATATTGGGTCTGAGGGGCGAGATTGATTAAACAGGTCTGATGGTGATATAATACGTCCATCACTTACACAGCCGAAGTCCAACCCAGCAGTCATGGGAAGGCGAACGTCCGGTAGTGGGATGGAGGCAGGCGGAAACATCTCTAGCGCGGCGAACATCTACTCAGGTGTACGCTTCGGTTTCAAAAAACTTGTCTTACCTCTGGAATCAGCCACAGTGGACGTCAGGGTTGGGCTTGTGGACACACTAGAATCCCTTCCCGTAATGGAGGCTGCAGAGGTTGTGCTGATGGGACCGGCCTTGAATTTCGGCTTCGAAGTAGGTGCAATATCGGGCGACAAGGAAGTCGTGCCGTTCAATGCGAAAATTCTATCGCGCTGCTGCTGAGCTCTCAGGGTCTTTCTTTGTTTCTTCGTCAATTTCGGGGGCTTGAGCTTCTCAGAGATAGTCGTCTCCTGTTTGAGTCTCTTTGCGAGGACGGGCGTATCGGCCAAGACTGATAATGCACGTTTTCCTTGGGGAAGGGGTGTGGGAGCGTCATATCTAATGAGCTTAGAGGTACAGGTGATATATCACATGTTTGATGCATCTGAAGTTTAACTTGCTTACCTGGGGAGTGGGGAGGTCTACTTGAGAATACGATGAGACACTGCGCCCTGAATAGCAATTCTCGTCTTTAGAAGCTATCACAGCTGGGATGAAGCTTGAGCTTGAGCAATGCACTCTTTACAGACCAAAGAAACACTCACGTCTCCGTAGGAGCCAGGTGTCGATAACGCGACCATTGTTCTTCGCAACCTTCCAGGACTTGACTACTTTCAGACGGATGCCTACTTTGTATTCCAATAAGTTTCCGTCAATGACCGCTCCCTCCAAAGCCAAATCTAGCTTGTCCATGGAGCACAGTTTCAGCCCCTGCACAGAGACAGCATTAAAGCACTCTCCAGCAAAAATAACGTCGAACGGCACAGAGATTTTGGCATCACTACTGGCGTCGATTTTGAAGATCATCTGACATTTGTCTGTTCTGTCCCAAACCATGGAGACTGTTCCGGATACATATCCAGAACCATCATCCGGGTTGCGGAGCAGATCAGCAGCAAATCTCTTCAGAGATGGATCGTCGAAAGGCATTGATACAGATGGAAGTATTCTGGAGGTAGTGCGTTCAAGGGTGAGTGCTGCACGGCGATTTCGAGGGAGGAAGAGGTACGTCGATAGGGGGAGAATTTGAAATGACGCGATAAATAATAAGACCGCGTCATGGTCACCTGACAATCTCCTGTCAAATCGAGCCGAGAGAGTATCAGCCAATAGGAAGCGCTCATTGTCCAGCCGATGAAGAGGCCTCCTTTCTCCTTTCTTCCAGCCACCACCATGCCTCACATCAGGAAAAAACTGAAAGCAAAGCCTACCACCGAAGACGACCAGCCCAAACCATGCTATATTACACGTCTTCCCTTTGAGCTTATCGCTGAAGTGCTCCTGTATACCCACTCACCCAAGGATGTCCTTGCACTGGCTCGATGCAACAAATTCTTCTGCGCAACCCTTGTTAGCAAGTCTTCGGATTACATCTGGAGATATACCAGAAACAACTGCAAGCCTTCACCCCTCCCGGAGCCATTGCAGATTTTTACGGAAGCGTCGTATGCTGCATTTGTGTTTGACGAAGGCAAATGCGAGGTGAGATTTCTTATATCACCGCTGGTGGAGATACCTCATCGGGAACGCAGGAATGTGGGAAAGTAAGCAGGTTAATGTATGATTCATTTGCTTTGAGGATTCGTACTTGCGGCCATGTACGAGGTTTCTTAGTGGTAATTCGCATCTATTGATCCGCTCTATGTAGAATAAATGTCGGAAGCAGTTTCTCAAGTAAAAATTTCTACTGTTTCTATGTTATTACGCTGACTTCCTTGCTTAGGACAAAACTTATCGCTTTTCAAGAACATGCACAGCCTGAATACCACCGAATCATTTCGGAGTCCCTTCTTGTCCCCGAACACGCTAATTGCACTGGTAGGCCTTCTTCACTCCCCTCATTCATCCCGTGCACTTACACGTTCAGCTTCTGCCTCATACTTATATGACAATGCGGGTTGTATGTCCTTTTACGAGCTAACCCTCATTTCGGAACTCATGGTCGCCCAGGGCCCAGTTGTCGAAAACTCTATCGTGTCAACGAGTGGGTCGCGGCCGTGCAAGAGTATCTCGATGCTTCTCACTCGCCAGAAGATCTAGATGCCCAAATGGAGGTCGGTCTTGACCATGTCATTATATTGTCACGCACTGAATGTGCCATAGCGACGGGCGAAAACGGCGAAACGGATATCATTGATGATGCCCAAATTTTTGGAATTGTTCAAATGGAAGGAGAAGTATGACAAAGCTCGGGCTGCGAACAAAGCGCGCAACGATGAGTTGTAGGTGTTATATCTCCAAATACATCGGCTCTATTTAAATTTCTTCCCTAGCGCTAAGACTCTGGCGACAAAGGTTGGGTATGATCATTGGGATCTTATGCAAGCGTCCAGCTACGCCAGACTGCATCGGGGTAAGAATACAACTTCAGAGAAAGTGACTGATTCCGGTGCGATTTCCCCTAACCTTCTTGAATCCCGGTCTCATGCAATCGACAGACTACAAGATAATCCATGAAGCTGTCGAAGCTGAAATTCTCCAAGCGACTGAGGCCCGGAAACGGTCCAAGCATGAAGCCGATTACAAGCAGTCGCGAGAGCACGTTAAGAAACATTACGAACGACTTCGCTGCAAGAAGGTTGATGTCCCTCTGCCGCCGTTAGCCAGTTTCCGCAAAATCCCTATCATTCATACTATTCAGACAACTCCTGCTTCGCCTGAATTTGACGTCGCTAAACAGCTCCAGACAACGCTCGTCGCAACACTTCTTAAGAGCGAATTGTCAGCTTGGAGAAACCAAGCAAAGGGCGCATTAGCGATTACTCTAGGTTTCGCAAACTGGAAGTCGGCAAGCAGCAAACGCTTGCACCCTACTGATAGGATCAACGCCCGTTTTCGGTGCAAGAAGTGTGTTCATATAGAGAACAAGTATAAAGAAGACCAATGTTTTGATTTCTTTGGCGTTTGTTCCCACCAATGCTCAAAGCAATTGTGCGGGAAACAAGAATGGGACGTCACTCGATTTATGAAAGATGAAAAGGTTAGCTATGGTTGTCAGATCTGTTTGGCCTTACTTTTAAGTATCCTTGCAGGCTTGTGCGGCTATCACGAAGTTGGCTGATATTACCAAAATTAACACCGAATCGCAAGAGTCTATCCTTGCATTAGAGGCACTCGAAGTGAGTGATTTGAGAATTTTGTGCAATAGCTGCACCGCGGCGATTGTATTGCGGCCTTCTGCCGTTGTGGGTATTTCTTCTTGACGTCTGAAAGCTGATTAATTGACATTATCGTTCCTTCGCTTATAGGTTGGTCATTCCCACCGTCATGAGGACATGCAGATGTCTCTTCTCCCAGCCTCAGCCCTCGAGAAGCATCCTCTGACGAAGGGCCTTGCCTTGAGGCTCATGGGTCCGGAAGACCGGGCGAAGGTATTGCGGGAGGACAAGAACTTTGGGTGTCGCCATTGTCTTCAGGTGCAGACGGCAGAGACGGATAAGCCGATAGAAGAGTCCGGCAAAGAGTGTATCTTAACATTCAATGGGTTGCGTTCCCATCTGAAAACAAGGTAAGTGTCAGTTGAACTCGCAGGAACGATCAAATGAATAGATGCTTTGAATAGGCATAACGTCGCAGACCTTCGAGATGAGGACTTTTACTGTTCCAAGCCTTTGGTCTGGAGGGAAGTTGGCAGGGCAACTTCAACTTGATTAACATCTACATCACGACGAAGTTATGTCTTTACGTATTCTAATGCATATCGTCTTGACCCTAGTGCAAAGGCTAAGCCGATTGAACCGCTCAAACCTTTAGCCCGATTCTATTAAGATGCGGCTCGTCGGATCGAATGCCTATCATGCAACAGATTCTGATTCACGTTCATATCCCAACTCGCGTCTTTTTTAAGCACAGGGCCACGCGCTCCAATAACCCCAATTTGTAGGCTATTCTTTGACGAAGTACATGAGCGCCGTTCTTCGTCATACCATTCTACAAGGACCACTCTCAAAGAGTTCTTGAAGTTCATTCAGGTGACCATCTTTTTCAAGTCTGGCCGTGTGAAGAGCTTCTGTCTTCATTTCTCATTTCTGTCTCCGGATGAAGGATACTATCATTCATCGTCGGGCTCCATGCTACCTGTAAGGGTTGCATCAGATGACGGTGGAAACCCCACGGTCTATTACCTGTGGAACATAGAATGCTGGGTCACGGTATAAGAACAAGAGCGCTTTGCTGATGACATATCACATTGTTCGTCATGTCCAACTCATCTTATGCTTTGGATATCGCGTCTACCTGGGTAGACAACTTCGCCAAAGCTCTTACTTCTGGAGAAATCAGCAACATACTATCGTGCATCCTCCCTGACGGCTGGCTTCGTGACATCTTAGTGTTCACATGGGCCAACCGCTCCCTGCATGGACATGAGAAGATCCTAGCATACCTGACTAACGATGGAAACAAAAGGGTTATTTCGGCGAAGATCTCCAATGTAGCCCTAGATACGACGGAGTTTTTGACGCCGGAGTACGCGTCAGAGGCCGGGACGGTCATGTCTGGGTTTTCGTTTAGCACCTCTGTAGGCACAGGACTCGGATATGTGCATCTCTTACCTGATGCGCAAGGCGTGTGGAAGGCACTGTCCGTACTCATGATGCTCGACGAGCTTTATGGACATCCTGAGGACGGTCCTGAGCTCGGAGTATATGGTGAACATACCTTGGCCTGGGAGGAAGTTGACAGGAAACGAAGGGAAGACATCGAAGCGGATCCTCATGTCTTGATCAGTACGTCCGTCTGGTGTGGTTTTGACAGCGGAGTGTTGACGACAAACCCTTTGCTAGTTGGGGCTGGTCAGACAGGCGTGACCATCGCAGCTCGTTTCCGTCAGATGAATCTGCCTACGCTGGTCGTAGAATGTAACCCACGTGTGGGTGATAACTGGCGAGCTCGATATCCGACCCTCACTCTGCACACTCCTCGGTCTCAATATAATTGTGGGTTAATTGTGTCCTTTCATTTGCCTGCCACTTACGACGCACAGTTCTGTATCATCACTATCCGTCTAATTGGCCGATATACGCTTCGCGTGACAAGGTCGCAAATTGGCTGGAACACTATGCTATCAATCAGGACATGCACGTGTGGACAAACTCTCGACCTACAGGTATTCCCACGTATGATCCTGAAACGAAGAAATGGACCATTGTCATCGACCACCAGGGTACTCCTACCACTCTTCATCCTACTCACATTGTCTGCACGACCGGAATCCTTGGTGCTCCCCGAATACCTGTTATCGAAGACAGGGATGTGTTCATGGGAACTGTCTTCCACGCAGAGAAGTATGGTGGTGGGAAGTCTTACAAAGGCAAACGAGTCATTGTCGTAGGCGCGGGAAACACCAGCGCGGATATATGTCAGGACCTTGTCGTGCAGGGTGCTGAGTCCGTGACTATGGTTCAGCGCTCGTCGACATGTGTTGTCGCGAAGCATCCTGGTTGTACCAACGCCCTGCTCAGCCTATGGCCTGAGGGCGTTCCGCCGGAGATATCCGACTTCAAGTTCCTGTCCATACCTATGCCGTTGCGAATAAAGATGGCCAGTGCTCATGCTGTGGAGATGGCGGAGGCTGAACGTGAGATGCACGAGGGATTGAGGAAGGCAGGTCTCGATGTTAACATGGGCCAGGATGGATCAGGCCAGTTCCCAATGGTGTTCCAGAGGTTTGGGGGTTACTGTGAGTCTTATTTTTGCTGCATGATGATGAAGGCCAAATCTTCACATGATAATCCTAGGGATCGATGTCGGCTGCGCTGAGCTCATCATTTCGGGCAGAGTGAAAGTCAAGCAAGGTGTCGAGCTCCAGCGATACCTGAGAGATGGTGTCATTTTCACAGATGGTTCCAAGTTGGACGCTGATGTTGTGATCTACGCGTGGGTTCCTTTGTCAAAACCCATCCAGACCCGTCATCAACGTTGATCATTCGCAGGACCGGCTATCATAACATCCGTGATACTATTAAGGGTGTGTTCGGTGAAGCTATCACGGAACGTACAGGTCCAATCTGGGGCCTTGATGAGGAAGGAGAGTTAAACGGTTGTTTCAAACCTTCCGGTCATCCTGGCGTGAGTACCTGTACATCATCGTTCTTCGCTAGTTTATGGTTCTCCTAGCTATGGTTTGGTGGCGGTGATATGACCCTATCTCGAATTCTCTCCAAGCGCATGGTAAGTTTTACTCCTCTTCGGGTTTATGCGCATGCTCATATCCACAATTCATGGAGGCCCTCGAAATGAAAGCCATTCAACTTGGTTTAGTAAATCAGTAGAAGCCATACATCTGAGTAATGTGAAGAGGCTTAGTCCTACGCACGCTATTTTCTCGAACCGACAACCCAGACACCTGTACATTAAACATTTATACATTCTTACTGACATGGGCCCCGTTCCGACCAATGTACCAGGAGATCTGCAATTTTACTTTAAAGCTGAAATGGAAATGCAGTGGTCAAGGGTTAGTATCGACGAAGATACTGTCCCTTTGTCGTGGGAAACTGTTGGCGTTTAAAAAGATCATGAATATTGGAACAAGTGCGTGAAAAACCAAGCACCCAAAAAAACCACTAGATCTTGACTCCTTCCTCGTAATCCATGTATGATACTTTCGAACTGTCTAGGACTTTCCTTCGCTTTGGCCATGCCTGCAACCCATTCTAAAGTCGAGGTAGCGCTGAGTCGCTCCCTTGTCAGGCTGACGGTTACCATTGGTTGTCATTGCAACGTCTACACTATGTTGATGTGGGAGGCTAGACTGACGGGAATGTGAGAGTCATCAACTTAACCGATGGAAGAGCACACACTAGCTGGCATTTCATCAGAATAGATGTGTCTTCATGAAGCAATTATCCTTGGTCTTGACATGGCCAATAGTGACGTGTAGCTTCTGGGACCTCTTCAAACGAGGGCAGTTTCTCTGGATCAGTCCCTTTTGGCGTTCACCCTTTTTAAGGGTGGTTGGCTTCCATACTTTGATAGCGACACGGACAGACTGAAGGGCAGGAAATCGACCATCGGTAAGAAGGAGATCAAGGGCTTTCCACGTCGCCCCAGCATCCTGTGCAATGTAGATGGATCCCTTGTTCATGCCCACGACGATCTTCAGGTGCTCCAGGGAGGACTCCTTCTCAGGCGGCGCGAGTGATTTCATCCACCACTGTAGCACGACTTCGAGAGGATTACGCAGGTAGGTATCTCTGACGCGGCCATGGATGTCGATGCCGAGCTTCTTAACATGGGAAACATCAAAAATTGGAGGTTTTTCTTTCCAGGCGTGTTTGACCGCAGCTAAGCGCAGCCGTTGAGTAAAGAAGAAGTGAGGCACAGAGGATATGGCTTACCCGATTGGCGAGCATGATCATGCGTGACATTAAGCTCCTCGAGGACCCCAGCCGTAGAGGAGCGTTGAAGGAAGAGACCGACAAACGGAATATCATTATAGGTAACATCATTCAAGGTGACTTTCCGCAGAATCTCGTTCGAACCCAAGGATCCATTCAAAGCTAAACGCCAAATGTCTGGAGACTGGTTGCCTCTGAACGTGTGAATAGCTGAGCTGCGTTCCTCCACGGGCATCCTACGAGGATTCTTGACGGAAACCTGATGGCAAGTCGAGGTTCGTTAGCTGTGGGAACAGTCCGACGAACGTCGAAAAGCTCTGCTGATCTTCGAACTTAGCGTTCGAGAAACGGATGGAGTGGACCGGCCGCGAGTATAATGCCTTCAAAAGGTCCTCGGAAATGGAATTCATGTGTATGTCATGGAATTCAAGACTCTCCAGCTGTGGCAGGCTCTGTACGACCTCAGGGCCATATCGTTTAGCTCCACATCCTGTGCGGAGAACCAAGGCCGTCGTATCACTGGGGAGATCTTCGGTGAGAAAGGCAGGCCATTTTGGGGGGGATGAAAGTCTGAGGGTAGAACTAAAATGCCGCCGAGGTAATCGAAGGAGTCGAAGGCGGTTCAGCATCTAGAGAGAATCAGTATACAACTAAAATGATACTGTTTGGTGCACACAGTGAAATCACTTGCTATGATAGAACACGATAGTGCCACATTGAAGGCAGATGATGGAAAGAATGAAAAAATTAACCGTTCACCGGCCCGGTACGCCCGTTGAATATGCTTGCGAAGTCTCAACAGGTACGACATTCTATTACTTTTGGGATGCCAATCTACGTTCAGAGATACTAGCTAGGGCATACTTCCCAGTGAAAAGCATGACAACTCCCAGGATACCCCCGTATAACAAGACATCTCCCAGTCTGAGGTCTACCCAGTACCAGAAAAGCAAAACCTCAAAGGCACCAAGGGTAGCGGTGAAAGGAAGTATTTTTGGAGAAAATAGTCGAGGCACGCGAGGTGATACCTGCGCCCACTGTTCCTTGGTTAATAACGGCGTGAAGACGACATTGGGAGGCACCCACCAATCCCAACAAAACGACCCAGGGAGCAAGAACAAGGCCGGCAAATAAAGCAGAAACGGACTTGGGCGGTTGAGTCGGTTCAGGCCGGAATGTGTGTTCGATGAAAGGAAGTGGATGGAATGAGGCCTCATCTGGGTGAGGCGTGATGGGATGAGACGCTGGCACAAAAAGATCGAAAAGACTGATTTTGAGGGGCGAGTATTTCGGTGTTCCAATGATTAGTGAGACTTTCAAGGGCGCCTTTGACGACGTCGCTGGCAGTGATGGCGGCACTTTGGCCATGTTCTAGTGCACCAGCGGGTTAAGATGACGAGTTGGACAGACACCAGCTGCACTTACCAGTTCGAATTTTGCTTTTCCACCACTTGTCACTCGGACAGGCTGGATACCCTCCTCCCCAGACTCCTCATCATAGAAACGGAGGAACGTCTGCTGCGGTTGCACGCCTTTTCCACTGTCCACATCGACGGCCTGGAAGGTGATTTTCAGTGTATCCGTTGGCGACAGAGTTACTGGTTCGGGCGCTTTATGCGCCAATGAGATACTAGGGCAGCTTTCAGGTCGGATGAGTGCAAGGCAGAAGGATGGCTACATACGGTTCTGAACGAAGTTGGGAACCGCTGGAAGAGGTAACAGAGAGCCTGGGCGATTGCAAGGTCAGTACAGACGCGTTCGCCGCCGCCGCAAGCAGCAGCAGGGAAGCAAAGGAAAACATAGTCATGGAGGCGCAGCAAGAACTGGAATGATCAAGTGCGACGTGTTCGTCCAAATATGGCGACCAAGTTTCCAAAAATAGATTTCAAATCGTATAAATTTAGCGGGGGTATCTACATAAGCATTCATTATTTACTTGTATCTAGTGGAAAGCATTCGAAAGCAAGATTAGATAGATATCGTTTCATTAGAGAAGGATGTGTCTTTTCCCTTCACACCTTGAAGCCCGACGCCCATGGCATCTCACCCCCCGTGTCACTGGCATGTTCGAGGGACTGGGGTTTTCGGTCTGTTGAGTCGAGCCGATTCATCTCAGTAGCCTCGTCCGTCTCAGAGTAGACGCCCCGACGTATATTCACGACAGGTATCTGACTCGGAACGCTGTCACTGTATGTTTGCCGACCCTTGCCCATTCGTATAATGACCGTCGATGTGACCTAGAATGACGCCGCCCTAAGAGCCTAAGAAAGGAGAAATGACAGCGGCAACCTACATCAATCGGCTCTGACGTTAGTGTCTCCTTCAGTTTCTCTCGGGAAATCAGCGTATCCATTAGGGTCTGTGAATCCCAGTCAAAACACGGAAAAATCAGGAGGGACGATGTACGTTTGTGTAGATACGTCCAACAGGCATAGCAAACATGCCATAAAGGTTTGTCGTGGGCGAACCTACGGTCCTGGTAAGTCTTAAACCACAAAGCGACAAGAGGGGCGTTACTGAGGTAGCAGACCAAAAGAGCTAGCGCAAACATGCTCGAGAAAACCCCGGTTTGAATCGTGCCACGAATGAGCTGATTGATAACCGAGTCCGTTGTCCTGAGTCCTGTTCTGGATCTGTAAAGCACGAACGATAGCGAGCCTTACGTCTTCTGTCAGTAATAACATCTTAAGACGGAGGAGACGGCAAGCTCACTCGTCAAGAATAAATCCATCATTGTTTGTCCCACAAGCCATGTGATGATGATAGGCTTCAAAACAATGAGCTTTAACACCCTAAAAAACGTCTCTTCATGAGAAAGGTATTTAGGAGAACTCCTCTACGTACTCATGGATAATCCAGGCCTAAATGTAATATGAGCAACGTCAAAGACCTAGAAGCTGAACGCACCTTGATTCCCGTCGTTATACCCAAGCAAAAGACTGTAACGGCACATATCATCAAACCGACATACAAATACAACTTTCCAGTCAACCGGTATAGACTACACGAAATGATGAGGTTGAGCAATAACAAAGGTCACACATAAACGCACCGAAAGCCCAAAAAGTGATGTACAAGAATCGCAGCAATAGCCTCGCTTATGACGGTAAAAGGATAAGGCCAAGGTGCGACTGGTTAATCGTCAGCATAGCCCAGGATTCCACGGTCGAGAAAAACGCACTGAGGAGTATTGCGGGATTGGTATAGTTTTCAACGCTTCGCGGACCTCCTGCATCAGGCTAGGTAGTTCGGTCTCAAGGGAAGCACGACGAACCAGTAAAACCAGGCCATGTATATCACTCTGCACAACGCGTTCAGAGAACAGAAACTGTGGAAATGTTACGGTACGTACCCTGCAGAGTGTACTGAGTCGTTTAGGAACAGCAGTGACACTGTAATCCTAAATCATAATCGTGGAGGTGAGTTATTAGTATAGCATGACTATGGACTTCGTCCGACCTGATCCACAACGGATCTTTGTGCACTGTATTCACGGGTCACCTCTGACCCTCCACATGATACTGTTCTACTTACTGGATCCATAATACGTTGCGAACTGGACAGTGACTATCCCGAAAAGATATGTATTAACTGGAGTCTAATCAGCTCTTTCTCATTCACGGGGTGCGCGAAAAGGTCTCACAAAATATGCCAACCAACAGTGTACCTGCGTCTGTGATCAAAATATACACGGAGAAAATGGCATAACAACAAAGACTCACCAAGCAGTGTGTCATACTCTCCCATCGTTTTGCGGCGTCACCTGCAAAACGGGAGTGATGTTTGGGTTGCGCTAAGAGATCGCGGGGGTTCTTAAATATTCTCCGGAGGGCCTGCCCGCGTCCCTCGTCTAATGGAGAATAAAAGGTGCACAGAAGGGTCGACATATTAATTTCAATGATGGCCGCCGCCGCATGGAATTCGCGATTTGCTGCATAGAACGCGCTTTGAGCGGTTTGGCGGGCTTCCACCCACGAAGCGAATGTCAAGGGATCGTTTCTGCGGCGGGACAGGACAACTTCTTATGCAGTTTGGAGGGTACCCTACACCTACTAATGAAACCTTCCTACTGCGCATGTAACCGCTGTGGTCGTCAAGGGAGGGAAGCTAAGGGTGTGATTAGCAAGATTCATGGGAATCTCAGGATCTAAGCGCTTCGAAAATATCGCCTCAAATCGAACTGATCAGCCGAAATAAACGGTATACGCGATTAACGGGAGATCTAACCTACTTATCGCTAGTCTTGACCCTCGAGGTTTCCTGATGGCCGCGTCTGTCTTCTGTTGCCAAGGCCTTTATCATTGCGCGAACTGGGTATTTTCTGATTTCCATTCAGTACGGTTGACGTCGCTAGTATATTGTCGACTCGGAATCGAGTTATCTTCATCATATTGTCATTTATAGTACAAGGAACGCTTGTTATCACGACAACCGTGGATGCTTTGATGACCAACATGGTCTGTTGGCCAACATACACCGGATCACTGTTGCATATGCGTACCGTGAGTTCGTCGGAACATCGAATAGTCTGGTTCATAACGGCATTTGGTAGACTGTTTATAAGCGCGCCTTCTAGACAGAGGAGTATCAGTATCAACTCGTGGTGAAGGGTGCATCACATACGTAGACTCTCAGGCCACAGACTCGAGCTTTGACTGTTCTAGACGCTTCAAGAGCACACCTGTGCATATCTCGAGGGTCTGTGCCTCCTCGACGGTGGCGCCTGCGCTGCCAGCCCAGCGGATTTTAAGATTTTCATCGACGAGATACACATAGCCCACACGACTATTTGTCATACTTAACGGATCTCGCTCGTACTCCATATTTTGACTCGACACGAGATACGTGGAGTGTAGCTCTGGAGGTATAACGGAACGTAGAGAGTTGGCGAATAGGTTGACTAGCAACGATTTGAGGAGATTTTCTTGTAGATTGATCTGGACGAACTGGTATAGCGGGTTAGAGAGATACCGAGTGTTCGTGGATTCCGAGAATCCCTTGACGTGGAACTGTGCATACATCAGGACACGGGTGCCGATAATATTGGATCCTCCATACCTCGGATATTCGCGTGGTGATGACGGCGAGGACCGTTATGCGGCCAATGCAGAGATCTGTCGTGTGCTGATTAGATCCCTTGAGGTTTTTACCCTGGATGTCCGGGAAATACAGAGCTTGCTAGACGACATATGTCAGGCAGTATTCAGATGAATTACGAAGTGGCACCGACGTCTTCCCGTATCAAACTCTTAGGAGCGAGCCAGGTCTTTCCTCCGTGTCTTCTTGTCCGATTTAAATCATGGAAATACCCTTTTGAAGCCTCCTTTACCCTGCGGCGACGGTGAGAACGAGACTCGCGAAATTAAAGCCGAACATACAAGAGTTCCCGCTCTGCCATGACCTTGTCAGGATCCAAGTACCCCTTCAGCCTTTCCGTGGTATTCAAACGCGACGTCGTTGGTCGATGCCGCACCCCCAGAGGCCTGCTGAGATACGGTAACGGTTCTTCGTCGTACGGTTCGTGATAAATTGCCTTTCTTTTCGCCGAGGGCACCTTCGGTCAATACGGATTTTGGTGTTTCATTCCAGTATACCCTACTGGAATGGAAAGCGCGGCAAATGTCACGACGCTGCCATTGACGAGCAACATGCAAAAAAGTGGACATTGTCCAAAGGCCAGTGGAAGTTGCCATTTTTGGCCGCGACAATAACGTGACGGTGACGGACGCACCCGGATTCCACGTGACTTATGTAATAAATATAAGCAACGCGTGCCAGGTTTGTTGATTCGGTCTCTGTTGTCTTCTTACCACCACCTCCTCAGTGTCACCTATATCTTGTGTATATTCTTCTAAATATTCAACATGGTATGTCTCAAGTCTTGCATTCACACTCAATGATCTGATGAAACCCATTTTTTGCAGTCTGGAAAGGGTACGCGAATGACTTTAAGATGATGGTGACGAGATTTCTGACGATCTAGCAGGAAAATCTGGAAAATCTTCTGGTGGAAAGGCTGGTGGTGAAGGTGGCAAGTCGCAGTCGCGCTCAGCAAAGGCGGGCTTGCAGTTCCCCTGTCGGTCGTGTCCATCGTCTCCTAAAGAAGGGCAATTATGCCCAGCGTGTTGGTGCTGGAGCACCTGGTGCGTCACTTCACCTATCATGCACATTCGTTGCTCAAACGTTTGTTCTAGTCTACCTCGCTGCCGTCTTGGAGTACCTCGCGGCTGAAATTCTCGAGTTGGCCGGTAATGCTGCCCGTGATAACAAGAAGCAACGTATCGTTCCACGTCATTTACAGCTTGCCATCCGAAACTGACTGAAGAGTGCGCTGTATTCCTATTCCCAATACGTTCCGGGGTCTGACATTGCACTAGATTGAACAAACTCCTTGGCGACGTCGTAATTTCGCAAGGCGGTGTCGTGCCCCACATTGAATCTCAACTCCTGCCAACCAAGTCTGGGTAAGTAGCTGCGGCAGTTCTTACGTGGTACCAGTGTTGATCATATCACTTTACAGCAAGGGACGTAAAGAGGGCGAGGAGGTGTAATGGCTATGTATCATTGGATCTTTTCTATTTTATGTCTTATATTCTGCGGTATGCATGTAACATTGTACTTTCCGTATCTGTCTAGAATCTTTCTATATACATTTGTACGAACATCTGAGTCTGAATGCCGCCTTGTTGGCGAAGTTCCGTCTATTTGTTATTCACTGTTTAGGAATATAGCGGGCTAGTTATCCGGACGCATTTTCACCGCCTACCCTATTCTCGTTCTTTCTTCGTCCCTTTCATATCCTCCATGCGGTGGTTGGCCCCTCCAGACCGCAGAGAACTGACGCTCATCATCTTCTGCCTGACGATATTCACTTTCGCTTACAATTTCACGAATTCTACTCGATTTCTTGGTATTGACGCCGCTGCGACAAAGGGCGTGCTTGGCTTTAGCGGCTTGGGCTTTGGTGCCTCAAACATCATTGGTAGTGACGGAAGGAAGCTTGCTAGATGGCGGGATGCTGTTGAAAACCTGATATTTGGTGATTGGGGCTGGGATTCGGGACACATTGCTGGAGACGGCCTGGAGAGGAGTCAGGCTCTTGGTGTTGAGCCGCATCATGCCATGTGGATGTCGGGCAAGGAGATTCCCAAGGCCACCGGCATAGAAATGCAGCCATTTGTGTCGTGGGGAAGAAATGTACCAACCGTCAAGGTTCTGCAGCATACCCCAGGTGCGTGTCCCTGCTCTACATTCTCTGGTCCTTGCTGACCAACACTTGCAGGGCATTCTGTCCTCGACAATGTTATCTTATTCAAGGGCAACGTGTACCTCGTAACCGACGACCCAGGCGGTCTCCCGTCCCTCAACTCCATCGTATCACCACCTAATTTCTGGTCGAAGATTTCCACCGCCGAAGCGATAGAGGAATTTGGTACTTATGGTGGCCGGTGAGTCCTCATTACATTGTACAGATGCGATGTGAATTCTCATTGAGCAGTCTGGGAGGCGTGACATTTATATCCACGGACCCCTCTCCCGCTAATTCTACCTTGCACGAATTGTGGCGGACATACAGCGCCCTGGACCCGTCTATTGACGCGGAAGGGAGGACTATCCTGCCGCAGCCTCAACGACTGTTCATGCCGTTCCTCCACCCCTTTACGGACCCAGACCCACCGTATGAGAACCCGATGTTGCGCCGTCCTCGAACGGACACTGGTTTCCACCCATTTCTCGTCAAGGCTGGGTTCCCCCAGATGACAGTGATGTTCGACCAAGACTGGATGGACTACCACTTTATGGAAGTTCCATACGTCGTCGAGCGAATGGTGATCGTTGACCGAAACTCGGGCAATGTCTTACCAGAAGTCGTGTCGCCTTATTGGTGGGAGCCCATCCGGAAACAGCTTTCGACGTACCTGAACTTGGAGAACGGAAAGTCGAAGAAAAAGGTCATCACATACGTTCACAGGCAGAATCAGTATCCCCAATTCGACTGGGAAGCACCCACACCTAAGCTCAGGGCCGAAGACCATGAACTGTTGGTGAAGAAGCTGCAGAAGATGGCGTATTCCTATGGGCATGAATTCAACGTGGTTTCGGCGCTCGATTTTGAGACGTCGTGGCATGATAGGATATCTTCGATTGTGCGATCTACGGTGCTTCTGGGCGCGCACGGGAGTGATCTTATGGACGGCATATTCATGCGACGAACACCGCAGACGACGGTAATAGAGTTTTTCCCACAGGACAGGTTTGTGAGAGATAGAGCAACTATAGCGCACGGGTTGGGGATGCACTACGTTGCCTGGTGCAATGACCAGTAAGTCTATCTCACACTGATGTCCTCCCTGATTGTTTATCTTTCCCTCTTAGAAAATATACGTCAGATAATCTACCACCCATCTCAAAACCCGAGAATGATGAAGCGACGATGACGCTGAACGCTGACCTTGTTGCTCAGACAGTCCGTGATATTCTTTCTCGTTCATGAGGACTTTTTGCATAGCGTACACATTACTTGCATATTTATCGATACACTTTGAGGTCAATGTCCTAATCACTGATTTCATTGGAGCACTAGATCTAGACTTTTTCTCTACCCTATACTAAGTACTTGCACACCTCTGACTCCCGGCGTCTATTTTCATGGTCCCGGGGCGGTCAAGTACCGTAGTTCAGCTACCGTAACTTATATATTAACGGCAGGGACGGGGTAGTAGGAGATCAATCATCACATACCTGGCTGTACGCGCTTTAAAAACGTCAAACATGTTTGTAGTGGCGCCGTCAGTTTCCGCCCCACTTAGAACACTTCTTTGTACCTTGCCTTATGTACTTGAAGTTAAGGATGTTTTAGACAATTGAACTATGATGTAGTAAGAATCAACGCCCATTATGAGTCGCCCCGGTGGCTCTGTTGGTCCTCGGACAAACCGCTTTTCTGTTCCTGGTCATTTGATTGGTTATGCGTCATAGATACCGACTTGATGAATCCTTGCTGGGCGGAGCTGCGTAAATGATCCTACCCTGAATTAGATCCGCCGGTATCGTGTATTTGACTGCAATGCCCACCCAAGGCAGCATCTAACTCTTCGATTGTGAATGCAATCTCAGCTGGGAACGAGTTGGTTTAGAGGAATTGATTCAGTCGACGCGTCGATATGCGCTTAATCCCGACGCTAATCGATCAAAAAATCGGGCCGCCAGTAACCAACCTTCACGTGTTCCGTCCGAGCCTGACAGGGTTTTGACCAATAGCTCATCACGTCAAAACGCGAATGGCATCGTCCTTCTGTCATAAAAGGATGCGGTGGCAAACTGAGCTGTTCAGGCCCCCCTCGTTCTTCCCTTGATTTTTTAGTATACATTTTTCATTATGATTGAAGATGAGGCACACAGCAGAGCTCCCTCTATCTATCCCACTAGAGCTGCCTCTACTCATTCCTCGATCACTCTCCCCCCTGGTTTACAGCGTATCGTTCCCCCGGGCCCGGGTGAATCTGCCATCGCTGTCGACCCCAAAGAGGAAGAATTAAAGCAGTATGACGACGATTGGGAAGTCGATCCCAGAAATCCTCGAAATTGGGCTGTGGGGAGGAAATGGCTTATGGTTTCAATCGTGCGGTCCCCCTTAATTTTATTTTCTGACTTTGAGTTGACTTTATGACCCAGGTATCTCTTTATACTTTTGTCTCCCCACTTGCTAGTTCTATGATGGCGCCAGGTGAGTATAATACATCTACCTCAGCAACATGCCTCCTGACGATGATATTGTCTAGGTCTACCGCTCCTAGCAGCACGATATCACATCACCAATGAGACCGTCATTGCTCTGACACTCAGCATCTTCCTGCTGGCCTTTGCCCTCGGGGTGAGAAGTTTGACATCTCGAATCAATTGTTCATCACTTGACGCGTTTCGTATCCCCAGCCTTTAATTCTAGGCCCACTATCAGAGATGTACGGTCGCACATGGGTATGTGTACCCCAAATACATCGTGTCTGATGCCTGCTGACTATGCCCCCCAGGTCGTGCACATCGGGAACATTCTTTCCTTGGGTTTCAACATGGGGTGCGCGTATGCGCCTAACACGGGAGCTTTGATAGGCTTTCGACTGCTCTGTGGGTACCGTCATTCTCTTCTTTTTACTTTAGTCTGATTGATGGGAATTAGCGGGACTATCAGGAAGTGCGCCTATAGCGTGTGGCGGAGGAACCGTTGGGGATCTTTTCTCAGAGCGTGATCGTGCTTCTGCCATGGCCCTTTACAGCCTTGGTCCGCTGGTTGGGCCTGCAATTGGACCCGTTGCTGGGGGATTCATCGCCGAATCAATAGGCACCAAATACGTCTTCGTGATAATATCAGGTATGTGGCCCTGCATTTTGTTCATATTCTATTCGATCAACGCTCTTTCCAGGACTGTGTTTGTTGTCCGGCATCTTTGCGGTGCCGCTATTGGAGGTATGTCGGACTCTCAGTGTATTCTGACATCCAGAATGCTGATTATTCAACTGAAGGAAACTTACGCACCGGTAATCCGGGAGCGTATCGCCAAACGCTCTGGTGACCTCGAGAAGGCAGCCCGTTTCCACAATCCCATTGGGGAAATGAGCAAGTTGGGGTATCTGTGGATCAATATTTCCAGGCCCGTCATTTTGCTCTCCCGGAGCTTTATATGCTTCATTCTGAGTCTATACATGGCCTTGTGAGTTCTTTTTTTTTGTCGCATCCTCTTCTACCATCTAACAATGCTACATAGTATGTACGGTTAGTGTCGTCTCCAGAATCCCTGTGACCTGGATCTTAATACACAACGCTTACTAGGAATCTACTACCTGATGTTCACGACCTTCCCGAGTCAGTAGCGTATCGTTACATATTCTGAGGCTAGACATACTAACCCTTTCGCGTAGCGGTTTTCAATGAGATATATGGGTTCAACACTGGCGTGGGAGGACTCGTATATCTTGGAATAGGCATCGGTTTTGTTGCCGCCTCAGTATTCGGTGCTAAGACTACTGATCAAATCTACCACTATGTGAGTCTGTGGCTACGAAGCACTAGGGAAATGTCTGATGGCTCTTTCTTCCTTCTAGCTGGCGAAGAGGGACAACAATGGCGTCGGTAAACCAGAAATGCGTATTCCTGCACTGTTCTTTGGATCTCTTTTTGTGCCCGTTGGGTTGTTGTCAGTCAACTAAGTTGTATTCCGTTATAAGCTATTCTGACGGTCTTTAACAGCTGGTACGGATGGTCTGCCCAGGCCAAGGTTCACTGGATTATGCCGATCATTGGCTCTGGTATTTTTGGATTCGGTACGTGGTTCAGTGTTATCGAGCTCTGGTTTTCCTTATTCTATTCTCTGTAGGGACAATGACGACATTGTCAGTGCCAACCATTCCTATCATGACCTTGGGTCCCTCGGAACTGATTTTGTGATTTTCATAGTATTCCCATACAGTTGTATCTCGTCGATACGTTCAAGTACGCCGCTAGCGCACTTGCTGCTGCATCGGTACGTTCTATTCTCCCAAGGTGGAGTAAGTTACTAACGCGATAGACAGGTCTTCCGTTCCTTACTAGGGTTCGCATTCCCTTTGTTTGGTGATCAAATGTTTAGTGCCCTTGGCCTCGGAGGCGGAAATTCGTTACTGGCTAGTAAGTCCAAGCCCTATCTAGCGTATGCAATCTTCTTATATGATTTCGTGTAGGTTTGGCCATCCTCCTAGGCATTCCATTTCCGATATGGATCTACTACAAGGGGGAGGCCGTTCGGTTGAAAAGCGACTTAAGTCGCTGAACCCGATTCCTCACAACGTCACAGTTCTTTGGGCAGACGTCCGAGTTGGTTTGGAGACCGGGGTCGATGATAAAGATATTTTATATTGAGAGCTGGTTAGTCAAAATCTGGGAGCCTCTAAAATGCTTCAGCCGAGTTTGATATTATGTAGTCATATAGAATTACTGTCGTACATCTAGCTAGTAGCGTATTCATTAAAATGGATTATCTGGTTTACAAACAGGGCAGTGTTATGTGAGAAGTATTTCTTTGATTAAATTTCATTAGAGCATTCTCTTTTTATCAACGCATAACCTATTAGGAACATAGTGCGCAAAAAGAGATTCCCTAGTATACATCGCCCCCAGTCAGCCCTCTAAGCACACCATCTTCTCAGACTTCCTTCCTTCACTAATGAGTGCATATCTTCTCCTCTGTGGTGTAAGAATGCTCCACCAGCTACCTCTCGGAGTCGGGAGTGTAGATATGACGTACGAAAGAACCCAGTGTAGGGACCTGGCCGACGGAATCAAATCCTCAATGTGCACTAAACAGACACCACATTGGAGGCCGAAATAATTCATTAAGCTGAGTTCTGAGTTTGCACCACTGTCTGTCTTTTCTGCGGAGTCAGAGGGCACAGAGGGCGTCTCAAGCATCCAGAAACATACAGGTATACAAAGAGATACGATGCTAAGGTGTAATCTCTATTGAGGGGAATGATGAAGTCGATGAGTTCGCTTGTGTTCTTCCACTTTGAAGGTCTCGTTATGGCGACATACCGAACAAAGAACAAAACAAAGGGATTATGTGCACATCCTATATACGACTGTAAAAAACGAACTCTATCCCGCCTTTGAGCTCTTAATAACTGCTACCATTGACCTAGAATCACGGTTAGCAACAAGACCTAGGACAATTAGAAAATCCTTCGTACCTTATCCTTTAATGATCCGAGGAACTGTTGATAGCTGGGAAGAACATCCAGCCTATCCTGGATGAGAGCACTCAATGCCCATAGCCTCAACGGTGGCTCCCCATCCTCCTTCACGACATACAAATGCGGATAATACACCCCGCGACGCATCTCACGGGTCTTTTGTATGATGGCATTCACCCGTTGCGAAAATGGGTTTTCAAGGATCGGAAGCGTGGACTAGGACCAGATTTCAGGCGACAGTATTATGAAAGTAGAACGAGCAGCTCACCTTTCCACCTCGTAGCACCTCATAATTTGGGAGATCGAATACATCCATGACCAACTGAGGCACGGCGTCCCGCCCGATCCACAGGAATATAGTCTGACCATCTTCAATAAGGAACAGACCATGCCGTTCTAGTCTTTCGGATGTTAATGGCAAGGCCGGTGGTAGTATAACACCCTCCGGTCCAACAGGTACCAGCCTGAAATCACGTGAGTACCACTTTCCTACGAACCGGGCAACTGCGTACCTCGGGAGGCATGTTGTGCAACGAATAGAAAGTAGGATAAATGTAAGGGATGAGAATTTGAGAAGGCAGGGACGTCAACAATGCTTGCGAATAAGCCCGAATGTCAGGCGGAATCTGTGCGCTTTGACGTATACCAACCTAATGCGTGATATCGTCATTAAGAGATTCGTCTGCAACACCGCAACACTCACATTCTTCAACAACCCAAGGATGAGCACTGGCAACATCTTCATATTTTCAGAGATCGCTAGTTGTGCGCTAGCACCTGCACCACCAGCAGTCATGCTGCCCTTGTAGGCGATCAGTATCTCCACAAGTCGCTGGTAAAGGTAATCCCGAGCGTCTTCCAGTTTATGAGTCAAAGATCGTTCCACCGCTTTGTTCGCAAACAATGTGGCTAGGGCAACCTGATCTACAGATGCAAATACCTCAGAGAGACTAGTGGTCGTGGGTAATGCAGTCGTTATAACACGGATCCGGCGTTCACCTAAGAAGATCGGTTGATTGACTGAGCCTCATAAAAGCTGTGAAACTTACCATAACATGTGGTATGCAGCACGGCGGTTTGCAATACAACGAAAGGAGACGTGACCGTTTCTTCGATCTGGATCTCGATGGCATATGACTGGTCCTGGGGGACAGCAGGCATAGCTAGCAGATCCGTCGACCTTACGAAGAAATTGCCGTGGAAAGAAGCCATCCGAATACCTATGTGACGTCAGGAGTCGTTTATAGAATCTAGTTGTATGAATTCACCTCTTGAAGCCCGTACACGCATCACAGCCTCCAACATAATTGGCATTGCTAAAACACCGCCAAATTCATGAGCAAACTTGAGTGCATCCTCTGAGCGACCAGCATTGAAGGCAGGGTAATAGTATGTTTGGCCGGATGTGTAGTGAGGCAGGCATGCTGAAAGGATATAAGAGTCTCGGTTGAGTTATATATGTCAATTACTAACCCAAGCTCGCAACGTCTTGATACGAAGTACTAAACAGGAACATATCGATCGAAACCTGGGCCCGCGAGCATTCGATGGCAAACATCTTGTAAAACGTCGATGCAGACTGCAAGAGCCCAGATTCCTGTTGAAAAAATCTTACGTCAGAAGAAAGATAGGATGGAGGGATTTGAAAAGTACCTTGGCAGTACCAAGTATCTTGGGGTCTTCGCGGTTCTTCAGCGCACCAGGACCCACGCTGGGGAGACTTGCCGAGAGCACCATGATTTTACCACCAATGGGCGCCTATGTATCACAATCAGCCTCCTGCAACAAGTTTTTAGTCAAGTCCTACCATCAACTTGAAGCCCGCTTGCAACGCCGGTCCCAGTTGCACTCCCAATTATACTGTTCTCCTGGAACATATCGTTGATCCTACCCAGGAGAGCGTCCAAAGATGCGCGCGCCTCGGCGAGATTCACAAGAAGGTCAGTAGGTTTTGGCAAGAAAACATCATCAGTGTCGGATACGACGAGCATGGATGACTCTACGGAGCCGGGCTACAAAACGATGAGGGACGGACTAGATTGGCACATTATGACGTACAGGGATGGAGAAGAAGTAGAGTGACACATCATAACATATGATGGCCACTTTTGTCCGCCCATTTTCGTCAGGGATGCGATTAAGGTTTTCAAGGATGGTACGAGTTGCCGTGGCCACCATGCCAGATTGAACTGATGCATGGCTGACATCAATTAGGAATATGTACACGGCCGGTTGAGGAGGTCGGACCATATATTCCGTGGGAGCAACAAATTCTACGACGCCATGGTTGAGTTCCGCGCGGGCCCAGCGATCACCTGGCTGGTTTCGGGCCTGGTCCCAATCAAACATTTGGGGCACCTCATTCGACATATTACACATGCAACATCTCCACCTAACGAGGTGTTAATATAGGCTGGAAATTCGACGATACACAACGCACCGATTACCCCCATCAATGAACTGAACATAAGGATTGATATACGTTCTGCATCTCCGGCACCGAGCAATGACTGTATCTGTTACCACCGGGACAGGCTCTTCACCTTCATTGAGCGTCCGATAAGGAGTGATGACCAAAGCGAGGGGAATCTTGGATTTGCCGAGAATTGATGACGTTGTCGGGATCGCATTCAAGGTAGATCGTTGGTAGGATGGGTCAGCATTGGCTGCTGGTGACGGTGAAATAGATGCGTTAGGAGGTAGACGGATCTCTGGAGGAGGAAGGAGCAGCTCGCGAGGATCTGGCGGTGACGTTAGAAGATTGGTGGTGTATAGCTGGAACGGCTTTTGCCCGCCCATTCCCATCTGACTGAACTGATCGGCAAGGGCGCCCATGCCAGGCTGTACGAAGGTCTGCTGTGGCTGCTGCTGGTCCGGGGCATTTATATACTCTGGCCTGCTGTCATAGTAGGGCTGTTGAGGACCTTGAGGCTGCGCCCCGGCTCCCGCCAAGCCTGGAGTGAAGAATTGGCCACCGACAGGCGCTTGCTGTGCTGCAGCGCCGTATCCACCATCGCCCAACGCGTCTGGGGCACCAGGGGTACCAAAGTAAGCTTGAGTCTGACCTGCAGCATACTGCCGCCGTTTCGAGCTGTGACCTCCAGCAGGCGCGACAGCTGGGCCTTGGTCAACCATTAGGGTAGGATCAACTGGGGGTTCCCATTGTGTGTGGCCCGTCGACGCTTCTGTATTTGGTCGTTAATGTACACGCCTTGATGAAAAACCAAATTCGTACCAATGAACAGGTATCGCTGGTTCGACGCGTCCCTAAAAATCGTCAAAATACGAGTATCGCTCTGAGGGAATTGTTGCTCACCATTCAGCAGTCCAGCCTGTCGGCAACTGTTGAGCAGGCGACGCCATAGTGGTGATAGTAGGTGGAAGACAAGCTTTCCCGCTTCCAAGTTTGTACGTGTTTCTGACGTGGCGCCATTGCCTCTGCCAAACATCGTCACGATCGACTCGATACTCAGCACTGCAACCATCCAGTAGTTTTTTTTTTAGCAATGCTGAATGCTTTACATCATTCTGCTGAATGGTGACGGAATGCTCGCAGATTGTTCATTCGTAGAACTCTTCGCAAGCGGCCATTTAAAGGGTAACTGACAGCGTGCTGCAAATCGTCGCATCCTTCTTGTGAAAAGGACAAAAACCATGAAAGTTCTATCCATCATAGAAGAGATTAAATTTGCTTCGGCGATTGACGTAGCATGCTAGATTGCCCACCAGTATGAGTCGCGTTTCTGTGGGTGCACAGGTTCCTATCCACTTTCGTGAAAACCTTAAGGCCGGTGCGTTTCTTCATATATCTTATATGTTTCAGCCATGTCACAAATACAGCTCAATGGTTTATTTATACAATGTGGATATACTTCTTCCCGATGGAATTACGGCGTTTTCTGGTTTTGACCCACGTCATCCCAGAGGTTATCAGCTATGTCGGTGAGTATATCCCCCTAGATTCTAGATCTTGTTTGATTACACTCTATACGATTTCTGTGGGCCTAGTCTCAAGGTAACCCACCGGCCCATAGCGCTGATGTCGCCACAGCCAGCGCCGTGCCCGCACAGGTCGTTTCAACAGGAATGAAATTGACAATGTCATGTACACCGCGGGACCCAAGCTTAAGCCTTCAGCTGGACCGCTCTTTACGCGACGCCACATGGCAGCTTTGACGTTTTCAGTACAAGCAATATTTTTGGCCCTCGGATCGTCAACTATACTTGGACAGGCCACGGCCAGCACTAGGTCGGGTGAAAGGTGGGTGGTCCGTTTGTATGATGCCACACACCGGAGGGTCTTGATACTAACCCACTAGGCACCAATCCACTAATCGAAGATCTTGGCCGATCGACAACCTGAACTAACACCCACACCGAAGTCCATACCGTGTATAAGAAGTACCCGAACAATGCCTTCTGTCGAAACCAACTCAACAATGGCTGCTCTGGATTCAACCGCTACCAACAACATCGCTGCATCTTGGTTGGAAAACTTTTCCAAGTTTTCCGAACTAGGTGATGTAGACGGCATCGTATCATGCTTTCTTCCCGACGGCTGGCTTCGCGACGTCTTAATCTTCAATTGGAGCAACCGCACGTTCATCGGTCAACAGAAGATAAAGGACCATCTCGCTGCAAATTTCGCCGCAGCCAAGATATCCAACCTTGCCCTTGACAAGCGCCAATATTTCACTCCTGAGCTCGCTCATGTGACCCCAACCCAGACTGCTGTCGCGTCGGGCTTCACATTCTCGACTGTAACGGGTATCGCACGAGGTTATTTCCATCTTCTCCCTGACGCCCAGGGCGTATGGAAGGCTCTTGCAGTTTTCATGATCCTCGATGAAATCCACGGACATCCCGAGGAGGGGCCTGAACTTGGGATTTACGGAGACCACACCTTATCCTGGGATGAAGTTCACCGGAAGCGCAGAGAATCGGTGGAGAAAGATCCGTATGTCTTGATCAGTGAGTGTCCACCTCTTAGACCTGCACAATGATCACAGTACTCACCTTGAAACAGTTGGTGCTGGCCAAACCGGATTAATTCTCGCCGCCCGTTTCCAACAGATGAATATGCCCACACTTGTCGTCGAATCTCATGCACGCGTCGGCGATAACTGGCGCGTCAGATATCCTACACTCACTTTGCATAGCCCCAGGTCCCAATTCCAACGTAAGTCGCTCATCTCCGTCTTATCTCCTGACATAAAATATTAACCCACATTTTTCTCCTTCACAGTTCTCTACCAACCATATCCGAAGAACTGGCCGATCTACGCATCACGAGATAAGGTAGCGAGTTGGCTCGAACAATACGCCTCCAGTCAAGACCTCAGTATCTGGACCAACTCGCGCACATCTGGGACCCCCACTTACGACCCCGAAACGAAGAAGTGGACTGTCGTAATCGATCATGCAGGCACTCCCACCACAGTACACCCGACCCATGTTGTTACCGCTTTCGGAATTCTGGGTGCCCCGCTGGTCCCCCACGTCGATGATAGGGAGGTTTTCGAAGGCCGGACCCTCCACGCCGCAGACTACCCCGGAGGTAAACCCTTCGTCGGCAAGCGCGTGATCGTTGTCGGTGCAGGCAATTCGGGTGCGGACATCTGTCAAGACCTTGTCACACAGGGCGCGCAATCCGTAACGATCGTCCAGCGCTCCTCAACTTGTGTCGTCGCGAAACACCCTAATTACACCAACAACTTGCTCAAAGTTTGGCCTGATGGTGTTCCCGTAGAGGTCTGCGACTTTAAATTCCAGGCTCTGCCTCTGTTGTTGCGTAAACGGATTGCTGCATCTCAAGCCGACGCAATAGCAGCGGCCGAGAAGGACTTGCACGATGGCCTGAGGAAGGCCGGCCTTCATATCAACATGGGCGACGACGGATCTGGTCAATTCCCCATGGTCTTCGAGAAGTCTGGCGGTAAGACTACTGCAGTCTCATTACGTGTTTAATACTGAATATCCTTTCAGGATTCTGGATCGATGTTGGATGTGCCGGGCTCATCACATCGGGCGAAGTCAAGGTTAAGCACGGAGTTGAGGTCAAGCGGTATTTGAACAAGGGTGTGGTCTTCACTGATGGCTCCATGCTGGATGCCGATGTTGTGATTTACGCGTATGTTCCTTGTTTGATCCTTTGGTGTGAAAACTGACGCCAATTCGTAGTACTGGATATCACAATGTCAAGGAAACCATCAAATCGATATTTGGGGAGGAAGTCGTCAAACCCACCGGAGAAATCTGGGGGCTCGACGAAGAAGGTGAATTGAAGGGCTGTTATAAGCCATCCGGGTATCCTGGAGTAAGCCCTTTTTGTCAATTGTGATGGCCCTTACTTATTTTGCCCTAGTTGTGGTTCGCGGGCGGTGAGTTGGGCAACTCCCGGTTCCTCTCTAAACGCATGGTGAGTTTCATATGCTGCCATTCAGATCTCGTAAATCTAAATAAGGGAATATAGGCGCTCGAGATGAAGGCTATCCAGCTCGGTCTGAAACAGTAGGCCATTTTATATAGAAATTTTATGTCATCTATATGTATATGTATCGGGGTTTCCGTTGGATCCATTAGAAAATTTTCGCACTTTCTGGAGAGCCATGTATGACAAATCAGTCGTACAATCAGATGTAAAAATAATTGTGATAAGATAAGGTCATTAGATCAGAACTTTGTGATCGCTTCGTGCGATGATGCACGGAGGCTGTCACCATTGGCATCTGATAGACGGCCAAGTGCTTCAATCTGAGACCTGAAGGCCTGAAGGATGGCGTCGATCGTGGAATACTCGCCTTCTTTGTACGACTATCATCATGGATCCAGCTCTGTACAAGAAATTTACCGCATCTCGAGGACTACAGTACTACTACCTGGCCTTTCCTGGTGACACCAACAAACCTGCTTTACTCTTCTTGCATGGTTTCCCTAGCACATCTTATGACTGGAAACATCAGGTCGAATTTTTCAAAGCAAGGGGATACCGCCTCATCGTTCCGGACATGTTGGGATATGGAGGGACGTCAAAGCCTACCGACCCATCTGCTTACAGACAGAGCTTGATTACCAAGGATATCGTCGAGCTTCTAGATGCTGAGAATGCCGACCGTGTCATTGCTATTGGACATGACTGGTGGGTACACCTATTCCGTAGTGGATAATAGTCTCAACTCGAACCTATGCACCAGGGGCGCAGTCACAGCAAGCAGATTGGCGAACTATTATCCAGATCGCTTCTTGGCGTTTGGATTCCTCGCTGCGGGGTATTACCCTCCTGATATACCTCAGCCATACGAGGGAAGCTATGCAAACAGTTCGCTGCACACTATTTCATTCTGTTCAGTTAACTGACTTCTTCACTACCAGTTGAAACAACACATTGGCACTGAGTTGTACGGATATTGGTCATACTTTTCCGAAATCGGTGTCCACACCAAACTGGAGAGGAACCTTGACTCCTTCTACACCCTTGTGTTCTGCGAAGTCCCTGAGCTCTGGAAGGAATACATGAATCCTCCAGGCGGGTTGAAAAAGTGGGTTGAAAATAATCACACGACGAAGGTTGGGTCGTTCATCACAGAAGAGGTAAGCCAATTGCCGGAATATTATGTGACGTAAGGTCTAATTTTTCCTATCAGGATCAGCGTATCCAGAAGGAGAAAATCCGCAACAGTGGACTAGAAGCAGCGTTGTGTTATTATAAAGTCGCAATTTCTAATATGTATGCTGAAGATCTGCGAGGTGAAGGTCCTATCTATATGTGCATGCCACTCAATTCACAAACTCCGTAGAGAACCCTCCGAAGACCACTGAGCTCACTATGCCAGTTTTCTTCGGTGGTGCTTCTAAGGATTTTGTCTGCCGAGCCGATATGCAGAAGGAGGTCGTTGAACAAAAGTGCAAGGATGCGACTACTCACGTCTACAACTCCGGGCACTGGGTTCAGCTGCAGGCTAAGGATGAACTCAACCAGAACCTGTTGGGATGGATTCAGACCGTTCAGGAGAGAACGAAATGATAAACAAAATTTTCGGATCGGGAAACTTTTGAACAGAGTCATTGTGTACTAGTATGCATGGACTTGATATGTACGCCGGGTCAGCATGTCTCTTTATCTCTTTAAAGATCATTTTGTCTTCACAATCATGGCCGTTGTCAGTTTACGACCTTGTCCTGGCCGGTATCAGCCGAGTCAAAGCGGTGATTGCCTTTTTCAGGCAGTACGTTACACCAGTGTCTTTTCTAAGCTATGTGGTTCGCTCCGGTCGGTATGGCCCCTTCACTCTTCTAGTGGCCATCTGGGCCCTGGAATCTCTTCCACTTATATGCGTATTTGGGGGCTCGGAGATTCACATCAATCTCATTAATCGCGGTATTTTGAGGAATAGCAGAGCCCTGGCTGCTCTCCGACTCTAGCGGCGAAGTAGCGACGATGATGTGTCGAAGGTCTAACTGTTTGATCTATGCACGTGGAGCCGCATTCCCATTCGCCCTCTTGCCATTGGTGGACATCAACTCATCTCCTGGATTACTCTCGTGAATGATGCGCAGCCATTCAAATCGCCTTGAGGGTTTATTGAATAGAATGAGCGAGATGTACTCGAAGTGCGCCAGAATCTCTTTTTCATGCTATGAGCCATGTATGCGTTTTTTTCGGTTTTTTTCCCTGTGTCATCTAATAAAAGTCGTATAAAGGACAACTCCTCCTAATGTCACTTTCATCCCAGGACGACCCAGCTGCGACCATATAGTGTAGGTATCGTCCCTAAGCCCAGTATCTTCAATTATGCTAAAGTACTTTTCCCCACCACTCATAGCTGCTACCATCGCCAGTGTCAATCATCTGACAACAAGAACTTTCCTGGTCGCGAATCTCCGAAGCGGTTAGGTCGGCGGACCCTTTGTTACACTTAGACATTATCCATCTCTCCACGGCTCAGTTCGCTTGATTCGTTTTCTCTTCCTCGATGACTGCACCCGGATCATGCTTTATGATCCTTGTGGAACCTTACTCGTGTCCATAATCATCATTCCAGGCGTTCTATTTAATGAGATTGATTGACTTTTTTCATCCCTTTGTTGACTTCCTCAACCACTCTGCCAGTGGGCTCCTTCTCTTCAAACAGGGGACAATGAATCCTCATACTTCGCCGTTCATCTTTAACGAAGTCCTATGGCTTAAAGAATTCGGTACTGAATTAAACCTGGGGGTGCTTTACGCACTGTTACATGGTGCGCGATTTTCTTCAGTTGTCCAGTATCCGTGCCATATTCATAGATGTACACACCTGTAGGATTTTACACTGGGGTTGTCACTGTCACCTTGTGGTATATGTGTAAGTGGACGTTATCGTAGTGGCGTTTAAAACTAATTTGGATCGTACAGATACTAGTAGGAACAGACTCAGCAGTAAAACCATGGCCATCGTTATTTTATCCCTTTATATCTTGGCCACCGTTGATTTTATCTTCATCTGGTCTATTGACCGCTCTGCATTCACAGTCAATGGAAGGAGTTTCGGGACTGTATTTCTGACAGTAAATGGTCCTGCTACAACAACGCTGGCGACGGGTATAGCGGCTGTTATCTCTGCTATCCTTGCGGACTCTACCATGGTATGAAATATTGTTCGTGGAAATTCACATGGGCTTACAATTATTCGAATTATAGATTTGGCGTTGCTGGATGGTGTGGGGGCAGCGCTGGCCTATCGTCATATTCCCTATAATTTCCCTCCTGTCTGGAATTGGTACTTAAAATGGCCTAGATCTGCCATCGGCCTGGCTGATCCCAGGTTTGATATAGGCTTTAAAATGATCGATATACTTCAACGACGTATCAACGCCATCGACTATCAACTTGGTGTTAAATTATACTCGTGTTTGATTCTAGCGACGACGTTATGGTGCACCTTTTCTATCATATTCCGTATCTGGATAGTGGTACGAGCAAGTCGTGCTGATATTGGAAGATACCACCATATCATAGAAATCTTGGTTGAATCTTCACTTCTCTATTCGGCATCCTTAATCCTATACCTTGGCCTGTTTGCTCACGACAGCTCGAATTCTGCGTTAATCTACTGGGATTCAGTTGCAGCATTTGCAAGGGTGAGCAAATATTCTTGTTTTTCCTTGACATTGAATAGACACGTCTTGTAAGTAGGGTGTTGCGCCAACGCTTCTTGTCGGGCGTATCGCGGCAGGACAGGCACGGCCGAATGACTCGTGGCGAGGAAGCATCATTTCTTCGGCAAGAAACAGCCTGAGTGTCGAGGGAGATGCATGTGAGCTTGAAGCACAGACAGAGAGGACGAACCCAGCGCCAGAATGATAGTTGGTTTGGAATGAAGGAATCAATAAAATTTCCCCCCGAATCCGAACACGGAATTGATTTATTCGATTTACATACACTATAAATATTTAGGTGCTACTAATTATAATATTGTGCAACTTCACTCGCAGTCTGGCCAAACCGTACGTCAGAAAAATATGATTCAACGCGGTTTGTGTGAGAGGCAAGTTCATTACAGGTCAAAATGCCTGCTGCCGCCGGCAGTGCAAATGAAGCCTAATTCAAACCTCCTTTTACAGTCATCACCTTATTGTTCTTCAAGTCTTTTTATGCCTGTCTTCTATCCCTGTTTATGGGACATCGGGACAAGATATCCGTACTCCTCGAATGGTGCTCGTCGTACGGTATAAAAATTGATTCACGATTGCGCGTTGTCTGCGACGGTGAGAATGTCAGTGTTCGTTCAAACGGCGAGGAGATCGCTCCCTTTTCTTCAAGTAAGTATTCATCGGATTGTATGCAGCCACAGGTGTTCATTATTATTGATCATGATAGTGGTGCAAATTCCAAAAGATGCCGTTCTTTCGGTGAAATCATCTGTTTCCTCAGTCGTTGTTGCCAGCCCGGTTGGACATGAAGCTCAATTGTCGTTGGCGCTTGCCTTGTACATTGAACTGTACGTTACTTCGTCTGCTTGTGAGCTCCGTTTGTGACGTGTGGTAGAGCGAAAGGCGCATCATCGCGATGGCACGGCTATCTGCAATCACTCCCGACCCAAATCGTGGATATTCCCATTCTGTGGCAAACAGAAGACCATTTCATAGATTCTACGGATAGAAAACATGCCTTAGAGTGGCTAAAAGGAACCGAGGCGGAAAAGGACCTGTTGGCGCGTGTGGATGGTCTGACTCGCCTGGTGTGTGAAGTTCCCTCCTCTTGTGGATTTGACTGAAGCGATGTAACAAGGATGAACTACACAATTACTACCGTGAAGTTGCAGAGCCCATATTCAACACGTATTTCCAAGACTCGCCGATTGCAAAGTGCTCTTTACATGGATTTTACCATGCATATTCGCTGGTCTCATCTAGAGCCTTCCTTGTCGATGCGTATCACGGGCTTTCAATGGTGCCTATCGCTGATGCGTACGCCGCTTTATATGTTTCTAACGGTCTTTTCTGACCTGTCGCCCATAGCTTCAATCATTCTCTGGAAAATCATGTACATCTGGAGGTATGAAACTCTTATACATCAATTTCTTCTACCTCATTGCGATACAGAGCGAATATGACGTCTGCCCTGAATGTGGTTCTTTGACGGAATGTGCTCACGACGATGATCCTTCACCCGGATCAGAGGATCTCGAGGATCACTTTGAAATGGTCAGTAACATGCACATTCCATCCCACGGGGAAGTGTTCAACACATATGGCGAAACCCTCAGCAACGCGCAGCTGCTTCTGCGATACGGCTTCATTTTGGATGTGAATGATAACGATCAGGTCTTATGGGATATCCAGGAGCTACTGGAAGACACTCCTGAGCACATAATCAAGGCCTGGCGCTCGACTGACATTCCAGCGGAGACGTGGCAGGATCGCTTTTCTGAATCTGACCTCGTACATTATCATCCCGGGGAGCCTGTCTTCAATATCGACTGCGATGGAAGAATATCGCATCATGTGTTGTTGTTCTATGCCCTGCAGGTTTGTGTACAGCTTCGCTGCGATCTTTCCTTAGTCGACATAGCGGAATCGCGTAGTCGAGTCCAAGAGACTAGACGACCAAAGCTTTTCCGGCGTAGTAGATCGCATCATAGCAGATATCGCGGCATCCATCATCGCGCTTTGCGTGCGGAGACAGGCTCGATTGGGCGATCCAACTGATGAGATAGACGCACTGGATGTAAGTCATCTTATTTCCTTTCATCTTTCGCTGACCTGTCTTTTCAAGTCGAAAGGGATGCCTCTCACCCATTTGGCGATGCTCCAGCTGATGAGTGAGCGTTCTATTCTGGAGAGCTGTCGTGCCGGATGGTCAGAGCTTTTGGTATCATCACGAATTAGAATAAATGACTGAGCAGAACTGATGCTGTTTTGGGAGTCGTTCAGAGCCGGGCATCTGTTTTAGTTTCGGTGTCTCCAACACATCACTACGTAACAACCGGCGAAGAGGTCCCAAAGAGTCACCCGCAACGCGCCAATATTGTCTCTCGACTGAGCCAAGCACGCTTATGTTTTTCTTACCCGATTTCCCCCTCATTAAAGCTTCTCTAAGTTACACTTGGGGATTATCCAATTACATTGATTCAATCTCCTTCCTTTACTATTGCAAATGTCCGCATGTGGATTCCGAGGCTAACCTTTAAATACCACTCCAGATGAGGTCTTCGTCAATCAGTACCTCAACAACACTTATTACGTCCATGGCATTTGCACTTCTAGAGGCACAGATCTCGAACAACCCCTTCTCCACCACCCAAGCCATCCGTGCATCGTTATAGAATGAGAACGCTGTCTTGTCCAGCGTGATAAGCACATCTTGTGACTGGCCTGGGGAGAGTATCTCAGTCTTGGCGAAGCCCTTGAGTTCACGCTTGGGCCGCCGGTAAGAGCACACTTTATCGATAACGTATAGCTGAACAACGTCTGCTCCCGGTAGCGAGCCCGTGTTAGTAACAGTGAGCTTAGCTGTGGCGCTGATTTCGCTTGAAGAACTGGTGAGCTTAACTTCAAGCGAGGACCATTCTATCAAAAAGGATCTCCAGTCAGCGAAATACAAGTAGATGGGAATTAAAAGAACAGACCGAATGTGGTGTAGCTCAGCCCATGACCGAAGTAAAACGTCGGTTCCCGCTTGGTTTCTTCATATCCACGGTATCCAACCTTTAACAAGAATATTTGAAACGATACGCAAGATGATTACAACGAACTCACAAAGATACCTTCGCCATATGTCACTCTTCCACTTTCAGCGCCCCAATTGAGATGTGCCGTACAGTCCTCGATGCATTTGGGGAATGTGAGAGGTAACCGGCCAGCGGGGTTGACTTTGCCAAAGATGACATCCGCAAGGGCATTTCCGCATTCGTTTCCGGCAAACCATGCCTGTACCACGGTCCTTGCCCTGCCAACCCAAGGGAACGCTACTGCGGAGCCCTATACAATTGCATTCAGTAAACTTGAGCTTCATGTGGGAACGCCGGAGAAACTTACCGATTGATTGACCACAACTGTACTTTGGTTCGCGTCGAGCAACCGTCGCACGAGTTCATCCGTGAGCCCGGGAAGATCCAACCCATTTCGATCGCTTGCTTCGGCTTCCCAGTCCATATTGGTTCCAATAACGCATACCACAACATCGGCATCGCGGGCGAGAGCGACAGCATCATCGAGGGCCGTGGCAGGATCAATTTTAGGTGCACCAGAGACACGAAGCGCAGCCATCATGAGCGGAGGCTGTTTGACTTCTCCTTGGTCAGAAGAGACAGGAATCGGCGTCTTCCGTATAGAATCATAATCAGCGGTGCGAACCAGTACCATAAGGGGAGACATACGTTGGTGTATTTTACAAGAATCTCGTATGTTTGTCCTTTGACGAGGTTCACTGTCGCAGTCTCTTCAATCGATCCTAGCCCTTTGGAAAGGTTAACAGGAGTGCATTCACTTCAGAAAGAAACTCACCATAGAAACTATCGCCAGGAGTTTGTGGACGGTTCATTCCGTTATCCACGATCAGTTTTCCATCGAGGCTCACGGTCGCACGCCCAACCAGTGATATGCCCAGCTCGAAGGGACCGCCCTCTTGTGCGGTAAGATATCCACGGAGGGTGATGTAGAAATGCTCCGCTAGACCTACGATATAATCATAAAGAACGCGCTTGATAACTCTTAGTTAAATCGTACCTTTAGGTTTCTCATCATTGATACGGAGGCGTGTTGAGAGGAGAGTGTATGCTGAAAGTGGAGAAGCGCCAATGTCAGGGTCAGAGTTATAGAATGTCGCAATCCACTGCATTACTAGGTCAGCCTGACCATTAAGCAATATAATATATATAACTCACACCATCTGTACCGTCAGCAGTCTTGATCCATCCATCGAGCATAGGCAGATATCGATGTGCTACGCACAACGAATTCAGAACGAGTTGAGAAGGCGAACAAGAAGAAGGCTACCATAGCATCCTGGGGAATATACGACGTCAATTTCTGTTCCTTCAAGGGCCGCCTCGATTCCCTCGAGGGGTGTCACGACATAGCTACTCAGCAAAAATGCTGATCCACCACCACTGACAGTCCTCGTCTTGACATTTGGTCCAATGACCGCGAGCTTTCTTATTTTCTTCACATCTAGGGGCAAGACTCCAAGATCGTTTTTGAGTAGAACTATACTCTCCGCAGCCACTCTTCTATTGAGGGTGATGTCATCCGGAGAATCGAGCTGGCGCTCTGGAAGAGTATTATTCTTAACGAGAGATGGGTCCGCGCGTACTGCACGCTGAACAATTTGGAGGATTGCGTATGCACGTGACGACAAGGTATCGGAAGATATTTTGCCGGCATGAATAAGATGGTTAATGAGGTCACCCCTCCAGCGAGTTGGCCCAGGCATTTCGAGATCTAGTCCAGCGAGGACGGCCTCTGAAGTAGAATAGGTCCCACTCCTGAAGATGGATACCAAGTGTTATGCTATGACTGAGAAAACGTAATAAAACGTGACGAACCAATCACTCATTACCATACCGTCGAATCCCCATTCCTCGCGGAGGATAGTTTGTAGTAGTCTATAATTTTCCGAGCCTATCAATCACGAAACGTCGTTCATTTCGGCCGGTGATATAAGGAAAGAGGACACACAGTGGATCCCATTGACACGACTATAAGAAGTCATGACGGCCCACGGTTTGGCGATCTTCTGAGCCAACATGAAGGGCATGAGGTATATTTCACGTAGAGCTTAATGCCGTCCCTTAAAAAATAAGGCGCGAATGAAAACAAGACGACGTACCTCGTTCGTCCCACACGTATATCAACGGAAAATCGCTCATGTTCCATGTCGTTGCATACTAAGACAGTTATTATTACACTCATTAGAAAGCAGAGCTTGGCGAACCAAAATGCTTGATGGCAGCTCCGACACCGTTGTTCTGAAGCCCAATTATGTAGTGAGCAGCAATCATTCCAGAGAGAAAGGGATCTTCGCTGAAACTTTCAAAAGCCTACAAGCGCGATCAGTCTCATCAAGGAAGATAGAAGGGAGACTCACTCTTCCGTTCAGCGGATTTCGCTGTATGTTACATGTCGGCGCCAAGAGGAGACTGCTCCCCTTTGCTTTACATTCACGCGCCAACAATCCTCCCACTTTGTTTATTAGACTGATGTCAAATGTTGCTCCGAGGGCGGTTGCACACGGAATACATTGGGCTGGAGTAGGCTATTCCCTTATTAGTGGCTGAACATGACATAATAAAAACAATCCACCAAGAAATGCGAACTACCCCTGACTCCATTTGGACCATCAGAACACTTAATATGAGGCACACCGACGCGCGGGAGGGATGTCGTTGTCCACCAGTCTGGTCCAGCAAGTAAAGAAATCTTTTCAGCTACGGTGAGCTTGGAGAGTACAACATGAAGGTCTGCCGTTCCATAGGATTCGAGGTCGTACAGAGCCATGTCGACGCAAGGAAAGGAAGGCAGCTATGGCCGAGATTCTGCGAAAGAACATGATCAATTACCTTGCTTGCAAGGTCTCTCTGGTTCGACATCTCAGATTACGTTAGCCCAACCCACATGATGGATCCGGACCGCCTATTGCCGGAAGGAACTTTGAGTCATCAAAGGTACGTGGGAACAGTCGGATCGTTGTCTCACTTTCTTGCCCTCCACAGCTAAACACGTCGTTTTATGACGGCGAATCCGTCCCATCCATATTTGATGGGGTAGAAACGAGAGATATTGTAAAGTTATTGGAGGATCACGATGTGCGTAGCCATTGACAACAGCAATCATTGTTAACGTGCCTTTTTAGATTGATGTTGGGCAATCGATAGTGAACAAGCGAGAATATTTATACTTATTTCATTGGAAATTGTAATGTCGTGCAACAAAGCGCTATTCGAAACGACGGTGTCTGGTGATTCCATCAAATACAAGACCTATATGCCAAATTGTCGACGTCCTTGTTATTTATTTTAAGGACGCGTCATCCAGGTATTACCAGCACTTTTCCTCTATCACGTCAACTCCACTAATAGCTGTACTAGATGTATTGGTCACGACATATCATTCTCGCCGTGAATTATTGAAAGAATTGAATAACTATGATTGGGAAAACCTCATACAAGATCGACGTTGGGACTCGGACGATTTTTGGTGATAACACACCTGTCGTAGACGTCTTAGGTAGATTACCATTGTGTCACGCTGGATATCGTGCAAGCATTTGTGACAGTGATCAGGAAGGACTATAATAACCGAATCCATTACAGCAATGTCTACGGTCTTTGCATGCCGCTGGTATTCTACACCATTGAGATTCATCATCAACAAGTCACCCACCATATCGCTCACCTCCCGTCGTCATTCTCGCCATAATAACTCATGCCAACAGAAAATCATGATAGGTTCCACACCCTGACTCAAAATGTGCATGAATCAAACCGAAAACCAAATTGAGATGTACGAACTTCGTGCATGATAAGCGAATACAGGTCTCCACGACGCAAATCTTATATATATCATTTCTCCAAGTTATCAGATGACCCCATGCAATGCAAGACTCCATTCAATGCACTCATCAGTTAGAACGACATGATACAATAACAGAGATGCATACGTCACCACCGGAACATTATAAGTCTTACAGTCATAGCCTTGATATTTCCTGGGAAGAAACGATAACCGCAAAGCAAGGTATAAAAGTCGTCAACCGACGACCGCTAGTAAAAGCAAAGTCAAGTGGGCCGGCTCGGAGTATCCGAGGGCGCGGCCCGATTCATCCGCCGAAGGGAATGAGTCGAAAAGAAGTTGATTGGTGGAAGCCGGTTTCCAAGCTAACGTTCATATTGAATCTCCTCCCGGGCCGTGGCCTGCGTCTACTAATCACCTATGGCATAATCACCTTATGCTATCGCTTTATCGTTCTACCCCACTCGAAAATCGGTTTTGATTGCTGCGGGGACTCTGGGCCCCTGAAGATCACTGTCTGAATTTCTTTTAATAAGGCCAAGCGACCCTTGACTAAAATACTTCACTGCTTTGAGATGTCGCTGCACAATGACAGCATTGACTCAAAGGAAGGGAAGGTCGAGGACCTGGTTCAGGAGGCTGAACAAATACTCTCGCAATACACGTTCGTGGAAACGAAAAAGATTTTACGGAGAGTGGGTACCACTACTAGGTCCTCTCTGTTACGTCGCCTAACCACCCTTCCTCAGGTTGACCTACATCTCCTTCCTCTCCTCATGTTGGCGTATCTTCTGAAGGTCCGACACCTGGCAGCTGGGTGTTCGATTCAACCTAGATGATGTATTTTGATAGAATCTGGATTCCAACATAGTCTCGTATGTCAAAACCATCAATACGGGCAAGTCCACGAATATCCTCAAGGAGCTTCACATGACTACGAATGAGTATGGCTATCTGTCCACTATCTTCACGGTACGCCCCGTTCTGTTACGATGGAACGAGGATCATAGTATTGATATCACCCACTCAGTGTACTTTCCTGGCGTTCGAAGTCCCTTCAAACATGATTCTAAAGTGGTCCACGCCTCGATTGCATTTTTGTCGCATCATATTCTTGTGGTACGTGCCCACGTTGCCCGTGGTAGATGCATAGTTTCAAGAAATGTTCCATCAGGTCCGTAGTTGCTTGCTGCCACGCTGCTGCGAAAAACAAAGGCGGCCTTTACGCTGCCCGCGCATTTCTCGGCGCCTTTGAGGCCTGGCCTCTTCCGTATGTTCCATCCTGGATTCTCCCTATGCATTAAATGTTAACTGTCATTTCATATACAGCCGGAATTCTCCTCCAAATGACTTTCTGGTATCGTCCAGACGAACTCGCCTTTCGCATGGCCATGATCACTATTCTTGGACAATTTAGCAATATCCTTGACGCTCTGATTGCATACGGCCTCGCCTATATCGACGGACGTCACGGTTTGTCCGGCTGGCAGTGGGCTTTCATTATCGGTGCAATACTTTGATTCACAATGACCTTTGGCGCAAAGCTGACTTTATTTCAAGTCGGCTGCTTAGGATTCGTACTCACGGCTTTCATTTTCCTATTTCTCCCTGATTACCCAGACTCTCCTCAGGGTCGGAGGCAGTTCCTCACTCTGGAGGAAGGCAAGTTCATTGTTGATCGCCTTCCTCCAAACTCACCCCGTCAATCCGACGCCAATTTCAATTGGGCTGATGTTAGGGCTGCATGCAAGGATCCCCTCACTTATGGATTCAGCTTTATCCTACTTTGCCAGCAGACTGGCATTGCCGGAGTAAGTCTCTCAAACCGACCTGCGTCGTAAGCATATTAATATCTTTTCCATTACAGTACACCTTCTGGCTTCCCTCAATTATTGCTGGCTACGGATTTACAACTACGACGAATGCTCAGCTACTTAACATCCCTCCTGCCGTTATATATATCATATCTGCCCTTTCATTTGCTTGCAAGGCATTCCCTTCTTACCTATACCACCAATCTGATAACTCCAATGTTTAGGGATTTCTGATCATAGCTTCAAAATACCTCGGCCTGTGTACATGCTCATTTCTCTCGTCCTCCTTGTCGGTACTTTTATTGGTCTCGCCGTGTGTCAGAATAACGCAGGTCTTCTGACGCTCATTCTCCTCACCGCGATACCCTACGCTGTATACCAGGTCATGGTATTTCCTTGGCGTTCCCAGAGCACCAAAGGATCATCATATGCCTCCTTTGCATTCGCCTTCCAGAATAGCATAGGCCAGATTGCGAGTATTTTTGCTGCCCAGATTTTTCAATCCAAGTACGCGCCAAGATGTGAGTGCCCCACTTTTTTTAACAGCTCAATATAATTGGTCATGTAGATACCATACCCTACATTGTGTGCATCGTATTCTTTGCACTTGCATTGCTTGCAGTCCTTTTTACGTGGTATTTTAGTTATGATACCGAGAAGCAGAATAGACGCCTAGCAAAGGAAAGGAGGATGGCAGGGAAAGTGGATAACATCGTTGTCGTATAGACCTTGCCGTATTGTCAGGCTCCACAATCTGTCGAAGGGTTTTATGATGATGTTTTCTTCGGTTATGGTTCACCAACATTTATGACTTCACGTTTCACGTTATCGTCCGAACCCATGCATTGAGGCGATATCTCTTCCGTTTCTTATTTTACTTACGGCCTAGTTCAAAGATTACGATAATGTTGAACGCCCTTGTGATATGAGGAATAGACTTGACGGATCATTTGAGTTCAGCAATATAATTCTGCCTAGAAGCTGTTATAAAGTTTTTCCGGGCCTTTCCTATTCGAGGCTTTCCGTGAATAAAGGTCAACATGAATGATGAGATGGGCAGTTTGGGAACAAGCTACTTGTTCCGTTAAGGAGGATCAATCTCAACCTCGGTACCGTATGAAAGCCAACATGATGCTCGTTTTCCACAGCCGAACAAGGCCAATTCGGTCCTAACAAATAAAATAAGTTGAATAAGTAAGTACGCTCGCTACCGAAAAGAGACGTTTAACATTTATCAGCACGATTAACTACCCAGTAGTACGTATATTACAGTATTTAAAGATATAAAATATGAATATCATTTACGCGGTGAATTTCTCAGAGTCAGTCTCATTATCATAAGAGTACTCTTCAAAATCACTAAGCGCCAGCGTGTCCAGCTCGTGGGTGACCTCCCTTTCGGATGTTGCCGCACTCTCGTCCGACAAAATGCCTACGTCTCCCGTTTGGTGAAGATTGAGGATGAGCCGGGACATCAAAGTTACGGATAAGCTATGGTACCGGTCGGATATTAATAACACAGTACCAAGAGAAAGAAGACCAAACGTGACCGTACCTACTAGCACAAGAGGAAAGACCGCCTCTGAGATAAGGCTTTATTGACTATGTTAGCGCTCGGGTAATAAAACAGAGTAGAAGAGCTACCCCTGCTAGCTGTCCGCACGTCAATCTAAACGTTATCAGTGAGGAGAGGGAATGAACGTACATAGAAGGTGAGAATGTTGGAAAGAGTGGCTAGCGCCATAGTCCTAAATGGAGATTGATTTTCAGGAAGCGAAATCGTACAAGGGAGGGACCAACGCATAATAAATAGATCCTGCAGTCGTTCATCAGTTCACCAACTCGGCGATCAGGAACGGCAGACATACCATCTCTAAAGACAAGGTACAAGAGGGGTATCTGTTCCGTTCTATGTGTATATGCCCTATAAAACGTGAAGGCGAAAAGCATCGAGTCGTAGATGAAAAGCGCCTCCCATGTAGTGGCGACACCTGACGGTGAGTTAATAAGGACTTGGGTCCTCCGAGAGATGAGACATAGACTTACGGACGGCTCTATAATGCAGAAATTGAGAACGTCAGTGATTACCCCGGCAGAAAAGATGAAGAGAAACGCACGTTAAGCGAGACAAACCGATATGACATCCTGAGTCCTCCCTATCGGTCGCTTTTCTGGTCCGTTAGAGACCACTTTGAACAGAAAACTATTCGGTAAGATTGACGTCAAACGGGGATAGGACGCACACAAGACACAGCAAAAAGTATCACTCCGCTCCCGAGCATGTACATTAATACTTTGATGCTGCATGTATATAATGCATAAATACGCATGGTCAACAAGGCTTCGCAGAATCAGCGGAAGGAGTTCCAAACGCAGTATAAAGAAAGGACTTGCCGCATACGACAATTTGGCTAGCAACGAGTAAGATTTGGCGATAAAGCGCGTAGTTGTCGCAACTGCGTAAAATCTGAACTTTATGGTGGCGCACTGATCAGAAACCAGAATACCTCTAATTACGACGACGAGCCCTTAATTAATGATCCAGACAGACGTGAACAGCTCACTGTTACTGATAATGTCGTAAATCCCAAGGTCGTGACAGTTATGTTTCCAAAGAATGCCAGATATCGATTGGCGAAAAATAAATAAGAAGCCCACGTCTTCGGTTTATTCCAGAGGAGACGTAGTTCATCATCTACACCGATAAGAATCGTGTAGCATGACAACGGGGGAATAGCCATACCGATGGTTATCAGATGATCCCAGTACAGAAATGCTGAAAATGCGACAAACGGTGAGCATTAATATTTGGAATCCTGGGGTGGTGAAGCGGACATACAGAGTGAGATTATTTGGAGATACCCATGAAGCAGTCTACGAGCATCATCATCAGCTCGTGTTGCAAAGTCAGCCTGCATACTTGCATTTCCCCAGCCTGCTCATTGGAAGACATGGGGGTGAGAGATTAAGTGAATATCGCTCACAAGCATCTCCCACTGCCCAGCTTAATACTAGGATCTTTTCGAACAGATGGGATGTCCATACGTTAGCAACACTGACAGTTGGGGAGGACGAAACATTTAAACACTTGATGGATTGGCTCCGTAGATCAGCAGACCGGCGCGACTTGCCGAACCACGTGGCCAAGATTGGTCAAATTGAAATGACTGTGGCGTCATCTCGATCTCACCATGTTGTTTTCCACCCGAAAAAGAAGTGGCGGCAGCATCCTGCTCTTGATTCTTTCTCCCAGGAGATTATTGTTTTTTATATGGGCCTCGATATAGAACTGGATCCGTATCGGAACCGGGGATTCTTAAACGACCGTCTGCAGGTAAATACGGAGCTGCGCTTTATAGTTCTGTCAAGCTTCTCTCTGGTGCGTTCCGGTAAGTTCCCACTACAACCGCCCGCCTAGCTCGACTTCATAAGCACCTTGACATCTAGCGACGGATCGGACTTCTCGGCTATATGATACTACCTTGGACTCACCTTCTACGGCTGAAGGCTGGACACTCCCCACTTTTTCTCCCTCGATCAGGGAGTCCTAGGATACTGTCCCGTCCTTGTCAGCATCCACACGGCATCTCGATGCTTGACGCCCCGCTTCTCATCTGGATTTTTTTCTTCCTGGCTACTCACCACTACCATGTCTGACAATGTGTCGTCTACTGAAGAAATGTACGTATCTAAGTTCTTCTCGTGGCGCAAGCACTAATATGATTAATGTAGACTGCTTCACAATTACCTGCACATGATCGCTATGTGTTCGTTCGATTTTCTTCGTTAGTGGTGGATGTCGCTGACGTGCATGGGTAGCTTTTGTGTACTTCGATCATTTCATTACTTTCGGTTCGTCTTTCTCCCCTCCCTCGCTCATCTGCAATATATTGACTTAGTGCAGACGCTGAGATTGAGTATCTATGGAAGCAGCCTAAAACACCCAGTGCCCGATTGTTCTTTCTGAACAGATATCTCGCTTTCTTTGGGAACATATGTGTAACAGTGCTTGTGTTCACGACAATATCTGTGACGGTAGGCGACCCCCTCTATCCCTCGGCTGAGAACTGATAAATATCCAGAGGTGTGCTCAGTATTCTTACCCAGTAATGAAGCTAACATTGTCCCCAAAACCAGCTGTCGACACTATAATCTAGTCCGCCAAACGTTGTTAATTATCAGCCAAATCATTGTTTGCAGTCAGTATTTCATATTTTCTAATTCCAGTGCTGACATTTCTCGTAGTCCTTTTAACGATGCGAATATACGCTATTTATGCCTGCAGTTTGCGTGTTCTGTATTGTATGGTGGCGAGCGCCATCATTCTACTCGGCGTTTCTTGCGTGCGTGTCGGAATGCCTTGTCACAAGGTTCTGTTCTGATCCATGTCCAGTGGTCTCTCTTCGGTCAGAAACATGTCGATTCCACGCCTGTGTCTGGTTGCCACATTGGCTTAGACCGAGATACGTACGTCTCGTCGTCGGTCAAGTCTTTCATCGGCTGACTTGAACTTTCCAGCGCCATTCGTAAGCAGCTGTGACTGCTCCCATTTGGACAGCGAAGCATGATTTTTCCTACAGGTATAGCATCAGCGTGGGAGGCGCTCTTTGTATACGATACCATTATCTTTAGCTTTACGCTCTTCAAAACGTACAAAGAACGTCGGAACCACATCACACCCGATATTCTATCCCTCATCCTTCGAGATGGTGAGTAGTCTTCCGCTGAATCTTAGAAATTCCTGACTCTGAGGCGGACTGTCAGGCGCTATCTATTTTGCGTAAGGCCGTATTATCAGTATCTCATGCAGCACACTAGAGCTAATTTCGCAGTGTCATGGCCTTTGCTAATTTATCCAATATCCTTACATTTTATGTGCGTTGTTTGCGTCTGCATGTCCATCACATTTTGACTTCTCTCTTTTTCAGTTAGCTCCGGTAAGTAAGGTTTTTCTTAGGCGAAATCCTTCTTATCATTTTGCTCCGTCCCAGCCTTTTCTCCGTGGATCTTTATCATCTTTTGCCAGCTGGTATGCTTTCATGCTTCGTCATTCATCGAAGCTAATACCCGGGCCCTAGTATTTCTGTGACAATGATGTCTCGGCTCATGTTGAATCTGCATCAGACGGCAACTGCTGGAATATTCTCCGCAGGCTTTCCCACCAACGACTTAGCATTTCAAACGAACCAGACCGCCGCGGTTCAATCAGATGAAGATGATACAGAGTCACGAGTTCTTCCAACGCGTAATCGTCTTATTGACTGTGCTTAGAGTTGGGTCACTCAGATTCATGTGTACATTGCATCGTTCGCGCGGAAGCGCAGTTCTGAGACAGCCGCAATTGTCCCGCGAAGGCGACAACATTACAGTAAAACTCCTGCCTACGGCAACTATTTCGCCTTACTTCTTGCCAGCCTTCTTCGCTGCAGTCCTGGCCCGATTGATCTGCTTCTTCCATCCGTAACACTGGTTACAGCCTTCGATAATAGTCAGCCCACCCCACCGATATAGTAAGGAGCGCATCTAACCTGTTAAAGCATGCTTCTTGCACTGATAGACGCCATCCTTGTTAATAATGGCTGGGGGGCATTCAATACCCTCACGGTCAATGGGATCAAACTAACATGAACAGAGTCAACAACGATAAAAATGGAGAACGGAGGTCACGGCCTACCCCAAAGAACGCATCATTCTCCTCTCTTCCGTCATACCCACAGTCCGCACACTGTGATCATCGTCAGACGAACAAGATAAGCGACGAAGAAGAGAAGCAACTGACCACTTCCTTGAAATGAGTACAGAAATACGCATCGTTGACTTCGATGGTAGCGGGGGCAGCGACTTCAGTCGACATTGTGGAAGAGAGATTGCTTGCGTTCAGTGGGATGGTGGTGGTTCGTATCCAAGAGCGGTTGGGGTGGGAAAGAAGAGCACGCTTGGAGCTGTCTAGAGTCAGCTGTGGGTCCGAGAGTAAAACGTCATATGACCAGTACCCGTGGTCCAAACATTCCAGGAGGGGCTGGGTCTTCTGCGCCCCGAATTTGCTGTGGATTTTAGGGTCTCGTGGTGGACTAGGTTCTTGAAAGTTACGTACTGGGAACCTCGAAAATTTACCTTCCAGTCGAATTCGTTGAAGCATCAGCATGGAACGTGGAGATCTGTACCCGCTAATTCCGAAACTTCTCGCTCACATGTTCGCTGGACTAGGTCAAGTGTTCAGTAGCAACTGAATTCGATCCCGAGCGCTGTAGCTACAGGTATATCAAAAAGCACAACTTCGAACTCGTTTCGGAACGCGTTCCACAAGTATCTGCATGCTAAACTTGTTCGAACCATGTAAGTAGTAAGTACTGTGACTTGGCAAAGGATGTTGGATGCTGGAGATCATGTGACCTGTCGGCTAACTTTGCGGCTTTGCCGGTTGAACTTATTTCGTAGCTCTCTTAGCCTACCTCGGGTAGCACTTACCTGTCATTATTATTAAAGTCTATGCCAAATGTTGATCCCCGCGTTATACCGGATGTAGGTCTGAACGGATTCTCTCTACTTCATCCTTCCTTGAATCTTGTGCTTGAGCTTGAGTTCAAGTGTTTCTTTTGGTATCCTTCGTTCTCACTGTTCGCAATGCTCAGCACTCTATACCAGCTTCTGGATCCTAATAACTCCATCCGTTTGCCACGTACTCCATCGAACTTTCGTATCTGACACCACTGAAATGTCTGGTACTTGACATCTGGCGCAAGGATTCTGGCGAGTTTGCGAGCGGCGCGTTTCACTTGACATCTTTAGGAACAGCTATGCACCGGAAGATGTCCAAAGTTGGTTGGGCGGCATATTCACGACGCTGGGCGTCAGGATCAAATCCGGTTTTTGACATCCTATACTAACGGTCGGCGTGGTTGACGAACCTATCGCACTCCTATCACCCATAGAAAGTAATTGCCCAGGGCGGTTTGGCGATAGCATCGAAGACTCCTAGCTTTGACCGCGCGTTTGGCGTAGGACTTCATTTTGCGCCGACTTCCTTCTCGAAGATACGGTGGCAATCCAATATCATTCAAGTTAGCATGATAATGATCGGGAATTGAAGCTATCCAATCTCATCCAACTCGTACCTGGCCTGGCGGTATATAAACGCTAGCAATTACCCTTGCTGTTGCCCACTACTCATGGCTTCTACTAAGGGTGTCGCTCTGGTCACTGGCTCCTCCCAAGGACTGGGAAGAGCTATCGCCCTCCGGCTAGCAGAAGATGGATTCGACGTCTCTATCAACGACTTACCCTCGAAAAATAAGGAGCTTTATGCCCTTGCAGCAGACATCATCGCGAAAGGGAGGAGGTCGTGTGTTGTACCGGGAGATGTTTCTGTTGAAAGTGACGTCATAAGTATCATAGACAACACTGTTCACGAACTGGGAGCGTTGAATATTGTCAGTAGAACCTCCACACATGCATTAACTGTGATACTCACTAGTCTGTGATGTAGATGGTGGCCAACGCCGGCGTCTGTTCCATGCGTAGCATCATGGACAGTAAGCTGCAGGCCCTCTCTGTGGCGCCAAGATGATTCTTACGTTCGTTTAGCTTCCACGGAAGACTGGAATCGCATCTTTACAGTAAATGGACTGGGAACCTTCCTTTCCTACAAGTACGCCGCGAAACAGATGATCAAACAAGGTCACGGCGGACGCATTGTGGGCGCTTCCTCCATTGCTGGGAAGCAAGGTCAGTATATCCATCAATCTTGAATTCAAAGATTAATGTACATGTATCAGGTTATAGCGATTTAGCTGCTTATAGTGCATCCAAAGGTGCCAGTCCGCCTGTTCACGCAAAGCGCTGGTTCGTTGGTTTCCCCTCTTCAGTGCGCATTATCGACGTAGGTATTGATGTTGCAAATGTAGCCCGAGAATTCGGACCGCATGGCATCACAGTGAACGCCTACGCACCTGGTAAATTTTATTATTAATTAAACTGTTCTCTTGTCGAAAGCTCTGAGCGTACTTTCAAGGCCCCACTTATACTGATATGCGTACGCTGCTACTAAATATTTCACCGCCGTCTAATATTTACTTCTCTAGTTGCCGACCTTGGCCAAACTACGGGAGACGAACAGGCGTTTTACGATGCGGTTAGTCAGCTTTCTTTATTTGTGCTGCAGAGACCAACCGCAAATCTAATAGCAAATTGCCTTGAGTGCGAGGGGGCAGCTTACTGAGCCTGCTGACATTGCTAGTATCGTGTCTTATCTCGTGTCTAGCGATGCACGTCTCATAACAGGTAGGTCAAAAATTCGTATCAGGTGTGAACTCTCACTGAACGACTAATATACAGGCCAAAGCGTGAGTCAAAAATTCTCGATCAGTGTCTGTACTTGCTCATACCAATGGTACAGATATCGGTTAACTCTGGGCTGTTTTTTGATTGAAAGCTCAGGCTAGCTAACAGAAGGGCATGTTGAATACATTGATTAAGTTGTACAATTTCAAGTCGGTCGCCTTTCCAGTCGTTACCTAGTCCTGTCCAGCAGAAGCTGTTTGCAAGTGGTGAGAAATACTGTCCGAAATTGCCCCTACATCAGTAATGACGTTTATCTATAAGGTACCATGAGAAACTTTCACACAAGCGATGAGTAATAGAGAGAACGTGAATCTCACCATGTCAAAGCCTTCTTGAGAACGCTTCGCAGCTTGCTCTCCCGACGTGCAATATATGGCACTAAAGATGGTTCAAATGAGCTGAATGGGAGATACGCAAGCAACGACAACTGACCACTTCTTGCCTTCCGAGTGAGCCACGCGGAGTATTTCTTTGATCACCTTCTCAACATTCGGATGCGGATCTGGCAACGGCGGCGGATAGCCAAGAGACATGGACAGATCATATGGACCAATAAACAGTACATCTGTCAGGCGTCAGTTCGTACAGCGAAGTAAGTAGAGTGAAATGCTACCAATTCCATCGACCGCTGCTATATCTTTCATATTTTCCACACCTTCCTTGGTTTCAATTTGAATCATGACAGTGACCTCTTCATTTGCCGACTCAAGATATTGTGGGACCGTTACACCCCACGTCCCATGGGTGAATGGGTTCCCAAATCCGCGCCTCCCGGCGGGAGGAAATCGGCTGTCCATCACGACTTCCTTGGCCTTCTCTGCTGAAGACACCTAGGTCATCGCTTCACTGTACTTAAACGTAAGCAACTAAGAAAACGAAATACCATGGGAACCAAGACTCCGCGGGCTCCTGCGTCGAGGGCATACTTGATCTGCCAACTGGTGCTCGAACTGATCCCAGTGGCAGGAACTCGCACCAAGGCACTGGGTGCTCCATTTCCTATTGATTGAATAGCTGCGACACTCTGAGAGACGTCTGGGTGGAGCGGTACTTGGCCGTGCTCGCAGTCTATCATTACCCACGAAAGCTGGGTGCTGGCTTGGGCTACCGTTCGCGCATGAAAGTAGCCGGGTAGAGATATCCAGATGCCAAAAGCCGTTTTGTTTGACTTGAAAGCTTCACGAAGGGCGTGGGTCGCCATGGCTGTTGGGGGGAAACCGTGGAGCCTCCAATTAGGTAACCAGAAGGTGCGAAGCGTATTTTTAACCGTGGTAAGTATAGTGAGTAGATCGTGTGAGCCTCGAAGCTGAGGCTATGGGGCTTGTCTATTGGGATATTGCCAACCGCTATGCAGAAAAACGTCAATATTGACAAACTATAGCCCGATAGATACAAAAAAAGTTCGAAGCTGGCCCTCGATCGATCGTGCAGAGATCCGCTGCAGCGCCAGTCACGGTGATCGATCAACGCTCTGATCTCATAATAAATTCAGTGATTGCTGTTGGACTATAACAATACTGCGTAGTAGGAAGAAGTACTGTCAATCAGCTTGGATGATTCATTGGGTCGTATATATCACTAGCCGATGCACGGCCCTCATCTAAGAAAAAAACCTGCCACCGTTGACCGGTATCTTCGAGTTATAGTAAGCTCCTGATGCCACGAAAGATAAGAAGGACCGCACCGTTTGACCTAGGCAGTAGACCCCATTTTCAGTGAAGGGTGAGGACTGAATGTGAATAGATTAATTACCTGTGACGAAGCGAGCGTCTCTCGACGCAAGGTAAGAAACAACGCCTGCAATATCAGAAGGTTCGCCCATCGTTTTCAGTGGGCTTTTGTTTCTCTCCTTGTACATGGTTAGAGACCAGAGAGTGCGCTGCAGTTTCTAATTCACCCACCTGTTCATAGAACGCGTCTACATTACCCAGTTCTTGCCCAGCTTCGACCACTGTAATAGAGTGTCAAGCTCACTGCAACGTCGAAAATCAACGACGTGAAGGCGTACTCATAGGAGTGTCTATTGCGCCTATTCCCGTGTTAAACAAGACACGGAGAAACAAAATATTGCGAGGGTACCTGGAGCGTAGGAATTTACTGTGATTCCGTATTCCCCAAACTCAGCGGCTGAAACGAGATGAAAATCAAGTCAGCCAAAAATAAAACATAAAGGCGGTGAAACCAGCAACCTGCACATTGTGTAAGACCTCTAACAGCGAACTTCGAAGCACTATAGGCGCTAACCAGTCTTCCACCTAGAGAGCTGGGAGCATTAATATTTGGATGGCGGGCGTAACCCAAGACTAACCGTGCTGCCCAAGAACCGAGGATGCTCCGATAATTCGACCACCGGTCCCTTGTTTTATCATCTGTTGGGCGGCGAGTTTGTAACAAAGAAAAACGCTTCGGGCGTTGACAGTGAGCACGCGATCCCAGTCCTCAATTTTAGCTACAAAAATTCAAAAATTAAATGCTTTCCATGACGACAGTATAACTCACTGTCCAGGAGACGCCGCCCAAAACCCATTCCCGCATTAGCAACCATCTACGAAACGAATGAGAAGGCCAGACGCGCATCGAAAAATGACCTGAAACGCACGACATCCAATCGACCCAGTTCTGTGACCACTTTGGTCACCATAATTTCTACCTCTTCTTCCACGGATACATCAGCAGGAATTATGCACGACCTCCGACCCTTAGCCGAAATTTCCGCTGAAAGCAGTTCCAGGGCTTCTGATTTGCGAGGCAGGTCGTTGATAGCCACATCGAAGCCGTCGTCGGCGAGTCTGAGGGCGATTGCTTTGCCAATTCCTTGGCCGGCACCGGTCACGATAGCCACGGACATGACAGGGGATCAAGTAAATCCATAGACACTTTCTTGGAGGAGTTTTAAAGGCCGCGATCGGATTGCAACCAGAGATCAAACATGGGGTGACCTGGGAACCGGAGCTGCAAGGTGCGGAGCGCGATTCCATGTGTCATGTCCGACATTGAATATCAACTAGAAGATCTGATGGTGTGGATCATATTACGCGCTGATTATGCTGCTTTGCGTCAGGCATGATTATAGGCCAATGAAATTACAGCGTCAGATAATCAAATGTGTGTACAATTTGAGTGCACGTTACAAGGTCATGATTCAATTTGGGACAGCCACTCTCTGACAAAAGTAACATTTCGTTTCCGTTCCTATCGCGATGAAACTGCTGTCAGTGGACATAGTCCCCGTTGATGATTAACGTACCTCAAAATGACTGGGTTTTCTAACCCCCTCTGAGAATTGTGGAAGGGGGTCTATCTTGACGTCAGTCCGTGAGGACAATGACCTCGCCTGTAGTTGACTTGCCATTAACGAAGGTGGATGATGCATGCACACAAACTGGGCGTACCGTTTCCCACATCAGCGACATCGCGTCTAGGGCGTCCCAACTTTGAACGATAGCGTTCAGAATTTTATCCTCTATACCTGCGCATGAATCTCGATGCGATATCCATGCCTCGGTATCTCGTTGATAGTCTTCTTCCCCGGCGATAATGCTCCTGCATCCAGAACACACAACAAAGTCCGAGTAGATCCCACGCACTGCTATCCACGGGTCTTCAAGAAGAAAATTGCGACAAAGTTCTGGGTCAGATTCGAAGTCATCAAGCGTGGAAAACTTCTTGCTGACGACGAAGACTGGATCGGAGGAGAGAAGAGCCTTCATCTCAAGACAGGTGAAGGTGGCAAGCTGAGCAGGGGTTAGAGGATGTAAGTCGTTAAAGGCGGCAGTGGCATGAGGGAAAAACGAAGAATCAGATGATCTGAGGATGAACGTCGAACAGGAATGAGGTTAACAAGAACAAAGACGCCGAAACTTACGATGATTCGTCATTCGAAACCTGCATGGACTGTTCGTATAGAGAGAGAGCCCGAAGACACGGCACCGACAACGGGATGTCGCCGTTGAAAAAGAGATGAAATTGATTCGACGCTGGCGACTCCAACTCGCCTGCATATTGACGAGCGGTGTACTCAGGAAAGGAGGCGCTGGCTGATGTTGAAAGGGAGGATATATCCATGGTTGAGGTTAGATGCAAAAAAGCGTTGAGTGGCGCGTTGACAGAATGTCTGGGTGACATTGTGATTATGTCAGTGTCGCGTCCACATCCCCCAACATCGAGACCACGTACCACACATGACTGTATCAGAGCTATAGATGATGCTCGAGGATGCTGGCCGGAGCGCTCCAACAGGCCCAGAGCCTATACCAAATAGATAATTCAAACGTACTGGATTTTCAACAACCTGAGCGCCACACCGAAGTCCTCCGCTTCAGTACAGGTGCCCTCGTTGGGTGCTTATACATTTCGGATACATCATAGCAGGGCGCTGCCTGACCTTTTATTTGGCACACATAGTGCAACGCCGTTTGTTGTCTCCGGAAGATTTGTGATGATCGTAGTGATCTGCCGATGAACGGCAACTCGAGGCTCGATCATGCGGATTCATAACGCGTCATGGTTCTCGAATGAATTTTTTCCATGAAGGACAGTCTAGCCTCCGGCGAGTCAACATTGTTGGCAAGTTGTGATTCACCTGCAACCTAAGCAAGCGGAGGATCACAAGATAATCTCCATCATCTTCTGCGAAACCTGGATGCTGGAAGTCCACGATGAGAAGAAACACAGAAGGAATGGGGTCAACATATCGGTCAATGGTGTAGCCGAGGCAGGACCCCGTATCTCGTCTTCATCAATGATGCACCGCAACCAGCATACATAACGTACCCCAGAGTTGATCAGATGCATAACGTCCCTGTCCGCGAGGGGTACATCGGTGCGAGCTTGTATCCGACCCAACAACACCTTCTCTCCTTAGTATTGTTACGACAGATGACTGGAATTGGTGAGAATATTGAAGCATTTTCGTCAAAACCAGGGTATCCTTGTTCAAGATGAAAAAGGCGATGCCAGAGGCATTGGTAACAAAAGATGACCTAGTCATAGAAGGGTGTTTTGATGAATACGACCGATTATACCAAAACCCACCTAGCTCCTTCTAGGTGAAAGGTAGTAACTCAATTCAACTTGGGAGCATACTGAAAATGAACACACCTAGATGAATCCCCCATCTTCAAAGAATCATGGCCTTCGACAACGCTCAATCCTCTTCTTTCGTCAGCAAAAAAGGATTACTATTGATTGATTCCTGTTTTTGCGTGCTCGACTACGGCGCGACGCGCTCAAGTTGATGGTAAGGACAGAGTGACGTGATTTCCCACGGTCTGTAAATCCTGCTTTCTTATTCGGTCACGACGATCTTTGCTCGAGAGTTTGCCGCTGGGCCTGGATATAACTTTATATCGTTCTGCTGGAGTTTCTTCCATAAAACCGAGGTCGGCTCATCGTGCATGATACTTGTGTCCGTGTCACAGCCGCGCCTGCAGCATGAATGAATGGGGTGCCAGGTTCTTTTTCTCACATCACAGGTCCTTGGCAACCCCGAAGTCTTCAATATAGAACTACCTTATGAGAAACTTGTATGGACTGTACCCAATTTGTTACCGCCTCTTCCAAGAAATCTCTGCTCAGGACACACTTCTTTCCCGAACGCCTACATGGATCACAGGTGCTGCCATTTACTGCGAAGTCTTGAGGTTTGCACGTTCTAGGGTCTTGCGCTTCTAATTCCTATTCGACGGTATATAATGTGGCTCACTGCATGGCTCTGCGAATCTCTTATCTCGCATGTATGAGTGTCGAGTCTGTTGGCACCGGACCTTCAGAACTGAAGGATGTTGTAGTTCGAGCACGGGAGGGAACGAAAGAACAACTCGTTTAGACCTAGTATGTCGACATGGTGGTAAACGGTAAAGAAAGGAAAGCTACGGGTACGGTAAATAACGGGTTCGGAGCCGGTTGATTCCGACAGCTCGTACAGCCACCAGTAACTCCAATAAAGGAGGTCTTCATTCGCATTGGAGCGCCAAAGAAAACCATTTCTATTGTATCGAATACCGCAGACTGTTCCTTCGGGAAGACTTTCTCGAGCAAGTAAGTAATCATCATCAGATAACCTCGCTCCGAGTGTTCTTACTATGATCCCTCTTGAACACCTATCTTCGAAAGTCCACGGTGGTGGAGAGCAGGACGTCCTTTGGTGCAATCTGTGTCCGAAAGACTGCCGCACACGAGATAAACTGCGTCTTCACTGGAAGAGGGATCACTATTATTGTAAAGCATGTGATAGGGTTTTCGGAGAAGATTATGCACTTCGTCAGGTAATTGTCAATTGCAGGTAAGTATCTTAGATAGGATGAGCAATATCTGATATTGATGTTAGCATCTGACTTCTTCGATTCATCGTTAGCTCTGGTAACCAGCAGTCGAGTGTTGCCTTCATGAGGGCGGCGGATACGTCTTGCATCATTTTACTGTTCATTAGCGTGGAAAGCAGCTTTCAGCAGTCATCGAAATAATATTTGCTCAGATACTGGAATCGCAACACGTACTTCTTACCTGAAGATAGATCATAGGTTCTCTTATCAAGCCTCAAGGTTTACACGTTCTGGGGGTCGATGGTATATAATGTGACTCGCCGCGTGCCAACGAATCCCATACCTCCCATGCACGAGTGTCAAGCCTGTCACTGGACCTTCAAAACCGAAGGTCTTCATTCACACTGCCGCGCCAAACAGAACCATTTCTACTGCCTCGAGTACCGCAGACTCTTTTTCCGAGAAGGCTTTCTCGAGCAGGCGTATATTGCCATCTTCAGATAATCTTGCTCGCATTCTCATGAATTTCTTAAGCACCTATCCTCGATAGCTCATCATGATAGTGGAGGGGAGGATATTCGTCAGTGCAACCAGTGTCTGAAGCACTTTAGAACAAAAAACGGGCTGAGTCAACACTGCATGACGAAGAGGAACCACCATTACTGTGAAGAGTGCGATAGGATGTTTGTGGATGGCTATGCACTTCGCCAGGTACTTAGTTATCTGACATAAGAAGGGCAACATCTAATATCAAAGCTAGCGTTTAGTTTCTTCTGTTCACCAATAGTTGAGCGTCACCTTCACGAAGACTGTTGGGAATAGATGTCGGCAGGCACAAAGGACGTGACGGGGATGGCTCGAACGAACGTATATTCGTGGACTAATACGTGGTGGTGGTGGTACGAAGCCAAGAAACGGTAACGATCGGTACGGCAAAACCGTCAGCCCTGTGGCTGTGAAACCTATATCCTCAACAAAGACCTCTTGTACCGATATACTGTCTATCAGAGTAGAAAGCGACTTTCGGTAAAGTCTTCGAAATACCAGTAATTTGACGCAGGCCAAAATGTCAGGATCGCGAGGTTAACGTTGTGCCTGGCTTGCGGAGTGACAGCCTACTTCAACTATAAGCCAGTGTCACTTCTTGCAGGCGTAACGAAATTTCAAAAGACGAAAAGTGGGATCCACCGTCCTCTGCAAGGAACTTCAGGTCTTTCACCTGCTGGAATATCTCTTCCATGACCTTCCCCGCCCCTAAGAAAGGCAATATTAGCACAAGCATCAGGGACTTTGAAAATAACGACTGCTGGGAAGAGGGATTCGCCCGCCCGTCGCATCCGTGGGCGTTACTCGGTCCGGAAGTCCATGCAGGCCATTTCCGTTTGAAGGATAAGTATGAATTTCATACGCATTGCTGTCATCCTAGTGTATAGTTCAGAAGGAAGGTCTGGAGAAGAACACCAATTCACTTACATGCCCGATTGGACGGAGAGAGATGCAGAGCTCGTTGAACAGACCATGGAAATCGGGCGTGATCGTGAATGTATTCTGGGCACCGTGGACGTCGACAACTGATATCTGCAAATCGTTGAACGACGGCAGCAATAGAAGTCGCCCACTTCAACCGACAAGGTCAGATAAGGACATGATGATAATATAGACATACTTTTTCCTGCGCGGCGTCTGTCAGTCCGACTATATTGTCCGTCGGGGATTCACTGAAAATGTGACCTAGCGCCGTACATCTTATCCTCTCTCCAGCCGTTGTCAGGCCGTTGTCGACGCTAACAACGTCCACTGCCCCTGTCAGACACACCGATAGTTGTCTCGTGTCAAAACCTAGAGAGCTTCAGTATACAGATCTTGATCACACCCATAACATACAAATACGACAAGCCCGCGAGAAACTCGCTATTGTCGTTGCAAGCGGACATGCCTTGTGCCAGGCAAGCCCTACCTTGGGTAGAACGAGGGTAAATAGATACGAAACCCAGGTCTCGCGCCACAATTTCTGAGCTGAATTTGAACATGATAGCGGCTTCGTCCACGATGGTAGTACCCCAGTTGTCGCCAACAGTTTCGAGATTAAGACAAGATTGATACGCTATATGCTCATCAAAGTTGATCTTAAAAGGACTTCATGTTGAAGGACAGCATAGTAGTTGGGGTCTAGGGGTGTGAACTTGACGTGTCACCACCGTCATGTGAGGAGCTAGTCGGCCTTGATCGGAGTCACCGACCTCACTAACTAATAGCCTAGCTCGTAGGTGTAGATACATCAGGGCTTGTAACACGGATACGGACACATTTCTTTAAGGAACCATGTCAACTTCCTTCCTTCCAAGCACAGATTTAAAAGTTATCATGGTATGTCTCTACGTACATACACAACACTCAATCCATATGCAAAAGAACTACTATACAAATTGCGATAGACATGATATAGATATAAAGATGGCCTAAGTTACGGATGAGTCCTTTAAAAAAGACATGATGGGAGAGCAGGATAGCGACCGATATAGTGTACGAGGGATGGACAGAGACGTGATTAGCAGGTGAGGGACATGCTAGATGAGAGATGATACGTCAGTACCAGGTAACCAACAGGAGGAAATGACAAACCAGTGAGCACAACAGATACAAGACAAATCGAGTAAATGAAAATTAAAAAAAGAAATCTCTGTCATGCTACAGAATACCCGAGTCCTTCAGGGCATTCTGTAATATTGTCTCCTTCACCGCGGCAAATACCAACCGTACGTTCGTCGTATCGGTCGCTTGGGTCAGGCTGATGGTAGAACGGATCAGAGACTGTTACATGATAGTTGCGGATTGATCACATACTGGGGGTACACACTAAGTCTCGCTCGGTTCGCTTGCATGAACCGCCAGAGAATGTATTTGGCCGCCTTGTTGACATCAGTCCCACCCGTATACTCGGGGAAGTATCGCTCAAGGGGCACCTTGATAGAGATGAGGAGAAGGCACGAGAGATAAAATGTTGAACGTACTCTGGACACTTTCATCTTGAAAACATCAATCTTATTTAGAAAGAGAATGATAGATGTCCGAAGGAACCAGCGTGAGTTGATAACCGACTCGAAAAGGACTAGGGATTCGGCCATCCGGTTCTAGATTAGAATCTAAGAAGGTGCGTTGGACGAGAATGTGGTAGCCACGCTCACCTGATTCCGCTCTTCCAGTAGCACCTGATCATACTCGCTCAGCGCCGTGCAGAAAATTATGGACGTCACGCTCTCGAAGCAATGTATCCACTTTCTTCGTTCCGAGCGTTGACCACCAACATCAAACATGTGTATTCTAGATGCACGTCGGTATTATAAATAGTCCAAGGATCAAAGAACGTACTGGAGCTGGCCCATGTTGAACCGCGTTTCTGTGATGCCTGTTGTCTTCGCCCGTGCACGCAGGACATCAGTCTCGGTCGGCCTGTATGCAGGCGCGCCGATGCGAAGGACTTCGGTGAAGAAGCTGAGTGATATACATGAGTAACCGGGGTAAACTATGATGATACTATCAATGCACTCACTATGAGGCGCTGTCCATAAGGTAGAACTCGCTTGAATGTTCTTCCATCATGGGAGAAATGATGGGATCTTGCCATAGTTGATGAATGGCATCAGCCATCTCGGGTGAGAGGGTGAATGCAGTGGTTTCGTCAAGCCGGTAGTCGAGAATTTTCTCTGCGAGTACCTGAGTGGCTATGAGTTAATAGCCCAAAAAGGGTGTTGTAAGGGCAGAATAAATGCGGAATTGCAGAAGGAGAGGATGGAGTGAGAACATGGCGATAAAACGGGTAATATATGTGGCGCGAGTAAGGGCAGATGCAATAATGAAAGCAGGGATGAACTGGGCGTCATAACGAAGGAAAATATGTTTTGAACGAAGAGACAAGGACGCACTCGATTTGAATAATTCTCGCAGTCGACCCCGATCTTCCTCATGGCCTGAACGATGGCCTGCGCCGACTCGAGCACATTTTTGTACACCGTCCCCCGGTACCAATCCAATTCCTGGGGGGTGAACCCGCCTTGATGGATGATCTTCATTTGCTTGACAATCGTCGACTTGCCCGACTCTCCAGATCCTACATCGAACAATATCAGAGAAAGGCGCGATTCGGAAGAAACGGGGCACGGACCTAACAACAGTATCTTACACTCCTTTTTAAACTTCTTGCTGTCATCCTCCAGCTGCTTGTCTATCAGATCCGACCGAGCCTTCTCTTCTTTGTCTGACTGAGACGCGCAGTTGCCCATCTCGCGCTACGGCCCACGGGGAGTGGCGAAATGGAAAGAAAGTAGAAACGAAGGGTGTCGCAGTAGAAAACCGATGCTGGAGAAGAAAGAATCGAATCGAATCGAAGAATGACAACGGGGGAGTGATGGTCAAAGTACAACAGCGGTGCCTGGGAATATATATGCAGATCTACCCGGTTCCGATGATAAGATTAGATTAATTATGTTTGTCTTTCACAAAGTACATACTACAAAGTAAATCTCGTATCTATGGAAAAGACGAACAAGAACACCGCTACCAGGCAACATACATGAAACGCTGTCGCACAATACTCCTCCTGTTTATTTGGGCATGCACAGGCTGCCACCCTATCCGCCTTCATAATACAACGTTACGGGAGCGTTAACCTTAAAACTCACGGACATAGGACGGGATCATCGGAAGCGATAACAGTGCCTGCTGACAAGTTCTAACTTTGCATAAAGTTCTGTCAACCAATTGTCCGCATGAGAGTTAACACTTACCTGGAATGTGCCAGTGCACTTCTAAGGTGACTCTACACGGATGAAGTAGCATCTGGCCTTCTCATACTGAATACTTTTAGTCGCCTGATCTTCGTTCCTGCCGGTCAATCAAGAAACGAGCTCTACTCCTGGGAGGGAGGGGCTGGACTCGAGGTACCGAACGAAATGTCGGCGCCTATACGAATGCAGGGAAATTGAGCTGAATACACACTCCGGCAGGTGACTAACTCGCGCCGGGCCAAATGCAAGAATTCAGGAAAATCATTGGAACAGAGATAGATTTTTGACACGCCGTTTTGACCACGGCAAAATATGTCGGCTTTATCATTGAAGAGTCCAGTCCATCGCTGTTGTCAAAAGTTGCGAACCTTCATAAGCAATCCATTTTCTTCGGAATTCGCCTGATCCGAAATAGGTGCTTACTAGGAGTGACAACCACTAGGCCCTGCTATTCGTGAGAAGACTTTAGTCGTTGCGAGTTTTCAAGATCTTGATGGAAAAACTTCTGCGAACATCCGTAGGTGCCGGAGAAAACGTCGAGGGAATTATATAGCTCGCATCCTAGGCTACAGGAGGATAGATTACAGAAACTCATGACGCCCTCATCCTCCGAGCCTACTGGAATCAATTGACAGCGGCCTTGGGTTCCGCTTTCGAGGTCCGCCGTGACCGGTGCCTCCATTCCCTCAACCACTTGAGCGGACGCCCATCCCTCTTCTCGAGCCCCATATCAATCTCCCTCAGATGCCACATCACCCACTTGGTCCTCAGATCCGTCCCCTCGACGCGCACTCCATTCGAACCCTCCTTTATACCCAACGACTTGTGGATCCGCGTTAACAAGGCCGTCTCTAGATCGTGTTTACCGGCTTTCACCGACGCGGCGGCGAGTATGGACAGGGAAACGATGTCATTCTCGAGGGGCCCGAGCTGGTAGATCGGGAAGAATGCCGCGGTGAGCAGGAGGTCCTCCAATGGTGCAGAGGTGCGATGAAGAGTGTAAAGGAGCTGCTGTGCGCCGGGCCGAGTGAGCTTTACTTGGTACAGTGGGAAGTTTCCGAAGACCTTGAGAGCGAGTTGGGGACACTTGAGGTCGTCGCATCGGCCTGCGAGTATCAAGATAAGTAGAAGACATATGTAAGACACAGTATACTTACGAACGAACACGTCCGCTGTCGAATTCTTCATCCCTCTGCCATGATACTTGGCCCAAGACGGAATGAGATCGACAAGGCTCGAAAGTTGCTCTGCTGTAGTAGCCAGGTCCATGAGTCGGTTGAAGCTCGCGACTTTCACATATGGTGGGTGCCAAAAATCAGGACGATTTTGCTCTTGCAGCCTCGGTGAAACAAAGTCGTACAGGCTGGTATACTCTGCCGCGCGCCGGGAGACATCCATCCCTTTCCGTGGTGTAGGGGCAGCCTTTTTCGATTTTTGTACTACAGGTTTCGTTTGCGCTAAGGATGTCGCGTCGTCGAACAAGTCACCGGTATCGGTGTTCTCGCTAAAGAGCTCGTCGTCGAAATCGGTGGGTGAGACCTTAGCCTTGGCCAGTGCTGGGTCGGTCAGTCATTATGAATGCATGGAAACACACAGCAGGATTACCTGAGGGTGAGTGGTGAAGGTACCGCCTGCATTGCAGAGACGGGCGGGCGAATAACCGCCCGGTGAGCAAGCTAGTCATGGGAGAAAAAAGGAAAAGGTGTGCGTAAGAGACGATGACTCAATGGGATCAGAGAGATCTTATCAGCGCAGATTTTATCTTTTCCCACAGGCCCCTATCTTCTACCTCTCGACTCTTGAGCTGTGACATTACCACCACATGATGCTGGCCTCCATGGACACCAATCCCACTTTTTGAGACTATTCCATTCTTCCAACAATTTCTACAAGCTCATCTGACTGCTCTTGTTGAGCTTCAAGATCAATTTCATGGACTGTGCTCTCTATAGTGGATTCTTAAAAGCTGGTTGTGCCAACTTCAGAACTTGCTGTCTGGAAATGAAGTGATGACATAGTATATTCAGAGTTGTCATCATCATTGGGGTATGTATATCCTGCTGCCTGACCAACAAGGAGAGTGGGTGCTACTCTCTGCATAAGGTGTTTGATCAACAGCAAGGGAGTCTGGGGTCATGAACACACCTTGGCAATACCAGCTACTAAATCAAAGTAAACCAGTCTAGAACTGTTGCAAAGATGGAGAGCCAAATATATGATCAGAGATATTGAGTAGAGAGCAGAGGATTCAACCAGCACTTTAAGAAAACAGTTGAAAACCTTCAATCAACCATGTACTCCATACTTAACCCACTGGCAGTAACAGTCAAAATGTGATAAATGATGAGAAGATTACACCATAACATTGTTGCAAGGACAAAGACAGTATAGACCATTGGGAATATTACTTCAGTGGTGTTGACATAGATCTGATACACTCCAATGATCTTTAACACTAAAAAAAGAATGGAACACTCAGAGAGAGTAGATGAGATCAAACACTTTACCAGTTGCAGCAATTAGGGAAAGTATTGGAAGCAGATGGATTGGTGCTGTCTACTAGTTCCCATAGTCCTTTGCTACTAATGATCTCAGTGATCTTGATCTTTCAGCTGGTAAGGTTTTTGCCATTAAACTAGGCATCAGTAGGCAGCAGGGTAATTGAGGAGCTTGTCTTTGATATATTAAAGGTATATGGTATTTGTACATGGACAGTGGGTAGATTTATGGGTATGAGTGTTGATTTACTTCAATAAAATGTGCTATACCTTCTCTGTTGACTGAATTAAAGGTTAAGGCAGGGTTACACAACCTAATGTAAAGAGAAATTAGCTATAACTCAGTCAGAAGACAGTGTGTGTGATGATAACAACTGTATATTAAATGTATTGTACTTAATGTAAGGAGAAGTTAACTATAACTAAGTAAAAGTAAGTAAGATGTATAATGGCATAGTAGTAAAATGCATGTCACAGTTGAAACATGGTGTGTGATAATAACAGCTGAGGTCTGCAGCTGTAACTATGTAGTATATATATACAAACTAAGGTGAAGTATGGGAGCAGAGAACATAAATGGTCTGTACATCAGTGTACAAGATAAGTAAGTGTTGGGTATCCTAGTTGGACTGCATATGTCTTCTTCAACAATCCATTCTCTTGAGACTATTCTGTCCTTCCAACCACTTCTATAAGCTCATCCTGCTCTTGTTGAGCTTCAATATCAATGTCTTGGACTGTGCTCTCTATGGTGGATTCTTGGTAGCTTGTTGTATCAACTTCAGAACTTGCTGTCTGAAAATGAAGTGATGACACTGTGGTATGTTCAGAGTTGTCATCATCATTGGGGTGTGTATGTCCTGCTGCTGCCCAACCAATAAGAAGGGTGGGTGCTACTCCCTGCATAAGGTGCTTGATCAACAGCAAGGGAGTCTGAGATCATGAACACACCTTTGCAATAGCAGCTACTAAATCAAAGTAAACCAGTCTAAAACTGTTGCAAAGATAGAAAGCCAAAGATACAATCAAAGATATTGAATAGAGAGCAGAGGATTCAATGAGCACTTTAAGAAAATGGTTAAAAACCCTCCATCAACCACCTACTCCATGTCTAACCCCAGTAACAGTCAAAATGCAGTAAATAATAAGGAGAGTACACCATAATGTTGTTGCCAGGAGAAAGACAGTTTAGAGTGTTTGGAATATTACTTCAATGGTCTTGACATAGATCTGATATATGACAATGATTTTCAACACTAAAAAGAAGATGGGACACTCAGAGAGAATAGATGTGATTGAACACTTTACCAGTTGCAGCAATTAGGAAAAGTATTGGAAACAGAACAATGATCCAACACTGTCCCCAAACTATCCAGCACCAAATCTAGAGCCAGAACAATGATGAGCTCATGTGGATAATATACATCAGGCCACACACACCATATATAAGTCTGTGACAATGGTACCCAGAGAGGCTGTGATACCTGCAATTATAATGGTTGCTTGGGCCCCATTGTTTAAGGCCAAATATGCAGTCCAAAAGCCTTTCCTGTTTTGATGAATACAGAGTCTACAAATGACCAATTGGCAGCAAAACTAATAGTAATCAGACCATGAAGGAGAATGATAACCATTACCAGGGCTCGTCACATCTGCCAGCATTTGTTGATAGCTGCATCATTCAGCTCCAGCTTGGATGCCACAGTGGAGATATTCCTGACTCACAAATATTCCACAAGGTGACAGCAACAATGCCTGTGTATATGCCTATGCCCCTCATTGATCAGCACAGACATATGAAGACATAAAACAATGCTCACCATGCAATAGTGCATATAGGATCAGTGAGTTCAAGTTGATATCAAGTTCCTGAAACACCAAAATTTTATCATTATTAGTAAGATCTGACAGAATATCTGCCTGAGTTGACATAGGAGAAAGGAAGCACAACAGGATAATGGTTTGTGGGGGTAATGTATCAAACCTACCTTTATATAAAGGGCACCAGAAGCTCATCCACTTGGAAAATGATGGTCACTGGGTAATCTTGATGGGGGAGACAAGGATAGGACTCCTAGACAAGTTCATTGTTTTGGGCACCATAAACCCTAGTAGTAGGTTACATATACCACAACTACCAGAGTCATCATAGAGGTCGCAGTACAACCCATGATATCTGAGGTCACATTGACATCTCCCAAAGTCCATCTAGATATGGAGTTATAATGGGAATCAGTATACAACTTTACAAGGCCTACGTGTTTCATCCTCCTTGGATCTGATGATGATGGATTGGGCATCCTTGAGGATGCACATGCACATTAGCGGCAGAAGTTGACTGGCAAACCCCACTGTAAGACTCTAAGAACGGCAGTTGATCGAAGCTAATGCGACGTTACCGATACATGGACATAGCCACAAATGAAGATGGACCTTGGTTCAGCAAGTGATGAGGATACAAGTTGGCGGAGAGCTCCTGCGGCGTTATAGATATATGTTTAATGATGGACCAAAGATCGGTTAATGTGTTCCACAGAGATATCGCCATTGTAGAGTAAGACAAATCCGTGTTACGAACAAATATGTTCGCTGTTTTGGAAGGCCGCGTGGGAAAGGAAAAGCCTGTGAACAACGAGAAGGAGCGGTAAAACGCAGGGGAGGGATGTCCGCGATATGATCACATAGCAGTGCATCATGTACGCCCCTGGGCGCCGATAGAATAAGAGTAATAATTGGTATCATATGTCAATACATCAGTACAAACCTCAATATATAAGAGCACGGACGGATAAAAAAGTCCTGCAAATTATGGTATCTATTATGAATACGAAGTTCCGAGAGGGAAAGGAGCGTCAGGGCCTGAAGGACGTGTTATTTCCTCATATATTAGTACTGTTTCATGGGCGTCAGATGGGCAGTCACGACAAGAATATACAAGGCACAGACCTTTGAGCTCTTCTTTTCGCATGGGTGCGCCATTGTCAAAGTGAAAGAATGATGGGTCGAGAGGTTCGGCGGTAGGTTCGTCTTGGGGGTCATGGTAAGGCTAGATTGAGACATGAGATGGGAAGGAACGAGGTCGTGAGAGGACGTACCTGAAGATACGGATGCCTCAGGGCCTCGCCGACTTCGATCCGACGTTTAGGGCTGAAGGTTAGACACTTTTCCATGAGATCAATGGCCTAGGATGGCATAAGTAGACGAAGGGAGAACAAAGACAAAAACTTACGAGTGGATTAGCCTTTGGGAATAATGATGAAAAGCTCTTCTTCTTCCTAAATGGCAGCGCACGAATGTACTCTCTCGATCTGCTGGACGAAATGGCATAAAAGTCGTCTATTGACGGGGTGCCGAGAATGTCGAGAATGATAGAGAGTTGGTGATGATAGTCACGGCCGGGGAAGAGGGGTTTCCCACTGAGCATCTCCGCAAGCACACAACCGACAGACCACATATCAATGGCGCGGGTGTATTCCTTGAAGGTTAACATGACCTCCGGCGCACGGTACCATCGAGTGGCGACATATTCGGTCATGAATGTGCTGCTGTCGTCGACGTTGGGCGGAGGCCGGGCCGAGCGAGCGAGACCAAAGTCGCAGAGCTACAGGATAGTGAGACAAGAAGACGGATAACTGGAGATGACGCACCTTGAGATCGCAGTTGGCGTTGAGAAGAAGATTGGATGGCTTGAGATCGCGATGAAGCACGTCTGCCGAGTGAAGCGCCTTGAGCGCCCGGAGCGTCTGCAGACGGTGAATACGGACGAAACTGGGCAAGCAGGGCACATACCTGGTAAATAAAGTACTGGCAATGGTCGTCGCTGAGCTCCTGGGTACGGATGACACGGTGGAGATCAGTCTCCATAAGCTCCTGGACAAGATAGACCTCGGTAAAGTCGTGCAGCGACGGTGGGCGGAGTATGTCGAGGATGCTGATGATGTTCTCGTGGTGAAAGTGGCGCAGCAGCTTGATTTCACGGAGGGTACGGAGGCAGAACATGGAATGGTCGAACGGTGTGATGCGCTTGATAGCGACCTTGCGCTGAGTCGGGAGGTGGATGGCTGAGCAGACGACGCCGTATGCGCCCTCGCCGATGACATCGAGGGGCTGGTACGACGAACCCACCATGAAGTGGGCCATTTTCTCTTCCAGCCCATTCATCGCTGCGGGAACATATAAACACCCAAACTCGGCTATCCCCGCCGGTACCCTCTCGTTTCAACACACCACAACAACGCGTCCCTGCCCAGCGTCTCCGATTCGGCATCTCTTGCCTATTACGGCGACATCCCGGCCACTCTCTCTCTGCAATCTCCATGGCAAAAGGAACCACTGGCCAGCGTCACCCCGAAACCGGCGTGGTCTGGAGCCGAGACTCCTCTTATTTCAACTATATTTGCCTTTATCCGCCTTTATTTCTTCCAGCCGTGAAATACGGAATATCTCCTTCCTTTGTCTCTTATTGTCAAAATGACAGCCATCAAAAAGTCTCTTGCGCCGCCCTTGAATTATCCACAAGATCTTTTGTTGTCCGTCTCGCTTTAATTTCATCTTCCTTCCGTTCCGTTGCTACAGTTGCCAGTGCACCTCTCGTACTGGAATTTGTTATCCAGCGGCCTTGTCTCCCGGAATCCTCGCTTTCTCATCCGACATATCTTGTGCTTCTGACCCCCGATTACATTAACAAACTCTCAGCCCTACGGTTCCGCTACGCCAATCTGCCTCAGGGCCAAAAGTCCGCAGTGACGACGCGACGGCTGAGCACTCACTGTCCCGCAGCCTTCCACAGCAGAGACACGGGTCTCTACTTTAGGTTTAGCAACATGCGCAGATGCTCTGACCAGAAGACTGCGGCTCTGGATTGTGAACTCTTGTAAAGGCACACATCGGCTAATGGTATAGTTTCCGACCATCTTCTGCAGATCGATTCTTGGATACGGCAGCCGCACGCACACGCGACAACCACGCGTCGAGTCGTACTCGACGCCTTCCAAACACCGTAGACCGATTAACCGGCCCATCTATCTATTCAATTAATTCCGCAGCTCTCCGTCCATGCGTCGCGGTTCACGGGAACTTCACCCTTACGACGTGGGGAGAATTACGACGGACGAAACAGCAAGTATTGGTTACCAAGTTACATTCGACCTTCGGCGAGTTACTTAAAAGCTACCCAAAGGCGAAACGTCTACTTGGGGCAGTCGGAGCTAAGACCTCTCCGCCAACACGTATCCTCATTGCTAGCCGAACCAAGGTCCATCTTCATTTTTGGTTACCATGGTCATGTCATATATCGGCCTGGCTTCGTAGACCGGAATCATGGGGCAAACTCAACGTCCGATATGCGCCAAGCATTTTCTGCTACGGCTTCAGAGATTATCTACTGTAACTTAGGGATGTCCACCGTACCCGTACCGTCGTCCCTTGGAATTCAATTTTTACGGCCGCATACGTACGGTGGACATCCCTACTGGTGTGTAAGATAGTTTCGCGACCATTCCAGTGGGTTGGTACAAGCTCACCCGTTCATCAGTGCGTTGAAACTATTACTGCTGTTTTTCCACAATGTGCGCAACAGAGAATGTGCCAATTTCTCGTGATCCCAAGGGCTCGACAATAAACGCCATACCGAAAAACACATACTGCTTAATGCCACGAAAGATGGACGCTCAACTCAATCAAGCACTCGAAATCATTTCCAAGACGATCACGACAGGCGGATTCTTTCGTGACCAGACCTGATTCCTGGACACCAGCACCGGCTGCGCTCTGCTATATCAGCAACCCTTTAGGTATCGTGACACTATTGATCTAAATGGTCTGAATCTAACTGGCGGAGAACTTGCTCCAGGATCACAAAATTCGGTTTTGCAGGTATACTACCTTGGTTTGCGATCAGCAAACCGTCTTCTCCACCAACCCCTGCTTCACCATTATCTAGTCAATATCGCAGTTCGAGTTCTATCCGGATCTTGAATCCAAAAGGCCTGACTGGGCTCTCCGGAAGACCGTCAATCAGACCCGTCACCCCGAGTTCTGAGTTCTGAGTTCTGAGGGGTTTCAAGATCGAATTTCCTCAAATCTAGCAATGCACCTTATGCTATATCAGTGCCTCGACTGTTCGGTCTACAGAATACCTAATATTATTGGAAGATGAACTGGTCAGTAAGGCCCTGGCTCGTTCTAAACATTTCTGCCTATGTCAGAAACACCAGCTTCATCGGCTAGGAAGACGCGTTCCCGCTAGATCTTCGTTCTCGGTCTCAATGGTGACGCCGAGAGCACAAGACTTCGCGTCGGAGATCACTCGTGGGTAGAAGATTCAAAATCTGTTGAGCCTGGGAAGCGAGAACGCTAACCGTTTTCCTTTCTAGTTTATGTCCCCCTCCGTCTCTAGGTTTATGACCTCAAAGGGCAACTCGCACTTGTTGTGTGGGCGTCCTCTCCCAGCGGAGAGAGGCTTGTTTCGAGTCGTAGAGGTGGAAATATCACCCAGTGTTCCGGTCAGTAATCCCCCTCCCCCAAAGACGTTCCGAAACATAAGGATGGACAGACCACGGCCTAGAGCATCTTTAGATGTCCTTCTGTCGTTGTTACTTTGACACCCTGATACAAGGCCTGAGATTTGCTGCCTCGACGTGGATTCGTATGAAATCTTGAATTCGAGGAACGTCGTACTGAGCTGGGAGTCTCTTAGACCGGTCGAATGGCTATTTGTTGGGGCCTCATAGGTCTCCTTCCATTTACCAAATGGCCCTGTAAGAGGTGATTCGCCCCGTCTTGGGACGAAACACCGCTAGGTGAACATATGGCGGACATTCCGGTTGCGATGAGACTGACAGTAACCCTTCTCTGTGGGACGTAGAAAAGATGATCATCCATCATACCATAAGAATGTAGACTACACGTAAACCAGAATCCAGATCCCAACTCTCAAGACAGCTCCTCCGTAAACTTGCTCTCGACCTTGCCATCTCCGTCCTGACCATGCGGAGGATGTCCCTCAGGTGCCTTCTCCATCTGCCGCTTACTTGGCCTTCTCGAAACATCAGCGCCCTCTTCCTTCTCGGCTGGATATCCATCATGTTCCTTCTTGTCAATCTGATGAAGGTGTTAATAAGTTAGGGCTCGAGAAAAGAGAAAACCCACAGGATAACCCTCTTTCTCCGGATGTGAATAGCTCGGTGGATTGATATCTTCCCCGACATCTTCATATTCATCTTCCTCTTCCTCCTCTTCTTCGACGCTACTGCCCTCTTCCTCTTCTTCCTCGTCTTCACTGACGTACCCTGCGGCCCGGACAGCCGCAGCAACCGGCCCACTCCTCTCCATCTGCTCACTCGCCACCAAATACCTTGCACACAACATCCTGATATCATTCCACCACTCCATCATATCCTCTCGGCTGCGAGAACGAAAGCTCCAGGCGTGTTGACCACGTTTCAACGGAACCTTGAAGCTTCCGGTCTTTGTCGTTCCCAAGCCGTCCTTGCTTTCTTCGATGTGGAACTTGTGGCCCTTGCTCCGACCAGAACTTGGGGGACCAAGCGTGCATGCAGGAAGAAATAGTGAGAACATTGGTGTCTGAGCTTCATGAGGGTCACTTGAGGCGTATTCATGCAGGAATCCCGCCGGGGTAAGGACAAAGTAGCTTTCGCGGTACGTCCGAGTAAACCGTTTCTTTCGTTCTAGCAGACCCGTGTGCACTGAGATGACGCTGGGGTCATCTTTACTGGGATACACGATAGTCTCTTGGTTGCGCAAAGGCGTGTCGGGGTCGAGGAGATGGTCAGAACGTGCACTAAACGTAATCCATTCCCTGTCAGGAGCAAGAGATGCCATTTGTGTTCCTAAAATTCGCCATGTGTCTTGCACAGACGATGACATGCGAGACTGCCATTCGTCGAATGTCTGCCAAGCGCTTTGAATGGCACGTACTATGCCTTCTTCAAAAGTTGCTGAATTTTGTTGCATGATGATGATGGATTTCTGAAGGAGGTTCTCTTCATTCACTTGTTTCTGAAGTTGTCGGATGACGGCGGTGTTGGATACGAACCTGAAAGTGGTGTTGAGTATCAACACGTATTGGACATGCAGCCAACGCACGGATCAGTTTTGGCCGTGACGTTCATAGGCGTGTTCTTGTATGCAGAGATATTGGTAGCGAGCTCGGCAATATACCGCGTCGAAAGCTCTCTCTCCTTCGCAACGCTAGTCGCCAATCTTCCCGTATCATTTTGAACGTTCTGCAGGCGTTCAATTGATAATTCGACAGTAGGGTATGTATGACCGCACCTTTATATGAGCCTTAATCTCTGTCCTAAGCTTCTGCAAGTGCTGAACAATAGAGCTATCGATAGTCCTTCCAAGATTCGCATGCTGGTCTGCGATGACACGCGTCTTGTCACGAATGCCATAGTAGATATCCTAACAGGAATCAGCTCTTAAGTACAACCCAACGGCGCAGCGAGCATACCTGAAGCCCTCCCTCGCCTAAGAACTGGTTGCCAGCTCGAAATGGAACCTGGATGACGGCTCCCAACTTTGTCAACTCCTTCGCAGTATTGTTCTCGATGTCCGCGACCCCCTGCCACAAGTCGTCAATCATAGAACACAGCCGACTTGGAGATGCCAAACCTCAAAGTAGGCAATGAGCTGCTTGACAATAGCCTTCCAAGCTACGAATCGCTCGATGAGCACGTCGGAAGGCTTCAAATCATGAGGTGCAACGTTTTTCTTGATGAGCGACTGGTTGCGAGATATAGTCGAGCCGTTTCGACTAGCCCTAGAGACGGACGTCGCGCGCGATATCGAGGCCGATTCATTCATGTCGAATCTGAAGGTGGTGGTGGTGAGCAAACGTTGACAACGCAGGGTATATATCACGGTCAGGGTGGAGACTTAGACAGCGGCGGGAATGACATCACATTTTTACGTCATCGAAGGAACGTAATACTGATTTGTCCTCAACTGGTATCGCCACCGACGCGTCCAGCTTCCATTGCAAAGTTTGCGCATAAGAAGAGTCATCCAAAAAGAATTCCGTTGAAACTACCGCGCTAAACCCACTAAGTCGGGGTGAAATACTACTAACTATATATGAAAACTAGAATATATTTACAGCGTGGGGATGCGTCAGTGTGATAGTAGAGCTGTATGAAAAAGAGTCGAATAAAGAATAGGCATGGACTACGACGTGTTTTCAGTCCGTTTATGCAGGTGCAACGGTCGACACCTCCTTCTTCTCCTCTACACTGCTCGATCCGCTGTCGTGATGATGTTGATGCACATGATGAGGTTCCCGTCCACCTGTCGTCACGCCAAGTGCATCCTTATCTTCGCCAGCAAGCTCCTGCTCCAGTCCAACGTAGTCATACGCGAACTCGCCCATGTCGTAGTCGTCCATACCGACTGCCTGGGCTTCCTCTGATACATCCTCATTGAGACGCAAGCGGCACCCAGGGATGAAGTGCATGATCCAAAGAATGATTGTTGTCATTGTGAATGAGTACGCAACGCCAGAGACACTGTCGGCGAGCTGGTACCCAAGTTGGATGTAGTGGTGGTCAATCCAGCCTCCGGGGATGACGGTGAAGCCATCGAATGCAGCAACAGAGGCCTGAGCAAACAACGCCGTCAAGATGTTTCCGACGATGCCGCCAATACCATGAGAGGCGAAAATATCAAGCGTATCATCATAACCGAAGACGAATTTGAGCTGAGTAGCAAAATTACAGCACGTGCCAGCCATAACTCCGAAAAGTACCGCAGCGGCTGTAGTAAAAAAAGTCATCAGGAAACGGGCAATATGCAGGGAAATCAACTACGTACGCGCTCCTACGAAACCGCTTGCAGGTGTGATTGCCACTAGCCCCGAAATGGCGCCAGAACAGAAACCGACTGCGGACCATTTCTTTTCTAGGCGGTAATCCCACAGCATCCATGTCAGCCCTCCGACGCTAGCGGCGAGGTTGGTCACAATGCATGCTTGGGCTGCCCTCAAGTTGGCGCTGAGGGCGCTACCACCGTTGAAGCCGAACCAACCAAACCAGAGCAGCACGGTGCCTTTGAAAAAGTAGTATTAGCTTTGGCGAAAACCCAATGCCCAGGGAAAAAGTCTGACCTAGAATGATATAACTGGTGTTATGAGGTTTATATGAAAGCCTCTCAGTTCCCCAGCCTTTTCGCTTGCCAAGATAAATACTGATAGCCAAGGCAGCAGTCCCAGAAGAGATATGAACTGGAGTTCCGCCGGCGAAATCGAGACCACCCATGATGAAGGACCATCCATTTGCCGACCAGGTCCAACAAGCTATGGGATCATAGACGAGGGTCGACCATGCGAAAACGAAGATAGGCACAGGACCCAAACGTCCCCGTTCTGCGAGAGCGCCAACCGCAAGCATGGGGGTGATTGCTGCGAACATGAGCTGGTACACGCAGAAAACGAGTGCGGGTATTCGCGTACTACCCATGGAGGGAGCATCGAGGACACCTTTGAGACCGAAGTATTCTGTCAAGGGGATTAGAGAAGTGCCTTAACGAACAATTTGAGACGCGTACTGAGGTTTCCTATGAATTTGCTACCAGTCTCGCTGAAAGCGAGGGAGTAGCCCCAAAAGAACCACTATATGAACCATTCAACATATGAATCAAGGGAAAGGTATTGCACACGCACTTGAAAAGAGACGACGGCCAACACCATAACGCTCATATAAATTTGACCAAGCGCATTTTTCCTCCTTAACAGACCCGAATAAAAGTACCCCACACCGGGGATCATAATCCACACAAGCGCAGTGGAAGCAAGGGTCCATGCAATGTCACCATTGTTGTAAACGTTCACGACGCCGTCAGAGTCGGTCGTGGTAAGGGTACCCGCTGAGAATAGGTCAGAAAAATCGAAAGAGCAGGAGGAAATAAGGACTTACATGCGTCGTAAGTGACGTTGACCATCGTGGTTGAGAGGAAGGGGTGTAGGAAGAATTTTACTTAATGACATCCCCGAGGGCTTGATAAATTCCCGTATAGACGCTAAATTGCTGACATAAGCGCTTCTTTATCGTCCAATAAGGACACCCGGTTGATCGTAATGATCGCTTGGCGTGTGCTTCTGTTCCTGTTCCTAACCACGAAAATCCTAAAATGATAAGAGGAAGTGAAGGGAATCTGCAAAACATCGCCGTGGGCAACTGTTGTCTGTTATACCCCCAAATTTATTGGATCATCATCAAAAAAGCCATTGGGTCCCTTTGTGACCGCGCTGAAATCATATGAAATCAACATCAATCATCGGTTGGAAGCGTGTGGACACCGCTGTGGACTTGCGAGACCATCAAAGAATTTCGGCGCCGAGATAGAATTGTAAGGATGCATATCGGATCAGCAGGCCAGTGCAGTCCACGTCAACTGTATGTAGGTCGACGGGATGGCTCCATGAAGCTAGAGTGAAAGCCAAGGACAGTGCTCCACATTGTCGAGGCGGCCCCTGTGGTGAAAGATAAGAGAAATGGCGGGGATTGGTAAATACTGAGCATTAAGTGGAAGGGGAATGACGGCGTAAATTAGATCTAGGATCGTTCCGTTACTGTATACGGGAAGCCGCCTCGACGCAAAACTCGATCGACTTCTCTTGATCTGGTATACAGGAGGAATCAAGTCCCTGTTTGAGGGGAGTGTATGACAGTGAGCACACTGCACAATTATTCTAGGCGAAGACCATGTGTTGCAGAAGATGACAGGTGTAAGGCATTAACGTTGAGGTACCATTAGCTGATAAGAGCCTTGATCGAAAATGGTTCGAGTACCCGGAATGTGGGATACGGGCACACAGCCGCGAGGAGTTGACCATCTATCCGCCTCTTCAAGGTCTAGATGTCTATCATTGCAGGGTAAAATGGGAAATATTGTTCGCCGGTGTGGGTTGGGAAGTACGTAGCCGACGTAACCCGATGCTATTGCACTACGTCCGAACGTATCCGAACGGAAGTATAATGCCCACCGTATATTTGGAGAGAAAAAATTCCCAGTCAAATATTACGAGGGGACCCGGTCCTCAAACACACGAAGTGGTCTGACGAATGTCGAATGTTGAATGCTTACCCTCGTGCAACTGCATGCTTCTAGCTCGAAAATAGCTACGCTTCCTTACAAGAATGTTCCGGCGATGACGCATCAGGCTATCTCCAGTGATTCGGATGGGAAATGTTGGAAATCAGAGTTGTCTTCGAGAAGCATGAAGTGATGTTAATTGGGGCGCAATCCCTGAAAACTACAGTGTGCTTGAGCTGCTTTCAGTAACAGCAGTGTGTCGAATGGTATATTTTAGACCCTACCTTTTGGAATGTCCTTGATATCTAATTAGCATTCCTGAAATTGAGGGATACGATTTCGGAACAGCCGGCCCGCAGACCCCATCAGCTACGTCCAAACATAGATTGCGTTCGATGTTTGAGCCTCCTTCCCCTTGCTTATCACTGGCCATCTGTTATGATATAAGCTGACTTGATCGCAGTCAAACTTACTTTTGTACCTACGTCGGAGTGCCACTTGCATCCAGCTCTCTTAGCATAACTTGGCAACAAGATAGTAGCTTCTTACTACGAGTCTGGGCCACCAATTTCGGAGTAGCGCCAAGCTTGCATAGGTGTATCTTGAGGGCTTCGACTGTACATGGGACTATGCTATTCATGGATCGCCCACCGCCACTCCGTTCGGGCGTCGGCCGACTAGATGACATCTGAAACAGAATTTGAGTAGATAGTGGACCCGTTCATTAGCTCTGCAGAGATATACTTCGTCCATTCTCCTCTGGCTAAGGATATGGGCTCCTAGTAGAGGAAGCAAAGGTGACCCGTGCGGAGAGTCTTTCTATGAACAGGAGACTCGGAATTCAATATAATCTGGACTTGTAATTTATGCTTGAGGGCGATGGAACCGCGTGGAGCAGGCGGAAGTCGCAGCACAAAGCGCTTCCTCCCGAACTGCCCCTCTCCTCGGTGATTATGGGTGAAAGTTTTGGTCTCATCCGCATCGACGCTTAGCCAACGCCCCGATCGATACCAGTGTTCGTTGTGCTGGATTTTCACGACAGATATCCTTGCGCTCCAGGTGCATCCATTGAAGGTATTATCTTCATATGTCTAGTGTTTCAGTTCGAGTCCGGTCTACAAGTATCATGACGCAGAACTCGCGAAGTTGGAAGGATACTCGGGCTCCAGTGGCGCTGGCATTTCCCCGCCGCCCTTCCGCTTCCCGTATGAAGTCTGCAGGTGCTGAAGAGAATGCTCTTGGTGTCCGAGTAATTGGTCGTTAATTCAATGAACCGAAGGCAATCCAATCCCTTCGAAATGAAGAGATAGTTGCCAGGACAGAGAAATGACGATAGAGCCGTACATATGACAGAAGGGAATGGACGCGCCGAAGCTGCTCGGATGTTACCTTCGTTTGAGTCATTGGCATCAATTTCAGAGCGAAATGAGTGGGTAATTGCATCCAAGATGATGGAAACTGTCTTCCCATAACGACCTTCGCTTGAAAATAGGTTATTCCTTTCGCTCCTCATACGGAGTCATACCTCCAGCTCACAGTGGAGTTTCTTGAAGGAATAGAGAAACATGCACCATAAGACGACACCGTCGACGGACGCGACTTCCAGTAGTGGCTTAAGTGTTCGACATATTAGAAATTCAGCCCTTCAATGATTCAGAATTAAGTATCGACTTCCATTCCAAAGAGGACGACCTCGGAGCAACTGGCCGTCAGACCCCCTCCGAGCCTGAGAGCTTCTAGTGACACTCTGTAAAGTCATTGAAGTGCGACAGCCGTGGTGGACACTATCTGTAGGTAATACCAGCGAGGTGCTGCTGATGGAGATTACGGTCGTTGGAAGCAAGTTGAAACTCCGTGGGAACTTTACATAAGGTCCATTTGTAGTCTAAATTAGGGAATCACAAACTTCTCGTTTCCCCGATACTCAATTAATGTTCTCCCTTTTCAATCTGCCTATGGGCTTTTTAGTTGCTCTACCTGGCTAATCGTGTACTGTCAATCGTCATCTTACTAAGAGCACAAAACCACCTGGAGCCAAAGTGACCTGCGAGCTTGACGACAGCGAGGACGAACGGAAATTCGGATAACGAGGTATGAAGAGAGCGATAGGGTACGCCGCCAGAGTGGGGAGAACAATGTGCTCTGTCCATTTCTTGCTTTTGCCACCGGCCCAGCTGACGCCAGTTCGCATCAAGACGGCAGAACTCGGGCAGGTTATAGAAACTGAAGCCAATAGTGGTGCACAGTATTTCCCACGGTATTACCTCCATTTCCAGCTTCCGCACCTAATGCCCATTCTTCTTTCACCGCTGCAGCAAATACTCCATATCGGTATTCTCCCTCAATTCCGTATTCCGTCTTCGCTGCCCTAATAATGATATTGACCTCAACATTCACATTAAATGTGCCCTAAGACCACATATGGTGCCGACATGGACAGGATGGCGGGACGGTCCTCTAGCCGACGCACTCCTTGGGGCATTTTCAGAACGACACTCATGTCAGACCTCTACCTTCCTTAGGGCAATCGAGAAGACGACAGCATTCATTCATTGTAGCGAGTCTTATGCCAGATATCAATATCAATCCTCGTACGGAAACCATGTGTGCAGGAGATGCTAAGATCTGATTTCCTCATTAAGATCATCGCTGGATCCCTCTAGATATTCCCATTTAGGCGCTAGATCATACCTTCGGGATAGAGAAATCACGGTCCTTTGAACTTGGATTGTGTTGGACTTACGGAAATTTTCCCCGTAACGTGATAATCTCCTTGTGACTCTTAAAACTGACTGTATATTCTCTTGCTTTCTAGCATTCACCTTTTGTATGCCAGAACGCCAAGATAATTCTCATGCCTCATATTCTTATCGTCCACGCTGTCATTGAGAAATTGAACTCTGTGTTGTCGTCGATCTTCTATCATCAATTTATCTCTGATCGGATCAAATTGCCCAAAGAAACGACTCGACGATGCGTACCGTGTCAACTAGATAATAGGCAACTTTGCACGTCTGTGAAGTGGTACTAATGTGTTTCATGCTGCGCCATCGCAGGATCCGCGGTTAGCGTCAAAATGATGCAGATGGACTGGTATGGCTAGGACTCGGTTATGCTACACAAGCTCTGTCATGGTATAAGTTTTGGCGTCTATTCGACTACGGTCGAGGCCCCCAATACTTACCATCGCGAAACTAGCGCTTGTGTTCAGCTCAGTACACCGTCTCTCGATATGGATTAGGAACAGTATAGTGACTTGTTCTATACCACTGCGTTTCGTAGCAGCGCCTTCCGGCGATTCGGTTCTTGAAGGCCTCATGCCTTCCACATTTCTGCGCTGTCTGGTTCATTACATTCTTGTCCATTGCCGCAGCGTCTCCTCACCTTCACCTCAATGGCCACCACCTTCAAGTCGTTCTTGAGGACGCTTTGGACGCACGCTAAAAAACACACTGGCGTCGGGCTTGTATGTGCGGTAGCGTATTTCGATCCGTGAGTACCTCTTCCCTGAAATTTCCCAGCTCTGACGATCCTGCCTATTCATCCAGAGGTAACTGGGGCGTCGATCTGCAAGCCGGATCGTCGTACGGATATCGACTGCTTTTTGTCGTCCTCCTAGCTGGCCTATTCGCTGTGTTCTTCCAGGTATGCTGGCTGTTGCCTGACTAGATATATAGGTGCTAATTGCATCGACTAGGTATCGGCTCACCGACTAGGATGCGTAACTGGCCTTGACTTGGCCTCGCACTGTCGGGTGCTGCTCCATCCACGCCCTATAACCCGATACCTACTCCTATATCCCCTCTATATTCTTTCAGAGACAGCAATTGTAGCAACAGACCTGGCAGAGCTGCTCGGGTCAGCAATTGCTCTGTGCCTGCTCTTTCCTGCTCTCGAAATATGGCACGGCGTGCTGATCACCGCGTTTGACGTCCTTCTCATTCTCGCCTTCGGAGACCCCCTTCGTGGACGACCTGTGCGCGTCTTCGAAATCATTATCGCTGTATTGGTGATTGCTGTCCTTATTTGCATGTGCATCATTATTGCACGTGTGGACGTACACTGGCCGGATGCTTTTCTTGGATATGTACCGTCCAAGTACATATTCAAAAATGGGGCTCTTTATACGTCGGTGGGCATCCTTGGAGCGACGGTTATGCCGCACAGTCTCTTTCTTGGTTCTGCGCTGGCAACACAAGATCGCGTAGCAGTCAACTCTATTGAAGAAGAAGAAGAGGAGGAGGAGAAGCCGATGGAACTCCGACAGCGCATCCGATCTGCCTTCCGCTTGGCGCCCATTTGCCCGCCACAAACATTAAGTAACAACACGCTCTCGTTCATCAAGCTACATCTATATCACGGAATTGCCGATGTCGTTCTCTCACTCCTCTGTTTTGCGGTCGTAATCAATTCCCTCATCCTGATCCTCGCAGGCGCCACCCTTCCTGCGATGACCCATACCGCCTCCCTCTTTGACGCTTATGACCTTATCCGCACCGCTGTCTCTCCGTCTGCCGCCACCATTTTTGCCCTTGCTCTCCTCTTCTCTGGCCAGTCTTCATCCCTTATCGCCACTGTCGCAGGCCAAGCCGTGTCCGAGGGATTTTTGAATATTCGCCTGTCACCTGTGTTCAGGCGGCTTATTACTCGCCTATTGTCCCTTGTACCAGCGCTCACGGTTGCTATAGCCATCGGTAGAAGCGGGATTGACACCCTCCTCGTTGCATCCCAAGTCGTGTTGTCCATCGTTCTCCCCTTCATCGTCTTTCCACTTTTGTGGTTGACCAGTAACAGACGCGTCATGTCGGTTGAAAATGACGAGGGAGGCTCTGCAAATTACAGCAATAGTATACCTATTACCTTGCTGGGTGGCGCGATCTGGCTTCTTGTTGTAGCAGCGAACATTTATGTTCTTGTAACGTTGGGTATGGAGACTGCATAATCCCCAAACGCTGATCCGACGCGTTTTTTGACTCGCGAACTATGTATGACCTTGTACACAGAAGTGTCCCAGGGTTGTACATGATTCTCGACCTCGTCTAATGTGACATTTGGCAAGACTCTGCACTGGGCAGGACCCACCATCGATTTCTGTTCCGACTATCTAATGCATGAGCTACGCACATGAACGCACCTCCAGTTCTCTTGGGTCATTTGTGACTTATAAATGGCCTGGCTATGACTTTGATTTGCTCTTTTTTGTGGTGTTCGTTCCATGTTGCTCATAAAACCGCTTTCTTTCTTTCTCTTTTTTGGTTCCAATATGTACCATGTGTACTCCTTACACGCGTGTTCTTTCTAATCAACTATAATGCACGAAATGGGTCTGATGTTCATACATGACTTCTTCTTGTGCTTCGTCAGACTCCGATTCGTGCATATAGTGATTTGGGAGACTGATATGCTTGGCATATGTGCCGTCAATTAATAGTTTCAAGGGACTGAACTAAGCCGGATTAAGCAACACGATGTCAATTCAAACGATAACAAATGTAGATCACCGTAGCAAAGTCGTTCAACGAAAAGAGGAATCGATAGCCCTGCCGACGGTATGGTTTGAACCGATACCATTACCGACACACCCAGTGAGTAACAGCTAGCAGCCTCTAAGCTGATTCAATCCCTTATTGCATCTCAGCGGATGGACATCTTAAGTTCGGTGTGTCTTGAGGGCTTCAATATAATTTTTGGACTTTGCGATCATGGAACTATGCCGCGTGGATTTGGGTAGGTCCCTCACCACTCCGTGCGCGCGCGGGTAGGCTTCTGAAGCAGATCGAGTGGTTAGTGGACCCGCTCATCTTGACTGTTTCCTTACAGAGATATTCTTCCTTTGTTGTCCTCTGGCGAAGATTATGGGTCACTCCCTGAGGATCGCTGCAGCCAGCCTCCTTTATGCCTTGGGGGGGAGCGAACCTGCGGATACTTCTCCTTGGTGATGATGGCCGAAAATATCCATAGACAGCTTGGCTGACGCTAGAAGCTAATGTTACGATCGAAATCTGCTTTCACTGTGTTAGGTTACACGTTGGAAGAGAGATCCTTTGCGCTATAGACGCACCATTGAAGGCTGTTGTCTTCATACTATGAATCTTTCAATTCAACTCTGATCCGTGAGAAGAACAGTAACTTTCTATAACAGCATTAGCACCTGTATCCTTTGGTCTTGATCAACGACAAGACCTGTCGAAGACGCACGGGTGGTCCGTAGAAAGACGGAACATCCTAATGACCAGGAGTTCTTAGTAAGTGTCCTTGAATCAGAACGACCTTGTCCCTCGAACATCATCCTCTGGCAGATTCCCAATTTGACGGAGCACGTTAAACCATCCCGCTTGCGAAGTTGAACAAATAGTCGCGCTGCCATGACGCCGGCGCTTTCTCGCCACCTCATCCCGGTTTCCGTGCAAGACATGGGCTGAAGACGATGCTCTTGGTCTTCATGTGATTTACCGTTCATTTCGTGAACCGAAGGTCTTAGCCCAAACCGATCCCCTCGGAATGCGAAGCGCGATAGTCGCTAGGACAGAAATAACGACGGAGCCGACCATATGACAAGAGGGGCTGGACGTGACATTTATCTCGCTGGCATCGATATCCAGAGTGAGATGAGACGGGGTAACTGTATCCAAGGCGATTGAATATCTGTTATCAGAGCGGCATCACTGAAGAGCAGGTGGTGCTGTCTGGCGGCTCCCTTATTCCAGATTTCCTGCTCACGGTGGAAATATAGAGATGGAACAAGAGAACACGACACCGTCGACACATGTAACGTGCACAATCGCTTCCGGGACATCTTAGTGCTTGCGAGTTAGGAGATCGACGTGGTGATGATTCAGTCTTTTGCGATTTAAAATTGAGCATCAACTTCAGGAAGAGATAAATGAACGCTGACCGGCTGCTTCAAAGGAGCGTTCTAAAGATGTGGGTGCCGAAGGGATACGTGAGCTGTTTTAGCCAGTAAAATCCGTGTGCCTTGTGCTACAGCCGCCATCTGTTCGCGTCACCGTACTTTATCAAGAAGGAATAGGTGGAGCTGAAACGTCATGTATCCCGCAGATATTCTTCATGCCAGTCTCATACAGCGTCGGATTGTCCTTCAAATGCTACGTCTGGCAGCTAAGGATCGCACTGTTTCCGCCCCAAAGCTAGAATATTCGCTCGTTGTTTTTGGTTCGCAGAACCAACAGTACTGTGTGAAGAGAGCCGAATTATGGTAAATTGAACGAAGAGTTCGCATGTCATTCACCATGCGTGCAGCTAGGAATGTGAAGCGTTAAATGAGCAGATGTGTGGATATTACGGCCAGACAAACGGTAGCGCCACTGCGTAGTTTGGTACCTTGCACTGAACACCATAGATCGATCGCTGGATTTAAGGAGTTATCGACGTCGAGTGAGCGTGGCATTGACCGACGTCGACGATCATCATGCATGTCCATTTATTGTTCGGTGGCGATGAGGTCAAGAAAGTGGTAAGCAGTGGTACAGACACAAGAACAATATTCGGACGGTGCAATATGTTACACCAATGAGCGAGCTCAACGTACTATCCGCTGATCGCCGGCAACGGTACCAACTCACGACGGCGCTTCCACTGTCATGAGCAAGGATCTCACGTCGTCGGTAGAGCAGCCCATTGCCGGCAATACCTGGGTAGGTTCGGTGAGTGGCGTCCATTGATGAATTAATTAGCTTTGACTTTTGCCTGGTCCAAGCTCCATTCTGGACAAAGAGGCGAGTTTCAGTCAAGACAAGATATAAGGGAAGGATAATAATTGGGATACCTGCATGTGTCTGCTCCCCGATGATCCTTTTCCTGATGCAGTCGCCTTTCACCAGACCACGCGTGGTCCGATTTGTGGACGTCGTGCGGATCGAAGGCAAAGAAGCATCGTCACTCAAACTGTCCGTTTCAGGCCCGACGATCAACAATCCCCAACAACGCGGTAAAACTGCAACAGCCTCCTCCTCGTCGCCGCCGTCGTCGCCGATGGAGCCTGAAATATGGGACGACGAGTTCGAGCTGGACGAACCAGTACCCTAGCACCAGCACAGCGCCGCCCCGACGCACGTCACACGAGCTCTCCTCCGACGAAGACGACTTTGGTTTGTGGGACAATGAGGACCATACCCTCACAGCTCGTTCAGTCGCGAAAGCCGCCGACACCGCCGCCGCCAGTGCCGCCATTTCCTTCGTCGCTGCTACCGCACTCACCCACCGCCTCGCTCTTCTCTGCACCGTCATACCATGCCAACAACTCATCCACTCACCTCCGGCCAACAGTTTTCTCGGACGTCTGGTTCGACCCTGGCACATCTACCGCCCTCACCGCCTATTGTACGACGAAGATTGAAGAAGAAGAGCCGGCCTCCGGAAACGATGGGAATGTTTGAGATGCAGGAGTTCAGCGAGGAGGAGTTACCGGCGGCACGAGAGAAGGACGATGATCCTCCGACTTCGCCAACCGTCCTGACGAGAATTGGGAGCGTCAAGTCAAAGTGGGGCCTCAGACGGAAACGGGCGAGCGCGACGCCGAGCGAGGTCGTCCGTGACGAACGACACGGTGCGTTCTACAGCCATTCTGCTATATTTTTACTAAGGGGTCTGCAGATACTTCACGGTTCGCCCATTCTCCTTCAATAAACAAACGAAAATCAATGTCAGGATTACCTGCAGACTTGGAGGCTGAGCTGAATTCAACACCAACCCCAAAAGAAGGTAGCCGCAGTTGGATGGGCAATGTTCGACGTATAAGTCTCGGAGGAAAACATAAACGGGGTATATCCATTGGTACTCCTGGTACTTCAGGTCCCTCGGTGGAGCTACTGCCGTCGTCTCCATCGAAGGTGGCTTCACTAGGACGGACTGCCGTCCCGAGCACCGCGCCTGTAACACGGCGTAATTCCTTAGGCGACCTGAAGATTCCCGCTCGCGTAGCTCAAGCACAGGTTGGTCTACGTAGAGATCTGGGCCTAGTCAGGGAGTTTGCGCAGAGCGTTGACGGTATGGCTTTTGTTGGCACGTATTTCAATTTACTGAAACATTATCAGAACTCAAAGCCTTGCAAACCACCTATGAGGCTCTTGTTACCAAACTCGACCCTCTTCTTGCTCAACCCCCTCCACCTGGTCCTTCATCTTCGTCCTCCATCCCTGTTTTTCGTCCTCGTGGACGGTCAAAATCCAACGCGAATCACCTCGCATCGGAATACTATGTCATTAATTCGAAATATCGAATTGCTTGGGAATGTGCGGAGCTTCTTGTCGATCTAGGGACTGGGGCGCCATCAACAAGTGTCAGCGCCCCAGCTATAGCCACTACAATGACCTCAGGAAAAGAAGAGGAGCCACCACCATCGCTTGTGCCGCCTATAGCCTCGCCATCTCCTGCCTGGCGCGCCTCCACTGGCCGACATGATCTCAGTCAACGTCAAATACACCTACTACATGAGATGCTGGCTTCTCCTGAAACCCAGCATTCAACAACAATAAATCGTGAATGGCGATGGGGAAACAGTACTATAACACTGCCGTCGCAATCAGAAGAGTCATCAAACCAAGGCCCCGAGGACGACGCTAGGAAGAAAAGACGGGGAAGCAGGCTTGGTTTGGGCGGGTTGAGAGATGCCTTGAAGGCCTTGAAGTGGCATCACCATCATAACCATCATGACCATCATAACCATAACCGTGATCAGCGTCAGAGCGCAAATCAATCAAGCGCGTCACTGCAATCGAATGGTAACGATGGTCATTTGTACCCCCATGCCAGGCTTCCAACACATGGTCGCCGTCGCGCCAAGACGTCGACTGAGCCATACGAGTCCTATTCTTCACTATCAAACGGACATGGAAAACCAGCATCGAGTCCGCGAAGGCCCTCACTTGCCTCTATCTTCCGGATTGGATCGAGTAAAACATCAAGTTCAAAATCGAGCAGCGTGGCTGGTGGTGCAGATGCGAGTACAAGTAATCTCAACTTGTCGTTGGTACCTACGACGAGCTCGGATTATGGATGGGATCATTTCGACGACCGGGAAGAGCACGTGGATACGATTCGTGTAAAGAATCGGTTGTCGAATGTTGAGGAGGAGGCGAGGTCGAAGGGGTCTTCGCAGTCTGGACCATCGACTGTGGTGCCACCACTTCCGAATGGGTCAACATCCTACTCGCATGATGGACAAGTAAATGGATCTACCAGACCATCACTTCCGCTATTAGACATCAAAGGCAAAGGGGTGGTGAAATCCGGTTCCGTACGCTCGATGCCACTGACTCCTGCGCTGGCGATGACTCCGGAGAACATCAAGCCCTTGCTGGAGAATGCGAAGGAAGTGAAGAGACGTCTGGAGGAGTGTATTGAAGAGCTGAGGGTGTTGTTGAAGCAGGTCGAGGCAGTGGAGAAGTAGAGTCATATCTGTATCATTTATCATTGGGTTTTGTGTGATGCATTGCTTTCGTTTAGCTTTGGGGGCATTAATATTATTTCCAGCGAAGCGAGCTAGGACGAGGTCTATCACAACGTGCAGTGGGTTATATTCAGGCTATGTTCAATTCGAAACGAAAGCCAAGTCAGTAGCATGAGCACATAGAAGCATGTTCAGGATAATGATGGAGAAGGTGGGTTATTTCTCGTTCCCTCTTGGTTCGCTACCCAGAATTGATCTGGAAGACACGTACTGACTCTTTTTCATGCGACTTCGAGGGATTGAGGCTGCACAACGGATATAGGAATATTTGCTGGCATTACTATGATGTCCGGTGTCCTTTCGTTGAGACGGCAGAATAAACAGATTGGCGGAAGTTCGCGAGCGTGGGGGAAGTATCCTGCTAGGCCCGGTAATACGCATAATAGGTTTGAGTACTTATGGTGACAAGCTGTGAAAAGAAATAGCAGAGAAGAGGGGCGTTGAGTTGGGTGCCGTTGGAGAAGTAGAGATGAAGTATCACGTGGGAATACTCTTCATAAGATGGGATACTTTTTCGGACAACGAGCCGAACCAAACTTGTAATCGCATTCGGCTAGTCCGATCGGAGTTTGATGGCAAAATTTGCTTTACTTACGGCTACATACGTGCGCATTGTAATGACATTGCCTTTGCATGCCCCTTCAAGTGCAGGTTCGCATTTCAATGATGTCACCATATGTAATCTCCATGCCACGTCTGACTAGATTCAAACCAGTTCGCCAACCCGGTACCGCCGGAGGCAGAAAATTCGTGTTTCTCGGTTACCAACATCAAATTGGGTCCTTCCTGATATCTAAAACCTCTCCGTACTCTCTCATAGTCCTCGGCAGTGCTGGGAGCGTACCCAAGAAGGCATCGTGGTTTGATGATAGCGCAGCTGCTGTTAGTTACTATCATTAGCAACGAGAGATGATCAGGTGTTTTGTTTGTCAAAATGGAACACGAACCTGGGGAACAGTCAAGAAGGACAATTATCAGCAGGTGAGGTTGCGAGAGTTTTCACGATCAAGGCCCCCATGAGTGTTTTCCGGCAATAGATTGGTACGGCCCCGACTCTTCGTATACGGGAAAATACAGGTTGGCCCTCCTGCTTTTCTGTGCTACAATTGCATGTTACACAGAGATTAAAGGGGACAGTATGAGCAGGCTCTGGTAGGGAAGTACATTTGGTGAGTATTTGCTATTCTGTATATGGTCCGCTAATATAGTACATCAGGGATAGTAGAGATAAATTCGTCGAGCACTCCAAAGACCCGAAGCTACCGAAGCCGGGGGCTAATCCTATTATGGGTCACCCTTCAATTCAGTTCATACTCGTATACGTCGACGCACGGCGCCTACCAAGTTTGTGTGATTCCTTCGACGCATCCGGCTGGTCCCTCCGGGTCTTGACCCAGGATTTCCATGTCTATCACCGTCAATGATGTTCTGAAATCAACCAGGTGAGCTTCTTAATGTTTTCACGCAGCATTCCCGACTGGCCAGTATCTTCTGTCGCAAGTCCTTCAGTTCTTGCCGACATTGTTTGCATTCCTTCCAATAGTGTACCATGCTCGCGACATGTGTACAAGGAATAGAAACAAGCCTGTTCGTTCGCATCTTGGATCCATTGACCAAGAATACGCCGCTTGTTTCTGAGGCTATCTCCATAAAACCAGAATACTAAACATCATACAGGATGAAGAACATACGTTGTGAAGTAACTGTACAACTCGGTATCCGCAAGTTCTTCGAGGCGGTCTTTGAACAAATCCATAAGTTCATCAATTACGCACTCGTCCTCGCTGAGTATGCGGCTGGGGGCAAACGGCGGGATTAATGGGTATATGAAGAGACGCGACAGGAGGAAGACCATGGCGAAAATGGACAGAGGGGAGCCCCATGAAGAAATGGCGGTGATGATCAGTTCGGGGTCGATGTGTTTGAGGTCCATGATAGAACAGGGTTAAAAGTGAACGAGCGCTTTTCTGCCTCTTCTGCTGGGTGCAGGTTGGGTGAAAAGTCGTCGGGTTATCCTCTCATTATACGTGAAACGGGAATCAAAACGATGACATTAAGTAACTTAATTGCTGACTTGAAGAAATCTAACAAACCAAACCAATGGTTTGGCCGATGTTAGCGAAGTTCGATCAACGATCAATGACAGCGACCCTGCAGGTGGTATCCCGCTCCGATGGAAGATCGCCCGCAGTATATACTTTGCCTCCCACGACCTGTCGACCCATTCGTGGTTAATCCGGTTCAGGATGTTAGTGGAGACCTCAATGACGACAACAGGGTCATCTACACAACCTTTTTGAACCTCGCAGACTTTCAATCACCGATTTTGGATTCGCCAGTAAGCACATGCAACTAGTGAAGATACAAAATTCGTCATGTTTTTATATTTACGAGGCGGTATAAGTGGAGTAGTGAAGTCGTCCTATGAATTCACCTTTTTTTGTTGGAAGCTAACAGGTGGGTGTTCAATACTTTGTGCTGTCGCATATTGCTGTATAGGCCATCCTGGCAAGGTAAATGGTTGACATAAATCATTCTACCATATGAAGTTCGCAATCATTGACCCTCCGGTTCGTCAAGGTTCGTCGATCCATGTTTTGATGAATAGTATCTGCAGGTACTTTTAAAGTTTGAATTGCATCACAATTCAATGGAACCATTGGTGATGCATGCGGCACACTTGTCTGATTGATAAATATATGAGCACCAGCAAGTACTAGCAGAAATTCTCTAATTCTAGCCCTATGGAAGACGACTTGTAACCCATCTCTCAGCTGTAGTGAAAGAATAAGTAAGTAAGGCTGGTGAGCGGCAAGGCCCACTACCTTGCTGTTGTGATATGGGGGATCAGTTCATCTTCCATATGTACACACGCTGTGTCGAGCCAGTAGTATTGCGCTTGGCTGAGCTCTGCAAATGCATGAGTATGTACACTACAGTACCTACTTATATACTAAAAGACTATCTACTAGAATCTTCTATACTTTTCCTATATCTTCTTCCTTAATCAGCATCTTTGGCATGATGCCGGATTGCCATATTCCAACACTTGTGCTGCATTTGACGGATTCCTCCAGATGGTACCAGGGTGAGGTTCAGGTAGTAAGTAGGTAGTTTCAGTAAGGTACATAATTATATACATGCATGTAGGTAGGGGTACCAATGTATTTATAATTAGATAACCATGCTGCATAATGTAAGCATACCAGCGAGTTTTTAAAAAAAGTACAGACTTACATTGTGTTCAACGAGTGCTGCATCCCCAGATTGAAGTACACCTGGCAGTCGGGTATCTCACCATTCAGTATGAGTTTGAGTACAGGCATTGTGCAGTGATATGCATTGTCAGGGCATATAATTCATGCTACCGGGAACGAGGGGGTCAACATGTAGGGCCCCAAGAAAATGAAAGTGGGGGTCATATATGTGGATGGTCATTTCAGGATGGATATTGTCTGGAATTCTACTGTATAAAACTCATATTAGAATATCAAATGTGAATGATGCATGATACTCACATGATGCTGCATAGGATAAGCTGATACCCTCCACTATGACTCTTGATGGACTGTTGCTCATGTTGGAGAGTGTCCTTCAGACAGGCCAGTAACTGTCTATGCAAGGACGGGGTCACGGGCCAATTTTTATCAATGTAAGTGAAGAATATCATTAAAACTAAAGGATGAATGAGTAATAGAAAGCAGAATAACAAAAAATGGGACCATACCTGGGTGTTGTGATGAGGATTGAAGTTTGAGGAGCACTGCTTAGTCATTGGCACTTATTCATAGGTGGATATCCCTATAAGGACAACACAATGCATCCAGTCATAGACTGGCTTGCGCACAGTCTGTATCTTTGACATCTGATATCAATACCTATGGTATCACCTTCGATGAGGCAGAAAGCTGATGGATGGTGAGATGCAATGGGCCTGCAGCGACACCAACTTGCATTTGTTGGTATACTTCTGGTGGTCAGGAGAGAATATGCGCGTGTTCGAGGTGGGTTGAATGGTGCGTGTTGTATGATGCAGGCTAGGGTTATAAGAGCTGTATTAAGGATGGGAGAACCATGAGCTGTGTTGGACATGTGGCAAGTGCAGGCTCATCTACAGGGCTGGGTTTAGATTATACAGAACATTTATTTCTGTGCTTTGAGGCAGGGGATCCACTGAAGGATAAATTCAATCACAATGAATAGGATGACTCACTGTCAATGGATGATGTGGAAACAGAGGTGGAAGGATGTGAAGACAAGAGTATAGAACCCAACACCTGATAAATAAGAGAATATATAACATGAGTTGTTGATGGTGATGAACCTATAGACTCCTGTGGGCAGAAAACACAAGACCTATAATGGCAAGTGCTATCAAGCAGCTAATCTGAAGGCAGGTTCTAGTGAGTCTAGTCTTGCACCTCCGTGCGGTGACTATAGCTTCCTAGGGTGGTAGCGAACTTTTGCTACGGTTGTTATGAGTCCCTAACGGTCTAGAGAGGCTCAAGTTATGTATGTGAAGTTTTCTGGAAGGGAAGCGATGCGTAAACATAGGTGTATGTTGAGTGGGGGCAACCTATATGCGGTGTGCAAGTTTTGGTTTGGAGATCTGTCTGTAGCTTCAGTCAGTAAGCTCTATGCGAACTTATGAAGCTCTGGTTCCGAGTGGTAGCGAAGTTTTTGTCCAAGAAAAGTACGTGCAAGCAAGATATAGGTTTAAAGATCCTAATATCAAGCTAGTTGGTATCAATCTTGAGTCAGCTTCAATAGGGGAGCCATTGCAAACTTTTCCTTCTATTGGAAAGGTAGCTAATGGTCCAAGGTGTCTAACTCAATAAGAGTTAAGTGGTGTTGTTTCCTAGGTTTGGAAATGGTTCTACAAGGGTGTTAGTGGCTAAAGGGCTTCAATCCTAGCTGCGGATTGCTCTTTGAAGTGCACAGGTATGCAAGCGAACTTCAGATGTCAAGAATGCCATGCAAGGGTAACCAGTAAAGGTTTCCTAGCGAGGTTTTTGGACAAGAGGCAAGCACGTGAAGTTATAGGTAACTTTTAGTGAAGGGAAGTTCACTAATTGTTATTCTCTAATGAACAGTAGAGAACTAAAACTTTGGGTGTGTGTATCGGATGTAAGAGGTGTGGAACACAAGGAACAAGTTCGCAAACTTATTCTCTAGGTGTCTCTCTTGGGGTCTCTTTCTATCTCCTTCTAACGACTTTTTACTTAGCTACCTTTATACTACTTGAGAAATACTTGTATGTAAGCTACATTGGTCCTTGCCTGGTTGATTCGCAACACAAGCAAACTATTTACTGCGGAATAGAGTATTATTAACCTCCCTTTACTACTGCTGTGTTGGAATCAGTCAGCAGCTTTATAACTCTAGTAACTGTGCAACTGTGCATTGCTGTGCAAGTAGCTGTTACTTCTGAGCAATCCTTGTACCAAGCAAACTTATAAGCGAACTTTATAAGCCATAACTGTGCAAATTAAACAGCCTTGGTAAGGATTTGACTGTGGCTGACCATAGCAAATTATTAAGTTTGCTGACTGGTCTTTTGAACTGTGTAATGGAATGCAAGTCATCCGCAGCTATTCCAAATGATCAGGAAAGGCTGTGATGCAGGTCCAGAAGGGGTTTGATGGTATTCATGATCAAGGTGCCTGAAGATCATGGCTGTGCTTGATATGAAAGTTTGGAAGGAGTGTGAAAGGTAGCTCAATTATTACAGGTCCACAAATTTATGAGCACACAGAGCCTGCAGGCTCATCAATGGATAAGATACTGATGTTGATGCATAATTGTTGGTACAAGATCCTGTGTTTTTTAGATAACACAACAAGATATCATTTGTTATGATATAATAACAATTCTATTTTAAAAAATAGTCAGTCATATGTTGTATGCCTAGGAAGTAAGCAATCAAATGATACATACTCACGTATAGACTGAAGGAAGGCAACATGGAAAATAACTTCAACAGGTACTCCCAAGCACATTGTTGAATGGCATTCAAAATATTCACTCCCCTTAAAGCAGTTGGTGAGGGATAGATTGCCTTCGTAATAAGTAAGTACTCACATGTAGATCACATAAATGATACATTTAATCCAGTCTCCAATAGAGACTCCCAGCCCGGGGTTATAGGACTGCAGATCTTCAAAGGATCTGATCGATGCAGCCTCAGCCTGGTAATCAATGTGCATTCCAGAGCACATTGTCAACAAGTCAGCATATCAGTGATGAATGCGATATCCATCTCAGTCTGCAAATCCCAGCACAGAAATGCGAGGTTGACCAAATGAGGGATAAACTTGGGGTTGTCATGCAGTTCACTGAATAGCCGGATGCAAAAGTATGGGAGTGTGAGGCAAAGGGTCTTGATGTTTGGGAGATGCCGCAGTAGTTCGATTGAAGCATCGTCATGGTAGCCAAAATCACCCACAGATTCAGTCAATGATAGGTCAAATGACATGACACCATAATCAGGTGATGACAGGTGAGGCCATGCCGGATGGAGGATGTTATCTTCATAATGTAGCGACAGCTTATGCAGGTGCTTGAGTTGAAGCAGAGACCACACTGTTGGTAAACCATCAGAGGAGGGGCCATCTTGAAGGGTGAGACTGGTGACTGTTGGTAGATGAATAATCCGGTTAAAGGGTTTGACGTTCCCATTGCAGGTAACTTCCAGATAGCAGATGTTGCTCATGTGAGGTAGGAGCTTCAAGGCTGTGGATGCTTGGTTGTGCAAATGAACATGGAATGCCTTCAGATTGTGCAGAGTAGTGGGTGGTATACTCAATGCATGGAGAGGTATGTTGGCTATGGACATAGACAGCAAATTTGGGGTGTATGAGAAAGGCAATAGAATAGTGTGCGTGTATGTGGGATATGATGTACTGGTGCCATTGGGAGAGTCGCTTATGGTGAGCCATTTCAATGCACCTAAAGAACCTTCACAAATATCCAGGGTATGCCATACATCTTCAGGGGCATCCGTCACAAAGGTATGCCATTGGCTGCATCTGCCAATAATGCAGTTAATAAGAGCATTCTCTGCAATATGCAGTCGAGGTGCGACAATAGTGATGTTGATGGGGAGAGACATACACCAGGACATGTGTTTGTTCAACACACAAAGTGCATGCTGGAAGGAATGTGATGCTGAGGTACATAGACTCTCATCGGTGACAAAGTCCAAGCATACATCTGACCAGAGAGAAGGTATGTTGAGGCAGACGTCCCACTAATACTGACAAACTTGTGCCCATCTCCATGGATTGTCTGTTGGGGAGACACAATCATTGAAACTACTCTTCCTTCTGTATATGAAAATTTCTCTGAGGAGTTCAGGCGGTAACATGCAGATGGGGTGTATGATAGATTTGATTGTGCAAACATCACTCTTCACTGCTTCAAGGTCCTGGCAGAGTCTGAGGTGCAGTTTTTTACACTCTTTGAGTTGTTGATGCAGTTTATTAATGTCACCACTATGGGATATGAGAGCTGTTCCCAATGCAGTGTGCTGGATGTCAGTAGGAGCAGTATTGGTGGAAACCAGTAGACCCAAACCAGATATGTCAAGGGCATGTAATGATAAAGGTGGCTCCAAGGTCAGGGGTGCCTCACTGTTCATATGTACAGACATACTGATCGAAGGTCATAAATCAGTTGGGGCATATAATACAAAACAGTGCATGTATGGTCAGAAAGTGATAGATATGGAATAACAATGGGAAGCCTCAAAGAAAGGGGCCCATTGTGACTAGCTCTGGGTATGACAGCATCCATTGTTGATAATTTGAGGCTGTAAAGGCGATGGACAGGCATCAAAAACAGGGGGCCACTGGTGGCTACCTCTGAACAGGCCTTTTGTTATGATTTTTCCTTTTATCTTATCTTATCAAGCGCTTATCGCTATCTCATCTTATCTCAAGCGCTTATCCACAGTTACCACGACCATAACGGATGCTCTCAATGATGGTACTATGGCTTGCGACTATTGCCCAACTACCTCGTCGTTCTCTTGTTGTTTCCGCATGATAACCACGGTTATCGTTCTATTCTTAGTACTTCAGTTTTCCTATATAAGTAGTGTAGCTCTCGCTGTATATCCCCAGCTTCGAGCTAAAGTTTATCTATACCACACTTTACTCTCACCACAGAACTCGACTAAGAACTTAGTCCTTCTTCACTGAGCTATAGACACTCAGGTCATCCTCCGGTGATTGTCCGAACACGAGACAGCCGAAGCCTAGACCCGCCTATAGTCACGTGAAGTTCGGGTCTAACAATTAGCTCGAAGCTTCCTTCTGGTTTCTCCACCGTTCACCGCGAAGAAACCAACCCATGCAGAACTTCGAACAAGCTATCATAATCGCCGCCTCCATCATCATAGGATCCTTAGCAATCCTCATCATCGTCGCCCTCACTCTCAAATACGAAGAGGAGATACGACGGCTCTTCTGTCACCTAGGGGAACGTCGCCCTCAACCCCAACCCCAACCATCTACCAACTATGTCCCTCCCTTTCAAGTCGAACAACCCCTTCCAACCTCACAGCAGAACCTCGTCCAATGCTCCAGTTTCACTGCCGACTCCAGCGACGAGTTCCCGCCTCGGCAGGCGCTGCCCAGAAACGCAACCCCTGGGCCCAGCCAACCCAGAGGAGCCCCTCGAGCCCCTTCCCCCGACCACGACACCCTCGAATCTATTCCCCTGGACGAACCCTTTCCAGCGCCTGAGATCATCACGGACAGGCCCCCAACTGCTCAGGAGGCCTACGACCTCAGCCAGTACCTTCTTGGCAGATATGAGGCAAGCATCCCGCCTGCCTACGTCAAGCCTGCTCTCCCCGAGAGACCAGTCAGCCTTGAAGGATTCAGAATCCGAGTTGTCGGAAATGAGTGGGAGCTCCGAGGGGCGTTCGAGCAGTTCTCAGAGGATGAAGAAGAAGATGAAGAAATGGTACACGCCAACCCCGAAGAGGAGCCCCACCCCGACGAGTGGCCTGTCCTCCCAATCCTTCTACACTCCCCCGAGCGGGAGACAATCCCTCTCGAGCCCCAGCCTGCCACCCCCCCTCTCACTCCCTCCCCCACTCCAGAGAACAATGAACTTGACGACCTCCTCCTCGGCCACAGCGATCCCGATGACCCCTTCAACCCACGAAGTGTGGACTACGACTGGCCAGCTCTCTCACAAGTTGACAGAGACATACTCAGACCCGCCCAGTCTGCCGCATGGGAGCTACAGCGCGACGACCTCGAGAATCGAGGCGGCTGGCACTCCCCCATTTGCCCAGACATGGACGAGTGGTTGGCCATCAATCGAGGAGACGACATTCCTCGAAGGGGAAGAGACCAGACCATTCGTGCCCACATACACGCCAACCTTAATCGACAATTATACCCAACCTCTGCTGGCCATCAAATCTATGGAATCAGAGAAAGGACAAGGGAAGAAGAAAGAGAGATGGGGGTCATCCTCCTCATACTTGCCCGGAGATATGAGCAGGAACGCGCCGAGTCCAGGGCTAGGGATGCCCTGGAATGATTTTGATACATTTAACTACGATACAGAAATGTTCGGCGGGGCCGAGCAGTACGGCCCCAATAAATTCTCTTCGTAATACGGCCCGTATACGCTAGACAACACCCCATACCCCGAACCACTACCAGACTCCCCGCCCCCATGAATTCCCCAGCCGAAAGGCCGACGCCGGCATCACGGCTATCATGAACCCGGCCCGAGCTGCCTTCTCGTGGGAGCAGGGTCAAACATAGACGTAGACCCCGAGCCCGACCAGCCCAGAGACACCCAACAGCCGGCTCCACCCCAAGCACCGCCAACGCCCCCGACCCTCGAGTCCCTCGCTGCCGAAGTAACTCACTGGAGAACCGCTTGCTTCGACCTGGCCAAGCGGCTCAACGACATGGACGGCATGCTAGCAAAATACAAGCCGCCCTCCTCCCCATCATCCAGTGGTGGAAGTGACAGATGGTCATTACCCAAGCCACCCCGAATCCCAGGACAACCATCTTTCGCACCCCCGGTCGGGACCGCGGCGACCCAAGAACCGTTCCTCCAGGTACGGCCATCAATGCATGAGCTCCCAGACAAGTTCGCTGGAGCACATGACGACATCGAACATTACCTGGGGGACTGCGACTCCTACTTCGCCTCTTTCGAGGTTTACTTCCCGTATTCCTCGGTCAAGATCCAGCTCGCGTCTTCCCTACTGAAAGGTCCCGCCAAAGACTGGTGGGTATACCGAAGACCCGACTTCTATGATGCAAGTGTTCAACGAGTCCGGTATCCGAGTTGGAATGGATACTGCGACCTTATCCGCTGCCAGTTCTCCGACCCCGCTATCGAACAGCAATACGAGAAGAGGATGAATGAAATACGAATGGGCAATGGGAGCGCCAACGATTTCTTCCAAGCCATAGAAATCCAAGCCAAGTTGGCGGGGCTCCGACACGATGAGGGAGAAAGGGGGAAGATGGTCCAGGCCGTTAGATGGGGAATCCCACAAAGCTACGCAAAGACCATCGCGAACCAAGGCATCTGCACCCCTGAGACATACCCCGAATGGAAGGAGCGCGTCTGCCAGCTCTACATCGATCGCACCAAACAGACAATCTTTGAACAGACTCTTGGGCACCCCGATGAATGATGACCTGATCACTGACAAGGCAATAAGCCCGGACCGCTGAACCAACACCAAAGCCCCAGTAAACCAACTGGGGCCACAGGTTCGATGCCGGCCAAGCAGTTAGGACAGGGCAAGACCACCAGTCGAGATGCCAGGTCGGGGAGATGGACCACCTACAGAGGACAGGGACATGCCATGGACATAGACGTCCTGCGAAGGGAGGGGAGATGTTACCGTTGTAAGGAGAAGGGGCACATGTCGAAAGACTGCCCAAAGAGGAAGGAGTATAAGGACATTCGCTCACTTGTAGTAGTCGAGCAGAGGCAGAGCCCCGAGCCGGAAACTGGGTCGAAGATAGAAGAGGTAAAAGATTAGGTCATCAAGGGCTCGATTCCCCTTTGACGACCTCCTCCTCTCATACTGGTGCGCTTCCTTATCCTCCTGGCGGGGCTTATGACATTTCTGTAGCTACATCTTCTGTTTTATCTACCACGCATTCCAATATACCGATTTCCACTGCTTTTAACGTCTCCAGCACCACCAGCAAACCAGTACCAACAGAATCGAACCGATACGCCGTCCTAGCACAATTAGACACTCCGGACTCAAGTGCTGATGAGGTCAAACCCTCTGATGCTGAACAGGGAAAAGACTCTCCGGAGTTGGCAGAGAGCCTCCCATCGAACCCACCAGAACCCCTAATATGGGAACTGCCTGCATGTGAACCCCTCGGGGGGAACGCCTCTGTGGGACTGGCTAATCAGAGCTTGAATACCCTCACGGGGAAAGGCTCTGGCAAGCAGCCCTACGAAGCCGCAGGAACCTCGGGTAAGTGTTCCCGGAAGACTCAAGCAGGACGGGGGCAGAAACAAATGAAACACCGAGTCGGAAGTGGCGAGGTAGCAGAGCACAACCCCACACGACTGCTGGCACCAGTAGGTAATGGCAGTCACGGTTCATGCAACAAGAACGCGATGTTCACGGACCAGCCCCCTGACCCTCGAAGGGTTAGCCCTGGTGTACAGACTGGAAGTGGGCAACTCCACGACGCTACCTGACCCAACCCCGACGAAGGCGCATGACCGGCCAAGGACGCCAAGAAAGCCGTAGGATCTGGACCCGCTAGTGCCCAGGTGGTAAAGAGGGGGCATGCCGTTACCATGGTAGAAGTCCCTGATGAAGAAGACGACACGGCATATCAACAATGGTCGGCGAGACAGCAGAAGGAAAATACCGCCCAGAAGAAGTCCGACGCCAAGAACGATCCTATTTGGGAATCTCCCCTTCCATATCAGACACCCCCGACATCACCACCCGACCGTTGGCTCAAACCCTTTGGCATGGAATGGACCCTTCGTGCCATCCATGAAGCCCACACCAACGAAGAAGCCAAGGCCACCCTCCACTGCTGGGTCCACCAGGATTGAGTCGGCAAAATCGTTGAAGACTTGATCAATGGACTCAAGCAGGGAGGCGAACCCGCGCTAGAAAAACTATACAAACTCCAACAACCGATCTGCTATATCCGAGGGACCAAGTCGACCGGATGGGACTTCACACTCAGCGTTCGACTCGAAACCACCATGAACAACCAAGTCCTGACCACCCACGCCCTCGTAGACAGCAGCTGCACAGGAAGCTCCATAAATCGCTCCTATGTCCAAAATCACCAACTTGACACCAGGAAAGCTGCTGCCCCTATCCCCGTCTATAACGCTGATGGAACCCGCAATAAAGCGGGGGACATCATCGAATTTGTCGAACTCCGCATTACCATTGGGGGGCACAGTGAACGTATCGACTTAGCCGTCACTGACCTTGGCTCAAAGGATCTCTACCTCGGCCATGACTGGCTCAAACGCCATAACCCGGTTATCAACTGGAAGACGGGCTCAATCATTTTTGGTCGTTGCCACTGCACCAAGAACCCATTCCCACTCCCCGATGCGGATCCTGATGACCGGTGGGACGAAGAGCTGGAGGAAGGAGAGACCATCCTGGCCGTTAACATGCAGGAAGAGCTCGTCATTTGCGCAGTACATCACACAAATGACCTAGCGGCCCAGGCCAACATGGACAAGCCAAAGAAGATGTTTGAAGAAATGGTACCTGAACATTATCATTCATACCGAGACTTGTTTTCGAAAGAAAATTTCGACGACCTTCCCGAACAAAAACAGTGGGACCATGCCATCGAACTCGTCCCAAACGCCAAATCCACGCTCGACTGCAAGGTCTACCCCTTGAACCGAAACGAACAGGAACAGTTAGACAAATTCCTGGAAGAAAACTTGGAGTCGGGGCGAATTCGCCTGTCCAAATCGCCCTTCACCTCTCCCTTCTTTTTCATAAAAAAGAAGGATGGCTCCCTTCGCCCTGTTCAAGACTACCGAAAGCTGAACGAGATGACGATCAAGAACCGATATCCCCTCCCACTCATCTCGGAACTCATCGACAAGCTCCAAGGTGCCAAGTATTTCACCAAGCTCGACGTTCGTTGGGGATACAACAACGTCCGGATTAAGGAGGGAGATGAGGAAAAGGCTGCATTCAGGATGAACCGAGGGCTCTTTGAACCCACTGTGATGTTCTTCGGTCTCACGAACTCCCCAGCCACCTTCCAGTGGATGATGAATGACATCTTCAAAGACCTAATCGCCGAAGGCAAGGTTACCATCTACCTCGACGACATCCTAATCTTCACCAAAAGTCTTGATGAACATCGCCGAATCGTACGTCGTGTCCTTCAACGCCTCCGAGAGAATAAGCTATTCCTCAAGGTGGAGAAGTGCGAGTTCGAAGTACTGGAAACCGAGTATTTGGGAGTGATCATCAGTGAGAACTCAGTACGAATGGATCAGGTTAAGGTCGCTGGGATCACCAAGTGGCCGACACCTACCAAGAAAAAGGAACTACAGTCATTTCTTGGGTTCACCAACTTTTATCGCAAATTCATCCGCGATTACTCAAAAATAGTCCGACCACTCACCCAACTCACTGGAAAAGCGGAGTGGACGTGGGGAACTGCCCAGAATCAGGTGTTCCAACAGCTGAAAAAGCAAATGGCAGAGGACGTTGTTCTCGCCATCCCGACAGAGAAAGGCCGTTTCAAGGTGGAAGCCGACTCGAGTGACAGAGCCATCGGCGCCATCCTCAGTCAGCAACAGGAAGGAAAATGGCGACCAGTAGCATTCATGTCCAAAGCCCTCATGGTAACGGAACGAAACTACGAAATCTACGACAAAGAACTGCTCACTATCATGCTTGCATTATCAGAATGGCGACATTACCTCATGGGCGCCGCCGAAGATGTTGAAATCTGGATGGATCATCAAAACCTCCAGTATTTCCGAAAGCCCCAGAAATTGAACAGGCGCCAAGCATGGTGGGTTACCGAGCTCGCAGAATACCACTTTGTCCTCCACCATCAACCCGGTGTTGCGAACAAAAAAGCTGATCTTCTCTCCCGACGAGACGATCATAACCAAGGCAAGGACGATAACGACGACATCATTGTCCTCCAACCAGAACACTTTAGGGCCCTTATCATGCCCACCGCTGCGGAAGTACACTCGAAGGTCCAAAAGGCACTTCGGCGAAAAGAAGACTGGGACCAAGGGATTGCGAACTCCCTCAACCACGAGCGAGGGATCACCCAGAAGGATGGTCTCTTAATCTATGACGGATGAGTCTATGTCCCAAGAGACCATGCTCTTCGAGGGGAAATCATTGCCCAGAACCATGACCACATCACCGCTGGACACCCAGGCATCAAGAAGACCAAGGAGCTCATCCAATGAGAGTACTGGTGGCCGAAGCTCAAGAAGGATGTAGAACTATACATCAAGGGCTGCGAGACATGCCAACGGACAAAGGCGAGCACCCAAGCAAAGGCTGCCCCTCTTCACCTGAATGCTATCCCATCCGAGCCATGGACTCACATATCGGTGGACATGGTCACCGGTCTACCGGAATCCAAGGGCTACGATGCCCTCCTCATCATTGTCGACCGATTCTCCAAAGCAATCATTCCTGTCCCCTGTAACATAGAACTCTCTGCGGAAGGATGGGCCAAAATACTCAGAGACCACATCTATGCGAAGCATGGCATGCCCTCGGTTGTCATCTCCGATCGAGGTCCCCAGTTTGTTTCAGCATTCATGAAAGACCTGTACCAACTCCTGGACATCATGCCAAACACCTCGACCGCTTTCCACCCTCAGACCAATGGACAAACCGAGCGAGTCAACCAAGAGCTCGAAGGCTACCTTCGCCTCTTCATCTCTTACCGACAGGACGACTGGAGCGACTGGCTACCCATGGTGGAATTTGCCCACAATAACTGAGTGCACTCCGCCACTGGGAAGAGCCCGTTCATGGTACTCTATGGCCGTAACCCACGACTCGTACCCGACTCCGTTCAAACCTCCCCCTTCCTAAACCCGACTGCTGGGACATTCACCATGACCATGGTGGAAGTCCACAAACAGACCCAAACTGCCCTACAGAAGGCAGCGGAACAGATGAAGGCCCAGTACGACAAAAAGAAACGTCCCGCAGCCGAATATAGGGTCGGAGATCAGGTCTGGTTAGACGCCGCAAACCTTCACCTTCCACGACCCAAGAAGAAACTCAATGACAAGCGGGTTGGACCCTTTCTCATTATCGAAAAGTCTGGAGCATCAGCATACAAGCTGAAACTCCCACCTCATTGGAAGATACACCCACATTTCAATGAGAAGCTGTTATCCCCATATGCCCCACCCTCCTTCCCAAACCAAGAGAATCCACCACCACCTCCTCCCGATCTCATCGACGATGAAGAACAATATGAAGTAGAGGAAGTATTAGATTCCCGAACCCGTAGGATCAGGGGAAAGAAGGGACGAAAGGCACAAGATGCTGTCGATTATTTGGTCAAATGGAAGGGATGGACCCGAGAACACAACTCTTGGGTACGAGACATGGAAATGGGAAATGCACAGGAAGCGATTCAAGACTATGAAGACAAAATCCAGCAAGCAGGACGGGTCGACATAGCCAAAATTGTAACCAAGAACCCCACAACGGCCATCACCATGATCCTCGACCATGAATATCGGGACAGTATTGTATACTATAAAGCCCAACAACAGGACGGACTTCAGAAATGGGTTAAAAACCCTAATGACAACCTGTGGCAGGACCTTATAGATGAATATTGGAATAATGAACTTTCACGCCAACTTGACGCCCCTGAGGACGAGCCATGACAATCGGGACGATTGTCTTAACAAGGGGGTAATGTTACGATTTTTCCTTTTATCTTATCTTATCAAGCGCTTATCGCTATCTCATCTTATCTCAAGCACTTATCCACAGTTACCACGACCATAACGGATGCTCTCAATGATGGTACTATGGCTTGCGACTATTGCCCAACTACCTCGTCGTTCTCTTGTTGTTTCCGCATGATAACCACGGTTATCGTTCTATTCTTAGTACTTCAGTTTTCCTATATAAGTAGTGTAGCTCTCGCTGTATATCCCCAGCTTCGAGCTAAAGTTTATCTATACCACACTTTACTCTCACCACAGAACTCGACTAAGAACTTAGTCCTTCTTCACTGAGCTATAGACACTCAGGTCATCCTCCGGTGATTGTCCGAACACGAGACAGCCGAAGCCTAGACCCGCCTATAGTCACGTGAAGTTCGGGTCTAACACCTTTATTATCAGTCCTTAGAGGCTGTGCTGGGCCAACATATGTTGTGTATATTAATTACCTCATGCATATTCAATCATGTTACTTTGTTCTGTACTGATAATGGCAAGCCCATTCAATCCTGCACTAGGATTCAGGGGATGATAGCGACCAATGGTCTAGGAGTAAAATGAGAACATCATTCAGCATAAAACTCCTAATAGACGCACATGTGTCGAAATACCACCAGCTGTATATGTTCTTTGCTCTCCATGTTCTATCACCATAAGTGTGTTCAGCATGCACACACCAACTGTTACGACTTTTCCGTTTATCTTATTTTATCAGGTGCTTATTGTCTATCTTATCACTCAAAGCACCCACACTGCATCTTTACCGAACCATCCACAGCAGGACTACTGCACATCGTTAACGCAGGACGTTTACCGCATGTACCATGGACTCTATTTACTATTCTTAGACCAGACCAGAACACTATATAAGTAGCACAGTTCTTGCTGTAATACTTCAGCTTCGAACTATAGTTCATCTATACCAAACCACTCTCTATTGAGCCAAGCTCTAAGCAGCCTACCTCTTCTCAGAGTCTTAGACCTCGTCATCTCTTCGGTGATTGTCCGAATGCGAGACAGCCGAAGACCTAGACCCAAGTCTTTGATCACATGAAGTTTGGGTCTTACAGTTAGTTCGAAGCTTCTCTCTCTACCACAAGAAGCACCTATGTTCTTCTACATCCTCATCCTCCTTGCCATCCTATCCGCTGCCGTCGCTGTCGGAGCACTCGTTGTGCTTGGCATAACCTTGATACTACTTGCAACCCTCTACCTCGACTACACCTATACCCTTGAACCCCTCGTCCATGCCCGGAATGAACTGGACACGGAACAACCCACTCTGGAACTTCCTGCCGAGCGGGAGAGTCGGTCGGACCACACATACGGACAACAGGAACCCAGCACACCACCCTGCCCAACATCCCGAAACACAAACAATTCAACATACGACAGTAACGACTCCGACCATCCGGCCTCCCCCGTCTTCATCACAAACCGCCAACCCACCGAGGCAGAGACCACGGAACTTGGCCGGTACATTTTACGCACCCTCAGACTCGGAATCGAGCCAGGAATCCAGGCAAGAACTGCCTGGGGAATGGAATTCAGAGTTGAGGAGGGAGACTGGTCATACAGGGGACCCCCAATCGTTGAGTTCGACTCCGATTGGGATGAGGAATACGACACGGACAGCAACAGCAAACATGGAAGCGAGGACTACCCTAATGACTACCGACTCCCAGTCATTGAGGAGGACTCAGACGATGACACATCCACTCTCGTCAGGGAGCTCAAACCGCACCAGATCCCCCTACCAGACACCCCCGAGCAAATCATCATCACCCTCTCCCAAACCCCTTCCCCAAACCCGGAATATGACCTCAAAGGCTGGGATGACCGAGACATCCCTGAAATGGACCTCTCAGACCCCCCTCCCCCACAGGCATACAACCCAGACTACCCCGCCGTCCACTACTGGCCCGGAACCAACTTCCCAGAAAACCCGGCCCCCTTCGTCGTCAGCATGCCCCACAATCTCCCAGACGACCCCCTCAACCCGTATGCCCTCGATTACGAGTGGCCCTATCTCTCGTCCACCAATGAGGACATCCTCAGACCAGCAAGGACAACGGCATGGAGAATACGACAGGAAGACATCGACATACGGCTGGGATATAGAGTACGAAGATCCATGGACTTCTGGCTCACAACACACAGACCCCGCGGCATCGACCTTTGTGAAGCCACAGCAGACGACATCGCCGTCTGCATGGAAGCCAACTTGGACAGAGAATTATATGCACCAGCAGCCGGCTCGAGAATCATGGGAGTACACCGAAGGACACCAGACAAACAGGAGGAGCTGGAACGAGCCCTTCTCACACTCGAGGACCAACACAACACCTACTGGACTGAGCTCCATAGGCTTGGCATCATCTAGATTCGACACATTCAACTATGACCCAGAAACCTTCGGGAATCTGGACTACAAGCTCGAATATCCCTGGCCACTACCAGACGAACCCCCTTACATCACAAGACAATATGGATGCCGCACACCATACCCCCAGAGCTGCCTCTTCGCTGGAGCAGGACCTGACGAAGCTGGCCCCTCTAACCCACCGGAACCCCCTGCAGACTCTGACATGCCAGTCGACCCCCCCAGCCCCGGACAAGTAGAGCGAGACCGACTGCGAAAGCAGGTGGACCTCAGAGATCAGCTACAGAACACGGAGAGAGACTTGAAAAAGGCTCTCGCCGATCTGGAGCTGAAGATCCAGAAGCTCGAACACCCCGGCATCCCTGCACCAAGGAAACGCATGCAGGATCAGGATGACCTATACTCCCTTCCAGGGTATCCTGAGGAACCGAACTTTCCCCCAGACCCCCCGAATCAACCCACCGGTACAGGACCAGAACGAGCCCCCTTCTACGGGATCAAGCCGATCCTGTACCAAATCCCGAAACCCTTCACCGGGGATCACGCAGACATCACACGGTTTGTGGTGGACTGCTCGGCCTACTTCTCGAGCCACGGAATATACTACCACACTCCGGCACAGAAAACCCTTCTCGCCTCCTCTCTCCTCGAAGGACCCGCCAAGGACTGGTGGATCCACAAGGTCAGCGATTTCTATGACTCTTACAGCGGCGACTACTGATACCCTGACTGGGACGGCTTTGTTGGCCTCATCAAGGAACAATTCGGAAATCCCGCAGTCGAAGAAGAGCACGAGAAGGAGATGTACCTCCTCCGATTGGGCAAAGATGACACCAAGACCTACTTCAGCAAGCTCGAAAAACTTGCGAAGCTAGCCGGTCTGCGCTACGACATCGGAGAGAAGGGACACATGACTCGTGCAGCCCGCAATGGAGTACCCAAGTATTACATCGACTCCATCATCGCCGGCGGAATCAATGTCCCCAAGACCTACCCAGAGTGGCACGAGCAGATCGAGCTCGTCCACACAGAACGGGTCAAGGATCAGTCGTTCCGCTCCAACATCGCCACCCGCTTCCTGCCAAGCACTAAGCCCGGACCACCCCACTTTAGCCCCAGCAAACCCGCTGGGGCCACAAGTTCGACACCGGCCAAGCAGACAGGAGAAGGGAAGATGACGACCAGGGATGCAGGGACGGGGCGATGGACCACGTATCACGGCCAAGGGCAAGCAATGGAAATAGATCGACTAAGAAAGGAAGGGAGATGTTATCAATGCCAAGAGAAAGGACATTTATTGAAGGAGTGCCCCAAGAAGCAGGATATGAAGGACATTTGCTTGGTCGTATTGGCTGAGCAAGGACAATCAGAATTGAAGGTGGAGGAAGTAAAAGAGTAGGCTGTCAAGGGCTCAATTCCCCTTCGGCAGCTGCTTCCTCGGGTCTTGGTACACAATCGTCACACACTGGTCAGACTTATAAAAGCTTTTTAGTTACATCACATGTTATACCTACCGTTCCCAAATCTACCGCTTTTAACGTCACCTGCACGACTAGCTACCCAGAACCCATGACAGAATCGAACCGCTATGCTGTCCTAGCACAATTGGACAACAACAACCACAAAGAAACGACCTCTGAGCCCGCTGTGAGGGAGGGGACATGCCAGGTGGTGCTGGAGCCCTCAACATGAGTATTAGGACTCGGATCTGAATCGAGTAGATGGGACGCCCTCGGGCCTCTGAAGTTGAAAGATTCCGCGCCTTCCCAGAAGGCCAAGACATACCTCACAAGGACCGATGTGGCAAATCTCAAGCACCTGCCAAAGGCCAAGACCACAGAGTCCGAACCTCTGGGGCACGGGGCAGAGGGCCCCCACATGAAGGCTGACGTTCCCTCAGGACCCCCACGACCATCTGACCCGCCTACAGGGAAAGGCAATGCCAGGGAAGGATTAGGGAAACAAATGAACCACCGAGTTGGAAGCGACAAAGGAACAGAGCACAGCCCTACCCGACTGCTGGCACCAGTAGGTAATGGCAGTCACGGTTCATGCAACAAGAACATGACGTTCATGGACCAGCCCCCCAACCCTTGAAGGGTTAGCCCTGGTGTACAGACCGGAAGTAGGTATCCTCCCATTGTTCCTCCTCTGTCCAACCCTGATGAAGACGCACGACCGGTAAAGGACAACACCAAAGCTGCAGGAAAGGAAGCTGTTAGCGCCCAGACAGTGAAAAGGGGGCATAAGGTTACCATGGTAGAGGTACCTGACGAAGAAGACGAAACTGCCTATCAACGATGGTGGGCGACCCAGAAGGCCAACTCCCAAGAAAAGGATATACAGAGCGACGAAGACTGGTGTCCTACCACCCCAGACACTAGTGCTCTGCCACATTCGTGGCATTGGTATAAACCTTTCAAAGTCGACTGGATGCTCCGAGCGATACAAGGGGCCCGAAATTATTCAGAAGCAAAGGCATGCCTGAATAATTGGATACATAAAGACTGACACCAAGAATTAGTAGACGAGCTCGTGACTCGACTACGAAAGGGAGGAGAGGAAGCAAGGGAGCTACTTCTCGAACTCCAAGAACCGATCCGATACATCCGCGGAACCAAGAGTATCGGCTGAGACCTGATGGTGGACATTTGACTCGAATCTACTGTCAACCAAGAAGAGCATATTGCCAAAGGACTGATTGACAGTGGATGCACAGGAAGTTCCATCAACCGATCCTACATCGAGAAGCACGGACTATACACCTGGAAAACCGCTGCCCCAATCCCAGTATACAACACAGACGTAACGTGCAATAAGGCCGGAAGTATAACTGAATTCACTGAGTTACGACTCACCATCGGGAACCACAGCGAACAGATCGACCTTGCAGTCACTGATCTCGGAACCAAGGACATCTACCTTGGCCATGACTGGCTAAAACACCATAACCTGATAATCAACTGGAAGACGGGCACGCTCATCTTTGGGTGATGTCAATGCGCAAAAAACCCATTTTCATTACCCAATGCAGACCCAGATGACAGATGGGACAAAGAACTCGAGGAAGGAGAAACGATACTGGCCGTCAATATGCAAGAAGAGCTAGTCATATGAGCCATACATCATGCAAATGACCTAGCCGCTCAAGCAAACAAGGACAAGCCAAAGAAGACTTTCGAAGAAATGGTACCGGAGCAATACCGCTTGTACCGAGACCTGTTCTCGAAGGAGAACTTCGATGAACTCCCAGAGCGGAAACCCTGGGACCATGCCATCGAACTCATTCTGAATGCCAGATCCATGTTAGACTGTAAGGTCTACCCACTAAACCGGAATGAACAAGAACAACTCGACAAATTCCTAGATGAAAACTTGGAATCTGGACGAATCCATCCCTTGAAGTCCCCCTTTGCCTCCCTGTTCTTCTTCGTAAAGAAAAAGGACGGCTCACTCCGACCCATACAAGACTACTGAAAGCTGAACGAAATGACGATCAAAAATCATTACCCTCTTCCCCTTATTACTGAACTCATCGACAAGCTCCAGGGAGCCAAGTACTTCACCAAGCTTGACATCAGATGGGGATATAATAACATTCGAATCAAAGAAGGAGACGAGGAGAAGGCGGCGTTCAGGACCAACTGTGGCCTGTTCAAACCCACGGTTATGTTCTTCGGGTTGACGAATTCCCCAGCCACATTCCAGTGGATGATGAACGACATTTTCAAAGACCTGATCATGGAAGGAAAAGTCATGATCTACCTAGATGACATTCTGATCTTCACCAAGACCTTAGACAAACACCGGAAGATCGTTCAACGCGTCCTCCAACGCTTACAGGAAAACAAACTGTTCCTAAAAGCGGAAAAGTGCGAGTTCGAGGTATTAGAAACAGAATACCTAGGAGTCATTATCAGCGAAAACTCGGTTTGCATGGACAAGGTCAAGGTAGCCAGAATCACTGAATGGCCTACCCCGACCAAGAAAAAGGAACTACAGTCATTCCTCGGATTCACAAACTTCTATCGAAAATTCATCTGAGACTACTCGAAGATCGTTCGACCCCTCACGCAACTCACCGGCAATGCAGAATGGACGTGGGGAACGGCCCAGAACCAGGCTTTCCAACAGCTCAAGAAGCAGATGGCAGAAGACGTAGTACTTGCCATCCCGACGGAGAAAGGGAGGTTCAAGGTAGAAGCAGACTCCAGTGATGGGGCCATCGGCGCAGGTACTCAGCCAGCAGCAAGAAGGGAAGTGGTGACCAGTTGCGTTCATGTTGAAAGCACTGAACCCAACCGAACGGAACTACGAAATCTATGACAAAGAGCTACTCGCCATAATGCTCGCCCTAGATGAGTGGCGCCACTACCTCATGGGAGCCCTGGAAGATGTAGAAATATGGACAGATCATCAGAACCTCCAATATTTCCGAAAGCCTCAGAAGCTGAATAGACGACAGGGCACACTGGGTCACTGAACTCGCAGAATATCACTTCACCCTGCAACACTTACCTGGCGTAAACAATAAAAAGGCAGACCTCCTCTCCAGACGAGATGACCATAGTCAAGGAAAGGACGACAACAACGATGTCATCGTACTCCAACCAGAACATTTCAGGGCCCTGATCATGCCAACGACCAATGAGACTCATGAGCGGATCAAAGAGGTCCTTCGACAAACAGAATCCTGGGACCAAGGAATCGCCAATTCCCTAAACCACAATCGGGGAATCACCAAAGCAGATGGACTTCTCTTCTATGATGGAAGGGTGTATGTACCAAGAAATGACACGCTACTAGGAGAGATCATCGCTCAGAGCCATGACCACATCACCGCTGGCCATCCAGGCATCGAGAAAACAAGGGAGCTAATCCAACTGAGAGTACTGGTGGCCAAAACTAAAGAAAGATGTCGAAAGATATGTGAAAGGATGCGAGGCATGCCAACGAACAAAAACCAGCACTCAAGCCAAGGCAGCACCGTTACATCCCAACGCAATCCCCAAAGGACCATGGACCCATATCTCCGTCGACATGGTCACTGGATTACCAGAATCTAAAGGATACAATGCCCTACTGGTCATCGTCGACAGATTCTCCAAAGCGATAATCCCCGTACCATGTAACGTCGAGTTATCAGCAGAAGGATGGGCAAGAATCTTGCGAGACCATGTCTATGTGAAGCATGGAATGCCGCAAGTAGTGATCTCGGACAGAGGCCCACAATTTGTATCCGAGTTCATGAAAGACCTATACCGACTACTCAATATTACTCCGAATGCCTCCACCGCCTTTCATCCTCAGACAGACCGACAGACCGAACGAGTAAATCAGGAGCTTGAAGGGTACCTATGACTCTTCATCAGTTACTGCCAGACGGACTGGAGCGATTGGTTACCCATCGCAGAATTTGCACACAACAACAGAGTGCATTCTGCCACCAGACGAAGTCCTTTCATGACCCTATACAGATGAAACCCAAGAACGGTCCCAGACTCCATGCGGCCATCACCGTTTATCAACCCCGCTGCCGAAAACTTCACCAGCCAAATAACAGAGATCCACAAGGACACACAATGAGCTCTACAAAAGGCGGCTGCACAAATGAAAGCCCAATACGACAAAAAGAAACAACCGGCCATGGAGTATCAAATAGGAGACAAGGTTTGGCTAGACAGCGCCAACCTGCACCTACCATGACCAAAGAAGAAATTAGATGACAAATGAGTTGGACCATTCGAAATTGTCCAAAAAACCGGGGCCTCAGCCTATAAACTCAAGTTACCACCCCATTGGAAGATCCATCCCAGGTTCAACGAAAAACTCCTGACACCATATATTCCACCGACTTTTCCGAACCAACAAACACCAGCTCCTCCACCACCAGACCTTATCGACGACGAAGAGCAATACGAAATCGAGAAGGTACTGGACTCAAGAACTCGCAAAACTAGAGGAAAGAAAGGAAAAAAGTCACAGGAAGTAATGGATTATTTGGTCAAATGGAAGGGATGGACAAGGGAACATAACTCATGGGTACAAGACTCAGAAATGGGAAACGCTCAAGAAGTCATCCAAGATTACCTCGACAATCTAGAAAACCAGACCTGACAATCGGGATGATTGTCTTAAACGAGGGGGTAATGTTACGACTTTTCCATTTATCTTATCTTATCAGGTGCTTATTGTCTATCTTATCACTCAAAGCACCCACACCGCACCTTTACTGAACCATCCACAGCAGGACTACTGTGCCTCGTTAACGCAGGACGTTTACCGCATGTACCATGGACTCTATTTACTATTCTTAGACCAGACCAGAACACTATATAAGTAGCACAGTTCTCACTGTAATACTTCAGCTTCGAACTATAGTTCATCTATACCAAACCACTCTCTATTGAGCCAAGCTCTAAGCAGCCTACCTCTTCTCAGAGTCTTAGACCTCGTCATCTCTTCGGTGATTGTCCGAATGCGAGACAGCCGAAGACCTAGACCCAAGTCTTTGATCATGTGAAGTTTGGGTCTTACACCAACATTTGATTTATATACCCCAAGATGTCCAACACATATGGTCTCATTCATTGTCAGAATACTCTGTTGGATAGTCCCACCTATCTCGGAGGAGAATCCATTGGAGAGAGTCTCAGCTGGCAATCGCTAGGGGTTGCCGACTGCATCACCCAACATTTCAATGGAACATCAACTGTAGGCAACACCCCCATCAGGCTCACTTTAGTCGGCATTGGGACCAGTAGTGAATGGTATAACAAACTGTCTGGCCTCAGAGACTACAACAATGGACACCCTTGCCCTTTATCTAAACTGAAATGGCTGATACATTTTAAGCTGCTGGTGAATACGATCTTCATGAAGGACTGGGATAGAGGCATAGAAACATTATGACAGATGCAAGACCTGATTTCCATAGGTGAACCGAATGACCTTATTAGATGGAAGAAGAAGGGATGTTTCAACATACGTACTATCAAGCATATGCTCATTCCAAAGGTGAGCGCCATTACATTGAGTTACATATGTCATGATTCATGAATATCAATCAGACTGCATCATCTCCCAAAGACCAAGCTACTCAAGATTATGTTGTTCCTCCCAGTCATGTAGCAGAATACCAAGCATATACAAAGACACATTTGTTGGACCCCATAAACATTAGAAGTGACACAGGTTGAGCCACTGCCATGAGACCTGAGGTGATGAAGCTTGTGGGGGGTGCCTTGTGTTTGATTACAGTTGAGGTTAGTAAAGTATCAGCAGATGACACACTGCATCTGATAAACCCTTCAGATCAAACACTATTACATCCAATCTGCCCATAGGGATTCGTTCAGTGCAGTGTTGCATGGTATTAGAGTATTGGTCCCTTCTGTTCAGTTAGCAAAGACCACAATGGAAATGCAACAGCTGAGCTCTTGCATGCTGCATGCACCCAATCTGTTTGCGAGGTTCATGCAACAAGGCAAGTTATGCACTGCTATCTCAGCTCCATTACTTACTGTACCTCAGTTACACCAACTGAAACAAAACAAAGCTCGTCTGCAGTGTCTGTGTGCCAAGGTAAGTCAAATACCATCACACTTGCATCCATCACTTACGATACATTAGCTGGAGTAACCCACACAACCCCAAGTCCTTCTGATGAGGCAAACCAACCTATATCATAATATGTTTACCATGCATATAATGTAAATTAGACCAAATGCATGTACATGCAGACAAGTTTAAATATTCTAACACCAATGGTGTGTGATGACCATAATTGTTACGATTTTCTCCTTTATCTTATCTTATCGGCCGGCGCTTATCTATATCTTATCTTATCTCAAGCGCTTATCATCGTAACCATGACTATAACGGACCGCATCAGCAATTGTACTACGGACAACTACGGCTCGCGACCAACGCTCGCCCTTCTCATGTTTTCCCTTGTATTCCGCACGACAACCACGGACAAGCATTCTATTCATAGCACAGGACTTTTCGTATATAAGTAGCATAGCTCTCGCTGTATATTCCCCAGCTTTGAGCTAAAGTTTAATCACACCGAACTTAGCTAGTCGACTCAGCCTCAGACTAAGACCTTAGTCCGACGCTCTCAGTAGCCATTCAGTACAGAGACTCCTTGGGTGACTGTTCGAACGCGAAACAGCCCTCGGTTTACTCTTGTTTGGTTTACCCGGAGTTCGGGTCTAACAATTAGCTCGAAGCTTTCCATTCCCTTTCTCCAAGCAGCCACCATTGCTTGTTGAAACCGAATGCCCGTATCATTCCTCAGCCCCGGAATCATCACCGCCTTCTTCCTGACACTCTTTGTCAGGATCCCCGCCCTCTCGTACCTCCTCTATCGGTCCAGGTGGCCGATCGTTTTCTGGTACCACACCCAATGAAACCATCTACAGCGTTGGACGGACCGCACTTTCCGTGCCCCCCGTCTCCCAGCTGTCCCTTTCTACCCCTCGCCCTACGGTCTCCAGCGCTATGGCACCACCCAGCCCGACAGATCCGTCACGTCCTTCCCCTCATCGCTCGCAGTCCGTACAGCATCCCGAAGGTCAGGGAAGCTCCTGCGGTCGCTCCTGGTCCAAGAAATCGAAGTCGATATTGGCGAGCAAGGACACAGCAGTCCTTGTTCACGAACTCCCCCGTCACTGGCACCCTCGACATCCCCATCCCTGCCATACTCGCTGCCTCCTCTACCGCCGACACCGCCTCTACCGCACCACTCCCTACCGGAGGAATGGCTAGAACCCGAGACTCCCTCAATCTATACGAGGTCGCAGCCTCAAGCGGCACCGAACTCCCCCACGACCCCTCCTCGGACAGCGAAAGCGAGCCCTACGTCCCCTCAGAGCCCCACTCAGTCAGAGTTCGAGGCCTACATCCGTAACCGCCAGACGCGCCCCGATTCCCCTACCATCCCTGTCGCCATCCTCGACCAGGCACGGCCCGATCACCCTCCAGCCCCGAATCTAATGTCTGGGCAGAGGTCAAGTCAGAGAAAGAGAGAGAGTCGCCGAAGACGAGCTCCTCCGACTCCGGGGCGTCCAGGTCGACGTCCAAACCGGTCCTACCCCCCGCCCATGGCACCTCGAACCCCTTTGGCCACACGAGCGCGCCATTACCATCCAGCGCCTCCATAACCTCGGAATCCACAATCAGCAGCAGTACAACGAGTGGCAGTACCGACAGCGAGTCGAGCACGACGCCCGCCAAGCTACTAGCGTGCGCCTACCGGGAGAGGATGCAGAAGACCACCGAAGGCGGCTCCATTGGAACCGCCTCCGGAACATCAGCCGCGAGGATGAGGACTGGTACGCCCAAGACGAGGCAAGGAGGTGGAGGGAACGTTGGCAGAGGGGCCAGTGGGTCGACACACGGGTCGGCGCGAACTACGCCCCTCCCCCCCTTGATCAAGACGAGCGGCTTATCTACGGTAACTGCTTCAGTACACAATTTGAGTCCCGACGACAAGAGCACATCCGACAAGGGCGCCCGGGATATCACCCACGAGCAGCATCGCGCCATCAGTCAGCGCGCTATCGCTCGAGGTCCAGCAGATCCGCGATCCATGGGAACGAGAATACACGCGGATCTTCATAGGTCACTTATCGGCCCTTACGGAGGACCCGACCTTCCTCGCCTCGAAGATGGGGAGATTGATGAACAGCCTGAGGCCAGCGGATCCGGAGCGGGAGGATATTATTGAGTACTGTGCAACAGAGCAGGCGGTATATGAATTCAATAAAAAGCACCCTGAATGTCCTTATGCAGAGCCTGAGGACTACCAGCCACGAGACCCCCCAAAGCCGCTCCCCCTGTCCCCGCCACCACGATCCTACGTGCCGAGAAGCCGGAAAGGCAAAAGCCGAATGTTTGCCGGGGCCGGCCCGGAAGACGCAGAAACTTTGAACGCCGGCGGCAATCAGCCGCCCATCGTCCCAACCTGGACTGGCTACGACGGAGCCATCAAAGGCTCCCCGCCTCCAGGACGACACACTAGTCCCTTGGCCCGAGACCCCGACAGCTGGTCGCTCCCTCGAGGACCAGGGAAATACCACGACCCCGATGACCCACTCCCCAATCCCGTCGGCCAGATGGCAGAAGACGCGCCCTGGATGGGGTGTAAGCCGGATCTGATGCGAAAGCCCGCCGTCTTTAAGGGCGAGGCCGACGACATCGACCGCTTCCTTACCCATTGCGAAATGTACTTCCAAATGCACGACCCATACATGTATGCCAGCCCCTTCCAGGTTGGCTTCGCCGCCTCCTACTTCACCGGAAAAGCAGAAGAGTGGTGGATAATGATCCTTGCGGAGCGACGAAGCCACTCCCGCAACAAGTTCCGCCTCCCTAGCTGGGACGACTTCTGCCAAATGATCCGCGACAAGTTCCGCGATCATGCCGTGGAAGAAATCCACCAGCAAAAGATGTACGACCTTCGCCTCGGCAAAGGTCTCGCCGACGACTACTTCCAGGCCATCGAAAGGGAGGCCAAGAAAGCAGGACTCCGAGGCGACACCAGCGCCCGAGGCCACATGGTCGCCGCCGTCAAGAAAGGCATCCCCGACTCCTACACCAAAATCATTTACGATATCGGAGTTGGTATGCCCGAAACCTACGACGATTGGAAGGCCCGAGTCACCGTCATGAACGAGGCCCGCCAACGCAAGGCCATCGAAGACGGCCTCGGACACCCCGGTCCCTTCGTCCCCAAGAACAACAACCCCGCCACGAACGCTAACAAAGCAAGTAGTGGCATGACAAGTTCCTCTGGGGACAAGAAGACAGGTACCGGCACCACCTACGGCGGCCGGGGACAAGCAATGGACATTGATGCGCTCAGGTCGGAAGGAAAGTGTTTCAGATGCAAGCAGAAAGGACATATTAGCAAGAATTGCCCGTTACAAAGCTGGAACAAGGACAAGAAGAAGGAGGAGAATCGGGCCGTAACGACGGAACCCGCCACCGAATCAAAGATCGAAGAAGTAAAAGACGGCGCCGAGAAGTAAAAGGTTCTACTTGCTCGGCGAAGGACTTATCTGGTACGAGGAACAATATTGCGGGTCGGACTCATAGCTCTTCTGTAGTTACGCCATATGTTGATATGATAAATACGCATTCGAATATACCCGCCTTAACTGTTCAAAAACCAGATAAACAAGAACCTAAGAAACAATCGACATCCGAGCCCGCTGTGGGGGAAGGGACATGCCAGGTAGCGCTGGAGCCTTCAAAACGAGTGTTAGGACTCGGGTCGGAATCAAGTAGACGGGACGCCCTTGGGCCTCTGAAGTCGAAAGATTCAGCGCCTTCTCTGAAGGCCAAGACGCCCCCCGCAAGGACCAATGCGGAGAATCTCAAGCGCCCGCTAAGGGCCAAGTCCACAGAGTCCAACTCTCTGGGGCACGGGGCAGAGAGCCCCAACAAGGTAACCATGGTCAAGATTCCAGATGAAGAAGACGATACCGCCTTCCAAATCTACCAAGCAAAACAAACCAAAGCTCATTCATCCCCGCAACCAGAGGAGACCCAGCCCTTGGCTGAGAAGGTCCCACCGGGATGGATGAAACCATTCGAAACTGAGTGGATGTGGAGGGCCATCCGAGAGGCCAAAGATGAATCTGCCGCCAGGTCAGTGCTCCTTAACTGGATACACAGGACCAGGGCCGAAGAGGTAGTCGACAATCTCTTGGAAGGGCTCCGCCGCGCCCAGCGAGCCAATGCACTTGAATGGCTGGACGAACTCAGGAAACCAAAACGCTACCTGATTCGCTCACAGACCACGTCCAAGCGAGACCTTAAAATCCCGCTTAAAGTCGAGACCACCAGCAATCAAACCATCAATGCCACCGCCCTCTTAGACAGTGGATGCACGGGCAGCTCGATTCACAGCGAGTTTGTCAAAACCCACAACATCCCTGTCTACAAAACCGCTAGTCCTATCCCAATCTATAACGCGGACGGTTCCCGCAACAAGGCTGGAGAAATCACCGAGTTTGCAGAACTAAGACTCACCATTGGCGACCATAACGAGAGGATCGACCTCGCCGTCGTCAACCTTGGTTCGAAAGAGATTTTCCTCGGTCATGACTGGCTCGTCCGACACAACCCACTCATTGACTGGAGCACCGGCAAAATCACCTTTGCCAGGTGCCAATGCACCAAAAACCCCTTCCCCCTACCGGACTCAGACCCCGACGACCGGTGGGACGAAGAGCTCGAAGAAGGCGACCGCATCCTTGCCGTCGACTTCGAGGAAGCTATTGAAATCCAGGCAGTCCATAAGGCAAATGAACTCGCCGCCAAAGCCAACGAGGGAAAGGAGAAGAAAACCTTCGAAGAGATGGTCCCAGCCGCATACCGCGACTTTGCGGACCTCTTCGAAAAGGAGAACTTCGACGAACTCCCTATGCGCAAACCCTGGGACCATGCCATCAAACTCGTCCCTAACGCCAAAAATACTCTCGACTGCAAGGTGTATCCCCTAAACCGCACTGAGCAAGAGGAGCTTGACAAGTTCCTTGACGAAAACCTCGCCACCGGTCGAATCCGACCGTCCAAGTCCCCCATGGCTTCCCCCTTCTTTTTTGTAAAGAAAAAGGATGGAAAGCTACGTCCCGTTCAGGACTACCGCAAGCTTAACGAAATGACCATCAAAAATTGTTACCCTTTGCCCCTCATCGCCGAGCTTATGGACAAACTAGGAAGCGCCAAATACTTCACCAAGCTCGACGTACGATGGGGGTACAACAACATTTGCATCAAGCAGGACGACGAGTGGAAGGCTGCGTTCAGAACGAACCGCGGCCTGTTTGAACCCACCGTAATGTTCTTCGGTCTTACCAACTCTCCCGCCACGTTCCAATGGATGATGAACGACATCTTTAAGGACCTCATCGCCTCCGGCAAGGTTACTGTATACCTTGACGACATCCTGATCTTTTTGAAGACTCTAGAAGAGCATTGACAGATCACTCGCAAAGTTCTCGCGCTTCTCAGGAAGCACAGATTATTCCTGAAAGCCGAGAAATGTGAGTTCGAGGTACTGGAAACAGAGTACCTCGGGGTAATAATTAGCGAAGGATCCATTCGCATGGACCAAGTCAAGATCGCTGGAATCACCGAGTGGCCCGTCCCCAACAAAAAGAAAGAACTTCAATCTTTCTTAGGGTTCACCAACTTCTACCGACGTTTCATCAAGGGCTACAGTGAAATAGTGCGCCCAATGACGCGTCTTACCAGGAATGAAGCCTGGACCTGGGGAACCGCGCAGCAGGAGGCCTTTGACAAACTTAAGGACCGACTTGCCCAGGACGTCGTACTGGCAATCCCAACCGAGACCGGGAAGTTCAGAGTAGAAGCGGACGCTAGCGAAGGCGCCATCGGCGCCGTCCTATCCCAGGAGCAGGAAGGAAAGTGGAGACCAGTTGCGTTCTTGTCAAAAGCCTTAACGGCCACAGAGCGCAACTACGAGATTTATGACAAGGAACTACTTGCCATAATGCTCGCCCTCGAGGAATGGAGACATTACCTCATGGGGGTGGCGGTCGACATAGAAATCTGGACGGATCACCAGAACCTCCAGTATTTCCGGAAACCTCAGAAACTCAATCGCAGACAAGCGCAATGGGTAACTGAACTTGCCGAATATCATTTCACACTTCATCACAAGCCGGGAACCGCCAACAAAAAGGCAGACCTCCTCTCTCGCCGCCCAGACCATGACCAAGGACACGATGACAACAACGAGGTCGTCGTCCTCAAAGCCGAGCATTTCCGGGCACTAATCATGCCCACTACCGACAAATCTCACGAGCGCATCAAGAGCGCGACCCATGACCACCAGAAATGGGACCAAGGGATCGCCAAGTCGCTCAACCACGAGAAAGGCATACAGGAAAAGGATGGACTGCTGTACTATGACGAAAGGATATATGTGCCCTGCGACCATGCAGTGCGAGGAGAAATAATCTCACGCTGCCATGATCATATCACCGCAGGACACCCTGGCGTAGAAAAAACCAAGGAACTCGTCCTTAGGGACTACTGGTGGCCAAAGATCAGGAAGGACGTCCAAACTTACGTCCAAGCCTGTGAGACTTGTGCCCGCACAAAGTCCAGTACTCAAGCAAAGCGAGCGCCACTTCACCCAAATGAAGTCCCCTCCGAACCCTGGACCCATATCTCGGTCGACATGATTACCGGTCTCCCAGAGTCAAACGGTCATGACACAATCCTCGTCATCGTCGACCGGTTCTCCAAAGACATTATTCCAGTCGCCTGCAACATCGAACTCTCATCCGAAGGATGGGCAAAGATTCTCCGCGACGAGGTATACACCAAACATGGTATGCCAGTCACCATCATCTCCGACCGAGGACCCCAATTTGTCTCTAAATTCCTGGAAGACCTCTACGGCATGCTTAATATAAAAAGCAACGCTTCAACAGCCTTCCACCCCCAGACCGACGGCCAAACCGAACGCGTCAATCAAGAGATTGAAAAATACCTCTGCCTCGTCATTAATCATCATCAAAATGACTGGGCCGAATGGTTATCAATTTGTGCCTTCCAGCACAATAACCGAGTACACTCTGCCACGGGCAAGAGCCCCTTTCAAGTCCTATACAGATGACACCCTCGAGTTGCTCCCGACTCTAGATCCCACGCCTCCCTCCGCACCCCTGCATCAGAAGCCTTCCATGATCAGATGAAAACCATCCACGCCGAAACAGAGGCCGCCCTGATCAAAGCAGCCGAACAAATGAAAGTTCAGTACGACAGAAAAAAGAGAGCCGCAGTCGAGTATCAGATCGGAAACAAGGTCTGGCTCGATACGACGAACCTTCACCTCCCCAGACCAAAGAAAAAGCTAGACGACAAGCGAGTCGGCCCTTTCCAAATTCTGGAAAAATGCGGCGCGTCCGCATACAAGCTGAAGCTACCACCTGCGTGGAGAATATATCCGGTCTTCAACGAAACCCTCCTCACGCCGTACATACCTCCGGCATTCCCAAACCAACAACAGCCACCACCTCCTCCGCCCGATATCATCCTGGGCGAAGAAGAATACGAAGTCGAAGAAATCCTCGACGACAAAACCCACAAAGTACGAGGAAAGAAGGGGGAAAGATCCAAAACAGTGACTGATTACCTCGTCAAATGGAAAGGCTACGGTCCCGAAGACAACAAATGGACCGCAGAGAAATACCTCAACAACGCAAAAGAAGCGATTGCTGAATACTGGGAGAAGAAGGGAGGGATGGCGGTAGATGCCATTGTAATCAACCCTGACAACGACACGATCATCATCGATGCCCGCTACCAGCAGGAGAACGACAACGACAAAGTAGGACCAGAGGACAACACATGGTATTACCTTATCAAGGTCGCTAGCGCCCAGGCGGAAAAAGGGGGCCAAGGACACGAATGGCTGGATGAAGAATGGAGGCCAGAACCCGAACTCGGGCATCTGGAGGAGCTCATTAAAGATTATTGGTGGGCTAACAAACAAGACAGCGAAGTGGACCCCCCCAACGGAGACGAGTCTTAGGGCAGTCGAGATGCCTGCCTTAATGAGGGGGTAATGTTATGATTTTCTCCTTTATCTTATCTTATCGGCCGGTGCTTATCTATATCTTATCTTATCTCAAGCGCTTATCATCGTAACCACGACTATAACGGACCGCATCAGCAATTGTACTACGGACAACTACAGCTCGCGACCAACGCTCGCCCTTCTCATGTTTTCCCTTGTATTCCGCACGACAACCACGGACAAGCATTCTATTCATAGCACAGGACTTTTCGTATATAAGTAGCATAGCTCTCGCTGTATATTCCCCAGCTTTGAGCTAAAGTTTAATCACACCGAACTTAGCTAGTCGACTCAGCCTCAGACTAAGACCTTAGTCCGATGCTCTCAGTAGCCATTCAGTACAGAGACTCCTTGGGTGACTGTTCGAACGCGAAACAGCCCTCGGTTTACTCTTGTTTGGTTTACCCGGAGTTCGGGTCTAACAATAATTTGACATATATCAGAGGCAATGCATGCCTCATTCTATACACATTTATGCATTCTAAGAGGATATGTCAACACAGTTAAATTGGTGAGGAGTAGACACATACAGATAACGAGTGACATCGTCTAATACCATAAACCGACATTGGTGCATGCTATTGATGGCATCCTGGTTTGGCGGCAGTGCAGAGTATGCCAAGTACAATGACACCTTGGAAGGAAACCGATCCAGTGAATCCAATAACACTGACCAAGTTTGCAGATGCAAATTACCAGCCAAACAGAGTGTGTGGAAAGGCGTGGTCCCCGGAATAGAACATATCATTCTATCGACATTTGTTGGTGTATCGTTTCTTCCAAAGAAGGCAAAGGGCTCGACATTAGTTAACAGAGAGAGGTTGAGATTTATTGGGTAACATGGTAGTGTATCTACAACACCAGATGTCATGATGATAGTCAGAGTACATAATAATCAACGTACCACTCGCATGTATCAAAAGATACTTAACGCTTCCATTTATGAGAGGCATGGTAATTCAGGCAGTGAGTGCCAATGACTCCACAGCGTTCCTGCTCTGGATAATGTCCAGTTCCAATCTTTCCACTGCGATACAATGTGTAGGAAAACATTTGCATGTGTGGTCGACATCTCTCAGAGTTGCACAATATATCCCAAGGCACGGTAAGATGTGGGGTGGTCCATATACTCTAGAACCCATTACATCTGCCTGATTCTGGAAAAACCGAGGTCTCATCATGGTGACACCATTAACTGAAGAGTGGGTCAATAGGTTTGCTATGCCCATCATCAACATAAAGCACGATATCAACTTGATGTTGATATCTCGATGGAAATACATGGGTATTCGGATTTTGGATAGACTGATATCCCAGGTGACAAAGTGGACTGCATTCATGCACAATGAGAAGATCCTATTGATATCCTGCAATGTAAATCTGAAAGGGTCACCATGACCATTGAGGTGTAGTGCTCGAATGAGTGTTCACAATTCTGGGTACCTTCGGAAATAGGAGAGCCAGAAGTTACAGCCCAAACACGCTGTTGAGCCTAGACTTCCGTGGCAATGGCAACACCCAAAACTCCAAGAGAGCTAAGGAAATATGTGTGCAATCACAGTAGTCAAGGCTATGTGTTTGTGCGAGTGGTTCAGTGCACCTCCGTGCGGTCAATTCCTCTAGACACAGGTATACACTTCAACTATACAGTCTGGAAGTAGTACCCTTTAGCAGTCGAGTACTAAGAGGCTCAGGCTGTAAGCTGAGGGGATCTCGATAAATGAGATTAAATGGAATCTGGTATGATACAGATACCAAGAAACCATGCTAGATGCTTGGAACTGATCTAGAAAATGTAAAACCGGTCTGGTAAATGTGAGACTGGCCTAATAAATGTTTGGGCAATCGAATAAATGTTTGGACAATCAATTAAATGTGAGGAGAATCGAATAGACGTTTATACAATTGAATAAATGTTTGGAGAGTCAAATAAACATGTGGAGAACTGAATAAATGTGTGCGGGCTTGAAATGGAGAGGTACTGGACGGAAATATGATAACTGAGTGTCACGGCAATACTGCACAGCAACTGGGGACAATGACAATGACGTGGGTGAATGATGTGGAGCTGGGCCTTCACGGAGGCAATAATACCCTATACTGATGTGGGCAATGGAAATGATGATGATGTAGAAGGTGAAGATGATAAAATGATCCTATCTGGTGAAAGTGAAACAATGTTGTGGCATTAAAAGACAAAAGCAAGTTATCAGAGCAAGAATCCGTGTATTGGTGGTAATTAACACATCCAATAACATTGAGACTATAGCAAGCAATGGGGGATAACCTGGAGTGAAAGAACCTTTTTTCTCCTCTGTAGAATACGAGTTTTTATACTAAAAGTTTGGTTTTATAAATAGAAAAGATATCTAAGCATTGGTAAGGCTGTAAGTCCTTGGATTAGTAAATCCGTAGTAAATAGAAGAAGTTTTCATCAGCTGAGGCATAACAGCTTGTCTGTATTGCCATGTCTGGATGGGAAACCATGTGGAAGTGGAGAATAATGAGTAAACAGCTAGGTGCTGTTTAACTGCAGACTGTGAGAGTATGGTACATGTTCTGAGGTTGATAAATGGATATAAGCTGCTGTGAAGACTTGGCAAAGTAACAGCCTGAGTAACTGCAGTCTGGAGTATCCATATTGGGTCAATATCTTTGATGGAAGAGTGCAGGGTCTAAATGATGTCACTATGATCGAGGAATCAAGGGGCACGTCAATTTGGGTGCCTAGGACTGATGTGGCAACTTCATTTTGGGTATGATCATCAATGAAAGGTGTATTGTCATGATCGTTCATGGAAATATGGAGAATAAATATGAACAGAAGGGTATTAACATGGTTTGCTGAGTTATAACCATAGTATATCATAGTTATTGAAGGATATTGAAGGGTGTAGCATATAATTGAAGGTTGGGGCATTAAATCGAGTGTGGCAATGTAGGATAAGGAAGATGGGAGTTGAATCTGTTATTATTGGGTAATTGATGGATAAATCTGCAAATTCTGAGCATACAGAGCCTGGAGGCTCATCACCAGACAGTATTGGCTATCGATAGGACAAAGGCTAGCACATATGCCACAGCACAGATGTCTAATTGAAATCCTAGGCGAGCATGATATTTATGATGTCCCATGAATTAACAGTGTTTTTGCATTCAAATAAAATGTCTACCCTATTCTAAATTTAATATGGTGTAAAATCTTGGCAGGAGTAGCTACCACTATCGTGACATGAGGAATAGCTGCGAAGAAACCAATAGTACAATGAACAAAGATATGGGATGGTTCCCTATTCACAGGGAGCAAAACTGTTTCCCAATCAAAAAGTTTGATTGTAACATGAATACTAGAACTGGAAAATAGATGGATGAAAAGGTCTCATAAACAGCACCACATGTCCCATGCAAAATGATTGTCCATTACACCTATCTCCAACATGAGGTGTGACAAGGTGGTCACCATTGGCAAGGTAGATACTGAAGTGATAAAGAATTCGACATTGTAATTATCTTCACCAAGTGTTAGATGTTGCAATGCAGAAAACAGATCCAATTGAGGCTACTGTCTTCATTGGTATTTACTATCTAACATGGACATGGTTGGATATACAGACAGGCAGTGGCAAACAGACACACCATGTAACAAGAAAATTTCCAGCATTTGCAATGAGGGAGCTGCCATATTCAATAAACCAAGTGCATCATCCAAACTATCGAACCACATGAAGAGGTTGAGCACATGTAGAGCATGTATATGTTGTGTAATAACATGCAAGAAGGTGGGCGATGCAATTAGCAGTGCCTTCAACCCTTGGTCTTGATGATAATAAATATGGTGTAAAGCACACCGACCTGTTTTTGATGGGACCAGTAGCAAGGTGTTTGAGAGCCCATAGTAAAAGCATCAGTCATCATGCCCAATAACCAACGAGGTCATCTGAGAGGTGGCAGTTATAATAGAGACAATATCATGGTCGGTGTAGCAACAACCAGCAATATTAACCTCCCCAGCACTTGCCACTATGGAATCAAATATATGGTGTCACTGATCCCAAAAATCGATGACCCAAATGGACACAGTCTGAATTTTGTGGTGTGACATTATATAGTGTATGAGCTGTTGCAGTTCTATAGGATACATAACATCCCCAATGATCTCTATACCATTGATGAAAGAGATCAAATGTGGATAAGCAGACAAGAGCTCCATCCACACGCAAGGCTCACAGCCTGTCTTGATAATAATGATGTCAAAGAGAATGCTATGGGTGATAGAAACAAAGTCTTTGCATGCCAGGGAGACACACTTTAATGTATGGGTTGAAGAACATGCACATGTGATCAGGTACTCAAGAATATCCCAAGGGAGAGCTCTGGATGCACTGGTACCAGATGTCGAGACATCTTCAACGATATCAGACACAACCTTCAGATATACTCTCACAGTACTCACCAGTGGCCACATGTTCTAATGATCTGATGTATCTGTAGTCACCAGCAGGGGTGTTTATCAAAATAGTAGCATCCAGTCGGGATTGTTGGTCTAATTGCATTGGGGACATGTTGGACGATACTTGGCTGTTGGTGGGGATACCAGCTAGTGCTGCTCAGTAATCCAATGAGTTATATCCCTTGTTGTCTAAGCTTACCTATACATATATCATTGTCAGGGACAGATACCACATCAAACACAGTTCCAGTGTCCACAGGATGCTCCATATAATGAGCATCTACTTTTATGTTAGCATCATTCTCAACACACACTTGATACATTTCAACTTACAGAGGGCAGTGACCAAAAAATTTAGATTGGGGGAGAGGACATTGAGGTGCATGGATAAAAGAAAGGCCTTCTGAGGGGTAAGACCGATCAAGAGATAACACATTCATTACAGACAGGGGCATGACGAGGAAGCTGGCAGCACCAATAGATGCGAGATATGAACAATTATGCATTGGTACATCTAGCTTGGAAAACATGTACATTGTTGAATATGCTCGAATTGGATGACAATGATTGGTGACTTCTGCCATGACCCACACAAAGAAACAAATTAGCTTCGACACAGATCAGATCTGCAGCATGTATCAAACACCAACCATTGTACAGGAATACCATAAGCATAACTTACCATGTATGGCATTTTGGAAGGAACAGGTTATCCCAAGGTTCCTCCAGTGAAGATCTGTTGTTGGCCAACTGCAATGACCTTCTGACCACCGTCTTTGTAGGGCTATGATGTCCTTGTACAGCAGTGACTGAGCAAACAATAGATTTCATACGAAACACTTTGACAGGTTGATTTACCACCACTTCGCAGCATGTGGGACATGAAAGGGTTGGCCTGCCATTGGCCTTGGTGATATACTGCAACATTTTGAAGAGGCGATGAGGGCATATTCCTGGGTAAGACAAAGTGTCCCAGATGATTTGGGGAAGTTCAATCAATCAGTCATGTTGATAATATGGATTCTGATGTTGATGCTCCTTCATGATGGTATTGAACCAATCAGCGATGCAAGTTTGGCAAAATATGTGACCACATTCCAGAAGGCTGTGTAAGGTACATGAGTAAAGGCATACTGATGGCACAAAGGCAATATGCATACAGATATGGGTGCCATAGGTTCAACGAGCATATGTCGCAGGTGAGGTCATCATCAAGCTTTGAACATTCCTTGATGGTTTATAGTTAATGTGCTGTCGCAGATGGAAAACATCAGTTGACACACAATTTTTCGACTCGCTTCCATCTGACTCTTCAAATTCTTCAAATTCTTCAAATCTTCCTCGACCTTAACTTGTTGTCTCTCTGCTTCATCACAGGCTTGAATAGCCTTCTCATTCTCCTGAAAACATGTTAAATCGACACATGCAACTGAAAATAAAGGATGGGGTACATGCCTGCTTCAAACTCTGGACAAGAGCTTTGAGCTGTGAGGTTTTACTGTATTGATTTCTCGCAAGAGGACTCTCTTCATCTGAAGATATATCTATTACCTCCACAGATACATCCGCTTTTCTTTTTTGACATCATTGACTGGTAGAAGGTGCTGATACATGCAGGTCATCATCAAGGATCACTACTTCATTGTCTCCCCAAGTTATATGTGACGACACATGATTATGCCCATTCCTCTTTGCTCGGGTAGGCACCATGTCCTTACAATTATTGAGTGGGATATGTTGGACAGAGTAGGAAGCATAAACAGCATGTCGTGACATGTTTTAAATAAGCAATACTCGCATGTGACCTAATGCCACATCACACACATGTGAATTACCATAGACAAAGAGGAGAACTACTTGCCTGTTTAGACACTGCGAAAGCAGTCACTGCATGATATAGAAGTCTCCCAAATGCTAAGATCATGTTGAGAAGGTGTGTCAAGAACATGATTATATAACTAGAGAATTCAGAAAGGAACTATTTACGATTTAAGTATATCAAAATCAGATCAAAACATCGGCCCATCATCCAAGCTAGGTATCGCAGCATCCTGGCTAATAACCAGTTCATCTACTACAAGCTCCATGGGCATCCAGTCATCTACACCAAGTGCAGTCTCATCGATAAGATGGGATGCAAGAGGCTCATCACCCTCGTCTTCATCAAATTTATTGTACTCGGTCAATCATATTATGAGCTGAGCATTGAGAGATGCCATGTTATGTCCACTGGTCTTGTTCTTGTACCCTGAGACACTGAATACAATGAGAGTGAAATCTCCTTTGGCGAGTTCATCATAATGGGGTGGCAATCTAATGTACTCTGTCAAACAAAATGGGTGAACACTGTCAAATATCAGTACTAAGCATGATTAATAGGCTGAAATACATTCAAAAGTTTGAAGTCATACCTCCTGCATCCCAGGGTCTGATGGCTACAGTAATATAAGCGATGAGATAACAATATAGAGTAGAAATACATATAAGGTCTGTGTGTGATGCCGTCCATAGGAAGATTCTTTGGGGCTATTTCTCTTCTTCCCGAAACAGAATAGTTAACATTAGGTGTATACGAGCGAGTGTAAATACAAACCAGTGGCAGGCTTCCTAGCAGAAGAATACTGGATCCCCCCTTTGTAAGATGTTACAATCAGGTTATTCATCTCTAACATCTGCATTAAAGCAGAATGCTGATGAGGCCAAGTTCTGGCTAGGGGTTGAACATTGATTTTGTGACCATATAATCCATCATTCAAGCTCGAGAAAGTGATGTGACTGACAGTAAAAAAGCTCGGTTCAACTTTGTTCTTGTCAACAATGTGTTTGTTATCACCTTGGATTGCAAGCTTGTAGTTTTGAGGGTCAGCCAAAAACAGATTAACCATATTGTAACCTTCCATGTGTATCACGATATTGAAAAGGTGACTAAATACATCAATCAGAACAGTCAGGTTAATAGATAAAATGCATACCTGGCTCGCTCTGGATTACCTCTCATAACATTGTTAAGATAAAATGAAGAAACTGGACTCACATCATGTTGTCCAAATAAGAGTGTAAGCTCTCTGACATGAGGCAAGATGGACACCACCCGCCTCGAGGCACCTACAATGAGTTTTGGTCTCCTAGGGATATAAACATTGAAAAGGATAGAATGGATGATAGATGCATAACTCACAGAGATTCAGGCTGCTTTCCCTTGAAACCAATCAAGTTGTGCATTCCGTTAAGGACAACAGCCAACCTTGGTCCAGCCTCAACTGCGGCCCCATCCATCTTGGATGTGATTTTGACCTTGGCCCCACTATCGAACTTAATGGACCCCTCGGGTATGCCAGCAATGTCATCCTTAGACTGGACAGCATTGAGTTAAACAGGATCAACGATGGCCTCCATGACAACATTGTCCTGTGGAGGGTGACTAGGACTGGCAGGAATCTTCAGGGTGTCCACAGTCAGGGGACTACTGTGATTAGAGATGGTTCCATCGGAATCACTAAGGTACACTGTGAAATTGGCTTCTACATATCTGATGAACAAATACTCATGGCTCCTTCTGACCCTTAGTGCCCTTTGCACATTTCTGTTTCCTAAGCTCGATACCATCAACAGAATGTTGATGAGCCTAGACTTCTGTGGCAATGGCAAAACCAAACTTGGGCAGAGTATGGAGAATAAATGTGTGAACACGGCAATACTAGGATGATCATGTGTGTGAGTGGGTTCGGGGCACCTCCATGCAGTAAATCAAAGCTTTAATGGTGCAAAGATATGCTTGGACTATGCAGTCAAGCAGATAATATGATGTGAGTGTCGAGGAATCGAAACAATGACTGTAAGTCATAGGGTCTCATAGAACGAGAGGGAACAGCACCTGATATGACATGAATATCAAGAAACCGTATTCTGAAACGGAAACAGAGAATGAGACTCGAGAAAATGTGCTCGAGACGTTAATATGAGTGGGGAAACAAGAGGGAAATGCCTGAGTGATACAGCAATAGATCGAGGGACTGGCGATGCTGGGAGTAAACGTGCTGGTCGATCGAATAAACATGAACGAGGTGCTGAAACTGGCTGAAACTGATCCTAAACTGGACAGGCTGATATGGAAACTGGAGGCGAATGGTACTGGGCTGAAAACAATCCTATCTGATGTCAAAAACTTATCCTATAATCCACACTGGGATTTCCTATACTGAAATGATTGCTGAACTGGTCCTATACTGATACTGATCCTAAGTCTGCTCTGAGACTACCCAAGTGGGCGACAATGACAATGGTGAAGGTGAAAACTGGTAAAACGGTCCTATCTGGTGAAGTTGAAACTGGTGCTGCCTATAAAGTAAATGGGGGGCGAGGTATGGTGTGGTCGATCATGTATTGGCACAATATTGACGTGTACCAATAGTGTTAAGAGTAAAGAGGGACAGAAACATCTTCTTCACAGTTAAAGAACCATGGAATAACTCAAGCAATACTGTGAGTTGACATGCAATCGACTATATGTGATGCAAGATGAATATTGCCATGAAATGACGAATAAACGTGTGGTGATCCTATAGAAACGATGGATGGATTTGTAGAGATTTGCTGATCTGACTAGTCAATTTATTGTTGGTGCATGCGGTGAATATGGTGTACGATGGATTGATGTGTACGAGAATCAATACAAGCATAGTCTGGCGAATGAGAATGTACCCACTGGGGTTGAAAAGTACTGAATGCTACTGTAATCTACGTTTTTATACTAAAGTCCTACATATATTAATAGAATTCCAAGCAACTTTTTACTAAGGCTGTAAGGCTTTAGCTGAGTAAAATCCTGAATAAACATGACCTATATCTGTCAGCTGAAGTATACAGCATTGTTCGAATTGCCATGCTTGGTTAGAAAACATTCTATAGTGGAGTCCAGCTATCAGGCCGGTTCTTGCTGTTTCGACTGCATGTGCTGCGGATTGTAAAGACATGCTAGTGTCGCTGAGGTCGCCTAATGCATCTCTAATGACATGCCAACTGGGCAAAGTAACAGCTTGAGTCACCATAGTTCTGGAGTATCCATGATAGGTTGATATCTTTGATGGATGAGTGCGGTGATAAGTGACGTCAATAGGGTCTAGCGATCAATGATGCATTGTGACGTGCTTTGATGCAGATGTGGCATTACCATATATGATCAGGGGCCCATCAAAATTGGTGTTAATGTGTCCATAATGCCGTGAAGTGTCAGATTTCAAGATGAGATGGATAACCAATGTGCAAAGACATATTGCCATGATACAAAAGTGGTATTGCCGTGTCGGCAATGGCTGGTTTAGTGAAAGTCCGCTAGGTGGACTGGGTGTAGGAATTAACAGTAAATCCATGAAATTCTGAGCGTACAGAGCCTGGAGGCTCATCAATGCTGGATGGTAATGGCTTGGTCCTCAGGGGAAAGGGGTTCAAGGTGGAAGGGATGAGGGGGGGGCATGGTTTTGATGTTGACCTGCACATCACAGAGCCAGAGGAGTTTGAGCTCTCCAGCTCTCTCTCTTTCTCGAGTTGCGGCAGCCCAGATATCACTGGAGAGAGTGACCGGCCTTGCTTGGTTGAGGATGGCGACAGGGATGGTAGGGGAATCGGGGTGCATCTGACCATTATGGATGTAGGCCTCAAACTCGGACTGGGTCAGGCTCGAGGGTATGTAGGGCTTGTTGTCATCACTGTTGGAGAGGGGGATGACCAGTAGCTCCATGCCACTGGAGGCTGCGACCTCATAGAGCTCGAGGGAGTCTCAGGCTCAGGGAACTCCTCAGGGAGCTGATGATGTGGAAGTGGAGGTGTCATTGGTAGAGGAGGCAGCAAGTACAGCAGGGATGGTGTGGAGGGGGGAGTCATGAACAAGGATGCTGTGTCCTTGCTTGCCAATGTTGATTTTGATTTCTTTGACCAAAGCAACCATAGGAGCTTGCCAATTTTTGGGATCTTGTACAGACACGAGCGATGAGGGGAAAGACGTGACAGATCTGTTGGGCTGGGTGGTGCCATAGCACTGAAGACTGTAGGGGGATGGGTAGAAAGGGACAGCTGGGAGATGGGGGGTGCAGAAAGTGCAGTCCATCCAATGCTGGAGATGGTTTCGTTGGGTGTGGTACCAGAAAATGATCGGCCACCTGGACCGATAGAGGAGGTACGAGAGGGTGGGGATCCCAACAAAGAGTGTCAGGAAGAAGGCAGAGATGATTCCTGTGCTGGTAAACAAGGCGGGCATTTGGTTTTAACAAGCAATGGTGGCTGCTTGGAGAAAGGGAATAGGAAGCTTTGAGCTAATTGTTAGACCCAAACTCCAGGTAAACCAAACAAGAGTAAACCAAGGGCTGTTTCGTGTTCAAACAGTCACCCAAGGAATCTCTGTGCTGAATGGCTACTAAGAGTGTCAGACTAAGGTCTTAGTCTGAGGCTGAGTCAACTAGCTAAGTTCAATGTGATTAAACTTTAGCTCAAAGCTGGGGAATATACAGTGAGAGCTATGCTACTTATATATGAAAAGCCAGGTACTAAAAATAGGTTCTTTGTCTGTGGTTGTCGTGCAGAATACAAGGAGAAACATGAGAAGGGTGAATGTTGGTTGCAAGCCATAGTGGTCCGTAGTACAAATGCTGATGCAGTCTGTTATGGTCATAGTTATGATGATAGGCACTTGAGATAAGATAGGATATGATAAGCACCAGCCAATAAGATAAAATAAGAGAGAAAATCGTAACACCAACACGATATCCATTGGGAGCTCTTCCTGAACGAGCAGAAGGACAGAGCAGGTGTGAGCCCCTGCCTCAGTGACAACACATAACGAGATGTCCTGACCACCATTGACATGAACATTAGAAGATCTGGAAGACGAGGGCGATATAAGAGAAAGAGAATAAGTATACTGTTTGCCAGCAATGCTACAGCTGGGCATGGCCATAAAGTATACAGAGAGTGGAAGATCATTGAGCCTGTCACCACTGACAACAATATATGGCCAAATTAACAATTGCACAGCCTCGCACACAATAGGGGGCACACCAGTTGGCTGGCAGACTGCTTTTGCATGCCAAACAGAAGCACAATAGTGTTCTACCAATAACCCACTACCAAGGTAGCAGGAATGCTCCGCAGCAAGGTTTTAACTTGATGCCTATCTAGAAAGTATAGCACTTGTCAAGGCCATAAACCCAAACCAGTTACTCTTGCTTGTGGAAATCTTCCATGAACCTTTTACTTGTATCACCTGAGATTATAAAGTATCTGTCATGCCACATATGCCCACCGTGTCTATGGAAACATGTCCATCCTTTAAATTTCCTAAAAATCCTGGAGTAGATGTACAGTGTCTTTGCTGGAATGAACATAAGATGTCACAAACAGACGGAATTGCAAAGGCATGATGTTGTGAAAATCGATGCACGAGACATCATACTCATGTATCAAGCTCATGATTCACTCAATAGATTGGGCTATGATAGATGCCATGGCCAGTTCCATAGCAAACCATGCCATGTAATATGATGCAAATCAAATCAGCGGTTGGTCAACAGGACTTAACAACACTGGATCAAATTTATCAGTTGAATTGGACAAACATGACCTGAAGGCTGAAATCCATCAAACTGACGAGCAACTGAGAACAGCATTGTTTTAATCGATGCCAATACAGCAGAATGAGGGGCTGGATTCATATGATTATATAGCCATGGGTTGACTTGAGCCTTGTATCCCCACATGGTAAACAATTCAGTTTGATGGACGGCAGAGATATGTCAGTCAGTGAGAGTACAGATGCTGGTCTTGTAGACAGACAAATGATTAGGCATTAAGTTTTTATGAATGAATGAATGAAGCACAAAGCTGGTACTGAACAAGAGGATGATGAATGTGTCAATGAAGATACAAACATTTTTCACACAGTCCTCTCCAATCACCGTGTCAAAATTGTAGGCACCTGCGATTCACTTGAGTCAGTAGAATACTTTGAGGAAAAAAGAAGGTTCACTCAAAGACATATTACCTATTCCCATTGACCTGGGTCCAGGCAGTCACTTCTCCAACATATAGGACCCTGATCCAATTGACCCAGGTCAGTGACAGCACTGACCTGATTTCCTACTATTTTTTCTAGAATACTCTTCGGCATCTATCATGTGAGAAAGGCACTCAGAAGTGTTCCATGCAATCATATTGCATTCCAGATACCAGCATATCTGACAGCCATGCAAATCTCGGAGTTTTAGGCACAGTTTGCTTGAACCAGGTTGCCTTCCAGGGGGGAAAGGTGATGAAAGCTGTACTATGCCTGATGTTCTTTCCAGTCACCTTGAAGTACTTGTATCCAGGAAAGCATATGATCACAGAGACTCCAGAATATTAGTGCATGCCCAGTCTGCTGAATTATCTGGCCATGGTATTTGGCCCCATGAGTGCTTGGTAACTTGCATGGAGAGACCATATATCGGTTATGGTTGTAACTTGAGCATGCACCTGAACAATACACTGGATGGTAGTCTGATTGCTTGAGCTCCAACCTCTGGGTGATCAATAGTAGAATCAAAGAGTTTTAGACCAGTTCATCAAACATTGTTACTACTAGCAGATTGGTTCATAATTTCTGTGATGTCATATCTGGCCCGGCCATCATTTCTGCATGAGTGAAGCAGAATGAGTGGACATGGGGAATGAATGAGAAAGCAAGGGCAGATCCTGCAAAGTACAGGTGTCTTGCCTGATGTCCTATTAGATGATGTCAACAATGAAGTTCACTATATGCAAGTGTTGCAAAGCTAACATCATGATTTTCATTAATCCTCCACTGTAGCGGCGCAAATGCAAGAAGCTTTCAAGTTGGTGTCAGAACCTATAAAGTCTAACAGAATTAGGCAGTTCCAATACCCAAGCTAGCAAGAGCATAAATGTTTGCTGCTACAGCAAAGAGCCAAGTCGCTGCACCTAGTAAAGGTATATGATTGCTGAAACTCACAGAACCTCCACTATCATATTTTTACCAACACAACATGTCTGGGGCTGGTCAACCACAAAAGTAGAAAGACAATGAAGGGTAGAACGATGAACAAAACGACCTGGGATGCGACGAGGAGGGTGTCAATCCTGTTTAGCGATTGTGAGCACTGGTATGAGGGATAACAGGTGGTTGATAAGCTGTTCAAACAAGAGGGACAGGCAAACATTCAAAATCTTTTTGGAACAGTTTGTTTTGCAACAGTGGTGATGAGAGATAAAGATTCCAGAGAGGAGAGTGATGGCAAAGAGGGTTGCAGTGGAGGAAGGGACAGCATTGCAGATATGTCATAAGTGTCAGAGAGGGAGGTGGTATGGCTTGTCACAGGAAAGGTGGTGCCCAACACCCATGAGGATCACAAAACAGAGTTGTCATTTAATGTTTGCAGGAGAGATTGGGGCCATATGGAAAGCAGACTGGATGTATTGTCAGAACTTTGGCTTCTCTTCCTTGATTACTATATGGTCCTGTGTTGCCAATGCAGAACTGACTGTGTGGTGTAACCATTGCTTTGAGGATGTATAAAGAGCACCACTTTTGAATATGTACTTGGACAGTACATTTCCCAGAAAAGCATCCTGGACTTTCACATGAGCAATAATGATGCAAATCAGGACAGCAATCACTAGTCCCATAATAATGATTTCGAGGGTGCACATGGGTTGATCACCTATTAGAACTCAAAGCCTTGCAAACCACCTGCCAGGCTCTTAAACTCAACCCTCTTCTTGCTCAACCCCTCCACCTGTTCCTCTGTCTTCGACCTCTATCCCCACTTTGTCCTCATGGACAGTCAAAAGCCAACGTGAATCATTTTGAATCAGTGATGAACCTATAAACTCCTGCAGGCAGAAAACACAAGACCTATAATTGTTACAATTTTCTCATCTATCTTATCTTATCGGCCAGTGCTTATTTAAATCTTATCTTATCTCAAGTGCCTATCATCATAACCACGACTATAATGGACCACATCAGCAATTGTGCTATGGACACCTACAGCTTGCGACCAACGCTGATGAGCCTCCAGGCTCTGTATGCTCAGAATTTGCAGATTTATCCATCAATTACCCAATAATAACAGATTCAACTCCCATCTTCCTTATCCTACATTGCCACACTCGATTTAATGCCCCAACCTTCAATTATATGCTACACCCTTCAATATCCTTCAATAACTATGATATACTATGGTTATAACTCAGCAAACCATGTTAATACCCTTCTGTTCATATTTATTCTCCATATTTCCATGAACGATCATGACAATACACCTTTCATTGATGATCATACCCAAAATGAAGTTGCCACATCAGTCCTAGGCACCCAAATTGACGTGCCCCTTGATTCCTCGATCATAGTGACATCATTTAGACCCTGCACTCTTCCATCAAAGATATTGACCCAATATGGATACTCCAGACTGCAGTTACTCAGGCTGTTACTTTGCCAAGTCTTCACAGCAGCTTATATCCATTTATCAACCTCAGAACATGTACCATACTCTCACAGTCTGCAGTTAAACAGCACCTAGCTGTTTACTCATTATTCTCCACTTCCACATGGTTTCCCATCCAGACATGGCAATACAGACAAGCTGTTATGCCTCAGCTGATGAAAACTTCTTCTATTTACTACGGATTTACTAATCCAAGGACTTACAGCCTTACCAATGCTTAGATATCTTTTCTATTTATAAAACCAAACTTTTAGTATAAAAACTCGTATTCTACAGAGGAGAAAAAAGGTTCTTTCACTCCAGGTTATCCCCCATTGCTTGCTATAGTCTCAATGTTATTGGATGTGTTAATTACCACCAATACACGGATTCTTGCTCTGATAACTTGCTTTTGTCTTTTAATGCCACAACATTGTTTCACTTTCACCAGATAGGATCATTTTATCATCTTCACCTTCTACATCATCATCATTTCCATTGCCCACATCAGTATAGGGTATTATTGCCTCCGTGAAGGCCCAGCTCCACATCATTCACCCACGTCATTGTCATTGTCCCCAGTTGCTGTGCAGTATTGCCGTGACACTCAGTTATCATATTTCCGTCCAGTACCTCTCCATTTCAAGCCCGCACACATTTATTCAGTTCTCCACATGTTTATTTGACTCTCCAAACATTTATTCAATTGTATAAACGTCTATTCGATTCTCCTCACATTTAATTGATTGTCCAAACATTTATTCGATTGCCCAAACATTTATTAGGCCAGTCTCACATTTACCAGACCGGTTTTACATTTTCTAGATCAGTTCCAAGCATCTAGCATGGTTTCTTGGTATCTGTATCATACCAGATTCCATTTAATCTCATTTATCGAGATCCCCTCAGCTTACAGCCTGAGCCTCTTAGTACTCGACTGCTAAAGGGTACTACTTCCAGACTGTATAGTTGAAGTGTATACCTGTGTCTAGAGGAATTGACCGCACGGAGGTGCACTGAACCACTCGCACAAACACATAGCCTTGACTACTGTGATTGCACACATATTTCCTTAGCTCTCTTGGAGTTTTGGGTGTTGCCATTGCCACGGAAGTCTAGGCTCAACAATGCTCACCCTTCTCATGTTTCCCCTTGTATTCCACACAACAACCACGGACAAAGACTCTATTATTAGTACAGGACTTTTCATATATAAGTAGCATAGCTCTCACTGTATATTCCCCAGCTTCGAGCTAAAGTTTAATCACACCAAACTTAGCTAGTTGACTCAGCCTCAGATTAAGACATTAGTCTGATGCTCCCTGTAACCATTCAGCCAAAGAGACTCCTTGGGTGACTGTTCAAACATGAAACAGCCCTTGGTTTACTCTTGTTTGGTTTACCTGGAGTTTGAGTCTAACAATTAGCTTGAAGCTTCCTATTCCCTTTCTCCAAGCAGCCACCATTGCTTGTCGAAACCGAATGCCTGCATCATTCCTCAGTCCCGGAATCATCTCTGCCTTTTACCTGACACTCTTTGTCGGGATCCCCACCCTCTCGTACCTTCTCTATTGGTCCAGGTGGCCGATTGTTTTCTGGTACCACACCCAATGAAACCGTCTTCAGCATTGGATGGACTGCACCTTCTGTACCCCCCACCTTCCAGCTGTCCCTTTTTACCCATCCCCCTATGGTCTTCAGCACTATGGCACCACCCAGCCTGACCGATCCGTCATGTCCTTCCCCTCATCGCTCGTGCCTGTACGAGATCCCGAAAATCGGCAAGCTCCTACGGAAGCTCGGGTCTAAGAAATCAAAATCGACATTGGCGAGCAAGGACACAGCGTCCTTGTTCATGACCCCCCCCCTCACTGGCACCCTTGACATCCCTGTTCCTGCCATACTTGCTGCCTCCTCTACCATCAACACCACCACTTCCGCATCATCAGCTCCCTGAGGAGTTCCTCGAGCCTGAGACTCCCTCGATCTATACGAGGTTGCAGCCTTCAGTGGCACCGAACTCCCTGACAACCCCTCCGACAGCGAGAGCGAGCCCTATGTACCCTCGAGCCCAACACAGTCTGAGTTCGAGGCCTATATCCGTAACCGCCAGACATGCCCCAATTCCCCTACCATCCCTGTCGCCATCCTCAACCAAGCAAGGCCAATTACCCTCCACCCCGACACCAACATCTGGGCTGAGGCAAGCAGAGAAAGAGAGAGGCTTGCTGAAGATGAGCTCCTCCGGCTCCAAGGCGTCCAGGTTGATGTCAAAACTGGCCCCATACCTGGCCCCTTCCACCTTGAACCCCTCTGGCCGCACAAGCGAGCCATTACGATCCAGTGCCTCCATCAGCTTGGTATCCACAATCAGCAGCAGTACAACGAGTGGCAGTACTAGCAGCGAGTCGAGCATGACGCCCGCCAAGCAACTAGCATGCACCTACCAGGAGAGGATGAGGAGGACCATCGAAGGCGCCTCCATTGGAACTGCCTCTGTAACATCAGCTGGAAAGATGAGGAGTGGTATGAGGAGGATGAGCGCAGACGATGGAGAGAACGCTAGCAGAGGGGCCAGTGGATCAATACCCGACTTGGCGTGAACTACGCACCTCCCCCCCTCGATCAAGACAAGTGGCTTATCTACGGTAACCGCTTCAGTTCACAATTTGAGTCCCAACGACAGGAGCACATCCGACAAGGTGCCCAAGATATTACCCACAAACAGCATAGCGCCATCAGTCAGCATGCTATCGCTCGAGGTCCAGCAGATCTGCAATCCATGGGAACGTGAATACACATGGATCTTTATAGGTCATCTATCGGTCCTTATGGAGGACCCGACCTTCCTTTCCTCGAAGATGGGGAGATTGATGAACAGCCTGAAGCCAGCGGATCCGGAGCGGGAGGATATTATTGAGTATTGTGCTACGGAGTGAGCTGTATATGATTTTAATATAAAGTACTCCCATCATCCCTACACAGAGCCCAAGGATTACCACCCCCGAAACCCTCCAAAGCCGCTCCCCCTATCCCTGCCACCATGATCCCACATGCTGAGAAGCCAGAAAGGCAAAAGCTGAATGCTTGCCAGAGCTAGACCGAAGGATGCAGAAATCTCGAATGCCGGTGACAATCAACCACCTGTTGTCCCGACCTGGACAGGGTATGATGGAGCCATTAAAGGTTCCCCACCCCCAGGCCAACACACTAGTCCCCTGGCCTGAGACCCCAACAGCTGGTCCATCCCTCGAGAACCAGGAAAATACCATGATCCGGACAACCTGCTGCCTAACCCTAGCAGACAAATGGCAGAAGACGCCCCCTGGATGCAGTGCAAGCCAGATCTGATGCATAAGCCTGCCATCTTCAAAGGCGAAGCTGATGATATCGATCACTTCCTCATGCACTGTGAAATGTATTTCCAGATGCATGATCCCTATATGTATGCCAGCCCTTTCCGAGTTGGCTTTGCCACCTCCTACTTTACTGGGAAGGCAGAAGAATGGTGGATAATGATCCTTGCCGAACGGCGAAGCCACTCCCGCAACAAGTTCCATCTTCCCAGCTGGGACGACTTTTGCCAAATGATTCGTGACAAGTTCCACGATCATGCGGTGGAAGAAATCCACCAGCAGAAGATGTACGACCTCCGTCTCGGCAAAGATCTCGCTGACAACTATTTCCAGGTGATCGAGAAGGAGGCCAAAAAAGCAGGGCTCAGAGGAGACACAGGTGCCTGCAGACACATGGTCACCGCAGTCAAAAAGGGCATCTCCGACTCTTATACCAAAATCATTTATGATATTGGAGTCAGCATGCCCAAAACCTATGACGACTGGAAAGCCCGAGTCACCATCATGAATGAGGCCTGCCAATGCAAGACCATTGAGAACAGTCTTGGATGACCTGGCCCCTTCATCCCCAAAAACAACAACCCCACCATGAACGCTAACAAAGCAAGTAGTGGCATGACAAGTTCCTCGGGGGACAAGAAGACTGGTACCGGCACCACCTACGGCGGCCGGGGACAAGCCATGGACATTGACACGCTCAGGTCAGAGGGAAAGTGTTTTAGATGCAAACAGAAGGGACACATTAGCAAGAATTGCCCACTACAGAGCTGGAACAAGGACAAGAAGAAAGAAGAGAACTGGGCCGTAATGATGGAACCCACCACGGAGTCAAAGATTGAAGAGGTAAAAGATGGCACTGAGAAGTAAAAGGTTCTACTTGCTCAGTGAAGGACTTATCTGGTACGAGGAACAATATCACTGGTTGGACTTATAATACTTCTGTAGTTACACCCCATGTTGATACGATAAATGTGCATTCGAATATACCTGCTTTAACCGTTCCAAGTCCAGATAACCAAGAACCTAAGAAAACAACGACATCTGAGCCCGCAGTAGGGGAGGGGACATGCCAGGTAGCACTGGAGCCCTCAAAATGAGTACTAGGACTCGGGTCAGAATCAAGTAGGTGGGACGCTCTTGGGCCTCTGAAGCTGAAAGATTCAGTGCCTTCTCTGGAGGCCAAGACACTCCCCGCCAGGACCAATGTGGCAGATCTCAAGTGCCCGCCAAGGGCCAAGTCCACAGAGTCCGACTCTCTGGGGTATGGGGCAGAGAGCCTCCACAAGGTAACCATGGTCGAAGTTTCGGACAAAGAAGACAACACCTTCTTTTGACTCCACCAAGCAAAACAAGCCAAGACCCATTCATCCCCGACACCAGAGGAGACCCAGCCCCCAGCTAAGAAGGTCTCACCAGGATGGATGAAACCATTTGAAACCAAGTGGATGTGGAGGGCCATCCAAGAGGCCAAAGACAAATCTGCCACCAGGTCGGTGCTCCTTAATTGAATACACAGGACCAGGGCTGAGGAGGTAGTCGATAATCTCTTGGAAGGGCTCTGCCACGCACAACGAGCAAATGCACTTGAATGGCTGGACAAACTAAGGAAGCCTAAACACTACCTAATTCACTCCCAGACCACCTCCAAATGAGACCTTAAAATCCTGCTTAAAGTCGAAACCGCCAACAATCAAACCATCAATGCCACTGCTCTCCTAGACAGCGGATGCACAGGCAGCTCCATTCATAGCAAGTTTGTCAAAACCCATAACATCCCTGTCTACAAAACTGCTAGTCCCATTCCAATATATAATGCAGATGGTTCCCGAAACAAGGCCGGAGAAATTACCGAGTTCGCAGAACTAAGGCTCATAATTGGCAACCACAGCGAGAGGATTGATCTCACCATCGTCAATCTCAGTTCCAAAGAGATTTTCCTGGGCCATGACTGGCTCATTTGTCATAACCCGCTTATTGACTGGAGCACCGGCAAAATCACCTTTGCCAGGTGCCAATGTGCCAGAAACCCCTTCCCCCTACCGGACTCAGACCCTGAGGACCAGTGGGATGAAGAACTCGAAGAAGGCAACCATATCCTCGCTGTCGACTTCGAAGAAGCCATTGAAATCCGCGCTGTCCATAAAGCTAACAAACTCACTGCAAAAGCCAACGAGGGAAAGGAGAAGAAAACCTTTGAAGAAATGGTCCCAGCTGCATACCGTGACTTTGTGGACCTTTTCAAAAAGGAAAACTTTGATGAACTCCCTATGTGCAAGTCCTGGGACCATGCGATCAAACTTGTCCCAAACGCCAAGAATACTCTTGACTGCAAGGTGTATCCCTTAAACTGCACTGAGCAGGAAGAACTAGACAAGTTTCTCAACAAAAACCTCGCCACCGGTCAAATTCGACCTTCCAAGTCCCCCATGGCATCCCCCTTCTTCTTCATCAAAAAGAAGGATGGAAAGCTACGTCCTGTTCAGGACTATCGCAAGCTTAACAAGATGACCATCAAGAATCGCTATCCTTTGCCTCTCATCGCTGAGCTTATGGACAAACTAGGAAGTGCCAAATACTTCACTAAGCTCGATGTACAATGGGGGTACAATAACATTCACATCAAGGAAGATGACAAGTGGAAGGCTGCATTCAGAACAAACTGCGGCTTGTTCGAACCCACCGTCATGTTCTTCAGTCTCACAAATTCCCCCGCAACATTCCAATGGATGATGAACGACATCTTCAAAGACCTCATTGCCACCGGCAAGGTTACTGTATACCTTGATGACATCCTGATCTTTTCAAAGACTCTAGAAGAGCATCAACAGATCACTTGCAAGGTTCTCATGCTCCTCAGGAAGCACAAATTATTCCTGAAAGCCGAGAAATGTGAGTTTGAGGTACTAGAAACAGAGTACCTCAGGGTAATAATCAGCGAAGGCTCCATCCGCATGGACCAAGTCAAGATTGCAGGAATTACTGAATGGCCTGTCCCCAACAAGAAAAAAGAACTTCAATCTTTCTTGGGGTTCACAAACTTCTACCGATGCTTCATCAAGGGCTACAGTGAAATTGTATGCCCGATGACGTGTCTCACCGGGAATGAAGTGTGGACCTGGGGAACCATGCAGCAGGAAGCCTTCAACAAGCTTAAGGCTCGCCTTGCTCAAGATGTTGTACTAGCAATCCCAACTGAGACCGGAAGGTTCAGAGTAGAAGCAGATGCAAGTGAAGGTGCCATCAGTGCTGTCCTATCCCAAGAACAGGAAGGAAAGTGGAGACCAGTTGCGTTCCTGTCCAAAGCCTTAACAGCCACAGAGCACAACTACAAAATTTATGACAAGGAACTACTTGCCATAATGCTCGCTCTGGAGGAATGGAGACACTACCTCATGGGTGCTGCCATTGATATCAAAATCTGGACAGATCACCAAAACCTCCAGTATTTCCGAAAACCTCAGAAACTCAACCGCCGCCAAGCACGATGGGTAACTGAGCTTGCTGAATATCATTTCACCCTCCACTACAAACCAGGAACTGCAAACAAGAAAGCAGACCTCTTGTCACGGCATGCAGACCACAACCAAGGACATGATGACAACAATGAAGTCGTCATCCTCAAAGCCGAACATTTCCAGGCACTAATCCTGCCCACTACCAACGAATCATACGAGTGCATCAAGAGTGCGACCTGCAATCATCAGAAATGGGATCAAGGGATTGCCAAGTCGCTCAATCATGAAAAAGGCATCCAAGAGAAGGATGGGCTTCTCTACTACGACGAAAGGGTATATGTGCCCTGCGACCATGCAGTGTGAGGAGAGATCATCTTGCACTGCCATGATCATATTACTGCGGGACACCCTGGAGTAGAAAAAACCAAGGAACTCATCCTTAGAGACTACTGGTGGCCAAAGATCAGGAAGGACATCCAAACTTATGTTCAAGCCTGCGAGACTTGCACCTGCACCAAGACCAGCACTCAAGCCAAGAGGGCCCCACTTCATCCAAATGAAGTCCCCTCCGAGCCCTGGACCTATATCTCAGTTGATATGATCACTGGTCTCCCAGAATCCAATGGTCATGACGTGATTCTTGTCATCGTTGATCGGTTCTCCAAGGACATCATCCCAGTTGCCTGTAACATAGAACTCTCATCAGAAGGATGGGCAAAAATTCTCCATGACAAAGTATACGCCAAACATGGTATGCCTGTCACCATCATCTCCAACCGAGGACCCCAATTTGTCTCAAAATTCCTAGAAGACCTCTATGGCATGCTTAATATCAAAAGCAACGCCTCCACAGCCTTCCACTCCCAGACCGATGGACAAACGGAGCACGTCAACCAAGAAATCAAGAAGTACCTCCATCTAGTCATTAATCATCACCAAAACGACTAGGCCGAATGGCTGTCCATTTGTGCTTTTCAGCACAACAATCGAATACACTCTGCCATGGGCAAAAGCCCCTTTCAGGTCTTATATGGATGACACCCCTGAGTCGCCCCCGACTCTAGATCCCATGCCACCCTCCACACTCCTGCATTGGAAGCCTTCCATGATCAAATGAAAACCATCCACACTGAAACCGAGGCCACACTAATCAAAGCAGCCGAGCAAATGAAGACTCAGTATGACAAAAAGAAGAGAGCCACAGTTGAGTATCAGACCAGTAACAAGGTCTGGCTTGACACAACAAATCTTCACCTCCCCAGACCAAAGAAAAAGCTAGATGACAAACGAGTCAGCCCTTTCCAAATCATGGAAAAATGCGGCACTTCTGCCTACAAACTGAAGCTTCCCCCTGCATGGAGAATATATCCTGTCTTCAACGAAACCCTTCTCACACCGTACACACCCCCAGCATTCCCAAACCAGCAGCAACCGCCACCTCCTCCACCTGATATCATCATAGGTGAAGAAGAATACGAAGTCGAAGAAATCCTCGATGACAAAACCCGCAAAGTGCATGGCAAGAAGGGAGAAGAGTCCAAAATTGTGACTGATTATCTTGTCAAATGGAAAGGCTATGGTCCTGAGGACAACAAGTGGGCCGCAGAAAAGTACCTTGGCAACGCAAAAGAAGTGATTGCCGAATATTGAGAAAGAAGGGGAGGAATGGTGGTGGATGCTATTGTAATCAACCCCAGCAACAACAAGATCATCATTGATGCCTGCTATCAGCAGGAGGATGACAATGACAAAGTAGGACCAGAGGACAACACATGGTATTACCTTATCAAGGTTGCTAGCACCCAGGCAGAAAAAGGGGGCCAAGGATATGGATGGCTAGATGAAGAATGGAAACCAGAACCTGAACTCGGGTATCTGGAGGAGCTCATTAAAGATTATTGGTGGGCCAACAAGCAAGACAGCGAACAAGACCCCCCCAATGGAGACGAGTCTTAGGGCAGTCGAGATGCCTGCCTTAATGAGGGGGTAATGTTACGATTTTCTCACTTATCTTATCTTATCGGCTGGCGCTTATCTAAATCTTATCTTATCTCAAGCACCTATCATCGTAACCATGACTATAATGGACCGCATCAGCAATTGTACTATGGACCACTACGGCTTGCAACCAATGCTCGCCCTTCTCATGTTTTCCTTGTGTTCCGCATGACAACCACAGACAAAGAACTCTATTATTAGTGCAGGACTTTTCGTATATAAGTAGCATAGCTCTCGCTGTATATTCCCCAGCTTCGAGCTAAAGTTTAATCACACCGAACTTAGCTAGTTGACTCAGCCTCAGACTAAGACATTAGTCTGACGCCCCTAGTAGCCATTCAGCTCAGAGACTCCTTGGGTGACTGTTCGAGCATGAAACAGCCCTTGGTTTACTCTTGTTTGGTTTACCCAGAGTTCAGGTCTAATAAAAGGTCATGATTTATTGGAACTGCTGCTTCCTGCTGTCAAGGAGACTCAATATTTCAATAGTACATTGATGAGCCTCCAGGCTCTGTATGCTCAGAATTCACAGATTTTCCCTTCTAATTAACATTACCATCCACCCAATGGCCTCTCAGTAAACCAGTCATTGCACACATGGCAATACCAATTTTGACCTACAGCAACAGTTTCTCACACATCTTTATATCCATTCCATCTAGCTACACATCATAATTTCCGTATTCCATCACAGCAAGGCACATTTGATTGACAGCAACCCAAAATGGAATTAGTGCATCAAAAGAAGCACCCTAATGATGCACTTCCCCATCGTTCAATTAAAGATGATGCGAATGATGTGAATGACGTATCCACTCATCCATCAAAGATATCAAGTGACTATGGCCACAAGTAACTGTGTTTACTAAGGCTGTTACCTTGCCAAGACCTCCCAAAGTCATAATTCCATCTGTGCACCTCAGTAATGATACCATACCCTACCAGTCCACAGCTAAACAGCACCTACCAATCCATTCATCAGGCCCTCAGTCCATATGATTTCTGTCCAGACACAGCAATGCAGAGGAGTCACTGTTACTTTAGAAGAAGTAAAACCATATGTTTATTCGGGGATTGACTAAGCTATGGCATTACAGCCTTACTAAGTCTTGTATAAAGATACTATTTATAAATCCATACTTGTAGTATAAAACTAGCTAGAAAACATAGAAAAAGGACAGTTTACCACCAGTTTATGGTTATACATTGAGTCTATTGCCTTCAGTTGACCATGATCTACATTAATTGTTACACACCAGTCTATCACCAGTAAAACAATGTTTATTCACCGTTCTCTGGCAATACACCATTTTGCTCAGCCTACTCTTGATTGCATGTCAAACCTTAAACTCACCAGAGTTATTCCACAGTTTTAACTGTGAAGTGGTGTCTTACACTGGTCTCTTCGCTCTTAACACTATTGGTACACAACTCTATTGTGCCAATACGTGATCGCTGTGCCATACCTCATACAATGTTTTCTTTTACCAGCCAACCAGTTTCACTTTCACATCATTGGAGTTTTTACATGTTTTCTCTTTTGCCATCATCATTGTCACCCACTTGGGTAGTCTCCGAGCAGACTTAGGATCAGTTTTGCCAGTATAGGACCAGTTTAGCAAGTTTTATATAGGATCAGTATAGGAAAGTCCCAGTGTGGACTTATAGGTTAGTTTAACATCAGATAGGATTGTTTAGCATCAGCACCAGTTCAGCACCAGTTCAACATTGTCTCGGCATTGCCATACCAGTATAGCAACACAAGTTTCCATTTATTCACATTTTCCTTCGACTCTATAGCCTTTGGCACCACCTTTCACACCATCTCTCACTGTCACCAGCCACAACATGTTTTCTTGATATTTCCATTCATCCTCAACTAATTAACAACTGTTTAGTCAACTCATTTCCATCCCTGTTCCAGTATTAATGTATTTACATGTTTTCTGGTCTCTCCTTCATGGATTCATAGTATTCACATCATACCTGCTTCCGTTCCTTCTCATTATCGAGATCCTTACTGGCTTACAGCCAGGCTTACTAGTACTCGAATACCAAGTGGTACTACTTGCTTGACTGAAAAGTTGCAGTGTATTCTTGCATCTAGAGGAATTGATAATTGCATGGAGGTGTATCGAATCCTAACTCACACCCTTTTGCCTTGATAACCATGTTTCCACATTTATTTCCATACTCATCAAGAGTTTGGTTTTGCCATTGCCACAGAAGTCTAGGCTCAACAACATCCTCCATTCTGCTGTATGAACTCTCTTCTATTCAGAAAAGCTCTTCATTCTATAACAAAATGGGACATCCCTGTCCTTCAATGAAGACTTCTGCTGATAGCATCAGCCAACTAAGACTGCCTCCTGCATTGTACCAATGACACTAGGACATATACAGCACTTTGAGCCATTCAGGAGGAGAAGGATGATCTATTGCAAGCGGAACAAGAAGCAAGTCGCTGTGTCTACTGCACAGAGAACTGGAATCTGGAAGTCAGCCCTCAATCACTGAACACATCACACCGCTGCCTAATCTGCTGATGTGCTCAGTAACAGCAAGTGGCGAACAGACTAGTGGCTGGCAATGAACACCAACAAACTAAACCCATCACTAACTCTACACTAATCACCAATATATTGAATTTGGGCATTTTGAGTATGATAGAAGCACTCTGCAGACTTCAATAATCAAGGAAAGTCATTTAAAGATGTTTTATTCGTTACTAGTGAGCAATACAAAAGTACTACTTGCACTAGCAGGGTGGGTAAGACACAATTGAGTAAAGGTGACTTTGTTGAGCTTCTGTGCTCACTGGAACTGGGATTGCTCTGAAACTAGTGGCTCTCTTGGCCCTGTACTGCTCCTCACAAGTGATAGACACTTGACTAGTCACATTCTTAGCAAACTAGTGGTGCTCTGGGCCTAAGAATAAACTATACTGCTTCCTACAAGCAATAAACACTTGACTAGTCGCACTCTAGGCAAACTAGTGACACTCTTGGCCTAGGAATAATACTTTATACCCTGAGAACTCTCTTGAACTAACTTCAAAACACTCTTGGCCTTCAACAGGACACAATAGTAGACTCAAAGGGGTTTTTATTCACTCAATACTGAGGTAACTCCACGGCTAGCCATCGTTTCATTCGAGGTTAAGCACAAAATCCTTTAATTGGAGGCACTAGGTACTGACTAGTATGTCACAATCTCAGGGGTAGGACTTGCCTGCCATGTGAGGTGCCTACTCTACTACTTATATACAAACAGAAAAAGGTATGATAACCAAAAATAGCTATACTAGAGGGGTACTATTGATAAGGATTTCTTGGCTAGTCACAAGTATTGGTGCATAATCATGCAATAGTCAGTCTAGAATGCTTTGTTGCTGACTAGTGGGCCTAGGAACTCTGTTGGAGGTCTGTTTCCCATGCCCTCAACCCTAGCAATGCTCCACTAGTGTCAAGGATAATTAATGCACCAGTCAGTTGTGCCTGTAGCAGTTGCTGATCATGATCAGGAGTGCAGCCCAGCTATACTAGTGCCAATCGTCTGAGATCTGTCATCCACTAGTCAGCTCTCTGCACAATCCCAACCATCGCTAATCAATTCTAAGTCCCATTTAAGATCATTGCACGACTAGTGCTTTTGACTTAGGCATCCTCACCTTAGCTGGTACTCGTATGATGGAGCTTCTTGGTGTTTGTGTCCTCTGCCTCTGGTTTGGTATGCTAGTGGCAAGACTCGCAAACTAGTGACCATACATTGTGTAGGTCCACTAGTTTTGAGTCACTAGTATTGGCTGGCAGGTAGAGTTGATCCACTAGCAGTGTCACATCTAAGTCCTAGCATTACTAGTAGCCATTTGCACTGACTATCAGCTCGAAGCCTCCGCTATAGTCCTCATAATCCCACTAGTATCAGGTAGATATGCAATAGTATTGATATAAAATCACAAAATCTAGGTGTGAATGCATAGACTGCGTATCACCAATTAATACTCAGGAAGGATGGAAGAACTCGAGACCGTCAAACAACAAGCCACAGAACTGATGTTGAAATGAAGGATGGGACTAGGAAACCAGCAGATAAGTCTTCTACTGGTCCTCAGTTTCATTTTACTTCCGATATACAGGAAATGTCTGATCCAAAGGCTGTGATGAACACACTCATGAATCTGGATGTCACAATTCCGCTTTTCCAGCTTGTCAGGAATAGTACTGTCCTTCAGAAGATGATGGCTGAGGCTACCAGGACAAAGTGAGAGTATACAATGAAAAAAGCTGAGTATCTTACTTCTGAGGATGAATTGTATGCTGTCAAGGATTTAGATCAGTTTGAAAGGATGGCAGCATTGGCTGGCTGTTCTTGTGATGGGACTAGGCATTTCCATTGCAAAGACAGTTATCATATGCATGAGTTTTTGTGCTGCTATAGTAATGCCATTGTGCAAGTACCCTCTACATGTTACTTTGTGATGGCTACAGGTTCATTTCACTTGATGATTAATGGGACTGACTTTATAGCAATGATTGATATGGGTTCAGAGCTGAATCTTGCAACTGTTTCTCTTCCTGCATGCTGCAGGTTGGCAGTTGACAGTTGACTTTGAAGGTATGAAGTGGTTCTTGAAATGTATCCATGGAGACCCCTGAGTGTTTGTCAGATTGTGCTACTGATGTGCCATTGCACATTGGCAGTCATGACTTTGTTTACCACTTGTTTATTTCACATCAGGAGCTTAGTAAGCATGATATTATTCTAGGACAGCCTTTCCTGCAGTGGTTTGCTGCCCGACTGAATTACGAGTGCACTGGACAAGTCAAGTTGATCCTCTGGAAGGATGGTGATCGTCACCTGCATCCTATGCTCTCTGTTACCATCACTGACCCTCAGGATACTCAAAATATGATGAAGATATCCCACTCTGCACATGTGAGAACAACCCAAATTGAAGAAGTGACTGACAAGGAGGATTTTCCCAGTGGGGGAGGAATGAATTGATCTTCCATACCTCTCACACAATGCTGGGAAGATTGTTTGAAGCGTTGATGGGAAATGATGAGTATTCTGATTTTGATTCTCTTTTTTTTTACTATGCCCAATGAATCCTATGACCATTTGATTTCTGAGTATGTTACTTGTACTAATACCAATATTTCTTCTATTGTTTCTACTCCTTGGACTGTTCAAGCTCTTACTGACCAATTTATTTATAGTGCTGCTGCTGCAAAGTTGCCTTTAGTATCAAAGAAGAAGTACAAGCCAGTATATCGCAAGCATCAGCTGGTGCCTACCTATATGCCAAACCCAGAGGTGCAATACTTTCATGAGATACCCGCACCTATTCCTATTTCATTACTGTTTGAACCTATTGACTATCATCACTTGAGTTTTGGATCTAGAGTTACATTGGAGAGATTGGAGTTGATGCTTGAGAAGATCGAACCTGGGATTTTATCCAAGGAAGAGATCGACTTGCTGGCATTTGTAGTAGTGCAACATGAGTCTGCATTTGCATTTGATTATGCTGAAAAAGGTTCTTTTCCCCAAGAATATTACCCTGACTATGAGATACTGACTATCAAGCATGTCCCTTGGCAATCAAAACCAATAACAATTCCTGCAGCCATTGTGGATGATGTATGTCAAGAGATTATTTCTAATGAAGCCCTAAGTTGATTTGAGCCAACTACTTCAAGCTATCAGTCCTCGCTGTTCACTGTTGTGAAAAAGCCTGGGTCTGTTCCACCAGTGTGCCTTGTCATGGACCTTCAAGAACTGAACAGTGTTACAATCCAGGATTTATCCCTACCACCTAATCTCAATGAATTTGCTGAGTCTTTTGTTGGTTATGCATTGTATGGTCTCTATGATCTCTTTTCAGGTTTTGATGCTTGCTGGGTTGCCAAGGAATCTTGACCTTTACTTGTGTTCCATTCTCTGGCTGGAGCTCACCAACAATGTACCCTCTCTCAAGGATATACAAATGCCATACAAGAATTTCAAAGACAAGTACAACATGCTCTTAAGCAGCTAATTGAGCAACAGATTGCAGACAACTTTGTTGATGACTGTGGTGTCAAGGGACCAACTTCTAGGTACAATAACGAGCCTATACCTGGGAATCCAAACATCCAAAGGTTCATTTGGGAGTATATTCAAAGGCTTGACATGTTTCTAGGTGCTCTGATCATGGCTGGGATTACAGCTTCAGATACGAAGGTTGTTCTTGCTGCACTGAATTTGCAAATTGTAGGGACCATTGTGGCACTTGAGGGCTGGGTGTTGGCACCTAGCATGATTCAAAAGGTGCTCGATTGGCTGCCTCCTTCTTCTGTTAGCGAAGTTTGGAGTTTTCTGAGACTTGCTGGTGGAGAGAGGAAGTGGATCAAAGGATTTGCAATGATTGCTAAGCCTCTCACCATTTTCTCCAAGCTACTGATGGACCATTTATAATGACTATTAATGCTATTCAAGCACAGGACAAGCTTAAACATTGCATTTCTTCACCACCAATATTAATCAAAGTGGATTATGCACAAGCTAAGTCAATTTTGCCCTTGCCTTGTGATACTGATGAAGGCCTTTTGGTTGTAGCAATTGATTCATCTTGGATGGGAGCTGGATGGGCTCTGTACCAAGTTCGAGAAGGACCAGAAGCACATTGCTCTTTGTGGATCATGTACATTCAACAAGACTCAGCAAAATTATGGACAACCAAAGACCAAGGTTTTTGGGACATTCATGGGCCTCAAGGATTTGCACCATTGAGTTTGGGGAGTATACTTTTGTCTTGAACATGATGCTATCTCACTCACTAAAATGTTAAAGGAACCAGATGATGTGCCCAATGCACCAATGCTACAATGGATTTCATGGATATGACTCTTTCGATTTTGAGACTAAGCATGTTAAAGCTGAGTCCTTTAAGACTGAAGATGCTTTATCTAGGCATCCACCATCTGAGAAAGATGAGACTTATGATGATATTGATGCCAAAGAATTTTTAGATGCTTATGATTTGGCTTATGGATCACTTAACCATCCATCGAAGGATGTTATGCCTTCTTCTCTCACTAAATTTCTCCTTGACTCACTTTATACTTGATACTCTAATCCTTTCATCAACAGATGGAATGAAGGGCTAGGAGATATACCCTTTTATGCGAATTCAAATGCGATACAGGCACCTACAGAGCTAAGTAAATTGTCTGTTAACTCTTTCTATGTTGATTCTGTGCTCCCATATTCTCTGTTCTTAGGATCTGCCATGCAGAATACCCAACCATGGAATATGTAGTGCTTACCAGAGTTTTATGCATGCAAGACTTGTATTGAACTCACCAATTATTTCTTACTAGGTGATGAAGAGGTATGTTTGGAGTTTACGATTGCACTAGGTCTCTCCCAGAGTATTCCCCTGGAGATGACAGCACTTGCATTGGTTGGTCACAAGCATGGGACCTGGGATGCTGACAATTATGGGTTTTGGCAACAGCTAAGTGTTTTCTTGAAGTCTGGAATATATCCTGCGCATCTGAAGACAGATAAAGATTGACTTCAATTTCTCAAGCGCTCTAGATGATTCATCCTACATCAAGATTGACTCTGGTTGGCTCCTGAAGAAGAATTCTGCTATCCCACCATGCCTCGTAATCAAATTTATCCCTAAGATACAAGAGCTTATTGCCCAGATGCACAATGACTGTGGTCATTGAGGTAGGGATGCAGGTTTACAAGCTCTTATGAGACAGATTTTATTGGCCAAATATGTTTGATGATGTCATGGACTTTATATGCTCATGTGTGGAGTGCCAGAAATCAATAAAGACAAGCCCTATTCTTCCTTATTCTGAGTCTTAGCAAGCCCCACTACTTCGTCATTTTGATCTAGATTGCATTGTGATGCCCTCAGGTGTCAGAGGCTTCGAGTACATTGTCCAGGCCATTGAGAGGACTATCCTGTGGACAGAAGCTCATGCACTCAAGAGCCAGACATCCTGACTTGTTGCAAAGTTCATTTACAAGGAGATTATTTGCCAATTCAGCTGTGTTCCATTTTTCTCATTTGACGGAGGTTCTGAATTCAAAGGTGAAGTCATGGCTCTCTTACATGACCTGTATAACTGTGTTGTGGTTTTTTTCCACAGTGTATCATCTGCAAGGGATGGCTCCAGTCGAGCACCATCATCAGATGACTGTTGATCCATTGTTCAAGTGCACAGGAGATGCTAAAGGTAACTGGCCTCATTTCTTATTTGCTGTGCTCTTTGCTTTGCGAGTAATGGTCAGTCATGCAACCAGATTTTCTCCATTCTATTTGCTCTATGGTGCACAACCTGTTTTTTCCTTTGATGTGACTGAGATTATGTGGCAGACACTTGACTGGGACAAGATACGTACTCATGAAGAGCTGATTGCTATTTGAGCCTTGCAGATTACCTGACGAGACGAGAAGTTAAGAGAAGCAAATGCTAAGTTATGTGAAACTCAACTATGAGCAATCGAAGACCTTACGAAACGTGCCCATTTCAAGTTCAGGTTCACAGATTATGAGGTAGGTATGTATGTCTGGCTTTGGGAATCACAACTAGATGAGATCAAAGGAGGAAAAGGTGTGTGGACATATTCTGAACCATATATCATTCATGAAAGGTGAAATCACAACTCTTTTGTCTTGCAAGAGCTCAGCAGAGCAATTATTAAAGGTCACATCAATATACATCGCTTGAGACTCTTCTACTTCTGTCCTGACAACCAGATCTTGTGCACAAGCTTGCAACCTCGAGTACAATGGACTGAACTTGCTGAATATGACTACTGCCTCAACACTGCTTGGGAACTGATTTCTGCCTGTGCAAATGAGGCTGAAGATGAGTTCTACATATGCTGAGTCCTCCTAATTCTTATCATGATCTATGACAACATTTTGACTCCTTTCTGTTATCAAAAATATCAAAAACCCGGTTTCCCTTCTCAATTTCTTTCTTCCTTTTCCCCCCCACTATGCCTCCCACTATGTATGACAATTGTGACCCTCAGTGCCCTGTTCACCTTAATCCTTCTCCCTTTGACTCCTCTCCTTACTTCACAGACTCTACCTTCGATGAGCACCACCTCTGTAACAATCTGGTCTGTGGTTTTCACTCCAAGTATGAGATGGATGCCAGCAACCCTTCTAGTGGCAAGTATCCAATTCCAAGGCAGTATGGGGATCATATTCCATGCATGAGCCTTGTGGATGACATCGAGTATTGCTCTTTCTATTGAGGTGATCTTTCTTTATGTTATTTCTATGATGATTCTGCAGAGTGTTTGTTGGGTGATGAGCTCGTTACCTTGCCCTTTGTGGTATGAGTTTTTTGTCAGGATTGTGCCCTAGCTTGGCATGAAATCTGGAAGGTGCTTTGCAAGCCTAACTCTCTTCCTCTGGTGCAATACAGCTTTATCGAGGTTCAAGGCACAAAGATGGGACAAGGACCATGTACTGCACCTTGGTTCAAGCATATGGTGCATCATTTTACCTTGGATTCTGATAATTGTATCATGAAGAGAGGCTCTGGCCTGTGAGTTTGCATTGACTCTACAGAATTCAAGTTCAAGAGTGTTGTCATGTATGATCCCAAGACTGTTATCCAACTAACCCCTGCACAACTTGTCGATATGGTTCAGACCGACACCCAGCACTGGCATATTGATACTCTTCAACATGCTGAGGCCATTCTCCATGACCTTCGAGCTTCTTACTTTGGTGCACCAGTGTCTTTGGTTCTGAAAAAGCTAAGTGGCTTGCATTTGGTCATTGACTTGCACTATTAGATTTATTTCTTCTTTCTGGATTTCAAGGGCAAAATCAAGAGTATTCCCTTCTGTGGTAGTACAAGTTTCCTCACTCATAGACTTGATGTCTCAGGCTGGCTGACTTGTCCTTCCTTTTTCAGTTTGACATGTCTCTTCCTCTTACTCTTCCCTTATACACTTTGTTTTGCTGCCATTCTCATTCACAGACAGGTATTCCCTTCCAATGCAACACCATGTGGCTCTGGGATCGACAAGCACATGAATTCTATGCTTCTGCCTTTGGGCATCAATGTTCAAGATTAAGATACCAATGTTGAGGTAGCTCACCTCACCAACAAAAGACCTGTCTCAAACACTGGTGGAGGGATTGGCATGGATCGTATGGGTGTTGGCTGCTAATACCAGTATGTTACTCTCTTCTAAATTCACTTATTTCTCTCTCTAGTTTTCTTTCACCACTATTCCCCTCTCTACCCCATCTGATGCAAAGGACCAAGGCTGATAGCAGACAGATCTGGCTTGGAACGTGCTGGGAATTGAGCAACAATGGCTTGGACCACTGCTTGTATGCTGAGCAGGGCAGCAAGCTCTTCCTATTCTACAGTTGCCTATATCCCGGTCAATCTTGCTCTTGCTCAAGGTTAAGGTCTGTAGCTATGATATCTGCCTTCTTCTGATATATTTCTTCTTAGATATAGCTAAATACACAAATATGCTATCATCTATGGGCCCTGGTGATGCAAGAGCATGCATATGGCTACCCCTCACCCATTATCTGTACTTGTGTCAGAAATTTGATTTTATCTTCTTTTCCTTCTTTCCCCAAGCACTGAGCCACTGAGCGAGCCCACAAGCCTTCAGAATCGAACCTAGTAAGTGGTCTTATCGCTCTCTATACTGATTTACTTCCTAGATACATTTTCATGTCAACAAAACCTCAATTGTCCCCCACGCCCAGCCAATCCACAAGCAACTCACATCCTCACACAATTGTCTACATCTGCATCAATGTATACTGCGACAGCAAGTGCTGTGATTGTTCCATCATGAATAAGCTGCCCTATCCCTCCTGGAGATGCAGAGAGATCAGAAAAAGTGCCCTGTTCAGTTATTTTGCCGTCACCCAGAGTAATGATCCAGTCAGAATGTTGAAGATATGGTACTGAAAATGTATGAGCTCAAATACCTGGGCACATAGAATTTTGCATTTACACTTGCAAGCTTGCATTCACTTGTGAGCTTCCATTTGCATTTGCATTTGCATTCATATGCATGCATTTGATCAAATTCATTTTGCCTTTGCACATGTGACATCATTTGCGAGCATGACAAAGTGATCCAGTCCAAAGTTCAACTCCTGCTCCTGACCTTCAAAAGTGTTCAAGTAGACATGTCAAATGTGCATTTTAGATACCAAAGCTTGTTGATTCCTCAATGAATGTGAACATGGCATGGATTCAGGATTTTCTTGCTCTTTCTCAACTTGACTAATTTTTTCTGTGTCCTCAGGCACATAACAATGCATTCAGATAGTAGACAAACTGTAGATGACAAAACATGGTGCGTTATACTCGCTGTTGCTCGCCAAACTGTGACACTAAAGGAGATTACAGATAGTAATCAAGCAGTAAAGGCCGAACACTTTGGGTCAGACCGACTCGGATGGCAGTGTGTATAGATGGCATGTTGACTCGAACTACTGCCCACATTGGAGCTAGGGCAGAGACATATGGCTGGACACGGTCACTGAGGAATTGCTCCTATGCTGCACTTTTTGAGCATGTGTGTAAAGGATCTGCCACGTGATGGGTCTTCCACCTAGAAATGAGTATGAGTCGGGCATATATTGCCAGTAGAAAGCTAGGTCAAAGACACGAAAGCATGGTAGAAACTAAAGGATAAGTAAGAAAATGTCCGAAATCGGAGTATACGTAGCTCGCCGCAAACCATATGTAAATAGAGCTAAAGAAATGATGAAATATTAACCCCATATAAATTTGCATCCCTTACAGTGTGGGCTTTCGTTGTGCCTGTTCTTTTCCTTAGGACCATTTTACTTTGGAAGTAGGATGATGAGCACAAAATAAGAGACAATGACCTGTGCTATACAATTTTACCTAGATAGGACGAAGTACATAGTTGCGAGAGTCCGCTCTGCTTGCTATGAGAAATGGTAATGGAACGGGACAACGGAGGAGATCCCATACCTGAGAGTGCTGCCCACAGATTACATCGGTGCTTTCTCATCGCAGGAGATCGTTCGCCGGTCTAAATATATCACCCATTTTAAAACAGATTCAGATTACAGCCGGTGCTTTGATTCTCTGCTGGGATGTGATTTGATTTGGCAATTGATGTTCCTGATTCCGGCAGTGTTGGGTGACTTAGGGCCTACGGAATCCCATCCACCTGCTCAGTGCAGCCATCACACTGACTCGTAGAGTGTAGAATCAGTGTAGATGCTGTAGACGAACAATGAATGTCGGTATGATGGGTTTACAGAGCAAATACTTGGCAAAGACAAGTTCATCAGCCAACATTGAGCAATGCCATGGCTAAATAAATGCACAGATAAATAAGACGAGACTGGGATGAGTGGAAAGGCTAGTGATACTGGAGTTAAACTTGATTTAAACAAGTGTCAAACGCAAGTCAAATGCAAATGTGACAAACATGTCACATTTGCGTTCATTTGCGTTCATTGCGTTCTTGGTTTAACACTTGCGAGAAATGCTGGAACGCTTGCGTTTAATATTGAACGCATGCGTTCGTGATTGAAATACTTGCGTTGGCTTGATCAGTGCATGCATTCATATATTTGACTTGTGTGCCGGCTTCCGTTGATTTCTGATGATATTATAGTGCAATAAGACCATCGGACCAGCCAAGGGGACCTTTTAGATCAGTCATTTACGGTTTATTAGGTCTCGAACACTGAACTGGACACTAATCTCTCCGGAACAGTGGTCAAAGCTCTTGAGGATCAAAAAAGATTCTGGTGTGTATACTTCCCTCGCATTCATATGTACTAACATGCATTAATGATGTCATAAACACTTTGATATGAACGCAAATGATAGCTGAAGAAACGCAAGTGAACGCAAATGAACAGCAAGCACGCAAATCAAAAACGCAAAATTCTCCTGGCCCGCCCGAGCTAACGCCTGAAGGAAATGGGTCTGTAAGATACAAGATCAGAACTTTCAGCAATTGTATATACTATTCGCGCCTTCTGTCCGCCACTCAACCCTTTCGCTAGGGAAGAGTCTCCGCCAGGTGTAGAGGCAAGATCGACATCTAATGCACACGCATTGATCACAGCTTGATACCACGGGGGATCCATAGGAGAAGAGAAAGTAATGTTTTCTTCAATGGAATGACCCGTTTGAAGCCATGGTGCCTGTGAACAGTAGGCAACGCACTTCTCCCTTGAACGAGATACGCTTCCTTCGAGAACAGTGGCTTCCCCAAGAAGAGACGCCAGTAAAGTGGATTTACCCTGTTCGTTTAATCAGCAGCAAATCGAAGAGTGGTAGAGTGTATACACACAGTTGCTACGCGTCCAACAACCATATTTGATGTTTGAGACTTGATGGAGATATTGACTTCAGACAGAACTACTTTGTCTTTCCAACCTAAGCGCACGTTGTACATGGTCACAACACCGTCCTGGTTCAGTTGTTCGGCTTGCTCTCCCTGCTCCTCGTCTCGACATTCGAGGGAGGTTTCCGCGCTAAGCAAGTATGTTTCAAGACGTTTGACGCTATTGTAGGCGGCTAGTACAGGTCCCGTAATTTTGTCCAACTGAGAACAGAGGTGCGGAGATGATGCTGATTACAGTGTAGGAAGTGAATAACCGACTTGTATCCAGTGACCTGGATGCAGATCCGGAAAGATGGTCCACGATTGCGTATGTACTGTAGAGCGGTCAGTATATACAATTTTATAGGAGTACACCTCACATACCCAAGGGTGAAAAGAGATAACATATTCAAAGCCGTATTAGTTACACACACCACGACTGCAAAATCCTTCCAGAATCGCCTCATGGACGAAAGCTCTTTGTTTCGATGTTGCCAGCACTTTGTCGATTAGCTCGGGCTCGTACGCGCTGAGCTTGATAGCCGTAATCTGATGAAAAATCCCTGCGATGAGGCTAATACGGGCATCAGTGCGTGTCGACCAGGCATCTTGAAGGTCATCGATCCGTCGAGAAAGCATGGGAGTCAGAATCATGATAACGGCCGTAACAATGACAGCCGCAACGAAGGAGACTCCAAGCTGAGTATACAGTATGTAGAGACCAATGCCAATAACGATCAAGGACGACCAAAGTTCTTTGATGAACATCAACGGAGACTGGTTCAGCAAGAAGAGGAGCAACTCACGATGAAGAGGGTCAATAGCCAAAGTTATACGTTCAAGGTCTACGCTAAAATTGAATCAATAACTCGACATCTAAAATCAGAGGAAGTTCAATCACCTCATAAGATTTAAAGCGTTTCCACCGGTAGTATCACCCAGTGTCGCTGGCTAGGTTTAAACTTTTCCGATAAATGGCTTCGATCATCGTGCCTCGGATGTACGCTCCACTCCGATAGATGTAGTAGAAATATTGACTGGTGCCGGCTGCGAAGCCGAGAAACACGATCGCGAATGAACCTACGAGAGCCCATCCCCATCGTCCTGGCTCAGGATTAGGTGTGGAATACGACTCCATAAAGTGCAAAACCGCATTCACGAGAACAGGTTGTACAGCTTGGGCGAGGGAGCGAATAATCGCAGGTGGTACAGAGGCCAACAACGTTGGATAAAACGCGTACAAGATTGCTCTCAATAGAGAGGCACTTGATGAACGATCTTCTCTGAAGCAAAAAAGGTCAGAACAACTCGAAGCAGACTTCAAGATGAATTTTTTTTACTTCTCTTTACTCCAGAAGTGATCAAAGCGTTTGTACAACTGGTCTGACGCCATATCGTGTTGTAGCTCAGGCAAATCCTCCATCGTCATATCTCCGAGCCTTCCCCGCCACATGATAGGAAATACCCATAAGACGAATACATGGCTGAAGAAGCTGGCATCCTCTGGCAGCTCAGACTTTGTATTGAACGAGCACAGGGAGAGAAATCTTGACGCGAACTGGGCCACAAAAGCGCCAAGGAAGAACTGTGACGTGCTATTTGAGCCAACCATTACAAATGTTCGAACACGGGCAGAATCCAGACAAGCGTGAGAAGGAGGAAAAGCGATATGAAAAATCTTAGGGTGCGCTTTTGGGCGATGTGTGATGCTAGTATAAGCTGGATGGCCTGTCAAGAGTGCATCAAAAAGAGCTGATATGTCATCATCAATCGAACTCACAGAAACGATAAACGAGAGCACAAGAGCGACCGTCACTATATTCTGAGCATTTTTAGGTAGCGAAGCAGGTGTCGAAGCTGCCCATCCTATCAAGGACAACAATCCGGTAATGACATGAATCCATGAGGCTGTAATTTGACAAAGACTGTGTCTATCATAGAGTCGAACGTTGGTCAAGGAAATTGATCGCACAATGAAGCTCGTGAGTATTGCCAAAATGAATAACCCACAAGGGAGGATGGCGAGGATGCTGGTGATATTGAAGTCAAAAAAATATAAGCTATGACAGGATGACGCGTATTACCTATTCTGAAATACCACTGTAAAATCAAACGATCTGCAAGCTGATTGTGGTCCCTGGGAAAGGTGGCAAACAGTAGTCAGATACTCGTCTGTATCGCAGAGATGTTACAAACAAAGTAGCCGTCGCTGTCGCAAAAGGAGCTCAAGGTGTGCATGGGGGCTGAAAAACAACGAGTGACAAAAGTGGTGATTGACTGGGAACAGACACACGTTCAAACTTCAGAACGGCACGCTTCTTTTGCAAGTCGGAACCGTGCGGATAACTTATGGGTGATCCTTACATGTGCCAGAATGATTCAACTCTATTCAGGTCCCCGGGATGTCCATCCTAGATAGATTTTGGCACTAGTGATGAACCCGGGCAACCTAAAACGCCGATGGCTGAACCAGAGGGCCAAGAAGTAAGCGATGGGAGAATGCATGACTTCGTCGACGTTTCAACGTCCCAAGGTCCTGAAGAAGACTGCCTGATTTCGGCATACTCGGCTAGCGCGGTCAAGAGCGCCGAAACGTTATTATAACGTAGGCTAAGACCCATAACTATCCAAATAGACGTCCGATAGGCTAACAACCCAGCATAGCAGCCTACAGGACAGAAAGACAAAAAGGTGAATGACTCCTGCTCCTCAACTTGAACGATGAGTATCATTTCGCGCCGAGAACGACGCGCTAGCGTTGAGATCAAGACTGCGTTGCTCAGGGTCTTCATTCCAAAATTGTTCTCGTCTCGCCATTGCGTGGCTTACCGTCACGGCCTTTCTCGGTGGTGTGTGGGAGAAGCGAACGCAGCATGGGCGGAATTGTCTATCGATGATTATACGGAGATATCGAGTTATGAGAAGTCAGGACGTGCTTTCTTGGACCTATGATTGGGGACGAAGTGGTTGAAGAGGACCTTGTCCTTTATGAGTTTATTATTATCTAGAAAATAACGCTGTTATCAGGGCTATCGTGTCCTCGTTCCATTCGCTCTTGTCCGTTCCCAAGGTTCCGGGTTGGGATTTGCTGATAACGGATCGCAAATATGCAAGCGGAAGAAGGCTCTCATTTTAGCATCTATAAATATAACGAAATTACGAAGTCCCCATACCCAAGCTAACAAGAACATAAATGTTCGCTGCTACAATGAGGAGCCAAATCGCTGCACCCAGCAGGGCAATAGGTATGCTATTGCTGAAATTCACAGAACTGCCGTCGTCCTTTTTCACCGACATAACACGCCTGTTACTGGTCAACCACAAAAGTGGAAAGACGATGAATGGTAGAACGATGGACAACACAACTTGGGATGCGACGAGGAGGGTGTCAATCCCGCTTCTACCGATGGCTATAGCGACCGTGAGCGCTGGTACAAGGGATAATAAGCGAGTAATAAGCCGCCTGAACACAGGTGACAGACGAATATTCAAAAATCCCTCGGACACGGCTTGGCCTGCTACAGTGGCGATGAGGGATGAAGATTGGCCAGAGAGAAGGAGGGAGATCGCAAAGAGGGTTGCAGCGGAGGAAGAGACGGCGTTGCGGATAAGGTCATAAGCGTCAAAGAGGGAGGCGGTTTGACTTGTCGCAGGAAGAGTGGCGCCTGCGAGGATCAGGATGAGGGAATTGATTACGACTGCAAAACAGAGGAGTGAGAGGACGACATCGGCAATTCCGTGATATAGATGTAGTTTGATGAAAGAGAGTGAGTTATTACTTAATGTCTGTGGAGGGGAGATCGGCGCCATGCGGAAAGCGGACTGGATCCGTTGTCGGAGCTTCATCGGCTTCTCTTCTTCCTCGACAGACTTGATTGCTACACGATCCTGTGTTGCCAGCGCAGAACCGAGAAAGATACTGTGTGGCATTACCGTCGCTCCAAGGATGCCCACCGATGTATAAAGAGCACCATTTTTGAATATGTACTTGGACGGTACATATCCAAGAAAAGCATCCGGCCAGTGTACGTCCACACGTGCAATGATGATGCACATGCAAATCAGGACAGCAATCACCAATGCAGCGATAATGACTTCGAAGACACGTACGGGTCGTCCCCGGAGAGGATCTCCGAAGGCGAGAATGAGAAGGACGTCAAACGCGGTGATCAGCACTCCGTGCCATATTTCGAGCGCGGGAAAGAGCAAACACAGACCGATTGCTGACCCAAGCAGCTCCGCCAGGTCTGTTGCTATGATTGCCGTCTCCGAAAGAATATAGAGGGGGTATAGGAGTAAGGTACCGGGTTACAGGGCGTGGGTGGAGCAGCACCCGGCAGTGCGAGGCCAAGTCAAGGCCAGTTACGCATCCCAGTCGGTGAGCCGATACCTAATCGATGAAATCAGCACACATATGTCCAGCTAGCTAACAACCAATGTACCTGGAAGAACACAGCGAACAGACCAGCTAGGAGTACCACGAAAAGCAGCCGATACCCATACGACGACCCTGCTTGCAGATCAACACCCCAGTTGCCTCTGGATGGATAGACAAGATCACCAGAGCTGGGAAAAATTCAGGGAACAGGTACTCACGGATCAAAATATGCTACTGCACATACAAGCCCGACGCCAGTATGTTTTCTAGCATGAGTCCACAGCGTCGTCGAGAAAGATTTGACGGTGATGGTCATTGTGGTGAGGGTGAGGAGTCGCTGCGGCCATATACAGAACCAGAATGAGATGAACCAGAGAGCAGGAACCCAGAAATGTGGAATACATGACGCCTCCGAGAAACGAGTTAGTGGTAGACCGCCAACCGTGCACGTGTTGCCCCGAAGTTATGGGCCCTCTCGGGAGTTTTAGGGACCTCACGTGGATGATCCGGACGTCGGGATAGCTCGGGATTTCCTTCTATGCCATCAGGAGGACAAGATGGATGTTGGCTGCATGGCGCAGTCACATAACATGGACCGACCGATTCCTATATCTATAAAAGCGATAACCCCAACAGAATGTTCCTTCCAGTATTCTCCGCTGTATCCTCGGAGAACGTTGGAATCGCATTGAAACGGCCACAAAGGAGTACACTGGCGCAGAATTTCTGACACTTGGATGAAACACTCATCGATCAACAGACTGAGCATGCAGACCTCTAGTACCTCCATTGCACGACTGTTCTGCCGAATCTAGTTTCCGAGAACAGACTTCATATGACTTGTCTCGTCCATGCTTGGCAAAGTTTCTCGTTCGGGGTGACTCTGTGGCGCGGGCGGAGATGTCTCAATTGAGCGCCGTCGGTAGCGGCCCTCACTCGTAGCGCAGTCATCTTGAGGGCGGAAATTCCCATAAAGGGAGTGTCGCGTCCCGATCGAGGAGCCGCCCCGACCCATATAAATCCAGACAATTGGTCCCAGCTTCTTCACGCTCACCTTTCACCGTGGATTCCACAAACCCTTATGACAACCCCGCCATCCAGCGCATCCGTGCTGCTCTAACCACGAGTATGTATACGAGCGGTGTGTGTGAGATTCCTCCCGACCAAGGTTACCTGTATTTCCGCGACGCGGAAAATGTAGCCAAGTACGCGTTCTTTCCGTTAATATCTGATTATCTAAAATATCTCAGTTCTCTCAACGCTGCCACTGCTACTCAAGACGACCTCGCCCGCCTCCACAAGGCATGCGATCCGGCCCCGTTCGGACGAGGTAACGAGACAGTGCTGGATGAGACGTATCGAAAGGCAGAAAAACTCGACCTTTCACACTTTGCTACCTCTTTCGAGCTTTGCAACACAGCTATCCTGGGAAAGATTCACCATGATCTAATCGAAGGCAAGCAAGCAGAGAAACGTGTCATCAGAGCTGAGCCGTATAAGCTCAATGTCTATGGTGATGCAAATCTCTGGCCTGATTCCGACTAGTCATTGACCGACTGTAGGCAAAGGCGCGTTCTTCAAGGCACACAAGGACACTCCGCGCGCTCCGAACATGTTTGGCTCGCTTGTCATTGTGTTCCCTACTCAGCATACTGGAGGAGCGCTTACCCTTAGACACAAAACCAACTCGGATTCCTTCACCTTCGACGCAGGCACGATTCTTGCAGACAGTTCCCCGGCTTCTCCCTCAATTGCTTATGCCGCATTCTACAGCGACGTCGAACACGAGGTCTCGCCTGTAACTTCTGGCGAACGTATCACCCTCACGTACAACCTCTACTTTGAAAAAGCTCCTGGATTTTTACCCCTGAGTCTGTATCGGATGCCAAACATACGACACTGAGGGACGCATTCAAGCGACTGATGGAAGACGAGACGTTCCTGCTGAACGGCGGCTGTCTTGGATTTGGGCTGAGGCACCAGTACTCGCTGGGTCACAATGGTTCTGTCCAATCTCTGACTGGGAACCTCAAGGGCAGCGACGCGGCGATTTACTCAGCGTGCAGAGAACTCGGTCTGAACGTGTCTCTGAATGTGTTGTACAAGGGAGAGAACGGAGAGCGAGAGTTTCTGAGTGCCGAGAGTCCAGATTTTGATCTCGAGGTGGAAGATATTGATGGTGCGATGGAGGAACATCTGGATGTCGTTCAAGACGAGTACGGGGATGGGATGGTGTGGGTCACGGATCGACAATGGAATTTGAATGTGGTAGAAACGGGTTATGTCGCCTATGGGAATGAGGCGTCGTTGGCGTTCATCTATGGTCATGTCTGTTTGTTTGTTGAATGGAAGGAACGGGGTTAACGTGGTAAAGAATGGTATAGTAATGTGTACAATCGTAGTGTCACAGTGGCTGTCTCTCTACAGCAACTCGGTAGTATTTACTTCTATAAAAAATCCGGAAATTCATCGCTTACTGTCCAATCTTTATCCGTCTATCCAGCCTGACCTTGTTTTCATGAGTCATGACTTAGAGTTATGATGCTGCATCTTCTTCTGTTATTCTTCGCTGATTTTTCCATGACCTATTTTAGGGACTTGGATATCCGAGAATTGTGTGGGACTCAGCAACCTACTATAGAAGTCAGCAACGAATTCTGGTTGGTGGGCTTGTTGAATCTGATTTACGTTTGGTCAGCGTCTTCACACAACATTAATGAATCCAACTGCGCTCTAAATATACTGCACTATATATATAGTGGCTAGGTGCTATGATCTAGTCAGCTACGATGGGTCATTCACGGTGTCACATAAGATGCGCTAGCTCAATAATAAGACTCCAGTTTAAACAAGCACTACGGTAACGCTGCTGATTGGTGAGGCAGTCGGCCCGCTATCCGGTTCCAACTGTGTTTCAGAACAGATAGAAGACAGAACTCGACGGAACCATTACCACCGTTGGACGACTTCCATGGTCCCAGCGGTCACTCAACCTTCTTGCTCGCTATGTCACCTTTTTCTCAAGGCTTATCCTTTGAACTTGATTTTTGAATGATAAACGTGCCTTTGTTTTCTCGGCAGAACTCAGGTAATTTCTGACGTGTCGTCCTGTACTAGATATCTAGACGCCTAAATCCCTATATTTTTGCGCTCGTACACATTTGAAGATGATCCGCCTGTAATTATGGGTAGATTAATGCTCCGGTCGGTCTTCTTGTGTCTATCTACTACGTATGCTGATCCGAATTTCTCCAGCCTCGTTTCCATGCTGTTTCACCCTGGCATCTCATGAAGAAGCAAGGAAAGCGCCAATATATATACCTATCCTGTCGTTTTCTTCTCAAGGAGTTCGCCCCTCATGGTTATCAAACTCTTGGCTTATTGGCCTTATCGCTTGCTGTCCGTAATGCTCCATTTGTGCCAACTTGTCCAGGCACGCTCTGCAGGAGTACGTTGCCCCATGACAGTGGGTATTGCATTCGCAATGACGACGAGGATGTCGAAATTGGGTCCTGTGCCTTCCCTGTATACGGAGGAGCATGCTGGCTTCCGTCGTGGTTTCCCGCGGATCACTTCTCAGTTGAAAACCCGCCTCAGTACTTTGCAATGCGGTCATCTCTATCCGTGTTCCGTGTTAGGTGTCCATCCGATTGTAGCCCTGCGTCTTTCTCTGATATTTCTCGCTGATGCTTTAATGTTCGGCGATATCTTTCCGTGACTTACCTCTTGGCGAGGCCTCATTCAAGAAGGAACCCTGACGGGGCAAAAACACTATTGGGCGTCGTCCTGCGTCGTCACACTGGCCATGTCCGAATCATTTCCGAACGCTGGGGTGCTCCTGTCGCGTTGTATTTTTACTTCGCGGATGCTACGAAATTCGTCTGGACCGTGTGCATATCCTGTACGACTAGGGGCGTGAGCTCTTTAATCGTAGTCTTATCAGCCACTTATCAGATAACGATCTTGACGGCTAGAGGTCGGCTCATCGCCGCCTGCAACTCCTTCAGATTATCAGATTGCCAGCACTTTCCCATCTGCATCTATTTTTAACTCCGTGCCACAAGTTCAGCATGAATATCGTCTGAAAGATTTCCCCGTCTAAATTTCCTGGTCTTCCTTTACGCTACCAACGGGAACAGCCTAAAACAGTCCCTGCCATTCCTAAAACGTACCTGGTCCTCCCACCCCAGTTTCGTTAAAGCGCCATACACCACGCTAATTAGGACCCCCCAACTGCCAACATGTCTCAGGGGAACTCATCACTTGCCACTATGGCAAAAGCGCCCAACCCAGATCGCGATATTCGTGTTGCACGGGCTGCAGAGTACCCTAAACAGATTTGGTACCTCCTCGCTAGTTTCATTGCACTGGTTTCACTCTGTCGCATCCTGTCTCTGGTGTATGCATACACTCGCAGGTCGCGAGAACGTTCCAAGGTCTGGCGTCTGCCCTCTATGATTGCCAATGTCTTCCGCATCATTGCGTTTCGCTTGACAGTCCCTGTGGGGCGTTCACATATCGTGAACCTTACGGAAATCTTCCTCGGTGTCATGTACTTGACTGCCATGCTTACGTGGATTTTGATAAATAGTACGCCACGCTGACCTATCAATGCTTGCGTACTAAATGATGCCCAGCGACGAACACAATGGGACTCAAGTTTGATCCGTTGTATTGGGCGAACCGAGCTGCAACGACTGGCTGCGTCACAATTTCCGCTACTTGTTGCGTTAGGTATGAAAAATAATATCATATCTTGTAAGTCATATCTAAGCTCTCATTGGCTGCAAATAATTGACTCTCCCCTCAATCACGCAGTTTTAACGGGGAATTTCTTTTGAGAAGGTTCGTAGCTTTACGTCCTTCCTTGTTCTGATACTGAGCTCTCGGTTCGTACAGCTCAGCATCCTCCATAGGACAGCGGCAAGATCACTGTGTGTGGTCTTGTGGGTCCACGTTTCAGGAAGAGTCGGTATTTTTTTATTTCATATCTAGCGCACCTTTCTGACCTTCAGACAGATTAAGATTGGAGTAAAAAAGTAAGTCGCAGTGGCTTTATGGGCACCAATCTCCTTTCTAACGATACTCTGACAGGACAATCAGCCCCGAAACAATTAGTGAAGCGCGATGGCTTCAGTGCGGCATTCTGGCCATGTCCTCTCTTACAATTTTGTCAATCGTATCGATCCGCCCACTCCGTAGTTCCCGTTACGACATGTTCAAAATTGTGCACTTTGTGTTTGGAACGCGAGTATTCTATTTCATCTCCCCAAGGTTGTTAAAGTGAACTGTTTATAGGATCATTCTTCTTGGCTCATACTTCCACATGCAAATTGATGCGCAGTATGGCCGTTGTTACTTACAGCATTTGTGATTATACTGACAGGTATTCTTCAAGGATGGGCCACTATGTTTGGCCGGCGATACTGCTTTGGGCTTTGGACCGTGTTCTGCGTTGGTGTCGTATGCTGCTATTCGCACAGTTCTCGTCTCGCGACAATGCATCCATTGACGTCTTATCCCCGAACTTCATGCGCGTCACTGCCGATAAACCTAGATTTTTCTATTGGAGTCCTGGGCAATGCGCGTATCTGACCATCCCAAGCGTTGGTCTAGTAGCTCACCCATTCACTATATCGAGCGTTGACACAAAGAACAAGCAAGACAAGCTAATCTTTCTCATCCGTGTCCACGATGGATTCACGAGAAGGGTTCTGAACAAAGCAAACGGTCAGAGGACGAGACTCTTACTTGATGGGCCATACAGTTCCCCACCAGTAACAAGAGGTTTCGACGATGTTGTCTTGATTGCAGGTAACTCACCTTCCATCTGTGGCGGGATCGCGCTGAGTGTTATCTCTTAGGTGGCACGGGAGTAGCTTTCACGTTACCTCTCCTGCTTGACTTGTTACAGTACGTTACATCATTTCCCTCGTTGCCGATCTTTCACACAAAATCTCGCACACAGGCAGAGTAAACAAGGAAAACGTCTCCCCTGCAGCAGAATTCTTTTCATATGGGCCATCCGCGATGCAGGTACGCGTGCACCTATTTACAGCTCAAATCGCTATCAAGGAAACTGATAATCAAAATTAAGACCACATCAATTGGATATCTGCACCGCTTGTCGACGCATTGAGTAATCTTCCTAAGGATCTGGAAGTCTCTATCAAAATCTACATCACCGGTTCCGCTACGCGACGCGAGGAGCTGAGCGAGGATTGGGAGGACAAAAACTCTGGCACCGATACGCCCACCACGGATTCGGAGAAGCTCAGCTATGACGGCGTTTTGACTGCAAGCCCGGTCGTGAACGTCAAGCAAGGTGAACGACCTGACTTTCCGAGCTTGCTGCATGCCGAGATGTCGCAGGTCAAGGATGGGAGGATGGGAGTCAACGGTTGGTCCCTTCCAACTCAATTCAGCGGGGGGCTATCTGATCACTTGATATGTATAGTTTGCGGTCCATTCGGACTCGCTGAAAGTGTCCGTAGTGCCCTCGGAGCACATCAAATCGGCGATGTCATGACGGGCCAACCGAGCATCGTGTTGCACGTCGAGATGTTTGGAATGGTTAGTGTCTTAGTTTATCTTGACATTACTTTCGTTGACGTGCGGTTTTCTGCAGTGAATTGAATCAATCTGGTGTCAGTTACGTAGTACTATGCAAACTTCTGTCTTACTTTCTCCCTCTCTTCGAAAAAATGTACTAGCTAGCAGACCAATGAAACACAAAAACATTGCTGTTCATTTTGGAGCTAATATTGATACAACTATATGTTAGATCTACTTTGGTCGTGAGTGGACGTCTTATAGTTCCTACGACTATGCATGCGTGGGTGAGAATAGGAAACCAAAGGAAAAGAGAGCAGAATTGTTTCAGCGCTGGGCTGAGTAAACCAAGCAAGAAGCAGCGGAAAATAGAGATCGAGCAAGCTGTACGTCAATAAGTAAAGAAAGAAAGTAGACGTGGTAAGGCGCGGATATATGCAGGGCAGACATTAGGAGAAATAAGGAGTTGGATAGAAGAAGTGAATAGGACTTGAACGAAGACGAATTCAGAGTACCGGTCCAAACAACGATTATACGTACACTTTGACAACAAAAAATGACCAATCGTTTGCCCTACAGTTACCCATCCATGCTGAACAACTCTCCATCGTCATCCACGTCATCCCGTGTCACAACTGGGCCACTCAAGGGACTCAATGGACCACCAGACGACACGATACGAGGTCGGTGAGAAAATGACCCTGTCACATTTCTGCCAGGACTAACGCTGGATGACGAGCTTCTCGTTGCAGCAGCAGCGGAATATGACAGTTTCGAGAACGAGTCCAGCCCATTGTTTCCGCTATTTACCCCCGCAACGAGACTTGGCGAAAGACCCGCCTGCCTACTGGACCAGTCATCGGACGTATTAGTACCGTAAGGTCCTGGGTTGAATACGTTCGTGAGACCTGGTGACATACTGAATCCGCCAATACCAGTAGACCCAGGAGAAGCCACAGGAACAGGTGGCTGAGCGTGGATACGGGAATAGCCTGCGGCAAGACCTTGAGGGAGACTCTGACCTGGTGCATGAGCATGTAAAGCCCGTGCATTGGGAGACATAAGGTGAAGATCCTCCGGCTGGTGTTGTTGCGGCTGGGTGGGTATCGGACGACTGGTAGGAAGATAGCTATCTTGTGAGGAATTATTAGCGGTCGGAGGATGAGAATCATAAGCTGCCTGGCGCGATGCATTAAAGCCAGAGAGCTGGGAAGTACCGCCACCCGGACCCGACTGCAAGTAATTTGATATCCCAGCGGCGGTGGCGCCGGGCTGGGAGAAAATAGGATTACTGGTGTTACGGACACCACGTCCTGAACCTCCCAAGGCCAAGGAACTATTCTGTTTTGACTGGAAGTAATGCTGGTGTAATCCCGGTAAGAATGCACCACTTGCGTTGCTTGGAGCCAAAAGCGACTCCCCATCGCCGAGTGGATCATATGAACGACCTCCAAAGCCAGACGCCGCCGACGTGAACGACGTGGGCGTACCATTGCCAAATCCGATACGCGTAGGGGATGATGGCAAACCGGCCGGAATTGGCGGAACAGGCGGCGCGTGGGACGCGTCTGACCAAATGGAGCCCACGTCACTCAGTAACGAAGGAGCGGGGACAGAACGCGAGTGTCGATGTCCACTCGTCGCCGCTTGTGGTCCATTAGGAATAGGCACACCTAATCCAAGCTGGCTGTCTCGATGCGGAGCTTCCGCCTGGACTTCACTCTGCTGTATCTTTCTCCTGTTGATCTCTTCTGCCGTCAGCAGCTCAGAGAGCGAACCGGGTAAGAACATTTCCCCGTCCGTCACCTTATCTTCGCCTCGCGAATCGTCATCCAAGTCATAGTCCCCACGTCCGAACGCGTTCAGATTCGAGCTGGGAACATGACTGGAAGAAATACCGCCAACGTCAGCATTCCAGGTACCACGTCCTCCAAAGCCACCACCCATTGTCAAGCCCGTGCCAAGACTGGCAGCGATACCACCTCTTCCTTGTTCTCCAGGATAGTTGAAGAGCACAGAAGAGGTGTGTGGAGCAGAAAATGGGGATGAGGACGTGAAGTTACCACTGAGATTTCTCTGAGCAGGTGATGTTCCTGGCGAGAAAGTACCGATGCCATTGCCGTTGACGCGAGAATGAGGTGATGCAGCGTTAGAGCCTGCGCGAGGTGGCGAACCGATCGGACCAAAATCAATGGGAGGTTTGTGTGGAGACAAGTTCGTTCGTCGAGGCGTGGATACGGGGAGACTGCCAGGAGAGGAGGAAGTACCGTCGGGCTTGGACTGTTCTTTTGGTGTAGGCGCAGTAGGGATAGTCGGAGTAGCATCGGACTGGGCAGAAGCAGGAGGAGTCGAATCCGAGTCTGGCTTCCTCTGGGCAGGAGGGTCAGACAGCTTGGACGCTTCCTCCAAAGCACCAAAGGATGAAAAGTCGGTGTCCTTGAGGGCCGGCGCTGGCGCAGACGGGGAGATGCTGGCTTTGAGTGACATAGTAATAGGTGGCCTCGATTGTAAACTACGGTTGGGTGCAAGCGAGGCGCGGGATGGAGGTGCTTGGCTATCTTTCCTGCTGCCGCGACTGCCCTTCTCCCTTCCACCGCCTGCAGCCACCTGGGCGGCCTTTTTGTTCTTCCTGTCCATGGTCATAGGTTGGCCAGGTAGAATGTGAGCAAGTGCGCATTTGTGGCCAAATTTGCAGTTGCCCTTCACGAACCAAGCGCAAGTATCCTTCTGACCTCCGGGCTCTTGAGAAGCATGCGAGAAAGGGCAGGATGAGCCTGCAGTGCATGATCCAACCTTGAAAAATTTGCAAGGTACGTGGGAGAGATCTTTGGCTGCTCGAATGGAAAAAATGAATATTTTGCGGAAGAAAGAAGGATCAACGCCGCACCTTTCGACGCCGACGACGACGACTTTGCTTGCTTGGAGCCCTTCTCGGGTCTATCATCTCTGTCTCGCTCCTTCTCTCGTTCAGCGTCGAGATTGGACGACGAGTCGCTACGGTCTCCAGCCATGATCTGGATATTTTACAGACGCAGTGCAGTAATCGCAGGGACCTGGTAGGGGGGGGTAAAAAAGTAACAACGATGAGGCGTAAATAGGAAAAATGGGGAGAGTGGTGACGTTTCTGCCGTGTAGAACAATACAAGAGGAATACAGGGTACAATGCGACCGGTGAGAGTCGAGGCGAGAGCGGTGGACGGGCCAAGAAAAGCAAGAACAGGCACCTGGGCCGTCGCGCAAAACAAGCCACGTGGTCTTAGGTAACCTTTTTCGGCCGAGCGACAGGCCTGCGCGCAGATCCTGGAACGAGCTGTATTCGGCTCGCCGTCTGCAGGTGCCTATATAGAAACAAGCGTGCTACACCTATCTCATTTCCTCATTCCTGGCCTTGTTTCTGAGGATGCTGGCCTAAAATACCTACACACAACGACTCATGCTTCCCCAGAGTGCCAGTGGCGGATCCACCTGGAAGATATAAAGCCTCGGAGGGACGGTCATTCTGTGGTGGAGCCTCATTCATCCATACTCATCGCTTTCAGCCTTAGCTAGGCTCATCGTCATTTTAACTCTCGGCCACTTGGTCACGATGGTGTTCGTTGTACTCTGCGTCTTGATATCCCTATTCTAGATCCCTCAGAGCAAGTGATTCTTGAATTACTTTGACTGTATTCCTGGGAAATGAAACGCCTTGTCTCATCGGAATTACTATGTTCGACCGTTTCTCGGTCAATCTAGAGCGCCATCTCTGGCAATCCCGGTGATACCACCTTTCATTCAAATAGACCCGTAGTCTGGCATGGGGTATAGACGGACAATCAACCTAGCTTCTTCTACTGCTCTTCCTGCGACTTATCTCTAGCAATTCTGCCTTGTGGACCCCAAAGTCAAGCGTCTTGCAAACTTGCCGGTATTCAGACATGCTGCGATGGCAACCGTTACGCGAACCCAGGGTCCTGGTCCATCGAGCGCGTTCGCTTTGTAGGAAGCGCGCCGCTTTGAAGTTGAAGAAACGCGGCTCATCGGTCCGAATCCGGAACACGCTCTACGTCCATGACTTGGCCGCAGTGTCTGCAATGCTGCGCGATGCTGGGGAGGTCGTAGGCGGCGGTCGCTGTTCATGGCAAGTCAGGAGATCGTCCCAGTACTTATGACTCGAAAACGAAGTGCTTTCTCGGGCTCGGCTAAGATCTCATCTTCAGAAGTTCCTCGTCATTCCAAGCAAGTATCACTAAAATACGGCGGGTCATCTTGCGCCAGAAATGTTTGAATGATGAGGGTCATTTGTGATTTTCAGAGGCCGGCATTGTTTGCGGATTCCTTGGATGCATTTGTGATGCCTTTCGCTTTCCGTCAAGCCAATAACGACATCCAGGGTTCGCCGAATCACAGAGTAAGATTGACTTGCCAGCTTTATCACAACGTCAAACTAACACGCGTACAATCAAACAGTAATCGGAGTCTGACGCGGCTGAATACCTAGTCTTCGTATTGGGTCCGACTCATTCCAAGCATCTGATAGGCAACGGCAAGGGAATAAGCCCCGCGTCCAGTCTTTTTGCCGGCATTTTAGAGCTGGCAGGTACGCGACCGGAGACAGCGAGCCTCCGGCTGCTTACTGAATAGACGGTTATGTGAAAGTATTGACGGAGTGAAAATCATAGACACCGAGGTTCCAAAGAGAAAGGCTGGACTTCGACATTCCGCCCAAATACACATAGGTGCATATGGAACGCGGTGACTTTGGTTCGTACACAAGGCGCGACGACGTGAGCAGAAGGAGCCGTCAGAGGAACCGCTTGATTCAGAAGTATCAGCGCCACCGTCTCCATAATATTCTACAGACTATTCGGCTATCGAGAAAGAACTTGGAAAAAGTGAAGCGTATTCCGATTCCTCATACCGAGTGGAACGGGAAGTTCTCTGCGCAGCCGCTATGGGAGGGTTGACAGGTATACGTCAACTTGGAGAAGAACGGAAGTACCATCGGCCAATCTCCGAACTTGTGGGGGGTCGTTGAATGTTGAGTACTCTACTGCCGGAAATGAAACATTGTTCAAGTGGAGTCGAACCTGACGAAGAGAAGCTGCCCACCGAGTGAGGAATCCAAGGCTCCGATCGCGGTATTATGGAAGTTCGGGACTGAGCGGTCCGAGGGTCCGAGAATGTGTACCCTTTCACGTGACTTGGCCCTAGCCCGCCTCGTGTTTTTTGACAAAATCCGTTGTTTAGACCCGACCTTCACTCATTTCCTTGCCGATGGCGCTGGTGGTGTCGCCACCTGTGCTGCAAGAAGCTACCAAAAACTCGACTACAACATGGCAGGTGGACCTGGAGTCATTATTTCACCACGCCAAGGACCGCTTTCCTGATGTTGTATGGGAAGTTGGGATAGATGACCAAACGGAAGAGGTGTGGGGGCACAAAGGTGAGTACGATAGCCCTGGCGACGAGGATATATGCTGATTGCAATGGCTGCAAGCTATCGTATATGCCCGGGCACCTCCGAGCTTCCAAAGTCGCTACTTCAGTTTCAAACCAAACAATGCTCCTTCGCCTCTTGGATACTCTTCACCCGTACCCACCACATCGGCCCTTTCTCTTTCTCTAGGACTCGACATCCCTCATCTTGGTGATGACGGTTCGCGTACATCATCGCCAATGCGGGTCACGTCGCCAGCACCTTCCGCGATGACGGGCACCATTCTACGTTTAAATACCCCCATCAATCCCGCTCTTTTCTCCAATGAGCTTGAATACCTTTATACCGGACAAGGCTTTGGAGAAGCCTTTGAATTTCTCTTTGACTCCTCGGAGTCGCGGCAGGAAGGCGACGCTGAAGAGCTACGTATCGACAAACTTCGAAAGGACCTCGTTTTTATGTGGCGGTCCCGACTGTATTCTGACGTGCGTATTGAGCTCACCGGGACGTTCTCGTCGTCCAATCTCGAACACACAACTGCCATCTTCTCTTCTCACCGATTCATTCTGGTCTCACGATGTTCCTATTTTCACACCGCCCTCATCTCGTGGCCATCTGCACCCTCTAAGTCCACCTCTTCCGAACCTCTCACTCTTTCACTTCCTTCTCCACCATTTACTCCTGCATCCCTGCATTTCACGCTCGGCTTTATCTACACCGGCACCCTCGTCTTTTCACATCGGAGTTACGACCTCGATACTGCCTTCCATATCCTGAGGTCTGCCACTTACCTCTCTCTTCAAACTCTATATGATGAAATACAAGCACGCATTGTCCAAGAGATGATGCACGGCCTGTATCATGCATTCTTGGAATTCTCCGAGTACGAACGTATAACTGGAGGCAAATGGGGTACAGGTGGATGCAGATGCCGCCAGTGCGCCCGGCGCGCACCCCGTGTCCTTGAATTCGCGTTATCGGATGACGTTAAGAACGCTCACCTTGACCGCGGAGCTAGGCGGGCATTGGTTGGGCTCTTCGGTGAAGGCTGGTGTACATCAGAGTTCTCCGCTCTCCCCCAAAAGATTAAAGATAATCTACTTAAGGGTGTCGGCAAGCGTACCACCCCGCAGAATGTTTTTGCCTTGCTTTTCGCCGCTGAGCATGCTCTCGGAAAGTTAAGTAACGTCATCGATGCCTGGGCAGATTCAGTCCGGGATATGATCTTATTGGGCCGAAAGACGATTGATAATGTATTGGCCTCCCAATCTGACGCGTGCTTTTCGCAACCCGACTGGCTCGAGCTGATGGAGACGGACGGAGTGCGGTTTGAGGACGGCGAACGCGTTGACTGGATCATGGCGTCCGTTAAGAGAGGAGTGAACGACAAGAATGCTGCTATCGTGTATCAGACACTGGTGTCAAACATTCTGCTACGTCCTCATCCGACGGAGAACGACCAGGCCATGCTCCCGGGAACGAGCCACGTACGTATTCAGGTCGAGCAGACTAGACTTGATGTTTTATCCTGGTTACGCAAACGCTGGTTGGGCGTGAGGAATGAAGGTGGATTCGACGGAATAGAGGGATGGGCTATTAAAGAAATAAGTGATAGTGAGTATAGCTGTTCCTCTCAGGTTCTTTTTCTAACACCATCTAGATATTGAAGTCCCTGTCGATGACATCCTGAAGCCCGCACTGAATGGAGGTGCAAAGAATACTCCACGAGCTTCCCTTAGCGCTCCAAAGGATGCCGACAAGGACAGCGACATGCAGTCCATGCGTGTAAGTGTCCTTTCCCGCAATCTCCCGGCACGATCGAACGCCTCCATTACACCTTCCGTTCGGAGCGCGCGTACAGCTGCATCTAGATTTTCTGTAGCTTCTACTTCCACCACCTCTGCCTCATCTCCACGGCGGAAGGTCACAGATCCGCGACCAGATTCAAAGCTTACTCCACCCAAGTCATCTTCACCTACTCCTACACCCTCGCTCAATGAGCCAGCAGAGGAGACAGAAGCTCGCACAACACCGAGTGCACCTTTGCCTAAGAAGATAGTTGGGTCCTCGTCTGTCTCGTCGCGACGGTCTGTAACATCCACCTCTTCCACATTATCTAGACCAAAATCCACCGCATCCATCGCATCCGTTCGGACGGCCAGGAGCCAGGCTTCGACTGTGAGGAAATCATCGCCTGCCTCGAGTTTAAGGCCGCCGTTATCAATTGTATCATCACGGCCAAGCTCTCGGGTCTCGACGGTGAGCACAAACACAACAAATGATAGTGCAAGCACTACGTATAAAACGGCACCTTCGCGCTCTCGGAAGAGTTCGACAGCGTCCAATTTGAGCACTTCTTCTGTGAGGACTACAAAGTCAACGACTAGTTTGGCCTCCAAATCGCCTTCCACGAGGAGTCCTGTGGTCAAGAAGGCGCCATCTCTTGCACCGTCCATACGCTCGACTACATCGACTGCCTCAACTGCCAGGAGAAGTCTTTCGGGAACACCGGTGAAGAAGGAAGCAAAAATTCCCGTACCTCCCCTTCCGAAAGCGAAACCCAAGATTATCTCGCGCGCGCAAAGTCTAGTATCTGAGCACAAGAAGACGGAAAGTGTGGCCAGCACTAGTAGCAGCGCATCGACACTTAAACGGAAAGGTTCGTCGGACACAATCAAAACCACTTCTGCTCCCCCGAAAACACCACCTACCGAATCCGCCACCATCTCATCTGCTCCTTCTGTGTCCCCTCAGGCGAAGGGCGCGACTTTGGAAATCGGTATCCCTTGTATCATTTCTTCCCGGCGGAAGCGTTTTAAAGCTTACGCTCGGTACATCGGAGAAGTCGAAGGAGAGTTAGGAAGCTGGGTCGGCGTGGAAGTTCCAGGGAATTTCACTGGCGATCTGGGTGGCGAGTGGAATGATGGCTCCTGGGGTGGCATCCGATATTTCGACATCGGGGGTGGAGCAAGCAGTGAGTGGGGGGATGGCTCGGGATCAGGATTTGCAGGTCGACGTAAAGCCGATTGGGTACATATGCCCAGGAATGGGAACGGGACGGTGAAGGGGGTGAAGAGACCTGCTGAAGGTATGGGCGGGCGGGCGAAACGAATAAGAAGTTCCAGTCCAGCAGGAAGTGATAGCGAGACGGCTGAGAGTCGAGGTCTGTTTGTGAGACCACAACAGGTATTGTATGTTGTAGACGCGATTGACGGAGATCTCTAGGGACAATTTTCTGGTTATACTTTTTCTTCTTTTTTCTCTTCTCATTTCCCAAGTCACATACTGCATACCATCACGGAATTCCAAGTATCCCAACGCTCCTTATTCTAATTTTTTTCTAACCTTTGTCTTTTCTTCTCCATTTAGGCGCTACTTCACTAATTATTTCATCTGATATATTTAGTTAACACACTCATTAAATTGAAATGCAACTTATTCTGTTGTAGAGCGAAACTTGTACTTGCTGTGATACCATTTTAGACGTTATGGACGAGGGTTACCTGTAGGCAAATTCAAGTTCGACCTTAGAGTAATGATTAATTCGGTTTTAATATCTGGGTCGATCCTGGTATCTGTTCAAGTCGTAGGTTCTGATCAGGTAATGAACTGCTGTATGAAATTGTTGAATGCCGTCATAAAGACAAATAACATATAAGAAGCATCCTTTCATCTCTGGCTAGATTCGGTCCCGACTCAATTTAAACCGCAAATTTGAATTTTACGGAACCGAGTCTGTCAAGATTCTCAAAGGACTAAAATATGTGAAGCTTACTTACTTGTATGTTGCTTTCATGTTTCTGCCTGCGATCGCCGTGATACCAAAATGATACAGACAAATACTCGACTCGGAGAAGGCTCGGGCCCAAAGAAATTTGTGAGACGACTGAAAGTTACGGTTCGGCGAAGACCGTAGAATGGATACCTGTGGCAGGGTCAGTGTTGGTCACAACAACGATGCAGTCTTCAAGTTCAATTGGATGATCGACAGCCGGGCCGGAAAGCGAAGAGGTGATGACTAAAAATGGAAGGTTCTACTTTCTGAGTCTTTACGATCATCGCTTTCCCCTCGCAACGACGAGCCTTCCTGACATGGGCTACGCGTCTCTTCTGTGGCAGACGTGAAGTATGATCCATCTTGGTGTCAATGCCCATAAGTGCGCCTTGCGCCCAAATTCCATACTACGCGTATCAAGCGTTAGTCCCGCTGAGATGAAGCTGGATATTGGCATGGAGCAGGCGTAAGTTTCTTCTTGATTTTTACATCCCCCTTTTTCGCCTCTTCTACGGAAATTTCAAGAATATCAAAGGAGGTGGTAGTAGCCGTACAGTCAAGGGAGCCCGCTCCGGTCTTGTACAAGTGACGTTGCCCCGCTAGTCCGGGCTACAAGGCCCCCCTGCTCCCCTCAATGGTTACTGATTTCAATTGCAGTTTTAGTTTACGACTTGCCGTGTCATCTGAAGCGTGTTTCACCGTAATCCCTCTGATACTAAGCTCGCAATCGTGAAGCACTACCCATACAATAAACTATACGACCTAGGATATCTATATCGTTGGATTGTGGCAAAGATTCCTGCGGCACCAACGAGCGGCCACGACGTAGTAAGGCTATCATCCTCGAGGCTTATGTGCACGTACTGATTTTTGTACATAGGCTCGAGTCCAAGAATCATCTCGAACTTTCACGTCCCTAGTCGACGCGTCTGGGTGCTCTCGGTTTAAGGAGCCGTAGCAGTCTGCGTGTTTCAACAACGCCACCCCGTTGACTTGTAGATTTTGGGTATACCGACAGATTTCAAATGCAAGATTGCGGGAGACTCGTAATCAAAGCTCTGGCCAGAAAGATGGAGACCCAAGGGGGCGGGCGCCAAGTATGGGTGCAAATGCGAAAAGGAGGAAAATGCAGATTACGAATCCCAGACACCACCGCAGTACGGTCGCACGGAAATATATTATGCGGGAAGGAAGCAATCTGCACGACGCGAAGCGGATTTCGTAAAAGATCGAAAAAGCGGGTGAGGATTTCCGTCGCGTTCCAGGATGCAGCTCAAACTTTTTGAGGGGTAGTACTCGTGACCGCACAAGATGGCCAAGTTGCACGCGTGTACAAATGGATGCTAGCCTAACGCGTCAAAATATGAAATTGGTAATGCTAAAAACTTTTTCAGGCTACTCAAATTTTGACAGTTCTTGACGCTTCAACGTGCGCTCTGACTCAACTTTTGACCAGTATTTCTCTCTTACCTTGAATGCATCCCACAGAATTGTTCAGGCTCCATTACTGCAAAGATCCCTATCTTTGTCGGCGAGAAATACATACGCGCTCGAAATCCCCCCTCTTTTCACCCCACAGCGATCGCGCAAAGGGGCGCGGAGGTGATCAGCTGAATCTCCTAGGTATGCCCCGTGGGGTAGGGCTGTCTCACAATGGCCCATGTCTCGGAATCCCGCAGGGGGTGGCCATCCGCCCAGTTCGAGCCCATCTCGACGTATAAAAGCGCGTCGGTCACGGTCCAATCTTCACCAATCCACTCCTTCTCTCATTCCCTTTTGAAAACCAAAGTTTTTATCTATCAACAATGCCCAACTTCCAGATCCCCCAGGTCCAGAAGGTCGCCATCGTCCAGAAGACTGGAGGCACCATCGAGATCAAAAATGACTACCCCGTGAAGCAGGAAAACGAGCTCGCTCCCGGAGAATGCCTTATCAAAATGGAGGCTTCAGGTTCGTGGAATTTTTGGTCGCTCATTCTAGCGGTTTTGACCGTCTTCCCAGGCTGTTGCCACACCGACTTGCACGCCGCCATTGGCGACTGGCCCGTCCTTCCCAAGACCCCCCTCATCGGTGGACACGAAGGTGTCGGCATTGTTGTAGCTATCGGACGCAACACCAACTCGTCGTATGTTTACTCCCGTATGATATTACATGCCGCCCACTCAGCTTTCGATAGGCCTGTTCACTTGGGTGACCGCGTCGGAATCAAATGGCTCGCCGATTCTTGCCTGAACTGCGAGGACTGCCGCAAAGGTCGTGAACAGAGTAAGCACTTCTGATCTGTATCCGTAGAAACCACTGACTCTTTCCTCAGACTGTGCCCTGGCCAAGTTGAGCGGTTACACCGTCGATGGCACCTTCGCCGAATACGTGGTTTCCTACGTCAACCATGTTACCCCCATCCCCAAAGGTTTCCCTTCCGATGCTGCTGCTTCCATCCTTTGCGCCGTACGTTTTTTATCCTCTCTGGTTGTAGGTGTTCTTATCACATACTATTGTATAGGGTGTCACCGTCTACCGCGCCATCAAGTACAGCCAGACTAGTGCTGGAGACTGGATCGTCCTCCCTGGTGCTGGAGGAGGTCTCGGACATCTTGGTGCGTTCCCTTACAGATATCCCTCTTGAATCTCAACTAACCGTCCTTACAGCGGTCCAATACGCTCGTGCTCGTGGCCTTCGTGTCATTGCTATCGGTATGTCCTTATCATGTATTCGTAAATATCTACTAATTTCATCGACAGATAGCGGCGCCGAGAAGAAGAAACTTACCCTAAGCCTTGGTGCTGAAGTTTGGATCGACTTCAAGGAATCCAAGAACATCGTCGACGACGTCAAGGCCGCCACCGGTGGATTCGGTGCTCACTCAGCCGTTATCACTGCTGCCCACGTGAGTTGACTATCCTTTTTTCACCTCACCAGCATCTCAAATCCTCTTTAGAGCTCCGGTTACACTCAGGCGCTCGATTACCTCCGCCCCGGTGCTACTCTTATGGCAGTCGGTCTCCCCGGAACTTCTACCCTGAACGCGTCCATCTTCTTCACTGTCTTCAAGGTACTTACTTTGGCATCCGCCGTATTTCGCCAGTCTAACATCCATTTCAGAGCATCAGCATCCTCGGATCCTACGTTGGAAACCGTCAAGATGCACGGGAAGCCCTCGACCTTGCCGCTCGTGGTCAAGTCAAGGTTCATTTCGTCACCAAGGACCTCAAGGAGCTCCAGAAGTAAGTGCATCGGACTCGTCATCCCGACAGGTGCTGATTATCCCTTAGCGTCTACGACGGAATGGCTGCCGGAAAGGTTGCGGGCCGTGTTGTTTTCGACCTCAAGAAGTAAATGAGTCAAGGATTGGATAAGAAGGAAATAAGCTTTTGTAAAATTATCATTTCGTATTTATTCTACCTCTCGGAATGGAATCATTGACATTGTACATCCTACTTGTCTGCCTCATCATCGGAATCATCCACTGCTACCCATCTGATTATTTCTCGAAAATATGTCTGTTTTGTTTCTTCATCTGTTTCCACCTGACTGACCAGTCCGTAACCGGGGCAGTAATGCCAATCCGCGTTTGTGACTTCGTAATGCACCTTGTCTTCTATATCCCCACCATCACTCTGAACCTTCGCAAGACTCCACATCCCTCGTCGAACACATTCCACGGACAAATTCATCGTATGTGCAGGGTGCAAATAGTTGGCATTTTCCTGTCCGGTAGCATGCACCGCTACCATTGTATGTTGCTCTGCAGGTTCCAAGCAAGCCTGCAACGGTAGGAGCGATCCATTCGTAGCTATGGATCCCAGTATTTTGGCCCAGTGTTTCAATGATTCAATATTCATTATGTCGATGGGAAACACGAATCTTCGGTATGCCCAGGAGGGGGGGTGACAGTCCGCGTAAACGGGCAGAGAGTGGCATGGGTTGCTAAGGGAATAATGCACAGAGTATTGCAAGTAGAGCTCGCCTCGTCTGTAAATCATGGTGAGTGGATGCCAGGAATGGTGTATAAGTGCACTTACGGCGAGAGTACTGCGTGTTCGAGCATATACCAAAACTCCAACTCTGGGACAATCATCAGTGCCTATGAAATATCGGATTAGACAAAGCTCATGAGCACGGATAACGACATACCTGGACGATCTGGTATAGATATAGCAGCTCCGGAGGGGTGTTCCGATTCACAGAGGAGTAATCCACGTAGACACGCTCTCCCAGCTCTGTGTTTGTAAACATGAGATCCAACTTGGTGTCTTCCATGGAATAGTATTTTTCTAACGCGGAGAAGTGATCTTCTCGGGAAGAGTTGAGGAACTGCATAGTGAGATGAGGCGAAGCGGGGGAAATTTTCTGATTTATTGCTGCATCTTCCCAGCTTATAAAGATTCTCATTGACAATGGGATGGGCCGAGCCACAGAAATACATTATTACCCCGACAACATAGATCAAGAGACAATAAGTCAGAGAGTGTCATCCAAAATTTGGCTGGTCATTGACATTGAGCATTGAGAAACCATAGGGACGCAGACAAAAAGATCCAAGCAAAGTCACGAGGAACCAATTCGGAAGATCATAATTGACGAAAATGCATTGCAACATAATAATACTGAAGTGGCTGGAACTGCTGCCTTTAGACAATGAGCGTATCCGAGCAAAAGTTTGACAAAAGCGTCAGGTACATCGATCAAATTCAAAGACGCAGCGCTCGCCCTGATGCATAGGATTTGATTCGATCCCTGAAAAAGCTCCAAACTCGTGGAAGAGACCAGTGGCTGCAGTAACAAGGTAGTGAGAGAGGAACTGCTTCATAAGCTGAACTGGTGAAGGATACAAGAAGCGTTTCTACTCCCGGGCCGGTGCCAACAAAGATTTCCCTGAGCTGTATCAGCAGAGGCAATCAATTATTATCTAGTTTGTTCTTACCGTGGCCGGGCGGGAAAACGAAGGGAAAACTCACTTCGAAGACTGAGACTCGAACGACAGCTGCAAACACTACTGTTTCTGGGTAAATTGTGGTCGAGTGGCCAGCAAGCCAAAACGACCACCAGTTCTACACAGCGTATTTTGTACTTCCTAAAATCTATCCTACAAACACAAGATCCTAAAAATTAGATATGAAGTAAGTGTACGAACGAGAACTGTCCATTGTGAGATACTTAATGATCGATGGTTTTAGTGTTATGAGAAAACGAGGTATCGAGATATGCAATAAATAAATGACTTTCGTATCAGACTCATCGCCAAGGGATATATTAACCAAAGAGAAAATACCCTGCGGCTCACATGATAACACATTCCTTGTCCTCGGCCTTTGCACCCTGGAAGCCCATCTCCGCAAACGTAGTGGGACCCGGGGGCTTAGGTTTGTCCTGCGCAGGAGGCTGCGGCGTAGCAGCCACACCGCTTGGGATTCTACCCGTAGCCGGACTAGCTGTTCTTCTTCCCATCCCCACTGGTGACTCTGTTCTCGGCGGTCTCAATGAAGGCGAAGGCGATGACGAGGTTGACGGGGGAGCCGAATTGAAACCCGGATCTGCAAGTGAGTACCGGTTTCGTCCCTGCATTTGTTGGGGCTGCAGGCTTCCGCCACTGTTTCCTCTGACTGGCGCAGGCATAGGAGGACTGTTTGGTGGAGGCATACCAGCGCTGTTCCGATGTGGTGCCGAATGAGGCATATCGATAAGCGTGTTCTTGCGAATAACTTCAACGACATTGGGGTTGCCAGAAGCCGTTCCACGACGACCGCCTTGGGGTTGTGCTTCTGATTTCAAACGAGCTTGGGTTCGTGTTCGCACAAGCTTGGATTCAGTAATGACGTCGTGCTCCTGGCGGGAGAGTGGAACCGGACGCGACTGAGTGAGAGCATCAAGTCGGTCTCGAGCATCAGTATTGCCGTGTGAATCAGCCTACGAGGACAGTCAGGACAAAGGCAACAAAACGAGGCAGTAAACTCACCTTTCGGTACCAATCAATAGCCTTGGCTACATCGATTGGACCACCTACGCCTACCTCTGCGTAGTAACCCATAGCGAATTCTGCGCTTGGCAACCCTCGTTTTGCAGCACGCTCAGCAAATACCCAAGCTAAGCCTTCGTCCTTCTCAAAAGCACCTTCTGATCCACACAGGAACCATTTCGAGAGTGCCATGTCCGCCTCAACCTCTCCCGCCTGCGAAGCCTTTGAGTACCACTCGACTGATTGAAGAGCGTCAAACTGCCAAGGGTACTGAGCAAATTCGTACGCATGTGCAAGCTTGTACTGGGCGGGAGGGAAGTGAAGGTAAGCAGATCGCTCGAGATGGGTACGTGCTTCGAGGGGTGGAGATGAGCCAGCGGGGATGAGAGGCTGGAGAAGAGCTGGTGGAACGGAGACAAGGTTGAATTCGTTGAGAAGAAGAAGTGCAAACACGTATGCAGGCTGTGGAGTTTCGAGAGAAGCGAGAGTAGCAGCACGCTGGAGGAGAGGTAAAGCGGTCTGGTGGGATGCAGGAAGACCAAGCTGTCCTAACAAGTGAGCCATGCCCATCCGCTGTTGGGATGATTAGATCAGACGATGGAGAGAAACCGGAACAACGCACATAGATGGCCGCCTCGATACCAAACTTGACACCACGTTCAAAACAGTCACGAGCATGGGTTAGGTCGTTGAACGATTCATAATCTCTACCCAAACGGAACCACGCCTTGTGGAATCCAGCGCGAGCAGCAGACTCAAAGTCCCGGAATGCTGAACGTGGATTGTGTGATAGCAGGTCGGGGAACGCACCACTGGCAGTGAGAGTAGCTCGCAGGTACAGCGCTTCTGGTTGCGGCGGCTGTGACGAGGCGAGTGACAGGATGATTGGAACAGCATATTGAACTAGGCGGGAAAGATTTGGGTCCGTAATCGTCACTGGCCCAACGACAGGTTCATTGGGTGTGGCAGTGAGTGTGTCTGTCGACAAGGTATAGTACGTCTCGGCACCAGGCTATGCGCAGTGCAGGGTCGTGAGAAGGCATCTGCACGGTACCCAGAGCAGAGTCAAGGGACGGAATCGTTGGAATCGGCGCCGTGAGCGACGTCTGTGGAGGCGTGGGTGGTAGAGGCGGCCGCCCAAAGGTGGAGAACGTCGATGGTGTCCTGCCGATGGCAGCGATGGAATGTGACACGTCTACGTGAGACGGCGGTGAAGGCGAGCCAGGATACGGTAGAGCGAATCCGGGGTTATAGTTTATCGACGGCGACATTGCAGGCGCGACATTACACGCGACATTGCGTCTAGGTCGGCGGCGGCGCTGGTGACTTGGTGGGCGCGGGGGGCGGGCAAAGGTGTCGAGGCGTTGATGCCGACCTCGTAGGGATGGTAGCGGATTTCTGGCGGGTGCGGCGGGAGCGGCGGCGGGGCAGGAGCGGCGTCGTCGTAGTCGTAAGGACGCGGAGGTACGGGGGGCAGAGACATCGTCGTCGTTGTATGGAATTTAAGACAAATCTATATTTGGGTCTATATTTGCGACTGATTTACAAATAACACTGCCATACACGCATTGCCTCTCTTATTTTTGGAACCAAGAATTACTGCGCGACGCGATTATCGAGCAACTTGCCAGTCGCTTTCGCTGTTTCAGCGTGAAACGTCTTGCCGAGAGAGGACTGGTGGGCGTTACTGCTGTGTGATCCTTGCTCGCGATCCGATACATACACGTGTGCGCGGTATTTATACATAGCGTTCACTCAATTCAATTGTTGAATTTGCCTGCTTGGCCTGTGCTCGCCTGCTGTGGCTGCTCAATTGTTGACTCGGCCACGCCAGACGGGCGACATCCTGCGACATCCTTGGCAAGGCTTGTAAACTGATGCATATAAAACTCGGGCTGTAACCATGTCGACAGGTACTTGGCCAACGTTCATGACGTTCCCCCCAGTCACGGTGGGCAATCAGGTGATAGGATATCGCTGGAATCGATGGCAAGCGACTGACGTTGGATCTCTATCCACTTGTATTCCCGCGCCTAACTTCCAATGTCGCGTACGAAGAGCGTGAAAGGGAAACACGTAGTCATGTTTCATGATCCTAGTGCTTGACTGATGGGCTCGAGATTGGCCAGGTTTTCCGATTGGCCCTGGAGACAGGTGGTGACTCATCTCAGACGTCCTGTTCAGTGTTTTGCTATCATAACCCTGTGGTCTATGTTTATCGATCTATTAATGGGGCGCAGTTTACAGGAACCAGAACCCTGCCAGCTCGTGGCATCAAGGCCCATCGATATGAACTGGCATTCAAATAGCACCATTCCAATTCCCGACCGGGAAACGTTTAAAGATATCACTTAGAGGCCTTCCCTTTCTAGATCCCGACGCCCGACGATCGTCGGGATGGCAGCGCACACCGTTTGTCATCCAAGAAAGACACACCGCGAACACCGATCACACAAACGTTAATTACCGCTTTCATTGCGGGGGAGGTCGTTCTACATGGAATGAGCGTAAAGCCGATTGTGTCCCGGACGACATATCTCCCTCGGAACTTACTAGAAGACTAGCAGGGAAACGTTAAAATACATCCGCACATACAATAGCATGCATCCTGATCAATGATTTTTGAGAAACAGTCAGATAGCCTCTAGATTGTCAAAGGAAGCTCATTTCCGTGCAATTCGATTAGGTACAGATATCCAAAGCTCAGCCTATTAATCATTTCCCCTAAGATAGCTGTGGGAGTAATAAGATGAGGTAGTCAGAGGTGATATAAATACATTGGGAGCCGACAACGTTGAAAACGACAAGAAAGCATGAAAATAATACATCGTGTATGGTAGTACGTGTGGGTCCGTGGATAACAATTGGTTGGATTCAAAGACCACAAGTGACGAAGATGCATGTGAGCGTACACTCTTACTGCCAGGGGGATTTAGGACCTATAAAGACCGCTATATCTTTTAATTGGGATGATCCCACGATCGCTTTACGCCAGGATACATTGCCGTTGGCCATTGGAAATTCGGATATTCAGCGCTAGCCTGAAGGTACCTGTCAGTCGAATAGAATCCTCCAGAGGTTATTGGCGGACTCGTGGCCGCATATCCGCTAACGTTCGCATATTGTGCGAAGGAGTTGCTGAATGATGCCCCAGTCGCTGGATAAGGAGACGAGCAAGAGCTCGGCGCGAACGAACTCGTCGGCGAGGCCAAGTTCATGCCTCGCTCATCCTCTAACCCACGGATTTCCTCCGACAGCCTCTGGTTTGCAAATCGCAATTGCTGCAACTCGTATTGCCAACTTGAAGCGCGAGAAGTATCAAGGTCAGCAAAGAGTGCCACAACAGCACCTGGGTGACCAGAGGTATTAAAGATCGCAGGAGGTCCGGCACCTGACGCGCTAGGATAAGCGGTTCCGTAAATTGTGGTCGCTGCAGCTGTATGGAGAGGTATGATCTGGAAGACCATGGGTGGTTCGCCCACTCCAGTATTGGGTGAACTACCAGTATCGTAGAGAACGAATTCCACGTCGATATTTCCACCATCCTTGGTACGAGCTCTTCCTCTTCCTCTTCCTCCACCACGATAGAACATGGTGTCGACGCCTTCTAAGACGGCAGAAAGGGGTTTCCCAACGAGTTGAGCTTCTGACCAGCCCCATTCATCTCGCAACCCAACCCGCTGGCCTCGAGTATGACCACTTCCAACCATAAGAAGGATGCCATCTCTGTTTATCGTACCCCAGAGCCCATCGAGAGGTGACGCTGAGGATAGAGATAACGACGCCATTGATCTAGTTCTTGCACAAAGTACAATCGCTTTTCGCCCCTTGCCCGGTTCGACATGTAGTCTTCCACGACATTCCATCCACACATGGACACCAGCCTTAGTCTGCGCGCGGAAGAGTAAGTCGACTGTCTTGGGTTTCCCGTCTGAATCAGCAGGCTTGCTCGATTCACCCTGACCATGTGATGGTGAGGCCCACGTTGAGCTCTCCTTCAGCTCTCTCATCAGCGGAACAACATCCGCGGCATGGCATATGTCTCCAAGAGCTTTCCCTATGAGCTCCTCGGAAGTGTACCCAAGTACATGCTGCACTGCAGGAGCCACATAGAGGAACGCCCCCTTCAGCGAGACGACGAGGCAAAAGTCGGGTAGGTGCGAAAGAAGAGCAAGGGAGAGGGGATGGTTTAAATTCCCGTCTTCCGTCTTCTCGTTATTAGAGTCAGATGTCGTTTGAAGGATGGCCTTGAGGTGTGAGGACATCACTAGGGGTGGAATGAAGTTCTTCTTTGTTGATCCCATGAAACTTTGCAGGTGGTCACCCAGGGGATACAGCATGGTCTGAGGTGGATAATTGACGATGTAAGACCCGTCCTTGAGCTTCTCCAAAATAGCGTTCGGTTGCTCAGTCAGGTCTACCTGGAAGCCTACGTGATACACGACCTCGTCTTCGTCAGCGCGTGTATCACTGAAGCCCCCACGGATAGGAATGACGGTCACTAAATTGATAAACGCTCCTCCACCCTTGCGGTAATTCACGATGGACGTCTGGCACTCCTTGTCTGCACTGAGGCTCTTCTTGAGATGAGCAACGGCTTCGTTGCTCGTGTACTGCCGTTGTTCGCCCCTTCTGACCCGACCGTCAGGGCTTTGCAAAAAACGGCAATTCCTTCCTAGAATCTCTCGCTCCAGGTAACCTGTCAACTGGCAAAAGGTTGGAGAACAGTATACAATGGGATGATCATGCCGCCGAACGTCAACAACAACGAAAGATGATGTAAGATCGACTGGCCCTAGGGTGACAGTGGGGTTTGGGCGAGTAGCAACACGGGCAAGTACAGAGAGAACATCGAAACCAGAGGTGGAGTAAACAGGAAGGCCAAGGGCTGAGGGTGCACTGGGGACGGATGCAAATGTCACGGTCGAGATTGGCATGGTCAGGGCCACAGGTGTCGGCACTAGTGGCGCCGGGGGGCTGGACATGGATGCTGGCGAGGTCACTGATGACGAGGGAAAGTCAAACGGCGCAGAACGCGACTCCCGTTGCATTTCCTCGACCGTCTCTTGGGGGGCAGGAACAGTATTGTAATTCTTCAATGTCGAGTACCTTGGGTGATAATAAGTATCAGCGCTCACCCCACAGGAAAACTGGCATACGAAGACAGCGCCGCGCTGCTGAATCCGTTGTTCTCCATCCACGAGCCTTCACTGAGCATTCCTGGAGCCAAGACCTCGGCTCCTCCGCCTGGCGCCAGTGTCGGTGGACCAGTATACATAAATTGAGGCACTTGGATAGTTATTGGCGGCCTTGATGAGGAAACAGGGGGCATTGAGGCATACATCTCTCGACGGTACGCTCCCTCCCTGTCAAATTGGTCGCGCCTGTAGGCATGGTCCATTTTGAGGTGCCGACGTCGGTCCGATTGTGGTGGAGAGACAGCAAGCAGGACGGCTCCATATTGATGATATCAGAAAATCTCTTAGCTAAGCATCCAAAATTAAAATCAAAACCAAAAATAATTTGTATTTCCACAATTCATAATTGAAACTAATAGTTGAAATTGTGCATAGGTCGCCAAAACAAGACGACATCAACTCGTCACCGCTAGAAAACAGAGCTTAACTACACTTGAGTTTAATATATGCCCCCTTTCCCCTGAGATCATCCATGGGTAAATAGATGGACCAGTGAATATGAGGGCAAGATCACACGAAGAAATGCAAAATGAAACGGAACAACAGCAGAAATGATGGCAGTGGATTACCTCCGAACTAGCGTATGCAGTATACATATATATCTAGGCTTACGCCCTCAGCTGGTTCTTCAGGTTCTGCTCAAGAGGGCCCTTCGGCCTGATGAACTGCACGTAGGCACCGTCCCTAAAATACGCGAATCAGAACATCTTCCCATAGACGTAATAATACGTAACACTCACTGTAACACCTTCTTGTCCGCCTTAAGCTTCAGGTAATCCGCCTTGTCGACGTTAGTGAAGCCCCACTTCTTAGAAACAATGATCTTCTGGCGGCCGGGGAACTTGTACCGAGCACGGCGAAGTGCTTCCATAATGACGGGGGCATTGGCGTCCTTGCATCGAATAGACAAGATGATCTGTCCAATGTTGACCCGTGCAACAGTGCCATAGGGTTTTCCCCAGGCGCCACGCATACCAGTTTGGAGTCTGAAGTATATTAGTACGCTGAACGAGAATTACAATGGTGTTGTTACCGATCGGCTCCAGCACAACTCAACATCTTGTTAATCCGAATGACATGGAAGGGGTGCACGCGGACACGGAGATGGAAAGAATCCTTTCCACTGGTCTTGGTGACGTATTTGTTGGCACAGATACGGGCAGCCTCCAGTGCTTCCGAGGAGAGTTGTTCATATTCATCGGAGACGAGGTGGCAGCAGAAGGGGAAGTCGTCAACGGAGGCACGTTTCCTACCGAGGTCAAAAATACGGATCTGAACAAGCCTTAGAACCGCAGCTAATGGACAGGAGAGGCACAAAAATTTACCTTGGGATCTGGGACACCACGGTTGTACCTGGACTTGGGGTATGGCTTGTTCTTGCAGTAGCGATAGCAGCGAGCTGGTCGGCGACCCATCTGTGAAAGATAACCTTGGAGTTAGCATTCAGTCTCGCAGCGAGTTCCACAAAATATGCAAGCGGCACGGGCCCAATTTGCGTCATCCAGAGTTCGTTCAACCCAATCCAGCCCTTCTACCCTCCATCCACAGACAATATTCTGCCAGCACACAAAGTAACAGCGCTCACCTTGAATTCTGAGTCTGACGATGGGAGGGATTGGGTAGTTGAGCGCACAGCCGCCCTTTTATGCCTTCAGGCTGGATGAGTAATGTCTCTGCAAAACTGATTAGTGAGCCGAGTCGGAGTTCGGGCCTTCAATCGGAGTTGAGTCACAACACAGCCACCCGCTCCCGGATCCCCGATTCTTTCCGAAGGATGAGGAAACGACAGAGGGTTATAGAAAAACGTAACTGGTCGTGACTAGTGCCAAACTGTCTGGACAGGGGCTATACTCCGGGTTAGCTTACAAATCTGTAGTGATTGGCGAGCATCCGGCACGCTTCGGCTGCTATGCCGGCTGATTGCCATTGTGGCTGTCTTTCCGATTTCTCCCTATTGGTTTGTATCATTCTCATTGCTAACTCATCAAAACCGAGCTCGACGTCTTTTTTGTACCAGGACTGACCGGGACCGACGACTCCTCACAAAAACCTTCTCACTCTGAGTGCCAGACTTTCTGGTATGAGGATTCAACTTTCAAATTCATTATTACTGCTTGGTGCTCACAAGGGAAACAACCTCCACCCGTTGACGATGCTGTAGCTTATAATAATTTGGCCCGACGATCTTTTATCGATAAATTGTGCTTCCCCTGAGTCCCTGAGTCCCACTATTACTTACCTCGTAGCTGCCTGAGGTTGTGGGGGAAAATGTGAGCTGGTGGCAGCTGTGCTGCCACCGAGCGAACTTTTTCCCCGCAACCAACCAGTGGATCAGATTCATGCATGTCGTTTACAATATACAGTTTTGATTTTTTCAAGCATGTCTGAACTCCGTTAAGTAAGAAAATCCTATATCGTGCAAGGTAGCGACTTCAAAGTGACTTATTTAGTTATTTTTTGAAAATGAATCCAAGAAAAGGAAAGAATCGGGGACCCGGCGTCCGCCGCTACTGGATCTAGAAATGACTCGCCACCATGGGAGCAGACTGAGTGCAATAACTTGGCAGACCGCAGCGAAAACCATACATGGACATCTAGCGGATAGACTTACCTGGGCATTGGGCTATGCTGACATTCGTTTTTCTTATGATGCATCAACTGCCGGTGCACACCAAGTATCCATTAAAACCAACTGGATACCCCTCTTTTTACTCAAACATAATCTGCCTTCCTTGACTTGTGGCTTGTCTTCCTGGGCCCTTGATGTGACAGATCCCCGATTAACACAACACGTCGTTCTTTAGTTCCACTCCATCCCCTCGTGCTGTCAATGGAGGCAAAATGCGAAGTCTTACCACGCGCATGTCCTCCAAGGTTTATCTTTTCTGGATCAAAGTTTCCACAGGGTGCTTATATCCGAACTTGGGGTCGTCGATGCTTGACGCACTGCCTAGATATAGCAAAGATATCGTCGCAGCACGGAAACAATAACTACCACCACGCGACCTTGACTTGGACAAGAAAAGAGGTCAAGTCAACAACCAAACTTGACCACACAATAGACTCGCCTATATAATCTACAGAACATACTTAGCTTCCTTCGCTCGAGCTTATTGTTGAGAACACCATGTCGCCTGCTACATCCCAGTTGACTCCTTCTCACATTCTCTCCCAAGATGCTACCTACGCCGACTCCTTGATCTCACCCAAATCGTCTATGCGAAGCTACCACCTGCGCTCTATGTCTGGCTCTTCAGACGAGACGATGGTCGAGGAGCCCAAAGTGAAGGTGGCATCGAACAAGTTCAGAATCAAGGCCCAGAGATCCTTGAGCATCCGCTCTGCGGCCACCACCCCTGCCTTCCTCCGCCTGAAGCATTCCTCGGACGTGAACAGACCCCCTTCGCCTTCGCTGCCTTCCCCAATCGTCGACGGATTTAGACGTCAAAGATCTGACTCCGCGGCACGCAAGTTCGTCAAGACTGCTGGCGTCCTACTTCGACTCAAGTCTGTTCCTAAGGGACAGGGCGAAGGGAACGAGTCTAATGATCTTCCAAGTGCCACTACAGTCTCTGCTCAGACCGTCGAGTCCCCGAAGCTTCCATTGAAGACGCGTTCCTCCCGCGCCCACACCGCGTCGCACGTGCGCCCTAAGATCGACCGACCTCTGAATCTGAGGAGACCAAACTCCTTCACCGCTTTCATCGACGTGGAGGTTGAAGAGGATTCCGAAGAGGATGAGGTCGCCAAAGAAACCAGGCTTCTCGTTGCAGCGATGAACCGTCGGTGGATCCTCCACGAGTGTCAATGTCCTTATGACAAGAAGGAGCTCAAAGCTTGTGTTGTGAGTGACTATTCTCACAGCTGTATCCTTGTTTTTGAACTCACGGACTTTTCAAAGGCGTAAGCTCACTGAACACCGCGCAAATCTTCTGCGCTGAATTATTCTTTTCGGTTCTTGTTCATTTGTTTCTTTGTTTCATCTTTCCTGCGCCACCTTGTATTGACCTTCTTCCTCAAGAGCCGGTTGTCGCCATCTATGCCCAATATGCCTTATGCCATCTATGCCTATCTATGCCCCTTATGCCAATCCAGGCGGCGACCGCTCTATTCTTGTCTCCTTCATCCTCTTTGCCTTGATATTCAATTTTTTGTATTGCTTTCATCTGTAGTTTTGTTGTCTGTATTGCTTTGACTGTAGGTTTGTAACACGAATTGAAATTTGTTCATTTATCATTATCACCTTGTTCAGAGAGAGCAGATCAGAATAGATCATGTAAGGGATCAACCATTCTGTCGTTGGTGGAAATCTGAGATACAAAACAGACTAAGCGGTAACTACGGGGACACCTGCCTGGAGATAATATCGGTTTAACATAGATTTATCCTATGAGGATGACACCGACTTACAATTAAATAGGAAGTACATATCCTGCGAAGTGCTCCTCCTGATATCCCCCATTCTTGACGGCGTTGTCTCTTTCAGCCGCATTAGTAGTGTAGAAATGGTCATGCGTAGCCGGCTGATACATGCGGTAGAACGGTACGCTACCACAGAGTTGAGAAGTCGAAGGATAGATGTACCCTGCGATACCCTCGTCATTGAACCTTAGATTATTGATTGCATTGTTCCGCTGGGCCACGTCGGTGGTGTAGAAGTGATCCACGGCGGTGGGTGAGTACATGCGATAGAACGGCACGGTGTCTGGAGCTCGGAAATCATAGATGCGAGCAGCGTCTCCTTCGAGCTTCCAGCCGCTAGCAACAGTAGCTTTGGTGGTGTATAAGTGGTCTGACTGCTCTTTGTTAAACGCCCGATGAAGGGGTATTGCCAAGCCTGTGGGGCAAGTATTCTACTGCCAATGATTCAACGACGACAAAAGCTGGAAGCACAAGCCGGGTAACTTACCTCCGTCGCAGAGACAACGCCTAACGAAATGAGGGCCAATATGCAGGTCTGTGCTAAGCCTTTCATGTCCAGAGGATGCCTGTACAGTGTATCTGTGAGGACACGCTTTCACGAAAACCGCATCCTAGTTTATATGTGAACTGGGAGGCTCCTGAGCGCTGCCAGAACGTACCTTAGAACGAACAGGCAAATACAATCCGATGGCGCATGTCTTGAAAAGAATGGAAGGTCTGTCAAATCTTACAGTCGAAATGTTAAGTTGTATAGACCAGAGTGTCTAGTTTTTTTTCCCCGCCCAAACGAAGAATGATCTTTGATCAACTTAGCTGATGAGCGCTAACGCTGGTCATCCTTCGAGCCATGTAGATGCCCATCTGTGTCCCTGCCAAGCTTGTTTCCTGTGTATAGTAAAAAAAACTGCCACGTACGCGACCTACCAAGCCATTGAAGAAGTTTCTTTGTTTGATGGGTGCGCGTTTCCTGACAGGATGACGGCCATGGGATGGCACCATTCAACTAGTTATCCAGCATCACAGTAAGAATGGTTTGACCTCCAATTGGACGCCTGGAATCCCTACCGGGACCCACAACCATGAGGTATGAGAAGAGCCGAAGTCGAATTGGGACAGTCCATCTCCACTACCTATACTTGCTTTATGCATAATACTGGAGGAATACAGCTCCAGAATCTCGAAGGATGAAGAAAAATTAATGCCTCAGATCCGTTAAAGCTGCCAGTCTCCATTTCCTAAGCACTGGCAGAATTACGACCCGTGGGCTTGGATGCGCGCAACAGCGGTACTAGGATTCTCCAGACTTCGCAGTTAGAATGAATTCTCCGTTGAAATTAATGAATGGAAGATAAAGCGTAGAGGTTCAACAGCTGTCCGCAAAGTCTGAGTGAAACAAGGAGGATGCGACATTCGCATAAAGCCGCAGGCGTGCCAGCTGAATGCGGCATTTGCCGCACGCCGCATCTGCATCAGGGAAAAGACTGCGAGATCGGAATATGTCACAATATTCAAAATGCATTATGATATACATAATCCCTTGGGATCTATCACAACTGAAACTCGCACATTAATATACCATTGTGATGCTATTGTAATACTATCCCGATGCCCTTCTCATATGCTCACAAGTCCACCACATTTTACTGACAACGAAAACACATTTGATTGCAATCACACAAATCACGGCAAGTAGAAATGATAAAAATATAGTATATTGCGTTCGGCAAATACATAAAACCAGCTATGTATACTAGACACTGTAATGAATCCCTCCACTCTTGGTTGTACTACTGGAAAACAACGGCCCTTATCGCTCCATGGTAGCCTTGGCTAAGAGGGGATACAAGTAAGCATTTGAATGGGGCCGAGACATGCAAGAACTTACACAATGATGCAACCGCAGTGAGGACCAGGCCAACCGGTAGTGTAGGTGCATCTTTCAAGGCAATCAGTCTAAGGCGGAGTCAACAAAAAGGGACATACACACCAAAACACATTTACAAAATTGACTTCGACTTTAAACTGACAGACCTGATGCTGACCTAGGACGGTATGGACATAATACAGAGATGGAGGTGGATGCACTTACCAGTGACCACGGACCGTGAGCGTAGAATCTACTATCCACATCAGCGACCGATACCAGTGTGACAGACAACAGCAGGTACTTGATATCTCTATCGAACTGACAGCGCATCTGTAAGTCCCACTGCTCGAGGAGCTCACATACCTTGGACGCAGAGATGCCCCCTCGTGAAGCCAAGAGTCGCGAGACTTCAGCGCGATGTGAGAGTAAAAGGACAAGTCCAACCACTTCCTTATTGGGACTTATCAACAATCTTCGGGCGGAGTTTGAATCATTTTTACTCCACTGACGACGTCGTCTTCCCCTTTGCGAAGTTCCAGGCGACGACTGCTTGACATGAAGTGGGATACTCATTTTTTAATGATTTGGTACTTAGTAAAAGGCTTTATAGAGCGTGAGGAAGCTACATTGATCTTTCTCATATCTTGTAGCACTCTCATAGTTTGATTATAGGTATGTTGGGACCAAGTCAGGATGTGTGAAATGAGCTGTAATGAATTATCAACAGTACAAGGTCATCAGGAGTGGATTCCAAGCAATTTCCTATATTATGATGGAATTGTAATCACCCGAAATAATGGCCGCTCGTTAGGATCGGCAAAATCCGCCGTGACCAATTACAATTTTTTGGTCTTTTTCCTGATGTGCTGGTGGATGTGATTGCCTTTGAACGTTGATCTTTTGGTCTGCTAATGGGCTCGCTCGGGACTATGTGGCGACTTGGTCTCTTGATCTTCCTTGTTGACTCAGGCTTGATGGTAAACATGCTTTCTTGAACCAGCTTCTCCTTTTTCAAGCTTTGTAGCCAACTTAGCAGGCTGCCCTGTTTACAACGGGTCGAGGATCGAACCTACAACCAAGACTTTATCACGGCTATAAATATCCATATCTATAACATGCTTCCTCTGAGATATTGTGGCCTTGTGTCTTTACTCTTAAATCCTTCCCTTCGACCGGTGTCACCTTTCTCGGAGGTATGAGTTTAGGGCAAGCCGACCATCCCGATGGCTGCAGAACCCTGTATCTTTTTTTGAGGTTCCTTTTTCGCAAAAATAAATTGAACTTCTTCAAACTCGCCCAGAAATAGCATGGCTGGTCTAACCACGCGTCGTACGCTTCGTGAGATTCGGAGGAGAAATCGTAAATTTCAGTTGCCTGGAGGTGCATCAGCGTATCTCTTCTCCAGATGCCCTGCATGACGGCCGTTGCGATGCTTCTGTGTAGAACGGTGACCAGTTCACCGATCTGCGGTTCGAACCTTGGCTTGGAATCTGAGGCATTTGTTCCATCATGTTTGTGGGAAAACTGATGTATATTATTCCACAGTCACAAAGCACCTTCAAACGAAATCAATCAACTATTCGACCCTGAAACTCAACACGAAACTGCTGTCGTCTGTGAGTAATGTACGAGTCATTAAATGTTCTAAGCAGAGATATTAATTCGACGTACTGCAGTCAAACGGGAAGGACGTATCCTGCAATACCCTCGTCCACGTATCCGCCGGTCTGGGCCGCGGTGTTTTTCTCGTTCGCATTCGCGGTGTAAAAATGATCGTGCACCGTTGGGTTGTACAGGCGGTAGAATGGAACACTTCCGCACAACGCGGAGGGATAGATGTACCCAGTGATACCCTCGTTATTATATCCCAAATTCTGGACCGCGTCGTTGCGCTCGTTCCCATCGGTGGTATAGAAATGATCCACGACACTGGGCTGGTACATTCGATATAACGGCACCGTTCCGGAAACTTGGGAACTAAAAACGCGACCTGCGTTGCCCTCAGAACTGTAACTCAACTGAGCGACAGCGTTTTCCATTTCCCCGGCGCTGGCGGTATAAAAATGATCATGGGACCCTGCGCTGTATCCTCGGAGGAGGGGTATCGCCCCTTGAGGGCAGGTACCCTGCATATGGACGTTTAATTGACAACAGTCAAAGAATAGATGAAGTAACTTACCTGCGTCGCAGAGGCAACGCCCAAAGAGAGGAAAGCGATGGCGCAAGACACTAGTAAGCCTTTCATGTTTGAAGATTATCCTCTAGTTTAAGGATGTGCATTGACTAGAGAATACATACGTTTTATAGTGGAATCGAGTGGCTGGCTCACCGGCCCCTGAACTGAAAATATGGGGGTAAGGATTCCAGAACATTCCTACCTACAGAGCGAATAGAAGAATTGTCAAGTCGCAAAGTTGAATGATCAATAGAAGCACCTGAGCGATTTTATCATCCCTCTAGTATATTCAATCAGACCCCTGGTTGAAGACGAAGTCAGGTAGATGCTCAGAGGTCATCTGTATTTAGCACAAATTTTGAGCGAACATCGTCTCTATCCCAAGTGCTCGTAGGCCTGTCATCTGCACCTTTGTTGCTCGCATGCTCTCTGAACTCCTCGCCGCAGGAGATGGTGCATGTGGTACAATGTTGGCATTGCCATTGAAGAAAACGGGGCAGAACCGCCACGAGATCTTCTAACACGCATGTATAGAATTAAGGGACCAAGTCTCAAGCATGTTCATCATTTTGATTTAACAAGTGCTAACTTCGTGCCACAGTGATTTAGAGGCCCTAATGATGGCGCTGAAAAAAAGTATTTTGGTACCTCACCCCTACAACATCCTTCTCCACAGTGACCCGCAAAGAGAACAGAGCGCCCGTCCTCGACTATAATCCTGAGAACGATTTAAGATACACCCTCAAAATGGCACATGCCGGCCTTGGGAGATACGATTGCTCGAGACGTTCTCCCGAGCGTATATTAAGTATCCTAAATTGTGTCTGCGCTCTGGCTTCGGTGACAGAACGTACACTCAACGCAAGTTTCGAAATGAATGGAGAATCCAATTCTTGGATAATGTATGGAAATACATGGAAGCGCCTAAAATCACGCGCACGTCCTTGTACATCTGTATTCACCGAAACATCTTGAATGCTTTACATCAACACACCTTCTGTTCAACTATACGGGCCATAAGAAGGGTGCCAAGGGGCGTTGATGTAGATGTCCAGATCATTGTCACTCTGTGGAGAAACTGATGAAAGATGGAAGGCAATAATTCGGGCATGACAGAATTACGATCTACAAGGAACTACCTCATCTGCGATGCAGGTCAGCGAACAAGATTTAACGAGATGGTTTATTGAGTTCGACGTACTGCTGTCAAACAGGAAGAACATATCCTGCAATCCCCTCATCCACATACCCGTCAGCCTGTGCTGCAGTGTTTCTCTCGTTCGCATTTGTGGTATAAAAATGATCGTATACCGTAGGGTTGTACAGGCGGTAGAGCGGGATTGCGCAGCACGACGCGGAAGGATAAATGTACCCAACGATACCTTCGTCGCGATATCCAAGGTTCTGAATTGCGCTATTGCGCTCGTTTAGATCCGCGGTGTAGAAATGATCAACTATGGTGGGGTGGTATGCACGATAGAACGGTATCGTTCCGGAAACTTGGGAACTGAAAATGCGGGCTGCGTCGCCCTCAGATTTGTAATTTAACACGGTGATAGCATTCTCCATTTCCGCGGCGCTGGTTGTGTAAAAGTGGTCCTGAGTCGCCCCGTCATATCCTCGGAGGAGAGCAATCGCTGAGTCGGTATTCTGAGAATAAAGGTGCTTAAAGTTGAGCGTGACAGTGGTGAACGATGAAGGAGCCTACCTGTGACCCAGAGACGATGCCCAAGAAGAGGAAAGCGATGACGGAAGCCAGTAGTAAACCTTTCATTTTTGAGCGATAACTTTTGGTGATATGCATTCACATTTTTATAGCCAGCTGGCCTCGGCGGCGACTGAAAACGAGAATACGGAGGAATATTCCAGGATAGCCCTCCAGACCTGTTTCGGAAAAAAAATCTATCATGTCCTGAAAGATGTACCTAACAAGATATCACCGAGTTCCCGAACCGGACGGAAAGGTCTGAGAACAGTAGTTGTCCTCAACACAAATCTTGCTCGAGGCAGAACTAGATAAAGTTTTGCTCAGCTAGCTTTGGTACGATCTTGTCTTTCAAAAACGAAGGCCTCCTTTACCTCGAGCGTTCATACTTCATGGGCTTGGCATCTACATATTTTTTTTTACCTGTACCAGGATCCCCGAAGCGACATTGACAGCTTGATGATCAAAGTGATTGGCGGGTACTGGACAGAGCGACCTCGACAAATGTAGACTTTGGACGGAGCATTAAGGCCTTAGGCTCCCAGTCATTTTGATCAGCGCATGCTTCATAGAGGTCCAGACGATGTTGCCAAGATGTTAACCTCGGGGTCAGTTTGGGGAATCCTCGCATTTAGAGATACGTGGCAGCCTTGTCGACTTCGACGAAAGAATAACAACTCCTCGTGAAGAACTGCTGCAGATAATCTCCGGCGGTGTTTTAATATTTACGCGCCAGGGTTGCCACAATAGCCTCTCTCAATGCTACCAGGTGTAGGTACAATCTGACCAAGACTAGGTTCAAAGCTCAATAATGCTTCTGATGCCGACTAGTTTGACGGCATCATTATAAGCAGGAGCGGAAAAGCGTTCTACCAGGGATGTTTTGCACTTCTCACGCGAAAATCAGTGTGCATTAGGGTCGACATGGGAGGTTCTGACTTAGGCAAGTGTGCGGATTTTACGGCGCGTGGGTGAGCGGTACATTCCCTACCGGTAATTGGATGGTGCACCCGTTACCTTTCCGTCTGTCTGTCAGCCATCCTGTACCAAAATCCTAAGTCAGACACAAAGAAGCACCTTTTAGTCTTTGCCGACGCTGCCTGGTCATTCAGAATCCCAGCATCCTTTGATTTGCGTTTCGGATATGCGGGCTACCCAGTTTATCATCGAAAACAAGGATTGTACTAGTACTCCGGTAAGTATCTGTTTGAAGGTTGACAAGGTAGGACAAGAATGCCACTGACGGGGAATTGACTTGTCACGCACTCGGCCGGCTGCATGAATCTGGGTTCTCCGTCCGCTTGGGAAAGTTCAGAAACGTCCTTGGGCGTCAATTGTCAGGCTATAACGGCGAACAGCATGTTTCCTCTCATGGCTATTGAGGTTGTGTAGTAGATCACCTTATTTAACGGGAAATCGATCGCTTGCCCTTGAGTGCAGCCGGGCTCAATCATAAGCTGACAGTAAAGTTAGCTACTCAATTATGGTGGACCTACGTACCCAAGTGAACATACGCAAGCAGTTTTTGAAGCTTCGCGAACTTCGCTGAGGAATTACACCTGGGTAGGGGGGGTCAAAGATATACCAGACGAAGTCGAAGACTCGGAAATGGCAGTTGGGACGTCAATAAAGGTCTAAGACGGCACAGTTGGGTTTCAAAGATACCCCGGCGGGGTGTGGGGATGGTCTGGATGCAGTGAGGAATTTGTCTTAGCCTGTATCCGGAAACATACGGATGAAAGACCAACGGGGCCCCGTCTACTAACGCAACGGAAATACTCGGATATGGTACATAAGTACCATAGAAAGAAAAATCAACCTGTAGGGATAGTTGTGAGGAGAGAATGGCTGATAGAGGGATGTGGGTTAATGTTCATACATGTCCGGCAAGGCTCAAGCTTTCTCGGCCCCGGCTACTGAGCACGTGATATAGGGGCATGTGAATCTGGGGTACCCCGGAGTCCTCGTCCATTCATCTTCTTTCCTTTTCGCCGACACCTTCACCTCCACCGCCTGGATGTACCATGAGCTCGATGTTTCGCATCACTCCCAGCCTATGGGACAAGATTCACCATTTTGCTAGCTTCCCCCAGACGGGAGGTGAGTTGGTCAAGTCTGTCGAAGGATCCTCTAGTGTTCATGCTTGTTACCACAGTGTCTCTACAACAAATGGTGCTTTTTGGAAAGAATCCTAGCCAGGGAACTCTTCTAAAGGCTAGCCAATTTCTTGCTGGTACGCCGTCTTCTGTCTGGCTCAGGAGAAATGTGATTCACGGTCGTGTGCTACACAGAGGAGTTGCCCGTTCGTTTGGCTCACCGCGTCAAAGAACTTGACGAACTACCACACAACCTCAGCTCCATGCCTTCCATAAAGAAGGTGAAGAACTGGTATGCACAGTCATTCGAAGTGAGTCATTGGTATATGGTTATCCCATCTACCCCCTCACAACCAACGGCTAGGAACTCATAACGTTTCCGCAAATCGTTCTGCCCCAAGATATTCGGCGTGCTTTAATTGGAACGCGTGACGACAAGCTTTCGTCTCTTCCTGAACCTGTTCCGAACCCATCTTTGGCGCAATTAGTAGAAGACTATGCCAATAATCCTCATCTGCACACAAGCTACAACAGCGGATCGCAGGGCAAGATGAATCTGAATGGAAATGGCAGCAATGGGTTCAATAAGCTGAAGCTGAGAGTTCCTATGGAGAGAAGGTGAATTTATTTCCCTCATGATCTGTACAATGAAGACGAGTCTCGTCAGGTACTACGCCAATACCGACAACATTGATTGGCCGCCCCAAGTGCGGGACTACAACGCGCGCTTCACCAAGACTTTGGAAGCGATCAAGAGTCGTCACGACCCCACCGTAACAACAGTGGCGCAGGGCGTTCTTGAATGGAAACGTAGCAAAGGAGAAAGAAATATTGGGCTTGACGTTCAGGCATGGCTGGACCGATTTTATCTATCACGGATTGGCATCCGCTTCTTGATTGGACAACGTGTGTCTTTTCCCTATGCAATATGCACACTCACTTACTGTATGGTTCAGATATTGCCCTGAACAGCGAACAATCGCACGATGACTATGTCGGGATAATTTGCACCAATGCCAACGTTCACGACATTGTGCAGGAAGCTATTGAAAATGCGCGGTTCGTTTGCGAAGAACATTACGCCATGTTCAGAGGACCTCCCGTACAACTCATTTGTCCTCCTGATCTTTGCTTCCCTTATGTTCCCGGCCATCTTTCGCATATTGTCTTCGAGCTCTTGAAGAACTCTCTGCGTGCGGTCGTAGAAAGATTTGGTGTCGATGCAGAAAATGGATATCCACCTATAAAAGTGGTGGTGGTGGAGGGCACAGAAGATATTACCATAAAAATAAGCGACGAAGGCGGCGGCATACCCCGAAGCGCCATACCATTAATCTGGACTTACATGTATACAACGATGGAAGGTCAAGGCGTGTCCGAAGATTTTAACGCAAGTGATTTTAAGGCTCCCATGGCAGGATTCGGTTATGGACTGCCATTATCAAGATTGGTGAATTGTCTCTGTTTGCTTTGAACTAATGGCTAATGATCTGGTGGTAGTATGCACGGTACTTCGGTGGAGACCTTCGACTAATAGCCATGGACGGGTTTGGGACAGATGTTTATATTCACCTCAATCGACTGTCGAGCAGTCGAGAACCATTACCGTAGATGTATCGAATCTGATCATCTAATGAAGGACTTTTCTGCCTTCAATACTCCACCGAAATGTACTACTACTAATATAAGTATTTCAAAACTACTTTGTAGCGGGATTGTTTCAAACGGCGCCCACGCGAAAAGCCTTTGCCCGTATGGAGTGTCTATCTTACAAGTTACAGAACGATTGCTTAAAGCAGAACTTTCTCGTCCGTTCCGAGTTTGGATAGAAGGTTACAAGATGCGTTAGCGCTTAGTGCAAATCCCCCCAAGAATCCTCATTTTATTAGCGAAACGACGCGCAATGGCCGCACATGTGGTCAAAGGAGCTCCTCGTGATCAGAAAAATTTCTGGATTGAAGTTTTTTGTTAATTGATTAACCGCAACAAGTGCGCATAGTGCGCCCACTATCTACTAAGACGCGGTGGCGGACCTGGTGCTAGACCCCTCCTTCCCCTTGCGCCTAGCCCCTCCATTCAGTAATCTCATTTCTTCAGGTCTCGGCATGGAATGTGGAGTTTATTGAAAATTTTACAGTGGCGTAGTGAATTTCGAGAAATTCTAAAATGCTCAGTTATAATGCGAAAAGCCGCTTTATTACACTGACGCGTACATAGTTCGTGTAATAATCTCTGCATTGTGTACAAGAGGACACAAAAATTAGAGACGGTAAGCTATAATGTACGTGGAAATTTCATGTCATTGAACACTAGTCCAAGAAGAAAAGGTTACATTGACGATGGAACGGCACCTTGTAGTTAGACCCGGGCAGTGAGACTAATCTTTGTTCATGGTTCAGAAAAAGTTCGCAATGACGCGCACAGTCGGAGTTTAGCGTCAGGATAGAGATCTCAGTTTTGTTGCAAGAATTTTTGGGCGGCGAGGCAATACGAGTCAAAAATTGGGTTGATAAGTACTTGCTCACTTTCGGGCTTCTGAATATCAAACAACTGTGCTGGAGCATGCGTGCTTTGAGTCTTAAGGACCGCCTCAGTGAGGTCCGTCTAAGATTTGAAGACATGCGACAATATGGCGTTGGGGGCCCGGAGAATGAGCTGCGGGACTTCGTGTAAACTCGAGATTTGTCACTACTGGAAAGTTGCGTCCATACCTTAAAACATTAGCTTTCTACCCGACTAGAGAATACAAGGATTTGAGACGTCGACCATTAGACGTTCGAATTCGAATTCGAACATCTCGGCATCTTTCAAGGTTGCCAGTGACTCCTATTTAGCTTCCGAAGGCAGTGAATACAATGTCGTGAGGCCGGTGCTGGACGTGAAGCGGGGTTACTCGTGCCTGTTAGACCGCTTAGTTGAGCTCCGTACCTTGCTCGCGCGGGATAAGCATCAAAGAAAATATGTTATGGCCCCAATATGTCCCATATTTCCAGAGATGACAAAGTGGACCTCAGACCTCAGATCCCATCGATCCGTCAATGCTTGATTGCAGGCAAGTGATCAATCGTTGAATAAAACCTGCGCCAATCCTGATCGTTAATCTGGGCGGCATATCACGTGAATATTTCCCGATTCAGTCACGTTCGGCCGTGTCGTCATTCAGGTCTATCATCGGCAATGGTGAAACGAACTAGCGGGTCCTATTCCAAAGCAAAACGTCTTGTCTTTCAACCACCACCTTCTCCGCGATGTCGTCTGACGAGAGCATTACTGAGAAGCCCCCGCAGAAGGGTTGGAAGAAACGAAGGCTTCAGGGAGCCTGCGATGCGTGTAGAAGGAAGAAAAGTGTGTATTACGGAACAGATATCATTGAAGTCATGTTTCACTAACTGATATCGTAGTAAAATGTCCGTGAATGGTGGTAGCATTTCTTTCGACGAGATAGCATATTAATATGCGCATACATCTAGGCGACAGCAGGAATATGCCTGGTAATCAATGTTCCAACTGCCGGGCATTCAATTCACCCTGTACTCATGATGAACCAGCAAAGGTGAGCATCGTTTAAGTACCGCAAGAATTTACGATTGCTCAGCGCTCTTCTGATTAGAAACGTGGTCCTAAGAGCAAGTATGTTGCCTGTCTCTAACCTGTCGACATGTCTCAACTTCATCTCAGTTACGTGACTCGACTCGAGAAGAGAGTACTGAAGCTTGAAGAAATTTTGAAACAGGTCAGCTCATCAGCGTCGGCTTTCTCGTTCCCTCGTCCACTCCTCACACTCGTTACAGTTCCAGCCTGACGTCACTATCCCTGATTTTGATGAATCTGCGTCTAGCACTGGCAACAATCTTGACAGCTCAAACAAAAGCTCTCCTTTATCTGATGGCCTTGATGCTGGTGCTGCAACAGACGAGTCCGACACCGACCCTGACATGGAGTATATCGAAGTGATGGGCCACCTCAAGAAGCTGTCACTGCACATGATGGACAACCGCTACTTTGGACCATCTAGCAATCTCGCATTCATGCGTAAAGCATTTTCGATGAAGAGCGAGCAAACGGGCCAGGAAGTTAATGTTAAAAAGGATCACTGGAAGAATTGGCAGACTCATCCCGTAAGAGATTGCCTGTGATATTTTCACATCGCTGAACATGAATGATAGTGGGAGCAAGCAACCGTCGAAATGAGCCGGAATACTTTCTATTTTCCGCCGCCTGACCTTCTTGCGGATCTCGTGGAGTTGTATTTCACTCATTTCCATCCGTATATGCCTATTTTGCACGAGCCAACTTTCCGTCACTCTGTAGCTTCAGGGCAGCACCACGTTGACCATAGATTTGGTGCTGTGTTACTCTTAGCATGCGCTGTAGCTTCAAGAGCATCCAATGATCCTCGTGTTTTCTTGGAAGGTATGTCGGAACATTCATCGGGCTGGAGATGGTTTGTACAAACCAGAGAGATGCCGCGAGCCCTGTTCGATATGCCAAGTTTGCATGACCTACAGTTTTGTAGTGTAAGAGTCATGACCTTCGTTTCCGATCCACTCTCACTATCGGCATAGTTATCGGCGGAGTTTCTCTTGGCCACCTCTTCACCTCAATCGGCGTGGACTATGATTGGCCTGGGCATTAGGTATGGTGTAGAGATGGGTGTACATCGACAGCGACCGGAGAGACCTACTTACGAAACAGAACTGAGCAAAAGAGCATTCTGGTTTGTCGTTGGTGCTGTTTCTGAGCGAACGTTTCTCACATCCGTTCAGGGGCTTATATGTGCTCGACCGACACTTGTGCTTGTATCACGGTCGACCGCCAGCAATTCGGGACGAAGAGTGAGCCTGCCTCTATTGATGGTTTGTATCGATGTTAAAGTGTCATGACATTAGTTTTGACCTCGACTTTCCAATTATCTGCGATGACGAATACTGGGCAATAAACGAAGAGGGCTGCGAATTCGTACAACCTCCGAGCGTGCACAGCAGGATGGATTATTTCATCATGCATCTGAGGTTGTGTCAAATCATGTCGTTCGCTGTAAGGACGCTCTATTCCATCCGCAAAGCGAAGCAGGCAGAGGGTCTAGTCGGTGCAAATTGGCCACAGAACATCGTCTCGCAACTGGATTCTATGCTCAACAATTGGATCATCCAAATGCCCGACCATTGTACGTGTTTTTTATCATAAAGCTTACCCTTTGACCGTTTGGTACAGTAAAATGGGGTCAGCATCGCGAAAACAGGACCTTCTCTTTCCAAGCTGCATTGCTATACGCGACGTATTACCATGTACAAATACAGATCCATCGACCGTTCATTCACAAGTCCTCACCGTTAACGTTTCCCTCGCTTGCGATATGTACCAATGCAGCACGTTCCTGTTCTCGCGTTCTCGAGGTACAAAGAGAAGATAGCCCCCCTCTTCAACTGTTCGGATTTTCGGTGAGCTAAACTCCCACCCCGTATGGATTAAAGCTCATCGTAAGCTCCAGATGGCAGCCTTTTCATCAGCTATAATTCTTGCTATGAATATGTGGAGCACCTCCAAGCCGGGTTCCCCGACTTCGTCGTCGTCAATGAAGGAGATGGAGGACATCGATAGGTGTTTGAGTATATTAGAGCTCAGCGCCAAACGGTACGACTTTCTCAGTCTTATAGAAATATCTACTTACGATGACAGATGGAATATCTCCGGTCGCCTGGTGTAAGCCCTTTTTGTATCAACGACCTTGCTGTCGCTGATAATACCTTTCTAGGGATATTTTACGAGTCATTGTTGGAGATGCTCCACCTTCAACAGAAACTCAGTTGAAAGGTAGAAATGGAATTTCCGATTTCTCCATGGGTGGCCCACATTCGTTTATGGCTTCCGATTCCCACACGAACCAATTTTTTGTTAATGCATCATGGCCCCCGCAGACCGGAACGACGGTAACACAGTCGCCAATGTCTGTCTATGGCAATGTCTTGAACCAGGTTCCCGGTGTATCCTCGTCGTTTGTCACAGAACCAACCGCAGCTGCTTTTACCGGGCAGGAGCAGGCCGCTCACGTTTTCTGTGTGAAAGACCCGACCACAGGCATGCAGGAATCGATCACATTGGCCGATGGTGCCACATTGAAACCAGACGCAATCAATATGTGGTCGAATGTGCCTATGGGGTTTAGGTACGTCCATTACTACCGAGAGTGCCAATGTTTCTCATCTGGATTCCTACAGCTGGAATGATTGGGGAGCATATATATCTAATATGGGGACTTAGATTGCAGCGGTCTCAGGTTCGTCTTTTGGAGTCTTTGGTCAGCTTGGATGAAACACGCATGTACTAATATCATGTATGTATCAATGTTCTACATTCATACCATATTTAAGTTCAACCATCAGTACAACAAGGGAGCATAGATCGGCGGCTCTCCCCACACCGCTAGAGGAATTCCTTCTTAAGACAAAGGGCAATTTCGCCGCAGTTGCCGCATTTTCTGGGCTTGTCTTCGTACACATCCGGATCCTCATATTCAGCTAGAGGGTGCCTGTCACCTCGATAAACTCTTCCTCTTGGGGCGGAACTCATATGGTACCATCTCGGGGCTAACATCGACCGTAAGAGATGTGTTGAACGTGAAGTACATAAACTCACACATCACGCAGTATGCTATCCCGAAGTTGGAATTTTGGCAATGGCAAGAGCCTACTCTTGGGTTAGAGAGATATCGAAATATAAAAGCATGGTACTTGCCGTTAGATGTGCTGGGGACGCAGCTCTCGCGAGCAATAGACCCACAATCTGAGCATTCATCCTTATCGTTATCGTTTTGAAATTTGTGGTTACACCCAGTGCAACGGTTGATGGGGTCGCTTGAGTGGCTTCCTAGCCTCTTCTTCTTCCGCCTTTTCCTGCATCTCGCGTAGGGTCTTGTTCATCGCACCGCCCTTTTTGTGAATGCACCACTCCCCCTTTTCGCATTTCTCAGAGCTGAGAATCGAGACGCGTCGGAAATATCTATACCAGGCTGGTAAGTTAAAAGGAGTTCACCAATACAACGCGTTTTTGTAAAAGGAACAGCGAAGCCTTGGTTTAGGCAGCCATTAGCTTCACAGAGAGGCATCTTGGTCAAAACAAAGCGAAAGCAAAAAGAAAGTGTGGGGGGGCGGGGGGTTGAAATGCTATTTCGGCATTCAAAAATATATATATTTTCGGGTTCTTCCGGCTGCGTGCGTTGATCTGCGAGAAATCACTTTGTCATCGACGTCGAGTTCAAATTATCGTTTCTGCATGTCTTCAGATGAAAGTACCTCTCCCCCGCCGCAACCCTGGAAGAAGACTCGGCTGCAAGGCGCTTGTGATGCCTGTCGGCAGAAGAAAGGTACTTTGAAATACAGATTTTGAACGAAGCCCTAATAGAGCGCTTTTCTAGTGAAATGTTTGTGCATTCGTCTGTTGCATCCAGAGCAGCAGCTGAGGTTGCCTATTAGGTGACAGTGCTACAATGGAAGGAAAGCCGTGCAGCACCTGTCGAATTATGAGCTGCCCCTGTACGCACAACATTCCAGCCAAGGTAGAAGGCTCTCCACTCGCCGCCTCTGGTTTGGTTCTGATTTATTCAGTAGAAGCGGGGTCCCAAGAGCAAGTGGGTATTCATCAACGGAGTATGCCACTACCAGCTGATATTTTCCAGCTACATTACTCGGTTGGAGAAGAAGGTACACCATCTCGAAGAGATCCTCCAAAAGGTGTGTTAGTCTATTTATCAAGTATACAATCGTTGTTTCTTACAGTATCCGAAGAACCAACTAGACCAAAGCGGTGTGACTGATGAATTCATAGTGGAAGATGCGCCTGACGACGATGACGATGACGACGAATCCGACCTCGAATATATCGAACTTATGGACCAAGTCAAAAGGCTGTCCTTAACTGGTATCAATGACCGATACTTTGGGCCTTCTAGCAATTTATACTTTATGCGGAAAGCTCTGAACATGAAAGGGAAGCAAACAGGTACCAGCCATACATCGGTGAAGAGCAAATACGCGGGCAATTGGGAAATTCAGCCAGTTCGTCGTGAATATACTTCCACTTTACTGCGTTGACTGTCTGATATAGTGGGAGCTTGTTGCGTTGGAGAAACCTCCCTTATTTTTCCCTCCGGACGACCTCCTCGCAGATCTACTAAATCTGTACTTCGCCTATTTCCACCTATACATGCCTCTTTTACACGAGCCTTCATTCCGTCGCTCTGTCGCATCAGGTCTTCATATCCGAGACCACCGTTTTGGCGCCGTACTTCTGCTAGTGTGTGCAGTTGCCTCCCGTTATTCAAATGATCCGCGCATTTTTCTGGAGGGTGCTTCGGAACATTCCTGCGGGTGGAAGTGGTTTTTTCAAACGCAGAGAATGCCTCGCTCTGCCTTTGACAGCCCTAGTCTCTATGACTTACAGCATTGCTGCGTGCGCCTTTTTTAACCTCTTGAAGCGTTATGCCTTATTGTTTTACAGCTATCAGCAGAATATATCACAGGTACCTCGGCACCGCAATCCTGCTGGACAATGGTCGGCATTGGAATCCGCTACGCAGTTGAGATGGGACTGCATCGCCGTTGGCCCGAAAATCCGAGTGTAGAGAGTGAGCTCAAGAAGCGTGCGTTCTGGTATTTGAGTTTCACGCTTATCGATGCTGTCCCGGAGTCTGACACATCATCAGGTGCCTGATCTTACTTGATCGACATACAAGCTTCTACCATGGACGACCATCCGCAATTCGCGATGAAGAGTATGTAACTCTGTTTTCTACGCTCTGCTTCCTTCAAGTTATCGTTTTAGTTTCGACCTAGATCTTCCACTTGAAGTTGATGACGAATATATGGAGTCTGCCGAACCATTTAAGCAGCCTCCAGGTATCCCTTCCCGGATGGTCTATTTCACTTGTCATCTAAAATTGTGCCAAATAATGTCGTACGCCCTGCGTACACTCTACTCGATACGCAAATCCAAAGAAGCAGCCGGCCTTGTTGGTCACACCTGGGCCCAAACCAACGTATCTGAGCTCGATTCTATGCTGAACAAGTGGTTTGACATGATACCCGATCACCGTGAGTCATCCGACCCATGAAGATCCGTTATACTCATATTCTTTGCAGTGCGTTGGGATCTTAATAGGTCGTACGACAGTTTTTTTGATCAATCAGCATTACTGTACATCGTCTACTACAATGCGCAAATCCAGATCCATCGCCCATTCATACATAAGTCATCCTCACTTTCTTTTCCGTCCCTCGTCATATGTACCAACGCGGCAAAGGCATGTGTCCGGGTGCTTGAGGTTCAGAAACAAACGGGTCACCTCATGGTCTTTGGGATTGGCGTAAGCCTTTTGGTTCTGTCAGTAATAATCCGATTAATGTCCCTCGTAGATGGCAGCCTTTGCATCTGGTATTGTCCTGATAATGAATATGTGGACAGGGAAGAAGTCCGGTTCCCATTCTCAGAAACAGAGGGACATAGAAGAAAGCATTCAGAAATGTCTGAAGGTTTTGGAAGCTTCTTCGAAACGGTAAGCCCCATTATTCATTTATAGCTAGCCCTAAACCAACATCAATTGTTCAGATGGAATATTACGGGACGTTCCCTGTGGGGGCATAATTTTCTTCTGAATACGTACAAGCTGCTGACCGATGTTACGTCGCTCCAGTGACAGCCTCCTGACACTCTCTGATTACGAGCCAACCCCATCCGAGCAAGCTCAGCCCTATGGTCAGCAATTCGACGTTATGGATTTCTCACTAGGCAACACTTACGCGCCTTTGGCTACTGACAACAACCCCACTACGTCACGTCAGACTTTTTCACTTTCGGCGCCCCAGTCGTGGGCTACTGACCTGACATCCTTTGGGCTACTCGAGGATGTCACGACTCCTGTTTATGATAGCAATGCCATCCCCTTTCGAGTTGACCCGATATTGGATGCCGTGAACCAAGTCGCTGCCTCAGATACTTTGGAAATGTGGTCAAATATTCCTTGGGGCTTCGAGTGTGTGCTTCCAGTATGCTCCCAGTCCCATTCGTTGATGATGTTTCTAGCTGGGATGATTGGTTGTCTTACACGTCTCACATGGAAGGGGTGAAGCATGGATGAGAGAGGAAGATGGCTGTAGAAGAATTATCTTCACACCGACATCTGATCGTCTCTTGAGACCTATGAATTCGCGGATTATACTTGTACAGTAAGATGATGGAGAGATACATAAGAGCTACATAATCGAATACAATATTGCTACAGCTACAAAACGACGAAATAATAACTGTAACAAAACCTGGAGCTGAAGACGAAACGATACGGTGACTACAAATATACGCTGTTATTTCGCTGGCGCAAGTCCTTGAGCGTTTTGCTCCACTCTGTACTTCTTCCTGGAAGGAACACGCAAGGGCGCCGTCTTTCGCTGTTCTAGCAACGACCATGTTATAGGATACTCAGCGGCATCGATAACAGAGTAGCGGCTAGGAGAAACTGGTATTTCAGGTGGAGGCATGGGCCATGGAATATCATTGAAGGAAGATATAATGGAAGTTGCATCCTCGGGGACCGACGGACGACGGCGATAGAGCTCGGATCCTACCTCGTCGGCGCTGGCTGGCATGATGAGCTTTGGGAAAACATAAGGCGACGGGGCACGAGAACGATCTTCGAGTGTGAGAATACCCAAACTCCGAGCGGCAGATGATCGAAGGTACTTCAGTGTGTCTGCGGTGAAGGCTTCGTCCTCTCCAGACGGCTTGTCCGCCTGTGGAGGAGGGGAAGGTGGAGGCGGAGGCGATTTGCTTTTCTTAGGCCGTTTCGAGATCAGCATGTCATCCCATCCTGAGACGAGGTCCACATTCTGAGGTTTTGGCTGGTGGTGGGACAGTGAACTACGACTGATGGTGGCAGGAGTCGAGGTAGCGCTCCGACTGTGCAAAAATCAACTCGTCGTCGGTTATGTAACAGGGAAATGTCACATACTAAGAGGGCAATAGAATATCCTGAGAAGGACCACTCCTTGAGAGCCTAGATGCCTTGTCCGTGAGCCACTTCCAACAGATTTTCTCCTTCCCAATTTCGACAAGTAAGGATGAAAAGACGATCAGAGACACCGTGGAGAGACCCCACCATGCAGCTTGAGCTGAGCGACTGTCCCTTACCACGGTTATCGGGAAAACACGATGGTCAGTGTCCTGGGTGTCATTCTGGGGTATAGCGTAGTATGCTTGGGCCGCGATTGTTACAATCGATGTTATCAGTGTGGCTAGCGTGACCAGGGTAGTTGTGGCGAGGCGGCACCAGAAGCTGAAATATGTGAGTGAGGACCTCGAGGATAGATGTTCGGTGAATTCCGAAGGTGTAGAACGGTAAATGCGATGCACGGTGAAACCTTCACGGTATTCAGCTAAACTGAGATCTGAGAAAGTCGCGGTTCTCACCTGTGGCCACAAAAGATATGGCACACAATATCAATGGTGGAATGATCATCACAACAAAGCTCAAGGCGGACGGGCGGACAGAGACAAAACATCCAAAATTCTGAACGATGTCAAATCGGTGATATTGGAAGAATAAATCTAGGCTGGTTGTAAGTCCCTGCGGCGACATATGAAAAAGCGAAGAGAAACTCACGGAGTATGACGTATAACAAGGGGACAAAAAAGCATAATAGTGTGTTGAATATCCGTCGTACTCTCTTTGTATACTTGTCTTCAGAGATAACCCTCGAAGATGAAACGTCTTCGAGATCAAGGGCGACTCTCAGAGACGCTCCTGCGAATGCTAAATGCGATGCCAACAGGGTTCTTGATGCTGCGATTTGACCTGTGAGCTAGTGTATAGCTGGACTACGATATAGTACTCACAAATGTCACACCATACGGGAGTGTGAATGTTCGTATTATCCGCCCAAAGTATAGCATCGACTCCATGTATGATATTGCAAAAAACGGACCACAGGACGAGTGCGATAAGAGCCGCATTTGACTTGACAGGCCTGCAAAACGCGAGAACTGCAAGAACTGCGACGAAAAAGAACGAAGTGACGGGAAGGCCGACGAACATAGGGAGATATTTGTCGCCGAGACACTACGGGAGCGCAGTCACATCGATATAAGAAACATTAGGTGCCCTTAATAATGTACCTAGAACAAGAGCAAAGCACGTCGTCTCTCTAAAGGCGAAGAATATTGATAGCAACCGGAACAAGTGAATATCCATTTTGAAGACAAGGATTCGATAGCGCCGAGTTAAAACAAATGTAGCGCCGTTTACGAAGGCTGTATTTATCGAAGGGTGATGTGAACAGTTCGACGTTTTTGTCTACAAAGGTCTGTCGAATAAACTAATGTACAAAAAAGGTAATTTGAATACCCAACTTTGGAAGAGTGAGCCATGATGGCCGAGGAGCCGTACTGGTCGGACAAAAGACTTCCACGCGCTTGATCTCCGGATAGACCTCTTAAACAACTGGCTGAAAAAGTTCAATCCTGCTCAGTGAGCCCTCAAAGACTAGATCGATTAGAACGTTGCGTGATAAAGGATGCGTATGCAGAAATTCAAACAGAGTTTAACCGAGTAGAGGCTGACTTGACGTTGCTTGGAACCGACTGGTATAATTTTGACGATCTGTATGTAACGGGTATTTTATCTTAGCTCTAAATGCCCTAGAATTATATCTGCAGCTAGAAAAGTGGGAGATTAGTACCCATCAATAAAGGCACAAAGAGATAGGTACCTATTTCTCCTATGATGTAAACGGTGGCTGGCGTAGCCATTCATCAGAATGGATAAGACAGAGAGTCAGAGGGATTACCTTGGGGATGCGCTGAAAAATGAAGAGGAACCACAGATAAATCTGCAACCCTAATATTCGTGGTTCCATACACCTGCGCACAAAAACCAGTAAGGAAAAGAAGGCTGTAGTGCCGCGCGCGTCCATACCTTCAATTCTGGGTCTACGACGCCGCCTTTCTCGCGAGGAAGCATTGATAGGGAGCCGGCGACATCTATGTATATTCAGTTTTCAAGATACAAGTAGATGAGACTTCTTATCGACATACGGAATACTGTACTGAGGGCTTTTTTCAACCATGCTGAAAGGGCTTTTATAAGAACAAAGGAAATCGCCTATCAGAATGGACAAACTTGTGATCTCTTCGTCAGTTTGGACTTCAGGTCCAGGAACGACCTCGGCAGCTTGAATGGATTCTACTGAATAACAATGATAGACTTTTCCTCCATGATAACGCACCAAGGAAATCTTTATATGGTGCAGTATCGCATACCTTGCGAGTATACTTCACCATGTCAACCAACCCTTGCAGATCTGTTGCGATATAAATAAAATACTAAATACAGAGAAAGCCGTCCGTACCGATGTCGTGTTCAAGATAGTGAGGGTCAAATATAGGGTCAACCATGGGATCATCTGACTTGGCATGAATAGTTCCTCTGGAAAAAGCGTAATTAGATATCGGAAGTATGCTGTAGTACTTTTTTCCGGGTTCGGGTGGTTCTAAAATGCAGATATTCAGCCGTCTGACGAACCATAAAGAGGACGTAGCATACGTAGACTACTCAAGTAGACCGGGATACCAAGGAACTCCCAGCCGGGCTCCTTACGATCCAGTCTCTCAAGCATCAACCTATATTGGTCGACTAAGCCCCGATCATAGTTCCTGGCCTTGATGTTCTCCTCAATGACGCGTTTCTCATTGTCAATCAGCTCAGCAGCACGAGGAGAGACCGAATGGAGGGGTGCAAATGTGAGGTTGACGGTACCCATCGTGGATACGCCTTCAGCTTTGGTACTATGAAAGGTGCATAAGGTCGATCATGATCATGATCAGGACCCAGGATATCTTACAAAAATTCGGCATGCTTTTTCGCCTGTTCTGGATCGCGCAGTACGTCAAATGTCTCGTCTAGTATGTCATCTTTAAGCTCTTTATGAAGTCTGAGATCAGAATGTACGTATGTTTTCTGCTGCACACGTACGGGATACCATGCTGGCGCAGATGTGATCTTGAACGTTTTCGCCTACTCCGTCGAGAGGTAGTTTTACCAGAATACCAATATTTGACAGAACTTCCGGACGACCGATGCCTGAGAGTTCTAATATTTGCGGCGATTTTAGTGCCCTGAAGCACGTTGGATGGTTGACAATGAGGAAGCTAGATACCAACTTCACTCACCCAGCGCATAATATGACTTCTTTGTTCGCGTGAGCAACATGAACAATATTCTCTTCCCCATAAGAAAATTCGACTCCAGTTGCAGTGAGAAGTGTTGCCCCGCTATTCGTGATCACTCTGTGTGCATAGGCGTTGGTCAAAACCAGCAAGTTTGGACGTGATAGATTGGGTTGCAGGTACGCCTAGAACATCTGAGACTTCTGCATTTCGCATAGAATTCCTGACCAGACCTACCGTGGTAGAGTAAGTACGTGTAAGCGCTTCAGGATCGACAGTGTTCAGGGCGACATGTGTTCCACTAGGCTGATTTGAATTATTTAAGGCGTAATCGTGCGAGGGCCAACAGCCAAAACTAACCTTCCCGCGATCCTGGCGGACATATAACCATTAACTCAGAAATAGGAACGAGTGACGTACCGGTGCCGAAGCCAAGGGTATACCAAGGTTAACGAAGGTCTGAAATACCAATCAGCGAAGTAAAAATATCGAGGTTGCAGGGAACAGCCGCGTACTTCTTGCAGCTTAACATCCACATCAGGGACACTTTTGGGATGAGCTATTTTGAGCGGACCTAGGAACACGATGAGAAATTAAAAAACCTAGTACGGTCACCGGATGTAACCTATGCCTCGCGGATCCTGCGATATAGTGCCACCGCACTTATGGACCTGCGCTAGCGGTACATAGCTATAATTCGGATCAGTCCACGCCGGAGGATGAGATAAGAACGAGCTGACGATGTTGCTTTGTCGCAGTATTTCTCATATGTTTCCCAGTTCCACCCAGGATTCCCTAGTCTTTCCCAATCTAACAGTCGATAATTAATGTGAAAGTTTAGCGATCGCACGACTCACCGTTGATGTCCTCTCTAGGAGGTTTTGACCAAATACCAAAGTTCATCGCCGAAGATCCGCCAAGCCCTTTTCCACTATGAGAGTATCGCATTACACCAACACAACATAACCAAACGATAGGGGCCTACCGTGCCCAGAAACATTCTTTGCCGTTTGCAAACTTTTGTGGAGCCTGCAAACACGGGCTTGAAATAGTACAAGAAAAGGGGGGATCGAGCCGGCAAAATGACGCGTACTGTTTTGAAGGTCCACCCGTACCTGGGCTTACCAAAAGTGTGACCATATTGACCAGGACGCACTGTAACAACGATTCATCAGAGTTCGAGTGTGGCAGCAGACCTCGGCGCATACTGATAAGAGAGTCATCTAGATTGGCCTCTCCAGCCTCTAAGACGAGGACAGACACGCTAGCATTGTCGGAGAGACGTGCTGCAAGAACCAAGCCAGCTGTCTTCCCGCTTATTAGAATCAGCGCAAAATGCTGAGGTGCCACCTACCCCTCCGCCTAAAGGACTGTCAGAACGCGCCAGCCACAATATAACTAGACAAGTCTCACCGACGACGACATAGTCGAAGGCCTTGCGATCCACATCGCCAATCTCTACGAAAGGCATGGTGACAGCGAAGAGAAATAAAGGAGCACCCAGCGTCAGCTACAGATGTCAGCCGAAAACTGATGTGATAATGATACATATCAAACTTCTCATATACTTAACTAGCTGCTGGGTATTCCCACGAATAACTGACTTCGGCTGCTCTGAAAGACTGATTGAATAGATAAACTGAGCGTTCCATGAAATGTCCAATAACCTTGCAGACTAGACCGGTCCAAGAGCAGCTAGTTACTTGATTTGGGGGATCCCGAAGATATCGGGAATGCGGTGGGAGTCACATGAGCATCACGCTAACTTTATGTAAAGTTAAGTTCAAGGGCACTTCTAGGTGGCTCCTGTGGCGCATTTCGGACCGTTCAGAGGACGTTCAAGTTGAGTGATAGTATTGAACCTTGCAAAGTCTCACAGACCTTTCTGGACCAGCTAGCGGAATGAAAAATTTTCGTATTCTTCAAAAAATTGCTTCCGTGTATAAAATGCTTCCCCGCATCATGATCATCCGTATGACTTGATCTACGCGACTGCGGGGATATCTTGCTATAGGGGTGATATTCACTTCATTCCATACCCGAGACATGGAACACCGTTTTGAGACCTACTTTTCTAGGCCCTTAAATATTAACCCTTTTCGTCTGGCCCTCTCTCAACCACAATGTTCGGTCTAGACGTAGTCCGTGCCCGCTTCAAGACGGAGAAACCGTGCGTCTTTGTCTTACAACGTCTTGTTCTGCTCGTGTACGATTCGACGTCCAGATTTGTTCCGTTAGAAGTTGGCAAGAGGGATTTAGAATTAGGTTCCATTGTTTTTGGTTTCTTCGTATGTTTTTTTCTGTTCAACTGCGACGACAATAATTGACATTGCACAGACTGGCTTTCTCTTTTTCTCCGTATGGGCTGGCTATCGGGAGACTATACGTGCTCGCCGAGTAGGCCTCCCCTTTTCATGTCACGCTTATAGAAAACTTACGGCTTTTCAAGCTCACCTCATATGTTCTCATGATATGGCTTGAGATTGCAGCGTGAGTTCATTTTCCACCTCTACAGGCCTACCTGATCACCTGGTCCAGAAATATCACTTTCGCAGTAAGTAAAAACGTGCATGGCATTACACATTTAACTTAACACTTCGCCAGGTTGTTTCTTGGGGGTATCTGTGAGTCGCGACTATACATTTGTCATTCCGATTCCTGATGAACCCGCAGGATTGAAATATTTCCCCCTGGGATGCCAGTCTTTCTCATTTGCGCGATTTGTTGGATTTGCCAGGTATGTGCCTCGACGTAGGCGGTAGCTGTACTGATTTCACGCCTGTAGGTAACCTGTCTGACGTTCATCATCGTTAATCGGATATGCATACTATTGTCACTGCCACTGGAGAGAGCAAGTCGCTTTTAAAATCATTTTCTAGCGGTCTAACATTTTTTGCACAGAATATTCTCAGGGCTGCTGTTGGAACCGTCTTGCTATTGATAACAGTATCATCAGCGAGCATTTGTCAGTCAATTCACTGATCCAGTTTTCTGTCTCTGATGTCAAGCTCCAGGGATTCCGGCACAGTTGCAAATTAATTCAAAATACATCAGGGTTCGTTCAAACCTTGCGCCGCTCCTGACTCTCGTCTAATTTTTCTGTCCCAGGTGAACAGCTGGTGCGCTCTCTTCTGATCGCTTGGAAATTTCGACTTTCTCATTCCGGCCATAGGTGGGACCGAGTCGAGAAAAGTATATACCTATGTAAGCGCCTTGATCAATGATCTGCTGAAGCAAAGTGCAATAACACGTTTAGGTATGGACCTGGTCCTGAACGTTATCTTCATCCGGACGGTGAGAAGACGATTGGTTGACCATGGCCTAAGGAAATATGACCACATCTTACGGTTCGTTATGCTGCTCGTTCTGCCGCTCTGAGAAATGCTAACGAACCTTATGTAGCTTTAATATACGAATCATTAGCCTTTCTATAGCAATGGATGTCCTCCTCATTTGCATGACAGTTCTACGAAATCCATTCGTTTACACCCAGGTCAGTTGAAACGACCCTGATTTCAAGTTTCGTTGACACTCATTCACATAATAAGTTCCACCCCGTTGTATACATCGTCAAGCTACGAATTGAGATGGTCATGTCTCGTATGTCTATCGCTATTCAGTCCTCCCTTTACTGGAAGCTTACCGGCTTTAGGGCTCATTGTGAGAGTCGCTCAATCCACTGGCGTCCAGCTGTATGACAGAAACACCGAAATTTCTTCCGGAACATTCGGTACCATGCGCACCCAACCTCCCGTGTTAGTCTTTACGTCTCAGTTCTTGAATCGTACCTCACATCAGAAACGTACAGGGCGGTCCACGTCGACACTCACGTCTTTACGCACTCGGAAGTCGGTCCAGAAGCTGAAGGTATTTCTAACTGTTTTCCATCTGTTTACTGGTCTCTCACTGCACTTTTAGATATGGACGAACAGGACAAGGTGCAACCAAAGCGGAGAAGGAAGTCTCTTATGTCTTCGTCCACTCTAGGGCTCGATGACAAGCCCATCATTGATGGCGGCTGTACCAGCACTGTAGTCGAGCTAAAGTGAAAAGTACTAGTCCCACAAAATTAGATCAGATCCATCACACCCTCACTCGAGCCCTAGCGTACAATGCTTAATCTATGTCAGTTGTCGGTTGCGAACAGCACAACTTTTACATAAATAAATAGGCGAGAATTACTAGAAAAACAGATATAAAATTCCAAAGTAAGAAATCACCGTTCCTCCAACTCTATAGGCCCATGTCTCGTCCCACCTGCCGTAGTACATCGCATTCCTTGTCTCCTTGTCCGCACATATGCGGTTCTGTCTGATCAAAGTCTATAATTCGGAAGTCTACCCCGTTTTTGTCCGAGTAGAGTACATTCCGTTCCGCAAACTAGTGGCGTATGTTAGTGCGAATATGAGCCGGGTCGAAAACAAACACCAACATCTCCGTGATGTACTCCACATCGATGTATCTCTCCAAGCTTATTTAAAATGTGCACCCTATCATTAATCAGCATGCATTTTTGAAAGGAGATATGAACGTATACCTTACACCCTTCTCCAAGTGGTCAAAGCGTATCGGAAGCGCATCACCCCAATATTCTAATACGAGACATGCGATTGGCTCTCCGTCTTCATGGACTGCCGCCCCATGGCTGGAATCACACAAAAACCCCATGAAAAAGCCCCAGGAATACGGAACCGCACGGCCCTGTACACGCTCAAGATGAGCACTGTACATATGAGCTTCGTGCAGCAACGCCGGTATGAGGTCCTCCCGCAGGGCAAATTTCAAGGCCAGGTGAATCGGTGGCGATGATTTTGCGACCGCGACACCATGAAAGATCGGCGAGTCCGAACAGTAATCATCGTGAGTGGCCGCATCCACCTTCACATTGAGAGCGTCCCTCGCCATGGCAAGGCATTTCTCCCGTGGTGAAGCCGCTGAGTTCGAGACACCGTGACTGCCTTTCTTAGCCGCGGCTGCCTTTGTCCATGAACAATCGCATCCACCCAGATCCAAGGTGGGTGCAAAGTCCACCTCAAAGCGCGTCAAAGATAATTCTTTGATGTCCCAGCCAGGCCAGTTCTCTACAGGGAACGAGATACGGAGCTGCTGGTGCTGTGGTGGCGATGGCATGCGTTGGGCTGACTGATAAAAAAATCCAATGCCCTGGGGTCAGGAATTCGGAGCTGAGCGCAGTAGGCTTAACGTGGTGAGGCGCCGAGAATGCCAGCATACAGTTGTAGTTGCCGCCAAGGTCGATGTTCAGGTAAGAACTGCACTTTTTAGCTTAGTGAGGATCACCGGTCCGGATGACCGGATGCAAAAGAGAGTTTGCCCCTCACAGGTCCAAGTGGCCGCAAAAGTCAATTCCATGGTCAACGGTGATTCTTGCACCAAAACGAACCTCGAGTCAGCCTTTCGGTTCGTGTATGTTCACGCTTCTTGGAACCTACGTGTTTCTCGGGGACTTTTTCTGACAGGTACTAAAAGTTCCCGCGAATCAGATCCTTGCTTCAATCCTCCATGTATGCAGTGTTGAAAATCCTACTTCCATGCCGAATCTCATCTCGGGAATAAAAGGGATGCGAGGCCCGCAGTTGCCCGTTATTCATTCCGGACATTGCCAGTGAGCACTCTGCAAACGTCAGTGACGTTCGTGCACTCTTTAAAGGGAAATAGTACCGTACAGGTTTATTTTAGCAGCTTGGGCTTCCTCGAATTCTCTCATATCGGATCCACGTATTAAGCAGATGCATATCTCTAGGAAGGTGTCCACCTCAAAGTCCTACTATCGATTGGTGTCCACCGGGCCGTAGGTAACACCTTGCTAGCTTCTTTTATCCCTTTCCGGAGCTCGTACGACACCTTGTCATGCGCAATCTGGGTCACGATTCAGCGCAACTCCGGGCAGCTTGTATATCCCGTGGTCTGTTTACAAGAATTTCGGGGGGCCATCGGAGAAATCGTCGAAGATCATAAGGCCTATATGCTCCAAATCTCTTAGGTTCTTGGAACAACTGATATCCTTATATATAAGGTCCTGGGGTGCTTGACCATAACCGCAGACGATGCGCTCAATTATCAATTTCCTGGGACCAACAGTTTTGCTGCTGAGTTCAGTGTATGCTCTGGACAACGGAGTAGGACGTCTACCAGGTAATTGCCTTCCCCGTGCCCATTCTTTATAGTTCTCATAATCTTTCATAGTATTGGGATATAATAGTGAGCATACGTCATCTGTTGAAGTCAACAATTTTAAACTACCGCCGTGAAGCCTGGAATGCTTACCAAGTGAGTGTTCTTCTTAATATATACATTAACAGATAAACTGACGCGACCTGCAGTGTAACATCGATGAGGACCTCTTGATTACGACCGCAAACCTTATGAAATCGCTTGGTCTTCTTGTAAATATTCAGACAACTCATTCGGACCATTGAATACATGTTGTCTAGGATGTCGGATATAAGCAGTTAAACATCGACGATTGCTATGCAGAGAAAAACCGCAGTGCTAGCGGCGACATTGTTGCAGGTAAGACTTCATTGCTGAATTGGTATGTGCTACAATATTTTCTCGAGCAGACACCGTCAGGTTCAAAGGCGGCATGAAGACCCTAACTGATCAGATTCATGCCCTGGGCTTGTAAGGTCTACCTCTCTATTGAAATGACGATATACCGACCGTACCCCTTCTAGTAAAACTGGTATCGTGAGCGTTTTTCTGTCATCACAACAAGGTATGACTTTCTCATTGGATACAAAGTACAGCGATTCCGGATGGTACACCTGTGCCGGATATCCAGGATCCTATCAAAACGAGCTGCGAGACTTGGAAACATTCTCTGACTGGGGTTTCGACTATCTCAAGTAGGCATTATACTGTGACTTGTATTATATATCTTACTTCTCTCCGTAGATATGACAATTGTGCCAGTAAGACTGCCTCAGGGTCTTATTCTCGGAGACCTAACTGTTTCCACTTTCAGTACCATTCGACGAGATCACCAGAGAGGGCATCGTCGGAAGTATGCATTTCCGATCCATATCAAGTTTTTAGGTATTAAATCCAACGCAGGATATCAGCGGATGGCAGACGCTGTTGTTCAAGTTCAGCAATCTACCAAAGAGGATCCTATTCTACTATCGCTCTGTGAATGGGGATGGGTACGTTCATAGCAAGGCTCAGGAAGTATTCACTGAACACATTTTCAATTATAGAGTCAAGTCTGGCTGTATGTTAAGCTGTCACCCCTGCGTTTACACCGTCTAACCTTCACAAAGCTGGGGAAAGCAATTTGGTCAGAGTTGGAGAGTAAGCTCATTTTTTTCGCGTACTCTGTGAAACCAATAAGCCGATCTACCCTAGACTACAGGCGATATTGCTCCTGAGTGGAATTCACTCGCGAACATCATCAACTTGTAAGCTTTGCTGAATTAGACTTCTGATACTTACGATTTCTCAGTAACTCTTTCCTAACTCAAGCGACCGATTTCTATGGACGCAATGACCTAGATATGGTAAGTAGTGTAAGTGTTACACGTCTTGGACAGGTGCTAACGTCAACGTAGCTTCAGCTGTATGACCCGTCATGATTTTGGCATTCTGAATGTCTGACTAGCTTGCAGAGGCAACGGAAACCTTACCTTTGATGAGTCGAAGTCGCATTTCACAGCGTGGGCATTGATGAAATCGCCCTTGCTTGTATGTCAGCATTCTTGATATCTCTTTGCAGCCATTGAGATAGGGTCTGCAGATCGGAACGAACGTAAGTGAGCCCCGCCACGAATACCCTACCTTGGTCCGCATTTGATGCTCTTCCAGCTTTCAGAAATTACCAACGAAACGTTGAGCATCCTCAAGAACAAAGAAATCTTGGCAATCAATCAGGACCCAACCGTTGGGGCGTCCATTTCGCCTTTCCGATGGGGGATCAACGTTAGTTGTATTTCGCTTCTGTGAGAAATTTCTGTATCCACGCACGGTGCTTCTTCTAGCCCGATTGGACCAGCAACAGTAGCTTCCCAGCCCAATACTGGAGCGGCCCTACCCAAGATGGAACAGTTTTCATGCTCGTAAAAGCTGGTTTTTATTCATATACTGCTTAGACTGATCGAAGTTTAGTTGAACATCCTGGACGAACCTTCCACCCTATTTTTTAATCTGACCGAATCCCCTTGGATTAGAGCGGGACGACAATATTCAGTCCGGGTACGCCTTTCCTCTTTCCCATGAGTTATTCCAATCGTGAGAACGAATTCACCGATGTGCCCAGGACTTGTGGACCCACACGGAGAACGGTACCGCCGTACGTAACTTCACGGCATATGATGTCCCTGCACATGGCGTCGTGGCGCTTCTCCTGAAAGATGTGGGGGACGAACCGGACGGTATCTATCCTCAATGCAGCGTGTGGTGGCAATGCACTGATAAAAACGGTACTCGGGTTGGTGGTTGATACGTCAACGACGTCGATGTAAGAGAAAACGGCTCTGACAAATACAACAGATACGTATACAACATAGGACAAGTTAAATACTGTTATAATTTGTGTTATAACTCCCTGAAATGAATGTCAACGATTGCCATGGGAAAATGCAATGGAACCCACATATCCGCGCTAGATTATCTCCGCTACCCGTTGCTAATAAGTTACCTGTAGGATTTAAGTCTATTGATATCACTGCCAGGAGATACGTTTCATTGCCAATCGTCACTGAAGCGAAGATGACTGACCAGAGTTTTTATGCCCTTGTAGCATACAATGCATGATGGCAGTTCGGGAATCCCAGAATTGCACCCCACGATCTTTCGACCCCGATACGACCCACTGACCGTCGTGAGAAACAGCAACAGAAAGAACATAGTCCTGTTAAGCACCCATGATGAGATTAGTGGTTCGACGTGCAGAGGAAAAAGTTTGTACCTTGTGCCCATTGAAATTCATGGTGCAAGGGCTAGGCTTATCACCTTCCTGTTTCCCCTTTGCCAGCCCACTAACGTCCCAGTACTTCAGCGTCCTATCCAGACTTCCGCTTACAATACCTTTTCCGTCCGGAGTGAATACAACGCTATAAACGCTGTCACGGTGCCCACGGAGTCTCTCCACGAGGTTTCCAGTGGCGACATCCCATATCCTAACCACAGTATCCAAGCTGCCAGCGGCTACCAACTGACCATTTGGCGAAATGGCGACAGAAGTAACGCCAGCGTCGTTGTTTAAGGTATCAGTATCAGTTATTGTGAGGACTTTCGAAGTTCCTCCGTTCATGTCCCATATCCGTGCAGTTTTGTCACCCGACCCAGAAACTATAAGACGGCCGTCGTGCGAGAAGTCCAGGGAGTAGATTTCTTGTTGGTGACCATCGAATACATTCCGGATTCGTTTCTTCGCGATATCCCAAATCTATGTGAAATAATGCATTGGTTTCTGATTCCTCGTGTTCTGATAAAAGAATCACCCACCCGTATTTGTTTGTCTTCGGCACCCGTGGCCAAGTACTTGCCATCAGGGCTGAACCGCACACTCCGTATATATAAGTCACCGGTCTTTCCAGCGGCATCATCAACAAGCACACTAATAATATCCGACGATCAGTAAGGGAGTAGATCGATGAGAAGAGCAGTTACACGTACCATGTTTTCAGTCCGGTCTTCACGTCGTAGATTTGGGCTGTCCGATTGCATCCAGTTGCTAGATACTTGCCGTCCGCGGAAAACTGCACGCAACAAACCACCCTATCAGCAATTCAGGTCAGCATCTGCCAATACACATCCTCATGAAACACCTACGTAGCATGCATCAGGGTATGAACGAGACTGATATCCAACGTTCTCTCGATCTTCGGATTGAACGTTGCAAACCAATCGCTCGCCTCCTTTTTGAGATCTGGTGGAATGGAATGGATGTCCATGTCGAGGAAACTAGGCGCTTGGTCGGACATGGGCGGTAAGGCGCCTGAACTTGGGCCCGAGGTAGGAAACGGAAGTGGCTGCAGACTGGTCTGCGACGGCGGGGATGACGCTCCCGGCCCTGCTCCTGGACTTATTGCGGCTAATCCTGGCAAACTCTTGGGAGTCTGCCCTGGAATGGGAGGCATTTGAGGACTGAAGTGGTCTGAACGTGATGTACAAGTTAAACTGGGCGTAAGGACGGCAAAGTTACTTGGACGCTCACCTTTCATACGCTCTGTCTTGGGACGCTTGGAATCTCGCTGATCTAAAGTACGTTCGCGGTCTCTGTCGCGGTCTCGGTCTCTGTTTTCACGGTCTCTATCCCTGTCTCTGTCTCGTTCCCGATCACGTTCAAGCATCCTCTCACGATCACGAAGATCGCGGTCGCGTCCGTAAAACGCGTCGCTACCATATGATGACGGAAGAGGTCCAGATATCAAAAGATTTTCCCGAAGACCAGAAGCAGAAGATCCAGCTGCTACAGAACCAGGTCCGACAACTGGGTGGGGTGGAGGTCCTCCTGTAACTGGGATATTCTGCCGCAATGCATGGAGCTCAGCGCGCACCCGGGAGAGCTCCTCCTCGTATTGAGACCGAATTTTCGTATGTTGCGTCTCCAGTTCATAAAGAGATTGTCGAATAATATTAAGTTCATTCACTTGAGAAGACACTTGAACGGATCGTGAATACGGGACCCACTGCAAAGGATACACGGATCAACGCACTCTTCGTCTCGTATTCGTCCCTCTGCTGCCGCATGACGTTCAGATCGGTTACAAGATTGTCAAATTCTTGTTTTATGAGATCGAAAGATTCATTAATCCGGCCGTGAGTCCCGTGCGGTTGGCTAGGACCAGATGCTGGTGGTCCCGAAGGCTGGAGGCTCCGATGCTATTGAAGAATAGATCAGCACATCAACCAAACCCTATAATGGGCTCCTCTTGAGAGGAGTTCTTGGAGAGGGAGAGACAAAAAATGGGGACAGCAATGACACGTACATTGTAGATGGTACCCGAGGACATGATTATCGCACAGAGCCGCTGTTAATGGCTGGACGCGGGCGAGATGGGCGTCGACTAGGCAAGGAGGAGGTGGTGGGCGGGAAGGAAGGAAAGAAGATGGGTGTTGATGGCATTGCACCGATTTTATAATCGAGCTGAAGGGAATTCCACCTTCTCACGACTTGCCGCCGGTAAGACTCTTTTGGAAAGAATGTCGCCCCTTGTCGCACATGGCAATTCGATCGTGTAAGATGGCTGACTCCGGAAAATCCATTGTTCGACCTCCATTTTCCCCCTTGATTAAGGAGCGCTCGTTGCAAAGGAGTATTCTCCGAAACGATGGATTCGCACTTCTCTGCGAATTGCCGTACAGCCATCGCCGCAGTCTGATAAGCCGCATCTTGGACCTGAACATGTCCGGATCTGAAATGATGCAGTAACTAGCATGATGCTGCAAGGAGAATTGGTCGTACGGATGTCAGACTAAACCAGCTGGCTTCCTAATGAAAGGACCAATCCTACTGATCCAATAGAATATACGGGCTCGGAGTTGCTCATGTCCCCGGTTTGCCACGAGGGTTGAGGTAAGTTGGAAAAATCCATTTGCCTATAATTGGCTCAGGTTCGGGCGGAACCGACTGCATAGCATAACGGAGGTTGTAAAACCGACATCTTGTGTTGAGATACTATTACTATATGTATGTTAGGTACTATGTGAAGAGAGCTGTAGCTGATAGATACATACGGTAGATCTAGCTCACTTCATAAAGGTAACCCATCCCACCAAGGTACCAACAAGAATACAGGAACCCCATGTTCGCCAATTCGAACCTCCAGCCTCCCGGGAATTTGAGGGGATCGGAGACTGCCGTCGAGGCATCGGCTTCTCCTGGTTCGAGCTGATTTCCCTTGAAATAGACGCTGATTTTATGTTATCCGGCCGCCCATACACTACGTTCTCTGAGGAGACCTCTACATTTGCCACGCCTCCAAAGAAGTCGGTTATCAGAGTTTCATTCAGGTGCCGGTGGAAAAGGTCATCCCGGACTCCTGGGTGGGACAAAATAGTTTTCACATCGTATGAATCGAACTATAAGAGTCAGCTTCGCAGGCTACTATAAGGGTGCAAGGAATTACCAAGTCGGCCATAGTCGTGCGACTAGTCTTATTGATTCCTTCCATGAATTCAAGGACGTAATGTGTGTAACTATCAATAGTAGAAACGCCGAGATCGTTGTCGTTTTTATACTATGCAGTGCTGTTAAGCCGATAAGAATGGTCATATACGCTGGACGCACTGAATATGAATTCTCTCCGACTTGGGATGAACCTGTGGCGAAGATATTTGGAGAATACAGTTTGGAATACATGCTCGTGGCTTGACAAGTATCGATCATGAAGAAGATCTCGTTATATCTGTTGCTAAAGTTAGTGCCGCTTGCAATTATACCAAGACCGACAAACACCTTTTCTTCTGATACATCTGTTCGAAAGCATCTGCAATGTCATGTGCACTAATCTCTTCGCTATCCTGGAACTTGAGAAATTCGTTGCCCCCGTGGCCAGTCATGTAAACGAAGACGTTTGAACGGTCGTCTGTTAATAGACGTTTAGACCGGGGAACAGAAGGTTCCATTCTGCCTGGAACAACAGATGAGATGAGCACCTGCAAATACCACAGGGCGTTACCGGTCAAAACCCGAATGAAGTTCTCCACCGTTACTTCGTAACCTCTGTAATCCACCTCGATGTTGTCCCCATATAGGTCAAGAGCCCGCCCGGGATTTGCGAAGACATTGGCGGGGAATTTGTTTCTTGAGTTACATGCAACGTCGTCAGCCAGCATGAGGATGATATTCGAGTCGGGTATTCCCAGTCGTTTTACAGTACGATACCTGTGTTAATTATGAGCAATGATTACAACATTAGCCTTGGTCGAGCATACATCCCGAGAGCGTTGGCCATATGCTGCGAATACATTCGTCAATTGGCCGCCGTGGCCACAGAATGGCTGTACGCACTCGATAATTGAACCAATACTTGGACGCGCATACCAGGACGGCCCAGTTATTGGTATGTGTCGAGCTAGTAGGCGTACCGTCTCCATTATTGGCAAAGAATTTACGAACAACGTCCTCCTCTGAGCCAAATGCCGTCCAGGAGAAGCTGGAAAGAAATAAGAATAGCTGAAAGATGACAGACGAAAGCAACATGGGATCAGGTAACTGGCTACTTTGGGAAATTTGGGACGAATTTCCATCAAGTTCCTCTGTACAGTCGGAGTTTGAAACATCTCCTTCCCTTTGACCTTCCAAAAATGCACGGTAAGATATACTTATTCCTCAACGTTGTCAGTGCTCTCATCGTACCAAGGTCTCGTAGCATATGACGACGACTCTCAGAGTGACTCCGAAGACAAAAATCTATCTACGGCGAGGAGCAACGCCCATAATAAACATGTGAGATCCTTCGTCGTCACCCTTCTCAATATCCGTTTCCCTCTTTGCTGGCTACCGTTTCTGTCTTGGTCAGGATGTATCACTGAAGACAAGCGTTAATAATTCAGAATGTGAGTCTTCTCTGGAACTCTGGACGATTGCCACCGACCAGGTGCAATAGTGCGGAAAGTTGCCAAGTCACAAATAATCATCAAACGTCCCGCCATGCAGCGCAAGAGCCATCCCAGAGCCCACTTATCGGAAGATATCATTGAACCAGCAACGACGACTGTCATACATGGGCCATCAAGCAACGCCAGCCAAGAGGCATCGTCCTCTCAGACCACTCATGATCCTGAAAATGATCTGTCCCTGGTTCGAAGGATTCTTCGGCCATCACTGCTGGAAGGGTTGGATGACTGGGGCATACCGCCTGAGTCGACAGCTCCCTGTGATCCAGCCATCGAGGTATGTTACTATCCTTCTGCAAGCCAACGTGTGTATTTACGTGTATTGCAGACAAAACTGGCGCAGTTCCATGCGCTAAAAGATGACAGTAGCAACCCTAAACACTTCAATGACTCGCTCATGTCCAATCGTTCATTTCGTAATCCTCATCTATATGCCAAACTGGTCGAGTTTGTGGATGTTGATGAACGAATAACGAATTTCCCGAAAGATGTTTGGGATCCTGACGATCTGGATGAGGAGTGGTTTGCTGACCGAATCGGTGCGTCTGCTTTCGAATGCCCTGTCCAGGCAACTCTGTTCACAAGGCTTCCTTCTCTTCGCACCTTTATCTGCCGATGACTTGATTGCGTGTTTGTTCTGCGAATGTACTTCTGGCATCCGAAGCGGAGAAGCAGAAAGCTCGTTCGGAGCAGCAGTCGGCTGCGCAGTCGTCTTCGAAGCGCTCGCAGATCGATTTCACGAGTTCGAACAAGACCAAGGTGAAGGAACCACTGCGACTTCCCAGATACAATCCTTACGGTAGTTATGGTCAGAGCAGTAAAAAGAAGAGTCGATGGGGATGATTACACTGTCATTTATATCTTCACTCAATCTTGATTTCTGTTGTCTTAAGCAGCTGCCGGTGATTATCCTACATACCGGATTGGTTTTGAATTTCCGAGCAGTCGTGGCAAACAAACACAAAAATTTTACGCTTAATCTGTGTGAACCACGCAGTCCCCCACGTTGTACTGCCCGTCACGAGGGCGGCGGACGCTTGGATAAGAACGTGTCGTTACTGGGCGAAGAGTTTTCATTGTAAAGCGGCGATAACTCTGTTTCTCGCCGTGTTTGATACTGAACTCTACCGGAGGCCGGGGACCCGGTTCATCGTCATCAGTGACGGTGAGTAAGATCTCTTTGTGCGGAATCTTTTTTACTGTCCAAACTTCTATACTATATGGACTGTTTACTCGTTTCCCTACATAAAACGAGGATCACGAGACGGCGTGATTCCGAATCTAGAAGATACGTAGTTGACAACGTTACTTGACATGGGTCTGGCCACGAAGACATTCGCTCATAATGAACCGAATACCGCTCAGCAAGATTGAATGTAGGGTCGCAGGGTTCCGAGTCTGAAAGGGGCCTTTGCAAGATCCCAGGATCATCATTGTTCCATTTCAGCTTTCAAGTTCATGCCCAATTAAAGGACCTTTGAATTTGTTGCGCCGAAGTGCCTGGGAGATCTGATTCAAGCTCAGAAGATGTCCAAGAAAGGCTACCGGCGGCAAGTGCTCGTGGAAATGTCTTGCTATTTCCGGACACTCCCGAATGTCCGGTACGGCTTATAAGGAGGCAGTCTGATCAACAGAAATCCCCACTTTTCGTCGTCAGCGCCACCAGTACTCGTCGCCAGCGACGCCGTCCAGCACACAGTCCAGTCGCAGCCGTCGTTGAAATTGAAGGAAAAAACTGCTAGTCGTATGTCGTCCACGATTTACAATGTACGTCTCCTTTTTGCCTAGGCCAGGAAGCAGCGAATCACCAGCGGGCACGGCGGCGGACTCGCCGTCATTGCGATCTCCGTGGACAAGGTGGACTTGTCGATACGGCGCGTTCTTAGGGGCGTGTACACACTCTGCGACCTAATCTCCCGGTGTCTCGCCGGACACGTGTGGTCCTGCCCTTCCTATTTCCCAGCCTGCCTGTTTGTTTCCGTCTCTTTTTCTAATGACTCTCACCATGTTACAGCACCGAAGTCTCCAGCCCTCGGGCCCTTCAGCTCCTGGTCCTAGCCAGCCGATCAACCCAAATCGTTTGAACGAATCGTTTGAAGTTATCAGGCAGGAATTCGATCTGTTGGCCTCTGAACTAGGCGTTGCACGTACACAGAGAGACGAATTTGAGAGCAAGGGTACGTTCTTCTTTCTTTCTCCCCGCTCCCCGTGATGGATGGATACGCTGGTCGCTCTCTTACTGTCAAGGCTTTTGTTGGATCAAAGAGTTCGTGTACGTGGTTGCCCGTGATCTTATTTCCTGCTCTCATGTCTTCTTCTCGTAGAATACAAAAGATAGCCGTCGTCGCCTCAATGAACAGCCTCAATTTCTCATCGTTGTTTCTATGCTCTGCATACGGTGTGGCTGTATGTATGATCGGGCACCGAGTTCATTTTCTATTATTGTGCGTCTTCGAAAAGTTATTTACCAAATCGTTGGGCTCATGGTTTTGCCTAGTTAGCCTCAGATCTCTTTATTCGCAACATCTATCTATGTCTTTATCTGTACGTCACCGCTTTCAAGCCTCCACAATGTCATTGTTGATGGGAATGCCCAAGGTCAGCCTGTGCCCTGCTATGGGTGCATGTGTGAATATCCTCCGGTCATCGGCTGTCGTTGCATGCAGGTTTCGGCTTCCTCCTACCCGCGCCGCTTACCTTCCAGAGCCAGCATGCGGATAGGCTCCACTCCCGCCATCCATCACGGGGCTTTAACTATTCTATAGTGAACTAACGCAATTCTTTCAACAGTATCAGGACAAGTCAATGAACTCAACATCATTCGGCAATCGTTGTATGACCTTGAGGCGCAACATGGCAAGATTCGCAAACAATATGAAGAAGAACTCTCTCGAACCCGCGCCGAACTCCACGCACTACGCCAAAACCTCCCTCCGCACGCTACGACGCCTCACCCTCAGGTGGCGCCGGGTCCGGGTCCGGGTCCTGCCACCATAGGTCCCGGTCGACCCTTCGACCCATTCTTCAACCGTCCTCGAGATAGCAGGGACGGCCTACCTGATCGTGATCCTCTCGATCGCGAAAGGGAGCGCGAACGAGAGCGGTTGATGGATCAACGAGACGCTAAACGTCTGAAAGCCGACCGAATGAAACCAGAGCGTGGGGGTATGTCATCACCACACCTTGCGGTTCTAAAGTCTAATTCTTTGGCACCTATAGATATGTATAGTCCTTCGCTTCCTAACATGCCAAAATTACCACCACCGGGACAAACTATGTCTGGTCCAGGAATTCCGTCCATGCCATCTCAGGGATTGCGGCCCCCGTCAGCCGCCGCATCACCTATGGTCCTTGATGCGCCAAATGTCTCTTCAGGATCTCTCATGCCTACCAACACTAGTGGTACGGGGAGTTTTCTGGATGACATTGACCCACAAAATGTGCCTCAAGAGTTGAAAAAGGAGGGTAGTGACTGGTTCGCACTTTTCAACCCCAAAGTGAAAAGGGTTTTAGACGTCAATCTAGTGCATACCCTGATGCATGAGAGGTACGTTTAATCTAACGCCCTGGACCTCGAATGTCTTTTTGATCGCCGCGCCGCTGATTGTCCTTCTTCAGCGTGGTGTGTTGTGTGCGCTTCTCGGCTGATGGCAAATATCTCGCGACCGGCTGTAATCGAACCGCACAAATTTACGACACGAAGACCGGAGCGAAAACTTGGTACGTGTTACTATCTATATATCTTCTACCGTTATCTCACGTGTATTGTCAGCGTACTCCTTGACGAAACTGTTGGCAAGGCGGGGGATCTGTACATTCGTAGTGTGTGCTTCAGTCCTGACGGGAAGTATCTGGCTACAGGCGCCGAAGACAAGCAGATCCGAGTACGTCTTCTCTGCGTCTTTCACATCCTTTTTCACGGTATCACCCTTTTCATAGATCTGGGACATCGCTAAAAAACGAATTCGCAATGTCTTCGATGGTCATCAGCAAGAAATATACTCACTTGACTTCTCTCAGGATGGCCGATTGATCGTTTCAGGCTCGGGCGACAAAACTGCGCGCATTTGGGACATGACGGATGGCACATCCAAGGTGCTTACTATCAATGACCCTGATTCGTTGAATAACGATGCGGGGGTGACGTCTGTGGCAATATCGCCAAATGGACAATTTGTTGCCGCAGGGAGCTTGGACACTGTAGTGCGGATATGGGATGTGGCCACGGGAACGTTGTTAGAGAGGTTGAGAGGTCATCGGGACAGTGTGTATAGTGTGGCCTTTACTCCTGACGGAAAAGGCTTGGTTAGTGGAAGTTTGGACAAGACGTTGAAGTACTGGGATGTCAGTGGCCTGAGTGCCTCTGGAGTCAAATCTAGGAAGGAAGGCGCGAACGGCAGTTCCACAAATGGACCTGGTGTGTTAGTGAGGAAGGAGAGCGAGAAGGCGAGCAGTCAGTGTACGATGAACTTCACGGGACACAAGGTCTGCCGATTACATGGAAGTTTCTATAACGTACTGACGTCTGGGTTCAGGATTATGTTCTTTCTGTTGCCGTTTCGCATGACGGCCAATGGGTTGTTTCGGGATCCAAGGATAGAGGGGTGCAGTTCTGGAATGCCCAGACGGCTTTAGTGCAGTGTATGCTCCAGGGACACAAGAATTCTGGTAAGTTAAGGGGACGAGACTTGTTTTGCGGGCGCTCATCATTCTGCTCTAGTTATTTCTATAGATTTGAGTCCATCGGGAAGTGTACTTGCCACTGGAAGTGGGGATTGGCAGGCTCGGATATGTGAGTTCACTCTTTCATTATCATCCAAGTTATTGATAGATATTCAGGGAGTTATACCACTAATTAACACGGACGTCACGTTTTCTCGCTTTTGTTTGTCTGTTGTATATTCCCTTTGATGTCCGTGTATGATGTACAACCTGTTTACTTACCTTCTCGGTTTACCGCCGAGATAATTATCCCTTTCGCCTTCTCGTGATGATTTGCTATGGGGCAAAGAAAGGGAGGCAGCCTGTATTGGTAGAACTTGTCGAGATTTGTGAAATAATGTTTACAGTAGAAAAAATCTTGATACCTGTTTTTTTTGCTTGGCTAGACAGGGACCCACAACCGTAAACAAACATCGATCTTGCCACCGTGACAACTGGGAAATTAACTGTCATGCTGACTTGGTGCTGACATCTTTATCTGCTTCGTGTATCACTGCGATATTCGTTTTCAATCCAAAATGAGATTGGTCGATACCGATCACGAAGAAGCAACAATGGCTTAGCGGCAGATAAGCGCATTCCCCGGTCCTCACGTTCGCAATTCGGTGAATCTTTCACTCACACTAGTAATCACAAACGTGACCGGTAACTCTAAATGACTAGAATGTCATGCACCGTGTCTAGAACGAGGCTTCCAGCTTGCCTATGTTTGATCTATTATCTGCTTCCTCGCTGCCATGCTTGCCGACGTTGCTGTACTGTCCCCGGACGGCGCTAGATGGGCAGTTGAAGCGAAGGACCTACAACGCTTTACGTCGCGGGGCTCGGACGGTAATACTCGCGGAAGCTCTGGTAACGAGGAATCTGTCAAGAAAACGTTCAGTCAAAACTTACTGGACTTGGAACATGTGCCGCACCCCCGCGAGATTCTCCCGTGGCCTTCATTGATGGTTCTCCCCCAATTGACCCCCTTCCACCATGATAGATCCCTCGGTTCCGTACAGGCGAGTGCTGCAGAAGCGTGTGTTCAGTGTCCTTCCGAATCTCAGAAGGCAGTGTTAGATTGGAATTGTGAACAGGTATGAGACCCATGCAGTCGACTTTTGGTATAACTGAAGCACGCGCATGATGCAGGTGTTTGATCCCGCTGTGCAGTTCGCTGACCAGCCAGAGATCGTCAAGCTAGAAGAACACGTTCCGCCTGGACTGCTTCCAGAGGTTCTCTTCGTGACAGACCCCGAGGGGAAGACCGTCTTCTTACCGGAATATACTTCTTCATCAAACATGAAGGTGTACAAGCGAATCTTTCCCCGCCTTGGAGAGAACGTTATACACAGTGATATCCATGGCACAATACACGCCACTCGGAGGCCACGTAGTGCATATCTTGATCTATCTTATGCTAAAGACCTCGGGGCAGACGCTGGGAGCCATTCCAAGGTTCTGCTCGGCAAACTTCGTCTACCTGAGCCATTAGTAGCTCGATCGTCGACTGGCCAATTCGAGGTGGCTGTCAAGCTGACACGGTCCGATCACGAGTCACATAGAATGCTTCGAACTGAAGCTAAGCTATATGATAGTGCTATCCCCCAATATCTCACTGGGGATTGGAGCGGGTTTCATTTCATCGAGGAAGCTGTGTATGATGGTGATGGCATAGTACCTGTTGCTGCCGTGGTTCCCAAGTTCTACGGGTTCTACTCCCCGGTGCATGGAGATCACATCGGGTTGTTGAGTCCTATTCTTCTTATGGAGGAGTGCGGTACACCTATTGACGTGAAACGATTGACGCCCAAAGACAGGTATGCGTGTCTAGTGGGTTGTTAGATGAATAGAAGTCTTATCACATGTCTCCATCCTCAGGGAACTCATTTACTCATTCGCAATCCGCATTCACCGTTGTGGCGTTTCTCAAGGCTCATTCTTTGATCGGAACGTGCTCGTACAGCCAGGCCCGTTGAGTGTCCCTCCGTCTCTGCGATCACCTTCTGTACCCAGCTTTCGGGTCATTGACTTTGGCCGGGGAGAGAGGCGTGGGGATATGACTAAGAGGGAGTGGAAGACGATCTGTAAAGACGAGATGGTTGATGTTAAGGAAGCTATATACGGGGGATTGAAACGGATCAACAAACATGCGCGTGGCTCCGGAAAACAGATTGCCTTTTCCCGGAAATATTGGTCTACACACAAACCAGCGTATGGTTAATGCTTGGAACTTCATTTCCCACCACAGGGAGCTGTTATAACTGGCGCATGTACCGCGTCGGTATCATGGCATAGGCTACCTTTTTTGGACGCTACTCTCACGGTAACAAGAGAGAGCGCACTTTTGTTTCTTTTCCCTGTCTTCTCTTGTCTTCCAGCGCCTCATGGTCCTAGATCATCGATTCTCAGGCGCAGATCATTTCCCACCAATCATTCTCAGACTCCTCTCCCCTTGCTCTGATGTTTGTTACATTAACTAGCCAGAAATTGGTTCTCCTCAAGACGCTGTCTTATCTGACCCTGCGGCCTAATGTTATTGACTCTGTGCGGCCACCTCTGTCGCTTGGTGTGGCACAACACCTTGCTCGCTGGGGCATGATCCAATAATTGCTATAGTAATCCGGGTCTCCTATGGGCGCGTAACAGCTATAACAAGAAGACAAACGCATAAAGGTGGTAGGGATGTGATGACCGCGATAATCCTCAGGTGCCCTTGTTTTCTTCTTATATTCGTGGACAATGGCCGTGGAAGCGGTAGCATGCTACATAAGAGATTCGAGCAGGAGGCCGTCCTTCAACTTAGCATCCTCAATTCATCTTCATGGCTTCTTACCCTCTACATCGACCCCAGTAAGTACACCATCAATAATGGTTATCTTTTTTTGAGCGCGTTCTATAGCTACGATGGCCAGAGTTACCGGTCCCAGTACGTTATGTCTTCGTCCCTATTGGCCAAACTTAATCTTTAGATAGTGTTCCAGGTCGACAAAGGAATCGGGACTATCGTCATGTCAGGTTTAGCACACTTCCTGATATGCAAAATGTTGACGAACTCAATCAGCCGCCCCCTTACTCTGCGAAACCAATGGAACAAGCGTTTCTTCATGATCAACGTCCCCAGCACACACATAGCAAGCTCTCACCTATCCATCAACATCAGCGTTCTAGAGCTGCTGGAACGTTTTCCAAGCGACAGACGACAGTAGTACATGGTACTCCCAGGCCACGCAGGCGTTTGACAAAACCGCCGCCAGACGCCTTTGTGCCACTGCCAGGCACACGTCCCCGACAGTCCCGTCCCAAGGATTGGAGAGCAGACTATCGACCTGGTAGACCCTGCGGCTGGCAGGGCGGCTGTTGTTTGTCTTCATGTCTTTCACTGTTGTGCTGTAAGCGAATCGCTGTCCCCTTCAAGCACCTAACCAAAACAAATCAGGCTGCTTCCGGCCACGAAACGTCACACTTCATCCTCTTTTGTCTTGTGATGGGCGTTCAATGTACTACGACCTCCGACAGAGCTACCATTCGATAGTGCTCTCCGGAAACCGCATCCTTGATATAGATATTTCACACCAGCTAGCCGTCGACCCCTCGGTGAGCAAGATGCGCATTTTCCACCCTCTACTTCCCTGGGAAATCATAGTCCGGGGGGTTCACGGACATGCTATTAGGATTTTGGACGTCTTGCGGCAGATTGATCACTCATTGCATACTAATGTTCGGCGTCGTGATATCGACAACGCAGAGATCACTTCTGACCATAGAGCAAGAATCAATCATGCTTTCGGGAGGCGATTAAGTGGACAGACAATCCAAAGGGTTGATTTCCTAGAGCACGAGTATATATTCGCGGGATTAGAGAAGGTCACCGGAGGGTCATGGCACATGAAGACGCTGCGCTTCTGATCCCAGATAGTCGGCTGACTCGGGTTGTACGTTTATGGTATAAAGGATGCTATGCCGTTTATATGTATTCTTTGTTTTATGATTATCAGGTTAATGTTAGGATCACTTACGACTGTTGTGACTTCTATAAGTAACGAAGGACAATTCATAATCTGGGTTTCAATCATCACCTCAACTGCGGATCGGTTGATTTTCATTTGCGGAATGATTATATGGTAGAGAGGATGAAGCATCCTTAATGATCTTCTTCAGCTCCGTGGCCGTGCTTGATGGGTGATGAGCAAAATGTTTGTCGGCAGGGGTGTCCGCCGGCCTTACTCTCGGAGCGCGCGGCCCGTAGACTGCAACTTCCAACTTGCTTCCAACACTCAGCGCCCTTAGAATCTACATTGCATGCTTCCAATTCATTCCATACAGATCGATATCTGAGTCAACGGCTTGACTCATTCGATATCTCGCTCTCCTCTAGACCAATGGCAGCGCTGCCTGAATCGACCAAAGAGCAAAGGCAGAGAGCCTCTACTAGCATCTAGGAGATGTAAAAATATTTGCCTCAACTTGGTGAGTTCATTTCGATTGAATGAGATCTTGGATTATTTTTGACCCTCAGTTTCACATCCCGAGCGAGTAGCATTTATGGAACGACCCGTCGCCTCGGTTACCTTGATGAACTTCGTATTATACTTTGGTTATCCGCGGACCATCTATCCTTTGCTCATATGAATGGTAGCGGTTGAATTTAAGGATTGTCCCCGGTCTAATCGTGGCATCACCTTGCTTGACGAGGTTTATCCTGGGTCATTCAAAAATTGTGAAATCTCAACACATACAAATATATTATGTCGACTTCTTTATAAATAAGGTGGCTGCTTAATTCAATGGAAAGTGCGAAGGGTAGCAGTAAGCAGCAGCAGCGGCGATGATGAGTAGAAAAGACATTTCTGTCCCCGTAACTTGAACGCAACCGTTGGTGTGCAGATACGAACCCTTGTTTGGCCATGATATTGCCAAGCGATCGTTTAACGGATTTTATTGTAACAGCAATACATTTTCTCACCGAGGGACGAGCAAGGTCTGATCCATCACAAACGGGCACTGGTAATTGCAATATTGTAAGCATGGGTCAAGGAGGTTGACAAGCAAACATTCACAAAACAGTTGAATACATCGGAGAAATGTTGGGCATCGATGAATCAAAGATATCTAGTTGTACATATTACACAATACGTAGTATACATCCCGTCCATAGCGAATAATTCTGACGCATAATAAGCCCAGCGTCATGCCTCATTGCGAATTCTGGCTATGATAGCCGCCACAACTCCCTGAACATCATTAACTTGAACATGGGCGTCGATGACTTCGCTGACATCGATGTCCAAGTCTTCTATACCGCCGACTTGCACTGCTGCTAGTGTCCGGGTACCGGGAACGAAGATGAGGGCTATCGATATGTCTCGAGGCTCAGATTGTGATGGGTCCACTTTATAAGTGAGCCTTATTTCGTTGTCGGAGACATTATCCAATTGCGTGAGATTGATAATGGAGCGGTGGAGTGTCAAAGACGCTGTGAACCTATGGAAAAAATGAGACCAGTGGTATGCGTCGGTACGGAGATACTAGCCAGTCATATAAGGGCAACCATTTGCCGTCGTCCACATCCGCCTTTACACTTTTCTCAACTTCGGCCCTTTGTATTCTCAGATTTTCAACATCTAGCGCTCCTCCCTTGACTCTATCCTTCACCTCCTTGACTTTGTGTGTCACCGCCTCTATTTTGTCGGTCAACTCCTGCATTTCGACAATTTGATCAGCTAGCTTCTGGTCCGCCATTTGGACTGTCAGCCTAGGTTGAGGGTGGGATTGTCGCAGCCTTGTAAGAGCGAGACGTGCATCTATAATCCTTTTTGACAAGTCCGCAGCTTGTGATGAAGCTTCTTTGACGTGATTGTAATCTGGTTACATGTTAATATCTGGACAGAAAAATGAGAACGAAACGCACCTGTTTCGACCGTTGGTGCCAACACCCTGATATTTTGTTGCACCTCAGCCAGCCTCATTTTAGCGCTTTTCAGGTTATCTTTTCTTTGATCATTAAGAACCTTCATATTCCTATTGTCTTCTGCTGTGACGATAGGCGCGTCGTCGATGTTGCTGACGATTGACTTGACATATTTATCTTTGGCGTTCTGTTCGAGATACTGAAACTTCAATTTTCGAAAGAAAGCCTAACTTGTAGAGTGAGCAAAAATTATCGGTAGATAAGGGGCAGAGCTCACAATCTGGGCAGCGACGTCGGAAGCGATGACACTGGGATCCTTCACTTCTACATCTTCTGCATCTGCTGCAGCCTGAGCAAACGTCTGTGAGTGATGGGAAATTCCAACGCTGGATTTCTCGAAAAGGTCCTGGAAGGCTTGGGCTTTGGCTAATGTCTGCTCCCGATTCATGGTTCAGGCGGTTCAAGTCAGAGATGTCACACATGTGACTAAACGCGACACGAAGGTCATGCGGATCGTGACCATGTAGTATACTGCGGACATTGCCGCCGTCGGGACTCAGGCGTCGGCACCGAAGCGTCACCTGACTTTCACGTTTTAAACGCGTGTCCATAATGACACGCTCTTGTCTTGCAACTCTCCACCCTCTTGCTGCTATATAACAAAGGAGCGTCACTCGCAAATCGTCGTTTCTCATTTAGCCTTCCACCATGGCCCCCACCAAATCTGCAAAAGTGGCAAAATACACTTACGCTGAGCGTCCGTTTCTAAGTATTCTGTTATCGTCGTCTCCTCGGCTCATCAGGTATCATGATCTGCAGGTGTCCTCGGTTCCATGACGCAGTTACAGAGGGAGCACAGGAAGCAAGCAGTTAATTTGATATCACTTAGAGCACATGGTAAGAATTCTCATTTTACTCTGTAAGCGGTCTTTACAAGTTCGCTCAGTCAAGAAGATTGCCGAACAGAAGAGAGACAAGCTCGGACCGAACTGGTCGAACTGGGTAGGGAGAGCGGTTGCCAAGCTGGTGCGTCCCTTTTTTTTCTTTCATCGCACTCCGCCGACTTTGTAGTAGGAGGACGACGGTGTCTTGACTGCGTCCGGCCCAGGATGTGTCATGCTCACGCCAAGCGGAAAGAAAGCGTAAGTTCTCCAAATTATCAATCAGACTCTTATGATTTTTATTATCGACCAGAATTACTGCCGCGCGCCGAAGCATTCTTCTGACTGCGCCTCCTGGAACATTTGGATCGCCCGCACAGGAAGATCTTGTGACAAGAATGGCCGTGAAAGATCGTGGCACAAAACGCCCATTGAGAAATTCTTCAGCCGCCTTCGACACCAATAGCCTTTCTTCACCGACCAACCCGCGAGCTAAGCGCATTCGTGTGTCCCGAGACACCGAAAGAACGCCTATATCTAAGATGACAAAGGCGCAGGTAGGTTTGTATTGTTCGACGTCAAGCGGTGCTCTCATCATCGTTACAGCTCAAGGTAGAGTTAGCTTCAGTAAAGAAAGCTCATGAACTCGCTCTTCTTCGTGCTACCTCGCCACTCACTGATCTTAGTGATGAGGATGCTCGCGCCATCGAATCTGAGCGTCTTCAGGAAGAACTGAAGATCCGCGAACAAGAAATAGCAGACATTCGTGCAGAGCTTGCAGACACACGTCGCCAGGTTGAGCTTGATGGACCCCAAACCCAACTGGACGGCCGCACTGAGTCATCTACGCCCATGACTCCGTGTCACGCAGCGCGGCTCCGTCGAACGCATTCTGGAGGTGTTACCCGTACGCAGTCGGGCACGATCATACCGGATATCAGCCGACATCCCACCCCGCCCAGCTCCCCACCTGATATGGGGTACGATAGCATGAGGGATGATTCGGACATCCCCGATATATTTTCTTCGCCCTTTATGCATCGTACTGGCAATGACAACGAGGACAACTTCCGAATCAATCGCGAGGAAGTCGTGGAAACCGCAGCGGTCCTGAATGCCAAGGCATGTCGTTGATGCTGATGCACCCTTCCATCTAATTTCCTCCAGGTCACTACTCTCCAACATGACCTTGATATACGTTCAGAGGATCTCCGAAATACCAATAGGACACTGAATGAAAACCGTGCTGTTCTTGAGGAATTCCGCGTCAAAAATGCTGCATTGACAAAGCAAAATGATGACACTGCTCTACAACTATCTGACTTCAAGACGGCGGCACAGAGCGAGACACAGAACAAAGCCATGCTCATCAATGATCTCAACCGTTCCATTCAAGATTTGCGTTCGGAAAACTCGTCTTTGAAAGATCTCAAGTTCAAACTTGTCTCGACCAACATCGCACTGCTGGCACAGGTCAAACAATTTGAGTCGATGAAGGATGCCTTCGTAAAACTGACACAGGATGCCGACCAACTACGGAAGGAGAACGACAAAAGCAAATCCACTATCGCGAGTTTGCGAAATGATCTGAAACTTGCTGAAGAAGAAAGTTCTGCGACGAAAGCTGAAGTGGAGACTTCGAAGCTCGAAAAGGCGGCCCTATTGATGGAGGCTAACGATTATAAAGCCGAGATGCAGAAAGCTCTCAATAAAGAGAAGGCCGTGTCTTCTGAACGCCTAGACGTTATATCCAGCATCCAGCAGGAGCAGGGGGAGCTAGAAACTTCTTTCCAAGCTTGTCGAGTCGAACTGGAAGCAAAAGACGCTCAAATCGAAAATCTCTCTGCCACCTTGCAGGTAAAGGAATCACTTTTGGACGGGTCCGCGAAGAAGATCGAAACTATGCAAGAAGATCTTCGCAAAGCCATTGCGCAAAGCCATGATGCGATGGAGTCTCTCCGCGCCGAAAAGGATTCACGCATATGTGAAATGACCCAAACAGTAGCTGACCTGCAAACCGCACTCAGCATGGAGACTTCTCTGTACAAGACAGCTGCGAACGCGTTGTCTGACACGGAGGCTTTAGTCTCCGAACTTCGTTCAGAGTTGAAAACACAGACTGCAGCGGCCAATGCTGCTCAGTCATCGTTTGAACAGGAGCGGATTCGAGCGGTCTCATTGTGCGATGAGCTGGTGGGTGTTAAGGACAGGGCTGAAGCAGCAGAGGAAGAGGTTAACGAGCTAAGGACGT